>VMYD01000040.1:1368382-2736765 GCA_007663325.1 Eucalyptus pauciflora
TTCCACTGAATTTCCTTCCTTTTCTACTCAACTTTTTGAATTTCTTGATCATAAAAACAAGTTCTTCGTCGTCCATGTCATTTTCTGAGTCTGTATCATCAGAATCAGCATTAGCTTTTAAAGCGATGGATTTCTTACCTTCGGGATTTTCATCAACAATTTGTTCCACTTTGTAGGATTGAAGAGTGCCAATCAATTCATCAACGGAGAGTGGCATAATCCTCTGAGTCTCCCGGATTGAGGTCTTAACATGGTTCCAATATTTTGAGAGACCTTGCAAAAGTTTGTTGACCTTCATTGGGGAAGAAATTGGATGACATTGATACGCCAAATCGTTTACAATTTCTATAAAACGACTGAACATATCTCCAATTGACCCTCCTAGCTTCATCTTGAAAGATTCATATTAGCCAAGTAGGAAGTTTATCTTTGTCTCTTTCACTCGATCAATTCCCTCATAAGTGATATGAAGTCTATCCCAGACTTCCTTAGCTGTTTCACATGATATATTCAACAGGAGACAAGGCACAATATAAAGAATAAATGACTTTTGCATCAAGAGCTTCTCTTTTGGATATCTCCGTCCGAGACATAGGAGCAGGGAGTTTGGTTTCTTTGTCTTTGCCATTCTTATCTAATGTAGATGTAGCAGTGGGATTGATTCATTTTTCTACAACATCCCATTGTAAGGGATCTCTAGATTGTAAGAATGCATTCATTTTGTTTTTCCAAATGTTGTATTTATTTCCATCAAAATAAGGTGGTATGGTGTTGCTTTGATCTTCCATAAGTCCTGGTGCCAAGATACTAGCCATAGAGGATCTTTAGCTTAGAAGTAAAATACTTCAATAATTAAGCACACAGACTCTGATACCAATTATAAGTGCTAGTATGAACACCTAGAGGGGGTGAATAGGTGTGAAGACATTTTTTCTCAAAGAACAATAGAAATATTTTACTTTTGAAACTGAGTCTGAAGAACAACGGACTTTGAGCGAATTCAGACTTCAGCAGTTAAATAGAACTACGAACAAAATAAAGAAGTTTATGGAAGAGAATAAGAACACAGAATTTATAGAGGTTTGGCTTAGATCAAGCCTACGTCCACTCTCCCACGCTAACAGCCTTCTGGCTGGATTCCACTATGCAATCAATAAGAGATTACAACTTTGAGTGCAAACACTTAGTGGTAAATCACACTATCTCACTAAATCATTCTTTTGGTATTTCTCTCACAATCACAAACGTTTAAACTCACCAAAGACAAGTGTATGATCAAAGCTCGCTCAGACTTTGTAATTATAAATTCTACGCTTCGTTTCTTACTTGCTCATCGGTCCTTGATCTCCTTAAATACTCCTCCACTTCCAAACTAGCCATTGGATAGTATCTAGAGGATCGTCTTCCAATCTACCCATTAGACAGATCTGTATCTAGAAGATTTGGTAGCTGTTGAGTGACAGAAGTAGAATCCCAAATTGATTCCGATCGCCCATACAAACAGAATCTTAGTTTCCATAAGTAGAACTTCTTCGTATAGAAAGTTCTTGTCTTCAAGATCCAATTGTCAATCAATTGATTAAGTCAATCAAATATATCTTGATATGAAATTCAAACCAGATCACTAGCTGTTATATGTTTGGGGCTTGTGTTATGTTCTGTCAAGTTGTTTCAATCTAAACATGCTTTGTTATGAATCTGCTACATTCTGAACTTGTGTCTCATTCTGAATGTAAAGTCTAAGAGTATTCTGTTTGAAGTATAGTCTGAGTGTCTTCTGTCTTCACTTGCATTCAGTCTGGAATTTGTCAGATTGAGCAGACTTTGACACAAAAGTCTGGAAATCTTCGTAATAGACTTTACAGTCTGAACGTAAGTCTGAACATAATTTGCTTCTAAACATATTTAGCCTTAAGGTCTGGACACAGTCTGGATAAGTTCAGCTTCAGCATAGAGTCTGTGTTATGGTTCTTCCAAGTATAGAATTTGATAATATCCTTTACATGTTTTATCATCTGCATAGTCTATTACTCAACCATCAAACACGTTAGTAGCCTTTGATTTATTTTGTCATTTTCAAAACATCATAAGGGATTTCCCTAACAAAATCCACTTTCAAGAGCTTCATGACTTCTTCTTCCTTCTTTTTAGATAACTCAAGTTTTGTTCTTCTGAGCTTCTACTTCTTGAGCGGAATATTTGGATCGAGTGGTAATGCATGTTTCACTATCTCGAGATCTAAACCCAGCATATCAGTATACGAGCAGTGCAGACATCTTGGTATTCTTTCAAAAGTTTGATCAATCTATCGGCATCTGTTTGAGATAAGGAATTTGTGTCACAAAAGTGCTTGTTGCACTTAGAAATCTTCAAGCACGTCATTATGAATTTTGAATCTTGTATTGTTGTTAAATCGTATGATATCTTTGCATGCCGACTTTGTGGCATCCTAGAATTTCATGATAATCCCTAGATGTGCTATGGGCCATGGAGAGGTGATGGAAGCACCATCAAAGTATATTGTAGCCATTTAACCCATGATTTGCAATAGACTACGGCCGAGTACTTTAATGGAAATGTATCTTATGTTCTAGGGTTATCAAAGTTAGTGCTATAGGATAATTTGATAATGAGAATTTTGTTCTTGGCTATGCACTTTATGGATTTGATTTTTATGGATCAATGTTGCAAGTTTTTGGCCATATTATTTTTGCAATTAGGTATTTATTTAAGTGGAAAATATTAGTGGATTATTAAAGGAGGGAGTGGGCTGATTTTTGGGCCAAACCAGCCCACAATTCCCTGCCCTTCGACCGGCAAAGGCCCGGCCCAAGGGGCCCAATGGGCCGTCAACCAAGGCTGGCCCAAGCCCAGCCGGATGAAGCCCCCCTCTTGCATGGAAAATGCCAAGTGGCTAGGCAGATTAGCCAAGTGTAATGCCATGCAAATCAATGATAGCTAATGATGAGGGGAAAGAAAATTAGAGAGGAAAGAGGGGGCGGATTAAGCAAGGAGAAGGAGAGAGAGAGAAGGGTGTCGCACGAAGAGAAAGGAGAGGAAGAGAGAAAGGGAGACCGAGTGTGCGTGCGAGAGAGAAGGAGGAAATTCGAAGCTTTGGGGAGTAATGTGTTAGCCTAGTATTCTGTTTTCTAAAAGACAGACCGACCTTCTATGATTTCGTGAGCTGCATGTAAATTGTTTTGTTGGAATCTCACTTCGACCTCTTGATGAAAGTTGTATAGGACATCTTGAGAAGTAACATATTAAAATTTGAGATAAAACGGACGATTATTTCTTGGTGAAATGATTTTCCTTTGGAGAAACTAGATCTGGAATTTGTTGTGCTGACCTTCAGTGAATTCGTGAACTGTAAAGTGATTTTTTAGTTGGAATTTCACTTCAATTCCTTAATAAACGTTGTAGAGGACTTATTGAAGTATAACATATCAAAAATTGAGAGGAAAAGAACAAGTATAGGTCGGTGAAACCGTTATCCTTTGAAGAAACTGGATCTGGGAAAACGTTACCTTGACCTAGTATGATTCTGTGAATTTTTATAAAATCATCCAGTTGAAATTTGATCTTGTGTCCTTAATGGAAGTTTTATATGACATTCTGATGAATAACATACTGAAAATTGAGAAGAAACGGACATGTGTAGGTTAGTGAAACGAATTTTCTTTGAAAGGAGTTATTCTGGAAAAACAGTACCGAGAATAGGGGTAATTAAATCGTCTATATCTATTAATTTAGAACGAATTGGATTTATATTTCTTCATGAGATCTTTACCTCTAGGTGTTTTAGATGACATATTAAAATTTCATAATTTTTGGAGTTCATTTGGGTATTTAATCGAAATTATTTCTGAAACTGTGCAAACTGTAATGCTGAAATTTTTTAACACTGTGATGCATGGACCGTATTGAATAGTGTGAAGTTCTTTTCGTATGGTGTTCTTCATGAGATATTTGCCTCTAGGTCTCTTTTATAAAGTGTCAAATTTTTAGAATTTATTAAGATCATTTACTAATTTTCCTAGAGTTTTAACTAAAAGAGTGCGTTATGTTCTATCCAAAAATTGATGTATTTTCAAAATTAAATGAATTTCTCTATGTGATGTATTGTCTTAAGTAGTTGCTTTTGCTGTACATGTGGTGAACTTTTGCATGTCATATAACATCAAAAGTTGGTTTAAACCTTTGACATTATTGCATCAAATGCCATGTTGAAAGTGAAGAACATATGTGAATATAAATTGTGAAAGTGATGATACCGTTGGACCTTTGAGTTGACAATGTCCTCGGGAGTTTCGAGATGCCCAGAGGTGTGTGCCGGATGCGTGGAGGTGTGTGCCGGATGTCCTCGGGAATTTTGAGATGCCCGGAGGTGTGTGCCGGAGGCTCTTCGCGATGTTAGGTTGGGTGCGAGCGATAAATAGAAGTATGCAAACATTGATCCCTGGGAATAAAGATGAAATGAGATCCTATTGAAATTGAAAATTGAATCATGTGCATGGGTATGTGCATATGGCATGATGATATATGCATGATTGCATGGTGATATATGCATGACTGCATGGAAATGTATGCTTGATAGCATGGATGATATGCACTTTACTCATGACATCCTGTTTGTTCTGCTTGTTGCATTGTGTAGTTTGATGGATCTTTACTGCTAAGTGGTTGTACTCACCCCTTTGGGGATTAAAATTTCAAATTAAAAGATGCCTTTACCCCCGGTTGCGCGTGGTACCTTCTACGGCCTACCGTCCAACGTTGAGGTTGAGTGCGTGGAGCACATCTGTGTCAGTGTTCCTGGTTTGGTGTTTATTTGAGTCCGTGTGCTAGTTATGTACGACGTAGGCCTGGCTGGGGGCCCTGTTGTCCAAGAGTTTATGTTTGTCCACGTTCGACACGATGGGGTGATGCTAGGGATGCTGCCGCCACCACTGCCTAATGCACTAGGTTGGGTGTGATGGCACATCTGACTAGTGGGAGCTAACACTTTTTAGGATAGCTGACACTTGATGATGGATGTGTATACATGATTGATGTAGGGTCGAGATCTCTTTTGAGTCATAGCCGAGTATCGTTAAAAATCTTGGCCTTTTGTTGTACCGACCCAAGATGTCCATCATAAAAATGTGAATAAAAGTGACTCGGCTTTATCTTTTCCTTTGGTGCATAGTCGGTGTGCATTGTATTATTGTTATTGGAGTAAGGGATGGTGAGACTCGTTTATGCTTCCGTTGATGAGCTACACTGAAACATTTTCAAAAAAAAAATAATAATATTCTTAAATTGAGTAACCCCTATGAATTATGGTTCCACTTCAATTAGAAAGATATTAGACTGGTATGCAATAGGTAAAGTGATAGGCACCTGTGGCGACCTTAACGGATCGAGGGTGCCACAGACTTAGGGTTAGATGATTACCCAAATTGTTTGTCACATTTGATTCTAAGGGTACGTTTGGTTCAAAATTTTGAAAGTCCATTGGGGAAATGCAAAGTAGTTTAGCGTAAAGGGCTTTGAGCAAATGCAAAGACTATTTGGTAAATTACACTTTGAAAAACAACTTTGAGAGAAATGTTATTTAATAAAAAACACATTTGAAAAACCCAGTTTGGTGATTAATATTAGCTTTTCAATTTTATTTTTTTTGGTAAGGTAAGAGATGTATTAACTTTCAACCAAAAGCGTTATACAACAAAAGAAACTAGGCACCAAAAACTTGCACTCAACAAGACAAACAAGTCAAGCGAGTGAAAAGGTGCCGAGTATAAAAGGAACGAACATAGGGAAACTACAAAGCAACAACCCTTGAAACAGCTTTTACAAGGGAAGATCATAGGCCCCAAAAGAGAAAATAGAGGGATCAAGTCCCCAACTTCGTTGTATCCTCCTATTCCTAGGAGTATCCGCAATGTGGTTGAAGGTGATAGCCTTATCCTTGACAACCTTGATGAGATGTTGTTTCAATGCTTGTACAAACAAGGCTTGGCCCCAAAAAAGGATGTTGTTCCTAGTCTTCCAAATCAAATGACAAAGAGCACCGAAAGAGAGCCGAGCAATGGCTTGATAAAAGTCATTTCCAGAGAGAGAATTGATGGCCCAACAAAGGTTATCCATCCATGATCTGTTTTGCCGTGGAATGTTGCATCTAGCAGCCCAAAACATAGCAATGGCATTGGATACATGGCACCCAAAAAAAAAAAATGGTCAATAGAGTCCGGTCTCAAATTACAAAAGGCAAATGAAACATCCGCAATTCTACCATATGATAGTAAAAGAACCTGAGTAGGAAGTCGATTTCTTGTTATGAGCCAAAAGTGGAATTGATACCGAGGGATGAGCGTTCTATTCCAAACGAACGAGTACCACGGGACTACTCTGCCTTTTCGACGGATAATTTCCCAAGCTAACACAATGGAGAAAGTGCCTGAGGAGTGCTCTAGCCAAGTAAATTTATCAAGGTTCTGTGTAAGCAACGGTAGAGGATGCGTCCAAGATTGGAGAACGTTAAGGATAGACTGGCTTGGAGCATAAAATAGATTAGCAACCTTAGCTTGCCTAGAAAGACCCAAGCAGTAGATAAATGTGTCAAAGAATAACACATTTAAAGGTCCACACGGATGCCAAGGGTCGAACCATAGAGAAGTTGTAAGGCCATCACCCACCTGCCACATAAAACAATGCTGGAAGTCACTCCTAAGATCAAGTAATTTCTTCCAAGCCCAGGAGCAAAACGTTGGCTTCGTAACTACCCAAAACTTCTTTCTTTTTAAGTAGGCATAATGGATCCACTTATTTCTTTTTAAGTAGGCATAATGGATCCACTTACACCAAAGGGATTCCTTGTTCATGAAGAGGATCCATATATGTTTTAGCATGGCCGCCGTGTTACTATCATGAAGTTTGCGAATGCCAAGTCCTCCTTCTTTTGGGAGGCAAGTGTCTTCCCATGCAACTTTCACTCCCCTTGACCCAAGGCCCAGGCCCTTCCAGAGAAATTGTTGGCAAATTTGTTCTATTTGATCCAGCACCGATCTAGGCAGCATGAAGATACTGGCCCAATAAACTTGTATCGAGTGGAGGACCAATTTGATAAGTTGAAGACGGCCCACAAATGAAAGAAAATGATGTGCCCAAGATTGCACTCTTGAGGTTAGCAGATTGACTAGGGCATTACAGTCGGCCTTACCAAGTCGCAATGTAATAATGGGGACTCCCAAATAGTGTGTGACATCCTGATTTTCAATCATGCTTTCGACTAAATGAAATGGGTTTTTCATCAACACGGCTATGGTCTTTTTCTCTACGTTGGCCACTCACGAGATAACTAATCTATCAAATGAAGCTGTTAAGGAATTTAAACGCAATAGACTTAAGAATTCAATCAAAAATCGGCTGCTCGACCGTGCTAATCTGCAAGGGTCAATACGGCACCGTCAAAATCAATTAGTAAGCAAAGATAGGTCGGTTCGACAGAGGCATGTAACTAAAGCGTGGGTGATTCCACCAAATTGCAAAATTCTCGTCGAACAGCACTAAACCGATTTTTCAGTCGTTTCAGTGTCCCGTGCCTGTATTTGAAACCTCGAGATTTTAACGACAACCGAGAGTCGCTTGTGAGTCAAAGATGCATAATGTGGATCGAAAATAAACGACCACAAGTCAAATGCGCTAAAAATTTCTAAAAGCTACCCGGTAGGTTAAGTTATGCTAAAATCGCATCTGGTTGAAATTAACCACGAAATGAACTCGATTTCAAAAATTGAAAGTTCTGTCATGTCATGATTTGTTTTAGGAACATTGACTCATCCTTCAAAGAATTTTCGGTGAGTCCGGATTTTCGGTGAAAAATCAAAATTAGACGATATTGGACCGGTAAATTCGGATGGCCATTTTTTAGTGCAATTTTGGCCTCCAAGTTGTAGCATTTGGTGAGGAAAAATATGGAATTGAGTGTGGGCGCCTACCTTGGCAAGTTGGCCATTGAATTGAATTGATTTGGAGTGGAATTGAGTTGAATTGGAGGGGAATTGCACAAAATTCGTATGCCATGGGGGCAGCAAAATTTTGGACCACTTTGGCGGCTTGTTGTGGAAGTCTTGGAGGGGATAAGGCAGCTGATCTCAGCTGAGGACTTTGGGGGCCAAGTGATGAGTGTTTTAGATCTTTTGTGAAGACTTTGTGGCCCTCTTGTCCCCCTCAAGCCAGCAGACCATCTTCTTTTTCTTCCTTGCCTCTCCATTCCTCCATTGTTGTTGTTTTAGAAGCAGAAAGCCAGCAGAGAAATTAGAAGCCAAGCCCCTGCAGCCGTCGACTAGCCAAGCCACCAATGTCGCCATTCGCCTGCCCAAGCACCGCTAAAGCCGCTCGACCGTGCCCGCTCACCATCCTGCTCGCACGCCGTCATCTACGAGTCCTGGCCGCCGTCCCAAGCCATCGAGCCTCCTCCACCGCCCGTCCGAGCTGCCGTCGTGTCCCTGAGCTGCCAGCAACCCCACCTGGTCCCGTCGTCGCCACCTGCTAGTCCAACTCCACTCGTTGAGCCCCTCGACCGCCCCTTCCAGCCAACCACAAAATCAAAGTCCATCTCGAGCTGTGGGCTATGTAGGCCTTTTCCGGGCCCTTCCAAACCTCATTAGCTGTCGTCGTAAGCCCGTACCACTCGCCTCCGCGTCGCCATCACTATGAACTCACCTTGGTGAGTTTACTTGCTAAACCTTGCTTAGGGGGTTAATTATGCTTAGGGTATGTTTAGATTAGGCTAAGCTTGGTTTAGGTGGTTAGATTAGTTTAATTAGTGATTTAGTTTGTTAATTAGACTTATTAGATGGTTATATTATATTAGTTAAGGATTAATTAGATTGCATGATTTAATTAGCATAGTGCATTATTTTTTCTAAGTCCAATTGGGAGGTTAGATTAGCATATTTAACTTACTTAGGCATTTATCTAATTAATTTACATTTATTTAATTAATTTTGTAATTTATTCAATTATTTAATATTTTCCGGAAATTATACCAAGATAGTCGGTTGTCAAAATTTCGTGCTGATTGTCGTGGTGTAATCAGTTTATGCAATTGAGTGCTAATTTGTGCAATTGGGTGATAATTGTTGATTTTCAATTATTATTTCAAAATTATGAAATTTTGGTATTCAATTAGAAAATACCGGGTGTCGGGTTTTGATGCTGAAAATGTTTTTTTTTTAAATACTATATCAAATAGTGGGATTTTAAAAGGAATGATATCAATTTTTATGGTTTGATCTGACCGTGTACCCACACACGATTATTTTACCGGGTCTTTTTAATATGAAGAAAATAGGCCAAGCACATTATCTTAATTGAGGCATTTGAGTGCAAAGCACAATGTCCTTGGCCGGGATTAGGTGTACGTGTGATGGTTATGAGAAACCGTCCTCGATGTGCATCGGGTGGACATTGCTCCTATATGGAATGCCCCTAACAACGGATGCCGGATTGCGGTAGAGGTCGAACCGATGCTCCTTCGGGAATGCCATCTAGAGGTAGACATTGCCGTGCTCAAGGGATGAGACAATGCCCGGTTACACCGGAAGACCGCCGAATGTCAAGTAGGCCATGCCCGTATGTGGCAATAATCAATTGGAACATGTGAATGATTGAGATAAACACACCTGATTATGAGACGAAATTATGTGACACGGAATGGGACGTGTCATAACGATTTGGCCTTATAATCGGGACCCCTGTAATTGTTTGAGATATAAGTTGAGACATTCTAATTGATGAGTGCACTTGCTGCAATTATATGTGATATGAATTGTACTGACGTGCAAGAAGGAACTGAGGCAATGTGAGTCTTGTATGATGTGTGGTTAGACTGCCTCTAGGCGTATTTCCTTCCTAATCGGGGTTTAGGGCGTGAACTCGTTGAGACATTGTCTCACCCTGTCGTGGGTTTCATCTTTTTTAGGTCCCTAGATGGAGGCTCGTCCGGTTCGTTTTGGACAGCTGCAAGGGTATACCGAGCAGAGTACCGACATCCTTGGCTCCATGAGCTCATCATGACTACTATCTTAGTCGATGAGGGCCTACCACAATTGGTATCTCATCGATTCAAGGCGTGGTTTCGTTATGGGTCTAATGGGGTATGGAAAGGTCCCCTTCAAGGTTTCGACGTACCCACTATTGGGTGAGGGAGTAGCTGACCCACCTGATGGTATTGTAGTAAACCCGAATCCTAAGTAGATAGGGTCCAGGGTTGGGTTGGCTATGTAGTCCCTTTTTAAGACCTCAACTTTTGTATATAACTTCGTAGGCTAACCTTGGTTATTTATAAAAGTGTGTTTGGTTTGAAATTGTTGTCCTACTTTTCTATCACATGTTGATTGTTGTCTGGGGATTGTTTTATTTCGCTTCCGCATTTGCAATAAAATAAATGAGTCAGCGACGCGTCTTGAGAACGCCACAATTTTATTGACCACCGAGGGATATGTGTGCGCTCGAGGGTCGGGGAGTGACATAGTGGACAGGCAGTGAGCCTACCCTAAAGCCGAGAGTCTAAATAATCTGGTCACGAGTTAAAGTCGTTTCTCCTACAAGGAAAACTTCACTTTTATTCAACTTGGGTCTCAAACCACTCCAAGATGAGAAGGTATGAAGACCATCCTTAAGGCAAGAAACAGAGGCCATGCTCGCTCCACTGAAGAGGAAAACATCATCCGCAAAGAATAAATGGGAAAGGCAAGTAGACTTACATCTCCAGAAGTATTTGAAACCCGATTGTCTTGACTGAAGAAAAAGAATCCCCGAGAATACCTCCATCGCCAAAGTGAATAGATAAGGAGATATAGGGTCTCCTTGGCAATCTATTGGCTATGATCTTGGTGATGCACTTATAAATAGTGTTGCAACAAGCAATTGGTCTATAGTCAAACACTAAAGATGCGTTGAGAAGTTTAGGCACAAGGACTAAGATTGTGTTATTTACCTCTCGCAATAAGTTCCCTGAGATAAAGAAGTCCATGACCGCTTCCAAGACCGAAAGCCCTACTATATCCTAGTTAAGTTTAAAAAACTCAACATTATAACCATCCGGACCAGGGGCCTTGCCCACCGCTAAAGAGAATATGGTATCGTGAATTTCCATTACAGAGACAGACCGAGAGAGGGAATGAACCTGTTCCTCATTCAATGTGCTGAAGTACCTTTTAGATCTCCTTAAGGGAAGGCCGAGTGGGAAGATCTGACAGAGCCAGGAGGTCCTGAAAGTGCGATACAAATAAATGATGCACCATAACAGGATCAATCACTAGATTACCGGAACTGTCCGAGACCGAGATAATTCTATTCCTCAGATGTCTTTTGTTGACTAAATGGTGGAAGAACTTGGTGTTTTGATCACCTTCATAAACACCTAGAGGGGGGTGAATAGGTATGATAATAGTTCTTGCGAAATATAGTAAAAATATTTCTACTTTTAAAATGAGTCTGATGAACAACAAACTTTCAAGAAAACTTCAAACTTTAACAACTATTGAAAAACACAAAAAGATATCACGGCAAATAAAATAAAGGAGTTCAGGGAAGAGAAAAATGAGCACAAGGTTTATAGTGGTTCGTCTTAGATCAAGCCTATGTACACTCTCCACGCTAACAACCTTCCGGCTGGATTTCACTATGAATCGAAAGAGAATGTTACAGCCTTGTGATCTCGACTTTTTAGTGAAGAGATTCTACTGCTCTCACAGAGTCACTCTCTAGAGTTTCTCTCTTTCGAATACAAATTTGTGCACTATATGATGAAGTACAAGTAATTCGAAAGCACCACCCAGCGTGGCGGCGCAGTTGGCTTGAGCGTTTGTTCCTCTCGCAAAAGGTCCAACGTTCGAATCCCAGCTGCGTCGTGCTGATTTACCCGGTGGCACGTGTGTGGTGGCTAGCACGTGTCGCCCTCAGTGGTTTACTCTGCTGCGAAGCGGCACACGGGGTTCCCTAGGTCATCTAAAAAAAAAAAATACAAGTAATTTGAAAGCTTCAGACTTTGGAATTCTCCTTTCACACACTCTATCGAATGACTTGAAAAACCTCCTTAAAAACCCGTTGGATATAATCAATCAAGGAGAACTCACGCCGTTTGAAGATTTTGATGAAAGCCCGTCAATCCCGATCGCCCATACAATCGGGATCTTGGTTTCTATAAGTAGATTCTTTCCAAATAAGCTTGCCTTTTGAAATTATTTGCTACTTCCAAATTGATTCCAAAAAGATAACCAATATGGTAGATGATATTTCCAACCAGAAAGCTTGATATATCCTATACGTATTGAAGCCTTGAAGAAAAATAATCTTGAGTCTGATTATGTCTTCGTTCTTCTTTTTGTGTTCAATCTGGATCTTCGTCAGAGCGGGCAAACTTCTGATGTAAGATAGACTTTGAGAGTATTACACAGAAGTCTTGCATTCTTCAGAATAGAACTTAGATAAGTTTTGTTAGCTTCAAAACATAATAAGAGTTTTCTCCAACAATCTCCTCTTTTTTTTATGGTGACAAAACTTTCCTACATATTTAACACTTATATCCTGCAAAACACACTTTAGCAGCACATGAAAACTTATAATAACAACAGATTATTATAAAACTGATTTGTATTGATTCTACATCCACAAAAAAAAAAAAAAAAAACATATTAGTAATGACAATTAGGGATTCAAAATCTACAAAAGTTCAATCCAAATCCAAATTCACAACATAAGAGTTAACTGCAGAACACGATCATTCAAAAGTTGATACTACCAAAAAGCAAACACAAAAGCACTGGACATTTAACTGTTCTCATTCTTCCCATTTTTGTCAACAGCAAAAAGAAAGAGAAAGTTAGAATAAAAAGTGTGAATAAAATGAATAAAAGATATGGAGTCCTTCAGGGTTGTCTAGGAACTCAAACGAGTCGGAAATCCCCCAGTGATTGCACTGCCTCCTCAAGTTTCTCCTGGCACTGAATGTAGACATTCTCGACTTTGGCTACAGTCTGTGAAGCTTGTTGATTCAAAGTCTGAACTTGAGTATCTAGAGACTGTACCTTGCCAGTTAGAAAATATGTAGTAGATCTCAAGGCAATGTGTAGCTTCTGAATCTCAACCTCCATTGCATATTGCTAAGCTTTTATCTCTAAAAGGAGCTCTACTATCCTTGGATAGTTTGGATCGGGTTCTGTTTGAGCACTAACTTCAACGAAGTGAGTTTGTGGAGTGTCCAGAAATGAGGGAACATCAACTTGTTCGAGGGCATTTTGTTTTGCACCCTGACTTGGAGTTTCTACATCAAATTCAGGGAAATGAGATGCGAAAACATCTTCAACGTCTGCAGGAGATCTGCTAATGCCATCACTAGCAGTAGGTACAATTTGAGGAGTTTTCTCAACATCTCCCCTTGTTTTGGTGCCTTCAGGTTGAGATGAGACTTCTCCTTCTGGTTCCTTTTCCCTTTCAAAGATCTCCTTTCTTCTTCAGTTTTCTTGCCTGCAGAATTTTCCATGTTTTCTTCTGTTTCATCAGATAGTGGTATTGCACTACAGTCTCCATTAGAATCTTCATTTGCATTCTTCTTTTCTACTGACTTTTCAGCATCACTTTCTTCCTCTTCTTCTTCTTGATCTCTTTCCTCTTCATTTGTTGCTTCAGAATCAACATCTTCATCCTTCTTTTCTTCATCACTCTCTTCTTCTGCTTCTTGTTCTCTGTCCTCTTCTTTTGTCCCCTCAGAATCAACAGAACCTTGAAGATTTCGCAAGGCCAGCGCAGATATTGTCAAATCATCCTCCTCTTCTTTGTCTATCAGGAGGGTAGACTTATTTTTCTTGGAAGATGTTTGGGCAACATCCTTTCCTTTTCGCTTCCTTACAGCAATAGATCCTTCCTTGATTCTGCTTGAGGATTTCAAAAGCTCAATGGCCTTAGTCAGATCCTTCAGCCTCATTTTGGAGATCATCTTCATTCCTATCTCCATAACACTGACAGTCCTTGAGCAGAGTTGAGAGGGAAACTGGATGTGAAAGTGTCGGAACAATTTTGTGATCAAGGCAGAGTATGGCAATTGTTCTTTCTCTTTCAACATAGTCTTGTAAATATGCAAGAAGATAGTGTGGGGCAGAAAAAAAGGAACTCCATTGTAGATAGTCCACATAATCTTTGCTTCAAATCGCGAAACATCAGTTTTGAAGGCTGCTTTGGGTCTGATGTAGTTAATAACAATCTTGTGCAATAGAATGTTGGATGCTAGCATGCAAGAATAAGTGATTGTTCCACTCCGCAGTATGTCATTCACCAGAAATCGAGTGGCTTGACTGATAGAGACATTAATTGGTAGAAAACCACTACGTTCTACTCCAAGAATATCAGCCAGGGTGTTTACATCCATAACAAACACTTTGTCACAAACAGTGAACTGAATGTGAGTTCGATCCAAGAAAGACAGGTTAGAATAAAAATATGCTATTAATTGAGGATAAGCCACAGCCGTCTCAGCACAAAACTTTTCAAGTTGCAAATTGGCTAACATTTCCCTCAAGTCAACCTTTATCGAGTCCAAGAAGTTAAAATCCACTATTCGAGGGTTTATCACCACTCTATTCAACATTTAGGCATAAACCCTTTTATGCTCTTTGGAATGAAACAGTCTCGTTAACCCTTTTATGCTCTTTGGAACGAAACAATCTCGTTCTTTCTCCAGGGACGTCAGTAGCCACACCCATGTGGGATTGAAAATTCGTAAAAATCCGCTCATCATCATCCTTATTCTTGGGCTAACTCTCTGAACTGAATCGAGGATCAGAAGAAAAATGCAGAAAAGCCTCTTCTGCCAAACCTTTCGAAGCCACTCCTAATCTTTCCATGGCTTTTAAAAATAGAGTTTCGTTTCCATGCCCATGGCCTTTCAGAAAACTAGTGATAAAGGACATTGGAGATCCACCATGTTTCATATAACATGCTTGTAGAGTACCTAGGGTGTCAAAACTTTAAGAGGAACCGCTTCTAGATCAACTTCCTCATCCATAGGTTGACGAGGAGAGTTTTGTGGAGAGTCTTCACTAGTAAGATCGAAGTGTGTTGGTCCTTCAGGCATGTTCCGAGGACCCTAACTTGCAATGCAAGAGGATTTCCGTTGGTACGCCACAGATGCAAACTTGGAGGATTTTGATGACATGTTCGACTGAAGGAAAGATGGAAACTTGCAGAGAAATTTCGAGAGTAAAAGACGAGGGAGAAGAGATTTGGTATTAGGGTTTTGAAAGGCTGTACTCGAAAAGAAATGTTTTGAGGTATTTAAAGAATTCGAAAAAGGGTAAATGAATCGACACAAAAGAAATGCCTTTTGAAATCAAAATTTCAAAAAAGTAATTGCTAAAAATTTAAAATCGAATTTTAGCAAGAAAATATTAATTTCTAAAAATAAAATAGGCAAGCGACGATTCATATAAAATCATACCTGTTTAGAATTTACATTCTAAAAATAAAATACCTGGATTTAAAAAGTGTACAAACTGAAGTGGCTTCCTCAAGTTGAAGTTTTGAGTTTGATCATCTTCAGACTTTACTTGGGAAGAGAGATGATATTCAGCTTGTTGTAAATAGACTCAAATAATCTTTTCTCCAACGGTTTTGTGAATATGTCTGCCAATTGATTCTTTGAATCAATAAATTAAACCATAATCTCGCCATTTTGGACATGATCCCTTATAAAATGATGACGGATCTCGATATGCTTTGCTATAAAATGAATAATTGGGTTTCTGGTGAGATTGATAGCACTTGTGTTGTCGCATCTGATCTCGATGCATGATTCTTCAATTCCAAAGTCTCTTAGTTGTTGTCTCATCCAAAGAATTTGTGAACAACAACTCCTAAGAGCAACATATTCTGCTTCTGCTCTAAATAATGCCACGGTACTTTGTTTCCTTGAGAACCAAGATACCGGCATTTGTCCCAACAGTTGACATGTGCTATATGTGCTCTTTCTGTCCACTTTATAACCAGCTAAATCAGCATCAAAATAACTAAGAAGAGTAAAGTCTCATTCTTTTGGATACCATAGACCCAGCTTTGGAAAAATCGCAACATATTTGATGATGCATTTAACAACACTTAAGTGAGATTCTTTTGGATTAAACTGAAATCTAGCACAGATGCACACACTGAACAAAATATCAAGTCTAGAGGCAGTAAGGTAAAGAAGAGAATCGATCATGCTTTTGTACAGTTTCTAATCTACTTTCTTTCCTCCTTCATCCTTGTCCAATTTTGATGAACTCGACATGAGAGTTTCTGTCTTCTTGCAATTTTCCAATCCTAATTTCTTGATAAGATCTTTGGCATATTTCTCCTGGTGAATGAATATACTTTTCTTTAATTGTCTGACTTGCAATCCTAGAAAAAAAAATGTCAATTCACCCATCATGCTCATCTCAAATTCATCCTGCATAGATCTTGAAAATTTCTTGCAGAGACTTTCGTTAGGAGAACTAAAGATTATATCATCTACATAAATCTGCACAAGCAAAAAATCTTTTCCTTCTCTTTTTATAAATAGAGTAGTATCTACTTTTCCTTTCTCAAAGCCATTCTTAGTTAGAAACTTACTCAACCTGTCATACCAGGCTCGTGGTGCCTGCTTCAGACCATACAATGCCTTTTTCAGTTTATAGATAGAGTATGGTTTTCTTGGATCTTCAAATCTTGGTAGTTATTTCACATAGACTTCTTCTTGAATGAATCCATTAAGGAAAGCACTCTTGACATCCAGCTGGAATAACCTGAAATTTTGAAAACAAGAAAAAGCAAGTAATAATCTAATCACTTCTAACCTTGCTACTGGTGCATAGGTCTCGTCATAGTCTATCCCTTCTTCCTGAGTCTAGCCTTTTTGCCACAAGCCTTTGTTTTTTATCATTGTACTTTTTTCATCAATCTTGTTTCTGAAAACCCGTTTTGTTCCGATAACATATTTGCCTTTGGGTTTTGAAATTAGCTCCCACACATCATTGATACTGAATTGTCTGAATTCTTCCTAAATAGCTTCTATCTAGCTCTCATCAGACAATGCTTCTTCTACTCCTTATGGTTCTATCTCAGAAACAAGTGCTAATGCACTAGAGTCTTATTTTCTTTTGGATCTAGTGCGGATTCCTTCATCAAGTTTGTCAATGATGAGTTCTTTGGGATGACTTGACTTGTGCTTCCAGTTGCTATTTGATTTGAGAATCTATTGATCTTCCGTTCCTTTTGAATCTTCTCGTTCTACTTGTTGCTAAACTTCAGAAGTCTGAACCTCTTCGGGGGAAATAGACTCTATTAAGTCTGGAACTGGTTCAAACTCTTCAAGTTAAATCTAATCTGGTTGATTCTACACATAATCTTGAAATATGACGTTCATAGATTCTTCTACATATTGTGTCTTCTTGTTAAAGATTCTGTAAGCTTTGCTTGACAAAGAATAACCAAGAAAAATTCCTTCATATGATCTTTCCTTGAACTTTTCAAAACGATCATTTGTATCCTTCAAAATAAAGCACTTACGGCTAAAAACATGAAAGTAAGAAACAATTGGCTTCTTCTCTTTATATATTTCATAGGGAGTCTTCTATAGGATAGGCCTTAGAAATACTCTGTTGATAATATAACAAGCAGTAGAAACTGCTTCTGCCCAAAATCAAGAGGAAATTTTGGTTTTTATTAATAGATTTTTGGCCATCTCATATAAAGATCTATTTTTCCTTTCCACAACCCCATTTTGTTCTAGAGTATAGGGAGAGAAGAAAACATGCTGAAGGCCAGATTCATTACAGAAGTCTGCAAAGTTATGATTCTCAAATTCACCTCCATGATCTGTTCTTATACTAGAAATAGCATAACCTTTCTCATTCTGAACTTTCTTAGCAAAAATTGGAAAGTATGAAAAAGTTTCAGACTTGTTTGCTAAGAAGAATACCCAAGTGAAGCATGCATAATCATCCACGATTACAGGACAATATTTCTTTTTACCAAGACTCTTGAGTTCTTGTTGGCCCGAAAAGATCCATATGAAGAAGCTACAATACTCGACTAGTTGAAACCTTATTTACTGATATAAAAGAACTTCTAACCTGCTTTCCTAACACATAGGGAGTGTATAATTCAATCTTTTGATAAGCCAAATTTGGAAGTCCTCAAACCAGCTTCTTAGAATAAATTTTGGCAATTTGCTTCATATTTACATGACCGAGCTTCCGATGCCGAAGACTTGCTTCATCTTGAATAGAAATAAGGCACTGAGAATTTTTTGGATTTATGTCCAGAAGGTATATATTACCATGCCTTCACCCAGTAAAGGATTGAGAGAAGTCTTGACTTATTCCAGAACAAATGCTTGTTTGAAAGTTTATTCTGAAACCTATGTCACAAAGCTGACTTATACTCAGCAGATTATAATTTAGACCTTTCACCAAGGAAACATTGTTGATAGTCAGACTTCCAATCTTCATAGTTCCGCAATCTATAATCTTCCCTTTGTTGTTTCCACCAAAAGAAACTTTTCCTCCTTTTAGTCTGTCAAGCGTTACGAAGCAGCTTGAGTCTCCTGTCATATGCCTAAAGCATCCACTATCCAAATACCATTTGATTTTTCTTTTAATAGTGACCTTTAATCATAAGAAAAACTCAAACTTTCTTTGGTACCTAGATCTTCTTGGGTCTAAGAGGGTTAGTATTAAAAACAATTTTTGCCAAATTTTTCTTAACCGGTCTCCAAACCTTGGGACAATCCTTCTCGAAATGTTCTAAATTGTTACACTTAGAACATATGAGAGCACTTCGGCCAATAGGTTTTACAAACACTTTTTGAAAATGATTTCTATAAAAAGCTTTTGCAAGTCTTTGTTTAAGTCTCTCTTTTACTTTAGGAAAATCGATTAAAGGAATAGTCTCATTATTCATACCCAGACCAGACTTGTAAAAATAGGTTATTTAAGCTGTAAGAATTTTCTCTAATTTTTCTGATCCTTTTGAAAACCTTTTTGAAATATCTTAGATCTCCCTTTTTAAAACAACATTTTCTTTTGAAAGAGAATCAAAAAAAAAAAAATTTCAAATCGTCAAAACTTCTTTTCAAAATTTCAAACTTTTCTTTTCAAGAAACTTCCTGTTGCCTGAGCTTAGAATTCTTTTTTTTTTTTTTTTTAGTTTGGAGATCCTTTTTAGAGAGGATTTAAGATTGAGGCAAAGTTCATCTATATACATAGAGACTTCAACAGCAATTTATGAGTTACTAACCTCGATTTCTTTGTCAGAGTCTAAATCAGTGTCTGTCTTTAATTCTGAGTCTGACTCTGAGTGAGCCACCAGACATATGTTTGCAAATTCTTCTTTGCTTTCTTCACATTCGGTGTCACTTCAAGTTTCTACTTTAAAAGCCTTTTTGTATTTCTCATACTTCCCTTTCTTCTTTTTCAACAAGGGATAGTTTGGTCTGATATGCTCCCTTTTTCTTGCATTTGAAGCATATTACATCCCTGCTAGTTTCTTCTTCTGTTGGTTTCTTCTAGGAATTCTGCATGCTTTGCTTCTTACAATTGAACTTTCTACATTTTCTATTTAATCTTCTGAACTTCTTTATCATAAGGGTCAATTCTTCATCATCCATATCATCTTCCAAATATGTATCATTAGAATCAATGTTAGACTTTAATGCAATCGATTTCTTATCTTTTGGATCTTCCTCATCATTGATCTACTCCACTTCATACGACCGGAGTGTGCCTATCAGTTCGTCAACTGATAGAGGCATGATCCTCTGAGTTTCTCTGATCGAAGTCTTCACATGATTCCAGTCCTTTGAAAGTCCACGCAGTAGTTTGTTGACTTTCATTGGTCTAGAAATTGATTGACCTTAATAAGCCAGGCCATTTACAATTTCTGTAAAGTGACTAAACATATCAGAGATAGATTCTCCAGGCTTTATTCTAAATGCTTCATATTATCCAAGCAGAAAGTTTATTTTTGTTTCCTTCACACGATCAGTCCCCTCATAAGTAACATGTAATCTGTCCCAAACTTCTTTTGTCGTTTCACAAGAAGAAATTCGGTTCTATTATGTGGGAGACAAAGCACAATATAAAGAATAAATTGTTTTTGCGTCAAGAGCCTGTCTCTTGGTAATTTCTGCTTGTGTGGATTCATTAGCATCTTTCTCAATCACTCCTTTACCTGAAATTGTTGTTGCCTTTAGATTGATTTCTTTTTCAACAACATCCCACTCTAGTGGATCTCTAGATCTGAGAAATGCCCTCATCTTGTTCTTCCACACATTGTACTCATTTCCATCGAAATAAAGAGGTCTGGTGTTGCTTTGTCCCTTAACCAATCCTAGAGCCAGGATACTAGCCATAGAAGATATTTAGCTTAAAAGTAAAAACACTTCAATAAAATAAGCACACATGCTCTGATACTAATTGAAAGGGCTAGTATAAAAACCTAGAGGGGGTGAATAAGTGTGATAACAATGTTTGCGAAATATAGTAAAAATACTTTTACCTTTAAACTGAGTCTGATGAATAGCAGACTTTGAAGAAAACTTCAGATTTTAACAACTATTGAAAAACACATAAAGATATCATAACAAATAAAACAAAGGAATTCAAGGAAGAGAAAAATGAGCACAAGGTTTATAATGGTTTGGCTTAGATCAAGCCTACGTCCACTCTCCATGCTAACAACCTTGGCTGGATTTCACTATGAACCGAAAGAGAATGTTACAACCTTGTGATCTCGACTTTTTAGTGAGGAGATTCTACTGCTCTCACATAATCACTCTCTAGAGTTTCTCTCTTTCGAATACAAATTTGTGCATTATATGATGAAGTACAAATAATTCGGAAGCTTCAGACTTTTGAATTCTCCTTTCACGCTCTCTATCGAATGACTTGAAAAACCTCCTTAAATACTCATTCATGCCTTCTTGACCGTTGGCACTTTCCAAATGAATTCTTCCAATCGACCCGTTGGACAAAATTAATCAAGGAGATCTTAAGCCGTTTGAAGATTAACATGAAAGTCCGTCAATCATGGTCGTCCATACAATCAAGATCTTAGTTTCCATAAGTAGATTCTTTCCAAATAAGCTTGCCTTTTGAAATGATTTGATGGTTCCAAATTGATTCCAATAAAGATAACCAATATGGTAGGTGATATTTCCAACCAGAAAGCCTGATATATCCTGTACGTATTGAAGCCTTGAAGAAAAATAATCTTAAGTCTGATTATGTCTTTGTTCTTCTTTTTGCGTTCAGTATGGATCTTCGTCAAATTGGGCTGTGACATCCCGAATTTCCAATTTTATTTTCAATAAATTGAGACGGGCATTTCACCTGCACGCATATAGTTCTTTTCCTTGAGTCGGCCACTCATGTGAAAACTAATCTATCATGTGAAGCCGTTAAGAGATTCTAATGCATAAGACTCGAGAATTTGATCAAGAAACAACTCCTCGACCAAGCTAACCTGCAAGGGTCATTGCGGCACAGTTATTTGGGTACCATGTGTCTGTATTTGAAACCTTAAGGTTACATTGACAACCGAGGGTCGCCAATGTGTCAAAGATGTACATTGTGGCTTGAGATTGATCAACCACAGGTCGAATGCATAAAAATTTCTAAAAGCTACCCAGTAGGCCAGGACGCGCTAATATCATGCCAGAGTGAAATTAACCGTGAAATTGTGATTGAATTAAGAAATTGGAAGTCCTGGGGTGTCACATATCTTGTGATGAACATGGATTAATTTTATAGATTTTAATTGGACTCAATTGGAAGAGAATTGATTGGAATTGAGGAATTTAAGGTACAAGATTTTATGCCCCGGCGGAAAATGGAATTGAACCTATTGGAGTAAGGTTGTGGGAGGTTGGAGTTAGTGGATTGTGACATCACAAGTGATGTCATGGGATGGGGCAAGAAGGGCTGGGATGGTGACACTTGGAGGGTGGAGATTGAATCTCCAAAAAGGCCAATCAACATCATCTTTAAGCTTGGGAAGAGCGAGAGGGAGGGAAGAGAGAGAAGGGACTGATTTAGCTAGCCCCTTCATGCGCAGCCAGCCAACCGCCCCTCGCCGCTCGTTCGTCGCCGCCACCATCTCCGTCGCATCATCGCCCGTCCGCGCACGAAGGCCCACGCGCCGCTCCACCGGCCAGCTCGCCACTCGCCGCCTTCGTCCGGGCGCAGCCCGCGCCCCGCTTGTCTAGTCGCTGCTCGTCGTTGCCGAGCCACCACGGAACGCCGTCCAGCTCGCCGAGAGCTCATGCCAACCGTGCCGCCCTCCGCCGGTCTTCCTCCACCCAAGCCGACGTCGGAACCACCTTTCTCGGCCCCAAGTCAGTAGCTGGTTTTTGTGGGTATTTCAGCTTGGTTAAGGCTCATTTTGGCCAGCTTCCCAACCCCAGGTGCTCGGCCCGCCTTGAGGAAAGTTGATCCCGTCGTTTTGGTTCGATCGGCTCGCTAATCGAGTGAGTTTAACTCACTAAATCTTGATTAGAGGGTTAATGATGCCCTAAGTGTGCTTAGTCTAAGTTAATTAAGTTTAGGTGGTTAGTTTAGTTTATTTAAGTGTGATTTAGATTAAGAGGTTTAATTAGTCCTAAGTGTATTTAATTAGGGTTAAGTAGGTTTATTTTAATATAAGCCTTGATGTGACATAATAGGTTTTATCTTTTATTTACTTAAAGGTTTCGAAATTCTAGAAATTTTAATAATATATTATATTCCGAAAATTATTAAAATATTATTATTTATAATAAAAATTCGAAAAATTATTTTTGACCCCAATTGCTTAAAATTTCGTACTGATCGTTGCTGTGCATTTAGAATTTGGATTTGATGAATGGATGTGGCAAATTGAGTGTTGATTGTGATAAATAGAGATTTTATTCAGAAAAACCCAAGTGTTGGATTTTGATGCAAAAATTGGATTTTTAAGGATTACTATTGTAATTGGGGTGTATGAATGAAATGCGGAGTGTCCAGGGGTCAGTATTGATTTGCCGTGTGCTGGTTGAAAGACTCGGTCGCAGTAGTGGCTAGGCCAACTGGACCTATATTCCTTGTGGATTGCCATTAGTGTAGTGACATGGCTCGGGTCGCAGTAGAGGCTAGGCCAACTAGATCTATGCTCCTTCGAGAATGCCGTCGACGTAGTGATGAAGCCGTGCTCCAAGGGAGGGGAGGCGATGCCTAGCATTAATGTCAGTAGATAGCTTAACTGCGAGTAGGCTATGTCCTTGTATGGCAGTGAATAATAATTGGAATGCGTGCTGAGTGCGATTATGGTTTATATGAAAGTGATGTCGTTCCAATTATTTAAATTCTTATTACTACCTGAGATTGTGTGATATAAATTGTGCTAACCTGCAAGAAATGAATTAAGACGAGGTAAGTCTTCTGTGTGCTGTGGCTAGGCCACTCGGGGTGTATTTTCTTTCTAATAGGGGTTTAGGGGGTTGAACTTGCTGAGACAATGTCTCACCCCGTTGTGGGCCAAAATTTCAGGACCGTAGATGGCGGAACCCCCGGAGCGTTATGGTCTTCCCGTGCATAGAACGAAGCAAAAGTTCAGTTGTCCCGATCCTGATGGCCATTGGATCTATGAGCTTGTTAGGACCACAGTTTGGGTCTAGGAGGGCTTGACTGTTAGGGTACCTCATAGATATAAGGCTTGGTTTCATTTTGGGCCCAATGGTTTCAAGAATGGCCCCCTCGGTAGTTTTGGTGCATGTGGTTGATAGCTGCTTGTTAACTTGTTGGTGAGGTCACTCAAATTCTAATGTGGTATTGAAATTTGCAAACAGGTATCTATATTGAGCTTGTAGCATGAGTGACCGAGAATTGAGAGCTACTAGGAAGAGAGCAGCAGGCCCCATGTTTCGAGGTGGGCCGTCGATGAGAATTGGTGCCCGTGGGGCCCTTGGAAAAGCGCCGGCTAAGGCCAGCGCAAGTGGTGCAGCATCACCTCCAGTCGATGCTGGGGTAGAAGCCCCCAAGAATCCAAGGTTTGCTGGGATTATGAGAATGCTTGAATTGATGGGTGACAGAATGGATCAGCAAGCCGCCACTTCAGCCGCCGCTACCAATGCCGCCAACGCCACTAATGCAGCTGCTACTGCTGTAGTTGCCGCCACCCCTGCCGCTGCACCAGTCGATGAACCTGAGGTAGCACTTGATGAAGTTCCACCTAGGAACGTGGCTGTTGGGAGGCCTATACATAAGCTAGTGGAGCAGTTCCTAAAGTTGAATCCGCCAACATTCAAGGGAGCGGGAGATCCCGAAGCGGCAACACTGTGGGTTCAGGAGTTGGAGAATGTCTTTGATCTGCTGATGTGCACCGAGACAGGGAAGGTTGTTCAGGCAGCCTATAAGTTGAAGGGGATTGCAAGTACTTGGTGGAAGACTACTAAAGGGATAGGTTCCCTAGAGGCGTAGTTCCAGAGTGGAACGCCTTTCTCGAGATCTTTTTAGAGAAGTACCTTTCTAAGTGTGCTAGAGAAGTGAAGATGGCGGAGTTTCAGCGCCTCCGCCAAGGTACGATGACGGTCGATCAATATGAAGCAAAGTTCGCTGAACTGTCACAGTATGCTCCAGATTTAGTTCAGAGACCATCCGACCAAGCTCAAAGGTTTAAAGATGGGCTCCGACAGGAGGTGAAGAGCTTGGTGGTACCACTAGATCTAAGGGAGTACAATGCCATTTACAGGCATGCCCAGCTGATTGAGAAGAACCAGAATGAGAGAGCCGCCACATCTGAGTCGTGGTTTAATTCGAACATGGAAGGTAATCGGTTTGGGAAGAGGCCGATATCTGGAGGAAGGTATCCCATTCCACCCAATAGGCAGGGTGGGATAGGAAAGCCAGCGCCGAGACCGAATGGTGTGTGTCGTCTATGCATAAGACAACATGGTACGGCCCCGTGCCCTCTTAGGACGGGTGCCTGTTATGAGTGTGGTCAGCAGGGTCACATCACGAGGCATTGTCCCAAGAGACAGATGGGACAGTAGCAGTTGCCGCCGCCACCACCGTTGGGTCAGAACAGAGGAACCGCGCCGCAGATGATGCCGCAGGGTGGGTTGACCCGACCTCCAGCTTAGGGAATGGCGTATGCTATCACCAGAGGACAGGCGGAGGATACGCCTGATGTGATCACAGGTATGGTCTTGTTGAACGACCGACCTGCTTACGCTTTATTTGATCCTGGAGCTACCCATTCGTTTATAGCGGAAAGATATGTTAAGTTGGTAGAATTAATTCCTGAGTTGTTAGAGTCAGTGATTAGTATATCTACGCCATTGAAAGATAAAGTGTTAGCTTCAGTGGGTTGTCTTGGTTGCAAGTTAGTGATTGGTGAGCGAGAGGGGAGGATAAACTTGATAGTCCTTGCCATGTATGATTTTGATGTGATAATTGGCATGGACTGGCTCACCAAGCAACGAGCTAAGTTGGACTGTTATCGCAAGGCGATTCAGTTTAACCCGTTAGGGGGTGAGAGCTTTGCATTTATTGGGAGTCGAGGAGGACCATCGATTTCCTTAATCTCATCACTCGAGGCAACTCGTTTGCTAGACGGGGGTTGCCAAGGTTACCTGGTGACTGTCGTGGATACGATAGTGGAGGAATTGAAGATAGAAGACATCGCAGTGGTGCAAGAGTTTCCTAACGTGTTCCCGAAAGAGTTACCAGGTTTGCCACCAGAAAGAGAAATAGAGTTTGTGATTGAGTTAGTGTGGCATCCTAGAATTTAAGGGCATGTCCTAAGGTGCCCTAGAGTTTTTTTTTAATAGGTAATGAACTTACCTATTTGGTTGTGTTTTAATTTTTGTTCTCTCTTAAGTGCCTTGTGCCTTGTTTGTTTTTAATTTAAGTTGAGCTAAGATGATTATTAAAGATAAGGTTTTATGTTGCCATGCTTGTTATAGATTGTTTGTTATAGAATTAATATTATAGAATTTTAATTAGGTAAATTTAATTGTTAGTTTTTTTTTTTAAGTTTAATTTAGAAAAGGGAGTGGATTGGGCCTTAGGCCCAATAGCATGGACTTAGGCCCATGGTTGGAGGGCCTAAGGGTGGGCCGTGTGGGCCAAGCCCATGAGGCCCAATGGGCCTTGTGTGGCCGTGCGAAGTGGAGTGAGGGGGAGGGTTTGCATGCCTCTCCCCAAGTGTCCTAGTGTGTATGCCACTTGGCATACATGCTTAGGGTCTTCTTAGAAATGATTAGGGGAGAAGAAGAAAAGAGGAAAGAAAGGGAGAGGAAGAGAGAGAGAGTGCCGTGCGAGAGAAAGGAAAGAGAGGGAGAGAAAGAGAGAAAGAGAGGAAGAGAGAAAGGAGAAGGAGGAAGGAGGGTGTCGCGCGAGAGGAGAGGGAGAGGGAACCGCCGTCCGCCGCCGCACGCCGCCGCCGTCCGCCGCCGTTCCCGTGTGTTTTCTTGGCTAGAGGCAAGTTAGGATCCATCTCCTTTCCTTGCTTGTGTGTTTGCATGTTGGATTTTGTTGGTTTAAAACTACGAAAATGGAGTGAGAATGCTTGGATGTTGAGAATGCATGCTGTTTTCGCATGAACCAGTGAAGTCAGAAACTTGTGAGGGCTTGCATGTGTGTTTGGAGTTCGATTTTGGCTTGGATCTCTTCATGAAAGTTGTAGCTAACATCTTGAACTATAACATACTGAAATTTAGTGAAAAATGATGGAGATTTGAGGGGTCTAAACCTCATATTTCGGAGACCCTAGATCTGGAACTGTTTTTCTGACCTTGAGGTGAGTTCGTGGTTTGCATGTTGGTTTTTACTAAGAATCTCTCTTCGACTTCTTAATGAAACTTGTAGAGAACATCTTAAGGATGAACATACTCAAATTTGAAGCAAAAATAACAAGTGTAGGCTAGGTAACCAACCTGACCTTGAAGACGATGAAACTGGAGTTGCGATGTGGGTTACCAGAAACTTTGTGGGACCATTTGAAGGTCTTCCTTTGGTATTTTGGCTTAAGTTTCTTCACGAAAGTTGTAGCGGATCCTTAGGAGTATAACATATCCAAAAATCAGAGAGAACGAAGAAATGTAAGTAGGTCAAATCTGCATATTTCGGACATAGCGTTCTGTGTATTTCGGTGATTGAACCAGGAGCTTCGTGGGTCTGTAGAAAATTATCTAAAACGAATTTGACTTAGTTTCCTTCATGAAAAGTATATTTTAATGTCTTAACTACATCCTGGTAAAATTTTATAATTTTCGGAGGTCATATGAGTATTTTAATTGACTTACCAAGAAAATTGTACGTTCTGCCCTTATCCGAAAATGTGCATGGACATGGTGGAAAAGTGGTTTACTATGTGGAAATTGTTTTGCCATGCGTTTTTCTGCATAGTTTTCCATTTTATTATATTTGGATATTATATGCCTTAATTTCATGATTTTAGGATTTATGTGATTATTTAATTAATTTCAATTTGGAATAAATTGGATTTTTATATAATTCAAAATGCATGTGGTAAGTAAAAATCCCACAAGGATTTAATCTATATTAGCAATTGCACCTATTGCATGTATGTGTAGATGCTTAATTTATGCATGCACAAGTACTAAGGTAATCCTGTTTTGTCATGACATCATATACATGATAAATTGAAAAGTAATTGGCAATGTGATCCATGGTAATGGTTGGAGGGGGGAAGCGTTGGCCGGAATGTATAGAGAGATACATGGCCGGATACCCTGGGAGTGTCAGGATGCCTGGAATGAGATGGGTGCCGGAAGCCTCGGAGGTCTTTGCCCGAGGGGATACCTCGTGATGCCAGTTGGGATGCGAGATGCCTGGAGCGTTGGGGTTGCCGGATGTTCGGTGGCCATGATTGGCATAATTCCGGAAGGTTTTTCTCGTGAGACCCGAGTGAGGGTGCGAGTGTGTAATATGGGATGGATGATCCCGAGGAAGCAAGATGTGATGATCAATTGGGATTTTCAAAGTGAAAATTGACATGCATGATGTGACATGATATGACATGGTGATGACATGTGTATGCATGATGTGACATGATATGACATGATATGACATGGTGATGACATGTGTATACATGATATGACATGATATGACATGATATGACATGGTGATGACATGTGTATACATAATATGACATGAAAATACGATGACATGTATGAATTATATGATATGATGATGTATGTTTGGCATGTGCCTGGCTTTGAGGTAAGGATGTTGGATTGCATATGTGGCATGTATGATGCATTGATTGGTGTTTGGATTCCTTTACTTGTTGAGTGGTTGTACTCACCCCTTCGGGGACCTAACATTTCAGATTAGTGCGATGCCTCTCCCTGTTGTTTCACGGGGAGTATTCTACGGCCTACCATCTGATGTGGAGGTCGAAGTGACCGAGATCGATTGTCCCACTCTGCCGGGACTAACCTTTTTGCGTGTTCGCGCGATCACATCGTATGACGTGGGCTTATCTGGAGGCCCAGTCATCCAGGAGTACATCTTTGTCCACATCCGCCGCAACGGTGTGATGATGGGGATGCTGCCACCTCCACCGCCCGACGCACCGGGTTGGGTGTGACGACCTGCACACGTGGAGTGGGGGTTAGCAACTTTTTGGATGGCCGCCACTAGTAAATCGAAGGGAGATCGTTACACGTCGCACTCTTAGGGTCGTGTGTCTCTTTTTGAGGAGTGAAGGCCGAGCATAGATGAGTCTTGGCCTATCCTTTTTGTACCGACCTGTGTAGCCCTTCGTAATTATAAGTGTAAATAAAAGTGGTTCGGCCTCGTGCTTTCATTAAATCAAAGATAGTCGGTGTGTATTGTGTTGGCGTGAGGGAAGCGAAGTGTTGGTGAGACTCGCCTCTTAATTTCCGCTGAGCTGCGCAAAATCCTTAAAACCTTTTTAAAGGAAAAGAAAAGAAAAATTTTTACGCCTAAGCTTGGGCTTGTATTTTCAAATTCTTTCTATAAATTTTTATCTGTGGCGACCCTTGGGGGTGTCGGGGGTGCCACAGTTAGCCCCCAGGACTGAGCCGATCTCTAAAGCTCCTTCCCAGATGGCCTTGTCAGAACTTAAGGAACTAAAGGTGCAGATGCAGGAGTTGTTGGATAAGGGATTCATTCGTTCTAGTGCATCACCGTGGGGAACACCAATTCTGTTCATGAAGAAGAAGGATGGTTCGTTGTGCTTGTGCATCGATTATCAACAACTCAATCAGGTGACAGTCAAGAACAAGTATCCGTTACCGAGGATCGATGATTTGTTTGATCAGCTTCAAGGGGCATCAATATTTTATAAGATCGATTTGAGAACAGGGTATCATCAGTTAAGGATCAGGAAAGAAGACATACCGAAGTCAGCGTTTCGCACTCGATACAGTCACTATGAGTTCACTGTGATGCCGTTTGGGTTGACGAATGCCCCAACTGCCTTCATGGATCTGATGAACCATGTGTTCAGGGAATACTTGGATCAATTTATAATTGTTTTCATGGATGACATCCTAGTATACTCGAAGAGTACTGAGGATCATGAAAGGCACTTAAAGGTGGTACTTCAGACTTTGAGAGATCATGAGTTGTACGCCAAGTTCAGTAAGTGCGAGTTTTGGCTAACTCGTGTGGCTTTCCTAAGTCACGTCATATCCGAGGAAGGAATCTCAATGGATCCAGCTAAGATTGAAGCAGTAACTAACTGGCCAAGACCGACTACAGTGACAAAGATTAAAAGTTTTTTGGGTTTAGCAGGGTATTACAGACGGTTTGTAGAGGGGTTTTCAGTGTTGGCATCGCCGTTGACAAGACTTCTAAAGAAGGAAGATAAGTTTGTGTGGTCAGATAAGTGCGAGAGTAGTTTCCAAGAGCTTAAGCAGAAACTAACTACCGCACATGTGCTTACTATTCCATCTGGTCCAAAAGGATTCGAGATCTACAATGATGCGTCGTTTAGAGGACTGGGTTGCGTATTGATGCAGCATGGCAAGGTTGTTGCATATGCGTCTCGTCAGTTGAGAACTCATGAGTTGAATTACCCGACGCATGACTTGGAACTCGCAACAATCATCTTTGCCTTGAAGATTTGGAGGCATTATCTGTGTGGGGAAAGATTCCAGATCTTCACCGACCATCAAAGTCTCAAGTACCTGTTCTCTCAGAATGAGTTGAATATGAGACAACGCCGATGGATGGAGCTCCTGAAGGACTATGACTGTGAGATTCTGTATCACCTTGGAAAGGTGAACAAGATCGTCGATGCACTGAGTAAGAAGTCTTCAGTTGCACAGTTGGTACTCAAGGAGTGGAGTCTACTTGAGAGAGCACGAGATTCGAACTTCAAATTTGAGGTAGGCCACCTTTCAAATCTTATGGCCACCCTCAGAATTGAGCCGGAAGTGCAGGTCAGAATCAGAACACTTCAGCAGACAGATCCAAATGTTCAGAAAATCCTGCAAGAGGATGCAAAGAAAAGGAAAGCTAACTTTCAGATTTCTGAAGATGGAACATTGAGGTTCCGAAGACAATTGGTTATACCTGATGATGTGGAGCTCAGAGAGAAGATCTTATCAGAAGCGCATCGTAGCAGTTACAGCATTCATCCTGGTAGCACCAAGATGTATCAGAATCTGCGTCAACACTATTGGTGGTCAGGTATGAAGGCGGACATCGCCAAGCATGTTGCCAAGTGTTTGACATGTCAGCAGGTCAAAACTCAGCATTGTAAACCAAGAGGACTTCTGCAACCTCTCGGGATTCTCGAGTGGAAATGGGAGCACATCACGATGGACTTTGTGACAGGTTTACCGAGGAGTCAGAGAGGGAATGATTCGATTTGGGTAGTGGTCGACAGACTAACAAAGTCAGCTCACTTCATTGCAATGCGAAAGGACTTGAGTTTGGATAGACATGCAGATCTGTATGTGCGCCAGATAGTTCGTATGCATGGAGTGCCTGTTACGATTACTTCAGACAGAGACCCGAGGTTCACCGCCGCCTTTTGGAAGAGCTTGCAGAGTGCCTTAGGTACCAAGTTACAGTACAGTATGGCCTATCATCCTCAGACGGATGGCCAGTCTGAGGGACTATTCAAACCCTCGAAGACATGTTGCGGGCTTGTGTTTTGGACTTCAAAGGAAGCTGGGAGGAACAACTTCATCTAGTCGAGTTTGCCTACAACAACAATTACCAGCAGAGTATTCATATGGCTCATTTTGAAGCGTTGTATGGCAGAGTGTGCAGAACACCAGTGTGTTGGGATGAAGTCGGGGAAAGAAAGATCACAGGCCCAGAGTTGGTTCAGCTGTCAGTAGAGGCAATTGTAGTTATCAGAAACAAGTTAAAGACCGCTTAGAGCCGTCAGAAGAGCTATGCAGATAAGCGTCGAAGGCTATTGGAGTTTTAGGTTAGTGAGCACGTCTTTCTGAAGGTGTCACCACCGCTTTGGCAAAAAGGGGAAACTGAGTCCGAGGTACGTAGGTCCCTTTGAAATTTTGGAAAGAATAGGGACTTTGGCATATCGTCTTGCACTACCGCCAAGGTTGGCACAAGTGCATGACGTCTTTCACATGTCGATGTTAAGGAAGTATCAGCCTGATCCGACACACGTTCTAAATTTCAAAGAAATAGTCGTGGATGACAGGGTGTCATACGTTGAAAGCCCGGTTCAGATAGTGGATCGCAAGGAGCATGTTCTGCGCACCAAGACCATCCCATTGGTCAAAGTGGTCTGGCAACACCACGGCACTGAATGAGCAACTTGGGAAACTGAAGAGTCGATGAGATAATTGTACCCCCACCTTTTTACTTAAGAATTGTAATAGTTTAAATTTCGAGGACAAAATTTTATTAAGAGGGGAAGAGTTGTGACATCCCGAATTTCCAATTTTATTTTTAATAAATTGAGACGGGCATTTCATCTACACGCATATAGTTCTTTTCCTTGAGTTGGCCACTCATGTGAAAACTAATCTATCAGGTGAAGCCGTTAAGAGATTCTAATGCATAAGACTCGAGAATTTGATCAGGAAACGACTCCTCGACCAAACTAACCTGCAAGGGTCATTGCGGCACAGTTATTTGGGTACCCTGTGTCCATATTTGAAACCTTGAGGTTACCTCGACAACCGAGGGTCGCCAATATGTCAAAGATGTACATTGTGGCTTGAGATTGATCAACCACAGGTCGAATGCATAAAAATTTCTAAAAGCTACCCAGTAGGCCAGGACGCGCTAATATCATGCCAGAGTAAAATTAACCGTGAAATTGTGAATGAATTAAGAAATTGGAAGTCCTGGGGTGTCACATATCTTGTGAGGAACATGGATTAATTTTATGGATTTTAATTGGACTCAATTGGAAGAGAATTGATTGGAATTGAGGAATTTAAGGTACAAGATTTTATGCCCCGGCGGAAAATGGAATTGAACCTATTGGAGTAAGGTTGTGGGAGGTTGGAGTTAGTGGATTGTGACATCACAAGTGATGTCATGGGATGGAGCAAGAAGGGCTAGGATGGTGACACTTGGAGGGTGGAGATTGAATCTCCAAAAGGGCCAATCAACATCATATTCAAGCTTGGGAAGAGAGAGAGGGAGGGAAGAGAGAGAAGGGACTGGTTCAGCTAGCCCCTTCGTGCGCAACCAGCCGACCGCCCCTCGCCGCCCATTCATCACCACCGCCGCCATCGCGTCTTCGCCGGAGCCGTCGCGTCATCACCCGTCCGCGCGCGAAGGCCTACGCGCCGCTCCACCGGCCAGCTCTCCGCTCACTGCCTTCGTCCGCGCGCAACCCGCGCCCAGCTCGTCCAATCGCTGCCCATCATCGCCAAGCCACCACGGGCCGCCGTCCAGCTCGCCAGGAGCCCGTGCCAACCATGTTGTCCTCCGCCGATCCTCCTCTGCCCAAGTCGACGCTAGAACCACCCTTCTCGGCCCCAAGTCAGCAGCTAGTTTTTGTGGGTATTTCAGCTTGGTTAAGGCCCGTTTTGGCCAACTTCCCGACCCCGGGTGCTTGGCCCGCCTTGAGGAAAGTTGATCCTCACGTCGATCCCGTTGTTTTAGTTCACTCGGCTCGCTAATCGGGTGAGTTTAACTCACTAAATCTTGATTAAATGGTTAATGATGCCCTAAGTGTGCTTAGTCTAAGTTAATTAAGTTTAGGTGGTTAGTTTAGTTTATTTAAGTGTGATTTAGATTAAGAGGTTTAATTAGTCCTAAGTGTATTTAATTAGGGTTAAGTAGGTTTATTTTAATATAAGCCTTGATGTGACATAATAGGTTTTATTTTTTATTTACTTAAAGGTTTCGAAATTCTAGAAATTTTAATAATATATTATATTCCGAAAATTATTAAAATATTATTATTTATAAAAAAAATCGAAAAATTATTTTTGACCTCAATTGCTTAAAATTTCGTACTGATCGTTGCTGTGCATTTAAAATTTGGATTTGATGAATGGATGTGGCAAATTGAGTGTTGATTGTGATAAATAGGGATTTTATTCATAAAAACCCAAGTGTTGGATTTTAATGCAAAAATTGAATTTTTAAGGATTACTATTGTAATTGGGGTATATGAATGAAATGCGGAGTGTCCAGGAGTAAGTATTGATTTGCTGTGTGCTGGTTGAAAGACTCGGCCACAGTAGTGGCTAGGCCAACTGAACCCGTATTCCTTGTGGATTGCCGTCAGTGTAGTGACGTGGCTCGGGTTGTAGTAGAGGCTAGGCCAACTGGATCTATGCTCTTTTGAGAATGCCGTCGACGTAGTGACAAAGTCGCGCTCCGGGGGGGGAGGCGATGCCTGGCATTAATGTCAGTAGATAGCTGAACTGCGAGTAGGCTATGCCCTTGTGTGGCAATGAATAATAATTGGAATGCGTGCTAAGTGCGATTGTGGTTTATATGAAAGTGATGTCATTCCAATTATTTAAATTCTTATTACTACCTGAGATTGTATGATATAAATTGTGCTAACCTGCAGGAAATGATATAAGACGAGGTAAGTCTTCTGTGTGAGGTGGCTAGGCCACCCGGGGTGTATTTTCTTTCTAATAGGGGTTTAGGGGGTTGAACTTGCTGAGACAATGTATCACCCCGTTGTGGGCCAAAATTTCAGGACCGTAGATAGTGAAACCCCCGGAGCGTTATGGTCTTCCCGTGCATAGTACGAAGCAGAAGTTCAGTTGTCCCGATCCTGATGGCCATTGGATCTATGAGCTTGTTAGGACCACGGTCTGAGTCCAGGAGGGCTTGACTGTTAGGGTACCTCATAGATATAGGGCTTGGTTTCGTTTTGGGCCCAATGGTTTCAGGATTAGTCCCCTTAGTAGTTTTGATATTCCAGCCGCTGTAATGGAAGCCATCCTAGGAGAAGGAGTAGCTGACCCTCCTGATGGTAGGTTGGAGGACCCATCGTCTCCGGAAGCGGTTCAGTCTGAAGTGGGATTGAAGACCGAGTCCGACTAGTAGTCTTAGGATCGTTCCTTCTTTTTGGTGGACTGATCCCTTTTTGTAAGCTGGCCCCTTTTTGGCACGTTTGTAAGCTATGGAATGTTGTTGATCTATGGAAGTACGTTTGCTTATGATTGTATTGATTTCCTGCTTTCCTATCTCGTGAGTTTTTGTCAAGGGTTTTATAGCACGTTTTGCATGCGCATAATGAATTAATTGGGTCAGTGACACTACTTGGGAATGTCGCAGTTGTATGACCATGGCAGGTTGTTCACGTGTCTCGAGGTTCGGGGCGTGACATGGGCAGACTTCTGTTGTAAGATAGACTTTGAGCGAATTACATAGAAGTCTCGCATTCTTCATAATAGAACTTAGATAAGTTTTGTCAGCTTCAAAACATAATAAGAGTTTTCTCCAACACCTTCAACCAACGAACTCTAGATTTCTATCTATAGAATGATTCCTCATGCAACCGAAGATTAGTGAAGGTTCGGAGCTGAATTTTTTCCAATTTCGCAAGAGAGCTATTGCTAGGATCCTGCTGGAGAGCATCCTGGGTGAGCCGTAGGGCTTGCCTTGCATTTGTCATTCTCATAGAGATATCAGAAAAGGACTCCATGTTGAGCTGCTTAAGGCGGCCTTTTAAGGGTTTTTAACTTGCAACATAACCTCTGAACATGGGGGTGCCCACCCCTTGGTCATCCCACACTTGGGTGACCATTGCATGAAAACCGGGGTGCTTTGACCAAAAGTGGAAGAACTTAAAAGGTTTCCTGTGGGTAGAAGGAGCCATAGCTCTTACTACCATAGGTGTATGATCGGAAATACCCAGGGAGAGGAAAGAGGCTTCCGAAAATGAGAACTCCTTGCACCATTTTGTATTAAAGAGCACCCTGTCAATCTTCCTTAGCTTCCGATTGGCACATGAAGAAGAAGACCAAGTGAAACAGTAGACAACATACCTTAGGTCCTCAAGCTCTGCCTGGGCTAAACATACCCTGAATTCATCAAAAGAATGAAGCCATATATCCGAACTCCATATGCGATCCAAGGGGTCGCGAATAGCATTAAAATCCCCAGCCACCAACCAAGGAAGATTCGGCAAGGTAGTGCTTAGATGCGTAAGCTCCTCCCATCAAGGCCACCGAGAAATGAAAGTGTGCTCCGCGTATATAATGGAGAGGCAGAAAGCGGACCCTGAATTTAGGGACCTAAACTTGCCATGAACTGCTTGGGCATTAGATGAACACACCAAAAATCACCAGGTTTGGATTCCACCCAATCCAAATCCTTCCTCTAGGGGAATATTCATAGTTTGAATACCAATTCCAGCCAGATAAGAGACCCGAAGATATGGACAGGAAGAGGGATGCAGGGACTTTGGTTTCCAGAAGCCCAACACAAGAAATACTATTAGAGATAAAAAGCTTCTAACTTATGCTTGTGTAATGGGATTCATAAGACCCCTAATATTCCAAACTCCTATATTCATATATAGCTATATACAAAGATGGAAAGTGAAGACTACCTTCGGTTGCCCACTCGCCGCCGACTAAACACCGGCTTTTGGGCAGACTACTTTGGAGCAGAAGACGCTGGATCCAGGCTTGAATCCTGCCTTGTCTTAGCCTGCTGGTGAGTAGGCTTAATAGTAGTAGGTAAAGTATCCTTTGGAGTTTCTTCCTACGGAACAGTGGAACTGTCCACCAGGTGGTCCTCCTCGTCAGAACTGCTTACATTAGTCGCGTCCTCCTCAGGGTCTTCATCCGAGTTAGACGAAGCTACTGGAGTGGTGGATTCCACTGGACAAGTTGTACCGATACACGACATCATAGATCTGAGGCATCATTTGCTTCCTCTGTTCCGTCCTGAACACAGGAGGTTGCATTGCACTAGGAGCTGCAGCATCTAACTTCATAGAAGGAATAGGGACAACTTCCTTTGGCCTGTGAGAATGCTTTTTCTTACTAGGCCGAGCTTTTTCCACCCTTCCTCAAAGGTACCTGGAATAGAGACCGATTATGGGGGAATGGCAGGAACACAGCTCTGGGTGGAAGGGCCATCACGAGCTGAAGCTGGCTGAGTGGCCCCAACGAAATCAGAAGGGCTTTCTTGGGCCGGACATTTGTGGCCAAAGATACCACAACTAGGGCATGAGACCGGCCTCCATTCATACTCAACATCAACAGTACGCATTTCACCATTCAGTATGAGATCCACCGAATCGCAGCGAGCATTCTTAGCCGATATCTCTACACATACCCTAGCAAACGAGATCATCCTCATTTGTTCAGTCCTTAGATCAACATATAGCTTTTCAATTTTTATTTGTTTAAAATTGAAAAAAAATAATAATGTATGCAACCTTTTTAATATAAATTTTGACAACAATGCTAAAAAAATCAAATGGAAAAAATTCAAATCAAAATGGTCTCTTTCTTAATTAAAAAATGAATACCTTCATTACAATAAACAGAGTAACATATGCCCCAAGGAAATAAATTCATTATCCTCAAAAAAGTATATACATCCTTAAATATCTCCTATAGCTATTTGATCAAGCCTCAATACTATGTACAACGAACTTGATACAACACAATTTCTCATATATCTACTCTCTATAAACATGCAAAACCTACATAAAAGTTCAAATATACATCCTTAAATATCTCCTATAGCTATTTGATCAAGCCTCAATACTATGTACAACGAACTTGATACAACACAATTTCTCATATATCTACTCTCTATAAACATGCAAAACCTACATAAAAGTTCAAATGCTCTTATCATAGATAGAATTGAAGGTCATTATAGTACATGATCTTTTAACCATAAAGATGGTTCGTCTAGCCCGCTTGACTCCCCAGATGAAGTGGAAGATGAATCCTTTGAGTGATCGTTTAGGCCTTCCTCAATAATTAGATTCATGAATTCTGAAAGTGATTGAGGTCTCAATATTTCACTGTCATTAACCTTAGCTAAGTCCATCGGCATCTTCACGACAGTCAACATGGATGGTTGAAGCCTTGGTATTCCCTTTGCAGAGAAGACCAATCATCATGAATTGGCATGCCTCTTACCCATGATGTTCCCCATCCAGAGATGTGTCCACTAAGCTCATTAGCTCCTCTTTCTTGTGCAGCTTCCATGCCTATAGCACAGTGTACATGTAAATCAAGAGATATGCACATTTGCAGCATCACAACTCATCTTCCAAGCCAAAAAGAGCCAGAAAGTCTCCAAACCCGAAGCCCCTTTATCTACATAATCCCCATTATACACACAGAACCTATTTGAAAGTTACAAATGGGACTTTTCCTGATCACAATTCAATCTGCACAAACCTCTCCCACATTCACAAATGAATCGGTGCCGAAATGTGTAAGTCAACAATCAATGACTCAGAATGAGAACAACTCAAGCTAAGCATGCAAGATCGCGCAAGCTCAGCCCATATAATTTCAATCAAAGGGATTACCAATTAAAGCACTAAAAGAAGCACCGCAACATTGGAATCCGCAAATTCACATCTTCCGCAAAATTATCGACATAAATCAAGCAAAGTCCTCAGCAACTTAAACAACAACCACTGGCAATTAAAAAAATAACTCGATGACCATATCGCGATTAGGTCGAAGAAAATCGAACATGAATGCACAGGATGCACGATACTACCATGCAACATGATTATAGTTCAGGAAAGTAACTTACAACTGTTGCCTAATCATTTCTCTGTATAATACGATTAATTCCAATGACAAAAAGCATTTCCCTACAGTTTAATTTTCAATGCCATGAGCAATTTCTCTTATTCAGGGTATTGTTTGGATTAATCGAGTTGCTATGAAAATATTACAAGAGTCATTGAAATTCGTGACTATGCTAAATTGATACATACACATCGCATTGAGATGAAAATTAGAAATATAAGAAAGAGAGGAACATATTCGATTGAGAAGAGTACGTAACCACAACTCTAAAATTGCCGTAGGCATAATGTAATCAACCTCACTAATCATGACAAATGATAACATTCAACCATCTGATCCAACACGATTCTGTTCATCACGGTAAATGCCATGGATCGACATAGAGGTTTATTACGTTAGCGGGAAGGGGAGGCAACCATGTGAGAGTATCGCAATGTAGCAAATCCAGAGTCTGAAGCCTCGACAAGGACCGGATTTGTGATGGAAGTCTGGATATACGAGTACCCCGAAGCCTTAATTCTCTAAGACGACGTAGTTCACCAATATCGCTGGGAATGACTCCCTCCAAACTCCTACACCAGGAGGCATGTACTTCTTCCAGGTTTCTCAACTGGTAAATGCCATGAGGAAACTCTCTTACGAAACAGGAATCCATCTTCAGTACTTTCAATCTCCCAAGGATATCAATTGAATCGGGCAATCTCGAAATACTTGTACCCGATCCAATTCTACTAATGAGAATCCCAATTTGCCGGTGGATTCCGGAAGCTTTCCTAGCCCACGACAATCCCTCAAAGACAAGCGTGTAAGTCCCCACAAGCCTCCCAATGAATCAGGGAGCTCAAGAATTTTTGAGTCATCCAAGGCTAGCATTAAAAGAGCTTTAAGTTTACGAACTGAAGCGGGAACACAAACTAATGAGAAGCAATTAGTGGCACTAAGAATTTGCAGTAGAACCAATTTGCCTATCGACTCAGGAAGTTCTCGAATGGAAGTGCCATCAATCAGGAGCTCTCTCAAAGCTTTCATCCCATCCATTTCTGCTGGCAACGTGCTAAGTTCAGAGCAGAACTTCAAATTCAGGATAACCAAGAGCTTCAGATGATTAATTGAAGGATCTAAATGAACCAATCGAGAACACCTCTCAAGGATCAGTATTTCCAAATTTGGGCAGCAAGAGAAGCTGGGGGTAACTATTAAGTCCCCACAACCAGTAAGATTCAACACTTTCAAATGCTCCATCTGTAAAACAAGGGAAAAAGTTCAGATGGTGTAGAATTCTCAATTTAATTAATGGCCAACACAAGCACAACAACAAATGAGCTATAAACCCACCTTAATTCTTTTCCAACCTCCCCATAAATCTGTAACCTTACTCCACGAAAGATCAAGAATAACTAGGTTCTCATTTTTCTCTAAATGAATGCTGATTGCATCTCGAGGGCACCCTTGCCAATGAAGCCACCGAACATTCAACAAGGCATCGGCAAATTTTCCACCAATACTGGTGCGACCCAAGCTGAGAAATGTCGTGTTCTTAAGGTGGTCTGTTTTCTGTATGATGGACCACAAAAATCAACAAAAGAAACGTGAAAAGTCTTCAGACGATGAAATAATGACTATGGATGCCTAAACACCCATGAGGTAAAGAAAATGCTTCATCCATGAAGCTTTTCGAATAAAATCAAAAAAAAAAAGTAGGGCTTAAATGCTACTTGCCCCGTTCGACGTACCTTTTTCCCCTTGTTCGTTTCCTGGGCTATGGCAGGAGTATTCAATCCAGCACCTGTTCCAGGATCATGGAAACCTTCGCGAACAATCTCCCTGGCAAGGCACCTTAGCATGCTGTGCATGCCTATTTTATTTTCTTTCGTTTTTACTAGGGACATACGACAAAGGACCTCAAGTTCATCATTAGGACGATCATAATGATGCCACATATACGAGGCAATCCTACAATCCGCATCCGGGGGAAAACATGCAATATTAAGATACATCTGCTTTTGCTTTTGATCTAATGCTTCAAGAATTATGCTCAGAATCTTCTGGTAATCTCCCTGACATTGTTGTATGAGATCTTCAAATTTAATCCATTCTTTTCGTCCTTTGCCATGCAAAAAAGAACCAAAAACTTTCACAAGAAGTGGAAGTCCCTCCGCAGCCTTGACTATTTTGTTTGCAGTTTCTACATAAGGTTCTAGTTCATGACTCTTTCCACTTGCATACTGCCAGAAAAGGTCGAAAGCTCCATTATTGTCCACTGGAATAACATCATAAGTACGAGCCAAACCTCGATCAACATACCCTTGAAGAACGCTTTTTTGTTTCGAGGTGGCAATTATCCTACTTCCAGAACCAAACCAATCAAGCTTAGCTCCTACAAACTCTTTGAGGAGGGACTCCTTTTCCACATCATCGAGAACAATGAGAACTTTCATATTCCTGAATATTTCTTTAAAAAATTGTACATCTTTGAAAGCATAAGTGACCTCATACTCTCTTTTCAAAATATCAAAGATCAACTTGGCTCGAAGACACTGAACACCACCAGGTTGCCGTGTTGTTTCTTCAATCTCCACAAGAAAGCTGCAAGCGTCAAAGCGAAGGGATATTTCATCATATATGATCTTGGCAAGAGAAGTCTTTCCAATGCCATCTTTCCCATGGATTCCAATAATTCGTACGTCGTCTACTTCCAGTTCCAATAATTTCATTACTTTCCATTCTTGACTATCTTGAAGCTCCTATAAAGGTACGTAAGTGTTTAGGAGAATGTTAACTAGAAGAAAAGTGAAGAAATAGACAGAAAATACTGTAAGTTCCAGATGATATAACGCCATTCTCTAAAACATGTGCTTTTATGTGCCAGCCAATCAATCATATGTCTTGCTAGTTGAGATCTTGTAACTAATGTTTAGCTGACAGAGTTGATAGGTTGTTGAAGATAACCTCCGCTGAAGTTTCTCCAATGCAACCACTCACTACATGCATCTCGTTTAAGCTAAAGTGTTAGAATTTAAATATGCGCGTGCACATTGTTTTGGTATTATTTATAGTTTTTGGTTAATGACGTGTGCAAGTGTATGGTATATTTTGTAGAGGATGAGCAAGGGACAAGATATGATAATTGAAGAATATAGGACATGAGATATGGGGGAAAATAGTTTCATTAGTTGAACAAAATAGTTTGATGGAGATACAGTAGAGATCTATGACCTCTCATCATGGAGGGTTCACCTCACACACAAGGTGGAGGGTTTACCTCTCTCACTCACTCAAATGAATGAACTACAAGCCTATTTATAGGCATGAGTCACACCTTAGTACAACATTCTAGATTTATGTGGAATGTTATCCACTTAGGCTTATTCTAGGAAATTCTAGATTGTAGTTTATTCATTCTTCTTCTAGAGATTTCTACTTGCTTGCATTCCCCCATGAATCTTCTAGGTTCATTTAGCAATCTCTATTCTCAACAATTCTAGACAATATCAATCTTGAAGTTTCTAGAATTGGATCACAAATTCCAACACTCCCCCTTGATCCAATTTTGGGATACTTCGGACTTGTGTTCAAAATGCTCTTAGTTGTAGTTGTTAGCTCGGGCTCGGGCTCTGGCTCTCGTAGGCTCTGGCTCTGGCTCCGGCTTTAGTTTTGGCTCTGGCTCCGGCTCTGGCTCTCTTGGCTCTCGCTTGGGCTTTGACCTTTGATTCTGGCTCTGGCTCCGGCTCTGGCTCTGTTGGCTCTCGCTCGGGCTCTGGCCTTTTTAGTTGAGGGTGGTGAGGACAAACGCCCAACACCAACCAAACACCTGGCTCTGATACCATGTTAAAATTTAAATATGCGGTAGCATGATTTTGGTATTGATTATAGTTTTTGGTTAGTGACGTGTGCAAGTGTATGGTATATTTTGTAGAGGATGAACAAGGGATGAGATAGGATCGTTGAAGGATAAAGAACATGGGATATGGGAAATAGTTTCATTAGTTGGATAAAATAATTTTACAATAGTTGAAGGAGGTGTTGGTGGGGAGCTACATGAGGTTTTTATGGGAAGCTCCCTACATAAAACATGGAGCACTTGCTTCTTTATATAAGCTGTTAAAGAAGATTCCGGACTTCTCTTGAATGCAAACCATGTAGGCTTCTCTAGCAAATTGTAGTTCTTCATTCTTCTTCTAGAGATTTCCACTTGCTTGCATTCCCACGTGAATCTTCTAGATTCATTTAGCAACCTCAATTCTTGACAATTCTAGACAATATCAATCTTGAAGTTTCTAGAAAGTTTTAGAGAAAATGGATCACAATTTCCAACACTCCCCCTTGATCCATTTTCGGGATAATTCGGACTTGTGTTGTAAAGTCTCGGACATACCTTGAACATTTTCTCGTAATTTGTCCCATGTCTTTTATTCCGTCTTCGTTCCACGATCCCTTACATTCTCTTGTCGAAACACTTGCACTTGCCTTTGAATGTGCATGTCTTTTCTTCAACGATGTCCCATATGTCTTGGGCCATCAAAATGCTCTTAGTTATTTTTATGCTCCAAAAGTCATAGTTGTTCCCATCAAAAATGGGGATGGGAAATGAGGATGAGGTAGAGTTGTCCATGGTTTAGTTAGTGGGTATTTGGAATGGGTAGTTTTAGGAATGGGTAGGTAGGACAAACGCCCAATACCAACCAAAAGACGTGGCTCTGATACCACTGTTGGTTTTTGCGGAAGCGTGTGTGTGAGCGCGCAAGTGTGTATGTGAATAAAAGTGACTACAATGGCAAGGGAGTATAGGTAAAAAAATGAACTTTTATTATGGAAGTTGATATTACAAGGGAAGGAGGGTTTTCTGGTTTTTTTTGGCTTACTAAAACAACAGACATCTAACTCCTATTTATAGGCGTGAGCACCGCCTTTCTTCACCGACTTAGAGTACAGAAAATTAATATAAAATTGCAAACTTGCTTCTTTATCTCCTCCTCCTCCTGCGCGTGCGGCTTCTTCCGTGTCTTTTGGTTGCTTCTCCACTTTTCTACATTTTTCTATTCTGCAGCAGCTTTTGTTGACTTTTCTTTGCTTTACTTTTTGTCTATTTGCTGCACGTGGTCTTGCTGCCCACGCACACCAGAAACTTCTTTAACATTTGAGAGTTTTCTTGCATGCACGTGTACTATAAATTTCTCCAACTTTCAAGAATCTTCAAGAATGAATAGACTACAATCTAGAATTTCCTAGAATAAGCCTAAGTGGATAACATTCCACATAAATCTAGAATGTTGTACTAAGGTGTGACTCATGCCTATAAATAGGCTTGTAGTTCATTCATTTGAGTGAGTGAGAGAGGTAAACCCTCCACCTTGTGTGTGAGGTGAACCCTCCACGATGAGAGGTAATAGATCTCTACTGTACCTCCATCAAACTATTTTGTTCAACTAATGAAACTATTTTCCCCCATATCTCATGTCCTATATTCTTCAATTATCATATCTTGTCCCTTGCTCATCCTCTACAAAATATACCATACACTTGCACACGTCATTAACCAAAAACTATAAATAATACCAAAACAATGTGCACGCGCATATTTAAATTATAACATAAAGATACAATAGTAAACTAGTTGTTTCTATTATGGAAAAATTTAATAAGTAAATCTGGCTCACTAAGCATCAAAAAGCCTAATCTGACTAACATACCCTGTTTCTTGTCCTTTGAAGCATGAGAAGGAAGCACAGAAAGGTGACTGCCAGCCTTATCGGGGACCATCTCCGAGTCACCGCAATGATAAATTCAGTAGGATTTTACCTTGAGATCTCATTTAGATGTTCAAAATCTATAATGACTAAGATTTAATGCCACAAAAAGAGGAAAGCAGAGACATGATTTGAACAATCCCAGCTCACAGTGCTTCCCCTATTAAAATGATGATCCAATTTGTAGAGTCTTCTAGGACAGACATGCGCTAGAAAAGTCCAGAAAAATGTTTAAAAAATTTTAATCTTTGGGCGGCACTGGAAGTGTCTGGAATCGACTAAGGCTTGCGTAGAAGAATCCATAAAGAGTTATTCTGCAATTTGCAGTGATATTTGCCTTGTAAGTCGGGTTACAAAACTCTGGCGGTGGAAATCTGTAGTGATAAAAAAAAAAAAAAAACGAAAAAATCTGCGACTTGGGCAGAGATTTTCTAATATTTAAGTCGGTTGTAAGCCTATAAAAAGGCTTGGGTCGTCCAAAACACATAATCTTGGAAGACCAACCAACTAAGCTCTCCTCCTTCCTTGTGCAATAACAATTAAATAATAAAAGCTTTTTTTCCCCTTGTCCCAATGTGCTCCTTGTTGGAATTATGGTAGTTAATGGATCAACGAAAGTGAGCAAAACGAGATACATTATTTTCGTTCATGTATCTCATTAATTCATGTATCTCTTTGAATTTTGTATATATTTAATCCATGTATCTACCATATTCTTGTATTTATTTATTTCATGGTTCATGTATCGTTTCTGTACATTAATTCAAAAACTCTATAAATAGACTTTGAAATTCTTCATTCTAAGAAAAGCTAGAGAAGTGAAACACTCACATTTCCCCTTCTTCAAGTTTTCTTTAAGTGTGCTGGTTTTAAGAAGTATTCGATAGAAACCTATTCATATAGTGCTAATACCAATAGGGTCAAGATGTTGTATCTTGGGAGGCAAAGTTCGTGAAGCTACTTAGCACCATTAACAAGAACTAATCGTCTTAAGGAGATTCAGCTAACCGTAGCTTACCTCCAATTACTATTTCTTATTGTTATCACTTTCTCAAATTTATTATTTTCTAGTTACTACAAACAGTGTTACGTATTCATGCCCTAATACGTTTCTTCTTCTTCTTATAATCCTCTCTAATTTTACAGCAATCTTAAGGCGATTATTGTTCTCACTATCTGTTGGGTTTACCAAAAAACCGAGATGGCCAATAACAATGATATGCAAAATGTTCCTGGAGGCGTTCCTATGGTCGTTTTGATAGGTGAGGTTCAAACCTCGTGGTTTGGTGTTATGGCACCAAATGCTAGGAGCCTTCGGGCTGAAACCAGCCATGGTAGTACAAGTACAAGTTGCCTGACTGATATATGCGAGACCATTTTCAAAATAGTACAAGCCAAATGGCGTATGGTCCAATTTCTGAAGGGATGGTTCAACAAGCTTTGCTTGATGTGATGGTAACACCTCCAATAATATTGAATGAGAAACCAAAGAAATTCACTAGTGTAGGCTTTAAGCAGTGGCACACGGAAACGTTCTCCTATTTGACCATGTTGAATCTAGCCAAGTACTTATCAGAGGTGTACCCAACAATAAGTCCAAACGAGCAAGATGTCATGACCCTCGAGGCGTTGGAGGCTTGGAGGCACAAGGACTTCCTATGTTGGAATTATATCCTTAACTTTTTGGTAAATTCCCTATATAATGTTTTATTATAGCATCAAAAGTGCTAAAAAGTTATGGGAGTCCTTAGAAAAGAAATACAAAACTTAGGACACGGGCATCAAGAAATTCGTGATTGCCAAATTCCTGGAATTGAAGATCATAAAATCTAAATCTATCATGAATCAAGTTCAATAATTACAAATAATTTTAAACAACATCTTTACTGAGGGAATGATACTTAGTGAATCATTTCAAGTGGCAGCTATTATTAAGAAGTTGTCTCCAAGCTAATTAGACTTCAAAAATTATTTGAAGCATAAACAAAAAGAGATGAGCCTTGAAAATCTCATTATACGCCTCAGAATCAAGAAGGACAATAGGAGGAATGCAAACCCTCCTATGGAACCAAAGGCCAACACTATGGAGCTTTCCAATTCCAAGAAAGATAGGAAGAGGAAGGAGTCCTTTCAACACAAATGTAAGCAAAAGGAACAATCCCAAAAATTCTAAGGGACATGTTTTGTTTACAATAAACCTAGCCATCCAAGCCAAGAATTGTAAGAAGTGCCCAAACAAAGGCAAGGGCAGTGGTGCAGTAGTGTAGTCAAGCAGCTGAATCTAACAGAAAAAGAAGATGATGAGAGACTTAGTGATGTGGTGATGTTTGAAGTATCCTTGGTGTCGAACAATACCGATTGGTGGTTGGACATGGGTGCCACAAATCACATTTGTGTAGATAAGCACCCTTTCTCATCTTACAAGAAGGCTAAGGAAGAAGAGAAGCTCTATGTGGCCAACACTACAACCAAAAATATTACTCAAAGAGGAAAGGTGATCTTGAAGTTCACCTCTAGTAAGGAAATCACACTGCTAAATGTACTGCATGTATCGGAGATCCGATGGAATCTCATTTTTGGGCCCATACTTGTTAAGAAGGGTTTTCAAAATTGTATTTGAATATGACAAGTTTGTACTTTCCAAAGGGAGAATGTTTGTGGAGAAATGGTACTTGTACAATGACTCGTTCAAATCCAATGTGGCTGTCATTGATGTAAATGTGGCTTTTATTGATGTAAACTCGAAATTCTTGTACCCAAAGGCTAGTAATAAAGAAAAATCTTCAATTTACACTATTATGTACCCTTATCTATGGCATGGTAGATTAGGACACGTAACATATAGTACAATGAAGAAAATAGCAAACTTGAGACTAATTCCAAAGTTTGAGTTGCATATTCATTACAAGTGTGAGACTTGTGTTGAACCTAAATATGATAAGAAATCTTTCAAATTCATCGAAATAATGAGTGAAGCTCTACAATTAATCCATAGTGATCTATGTGATTTAAAGTTTGTAAAAAGTAGAGGTGGAAAGAAGTATTTCATCACTTTTATAGATGATTATACTTGATTTTAGTATGTTTATCTGTTAACTAGCAAAGATGAGGCTATGAGCATGTTTATCATATATAAAAATGAAGTCGAGAACCAACTTGACAAATGAATTAAAGTGCTTAGGTTTGACAAAATAGGAGAATATAGTTCTTCCAACTTAAATGAGTTGTATGCTAGTTTGCGAATGATTCTCGAACAACTACACCTTACACTCTGCATCTAACGCCATGCTCTTGAGTTCAGATTTACCTTAAAACTTGTGGCAGATGCAGTTTTAACAGAGGACTTTATTCTTAATAAAGTACCTCATAAGAAGACAGAAAAGACTACATGAGTTATGGAATGAAAGGTTGCCATCCTACAATATTTTCAAAGTGTGGGGGTGCCTAACCAAAGTGGCAATTCCTCCTCCGAAACAAACTCGGTTGGGACCTAAAACGGTGAAAATCCATGTCAATACAATCCCAGAATCAAGGAGTGCTTAATTCTTTAAGGATATATATCCCGCAAAAAAATTCAAGGTGAACCTTCTCAGAAGAGATATAGAGAATCTGGATTTGAGAATGATGAAGCTCAGGCTAAAGAAGCTGAACTTCAAAAAAGCAAGAGATCATGGATTGAAAAAACTTTCGAACTTGATTTTCTAACAAACATGTTAAAATGTGAGCCTCGAATGTTTCAAGAAGCAATGTCAACTCTAAATACTCCTTACTGGAAAGAAACTGTTGACAATGAGATGGATTATATCCTAAGTAATCATACTTATGAATTGGTTGATCTTCCATTAGGAAATAAACCAATTGAATGTAAATGGATCTTCAAAAAGAAGAGTAAAGCTAAAGGTTCCATAGATAAGTATAAAACACAACTTGTTGCCAAAGGGTTTAGACAAAGAGAGGGTCTAGACCACTTTAATATTTATTCACTTGTAACAAGAATAACATCAGTGAAAATGTTAATTGCTATAGCTTAGCTATACAATCTGTAGGTATATTAGATGGATGTGAAAACTGAAATTCTTGATTGGTGATCTCGACGAAGAGATATATATATATATATATATGTATGTATAGAACAATCAAACGGATTCAAGGTCAAAGGACAAGCACACAAATTGTGTAAGCTTGTCAAATCATTGTATGGGCTTAAGCAAGCTTCCAAATAATGGCATGAGAAGTTTAATGATGATCCAAAATGGGTAGAATCAATAAGTGTGATAAATGTGTACACATTAAATCTATGTCAATTGGATATGTACTTATTTGTCTATATGTTGATGACTTACTAAGTTTTGGAGATAACGCTGAGGTTATCAAAATCACCAAAAGTATTCTCAAGAAGAACTTTAAGATGAAAGACTTACTTGTTGTGGATGTTATACTGGGCATCAAAATTCTAAGAAATTCTAATGGTCTGGGTTTAACACAATCTCATTACATTAAAAAAGTAACTGAGAGATTTGAAGAGTTCAGCATTAAAGATGCGAGTAATTCTTTTCTTCATCATCCAAATTTAAGAGAGAATACTGGAAACAGTATTAGATAGCTGGAGTACTCCCAAGTGATTGGCAGCATCATATATATCATGAACTGCACTAGACCGGATATTGCGCACTCAATAAGGAAACTGAGCGGCTATACAAGTAATCCCGGTCATGAGCATTGGAATGCACTTTTGAGAGTGTTGGGCTATTTGCAAATAATTAAAGACTATGTTCTACAATATGATCAATATCCATTTGTTTTGAAAGGCTATTGTGATGCTAATTGGATTTTGGATTTCGACAACTCAAAATTGACTAGCGAATATGTCTTTATGCTAGGAAGTGTCGTAGTATCATGAAAATCCTCAAAACAAACTTGGATACCACGCTCCACAATGGAATCAGAGTTTGTTGCTTTGGATAAAACTGCTAAAGAAGCAGAGTAGCTTCGGCAATTTTTAGAGAATGTTCCATTTTGGCCAAAACTTACGCCTCCGATATGCATTCATTGTAACAATCAAGCAACGTTAACAATGGCACAAAACGTGATATATGATGGCAAGTTTAGACACATTCATCATAGACATAATACCATAAGGTAGTTGCTCTCCAATGGAATAATTTCTTTAGACTTTGTGAAGTCAAATGAAAATATTGCGGATCCACCGACAAAAGGTTTGTCGAGAGAGTAGATAAACCACACATCGAGGGGAATGGGATTAAAAGCATTAGCCCAATAAAAAGGTTCCGAGGTGAAAACCTCACCTAGCTATTAGATATCCAATGGACTAGATTCAACAGGACAACGCAAATTTTGGAAACTCTAGTATGCACACTATCTCCCATTCCTATGATGCAACAGTGCTCCCTATAGCATTTTAAGGGTACACTATGCATATAATGATTCTTATAACTTGGATTTCAAAATCTTAGTGAGGTATGGTAGGATATCTTTGATAGGAACGTACCTATATGCATGGAGCTAGCTGACTTTATAAAAATCTTTAAGGGCTTGATTTTCTAAAGCACGCATGAATCCTAAGAAGTTCAAGGCCGAAAGAATGAACACAATTGAGAACTAATCTTGATTCAAAGATACTCTGCATGAGGTTTATTGTCTGGGCTTAGACCAATAACTAGTGGTTTAAAGCCTCTGATGGGCTTTCACTACGGAAGGTTCAAAGCGAAAGCTTTGAATATCTTGATACAATGTATTTCCACAAGTACACTTAGAATTTCTCAAGTCAAAATGTTTTATTGATCCATTAATGTGGAGGATTGTTATAATTATGGTGATTAATGGATCAACGAAAGTGATCAACGAAAGTGAGCAAAACGAGATATGTTGTTTCCGTTCACGTATCTCATTAATTCGTGTATTTCTCGAGTTCATGTATTTCTTCAATTTGTGTATCTACTTAATTCTTGGTTCATGTATCTCTTGGATTTTTGTATCTATTTAATTTATGTACCTACTAGATTGTTGTATCTATTTATTTCATGGTTAATTTACTGTTTTTGTACATGAATTCAATAACTCTATAAATAGACTTTGAAATTCTTCATTCTAAGAGGAATCAAAAAAGAAAAACACTCACGTCTCCCTTCTTCAAGTTTTTTTAAAGTGTGCCGATTTCAAGAAGTGTTCAATAGAGTCCTGTTCATATAGTGCTGATACCAACAATTTCGAGGTGTTGTATCTTGGGAGGTGAAGTTCGTGAAGTTACTTAACACCGTTGATAGGAACTAATCATCTTAAGGAGATTCAGCTAGTTGTACCTCACCTTCAATTACTATTTCTTATTGTTATCACTTTCTCGAATTTATTATTTTCTGGTTACAACAAACAATTTTACGTATTCATCCCCTAATGCGTTTCTTCTTCTTCTTATACTGCTCTAATTTTACAACACTCCTTTGCCATGAAAGTCCACTCTCCTACACACATCTCTTGTTATTTCTTTGCCAAGTCCAACACACGCGTACATACTTATCCATCAACACGAAAAATTAACAATGGTATTAAGGCCTCATTCGGTTAGTGTTGGGCATTTATCCTAATCATCCTCTACTAAAATCACTCATCTAATTCTCCAACACCAAAACTATGGCCAATTCTACCTCACCACTCATTCCTAGTCTCGATGGAAATAATTATGTCTATTGAAGCATTAAAATGACAAATTTCCTAATGGCCCAAGATTTATGGAATATCATTGAGAAAATCGCAAACGTGATAGTCCAATCATCACCGACCATCTTACATAAAATATTGCATTGATCGAAAGAATTATATTGAAATTTCGCGCAAACGTTTAAGATTAAATTGACAAAATTGAAAAGTTTATGGCTAATTGGTATACGTACAATAGGTTTATGACCAATTGGATAATTTTTCACCTTTCAAAAGTATTCTCAAGACATTTGTTAAGCAACCAAATGAGGATATTTTTATTTTCCATATATTGACAGCCTTTTGATATGCATCATTGATGCTCAACAAATGCTCTGAAAAATTACATACGGGCTCTATTTATAGAGTATTGAGAGTTGAGGGACACGACAAAAGATTAATTGTATTATTTAACACTCACCTAACATTGCTAATTATAATTCACTCCCATTTACAAAACTACCGACATTCATTTATTAGCCCATTTAATCAGGCATGTCTAGTTTAATTGTCTTATAAAGAAAACAAAAGACATCAACTCATTCACGACACGCTTCTTAATTGTGTATAGACTGCTTGACCTAACCATGATACGAATTGCATCTTAGTTTAATCCGAACACACTTATCCTAGTAACATGCACGTGTCGTGCAATTGAGTCAGTCCTAGTGGTTGCATAAGGCTATGATAATAAGGAAAAGAAGTCACTTCGAGAAAAATTACAAAAATAATTATAAACTTATTACAATTTTTCCATTTCAATCATAAACTTCTTTTTTGTCAATGCAGTCTTAAACCTTTTGTATTTGTGCTAATTTAGTTCATTGTTGACATGTTAATTTTTTTTTTCTCTCTTTGCTTCTTCATCTAGTAGTCGTAGAGGAAGAAGAAAAGAGAAAAAGAGAAAAAAAATTAAATTTTAATTTTAATTTTAAATATATATATTTAAAAATTGACACATCAATGTTAGCCTGATGGTTGAGCCAGCGTTGACGTGGATGATAGCGCCAGCTGATTAAAATTAGTCGGATGAATTGAATTGACACAAATTGAAAATATTTAGGATTGAATTTGCCCAAAAAAAGGTATAGGACTAAATTTTAAAAAAAATGCAATAGATTTAAAAGTATTTAGGTAATTTTCCTGGTGACTTAGTTGTTTCAGAAAGAAAATATGGGATTTTGGTTACTACAATAGAGTTGCTTTTCAAACGGTGCTTCCATAAGAAAACAATGTGGCTACTGCCAGAAAATACAAAAGACACAAAATAATATACAAAAATTTTCTAATAGTAATGATTTTGTAATTCGGTTTTGATGCATCAATTATCCTTCACAAATAAAAGGTAGGAGATATTCTCGAATCCCTAATATTGTGAACTTAACACCTAATTTGGTATCAGTTTTGCGTTGTAAAAAGAATACTGTAGCTACATATTTTGTATGATGGTCTAAAAAGACAATTACTACACATTCAGATATTCTGTTCAAATCGACCATTAAACCGCTAATCCAAGACATGATCTTTGGTGAAATTAACAAATGGTAGTTAAGAAAAGTACAGTTGTCCCACAATTCTCTGTGGATTCTATACTAGCAAGGGTAATTAGCTACTGACAAATTCGGACGATGATTTGCATTCCCTTGTAGTTTCAGTTCATGTGTTTGCCTTCTTTTTCTATTATATTCTAACTTTGCAACAACTGTGTAATCATGCAAGCATATTAAGCTGAAACTAACTTCATCAACAGGTACAATCTTTAGGAAGAACTAGAGAAGAGAGGAGAATAGGAGCAGAGAAATATACCCAGACCCTGGAAGATGACTTGGGATTATCACCAGTGGATACATCTTCAAACGCATATTTGTGCATCACCATCACCTTAAGCAAAATATCATCAGTGATGGATGAGATAAGTGCCCCTTCACTGCCAAGGCAAAAAACAATCTCAGTTTCAAACCATTAAGAGATGCGATCTAAGGACCTACCAGCCAACACACTACATAATGAAACGATAATTTGAATGTGCGAAAAGATCACTGATCCTTTACCGCAGAACACGATTTACCTGGTGCAAAGACATATTAAACATACTACGCTGATGGTCAGTAATTGTGTGAACGAGAGATAAAGCCATTGCAGCAAGTATTTAATCCGATCAACAATTGTATCGTCACCATTGCCATTGGGGTAAAAATATCTCTCGACCGTGGATTGAAATACAGAATGACGAGATCATGTGGATGAATAGAATGAACTTTTAAACAGAGTTCACCAAGCCAAACTGAGCTATGTTGTGTAAATGGGGCAATGAAGAGATACAGCAGAGTCGACCAATATTTGCGTCTTCTGCTGGGAAAAGGTTATTGAGTTTCCTTTTTCTGACATTCTCGACAGTACCCGGTCAATTGAGCAAACAAATCAGAAGAAACCCATGAGAGAAGAAGAAGACAGATGTAATATACCTTTCATATGAGCTTCTTTCCCATCCCTTGACATTACCAGCCTCCACAAGAACCTTCTTCCACCGCTCGACTTTCTCATCGCCCATCTTCTGCTTGTGCCAGTCCAGGTCGCGTCTGTAGAGTGATTCTTCTTCTGGCTGCACTTCAGACCGTTCCACATTGTAGAAAATGGGTAGGATCTCTTTCTTCCCACCTGATCTAGACGTGTGTTCTACCATGAGTGCTAGCGTATCGAGGCACCAACTGTTAAAAGCATAGCATTTCGAAAAGATAGGTATATAGATCTTAGAGCCATGGACTGATAGCGAAAGCTCTTCAGAAGTCCCTGGGCCTCCATCATCTCTGAAAACGCGAATTCCACCAGCTATCAAGTGGTGACAGAGGCTATTGATGAATCCAAGACCATCACGTTTATTGAAACTCAGGAACACATCATATGTTGATTCAGCCTCTAATTTTATCATATCTAGATTCCGCTTCACTTGTTCAACTTTGATCATTCTCTGTTTTGTGCCAGTGGATTCAGCCGTACTTGATCCAGCCTCTGATTCCATCGTAACTTGATTCCTCCTCGCGGGTTCATCTTCGCTACTTTTCCCTTTACTTTGATCCAGCCTCACCGGTTCATCTTCGCTACTTTTCCCTTTACTTTGATCCAGCCTCGCTGGTTCATCTTCGCCTATTTTCCGATTATCACCAGCAGATTCAGCCATACTTATTCAACCTCTAACTTTATCGTATCTTGATTCGGCCTTGCTGGTTCATCTTCCGCCTCTTCTCCGTTTGCTGCCTGCCGATTCAGCCATACTTGATTCAGCCTTCACCTCGATCTCTCGTCGTCCAGTTTCTTGAGTGCATAATGAGAATGCCAAGCCAACAGGCTTTGAACTTCGTGAGGCGGGAGAAACGCGAATTAATGGAAATATCACCACTACCGAAGAAAAATTATTTAAAATGACCAAAAAGAAGTCTATGAGGTAAATCGTTTATGAATTAATAAGATATCGGTCATCAGAAAAGCAATAAATTGAAAAAAAAAAAAAAAGACCACTACCCGAGAAACAATGTTCTAAAATGGCCAAATGAAGTTTGCCTCAGAGTTTGACCCCAAAAAAAAAAAAAAGTCTGCCTCAGAGATTGGGTAAATTATTCTCTTAATTATGGCACTTTTGAAAACCAATATTTTGCAGCATTATCTTAGGCAAATCGCTTTACAAGATTGCCCCTCGGTACTTGAAGACGTAACAAGCCAAGAACATGTTGATCCAGTGGCATCTTCCCTGTTCAAGTCCTATCTAACGTACTGAATCATTTTACTTGGGTTGGGTTGAATTGAATTTGCTATGGAACTCATCTCACTCTAGCTAGAAGTCCTAAAACTTACTGAAACTACTTACATGCATCTTAAGCGGTGGTCAAGTTTCTTGCCGGAGTTGGCGGTGACTGCCACCGCCCAGCCACTCTTTTCCGGTTTTCCCCCACTAAATTTCAATTTTAAAAACTACTTTTTCTGATTTTTTTTTTAGACTTCTCTTTGTTTTTTCTTTCTTCTTTTTTCTTTTTCTTTTTTTTGTCTTTTTCTTTGGGTGCTAGTAACCCTTATATGGTTTGGTTGATTAATTTTCGTCAGTATTACACTCATAAAAATGAGATATTGCTAGAAATAACATGTTTTGTTTTTATGACACATAAAATTGTCTACTACAAATAAGAAACTACTTATGTATAGTAGGAATCAACAGTTTAAAAAATGGGTGGATTGCAATAAATTTACCGAGAGATGGCACTTCGGGTTGCTCATTGGAATACCCTTCCTCCAAGTCAAGATTCCATAGCTTTTGGTCTGCAAGCTTCTCTTTTTCTCGAGCGATCTCCCAGTCGTCGCCCGTCGGACGAAAGACCTGGTCTTTACGCCTTTTCTTTGAGCTTCTCACTCATGGATGGGAGCAATAATCACTCGTCGCTTCCATCTCCTAGATGGCCCGATGTTTGCCGCTACGAAGTCTTTCTCAGTTTCAGAGGAGGAGATGTTCGGAGGAGCTTCATTCAATTTCTTTACGAAAGGCTCACCGCTTCAGGGATCTATGTATTTATTGATCATGATGGGATCGAGATCGGAGAAGAGATCATGCCTAAGATCTTACAAGTGATCAGCCGCACGGAGATATGCATTCCCGTCTTCTCCAAAGATTTCGCTTCCAGTAAGAGTTGTCTGAAGGAGGTGGCGGAAATGGTGGCGTGTGACAGGACAATCATGCCCATTTTCTACGACGTCAGCCCTTCAGAAGTCGGCAAACAGGAGGAGAGTTATCAAAAGTCCTTCTACACCCATGCGGCCCTCGGGTCGGCATCAGCGACTATAGACAACTGGAAGAAGTCACTCCACATTATTTCAAGCATGCGAGGATGGGAATTGGAGAAATTTATTTACGGGTAAGTCCAAATCAAGATTTCTATGCCTTTTCGAATTTTTCAACAGTGGTGATCGATTATGAAATTAAAGAAAGAATTCATCTGTTCTTTCGCCTGGTGTATCAGACCAGTTGTTCCTTTTCATATCTTCCTCTTTCCTTCTTTTCCCGTTTGACAGAGAGCATGAACTTATAGAGGAAGTAGTTTCCACGGTCCGCCGGCTGTTGAAGAAGGATGACTTAGATGTGACAAAAAATTTAGTGGGGATGGGTCACCATGTGCAAGAGATGATGAAAAAACTCCACGTTCCCTATGAAAATGGAAAAGTGATTGAAGGGCAAATGCTGACCGGAAAATGTGTGGTTGAGATATCAGGCCTTCCAGGAATCGGTAAATCGACTCTTGCCACAGTTGTCCACAACAAAATCTGTGGTCTCTTTGAAGAATGTAGCTTCCTTAAAGTTGAGGAAAAGAGTCTCCTGTCTCTCCAAGAAGATTTAATTTTTGACCTCCAAAAGAAAAGACATACACCCAGATCTTCTGCTGAAGGTGCCAAATTTATAAAGTACAAATTTAAAGATCTGAGGGTGCTTATTGTCCTTGACGATGTTAACGATTTTAAACAAATTGTATCATCAGGCATACATCTAAGTGAATTTGGTCCAGGAAGCAGGATTATTGTGATCTCTATGAAAAGCAATCTTGTTGACAAGTATATTAAGGTGCTTGAGGCCTCCCAAAGAAGCGTTAACTATCGTGATGACCGTTTTGATGGCATCCGTGTTGAAAAATACGAGCTAAAGCAAATGAATGACGACCATGCTTTTCAACTGTTCTGTAAGTGTGCTCTTCGAGGAAAACCTCTACAAGAGGAATTCTCCTCTTGGGCATGGGCCATTAGTTCGGCTGCTGGAGGGCTTCCTTTTATCATTGATGCCGTTGGTTCATTTTTAATCGGAAAGCCCATAGAACTTTGGAAGGACGCATTCAATATATTGAGCCGAAAGCCTTTCAATGAGAAGATCAAAGGACTCATGAAGACAAGATATGAAGCTTTAGAGGGTGATGCCCAAAAAATATTTCTTGATATTGCATGTTTTTTTACTGGAAAGGACAAGACAGTACCCTCTTACATGTGGGAAGCCTGTGAATACCATCCTTCTACATGGATTGCTGAGATTCATGACATGTCTTTGGTTAAAACCACAGAAAATAATGAATTCTGGATGCATGATCAAGTAAAATTCCTAGGGATGGAGATTGTCAAGGAGGAAAATCCAAGTAAACCATCCAAGCGTAGCAGGCTATGGAGTCAGGAGGATATCAAACGAGTATTGAATGAAGATAAGGTAAATTTTGAAGACAATAAAGTCTCTTTTAGTTTGAATCAGAGTACTTCTTTTGAATACTTATTTCTATTTTCAGAGATAGAATACACTTGTATTTCACTTTCTCCTCTAACCAATTTCCACGGTTGGCAGGTCGCTATGGTTGAAGCCCTCAGTGCCACATTCGGCAACCCCAATTCATTTGCTGAACTTAGATTCTTCCGTAATTTCTCGAATCTTAGGTATCTTAAAATGAGCCACGCTTTTATTAAAGGAAATAAGCAGAGTGCAAAGAACTCCAGAGAGGATCTTTTCCTTCCAAGATTAAAGTGGCTTGAATGGCGATGGTGCCACAATATCTCCCGTCTACTTGCTTTAGATCTGTCAGAGTTGGTCGTTCTTGATCTGTCTTGGTGTACCTCCAGTACTTGGAAGCGCTGGAAAAAAATCATGAAGGTATGATGGCCATGAGCATTTTTTGCTTCACATTTGACAATACCTTGTAGTAAACAAGGCTTTTATATTCTCTTGTTTTGCAGAAGGCCAAAAACTTGAAAGTTTTGATCCTAAAACATTGTACTTGGCTAGCTGAATCTCCAGTTTCTAATGCACCCGTAAACTTAGAGAGACTAAACCTGGAACATTGTTCTACATTACCGGGTGTTGGCAGATCCATTAGCAACCTTGGGAAATTAGTTTCTCTGAATATCAAGTTCTGCAGCTACGTGCAAACGTTACCAGAAGATATAGGTTACTTGGAAGACTTGGCAGAGCTTTACATCGATGGAACTTCCATTAAAGCCATTGACTTCCCGGAGGGTTCGTATGGGAAGCTTAAAAATCTCAGCGCTTGCAACTGTAAAATCTTGTGTCTGCCCGATTCAATTAAAAACTTGAAATCTCTTTTGTACCTAGCTTGCGACGGGACTGAACTCAGTCAGCTCCCTAATTCTATCAGATCGCTGAAGAATCTTCAGACGCTATCTCTGAGAAACTGCAGGAGCTTGTGGAAACTGCCGGGTTCCATCGGAAAATTAAAACAATTGCAAGTAATGGATCTTTCGGACACGTTAGTCGACGAACTACCTTTATCTTTCAGGTATTTGGGAAACTTGAAAGTACTAAAGATGCCTCGCACCTTTATAAGAGAATTTCCTCAAGGCATTAAGATTCTAGAGAGGCTAGAAGAGATAGATTTCTCAGGCTGCAGAAGTTTGACGGGAAACTGTGACATCAGCGGATTATCGTCTTTGCGGGTCTTACTTCTAGAAAATACAGCCATTTCTCAGCTGACCGTCATAGATTTTCAATACTCTAATCTCCAAAACCTCAGAACGGATCCCCATGTGCTCATCTCCAAATGTAAAACTACTAAAGTAGCATGAGAAAATATTAGGTAGTTCAGTCTAGCCACTTAGACACGTCACTTTATCCCACTTTCCAAACTTTTTCTCTCTCCTCCGTTGCTCTCTCTTCAGTTGCTGTTTTCTTCCTTTCCTTTTTGCTTTTGAGGCAAACAGCGTCATCGGTCACGGACCGATTAGGCTCGCAAATGGTGTCGACACTCCCATGGCCGTTCTCATCATCGTCGGGCTAGATCTAGTCGGCGTTTGGAAACTGAGTGGGTGAGGCCAGATCTGGAAATCCAGGTCTGTACAAGCGGCTCACAAGCGACATCAACGCTCTTCCATGGCCGTCGGCGGCGTCATTCAGCCAGATCTGGTCGGCTCAGCCAACACCGGCGACTCCACCAATGGCAACAGTGGGGGAGGCAAGAGGTCGGGCTTAGGTGAGGGAGCGGGCAGGTGAACTTTTCGTTGAATTTCTGGGACCTGGACGTGTGGGAGAGGGCCGGAGGAAGAAGGAGAGAGACCAGTGATAGGGAGAGGAGGAAAGAGAGAGAGAGAGAGAGGCCATTCTTGTTGCAGAGAGAATGCAACATGCGGAAGGAAGAAAGCTATTGGTGGATGAAGTTTGGCTCATGTCTCTTTAATTCAAATTCGTTAACTGATCTTCCTGCAACAAGGGCTATCAGAGGCATAATTGAATACGGATTTTCGCTTCTATTCTGGATTTCCAAATTACATTCTTCTTTCCTTTTTTGGCCATCAAACTCGCCCTTTTTATTGTCTTGTATGTATGTCAATTGACTGCAATTTTGCGCGTACGTGTTAGTTTGGATTTGACTCGGTGAAAGTGTTAGTTTATTTGATTGATCCGCAAGACCACTTCAAGGCAGTTAGAATAGGTTTTAGTTCCTTTATCTTCTATTCATAGCATAAACCATGCCATTGGAATATATTCTACAATTTGCCCTATTCGACTCCTATCTTGACGCTTGTTATAATTTTCGAATATCGGAAATTTGAGCCCGAAAAGTTTGCTCACCAAGTATGAATAATCCACATAAAAAATATGAAAAGAGAAATCATATATAATAAAGTGAACTAAGCAAGAATAGTAAGGCTATGTTTGGTCATCCAGATTTATAACCTAGGATATTATATGAAATCCATGGATTTTACTATATACTATCCACTATTTAATGATTGTAGTAATAAAGTTAGATATATTTCCATCATATCATGTATATTATTAGGTATAAAAAAACATATTTATATAAATGAACAAAAAAAGTTACAAATAGGAATGATAAAATATCTCAAAACACTTTTGCCTACTTTATTTTTATTTACATTTTTTTTTTATTTTCCTCTCTTTTTAATTGATTTCTTTTTTATTTCTATCTTCCCCTTCCATCATTCTCTTATAAAATTTTATTAAATGGTATATTGTACCAATATACCTAAAATACTAAAATACCTAAAATATGTAACAAATATAAATTTATTTATATTTATATATTGAATTTATATTATAAAATAGAATTAAACTCGAATATATAAATAAAAATAAGATTAAATTAAAACAACTAAATTGTTATTTTTTTGTTATTTGAATTTCTTATATTAGAATTCAAATATTAATTATATTAAAATATAATTTTAATTTTGTTAATTTAAAAAGTTTGTCATGCGAGAAAAAAATAATTTTCCTATCATGGATGTTAGAAATCCCAACTACCTTTATCCCACCCTCATGGGATAATTTTATCCAATTTTGCGCTTGTTGCCTACTCAAGACAAAATAAATTTGGATATATCCTGAGTGCCAAACATAGCCAAAGGATGACCGGACTTTTTTTTCTTTTGGTCTGAAGGATGACAGGACTTAATTCGTTATATTGTCATTTCCTCATGAAAAATTGCTATAAGTCGAATGCAAAAAAGTAACGTTGTAAGTCTATTATCACTATTTCATCACTTAATAAAACATGTAGTAACTCTCTAAAAGGTGATGAAAAGAAACTAGTGTCCAAGTATTTATCGATTTCGAGATTAGTAAGTTAGTTAGCAGAGTAATTATCTTCCATAAAGTTATGTTGCACTTTAAATTTAAATTGAGAACTTAATAGCTTTTTGATATCTTTAAGCAAAGTAAGGCGAGCATTATCAATTACAAGCTCTGTATTAACAAGATTAGTGATGGCTTTAGAGTTAATTTCAATGATGATCTTATAAAAACTAAGTTGTTTTGTAGAGTTGAGTGGAGAGCTGGCGAGTAAGTTATTTATATTATTTTCATCTTTTGTTTTCTGTTTTGTATTAGAGTTAATATGTGATATTTAAGACTACTTTTGTCTTAAAATAATCCTATATCAATGTAAGAATAAAAATTTACAAAAAAATTAAATTAAATGTTTGATTATCCATTCGACTATCCAACAAAAATTCTTCAAAGATATAATATGTCCATTATTTTTGTCGCACCTAAATTACGAAACGAAAGTGGGTTATTACTTGGTTCTCTTTATAATTAATTTAATTGAACTAAATATGAAAACTATACATGTAATAATTTTATTATAAGTCGGTATACGTGTGTTAGTCAAAAATATCTCCCGTGAAAAATTGAGTTCACACGCACAATAGAAAAGAAACTAATTCTCTCACAGTGGTACTACGGTCCATCTAATTAACAAGAGTTTAGTGTATTATATAAAAAGCCATGCGTAAAATTAAGTTCACACGCACAATAAAAATTAAGTTCGAACGCAACCTACGGTCGCCTCATGTGCCTTTGGCCTCTCCTCACTCGCCTCATGTGTTCCTTTTATGGTTTGTTACGTTTAGCAAGTGTGGAATTTATATTGTTATCTTATCTTATATTTATATTTGATATGTACCGATATTCATAGTTTAGTTGCTTGATATTACATTATTAATGGATATGTAATTTGAAATAGTATATTTGTCTTTTCAGTGAATACGAGAAATGAAATAAAAATAATAATCGGTTAGTTCAGGATTGATCCTAGAACTAGACCGAACCCATAAGATCGATCAGCTCCTCTATCCTAGACTCAACAGGGTTGATCCTCAGTCCCAAAAATTAGGGACCAATACTGTACAAGTTGGTCCCTAGGTTAGATACTAGACCAGCCCAACCTAGATCATGCTTACCCCTATGTGAAATGGCATGAGCAATTCATATTTGTATTCATGTAACCCAAGCAATTCCATTCTCTTATATTTTAGCCCCATCTTTTGATTGATTTAGGGTTAAATAAATTTGAATAAAAATAACTAATAAATCGGAATTGTCAATGTATTTCTTGATTATTCATCCTTCATTTTATTAAACCTTTATACTAAAGGTATGAAAGTTTACAATTTTATTTGTATAATGATATCGCGGGAACCGCACGGAGTATCATAAGATCACTTGCCCCGAGTTCAACGAGGTATCAGCACCTTTTGTGATGATCTTTTGAGACACATTACACGAACTAATTGGTCTGTAATGGCCTATAGATTATTTAGGAATAAGAACGTATGTGCCAAATCTGGTGAAACTTATCTTATGTAAAAAGCCACGCCTACCATGTTCACTATGTCATCTCCAACCAAAACACATCTCAGGATTTCTTGTGATTTAGAAGACCACCTTTGCTAAATGTTTGCTTATAAAATTAGCCAAGATTGATTATCTTATAACCAAGATTCAAAGGATTGACAATTTCATAATATATATGAGGTGCGCTACATGAAAATTGTTAAAAACAAGGGATATGTTCACTAAAAGTCTTAAAACTTGTCATAAAAGTACAATTAAGTCCTAAAACTTGCAAAAAAATGTAATCAAATCCTCAAATTTCTCAAATTGGTTCAATCTAGTCATTCCATTAACTCTGTCTAATTTGATTAATGAAGAATGCTAACGTGATTTTTTTTAATATTATCTCTTTCCTACATGGCAATAACGTGGCTAACTCAAAAATATAAAACTAAAATGATGTCGTTTTTCTATAAATCTGATTTTTAATACTAATTTTATTTAAATTAAATTTAAAAAAAGCTAAATTCAAAAAAAAAAAAAAAGGTCAAGCGAGTAGGGCTGCAAGCCCTCACCACCGTCGCCCCACCATCACCATAAGGGGCTAGCAAGTGTGGGGGTGAGCTAGTAGGGGCCGACAGCCCTTGCCCGGGCCCTGGTGACCCTTGCCAACAACGGGCGAGGGTGGCGGCCCTCCCCCAACCCTTGTCCAGATCAAGTGAGGGCCCAACCTCCCTAGACCCTTGCCCAAATCCAGCGAGGGTTGCCAGCCCTTGTATAGACCTAGGTGAGGGTCACTATTGGTGGGGGTTGGCCACTAGTAGCGACCCTCGTCCAGTTCTATGCAATGGTCGGTGACCCTCACCCGATCTAGGCGAGGGTCGAGAGAGGGCCGCGGCCCTTACCTAGATCTAGGTGAGGGCCAGCGAGCCCTTACCTGCTGTTGGCGAGGGTTACCAGCCCCTCCCAACGATGGTGGGGTGGCAGCGGCGACAAGGGCTTGCAGCCTTACCCACTTGACTTCTCTTTTCAAAAAAAAAAAATTAGCTTTTAAAAAAAAAAATAATCATTTAAATAATATTTATATTAAAAGTAGGATTTAGACCAAAACGACGTTGTTTTAGTCTTAGATTTTATGATTTAGCCACATCATCGCCACGTAGGAGAGAGATGATATTAACAAAAAAAAAAATCATGTCAGCATTTTTCGTTAGTCAAATTGAACGGAGTTAACATAAAGACTCGATTAAATCAATTTGACAAGATATAAGACTTGATTGCGTTTTTTACAAGTTTTAGGACTCAATTGTACTTTTGTGATAAGTTTTAGGACTTCTATTGAACATATCTCTAAAAACAAATACTGATGAAAAAATATTTAAATTGACCAAAAGAACTCTATGTCAGAGAAGGGGTCTATAATTTTATGAGTTAAAAATCATGACCATTGATCGTCGAATAATTAAAGAAAAACGATCACTACCAAAGAAAGATATTTTAAGATGACCAAAAGAAGTATAGGTCAGATATTATGTAAACAATAATGGCGCTTTTGAAAGCGAACTGCTTTGTAACATCATTTCAAGCGAGACACCTTACCAGATTGCCCCAGTATTTGTAGGCTAATCAAGCCAAGAACATGTTGGTCTTGGGGTATCTCCCCAGTTCAAGTCCTCTTGAAGGTCTTGAATCATGTTATACATGCTATATGTCGCTCCTATTATATAAGAACACTTATTTACAAGCAATTACAATTGCAAAATTATCTGCTTTACTTTTATGCACTTACATCCTGCATCGACTTCGCATGTCTGCTTAGGTCGACTGAGTTGGCATCACTCCTCGGTTCTTTTCCTCCAACACTTAGCCATAACTTGGGGTTTGTTGATAACCCCGTCGACCAAACTTTCTAACCAACCGATTGACTCCACAGTTGATCGTGCTTGGTGTTAACAATCTCCTAGACAGCTTCAAGGTTGTCAGAATGAGTTTTAGTTCCTTTCTCGATCCTCTGAAGTCTGCCCATCGAATAGGCATTGACATTGGAATCTATTCTTCAATTTGCCGAAGTCGACAACTATCAAATTGCTTGCTTTTTTATGGTTTTCGAATATCGGAAATCTGACCGCAAAAAAGTATGCTCGACGAGTAGGATTGTCCAAGTTAAGGATATGAGTAGACAAATTTTATGTATAGAAGAGAATTAAATCTTGCTATTGTCCTTTTTTTGTCAATTCTACAACTAAATTTAAAATTTTCGTTCTTCATTCGACCATTCAACAGGAATTCTTAAGCGCCAAAAATTGGAAGTGCTGATTTACTTTTTCAAATAAACTCGAAAATGGTTATTACTTGGCTCTCTTGATAATGGATATAATGACTAAAAATGAAAGCTTCTATGTGTAATAATCTAATTTATGAATTGACATACGTTGTGACATTCAAAAGAATTTCACGTATGAATAATTGAGTTTACACGCTTAACTAGAATGAAACTAATTTTCTCGTGGTAGTATTATGGTCAATCTAACTAACAAGAAATTGTTGTACTTCTTTTTTTTAGATCTTTAATCGCAATGCCCTGAGTGATGCTCATAATCAATGAAAATATCTACTATGGAATTAATATGCTGATTCTTTTAGACATTTTTTAATCTTCTTAATGAGATTTTTAGGACTATGTATCTTTTGATAATTTGAAGAATGATATTGGTATCTAACTATTGGATCTCCAAGTAAGTACACTAAAAGTCACTAAAAGTCCTAAAACTTATAATGAAAGTGCAATCAATTCATAAACTTTCAATGAGTGCAATTAAATAAATTTGTTACAAAAGTGCAACAAGTCCTAAAATTTGTCACAAAAATGCAATCAATGGAAGAACTTGATTGCATCAATTTGACAAACTTAGGACTCGATTGCAATTTATTGACAAGTTTTAGGATTTAACTACATTTTTTGAAAGTTTTATGACCCAATTACATTTGTATGATAAGTTTTAAGATTTAAATGCACTTTTTGAAAGTTTTAAGACTCCATTGCACTTTTATAATGAATTTTCCAAAAAATTATGTATTTTAGATGGAAATTTTGATAAATAAAGTATATTTAACTCTTTCGAGTGTTAAAAAAAAACTCTTTTGAGTGTGGAACGATATGAGTAAGTCAAATCTTTATTCATGTGACCCAAGCAATTTCATTCTCTAATGCTTTGGCCACATCTTTTGATTGATTCAGAGTGATTAAATTTGAATGAGAAAAACTAATAAGTCAGAATTGTCAATGTATTTCTTAATTATTCATCCCTTATGTATTAAACTTTATATTAAAGGTATGGAAGTTCACAATGTTATTTGTATTATAATATCGCGGGAACCGCACGGAGTATTATAGGATCAGTGGCTTCTTTATTTGCTGCACAGAGGAGCCAGTAAACCACCTTCCATCCTCATCCCGAATTAAACCTCTTTGCGCTCAGTTCAACGAGGTTTGCGCGCAGTTTTCAGATGACCTTTTTGAGACACATCACACACATAAGTTGGTCTGTGTTGGCAGTTTTTTCTAGGAGTAAGAGCTGTGTACGTTTGTGCCAAATCCGATGGAGTTTGTCCTGTTTGAAAAGCCGTACCTACCATGTTGACATCTACAACCACATCCATAATATCTTGTAAAATACTGCTTGAATTCCATCCGGCCGGTGATTTAGAAAACCCCATTTGCTTAATGATTGCTCATAAAATAAGCCACGATATATTACATTAAAGGCAAACTTCCAAGAGGATTGGCAATTTTATAATATTAATGCGTCAAGTGACATGAGAATTAATAACAAAAGACCCATTATGAAAAAGAAAAATTTAAAATGACCAAAAGAAGTCTATGTCATAGAAGGGATCTATTGTCTTGAATTGACAAAAAAGACCATTGATCATCAAATAATTAAAATAAAATGACCATCACCAAAAAGAATTGTTTTAAAGTGATGGAAAGAAATTCGGGATCAGATTATGTAAACAATAATTGTGCTTTTGAAAATCACCGCTTCCCAACATTATTTTAGACAAGACACTTTACAAGATTGCCCTAGTAATTACAGGCGAATCAAACCAAGAACATGTTGGTTTAGTGATATCTCCTCCGTTCAAGTCCCCCTGGAGGGTTTGAATCACGTTACTTGGGTTAAAGGCATGAAAATTTTATAATTTTATTCTGGGAATAAGAACCCCGTACGTCGCTGTCAAATCCAATGGAATTTTTGTCCTGTTTGAAAAGCCACGCCGACCATGTTGGCCACGCCATTTCCGACCTAATCCTAGAATTTCTTATTAAAAATTGCTTGGATACCATCCGACCGGTGATTTAAAAAGGCCCAATGTGCCCAATAATTGCTTATAAAATAAGCGATAGGTCATATCGAAAGAAAACCAGCAAGGATTGATAAGGATTGACAACGATTGACAATTTCATTATATTTATGAGTTGTCCGACGTGGGAATTAATAATATAAAATGACCATTACCGAAGGAAAAATATTTAAAATGACCAAAAGACGTTTGTCTCGTAGGTCCATTGTGCTATAGATTGACAAAAAGGTGACCATCGGTCATCAAAAAAGGAAAATAATTTAAAGAAATTGGCCTTTTAAAATGGACCAAACGAACTCTGCATCGGAGATTGGGAAAACTATTCTTCACAATTATTGCACTTTTGAAGGCCGTCATTTAGCAGCATTATCTCACGCCAGATACCTTCCAAGAATCCGAGGGTAGTTAAAGACGATGCAAGCCCAGAACATGTTGGTCTGGTAGTATCTCCACGGCCCAAGTCCTTTCGGACATTTTGAATCATGTTACCTAGACTGGGCCAGGTTGGGCTGGGCGAGGTGCTCATCTCATCCAGCGAATCAAAAGGATAATTTAAGCCGGAAGTCCTAAAACTTTTCCAGGCTATTTTCCTTGTTTTTCTAGAAGTAGATTAAGAAAGTAAATTAGCATGCAGTAGGCAATATATACATAAAGATAATTTTGTCTATGAAATGTATCTTTAAGCAATAGTATGCCCTTGCATTTTTTTTCAACTTAATAGTTCTTGGAAGGGTACCATAACCCTAGCTTTCATTCGACATTTACACGACAATATCTAGTTTCAAAGTTAAGAACCGGTGTCAAACAAATTTCAGAGCAGAGCAAAAACCGATTCTTGTATTGAAATGATAGCACCATTATTCCCTATACTCTCATTTCGAAATCCTCCCTTTACTTTCATTTGATTCAGAACAATCCCCTGGACCGTCTACGAAAACAATTTTTGCTAACGGACACAATCTCAGTTTGGCCATTAGCTGGGTTTCATAATTAGGTATCTATGCACTATCCATTAAAGTCTAAAAAATTCTGAGGACTATGCTGCCGATTTGTTTTGACACATATGAATGCACCTCACTGAGGAACCACGATGAATTGAGAATAAGGCCATTTGAGCTTCACGGTGGAGCTCATGGCAGCATGCTCCAAGTCTAATCTCGATATCCTTGGCTCCTCATCAACCTAATCCTTCCTCTAAATGCATATGTTGCTACAGATAGCTCGCTAGTCTTCATACTCAGTCTCTTCATCGTCATCCTCGTTGTTTTCTGCATATCTCCATCCCTCCACATTCTCTTGGTCCTCTTCTGTCTCTTCACTATCTTCTTCCTCATATATGTCTTCTTTAACTGGCCACGGTTTCTTCACCACATTCAAAGTGACGGGAGGAGGGCTGACGGCACCTTTCCTCTTAGCAGACTTTGCTGGAGGCGTCTTCAAGTTCAGTTTCTGTCTGCTTTGCTTCTGGCTTTTCCCGTTGGCACGCTTTCTGCTGTAATTATCTTGATCGCTAGCTTCATCCATTTCATGATCCACATTGCGTGTGGCATTCTCAGCATTCTCATCAGCCATGTACTCCGGATGCTCTCTTCTCAAGTGAAGTTTGAGCTTGTACTCATGAATATAAGCCTTGTCACATGTCTCATACGGGCAAGCATAAGGGCGGTCAGATGATGCCGATCCATAAGCTCCACTGGAAGGTTTAGAAGCTTTAGTAGTGATCTTCTCCGGAGGTGGTGTGTACTTCACCACCTCAACTGCCGCATTCTGTGGAATTAGGTAGAAAGTCAAAGCCACAGATTCAAAGTAAATTAAATCAATGACACTTAGAACTAAAATAGCCTCTGGCATAGTTCTGAAAACTTAGATTTCCCGATGTTTCCAAGTTGACCAATATTTATCAGAAAAATGAAGAGCTCACACTTTGCACGTTAATTTCCTTTTGGATGGTGCTTAACTAACCAATGATCTTAATCCTCACAATCAAATCAGCAGAACCCAATCTCAAACTGGTCAGATGCCTGGCTCCCCAAGCATCCTTCATTTCAGTAGTAACATGATAATAATAAAGCAAGACCAACCTTTTCATGCTGTGATGCTATGTGATTCTTAAGCTTGTACTCATGAGCATATCTCTTTCCACAATCCGGGTATGGGCAAATATGATAATTCTCTTGGGAGTGTGTTTTCATGTGGGACCTCAGGTTGAAATCCAGGGAAAATGCCTGAAATAACAAGTTAAACTGTCAAATACAAGTGGAACAAACAAATAACAGTTATGAGCATCTGTGGCATGTCCAGAATAGGAAGATTGAAATACAAAGTGTCGCTATCCACCAGTGTGCTAATTATTCATGTCAACAGGTCAATATCCCATATGAAGAATAAGCCTTCCTTATGACACTCACAAAATTCTTAGTGTTACATGTCTTTAGGGTTTTGAGTACTAAATTACTATATGTAACCAGTTATGATCTTAATCCTCACAATTTGTAGAAAGGAAAGCAAGAATCGAATTAGAATGTCAGTGAACAGGTTAGGAAAGCGGACTACAAAATATATCATCACTTACTATACTAAAAAAAGAATTAAAATAAGGAAATGTTCTACTTTTCGTCCTTGTATTTTCATGCTTTCTCTAATCAATTCCCTGCACTATTAATTTGTTTAATCAAGTCCTTCCGCTTCTACTTTCATAAATTATCTAATGAAAATTCCTCTGACACCACATTCGGTCAAATCCAACTAATGTGGCTATCAAATGGCCTCGTAGTGTCATGTGGACAAAATCTTACAAGTGTGGATGTCCAAGTGGTTGTCCACATGGGCTTAACTTTATCCACATCATACCCCGGGTTGTTTACATATGTTAACTTTATCCACATGCATGCTGTCATCATGGAAAGGACATGTCAATTGAATTTGATTGGATTTAGTGTCAGAACACTTGATTAGAAACTTTGCGATGGTACAATTTAACTTAACAAATTAAATATTCAGGGACTTGGTTAGAAGATGCATGAAAGTACAAGAATGAAAAATTGCTTTAAATAATTCATGCATTTTCATATGATAACACCAACCTCACCGTGATTGTCAACTTCTATTCTTTTGGGGTCAGATGATTCTCAACTAGTAATGGAAAGAGAATTAAACTATCTCAGAGATGTGAAAATCTCTTACTCAGTCTTTAGCCCTATAGAATTCTAGTCAGGACCTGGTTGGGAACTACAATTCTGGCAACACCACCCTAGAAATTTGAGACACCATCTCATACAAAAATAAATGCCAACAAGTGAATAAAGATAAACAAACCCAGCAAAACCTAGAAATTAGATTCAGGGGGGGGCAGATTGATTAACCACCTTACCACAGCCTTCATAAGGACATACAAAATCTCTTTCCCCAGTGTGAATAAGAAAGTGCCTTTTTAATTTCGAACTATCCAAAAATTTCTGCAATACAAGCAAAGGAACAATCAGCATGCAGTGCATACCTAAAGAGACAAAAAAGAGAAATAACTTTCGACCACAAAACAAAGACAACTACCAATCAAAAAAAAAAAAAACAACTACCAACAAACATTCCATCTAAAACTTTGAGAGTTCATTAGCATTTGATAAGGATATGCCCACAAGCTGGCAGAGGAACAATTTTCATATTTCGTAAGTTTAGGTAGAAGGTCCAACCCATAAACTTAAACTACTGGGTAAAGAAAGAATACATCAATATAAGGCCAACCAAACCCACAAACAAGTGGTGTTGGATACTTTAACCACAAAGAACCGCAAAGGGCATGGACGAACTAGGAATAAGACAGAAAAGCTGCATGTGAAATGAAAGTTTAACTCAAAAAACAAAAATTATTAAGAGAAGCACCAGAAAACCAGATGCTGGAAACTAGTTGTTAACCGATTTCCAGTCCACTACCAGTCACGGTTAGCATTGGCGGTTGATGACCAGCAGCTGATCATTGCTCTGGTCAGCAACCAGCAAAAGGGTGCTGTTATTGTGCATGTGAGCGTATGCACACGTGAGAGAGAGAGAGAGAGAGAGAGAGAGAGAGAGCTAGTGGACAACTGGACATCCCAGGCAAGGTCCATCAGACATGACCTATCTTCCACATTAGTCATAAACCCCATCAGGCATTTGGATTCATAGATGATATTTGATTTCAAACACGTAATTTAAACCTATCCACCACCAAGCCAACCAGAACTATAACTGTGGATTGATCATCCAATGCCTCTACGTGGCAATATCAACAAGTAAGCCTAAAGTTGTTCATAAAAATTAAAAAAACAGCAGACGAGGCAAGCCCCAGGTTTATTTTTATATTTTAAGTAATCTTCATAAGGCCATGTATAAAATAAACTTGAGAGCCATTAAAATTAGTAAAACTCATGCTGGCAAATAAAACAAAACTATGATAGAAGTCACATTGCAATTGCTTAAAATATTATCCAGGCTATTCTGCAGTCACCACCATATGGTTATAATATCACATAATTTCATTCACCATCCCTGAAAAGACACTAAAATCTAAGATAACAGCTAGACATTAGCTAAATAGAGGAAAGCAATAACAACATTGAGATGATATAAGATGAACGAGCACAAAAAACAAGGCACGCTACCTTTCCGCATCCCTCATAGTGACACACATACTGTCTTTCTCCATGGATGTGAGAATGCTTTCTCAAAGCACCAGCATCGATAAAGGTTTTTCCACATCCTTCATAGCTGCAGAGGAAAAGGACTTCAGTAGTTGGCTCTGGCTCTGGTTCTGGCTCCTTTGGTTCCTTTTCCTTCTCTCCCAGGGCCTTCAATGTGCTCTCTACATGTGAGACATAAAGAAACTTGAGCCCATGCTTAAAAGTCCTTTTCGTTCTTTTTTTGTAAGTAAAGGTAATACAGAAAATAAAACAATTTTAGAATAAGGAGGCATACTAAAGCTAAACCAAAGAGAAATGCAGAAGAAAACACAAGTGAAAAAGAGAAAGTAGAGGAGCATTCTAATTAGAGAGTATATAATCAAAGCAGAGTTTTGATGAACTTCAAATTGTCAAATTAAATTTGAGCATAAAACTAGAGCTCCAAAAACTTCTCATCGATTTAATAATCTGGCACCATTTCTAAGAACCTCCTAAAGTAGCTATCCAGAATATAGACAAGCTTCAATTTTAATTTTGCAAATAAACCACCTGCTTCCAGATCCAATTGCTATAGATGGCTATCAGCAAACAGATTCATCTAGTAATGCCCAATTGAAAATTCAGGGGTTTCTTTCTCCCATCCTCCAGTAAACCACACAAAGGAAAAAAAAAAAAGAAGCATATTCTCATTCAAGAACTCTACAAGGTAACTCCACCATTACCATCAAGACAGCCTCCATGAAACTAAGCCAGCTTATAGGAGAAAGCAGGCTGGACTTAATTCCTGGTCACTATGATATTGGAGAAAATTTTCGACTACAATAACATATAAATGAAAATAGCAAATCTCATTGAACCAACATGTACCCTGAAAAGAATCTTCAGTGAAGAAAATGGAATATTAGTTTAAAAATGGCACGTACACCAATTCTTCCAGTTACTTGAAGCCAGCTAGGTCAGTTTACACCTCACCTGAATTAGTGATATCCCCAAACATCGCATGTTTCCACCTACCTTTTGACAAAGGAGTTTTAATTTGGCTCTTGGCTTTCCACATTAAACCTGTCACTTCTTTTGTACACTTAACACCCACAGTTTCTAGAAACATATAATTACTAACATTTAAAGTCACCTCAAATTTCTATAACATAAAAAATAAAATGAAAAAAATTACTTTCAACAGGTCAGGAAATTCAATATGGCTTATTGAAGGCCTTAAAACTAATAAGAAAGCCAATCCCACTGCCTTTCCAAATAATAACAGGTTAAAAAAAAATTCAGACATTAAAAGTTCTAAATGAAGTGCAATAGTCACCTGTAACCCATTTCAAGACATAGCACTTCCCGCCAGTCGCTACAACATCTTGTGGCACCCTAAAAAGAAATGCGCTGTGTCATATATAAAATTCAATTCACACAATATGATGGAAAATGCAGCACTTAGAACCATCATAATACAAGAATAAGGCGCAAAAGAAAGAGCTTTCAATTTGTGTCAAAAAAACTCGTGGTAGTAAACTCAGTCCACCCACCGCCTAACACATGATTAACAGTCAGAAATTTGTAAAAGCAATCCCTCGGAAAACAAGCAAACCCAAGAAGCCAAGCTTAGTAAGAGTCCAAATACACACTTCTAATGCTATGGCTTTCCATGCCAATAGGTTAAGCCCTCTGGAAACATCAGATATAACCAAAACATACACAGAATTACAACCGGGGAAAAAGAAGTCCAAGTAAAAGACGTATTCTGATACAGCTATTTGATGTTAAAATTGGCAAACGCAAGCATGCACACATATACGTCCGTGAGGATTGAAATTTAAACCACAAAAAATGAAAAATTCCGATGATGAACTCTGGACAAGATAGAACTACCAAAGCACTTGCTTCCAGCGGGACTTTAAAAAAACTCCGTTCCACCAAAAGTGGCACGTCGACAAATCCCATACATGAAAACAAACTCATATCAAGAGTTTGCAAAACACAGAGCAGTGATCCATACTCAATCATGAAGAATATTCAATAACTCAAATAACCATATGCATAATCTACATAACACGGGCTATATTCAGGCATTAGATGTCGCAAAAGAGAGCTCTTTCCAACTACCCATCACCAGATTGCACGACAACCTCCCCCGGCCTGAGCAATTATCAGCAAATTACAGCAGCAACAAACTAAATTCGCAATTTTTCCACTTGCCACCCCACTCACATGTACCCAGGAACTCAAGATTCATGCCCACTACAGAACTGTTTAATAAAATCGATGAGATTTATGCTAAATTCCCACTACGGCTACGTAGACAGCAGAAATCCCCAAATTCCCCTTCCCGCCAGCATAATTCAACAGGAAAAAAATCACAAATTGGGCCCCAAAACACTCGCAGATTGATCGAAAGGGAGTACCATTCCTTGACCCACTTGACGGCGGGGGTCTTGGCCTTGAGGAGGGGGCGCCGGTCGAAGATGTTGTGGGCGTAATGAGACTCCATCTTCGGATTACGCACGCTCCGTCGCTTCGCTGCACCTCCACATCCAAATCAAAATCCAAAGTAATTCGAGAAATTAGGGTTTCGGAAAACGAATTCGACCCGAATTCCGGAGGAGATAAAGAGGGGCAAAGACTGTGGGAAAGCTAAAGGAGACGATGGCTCGAATTAAGGGTTGGTCGTCCACTAGAGGAGCCGACCATAAACATCAAAATTGTGAATGGTAAATAGTTAAATAGCGATGAGTTACCGGCTTTTGAATTTGTGGATAAGTGATACGTGAGGGAAATATGATATTTTCGAAAAATATATTTTATAAAGTTATCTGTGAAAAAAAATATATATATTTTTAAGTTTTTTAAGCTAAGACTCGAATACAAATTGGAAAATATTTATTTATCATTTTGTAAATTTTCCTAAATAGATATATACTATGTGAGTGGAAAATGTGCCTAATATTAAACCGTCAATCCTACATGACACGATCAGAATTGATGTAAATAATTTTTACAAATTTAAATTAAATCAATTTTTTAATATATATTTTCTTTCTTTTCTTTCCTATTCTTTTTCTTTCTTCCTTCGCCAAATGCCAAGGCCAGCAGCAATTGAGCCTTGCCTATTCACTAGGACTTGACAATCGAGCCTTGATTTTTGAACGAGGAAATCGGTTTCTCCAATTAAAGCTATGGTAGGAAAATATTTTTCATTGCCTAGAAAAATATTTTTCATTGATTCATTTTTCTAAGCAAACCAAACGCTAGATAATGAGGAAAATATTCCCCTAAAACAAACAAAGCCTATACTAACTAGGGGTGAGCATATCGGACTGCCCAGATCGAGTACCACTCAGATCGAACCAGAACAGCCGATGTGGTTCTATTCCCGAGGACATCGATCTAGTAATTCCATAAAAATGGAACCGGTGATTTTCAGTCCGATTCTCGATTCCAAGCCAATTTAATTATCGGTCCTAGCACCATCGAGTCTGGTCCCTAGTCCCAAAAAATGGAAATTAGTTCTCTCGATCCAATTCTTGGTTCCTAAATGGAGTTGGACTAGACCAAGAAATGATCGGCCCCAATACCAACATTTTTCCACAGATTGTTTCAGTGTCACTTTATTAAAAAAAAAACGATTACTTAAATACCAACTCCAATTTGAGATTTCGAAAATCGAAAGTGACAATATTTTAACATTTTTTTTTAGAACAATATGGCTTGCCGAAAATATGACATAGTAAAATTCAATGAGAAAAACCCTAAAATCACGTCGCTACACATGAAAAGGCCCAAATTTAACGGAATTTGAAGACAAATCGCTCAATTTTCCCCTCTTCTCCAAATCCTAATTCAGACCAACGATCTTACGGCAAAATTAAGAGCTGAATCTTGAAATGAAGAAGGGAATAAGCACAAGCGACTCTAAGTCCATATCAACAAAGCCAAGAAGAAAGTGAGTATCACTGCTAAAATCACTCACCTTTTTCCATGTTGCGGGATTCCTTCATCTATCACCAAGCTCTAATTTTTTTTCCTCCAAGCACCAAACCCTAATGTTTTTCCCGTGACGATTGAGTGAGTGAGGAAGAGAGGACGGCCCGATTGATTGAGTGAGAGAGAGAGAGACCGCGTGAGAGAGCGAGAGTGCAAATAAGGAGTGAGAACAGCGACAAGAGAGAAATTCCGTGTCAACACAAAGAGAGATTTATTTATTGAAGAAGATATTCCATTTGAGGGGTGCGACATCGTTTAGGTATAGAAAGCCACTCATCGTCCATGTCGGACCATTTTTTCCCCATAAAAAACCACATATAAATTAACATTTTATTATGATTTTTTTTGTCGAAATTTGTCATCAGAGGCACCTACGTGATCTTTTTTCTTTTCAATTTGGCACTTAAAGTGATCTAACAAAAAAAAATTGGAACTAAAGTGAGCGTTGTATGAAAATTATGGTACTTCTAGTGTCCTCTTCCTTTTTTTTCTAACTATTTTGATCTTTTCTATGGGTGATGATACTTTGATTTACATTAGTAATGGACTCAAACGAAATAATGAAGGATAGGAATAACATGGACATTTTTGTAAATATGCTTTCAACCCCAAACTCGGCAACTCACCTTATAGGGAAGACAGATAAATAGGTAAAAGATATCTGAACTTTCCCATTCTGCTAAAGCCCACTTTGGTACATTCATTATTCCGTTCACATGCATTGGTGGCAAGGGTGGCCCAAGATTATTTTGAGTGCGACATCCTTGATTTAACAAAAAAAAAATGTATCGTTTCGAAATCAAGTCATCATTGATAAAACATTGAGTACGAAAATTTCAAAAATAAAAAATTGTTGTTCACTACCCATAATAGCTATTAATTCCATGAAGAAAATAAATTGATGAAACTAATTCGTTGGTGAAATTTGGACCCGAGATAAGAAATATGGTGTTTGTGGATGATGCACTTGGCAAAACTTTGGGGGAAAATGACTGGTTTGAATTCTAATTGGCTCGACATGACCGTTTGGGTAGTGATTTTTTATATAATTTTCTAAAAAATAGCTCTGAAATATTATATAAAGAAATGCCTACCCTTCATCATTTCCATCGTGCAAGGAGAGGTTTGCTGCAAGCTCTGGCAAGAGTTCAAAGGTCGCGCGAACTGACCCCAAACGATGTGCCGAGGCCTTTGAATTTATGACTGACAAGAAGACCGCCATGGGCTTCAAACTCTTAAGTTCACGGAGTTCTGACTTCTAAGGGTTTCCAATTTGGGGTGTTTTGATTATGAATTTGATTCTCAGCCATGGTCGGCCGAGCTCGCGCAACCTCCAACAACCCATATCTACACTTGGAGGAGATTAACAGTGGCCAAGCGAGGGCAAGACCGAAATCTGAAAAAAGTTGTGGAGGCAACTTCAGAAGAAAAGAAGTTGTTTAACCTTGGAATCTACCTTCCAAGATGCTGAAAGTCCAAAATAAGTCCTCATCTTTTAATTTTTAAAGTCGATTTTTCTCCATATAGTTCCAAAAAAATTAACCAAACACCCCAATTTTCTCCATAGTACTTTAAAGGCAAAGTAGTTCCAAAATGCACCGGCTCTACAATCATCATGCACACCTTCAATCTTGAGAAGAATCGCTTAAGACACTCACACGCACAGAGTGAAAAATTTAAGCTGTCCCTAATTACTTATCTTCACGAAAAGGAGGGAGGGTGAGAAAGTGCTCCGGATGAAGAAAGTGTTAAATCTCTATAGGCATTTGAGCGCATGACTCGAAAATAAAGTAAGAACAATCGGGACAACAATGAAACATGTATCAATCGCAAGCTTTTGCACCTAAATATCTCTTGAAGCTTACATAGAAGGACTCGAGTCAAATGGTGATGTGCAAAATGATTGATGACTAAAAGACTCTCCTCCCTCTCATCTTTGCAATGCAAAGATAGGGGTGAGCATGGTCTGCTGATTTCAAATAATTGGAAATGGGAATTGCCTGTTGGTTTTATTGATCTATCCAAGAGATGGACTATGCGGTCCGATCCGATTCACATGTGGGTCCAAGGAACCGGCCCCACCAAGTTTCACACACCCAATGTGACATTTTCTAGTAAATCAAAGTAAAGCAAAAAATATAGAACTTTCTTATTCTTAATTGCAAGACCAATTAAAAGATTGCACTCATATTAAAAGTTGAGAGTCAAGGTCATGAATAAGAGATAGAGAGACAACTTAGATGAGGTGAGAGCGAGACGAACTTAGATGAGTTGAGAGTGAGATGAAACGAGCACTGAGTTAATGGGTGTTGAGCTTCATATTAGGATTTTAGGGTTTTCATTTTTTTTAAAATTTTTTGTTTGGTCAGGAATATTTCTTAAAAATTAAATATTTTTATATATTAGTGGTCTGGTCTAGATGAGCAATGAATCAGGAACTGGACCAGTACCCATTGGTTCTAATAAATTGGAATCGAGAATCGGATCGGTTTCCTTGGAAACTACTAATAATAGGTAGTTCTTGATTCTTTTGCACAACCCTATGCAAAGCACACATGACACTTCAAATCCTACTCAAAATCAGCGACAAGAGCGAGAGGGTGCTGCTGGTGTAAAGGTTGCTGCGATGTCGCTCGAGGTCCGGTGATTCCGCACACCTCTTGTGGCGAATAAAAATGGGCTAGCAGTAGCCAGTAAACTAATATACATACGGCGGGTTGCAAATTTACCAAACAATGATCGACTATTAAACTACTATTTGAGTTGGTAAGTTGCAAGATCAATTAAACTGCACAACTAAAGTTATAAAAGCCGAGAGATGGTCACTTGCTAGTCGAGCACAAATTGGCAAATCAGAATGTAAGTTGGCAACTTTTTGTTGGAAGTTTGTTTGTAAAACAAACTAGGTGCATTTCTCTTTGTCCCATATAAGATAAATGGGAAGAAATGAGCCAATTTATAAGTGTGAGGTTTCCTTTGTATACCAAAATAAATGATTGGATATGAGCTAGATCTCACCATTCCCGCGTGCGAGTGCGCAAATAATTGCGCAATTTTGGCGCACTTAGCACTTAGCACACCCGCGATTTAATTAGCACTAATCCCTTCGTTATTTTATTTTTATTTTTATTTTTATTTCATACGGTTATCTTATTAACTTTAATCAATTCAAAGGTTGTTTTGTTTATTGGGAGTTTTCAGAAATTAATTAATTAATAAATAATAATTTCGAAATTTTATTTATTAAATAATAATTATTATTTTATTCCAAATTTTTGTTTGTGTCTTTTCAAGGCAACCTTTGAATAAGATACCCGTTCATTTTGCAACCTTTCCCGAAGGATTGCATTTGTTCGGTTTTTAACTTCTTACGAATGAACGCCTTTGTTCATTTGAGCAATTTTCGAAAGAATGTATTTGTTCATTTTCTCAACTTTTCACGAAGAATTGTCTTCGTTTTTTAAGACTATTTTATATATACTTGTCAAATTGAAGAAAAATGTGTGTGATCATTTTTCATATTTTCGAGTCTTCTTTTTGAAAGCGATAACCATCCTTTCAATTGTTTCCTAGAGAAATTCTGGAGAAATACTAAAATTGCTATCTAGTATTTTCATTTTGAGACTTTGTTGTATCTTGGAGGATATTTGCCGGTGACCATTAGCAACATTGTGGGGCAAATAAATCCTTAAAGAAAGTGATATCGCGTCTCAAAGTCCGACTCGAGTACTCTAAAGATCCGTCTTCATTATTCTACCCTATTCGAAGTTATATTTTCCCAACACTTTTGTCAAACATTTATAGTAAGTAGTTCGAAATCGATGATAGAAGGGTAAATTCGATACTCACTAGTAAAAAATTGTTAGTGACTACACATTGGTAACTTCATCAAAGGTGTACAGTAGCTTTATGTAATCGATATTGGTTGGTTCTGATATTCACCAGTAAATTCGAATGCCAATTGATAATTTACAAACCAAACTGCAAATTGGCAAATATGGTTGCAAGATACTTTGTGTATCTTCAAATCAATAATACTAGTAAATTTTGGTTCTCAATGATGAAAATGAAATGAAAGTTTGATAAGTTACTGATTAATTAGAAATTGGGTAAATCCAAATTCTAGTCGGTAAGGGTGCACATGGTAACGCTTCTTGGCTGGAGAATAGTTTTTTTTCAGAAACAGTTCTTTTTTATTTCTATTCCGGAGAACAATTTCTGAGTAAAAGAACCCGTTTGGTAACTACACAAAATTTATACTCTTAGAATAGAAAAAGAATAGAAATGCGTTTGGTAACAATTCTTTTTTGTATTTATTTGTTTTTTATCTGTTCTTTTTTTTTATTCTTTTTTATATTTATTTGTTTTTTGTATTTATTTTTTATTGTTTTATTGTTTTTTATTTATTTTTTTGTATTTAGTTGTATTTATTTGTTTTTTATTCTTTTTTGTATTTATTTTTGTTTTTTTATTTGTTTTTTTGTATTTTTTTTTGTGTTTAGTTGTATTTATTTGTTTTTTATTCTTTTTGTATTTATTTTTGTTTTTTTATTTGTTTTTTTGTTTTTTATTTATTTGTTTTTTTGTATTTATTTGTTTTATATATATATATATATATATATATATTTTATTCTTGCTCACGGTCGGCGGCGGTGGGCGGCGGTCGGCGGTGGCTCCGGGCGTTTGGAGGTGGCCACGGCAAGAGAGAAATAAAAAAAAAAATTTTGCTTATTTCTAGAAATTGTTCCTGGGATAAGAAGTAATTTTTTTTTGTTTCTCGTTTCTATTTCCTGGCTAACTTTTCTATTCCGAGGAATAGAAATCAACTTGGCGTTACCAAACGGGTTTCTGTTCTTTTTTTGTTATGAGGAACAAAATAACAAAAATTGGGAGAAACATAAATGTTACCATGCAGACCCTAACTTACTAAGATTTTATTTTATTTTTTTTTGTGGTCAAAACTTACTAAGATATTAGTGGCTCAACAATCGGCCTGTGCCCTCCTGGGCCACGGCATTACCGCTGCTGCGCGGACACCTAGTGGTCTTCGAGTGCATTTTTGGTCATCCAATGGACACTCCCCCTAGTATCAACAAAAAGTTGCATTTCTAACTGACCCAACTACACTTCCTTCTGTGCCGTCTCACTAGATGGGTTTGCTCGATCGGTAAGAGTTTCGTCGGCGATTCAGGCGAAGGTAGCTGCTGTGCTTGAACCCTCAAGTACTTTGAAGCAAGAAGTGAACTGCGGATTGAGTTAGAAACTGACCGAACTCTAGTGAAGATGACGAGCGAGGGAACAGATCGAGTGAGTTGGGAAGCCTATGCACTTGTCACTGAAGCCCAGGCCCATGCAAAGTCATTCGGCAATCTGAAATTAACCCATTGTCAAAGAGAGTAATTGTATTAAGGATTGGGTCACCAAAGCCCGCCGCACAAGACGTTTACCAGTTAACTTGTCTTTTGGAAATGCTTTGTTCTGAAGCTCGTATTTTGTCGTCTGACTTTTATATGACAGGTGCTTTTCGACCCCAAAAATATTAAAAAAACTACACTTCCATCTCTCTCTCTCTCTCTCTCTCACATGTCTTCATCCTTGTCATTCTCTACAACGAGAGCTTAACAATGGTGTCACAGCTCGCCATTGAAGAGCTTGACGCCGCCATGAGCTGTGAACCGCGCGAACAAGGGCATCCCTCTGCTTATCTTATTCTGCACCGTCGACAAAATCCATCGAGAGCACACGACACTAGCACTTTTGCAAGGAGAGAGAACCAGAGAGAAAGAGCGGCTTTGTTTGTCTTAGGGACTGAGATGTACGAAATTTAGTCTTGGGGTTTTCTTTCTTGAGCTACAGTTACATGCGGGTTATGCCAAACATCAGGAATGATTGCGACACGTCCCGGCAGCAGCATTAACGCCGCATAACCTCCCCCGTCTTACTACCACTAGTTACAAATTACTTTACTAGTGACGGACAATCTACATCAGAAATCTGCATTGAACACACACTTGAATTACTCTCCAGAGGTTGGTTGCATCACTTCTGTATTTCATATGTATGATGGAGTTGCTGCTATGCCAGCCTCCCTAAGTTCGAGATCAATTGGTAAACAATTTCTCTCCAGCTACAAATACAAGAGGAACCGCCTTCTACACCAACAAATACTGAGGATCCTTACAGTAAATAGTATTATGAAATCAGGACCAAATTAGAAAAGCTGTACAGTCCAATGCAACTTAACAAAGATACGTTGTGCAATTCAAAGGACGTACAACATGTCCTTCACTGGGGAACTGGGGAATTTCACATATCAGCAAGAATTTACAGTTGAGTGCTTTACATAAACGTATTTGTTAATAGCATTGAGGATGAACGCAACAGCGCTGTTGTAGACCACCCAGTTCATTAACAAATATGCCTTTCATGGAAATGTTATGCTCCAGGAGGATCTTGTAACAAATATGTACAAACTCTTTAGCATCAGATGATCATCCATACCTTGACCTACAGTACAAAAGCACACATGTTAATTTTCTTAATCATGGTCGCGCTCGGTCGGCTTAATCAAAATAAAGCTATGACAACACCGTAAGAACCATCATGACCAGATAATTTTCTTAATGAATCACTAGTACAAGAGCAGAGTGGACTTATGTGTAATTAGCAAGTACCTTGCGGGCTACAATTATGTCAGCAGTGATCAAACCTTTCTAGTGCATCTTCTTCTCTTGTACTTGCTCCCAAGATTCCAATTTAAGAAGACCCAAGACCCACATCCTACAGAATTAGAGTGAAACATGAATAGTAGCATCACCAAGATTTAGACTGGTGTACAGGACGTAGATTGATATATCAAGGTATTGGCAAAAATCACCAACTCCTGTCAAGGACTAGATAGTATTCATATCGACTCGTTATCCTTATTCTACACAACGTTTTACCAAAAATAAAAATAAAAAAGCTGGATCTTACTATATTTAAACAATTTTGTATCATACTATCCTAAATTATGCATGCAAGGCCAAGAATGCTTTTCCACATGAAATATTATTGAAAATATTACCATGTGCACGAAATAGGGATAGCAAATGTGACAATTTAGATTACAGCTGGAGCACAAAAGACTGAAAAGCATAAAATTGAGAATAAGGCATATGCAAGGAGAAATTTGTCTGGCCTCAACTTCAAAAAAGATAACAAGAGTTCTCTTGAGGTGGGTTTCAAAATGAAGAAGAACAGTGTTGAGATGCAGTTCTATCATAGTGACGTAGATTTGAAAGGGATGAGGAGAGATTATGGACCATATGGAAGTAGACTTGACATAAAGTTCTTGAATATTTGGATCTTAATCGACAAATTAGCATGAAGCAGAGTGAAAAGGATGTAAAAGGATCCATGTACCCCATTCCAGATTGGTGGGATAACGCTTAGTCACTGCTGTTGTGTGATCAGCATTTGAAGCATCATAAGCTACTTTGTCAAGCCACCATACTATTCTCTAAGCACCAAGAGAATTCTAGTACTACTATCTCTATAATCTCATGAAACTACAGTAGAAAATAATAAAACTTCCTTAATGTGTCTCACAAGATCAACCGTAAACTTCCTTAGAGATGAAATGATACACAACCTAGGTGGAGACTTAAGTTTCAATCAAAAGATTATCAATTTTTCTTTTGGTCGAAAAAGATTGTCAATTGAAAAGCCAAGAATTGCTGTTATGTTCATAGTTGCAAGGCTTTCAATAAGTGAAGGTAATATTCATCCAACTCTGGATATCCTATTTGCTACTAAAATCAATATTCACACTCATGCCCAAAAAAAAAATAAAAAAATGAATAGACATAGAGGCATCTTACGAAAAAGTATCAGCTGCATAAAATAGTGGAAGCCTTCCTAATCCAGCATCTCTCTCTTTTCTTCCTTTAGAAAATATAGCTTCCTCAGCCCTTGAGCTAGCAGCTGTCAGCACAAACTGAAAGACACGTTTATCAGTACAGAGAATGCACATGAATCAAACCAATTTGAACATTTAGCAAAGGGAAGAAGTAAGCATGGTTAAATAAAGGAAAAGATGAAGAACTATGTGTTGTCTGCTGTATAGGCAATTTCTTCTGAAGACAATAGACCAATTAAATGTGCAAGTACATACTCTACACTAAATGGGTTGTCTAACAAGAACATCCCACCGCTCCTCTGTGCAATCGATTTAATGACATAATACCAGCATATCTACTTTCCTTCACGAGCTGGAAGCCCCCTCTTGCAGCATCAACAGGTTGCTTGCCCAGGAAAACATAAGTGTTTGCTAGCTTCTTGCATATCTGGTGTTTTTTGGTTTTGACTTTATTTAAATGTTCATCATGTTTCCACCATGTTAATGAAACAAAGCTTCGAACTTGGAGTCCAATTCAGCATCTATGACATTGATCATAGCATTTATTACCATTTAGGAAATTTTATAGTTAAGACTGATCTAAGGCAGCTAGACCTGAGTTGAGCATGATTCAGATAAAGAACAATTTTGAAGATTAGCAGCAGAAAGCCAAAGTGGATGATAAGCATGTATTTAGGGGCAAAAATTTGCTAACTAAGGGAAAAGACATGACCAAGGGTTGGAAATTAGGTGTTAGTATATCATTTCACACTAAAAATGGAATTACATCACAAGTGCTCAAGACAATGGCTGAAGATTGACTAAACATTGTATTAACCAGAAAACAGAAGAAGCTTTAGCTATTGCAACCACTTCCATCACTAATTGCATTGCAAACACTTCCATCACTAATTGCACATTAAAGCAATAGTGGTAAAGGCAAAGACGTACCAATGGAAAAAGTATAGCCATAACACCATAGCCCACTAGAGGAGAGAAAAAGAAACTAGCCAGAACACAGGGGTTTCCTGCAAGGAATTTAAGAAAATTTATTGAATAAGTAGATTGACTTGCCACCAAGAAAACCTTATTTCAAACATGCCCACAACCAGCAAGGAAGTCGCTCACTAGCTACAATCAGAATTGGATTAGGCCCCAGAAGTAAATCTCATTTCAACATTCTCTTAGAATTATAACATTGAATCTCCACATAAAATTCCAACATACTAACACTAAATATGATGAGATCTCTAGAAGAAAAAAGAATTATAAGAGTTCCAGAGAAAATCATAGATCATTTTCCAACATGACATGCTGAGAGATACCATTATAACCTGCACATTGATTTAGAACGAGAGACAAGCATGCCATGATGACTTGAAAAGTCTGCTATAGCAGATCAACAACGCATTTGCGAGGAATAGCAGATCTTTCTAACCCCCAAGTGTGTTTATGCCATGAAAATACACAAACTAGCACATCAATTGCAGGAGAAAGAAAGGATAAAAAACCACTACAGACACTCTTTGATTTGTGGATCCCACATAAATCATGGTCAATAAGGGTAAGTGTTACACCAATAATTACGGATTTAGCTGAACCCAAATCCATGGATCACTTCCTACCCGGTACACACGCGCACTAAGGCTGCAATGGATCACATTAAGTATCATGATCAGAAAGAGCATTACCAAAACCAGCAAAGAATGCCCAGTTGGATTGAAAGAAGTCCAGTCTCTTGTCCAGACTAACTTCAGTAAAGTTCCATTTGTACCTAAAAAGTTCCACATAAGAAGAAGGAGGAAAAAAGGCAAGCAGAATGTGTAACCTGAAAAAAATATACTGAGAAGATTACATACTCAAAACAGTAATAAGCATACAGCCAGGAGAGCAGCAAAAAACTAAGTGGCTTTCCAATATAGGGAACAAAACCTAGAGCATAAACCTGCAAAGTACAGCAATCACTTCTCAGCTTGTCAGGCATACAAATGTTATATGAAAAGATAATAAAAAGGAGTATGTGGTTGTTAAGGCAACAAAGCAGCAGAAACATAGATCGCCATAAAACTGCTTAAATTAATAGAATATATAAGGTCTAGCATTCAAAAGACTTATTTCAGAATCACAGTTGCAGTATATAGAGTCATATGGCTAAAACATTTAATCTTATAAGGCAGGGAACAAGTAAAAGATTGGGATATCAGTCTCTCCCTCAATTGCATCTACAGGACTGATTTCATTATGGTAATTCCATAATAAATCAACAACTCTTGGCCTTTATTGCAGTCATTGTTCATCCTTGGTAAATCATTTTACTAACATTGCATGAGAACCACAATGGCGGTACCACTTGGGCTGCTATATTTGTGAGGCATACACATCACAGGATCAGGAACCTCGTCAATTTCTACTATACTTGAGCAAATAGCAAAGACTTTTAATCTATTTGACTTGTTGAAGGTATTTTATCACTAGGATAGTTCAAGGTCCAATTAAAATGCTTTTAAACCTATGGTTTATCTTATCAAGATTAAATCTATACTTTATTTCACCTCTAGGAAGAAGAAGGTCAGGAGCAGTATTGAATACACCTGCTCTCCAATTCCGATCATCACCCTAAGGAAATTGAAACCACTTTAGCTTCAGATACACTAATACGAAAAGCCAACTTCTGTAGCCAAATATAAGAATTGTCAATCGTGTTTAGTTTTATACCCTCCAAGATCAACAAGTTTTTCCTTTTCAGTCGTACTTTCCAAGCCCACAGCCTCATTTTGATTTGAGGGTTGCTCTAACATAGAGCGAGATCCTTCCATTGCAGCAAATCCATGTTTAGCTATGTCATTGTACCTGCATTCACATCTTCCACCAAAACCTTAGATTTCCTGCACGACCTTTATCATAAGTACTCAACAACAGATTCTGTGTCCTAAAGAATCGAGAAGTGTAGACAGTACAGTAAGAGTGAAATGGTAGATCTAGAAACCGCCCTCTCAACTCAGTGCAAACTAACCAGAAGGCAAAACCAAGTTACAACCAGATAAACTAAAATCCGAGACACATGTTTATCATGGCTTGCAATGCAAGCAATAAAAGTAGACAATCTATAAAATTTAACAATGACCACCTCATTAAAGATGGTTATGACATATCCATTGGGAGCACCTTCTTCCCCTGGACCAATTTTATCCCTATGACAGCAAGGTCAATCAAACACCTAGAATTCCATTGAGTGTCTTAGCCTTTCTATGTGTGAAAAGTTCCACATTCCTTCATTTTCTAGCATCAACTAAACAGAAGACATGTGGCTTTTGCTACATTTCAATATTAAGACTTCAGTTACCAAAGGCAATATGCTAGGTCTAGTTTACCCACAAACCATTTTAGTAATTTTTTCTTTCCCCTTGTTCCCATTGACAACAGTATAGCATGTTGACTCCTGCATTTAATTTACCAGAAAGGGCATATGCACATGCTTACAAGACTTTATTTCGTAATGCAATGCTCATCGATATCCTTGCTTCATGGAAAATTCACATAAATCAAACAAACAAGATTCTCAGAGTAAACAGACATAAAACTGACTTGTGTAGATTGAAATTTCAGTGAAAGTACCACATGGTGCTCAAAATGATGCTAAATATGTACAACGGGTAGAACCAGAAAACCTGCAAAAACAACATCCAGGTAAAAATTCTTTCTTTCCTTGTCCAAAATCAGTCAATATTCAAACATCTAAAATGAGATTAACTTTGAGTGCTAATCTAGGAATACAGCTCTTGTACTCCTGCGTTCTATTGGGTAGTGGGAGGTTCAGCATTGAAGAAACTATATGCTTGATCGCCTAGGAACTTGTACAGAAGCAAAGTTATCTCAATTGCCTCTTCCATTTCTTGATCACTAAAATAAAAGAAATGGTGAGTGCTACTGTGCATCTGGAAAGCCCCAACTGCATTGTTGAGGACAAATTGCCATTTTATGCTGTTGGTCTAGATACAACTTACAGCATATGATCTTTTATTTATCAGACCTTTCTTCCCCATGGTAAAGTTTGTGCACACATGCACTAATTAAATTCCATCATAATTCTGAAAGCTACTTAGGCATGGACCCAAGCCACTTGCATAGGGGCATTGTCCGCAATAGCCAGAGAACAGCAGGTTAAAAAAAGTCAACCCAGATAGTCACAACAAACTAGCAACTGTAGGTAAAATCGTGTGTCCTCATGGTATTGTTCACTGAGTTTGTTCAGATAGTAATGTGAATTGTATTTATGTACATACATAATTTGTCTAGCATCAGAGGATCTAAGGAAATCACTGAATAAAAGCGCCAATCTAATAGTAAAGATCCCTTAGTTAGGATATGCAAGAATATCATTCAAAAGTACTGTCATACAGTCTGAATATAAAAAGCATAACAAGCGTCCCTTTTTTTCCACAAAAAGAAACAACTACAGCTTTGGATAGTGCTGACGCCCTGCCAACACAAGGCCATAAAACAGCAGATGTGTTCGCTTTTTTTATAAGTAAAAAAGGACAGATGTCATGAGCATACTTACATAAAATAGTTGTACAAGTGCTGAATGTAGGAAGGAGTAGAGCCTCAAAACACGAGAAAATGGACAAGAATCTTGAGAAGTAATCTGAGAGCAGTTCTCAGGCAATATCCACTCAAGTGTAGGAATGACGAGCGATTTTAAGAGAACAATGCTGCAAAAAAATCGAGATTATTTTCCTCACATGTATAGCATGTCAAATTTTGAAGAACAAAGTGGAAGAGCACCAATGAAAGAGTTAGAAACAAAGTCTATTGAAAATATCAAGTGTTACAGCTTACAACTGTTATTGGTATACATCAATCTAGAGATTCATCTGATTATAACTATCAAGAGAATATCTACAACCGAATGCAATGAAAATGACAAGATAACACTTCACAACTTGCGCCAACTAGTTTCTGCAGCCTATAACAATAAATGCTTTCCATATGTTTCCTAAATAAAGAGGATGCTAGATTTTCAGCTCTTCCAGCTAAATAAATGTGGTTTAACAGTCTTAGTCATCCACTTCATAGCTCTACCTTCACTTTTCTAGCTCAAGTCTACCTCATGCTCCAAATTTGAGCTTTTAAGAGAAACAGCAACCACTAAGAAAATTAACTGATGGTAAAAGCATTAGTCTTTTCAATAAATGTTAGCCTGAAATTCTGCCCATTAATTATGTTCATTATGTGTATTAAGAGTTTCCAACGCACCCATGATTAGTCTTCCTACGATTTTACTCTTCCTTTTTCTTCACAAGATTCAGTGGGTAAGCTTTTAGATGCTCCGAACCCTGTCCAACCTGCCAATAACCTCATAGAGTATCCTGACCGATTTTCTTCCAAATTCTCCCCTTTTCCCTCAAAAGCACAAGTTTTACGCAAAGCCAAAGAAACTTCCGTCAAGAAAAAAGGACCACCACGGAAAACCACTCGCGCAACAGCACCGACCTCACCACAATTCGCAAAAAGGATCATAACACCTAAAAAGAGCTCGATCGAACATCACCATCATCAATGCCGGGTAACAAAATCCACCTCATTCCGCATCATAATTCCCCGACCACATTCAGAACAATGGACAATAAAAGAACTCCCCCGAGAAAAACTCCATCAAACACTAAGGATCTTTCCAACCGATGAACTAAAAATCAGTGCTTCTTCAAGCTACCGCAGCTTCCGATCTCCGCCGTCACCAACACACACACCGATCGCAAACGAAAGCCGCGAGAAAAAAAAAACTCGAAACCGCGAATTCAACCGACAGAGAGACCGTTACCTGCCGAGGAAGATGAAGCCGTTGAGGAGAAAGCACTGCCCCGTCCTGATCGACAGCTTCTTCGACCTACACCGAACCGCAAATTCAACAAACCAGAAAAAAAAAACAAAAAAAAACCAAAAAAAAAAGAAAAATTACTTGAGGCAGAGGGAGACGACGCGGTGGAGGCAGCAGGCGTCGGCGAATCCGGCGAACCAGAGGCGCGACGCCTCCTTCGTCCTCGACATCGCGAACTCCATGGACGAGAAGGTTGCTTGCTTGCAAAGAGAGAGAGAGAGAGAGAGAGAGAGAGAGAGAGCGTCTGTTGCTGCTTTACGTTTTCTACAGGTGCTGCCGTACGCTCGGATTTACGAGGATTTAATGGAAATTGGATTTTGATCCGACTGCGGAATATGCATTCATGAAGGCAAAATACAGATGAAGTGGTTTTGCACGGTGCTTACTTAAAAAAGCGCAAATTAATGAAAAAGTGGCCTATTAAATAGTTCTAATCATAAATCCCGACTTCATCGTAAATAACGATCTTGTTATAGATTCAAGATGAGATAACACAGAAGAGAGCAAAGAATTGCATTAATTCACGACATGTTACATTTTCAAAAATTATTTTTTAAGAAATTATTTCGCAGGAAAATAATCATATTTTTTTTTTATATTAGGCTAAAATTTGAAAATAAATTAGAATGCTCATTTTCAATAATTTTTTATTAGTTTATTTTTTAAAATTGACTTTTCAATTTTTAATTTTTTTCGTTTCCTTTTCTTTTTCTTTTAAAACTCCATTTTTTTTAAAAATAAACATAAAACATAACAATGAACTTCTGCTCACGTAAAAGGCCAAGAATCACTACTAGGGCTGCGTTTGGTTCAGCATTTGCAATGGGCTTTGAATCCAATGCAAATGCTGAAAGCCTAAAGCTACTTGGGGAAAATGCGATTGTGTTTGGTAAAAAAAATTTACAAATGGACTTTGAGTTGAATATGCATTTGGTAAAAAAAACTTTCATAATGGGCTTTGATGGGTATAATATATATATTTATTATTTTTTATTATTTTTTTTTTATTTTTGAAAATTCAGCTAAGGGCCGCCGGAGGTCGCCCGACCTCGAGCAACCCTCGGCGAGGGTCGCGCGACCCAACCGAGGGCCGCCGGAGGTCGCCAACCTCGGGCAACCTCATCCGACGGCCGCCGGCGCCAGATCTGGCTCGCCAGCGGTCGTCGCCCTTCGCCGGTCCGGCGAAGGGCTGCTCCTATTTCAATTAAAAAATAAATAAATACAGGGGCAATAACGGAATTATGAAAAATTAATGAGGGTAATTTAGGAAGAAAAAAAATGTTTTCAGCATTCCCAAGGGCGAGCTTTCATTTGAAAGCTCCTTGAGGTTGGTTGCCAAACACCCATATTTGGGCTGAAGGGGCTTTGAGGGCTGAATGAGCTTTCTAAATGCCCATTCAAATGCACCCTAGGTCATCAGGCTCAATGCATTCGAAACTTTGATAAAGCTTTTAACCAAGAGACGAATTTCACATGTACCTCGACCACATTTCTCAAACTCGATTACCCATTATTAGATTGAGAATCAAGTCCTGTACTTGGTAGATGCCATGAACAGGAACACCCACCATCGAACTGAGAAGAGAAATTCCCAAGAAATTCGTCGCCGGTGAGTCGACGGTGCAATGCCCCGGACAACCTTAAGAAACAGTGGAGAAACAGCTCGAAGGTGGGCGAGAATTTGCGATCCAGAAGATTTTTTTAGCTCTCGCTTCTTTGACGGATGCGTGCGAACGGCGGAAGGCAGTCGTCGGCGAATGCCTGTGACCCGCCGGCCGACGGACGGCGGATTTCTTGCTCGCGGGCGTCTTCCCTCGGGTGCTCGCCCGTCGTTCCAGAGGGAGTGAATTAACAAGGGGATGGAGGATGGGCTCCACCTGTTATACGGGCCAAAATGATGGGCTGGATTGGAGCCCAAACTGATGGGCTAAATTAGATCAAAATCGATGGGCTTCGGCCATAGTTATTCTGATGAACACAACAGGCCCAATCGGATTGAGGCCTTTTCTGCGGCGGTTATTTCTTATTCGTCCATTATTATTTTTTTATTGCCCCTTTGATTTATATATTTATTTTTTATACACATATCACAAAATGTGTATTCAATTTCTCAGCGAAATTTCAGGTTTCGGAAAAGTTAAGGCATGTGCGCATAAGGTCAAGGTTACATGGAAAAATAGGACGGGGTGAACAAAGACGTTTTGTTATCGGAACTTTTTTTTTTTTGAAATAATATGGTTTGTTAAAATTCATGAAAGGATTAATTTAATCACGATTAAATAGGGTGACTCATTTATTGGAAAAAGAAAAGAAATAATCCAAATGATTTTCGTGCCCTTAATTTTAAGAACCGCCGGTGGTCCACCTTTTTTCAGAAACAATGATTTTTTAAGGAAATTTTCTTTTATCTATTTGTTGGAAATAACTATGGGAAAGTTTCAAATGAGTTTATCTTTTGTAGACGGGGAAGTGTATGAATTGACTCGCGAGTAAGTCTTCTTTTTTTTTTTAATAACTGTAAACTAAATTTGGCCATGGTTAGTTGTATGGTGGCAAGATTTAAACTAGGAAAATTTTAAAGTTGCAATATTGAGTGTAGAGTATTAAAATTAAAAGATCTTATCAATTTTTCTTAATTGGTGTTGCTGCAATGGTACGTAGTACATAACATATCCTTGTAATTGAATTTTTTTATTAATTATCCAAAAAATCGTAAACGTAGTATTATAATTTTATTAATTCAATTATAAACCTTTTTTAATTTTGCTAATTAAGTTATCAACATTTTCATGTATTATCAATTGAGACAATTCGGCCAAATTTGGTTGGAGATCATTTATGTAGATGCTCATTTATCACATGGCATGATCAGTGCTGACATAGATAATTTTTAATAATATTTTTAATATTTTTAATATTTTTTTAAAAATTTGAATTTTATTTTTTCCTTTATTTTTTCTTTTCTTTCTTGTTTTTCCGACTTTGGTCGGTGAGGTCATTGGTTGACCACCACTAGCCATAGGCGAGTGTGACAACCCTCACTTGGTCTAAGTGAGGTCGTCCTTGGCCATGGGTGAGGGCTACAATGGCCTTATCGGCCACAAGTGAGGGGCTTGTGACCTTGTCCAAACCAAGCGAGGATTGTTAGCCCTCGTTAGCGATTTCCAGTCAAAATCGGCCAGATTAACTCAATTGAAGCAATTAAAAGGTTTAAGATTATATTAACAAAATTGTAATAGGTTTAAGATTTTTTGGACTATTTTTCCAAAAATTAATGTATTCCATTACAAAATAAGAAAAAAATAAAAAGAGAGAGATAGAAAAAATAAAAAATAAAAGAGCATTTTGAGGATTTCTCGCACACTAAGAAAAGAACATCTTTCAAGAAACATTTCTCATTACGAAAGCCATTATCCTTGAAAAAATCTTCCATGATACTATCAGATGCATTCTTACGAAGAATTTGATAATTTTTCCACTGGAACTTTCTATTTTGCACCTGAAAGCTTACATTTTTTTTTTCATTCTTTGGAGACATGTTGTTAAGAAATACTTGAACTTTGATTAACCGAGAGGAAATCATGAGAGACGATTGGATGAACTTAGAGCAAAAGATAAGAGAGGAAGTGAGACAGTGGGAGTTAGAAGAAAAATAGAGAGAAAGAGAGAGACTTTTTACAATCAATACGATCAACGTCCCGCTAGAGCAATGCAATGAAACCGACCATTTAGGGTGAAAAAGATACGGATGTTGATATGGATGTGGATAGGAGATTGGAAACGGTAAAAAAATTTATAATTGCAAGAACAAAGAAAAGAGAAAATATGGAGAGACGAGAGAGAGACGTCACATAATAAAGACGCCACGTAACAAAAAATAATAATAATAAAGAAATCGAATGGCCAATCAATGGGAAAAGAAAGACGTGGTGGGCTCAGCAAAATTGAGAATGATAAAATTAACCAAAGCGGTCGCATAATAAAGACATATTCCCCATTATTTTCTCCAATTGTGCACGTACGTTGCATGCGTATAGCACGTCAAGTTTTTGAACCAATGGCAAGAGATTAGGTCACTTCAGCAAATGCTAGAGTGATCTTCGTGTTGTTGTTCTTGCTCGTCGTGTCACAGTGGATATGAGTGGAGTAAGCACATTAAACGCATTACGAAAATCGCACAAAAGTATAAATTTAATATATTTTACCCTGACATTGTACACAAAACTAAGGCCCCAACATACTTAATTGAAAAAGATGGTGACCTTATGAATTTACTTGATCAGAAAATTACTTTTACCCAAGCATAAATACAAATGAAAATGAACATTTAAGTTCAACAAGCATATATATAAACATAAGTATATAAATATAAACGAACATCAGAGGTGCTTGGTGATAAGAGGTTGTTCAGGAAGCGGTTGTGTGATAATTTAATTCAAGATGTGATGGTTTGATGATCAGTTGATGATGATTCATTTGCTTCCTTTGATGATTCATTTGCTATAGGAGATGGAGGATGCATAAATGCTTTGAGGAAACTTTTCTCATTTTTGAAATCATTATCCCTGAATAATTTTTGCATCATATTTTCGGATGCATCCTGACTCTTAAAGTATTCATATTGTTCCCATAAACGTCCTATATTTTTTATCATGAGACTTGGTTCTCCTCCTCCAATTGGAATCCTAACCCTTGCCCTACATGTAGATAAAGATAGAGTGAAAGTAAAAGGTTTAGGAAGAAGTGAGCTATTTGAAGAAGTGAGTTAAGGAAAAGATTTATACTTACCTTGATGTATCTTGGTCTGGAAGCGAGTTCTTTGCAAAACCTTCCAAGAAATATTTCTTAATACGACAGCCATTATTCTTGAAAAAAATCTTACATGATACTATTGGATGCATTTTTGTGAACAATTTGATAATTTTTCCAAATGAACTTTATATTTTGCACCTGAAAATTTACAATTTTTTTCTCATTCTTTGGAGACATATTGTTAATAAATGCTTGAACTTGGATTAACCAAGAGGAAAATATGACAGACGATTGGATGAAGTGAGAGCAAAAGATAAGAGAGGAAGTGAGACAGTAGGAGTTAGGAGAAAAAGAGAGAGAGTTTTTACAATTAATACGATCAACGTCCCACTAGAGCGACTGCAGCAATGAAACCGATCATTTAGGGTGAAAAAGACACGGATGTTGATAAGGATGTGAATAGGAGATTGGAAATGGTAAAAAAATTTAAAATTGCAAGAACAAAGAAGAGAGAAAAGATGAAGAGACGAGAGAGAGCCGTCGCATAATAAAGACACCGAATGGCCCACAAATGGGAAAAGAAAGACGTGGTGGGCCCAGCAAAATTGAGAATGATAAAATTAACCAAAGCGCTCGCATAATAAAGACATCTTTCCCATCATTTTCTCCAATTGTGCACGTACGTTGCACGCGTATCGCACATCAAGTTTTTTAACCAATGGCAAGAGATTGGGTAACTTCAGCAAATGCTAGAGTGATCTTCGTGTTGTTGTTCTTGCTTGTCGTGTCACAGTGGATATGAGTGGAGTAAGCACATGAAACGCATTACGAAAATCGCACAAGAGTATGAATTTAATATATTTTACCATGTCATTGTCCATAAAACTAATGCCCCAACATACTCAATTGAAAAAGATGGTGACTTTGTGAGTTTACTTGATTAGAAAATTACTTTTACCCAAGCATAAATACAAAGGAAAATAAACATTTAAGTTCCACAAGCATAAATATAAATATAAGTATATAAATATAAACGAACATTAGAGGTGCTTGATGATAAGAGGTTGTTGAGGAAGCGGTTGGGTGATAATTCAATTCAGGATGTGATGGTTTGATGATCGGTTGATGATGATTCATTTGCTTCCTTGGATGATTCCTTTGCTATCAGAGATGGAGGAGCCAGAAATGCTTCGAGGAAACTTTCCTCGTTTTTGAAATCATTAATCCTGAATAATTTTTGCATCATATTTTCGGATGCATCCTGACTCTTAAAGTATTCATATTGTTCCCATAAAGGTCATCTATCTTTTATCATGAGACTTGATTCTCCTCCTCAAACTTGAGCTCTAGCCCTTGCCCTACATGTAGATAAAGATAGAGTGAGATTAAAATGTTTAAGAAGAAGTGAGCTATTTGAAGAAGCGGGATAAGGAAAAGATTTATACTTACCTTGATGTCTCTCGGTCTCGAAGCGGGTTCTTCGCAAAATCTTCCTAGAAAGATTTCTCGTTACGAAAACCATTATCCTTGAAAAAATCTTGCATGATACTATCGGATACATTCTTACGAATAATTTGATAATTTTTCCACAAGAACTTCCTATTTTGCGTCTAAAAACTTACATTTTTTTATTTTCATTCTTTGGAGACATGTTGTTAAGAAATGCTTGAACTTGGATGAACCGAGAGGAAAAGATAAGAGACGATTGGATGAACTGAGAGCAAAAGATAAGAGATGAAGTGCGACAGTGGGAGTTAGAAGAAAAAGAGAGAGTTATTACAATCAATACGATCAACGTCCCACTAGAGCGACTGCAGCAATAAAACCGGCCATTTAGGATGAAAAAGACACGAATGTTGATATGGACGTGGATAGGAGATTGGAAACGGTAAAAAAGTTTAAAATTGCAGGAACAAAGAAAAGAGAAAAGATGAAGAGACGAGAGAGAGCCGTCACATAATAAAGACATCACATAACAACAAATAATAATAATAATAATAATAATAATAATAATAATAATAATAATAATAATAATAATAATAATAATAATAATAATAATAATAATAATAATAATAATAAAGACACCGGATGGCTCACCAAGGGAAAAAGAAAGACGTTGTGGGCCCAGCAAAATTGAGAATGACAAAATTAACAAAAGCGATCACATAATAAAGACATATTCCCCATCATTTTCTCCGATTGTGCACGTACGTTACATGCGTATTGCACTTCAAGTTTTTTAACCAATGGCAAGAGATAGGGTCACTTCAGCAAGTGCCAGAGTGATATTCGTGTTTCTGTTCTTGCTCGTCGTGTCACAGTGGATATGAGTGGAGTAAGCACATTAAACGCATTACGAAAATCGCACAAGAGTATGAATTTAATATATTTTACCCTGACATTGTCCACAAAACTAATGGCCCAACATACTCAATTGAAAAAGATGGCGACCTTGTGAGTTTACTTGATTAGTAAATTACTTTTACCCAAGTATAAATACAAATGAAAATGAACATTTAAGTTCCACAAGCATAAATATAAACATAAATATATAAATATAATCGAACATCAGAGGTGCTTGGTGATAATAGGTTGTTCAGAAAGCGGTTGGTTAATAATTCAATTCAAGATGTGATGGTTTGATGATTCATTTGTTTCCTTTGATGATTCCTTTGCTACAGGAGATGGAGGAAGCAAAAATGCTTCGAGGAAACTTTTCTCGTTTTTGAAATCATTATTCCTGAATATTTTTTGTATTATATTTTTGGATGCTTCCTGACTCTTAAAGTATTTATATTGTTCCCACAAACATCCTCTATGTTTTCTCATGAGACTTGATTATCCTCCTCAAACTTGAGCTCTAGCCCTTGCCCTACATGTACATAAAGATAGAGTGAGATTAAAATCTTTAAGAAGAAGTGAGCTATTTGAAGAAGCGGGATAAGGAAAAGATTTATACTTACCTTGATGTCTCTCGGTCTGGAAACGGGTTCTACGCAAAATCTTCCAAGAAAGATTTCTTGTTACGAAAGCCATTATGTTTGAAAAAATCTTGCATGATACTATCGGATACATTCTTACGAAGAATTTGATAATTTTTCTATAGGAACTTTCTATTTTGCATCTAAAAACTTACATTTTTTTTTTTTTTTTTTTGCATTCTTTGCAGACATGTTGTTAAGAAATGCTTGAACTTGGATGCACCGAGAGGAAAAAAAATAAGAGACGATTGGATGAACTGAGAGCAAAAGATAAGAGAGGAAGTGCGATAGTGGGAGTTAGAAGAAAAAGAGACTTTTTACAATCAATATGATCAACATCCTACTAGAGCGACTGCAACAATGAAATCGGCTATTTAAGATGAAAAAGACACGGATGTTGATATAGACGTAGATAGGAGATTGGAAACGGCAAAAAAATTTAAAATTGCAGGAACAAAGAAAAGAGAAAAGATGAAGAGACGAGAGAAAGCGGTCGCATAATAAAGACACCACGTAACAAAAAATAATAATAATAAAGACACCAAATGGCTCATCAAGGGGAAAAGAAAGAGGTTGTGGGCCCAGCAAAATTGAAAATGACAAAATTAACAAAAGCGATCACATAATAAAGACATCTTCCACATCATTTTCTCCTATTGTGCACGTACGTTGCACGTGTATCGCACGTCAAGTTTTTTAACCAATGGCAAGAGATTGGGTCACTTTAGCAAGTGCCAGAGTGATCTTCGTGTTTCTATTCTTGCTCGTCGTGTCACAGTGGATATGAGTGGAGTAAGCACATTAAACGCATTACGAAGATCGCATAAGAGTATGAATTTAATATATTTTACCCTGACATTGTCCACAAAACTAATGGCCCAACATACTCAATTGAAAAAGATGGTGACCTTGTGAGTTTACTTGATCAGAAAATTACTTTTATCCAAGTATAAATACAAATGAAAATGAACATTTAAGTTCCACAAGCATAAATATAAACATAAGTATATAAATATAAACGAACATCAGAGGTGCTTGGTGATAAGTAGAGGTGTGCAACCGGATCGGGTTTACCCGGTTCCCGGTCCGGCCCACCCGAAAAACAGGGTCGAGAACCGATTCCTGTTGAAACCGGTTCCGGAACCGGTTCCCAAAATTCAGACCCTATTTGAACCGGTCCGGGAACCGATTCCGAGGGATTACCCACTCAGGAACCGGATCGACCGGACCGGTTTGGGAACCGGTTTTTAAGGAAGCCCCAAATCAAAAACCCTAATTCATTTCTATCTTTTTTATCTCTCACACTCACACGGTCACGACTCACACTCGCAGACTTGCTTTTCCTTCATCACGCCCCATCGCTAGATCCGTCAGTGGGAGAACGCCACCGCTAGAGCCGTCGCCGGGTTCGCCACCGTCGCCGCCGCGCACCCCCTCGACGTTGTCCGCACCCGGTTCCAAGGTCTCTCTCTCGGGTGCTTCCAGCTTGTGTTGAGTTTTTCGAGTTTGCTTTAGGTTTGTGTAGGAGTCTGCTGTCCAGAACTAGGGCACGACAATGGCATCTTTTGCGAGCATTTTGGCAAGAACACGTTGATTCTTGTTATTGATGGACGGCTTCTACAGCTCGTTGATGCTGATATGGGCAGTGCATAACGTTGGAATTTAATTAACTGCTATGAGTCCTAGGACCATCTAAAAGCTGCTCTGGTGTCGGCTCATGGCCATGATTATTATTTTTTTCAAATTATACAATCAGTGAATCTAATGTTTAGGTTTAAAGGTTCAGTTCTGTGGAATTCCAGAAATTTAAAAATGATGCAGCACCACGGTGCTTCAGAATTGATATGATGCAGCTGCTAGTCAAGACTTTCAATTGTTGAATTTTTTTTCGCTGTTGGACTGGTTTATAATGTAAACAAGGTTGCCTCTGCATATAAAATCAACTTCAGGAATGAGTTGACAAAGTTGTGCGTTATATTCGCCTGATTTTACTTCTGAACATCTCATAAAGATTAAGACTTATGCATTCTCTTGCATGACCTAAATGTTCAAAAGGTTTGCTTCATATCAATTATTTAGAATCTGCTTGCAAGCAGAGGGGGAAGGTCTCATCTTGCAATTATTGACGTTCTTCAGAGCTCATTATCATTGCTTAACATTCCATTCACAGACATATGAGACATAGTATGTTCAATACCTTCTTTGTGACGAATTGCTGTTACTAATTTTTTTAAGCTGATGGATTGGTATATTGTGCACATTCTTCTTTTGCAGACTTCAAGAAACAATTGCCTATATGTTGAGGGAGCATCAGGAGTACTTCCAATATCTATGAAGGTGCTTGCAATACTTTACCGTAGTAATCTCCTCATATTTAGTGAAGTGTGGACTGTGCTGCAGTAATTAGTGTTTCTCATTGTTGTTATAATTTCGTTTTGTTTATTGTCTGCAGGTGACTTTCAATGACGAAAAGTCAGAAGTCATTGATTTTCGGATTATATGGTCCTCTTCACTGGACAGTTTGAAGTACCAGTCTTATTTCAGCTCGCTAGAGCTGATTGAATTTCCAACTGAAGTTCCTAGTCAAAATGCTTATGCATACTTCTATCCTCCATCTAATAATGTTTATCAAGCTAGTCAGGAATAAAAGCCTCCACTGTTGTTAAAAAGCCATGGTACTTCAATAATTGCAGCTCAGTTCCTGTCATATTTCAATTTTTATGCAAAATAGATTCCAATATAAACAGGGTTAACCCTATTCCTGGACCGGAAAAACAGGGTGGGTCAGGAACAGGGTCCAATGCAAATAAGGTTGGGTACAAGGTCCCAAACAAGAGAACCGGTTATAATAGAGTTGGGTACAGGGTCCAAGTCTAAACCTTACCCACCCTGGACCCGATCACCCCTAGTGATAAGAGGCTGTTCAAAAAGCGGTTGGGTTATAATTCAATTCAGGATGTGATGGTTTGATGATCGGTTGATGATGATTCATTTGCTTCCTTTGATGATTCCTTTGCTATATGAGATGGATGAGGCAAAAATGCTTCGAAGAAACTTTTCTAGTTTTTGAAATCATTATCCCTGAATATTTTTTGTATTATATTTTTGGATGCTTCCAGACTCTTAAAGTATTCATATGGTTCCCATAAACATCATCTATCTTTTATCATGAGACTTGATTCTCCTCCTCAAACTTGAGCTCTAACCCTTGCCTTACATGTAGACAAAGATAGAGCGAGATTAAAATGTTTAAGAAGAAGTGAGCTATTTGAAGAAACGGGATAAGGAAAAGATTTATACTTACCTTGATGTCTCTCGGTCTGGAAGCGGGCTCTTCGCAAAATCTTCCAAGAAAGATTTCTTGTTACAAAAGCCATTATGTTTGAAAAAATCTTGCATGATACTATCGGATGCATTCTTACGAAGAATTTGATAATTTTTCCATAGGAACTTTCTATTTTGCATCTAAAAACTTACATTTTTTTTTTTCATTCTTTGCAGACATGTTGTTAAGAAATGCTTGAACTTGGATGCACCGAGAGGAAAAAAATAAGAGACGATTGGATGAACTGAGAGCAAAAAATAAGAGAGGAAGTGCAATAGTGGGATTTAGAAAAAAAGATAGACTTTTTACAATCAATACGATCAACGTCCTACTAGAGCGACTGCAACAATGAAATCGGCTATTTAAGATGAAAAAGACACGGATGTTGATATGGACGTAGATGGGAGATTGGAAACGGTAAAAAAAAATTAAATTTGCAGGAACAAAGAAAAGAGAAAAGATGAAGAGACGAGAGAGAGCCGTCGCATAATAAAGACACCACGTAACAAAAAATAATAATAATAAAGACACCAGATGACTCATCAAGGGGAAAAGAAAGAGGTTATGGGCCCAGCAAAATTGAAAATGATAAAATTAACAAAAGCGATCACATAATAAAGACATCTTCCACATCATTTTCTCCTATTGTGCACGTACGTTGCACGTGTATCGCACGTCAAGTTTTTTAACCAATGGCAAGAGATTGGGTCACTTTAGCAAGTGCCAGAGTAATCTTCGTGTTTCTATTCTTGCTCGTCGTGTCACAGTGGATATGAGTGGAGTAAGCACATTAAACGTATTACGAAGATCGCATAAGAGTATGAATTTAATATATTTTACCCTGACATTGTCCACAAAACCAATGCCCCAACATACTCAATTGAAAAAGATGGTAATCTTGTGAGTTTACTTGATCAGAAAATTACTTTTACCCAAGTATAAATACAAATGAAAATGAACATTTAAGTTCCACAAGCATAAATATAAACATAAGTATATAAATATAAACGAACATAAGAGGTGCTTGATGATAAGAGGTTTTTCAGAAAGCGGTTGGGTGATAATTCAATTCAGGATGTGATGGTTTGATGATCGGTTGATGATGATTCATTTGCTTCCTTTGATGATTCCTTTGCTACAGGAGATGGAGGAGGCAAAAATGCTTCGAGGAAACTTTTTTCGTTTTTTCGTTTTTGAAATCATTATCTCTGAATAATTTTTGTATTATATTTTCGGATGCTTCCTGACTCTTAAAGTATTCATATTGTTCCCATAAACGTCCTCTATCTTTTATCATGAGACTTGATTCTCCTCCTCAAACTTGAGCTCTACCCCTGCCCTACATGTAGATAAAGATAGAGTGAGATTAAAATATTTAAGAAGAAGTGAGCTATTTGAAGAAGCGGGATAAGGAAAAGATTTATACTTACCTTGATGTCTCCCGGTCTAGAAGTGGGTTTTTCGCAAAATCTTTCAAGAAAGATTTCTCGTTACGCAAGCCATTATCTTTGAAAAAATCTTGCATAATACTATTGGATGCATTCTTACGAAGAATTTGATAATTTTTCCATAGGAACTTTCTATTTTGCATCTAAAAACTTACATTTTTTTTTTTTCATTCTTTGGAGACATGTTGTTAAGAAATGCTTGAACTTGGATGAACCGAGAGGAAAAGATAAGAGACGATTGGATGAACTGAGAGCAAAAGATAAGAGAGGAAGTGCGACGGTGGGACTTAGAAGAAAAATAGAGAGTTTTTACAATCAATACGATCAACGTCCTACTAGAGCGACTGCAGTAATGAAACCGGCTATTTAGGATGAAAAAGACACGGATGTTGATATGGACGTGGATAGGAGATTGGAAACAATAAAAAAATTTAAAATTGCAAGAACAAAGAAAAGAGAAAAGATGAAGAGACAAGAGAGAGCCATCGCATAATAAAGACATCACGTAACAAAAAATAATAATAATAAAGACACCAGATAGCTGACCAAGAGGAAAAGAAAGACGTTGTGGGCCCAGCAAAATTGAGAATGGTAAAATTAACAAAAGCGATCACATAATAAAGACATTTTCCACATCATTTTCTCTCATTGTGCACGTACGTTGCACGTGTATCGCACGTCAAGTTTTTTAACCAATGGTAAGAGATTGGGTCACTTCAACAAGTGCCAGAGTGATCTTCGTGTTTCTGTTCTTGCTCGTCGTGTCACAGTGGATATGAGTGGAGTAAGCACATTAAACGCATTACGAAGATCGCACAAGAGTATAAATTTAATATATTTTACTCTGACCTTGTCCACAAAACTAATGCCCCAACATACTCAATTGAAAAAGATGGTGACCTTGTGAGTTTACTTGATCAGAAAATTACTTTTACCCAAGTATAAATACAAATGAAAATGAACATTTAAGTTCCACAAGCATAAATATAAACATAGGTATATAAATATAAATGAATATCAGAGGTGCTTGGTGATAAGAGATTGTTCAGAAAGCAGTTGGGTGATAATTCAATTCAGGATGTGATGGTTTGATGATCGGTTGATAATGATTCATTTGCTTCCTTTGATGATTCCTTTGCTACAGGAGATGGAGGAGACAAAAATGCTTCGAGGAAACTTTTCTTCTTTTTGAAATCATTGTCCCTGAATATTTTTTTTTATTATATTTTCAGATACTTCCGGACTCTTAAAGTATTCATGTTGTTTCCATAAATGTCCTCTATCTTTTATCATGAGAATTAATTCTCCTCCTCAAACTTGAGCTCTAGCATTTGCCCTACATGTAGATAAAGATAGAGTGAGATTAAAATGTTTAAGAAGAAGTGAGCTATTTGAAAAGATTTATACTTACCTTGATGTCTCTCGGTCTGGAAGCGGGTTCTTCGCAAAATCTTCTAAGAAAGATTTATCGTTACGAAAGCCATTATCTTTGAATAAATCTTGCATGATACTATCGGATGCATTCTTACGAAGAATGTGATAATTTTTCCACAGGAAGTTTCTATTTTGCATGTAAAAATTTACATTTTTTTTTTCATTCTTTGGAGACATGTTGTTAAGAAATGCTCGAACTTGGATGAACTGAGAGGAAAAGATAAGAGACGGTTGGATGAACTGAGAGCAAAAGATAAGAGAGGAAGTGCGACAGTGGGAATTAGAAGAAAAAGAGAGAGTTTTTACAATCAATACGATCAACATCCCACTAGAGCGAATGCAGCAATGAAACTGGCCATTTAAGATGAAAAAGACACGGATGTTGATATGGACGTGAATAGGAGATTGGAAACGGTAAAAAAATTTAAAATTGCAGGAACAAAGAAACGAGAAAAGATGAAGAGATGAGAGATAGCCGCCGCATAATAAAGACACCACGTAACAAAAAATAATAATAATAAAGACACCGAATGGCTCACCAAGGGGAAAAGAAAGACGTTGTGGGCCCAGCAAAATTGAGAATGATAAAATTAACAAAAGCGATAACATAATAAAGACATCTTCCATATCATTTTCTCCGATTGTGCACGTACGTTGCACGTGTATCGCACGTCAAGTTTTTTAATCAATGGCAAGAGATTGGGTCATTTCAGCAAATGCTAGAGTGATATTCGTGTTTCTGTTCTTGCTCGTCGTGTCACATTGGATATGAATGGAGTAAGCACATTAAACGCATTACGAAGATCGCACAAGAGTATGAATTTAATATAGTTTACCCTAACATTGTCCACAAAACTAATGCCCCAATTTTTGCGGGGTGGGGATAGGTTACAATTTTTGCTCGCAATGACATGCTTTGGATGGAGGATTGTATAACATGTTTTGCTAGTGAAGTGCATTATCTGCTTCGGAGTACAGACCTATTATTCTAAAATATAAGCTTATGAGTTTCGATTAAAGTGATGCTCATGCCTTTTTTAACTTTTATCGTCTTCACTAACTGAATCAAAGGTGTTCCATGGAGTTTGAGCCTTTTTAATCTGGACTTCTTGTTACCTCTAAATTGTAAGCCCAATTTACGTCATTTTCCATATCTTATTTAAAATTTTGAAAAGGTTGTAATATTATGGATGCAAAATTTTGTAATATCACGATAGCAAAATTATTTATCATTGAATGATTCCTCTTCTTTTTTTTTTTTTCTCAACTATGTAGTTGATCTATTCGTTCTGTTGTATCGCGCCAATCTTTTCGAGGGCTATGATACTATGTAATACTACAACTCATTTTGAAATATATATTTTTTGTATCATTTATAAAAATATTTTTATTATTCACGAAAATACTTAAATATAAATTATAATGAATAATTATAAAAATTATCTACTAATTAATAAAAGGGGTAAAAAAAATTACTATTAAAAAAGTATTTTATGATCATTTATCTTTAGCAAAATAAATGCAACTTAAGTATACAATCCATTTATTTTTATCTTATTTGGGAACTTTACGTTAGCAATTGTGATCCTTTGTTGGCATCAATTTTTTCCGTTGGAGGCACCCATGTATGGGGCAAACCTTATTTTTAACAAGTCAAGTAGAGAACAATCCAATTGAAGAAATGGCCGATCGTCAGCCTTCCGCAATTGGAGAACTTTGGAGGCCTGGCTGACGATTTGATGATATATGTTTTCACTGATGATGTTATGCCTCTTTAAGATCATCAGGAGCTTCGAGATCAAGTAGGGAGGGTCTCCATATCGACATCACACCAAGGCGGCCAGATCGCAAAACCCACAAGCATTGTTTCTATAGCGACTCTTTTACTAGAATGAAATGGTCGACTAACGGATCTGTACATTAGAAATGGATAGATCTTTCCTTCATCAAGATGTACATACCACAACCATACAGGCATGGACTTCCTACCTGCATGTGTCTACTGTATGCCTTCTTTAAAGGGTCCAGAATCGCGGATCAGATTCATCACAAGTTTGACCTGCAGATAAGGCAAATGTTCTGATTACGCTGACAGGAGATTTCGGATCATACGTGGTTTAATGTTCCTTTTCTTTTAACTAAGAGTCAGAGGTGATATCAAATATAGTGGCGCAATGGAGTTATCCGCTATACAGGAAGAAGAAACTCCTTTTAGAAAAGCAAACCTAAGTCCTAAAACATTGTCCAACTTCACTGCTGGGACCTTCCTTATATCTACTTTGCTAAAATGCATTAGGGAATGAAGTGCGGTGGAACAGATAACGAAAATAAGAAGGCAAGGGTTCGGCATCAACAGTGATCATCTACGACACAGATAGTTCAGTTGAATACAATGTCTACTGCTACCTCCTTTGTGACTGCATCACTGGGCCAACCACACAATAAACATAGGAAGCGAAAAATGTTCTTGCGTTCGCAGCATATGAGAAGGATCGAATGTTCACCACAACATGATGATACTGCTATTAATAAATGAGTTGTTCTCGCCTGATGACATTTTAGTAACATACCTGAGTTGCCTCGTGCACTACAAATTCTTCTATGGCCTTGCTGAATTCTTCATCCAGAAGGTAGTGGTAGCTATAAGTGGGTACAGGCATATAACCTCGCTGAATTTTGTGCTCACCCTGAGCCCCTGCCTCCACTGTTTTCAAATTAAGCTCTATAGCAGCTTCTATTGCCTGTTATGTAGATAAAAGTAAATAGTTATATTGTTCCAAACATGACAAGCGCATGCTTCCATATCACAAGAACTATTATCCTCACATAGCAAATCTGCTTTTCGCTAATATTAGTTGATCTACCACTTCCTCTTTCCTCTTTGTTTTTGCAACTCCACTGCAAATTCCTTGATGGGAAATTTTTCATTAGCATATGAGGACTATTATAATGTAGAGAAAAGCTTTGTCAACTTCTGGAATGACATTTCTAGATATGCCCATGCCTTTACAGCAGCTAAAGCCCCCATTTAGAGCAGAAGATAATCATGGTAGTAGGCCTGAACAATGACATTTATCTTAGCTGCTGTACATGTCACATAGACCCATGGATAATCATCACCTAACGCTACCCTTTTATTACAACAAAATAGGTCCCCAATTCTTCAAAGAACAAAATTATACGCAAGCAGATTCCAAAACCAAATGAATGATATTTACTTCATGATTTGAAGTATATTCACACATTCTAGTATTCTTACTTGGGAAGAATTTACATAATCTTAGAGAATCGGTTGCCACTTTAAATTGACAATCTCTTCCTCTATTTAGCTTGCACTTACATTTGATATCTTGTTCACGCTTTTACTATACTGAAGTCTCAAGGTACAACACATGGGTTAGCAAATCCATACCATGCAATTAAGTCCATTAGTTCACCCTTGTCAACATAAGGTTAAACGAATCTCACTTTTTTAAATAGGCAATAAGCACCCAAGAAAGAACTTCCATATCAAGTATATATCGAACTCACAGGAGTTTTGCATGTTAAATAGAGACAAACCTGGTAATAACAAGCTTCAAAATGTAAGTTGGGATAATAAGCTTTTGGGTGACAGCCCCAAAGGCGCCCATATATAGTATCTCCGCCTATAAGATTAAGGGCTCCCGCAACAAGTTCATACCCTTCTTCAGCTACAACCAGTAACACTTGGTCTCCCATTTTTTATCCCATGTTATGAAAAAACTCTCGTCAAATAAGGGCTGCCCCACCTAAATAAACATAAGCAGCAAGACATGATCTAGTTAAACCTCTCATATCAAATAAAGATGCCTTTGAATATACACAAGAGGCAGGCAAAACAATCAACAATATTATATTTTCTGCAAAGGAAAGACACAACCAGTCACTGGACCCATACTTGTTATCGGTGGTGTTCCTGTAGAACGTATAGAAAGAATCCCAGTGCTTAGCCTGCACACACAATCAAAACCAAGAAGCTCAAGTCCTTCATGTTTCACAAAGTGAAGGTATTAATTTAGGAGTAAGTTGTAAGAGAACAGGAGTCACATGTGGATGATCACATCTAAGGACTACTCATCTAAAAGCTCAAACCAGTGGACAGAAAGTTGCTACTAGCATCTAAATTCAAATTAATAGTATTACTGGGAAGTTGCGACATGATATACTTATTTATACTTCTCTGTACAGTTAACCAACTAGTCTCTATTCACATTGATATCAAATTGAACCGGCTGGATTACATATATTATTAAACCTCACATATTTTGGGTAGGATTGGCTTAAAATCTTCCCCGAGACACTTTTGCCATGATATTTGTACTCATTACCTTTATTTCATTCCCTCGAAGCCGCTTCATTGTCAAGTTTTGGGCAGAAATCTGCAGAAAGGGTTCGATCCAATGAGTAAAAGCTTGTGTGCCCAAAAGATGCAATGTCAAATCTGGCACTATGAGACTATAAGATGCAACAGATAAAAATGCAAACTGATTTTTGATAAGATACCATAGTGCACCAGCAATGAATTCTGATAACTGAATGGGGAATTTAATATTCTGTCTCTGCTATTGGCAAAATTGATTTTGACAGGCAAAAAGGAAATTAGTACTACATGAAAGTTTTTGTGTGTTTTTTTCCCCATTAGTATAGGTACAAATACAGTTGATACACTGCCACTGATATATTTGCATTAAACATTTGTAGAACGTAACAGTGATAGGCATTTGTAAAGATCAGTTCATATAATACTTCCCCATAACTCATGTCATCATAAAGAACGACCAATTCGTTACTTAACTGTTCATATTTTACTGCTTTGAAGCATCTTCAGCAATTAGTCAGTTTTCCAGTTGTCCAAGAAGCTCAACTACCAGTATAACACTTTACTTCAGCAGAGTGAATTTCAGTAAATGCATAAGATCAGTCAGCATTATATCCGAAATTGGGAATGCAATCCCCATGAAGCATCAGTCTCAGAGTGTTAGTAAAAAGTTCTACGAGCATTTAGTGAAGATTGCAGTAACATATATCATTCCATAATAACTACTTTCTTCATTTCCCCTGTCACAAGCATATGTATCAACACAATTTACTAAAAATTTTATCAAATTTTCAAGCATATATTTAAGGAATAAAGAACTAACAGCAAGATTTAAAAGAATTTCTAGGTGGGAGTATCTTCCCAAAATAAAGGAAATTCCCAAATAAAATAACATTTGGAAAAACTAACCTTCTTGCACTCCTGACGTATATTTTTCCTTTTGTTCTGCTTCATGTCCATCAAAAAGTCATCAAAACTGTGGCACAGACAGTGAAACTTGAAGCATGTACCTTTTGCATGCAAGATAAACACAAGAAACGTAAAAAGATCAAAAGTTGGCAATCCAAGTAAATTTAAGACACCACTCATTCAGAGAAGTAACGCTGCAATCATATGCTAACTGGCAGGACTATTGCAAAGGAAACTGATGCATGCATAATATCAAATGGAGAAAATTGACAGCAGCATTATGTCCAAGTATATTTTTAAACAAAAGCTGCATTTGACCTAGATAACATTGTGAAGCATATACCCCTTCACATGCTATCTAGATCAAAAAGAGACAACTCCATTCAACTCCCAAATACTTTCAACCCTCACTGACAATCAAGAAAAGGGGTCAAAGGTGTATGATAACTATGATGTAATTGAGTGAGTCTTATGAAAATTCAAACTTGGTCAAATAATACTTTGACTGAGAACCTAGAAATATCACAGACGCCTATTTTCATTAACATTGAGTCTAAAGTTTCAGCACTTGTCTGCTTAATGCTTTACTTGATGTGTCTTTGTTTCCCTACTCCTATTATGAAAGAATACATAATCAAATACTTATCTTGACCATTAAGAAATAAGCAAATTGCTAGAGGTTTGTCACCATGTTATATGATTTTTACTTCAGATGGCTTTGGCTGGAGCCCACAAGGAGCTCAATCATGAAAGTCTACGACTCATTGCATTAAACAGGGCAGAAAGTACTCCCAAGGTTTTGTTAAATTGTAAAATCACCCTTCAGAACCTAATCTGAATCTACTAATACACTTCAGATGGAGATGAGTCTCCTGGGTTGTTTTACTGCTGAAGGGGAAAGTGAATAGGGAAAAACCAAAAGTTATTGTCAATGTATCCAGCAGCAGTAACATCAGGCCTAACTGTAATTTCAGCACTCATTTTGCCACTCACCATGTATAGTTTTGATTGGTCCAATGGTACTGCATTCCTATCCTCTGTAGAAAACCCTTTTCCTTGTGGTTTTGCCATTCATTCTCAGAAGAAAATGTGACGTGGACTGACGAAACCTGGGACTGTTGTCAAGGACATAAAGCAAATTCAGAACTACTGGAAATTGAAACATCAGATTCACAGTTCAGGAATTTTCATCTTTAAGTAAGCCACAGCTAGCCACAACTTCCCCACTTGTTTGGCGAATAACCAAGTTATTTCTCGTTTTCCATGAGACCATACATATAGAGATCAGCCCTGAAAACATTTTAACTCTACTGCAACTCCAGCCAAGGGAAAAGGTCCAAACAATTGATGGAGTGTAAAAAAAAAGCCCAATGATGAAAGAAAAGTGTGATAAAATTCTGGCCATTTCATGGATGTAACATCATATTCACTATGGACAGTCACACATCTGTTATCACGTACCTTAGCTTTCAAAATTTTCTTAAGGCGTCTACTACAATGTCAAAAACTTGATCCTTATATAAGGAATCACGAAGTAGAATCCGAGGACCAGTTACGGGGGTAAAAGGCACACAACACTGGTACTTTGGATAGTATCTTGAACCATAACTGTAGTAAGCGTCCGCCCAAGAATGGTCAAAGACAAATTCACCATACGAGTGACTGCACATCAACATGAAAAATGAGTGAAACCATCTCCATAAAGCTCCTCGAAGATTGTAAAAATTGCTCAATATATAGCTATTTACGAGGAGCATAGAAGAAACTATCTATTTGAAGTTTCAGAGAAAATAAATCTAATCCTAAGAACAAAGAAGAGGATAAACCTTTTCAGATAAAGTGGAACAACACCCACAATAGTCCCAGATTCATCCTTAGCACCAATGTGCCACGGCATCCATCCTGTTTCCTAAAAGCAATTAAATAGATCAACGGAGTATCCAAGAGAAGCTATTCAGCTTAGCAGCATAGTAAAACTGAAAGAACTCCGTTCAGGAACAATAGGAAGAGAAGCCAAAACCTAAAGGTACCGAGGGGGTGCCAATCCATTAAAAAAACTACTTCACTAGGTAGACATCAAATTCTACAAAACTCAATAGTCCCTCTTCATTCAAAGAGAAACTTCGCCATATACCAGAAATAAAAAGGAACTTCTTTTTTCCCCGTCTGTCAGAGCATCAGAAGGAGAGACATCTCTCTAGAGACAGAAACCTATCGGGCCGACAAGCTATCAGACGTAAAAGCATCAGGGACATCCCAAAAGCAGCAGTGTGCAACTAACTTATCAGTGAAAGCTTATGCACGAAGGAACCAAAGGATAATTATGCCAAGGACTCCAATATCAATGAAGCAAATACCAATCATCCAATCCTCCTCTCATAAGAACGCAAAAATTACGTTGATGAATGCCAATCTCAACCCCTAGAACGCGAAATCTCACCTTCACAGTAGAATTAGACTCCTCCAAACTCGAAAGGAACCCGTGCGAGAGAAACAGATCATACTTCTCAGGGCCAGTAGCATCAAGAGCACACGCATCCCAATCATCCGCCGAAACCTCGGAGATGGAATTAACAACCGAGGGCGATATGTGCTTCGGCCTCGACTCCGCCGCTGCGACATCCTGCGCGACAGAACACGAACCTATTCATTCCGTACATCCCGGAAACAGAACCATCGCGAACGTGACTAAGAACATACCTCGGCGCTCGGCGCCGTCAGAGCATAATAGCCGAGGGAAAGATCGACGGTCTCGCGAGGCTCCAGAGACTTCTTCGACCTCCAGAACAGCGCGCGGATTCCGGCGGCGGCGGTGGCTCGGAGTCGGAGTTGATGACGAGTTCGTCGGAGGGAAGAAATCGGACGGAGGCCCAGAAGTTGCCGAGAGACCAACGCGAGCACAAACCTTGCTCGATCTCCGCGCTGGAAACAGTCGGAGGCGAAGGCGGTCGGGAACCAGCTGCGACTTGCGGGGCTCTCGGAGGAGGCGACGTGCCAGAGGTAGATGACCGGCGAGGCGAAGGCGGAGGCGGAGGCGGAGGGGGTGGGATGCGCTAAGAAGGAAGTGCAGCTCGTTCTCTGTCTGCTCTTCGACGAAGAGAGACAAAACCCAAAAAAATCCAAGTGAGGAGAGAGAAAATTTAAGCGGGAGCGCAGCGCATTTATTACCCTTCTGATCCGTGCTTTCTTCTGCCAGCCGAGTCGAGCCACCAGCCATTTATTTCGGAGAGAGTGAGAAGAGAGAGGAGAGAGACAGAAGCGCAGAAGATGGAGGGGCGTCAGAGTGGTGGCCCCGGGAGCGCTTTCGAACGTCTGACGCCGTCGCCTACGTGGAGCCACGTGTCGAATCCTGAGTGGTCTTACCCACCACCTACGTGTTGGGTTGAACCCAGCCAATATTTTCTCCCCCATTTCCTTCGTTGCAGATTTACCGAACAACTCCTCCACCATCCGCCCCTTCGTCTCCCACATCATCAAGTAGAAGGGTACTCACGCGAAACTCACGATCACCATAAACAAGAAAGCGGCTCCACCAAGGGTAACTGTCCTGTGCAACAGTATAAACTTCATGGATAACACTCCAAGGGAGTTTGATTGGTCTGTCTTCTGTATTGATTCCTTCAATTTCTCTGGACTTCCGACGGTGTCTTGCAGTCGACTACAAGAACCGCCGCGTAGTACAACTAAACTTTCTCATGACATTAGCCTACTAACACTTACTCCCATAAAGAAACACAGAAAATCAGGATAGCTACACGCATATCATCCTAATCATCTCTCCATCAGGACGTACTAATGCCAGTCAGTTCAACTTGAGCTGCAGGGGCATTGATCACGTCAACTAGATCCGATTTCCCCCTGCTCACTGCCTCATCGATTAGGTGTCCGCTTGCAGCTGCACATTACCCGAATGGATAGATTTACAAGTGCCGAAGTATGTCAAAGACGTAGGAGGCATTGCCTTGAGCAACATCTCGTGCTATCAACTTCAGTCTGAAAAATGACTGACCGATTTAGTAAGCTCGCATTTGCTCCGGATAGAATCAGATTATGGACCACCTGCAATGTTAATGTGCTAAGGAATTTGATAAAGATGTGCTGCAATCTTTGCAATATGATCAAACAATCACTTGAACATGGTCCAGACAAGCCCAATGAAGCGAAGCATTCTTCTCCTCATTACTGGCGTTAACATCCTGAAATTGGAAGATTCCGGATTTCATAAAAGTCTCTTTCTACATGTAACTATGCAATAAATAACCGTACATAGAGCCTCATATCAATGCTAATTCTAAAAAGACGCCGAGATCAAGTCCATATCAGAACAACCACAGAGCAATCATAAAAAATGCGCTGACCAACATTTGAGAAAACTCATCTAGGTCAAGACACGATCGAATATCGCCCGAACTGAGAGTCGTGAGTACTAGTGCAAGTGACAGACATCGACATCTCCAAAAAACTAAAGAAACAATAAAGAGGAAGAGAGAGAAAGGGGCGGGGGAATCAATGAGCATGGCATAGTCGAATGAACTTAGCCAGATTATTGCAAAACACAGTTTGCGAGGAAGAATGAAAGCTTGAGTTCACCGGAGATATGACCGAAAAGCAGGAGGCAAACAAGACCAGATTTTTTTAAGTTCAACATTACCAGATACATGGACCCTCGTGATCAACATTCAAACATAAAAGACGACGAAGGGAACACAACTTCCGTCGGCAAGCGAGAAATTCCAAGAAAACAAGGCCATGTCTACCACAGTAATCACCTATAACTCTGTAGCATCCAAAAACCTTATGAATATCCTTAAATCCTAAACCCAGTGAACGAATCACCTTTAACTGTGTAGGAGAGCTCTTCGGAACCGCTCCAGTTGGTCTCGGCAAAGGGCGAGGCGTTGAGGAGAGGAATGGAGAGGCGAGAGCGAGAGAGGATGAAGGTGCGGAGCTGGGGAAGGGGAGCTGGAGACTGGATATGGGGAAGAAGGAGCGTTGTTTGGTCGTTCTCCTTTGTCCAGAAAGGAAACGGTGGCGGGCCGAAGGAGGGAGGAGGAGAGGGAAGAGCTGGGCAGCGGCTGCTGTGCATTCACGCTCCCCAACTGCAAAAGGATACTTGAAGTAGAGAGCTCGGCATGCATGGGAAGTATTGGTAACGGTCTGAAAAAGCAGGCGTGTGGGCTTGGGGGGAAAGGTGAATGGTGGGATGGGACTTGGGAGGGTGAGTTCGATGAGTCCCGATGAGCAGAGGGATGGTTTCTCACTTCACAACATCACTCTCTCTCTCTCTCTCTCTCTCTCTCTCTCTCTGCTTCTTCTCGCTCATCTTTAAAGTAGTTGAGTGGTTAGTATCCGTTCGAAATAAACTTTTGTTCCATATTTAAGAAGATGTCTGATCATTCCCCTTAACAAATAAATTAATAATTCAAGAATTACGTTGGTATTTAGTTATTATTAGCAGGTCAGTAAGATGGATTTAAAGTTAAATGTGCGGTACATATTAAAATTAATTATTGATTGTGTTGGCAAAAAGACAAAATGTTTGAACTTTCCTTCTTCTGCATTCATTTTCTCATCGCCCGTTCTTTCTTCTTGGATTGCCATCACCCATAATTAATAATCATGGGGGAGAGATGGAGATCGCTCAGTTTGGCATGCAAAACCTGACATGCAGAAGGGGAGAAGGCTTTGCTTTTCACCTTCCTAAAAACTCGAACCAAATTTATTGCTCTCCCTCTTGGCACCCCCAGCCACTAGCCACGCCACAGGGACCACAAGACCCTCCTCGATCATTTGTTTGTTTAATTAAGTGCCGAACTATTATAATTCTTCCTTCTCACCCTTCAATTTTTCTTTCAATAAACTTTTCTACCTCATTTGGCAATGCCGAAGAACAAAGAATTAACCTATTTGACTATGCCAAATTACCTGTCGAGAATTGTTTTGAAGGTATGGTTGGCATAATATGTATGTCCAATGTAAGACTATAGTCTTAAACCTTAGTCGATTGAAGTTTTGTATGGTAAGTGCAAAAGATAACTTATATTTACATTGTCATGTTTTAAATAAAGTGAAATTCTTATTGAATGGCGGTGGAAGAGTGTAATTACAATGACAAATGGGGCTACAGAAGGTCAATGCCTATCGATGAGTATTTGAGTATTTTATGGATGAACGCAATGACAAACCTCAAACGCCATAAGCTCCTTCATTTTCCAAGGCTTCACAAAAAACTCATGTGTGCAATCACAAAAACAAGTAAAAGCGATGAGAATGAATAACCCTAATCTATGCAAGTAAAGTGATGAAGTGCCTTTTTCGGATTGTCACTATCATATAACTTTTATTCCTAATTCAATTTACGGTATAAAAATTCATTATATAATAAGGTGTTTGTAATTAATTTGGAGACTTTAACAATATTTCTGAAGTTTTTTTTTTTTTTTACTTTGAATTACAAAGATTTTAAATTTTCATTTGGAGATGAAAGTTTGGAAAAAGGAAGACTCCTTTTAAATTGAACAAATGAAATGTCCAAAAAATTATTTTTAATAGAATTAGTTAGATAAGATTGCTAGTCACGGATAGATAAAATGCTTATTTTTCCAGCACAAGAAGTTAGAAACAATGGTGGACTTAGTTCACAGAGCTAGTGACAAGTGCCCCTGCTAAATGGACACAACTTTCCCCTACACAATCTACAATAACATTCAGTAAAGCCCACGTTCTAGCAGAAAACCATCCATTAGAAAATATATGCTGAATATTCGCCCAAAAATAAATGCTGGAACTAAAAATATATAAACCGCATCCTTTAGATTCATAGCAAATTTATTCATTAACCAGCATGCTTTGACATTTGGTAAAGCTCATTTAAAGAAGAAGGGGATTTTGACTTGACGTGCATCCGCTTAAGGTAATTGAGTGGCTATTTTAAAATAGTTTAAAATAGTTTTTTTTTTTTGGTAAAGTTCAAAATAGTTAATATCATGAAAAATCACAATTGATATATTTATAATAAATTTATCTCAAACTAATTTTTTGACCTTCAAAAATTTTAAACTAATACACTCATAACAGATTACCTCAAACTAATTTTTCGATTACTAAAAAAACACCAAATTGATATATATGTAACAAATTTACGATTCATTGATTTCCGTTAAATTGAATTAATATCATAAAAAACCACAAATTAGTACACATATAATGACCGATAGAGTGTAAAACCCCAAATTAGTACGTTAATCAATTGTCATATGTTATCTAACTCAACAATTTGACTATAAAATTTAATATAAACTAATTGATGGTAAATTTGTCGCAAGTAAAATTTAAAAAATTTCTAATATTTTCTAGTCTTAACAAATAGTCAAATAATTCAAGAATAGCATCAAGGTTGGTGGTTAGCTATAATTAGCATATTACAAAGATAGATTATAAAGATAAATGTGCGGTACATGTAAAAACTAATCAGCTAAATGATCAATTAATAAAAGGCACGAGAACTAAATGGTGTAGGCCAAGAAAACAAAAAAGAAAGTTGAAATGTTCTTTCTTGTGAATTCATTCGTAATAATGATGGGAGAGAGAATCTTGTTGTTCATCATCCTCAACACTAAGATCAAATTATGAATAGGATAAGATTTGAAATTCATAAATTTTGCTATATTTTATCCAATGTTGGGTGAATCATAGCAATAAAATGAGATATATTCATTTCCTATTATATCTTATTATTTGTTATAAGGGAAAAGACCACCAAAAACCCCAAACTTTGCCAACGTGACAAATTTACCCCCAAACTCTTTTTTGTGACATTAAGAACCCCAAACTTTTCAAACTGTGACATATTTACCCCCATTAAGGGCATTTTTGTCTTATTTTTTCTATTTTTCCTTTTTCTATTTTTTTTTTTAATTTCTTCTTCTTCTCTCTTCCCTCCGCCGGCAATCAGCAGCCAACAGCCAGCAGAGGGAAGCTGGCGTTTGACGAGGGCTACCCTCACCGAGTAATAAGTTATGTGTTACTCCAAGCACCCAAACACGAATAAAACGTTATTATTTATAGTAGATAATGACATTGACTTTAAAAATTTATATATGACATATAATCATCAACTCGTTAACAAAATTTATTTGTATAGCTAATTCCCTAGTTAATTCATATTTGTAATATGCCTAAAATATTCACACGTGGATCATATAATTTTAGAATATGCATGGTCGTTTAAAGATATCCTGAACATAAGTTAATGAATTCAGATAAATTTTAACTTTATAAAAACGTTTGTTTGGTTATATCATTAACTTTTATAATTGGAATTCAGATAAAGTCATTTATATTTCATGTCTAAATCAGGAGATGACAGTGCCTATTCATAAAATAATAATAGAAAAATCACTTTGCACAGATAAATTTATTTTAGATCTTAAAAATAAATGATAGTGCACATTATATCAACATGCTTATGAAAAATCATATATGTCCTCCAAGATAGATTATAAATTTTGACATGAATGTTATAATTTAGTGATTATTTTGGGTTAACTAGTGTTTTGGGTTGTATAACTTAAAGATGTACATTACTTTTCATAAAAGCTTATTTGGCATTTGGTTGTTAACACTAGTTAACAAAATTTTTAATGTCATTTAATCCATGAGCCCACCATTATTCTCCTTAACCGGTAAAGTTGAACATTGTGATGTTTGAAATATCTTCTCAATTTATGGTTCATCCACATATATTCGTTAACCTCCAAGGATGTCATATTAACTAATGATTAAGGTGAAATTCCCTAGAGTCCAAAGAAAACGTAAATTATTATGACAAATCATCTTTCATAGGTGGCAAATGGGTTGGAGTAATCCCAACTTGATCACAAGACCTTAAAACAACCCATCAGAGAACGAAAATTGAGAATCCGGATTCACAACGACATCCATTACAACTGTCTTGAAATTAGATATTTCTGTCGACTTGATTAATAAATTCAATCACTCAATCATGAATGTATCCATTCATTTATGAATATAACATGCTTATATTATCACCATTACATGAACGACATATGGTAGGTTGATGACATTATTTGTGAATGATAACCTAATTCATATTTGTCATATTCATATATTTAGATCTCAAAATTTAAGGAAATTAAAGGTTATTCAAATGGAAATGTATATAATATTCGCTCTATCATATTCAAAGGGGAGATAATATACTCACTCTTTTATCAATTTGATTAGTGTTTACGGGTCTATTTCAATTGTCCCGATAAGGCTCGGCATCGCCGCAATATTTCAATTTCTTAATAACTTGTTACTCGTGGGCGCATTTTGACCGAAAATTTGTTGAAACAGACCCGTAAAAGTTGAATTTTTTATGTTATTTATCCAGAACTACAAGTTAATTGAATTAAAGATCTGAAATGTTTTTAAGATGATTGTAAAAGGTTGTGAATTTATGAGTCATACTTGTAAATTTGTGGGTATGTATAGTATTTAAAAATACCATTAACTAAAACTAATTGAATCTGGGCACAAACAATTATGAATAATGTGAAACATAAACTGGTCTGCACAATTCAGTTCTAAAACCCATTTGCCGGTACAAATCTAAATTTATTTAAGCTATATTTTTTTTTTGTCAGTCCTACTCTAATCCTATTCTAACACTCACTCTCAGACTTTTGCCCTGCCTCCTTGCAGGGCGTGGGAGTCGAAACCCACTCCTGAAATGAAATATTCCCCACCCCAATCCCTCCTAAGAAGGTGGGGATTTGAACCCCCAACCTCCCCCTTCCAAGATAGAAGGGTGGCCACTGGGGCGAACCCCAGTGGTTTATTTAAGCTATATTGATATGACAACTTCATAAGGTTATCAATCTATAAATAGTAACGTTTACTATCCTCAAATGGCACTTACCGAATGATTAGATATATTCCAAGCACCATAATGATATCCTAATAAAACATTAATATTTAAGTTACAATAATTACTATATGCCATTTAGCATAGCATTATTCTCTACAAATTTAGCGTAGTGGTTCAATATAGACAATATTAGTTTATGTAAATTTATGAAAAGAAATGAATTTTAAATGTATAGTAAACAAACTAATTTACCCATTCGTGAGTAGTTGCGTTGGTTGAGAGTCCATCCTTCATCGCTGAGGTCAAGAGGTCAAAACCTGCAGTTACTAGTGATTTAAGTGGAGAGCATTGGCAGTGGGTTGCTGGGTTAGTCTCCCTCAAGGTATAGGGGCCCGGCCCTCAGGAGCCTTTCAGGCACAGGAGGCCTGTGGTGGAGTCCTCGATTAAAAAAAAATTGAAACAATTTCAGACTTAATGGCTAAATTAAAAACCTGAAACGTTTTTAAGATTTAACGGTCACATTAAGTTCTAAAACGGTTTCAGAACTTAATGGTCACATTAAGGATCTAAAATGGTTTCAAAATAAATGGGCAATTTAATTATCTGAAACGGTTTCAGATTTAAATAACTAATTAATGCTCTAAAACAATTTTAGAATTAATGGTCAAATTAAATATTTGTAACAGTTACAAAGTTAATATCCATAATAAAGACTTGTAATAGTTACAAATAAATGTCTGGAATAATACTCTGTAACAATTACAAAGTTAATGCATTGATGATTGAATAATTGAATTTTTGAGTCATAAAAATAGGCTAACAAAAACTAGTGTAGCATGAAAACCAAATTGCAACTTAACAGTAGCACTGACAGTAGGGAAATCATAGTGTGGTAATTTGATACATTTCAAGTAAAGCTACCCAAAAAATGAGGCATGCAGGATTAATCTGACTAAACAAAATAATAAGATTTTTGCTCAATATCCTAGCAGGAGGTCTTCAAAGTACCGTCCAATACACAGTTTATAAGCACGTTCTAGGCAATGGAATCAGATAATTGCTATTAAAAGGCATGTAAAGATGGATCAGTATTTGTTGGAAATGGTGATCCATTTTCTAGAATTTCCTAGAGTTGCTAAACTACAATCTAGAATTCTCTAGATAAAGTTTTGGATGGTTAAAAAATTGTGGCTGAAAATTTCCAGCATTTAAGAAAAATGCATAAATGTAGAATTCTCTAGAACAACTACAATCTATAATTTTCTAGATGAAGGGACAACATTTTATAGAAATCTAGAATGTTGTACTAAGGTGTGACTCAAGCCTATAAATAGGCTTGTAATTCATTCATTAGTGTGTGTGAGGTTTATACCTCCACTAGTGTGGAGGAGTAGAACTAAGTTAGTTTCTATGTCTTTGGGCACGTCCGATGATTCGAATCCAGCCACTTCTGAATGCTCTCTCTTTCATAGGTCTTATATAAGACAGAAAAGGATATCTCAGCTTACAAATCAATCTTATGCACTACTTATATCGATGCTCTGAACTGCAACTGTTGTATGAACATCAATGTCTAGAAAAATTTGGGGAGGATTGAGCTTCAAGTATCGCGCAATGCGTGCTGAGACTAGAAGATTAAGCGTGATGCTTCACTTGAAATATGTCCTTTAAACTCACGGTTTCTCAGTTAAACTACTTGTGTTTTAGTTTCTGCAAGAATGCAATGTGTTCTGGTGGTGATTAGTGGAATTACCTGTCCGGTGGCGACGATAACAGGATCCGTCATTATCTCGAGCGTGATCGGGCATAAGAATTCATGAGGAATGGAGAGAGACGGCAACTTTTCCAGAGTCCTCGAGGAAACAGAAAAATCCTGCGCGCTTGGCTCCTCGAACCTGATGATCCGTTTGAACTTACCAAATAAGCCCATTATTTGCCGGATATTCTGCGCATCTTTTCCGAACCGCTTCACGAGTTTACTAATGGCAACTGTTTCTGCTTTCAGATCGTAGAAGGTCCGTAGTTCCAATCTGTTCGCAAGGCATTGTAGGATGGCATTGTCCACATTCCGGTCATCCTTCTCGGATAGTACCACCATCAGATCCATCGCCAACTCAATGTCCTGCGTGTCCCTCCTCTTTTGAGCCCTTTTGAGTTGCATCCGCATTAGCTCAACCTTCATATACATGAGACCCATCAGTATGTCGGCGAACGATCGATGGAACAATACACAAAATTCATCTAAATTTACTAATTTGAGCTCATGAATTCACTCGAGTCTGTTGAATTCCTCTTGATTCTGCAAAAGCGAATCCGAAAACTTGCTCTGAAGGAAACAACAATGTCATTAAACTAAAGAGTCTGCTGCAAACTTACTTGTTCCTGGACTTCAACCGAGACCCCGAGCTCATCGTAAGGCATATCATCCAAGGCCTCGTTTAGCTTATCGTAAAGAGCATGGAATCTACTCATGACCGCCTCGCTCTCCAACACCTGCATTTTTTTTTTATCGAAACCCGGTTCAGAAGATCGAAAACGAGGAACCCAAATGAGCAAACGACCGGGTAAACAGTTAGCGAACCAGATAAATCTTGCTTCCGCGGTGACATTGCTTCAACAGCTTGTTAGCCGCAACCACCGCTTGCCTCAGGCGAACCAGGGTAGCATCCAAACCATCACCGGCAGGGGAATCTGCGGTGCGGCGGGCCTCTCCAATCTCTTCCAAAAGCGGGACCAGCAGCTTCAACCTCCTCGCCAGATTCAGGCACTCCTTCCTCTGCGTCTTCCTGTAACCACCGTAAGACCCAGCCTTCTCGATCACTCCGATCAAGTACTCAACAACGCCACCGCCTCCATTACCGTCCGCGCCGCCGCACAAGACGGAGGGGCTCTCTCCCGCTTCTCCCTCCATGATCACCCACCGGGCGGGACTATTCCCCAGAAGGGTACCTCGAGGCCGGTCGCTTCTCCGGGGAAGACGAACGGTTCTGTCCCTAGAGCGACTGGCGAGATTGCGTTGGGGTCGGATGATGATGATGGTGATGGGACGGGGACGTCGTTAAAAGGGGCCCGTTCACGTAAAGGGCACGTCCAGCATGGGCATGAATTTCTCTCCTCTCTTACCCCTTTCCGAGCTCTCCGAATCGGTGCCGGAATGTCAAATGATTGGCGGCCCCGTACAATGATTCGTTGTGTAATTTCGCGGATTCCGGGGCATCTAGAGAGGGAAGAAGGAGATGGACAGAACTTTCGAAAATCAGTTAAGTCAGTCAGTCGTGTTACGTGGGGGCGGTTCACGGTTCACGCGGTTTCTTGACATGGCATGGCATCGGGGCGACGCGCATTCCCATATATATACTGCCCACTTTCGCGACGGTTCCGCGGTCGCGTTGTGCATGTCGTTTGTAGAGCGTCGGACCCCACCACGAGCTTTCTGTTTTCGGGCAAGTGGTGGGTCCCGAATAGTGCTCTCTGTCTGAGAAAATATTGGGTACCCTAACAGTGCCACGTCATCCGTGCTCTGATCCATTCACGCGTCGACACCTGTCCTCGGGACCCACCACGTCTTCTCTCTTCTGTCCATCTTCTGCGCTTCTTTTTCTCTCCTCTCTCTTTTCACTGTCTCCCGACTAACTCTCAGCTGGTGGTGGCTCGGCTCGGCTCGGCTGGATTGGCAGAAGAAAGGACGACTCCCGCTTAAAATTTCTCTCTCCTCACTTAAATATTTTGGTTTTGTCTCTCTCTCTCCTCGTGGAAGAGCAGACAGAGAACGAGCTGCACTTCCTCTGTTTCGTTCTCAGCGCATACGCCTCCGCCCTCTCGTCTAATCTTCTGTCGACGACTTGCTTTCCGCTCTGCTCGAAGCTGGTCCGTCCTGGTCGGTCGTCCGTCATCATCTTCACTCTACTGATTCGAAGCTCGTAGAAATCGGAGACGCCGGCGATTTGGTGATGAACACTTGAAGGGAAGGAGCTTCGATCGGAGATGGCGGCCAATCATCGCAACGAGGCGAGCGGCGGCGGCATCGGCGGAAGGGGGGAGTCGGTGGTCGTGGAGTGCGGCCGGCCGGGGAGCTTCTGCGAGTACTGCAGATCGCCAAATGGGTCCACCGTTTCTCACGGTCCGTACGGTTTCTCCTTCGTTTCTCGTAGTTTTCTCCCTCCCGTGTCGTTGAGAACGGTTTTTTCCCGGGCTCCGGTGGCTCGGGGATTTTGGGGTCGGCCGGGACTGGAGATGCCGTGCTTCGGGGTTTGTCTTTTCCGGGCTTTGTCGTCTGTTGTGACGTTCACGATCGATGGAATTGCTGATTTGCGTTTAGCCTTTAGTAGTTCCAATCCGCCGCTTCGTTGCGTGCGTCGGCTTGCGCTGACGATTTTTTCCGTTTCGGGGGTTGTTTGTTTTTTAACGTCTCTTCGACTTGGATCGCAGGCTTGACCGCGCGGAGCCTGACTGTGGATGACTATCAAGGTTGGTGTGCAATTTCCTATTTTGAGAGTCTGGGCAGCTCTGGCCTGTTGATTCGCTATCACTAATCGGCTCTCGACTGATGTAGTTTCATTATGTGCATATATCTGATTGAAAGAACTAGAGAAATTTCGAATGTTTGATCCGTATTGAGGGAAACTATGCGTACTCATTCTATCAACTGTTAATACATGGATTTAAGTACGTAAAAGGGTGTGGTGGGGAGAGGTTGGTGGTGCTCGATGAGGGGAGTAAAAGGGACATTTTGATTCCTGGGGGAGGGACCATCAGGGGTGTTTCCGAGGATATTCGATGCGACAAGGGGGATAGAATCAGGTTCAGATCGGATGTTCTTGAGTTCAATCAGGTAGATATTTCTGTTAAACTTTACTTGACTCGGTCACCAGTCTGATGTTCTTGGAAGCATTATGTTAGTGATATGATTGAACCCTGTGGATAGAGGTTGTGATTCTTGAGAACAATTTGAGCACAGCTTGGATGTAGTGAGAGAAATTTAAGCTCGACATGGTTGGCTCGATACAAAATTGAAAATTGAGACTTTTTTGCTAATTTTTTTAGCAGTGACACGAGATGAAAAGACTAGGAAGCGCAATTATCATCGCACCGCACGAATTGGCAGCCCTACCTGTAAAAAATAAAGAATTTGGAGAAATGGATCGATTTCTGCGAGCTGCAGTTAAGCTAATCATATGCAGGTAGATAGATTCTTGAACCAATACACGTGTGAAGTCAACATGGATCGGACTTTGCTTTTTCGTGTTGTATCATGTGATGCACATTAAGTTCTGTGGAAAAGGAAAATATAATTCTGTGAATAGCCAGTAGCTTCTTTTGCTGAGATAAGTTAATGATTGAAAAGGTTCTCTGCACGTCCATGTCGTGAGCTATAATGTCCAGTCTGTCTTACACGTATTAGAAAGGCTTCTGAGTATGAAAGTGGTACTACTAGAACTAACAAACTCTCTTCTCGCTCTTACTGATGGTTAGGTTGAGGTTTCTTCTCAATGAGGATAGGCCTACTACTTGTGTTGCTAATTTCCTTGGGCCTCTCTTGTTCTATTTTGTCCTTCTGCACTGCTGTGTGACCTCTGCTTTCAGTCTTATCATAATCCACTACCCGAAATCAACTGTCTAGGTCTTTTCTTCCTTGGGTTTTTCTATGTTGTGTTGTTTTGTTTCACATTCCAGATATGCAACTTGAGGCGGAAAGTTCCTCCCTGCAGCCGAAGTTTGATCCGTAGGTGACTTGATTATGATAGAGCGTATTAAAGTGTGACAAACAGTGTACAAGAGATTGAAAATGTGCAGAAAATAAAGCTAAGAGACTTAACTTAATTTTATGAAAGCTGAAGTCTCAATAATGGAAATCAATTGGATAACTTGCGTTGGCGCAATATTTTGAGTATGTCCTAAGGCTATGAGTCGAAAGCACAATTGCAAGAGTGCCAACCAGTCAACAAATGACATGGAGAATCCTCTGGTGCTTTTTCTGCCACTATGCAGTGACTGGTTTAGACTGGACTTATATTGAACAAGTGCTTGGTGTCACCTAATCACCTTGGAAGATGTTGCTACTTTAGCTGGCGACATAGAAAAGCTCTACCGCATTATTTAAGGCAATTGGTGCTTCTTCATGCAGCTGTACTTGGACGATGTTTTGGGACAACACCTCTAAATTTATGCCTATTAAGAAGATTTATAAGATACTCCCGCAAATGTTTTGATCTGAATGGAAAACAACTGATTTATCTTAAAAAGGAATGAAAGAAATAGCCTGAAAGTTATGTGTTGGATATAAATGTTGAGGATGTTTTTGTCGCATCACATCATGGAACAAGAAGAGATAACTGGGGATGCTTGGAACACTGTTGTTGTCTCTTTGTAGAGAAAAAAGATGAACACCTTCAAAGACACAGATGATCCCGTACAATAGTTTCAAATCCCAAATAATTAGGGACTGCCATACTAGGAGATCTGCTGGTGCATGGTCCAGAATTGGTTTGGTTTCGTTAGGACTAGAGTTACTTGAACAATTTCCTCCTCTTCATCTTCACTTATAGATGTTGATGGGGGACTTGCTAACATTACTAACTGAGTTCAGTGTCATTCCTGCTCTTCAATTCCGTTAATTAATACCATTAACTTACTGCCTCTTGTTAACCTCTCTGTTTTTCTTTTCCTCTGTGGAGGTGCAGGGGGGAGAATTTAATCTCTCTGTTGATTCTCTAGTTTTGTGGTAAATACCCCTACTAAATTAAATTTTGGAAATTTGCAAATGACTATATTTTTCCTGAATTAACTCTGATTCATAGGTTTAAATTGGTGCATTTGATCATTATCTCATGGTTTTCATGGATTTCGGGTATACAATTACAATTCCACAAGACAAATTTTCTGGAGTGTCCTTTTCCTTTAACATCTAAGACACTGGTATATATGCAAAATAGGTCTTGCTAGCCACTATCCTATTGGATACTGTTCCTTTAATTGCACAAATGTTCATGCTCATATTTTCTAGAGGGAGGCAATGGAAAATATACAACAGCATGTTCCTGTGTATTTCCATTGTACTCACTATCTAATGCAAATGTCTGTGTTTTGGTGTACAATGGTATGGTGGCATCATGACTTGCAGCTGTTTTTTTCTTTTTAGCAATGCTCGTTCGCTCAATAAATTTTCATATGCCTCTGTCCCAGCTGCTTAAAATATCAGCACCCTTGCAAGATGTGACTTAAGTTTTTCTTATTGGTTCTGCCATGTTCTTTCATTGTAGATGTCGGAATTACTTAACCAGAAATCTTCTCTACAAGGGAAAGTACCTTCTGGCTACCTTAATGCCATTTTCGAGATGAGTGGCGATTGGCTTCAAGATGCTGCGGACACCAAATTTCTCGCTCTTGATGGCTATTTCATTTCCTTGTATTATTTGCACCTGACATCGTCCCCCCTGGTGTTGCAAGAAAAAGTAAAGAAGTCAGTTCCACCACGTTGGGATCCAGCCTCATTAGCCAGGTAGCTGTCACTTGCTCAAGGGACCAAAAAAAAAAAGCTTACTAGATGTTTCCCATGAAAAATTAGCTGCTGGCAGCATTTTCTGCTTCTTTTTTGTATTTTTGTTGGTGGGCATGATTATAATTTGTATGCAGGTTCATCCACACATATGGGACACACATTATAGTTGGGATGGCTGTTGGAGGTCAAGATTTAGTGTGTGTAAGACAGAGATATACATCACCAATATCTCCTGCTGATCTTAGAAGGAATCTGCAGGATGTTGGAGATATTCTATTTTCAGATGGAAATAGTTCATCCCTGTTACAAAGGACAGCTAGAGATGGCAAGCATAAAGTATCTATTTTTGTCCCAAAAGTAGATTTATGCTGTGTTATGTGAAGTTTTGATGGAAGCAACTGATCTTTTACAGGTGCCAGAGATTTTTAATCGCATTTTGCAGTCAAACACCTTGCAGTTAAGCAGCATTACAGAAACATCGAGCAAAGATGTAAGTGAGGATATTGCTGGCTATGTTCCTCTTCTACAAAAGTCTCCATCCAAACCTACAGTTTTTTCATACTCTTTATTGATGTTAATTAGGGCCTCACCATAATTTGTTCAAAAAGAGGTGGAGATGTGTTCTTGCATACCCATTCGAAGTGGCTTCAAACGGTGCCTGCCAAGCCAGAGGCAATCCTCTTCAAGTTTGTACCTATCACTTCTCTTCTGACTGGAGTTCCGGGCAGTGGCTATCTGAGTCATGCAATCAACTTGTATTTGCGATGTGAGTGCTCTTATTTTGGGCCTACATGGGCAAGTGATGTTTTCGAATTTTAGGTTGATGGACAAATGAATATGGTGCAATCATCTGCATATATTGTATGTAACGGTGAATTAAGTTATTGTTCTGCTTCAATAGCGATGTGCATTGGTCATTTCTGAAAATTGAGTGCCTGAAGAATTACTAATTAATCTGCCTGGGATCCTGGAACTAAGAGACAGATGTCGGCTATAAATTTCTCTAATGGTCAGTAAAAAGACCACTGTTTGCAGACATTGTTAGCTATAAGTGATCGAAGAGGACTTAACTAGAAGCATACACCAATACCAATCTAGATTATGTACTCTAGGATAAGCCTTTCCCAAATGAGGGTCTACTTTGTTTTTCAACATAGTTGGTTGTGACGATTAAGTTACCTTTTGATCAGACAAGCCTGGTCCTGAAGATCTACAATACTTTCTGGAGTTTCAAGTGCCAAGGCAATGGGCTCCAACATTCTGTGAACTTCCTCTCAGACACCAAAGGAGAAAGACATCTTGTCCTTCACTGCAATTTAGCTTCATGGGTCCCAGAATATATGTCAGCTCCACCCAGGTTAGTCTTCCAAGAGCTCTCATCTCATATAAGGGCTTTATTCTCAAAATACTTGTGGTATGGGCATAACTAGTTGAGTCGTAAATTACACTATGCATTGTTAGATCAATCGTGATTGATTTTGTTATTAGCTGATCAAATATCTTTATTTTTTTTTTAATCCCTACCTTTTCTGCGAGGCCTATTGTTTTATAGCTCTGGCATTTTCCTGTGCTTCTTCATTCCACTGTCAAGACTCTTTCCATTGTGTCCAGCGCATTCTCTTATTTCCTGAGAACTTATTTGGCCAGTGTTTGACAGACCCAGAGAAAGCATCTCGCCTATGCTCAGCATACACCTCCTTAGCCAATCTTTATTTTTTCTACCTATGTTCCTTATTATTGCATCAGACATTTCTTCTCGAAAAAAATATCATAATTTCAATTTTTATATCAGTAAGATTTTCTGGCCTTTTGTAACCCAAGTTGATGAAATTTAGTGGTCTATAAAACAGATTGTTCATTATGATTTTTTGGGGCAGGTAACTAGCAATCTGAAGCCAGTGGTCGGCCTACGCTTATACTTGGAGGGAAAGAAATGCAACCGTTTGGCCTTGCATTTGCAGCATCTCTCAAGCCCTCCTCATGTTATGACCTCTGCGCCAGCGAATATCGCCATTGACAAGCCCCCTCGGTGGCAAGGCTCTGATGAATTCGACTCCAGTGGCCAATTTATGGAACCAATAAGGTGGAAGTCATACTCAAAAGTGTGCACATCAGCTGTTATGTATGACCCCAATTGGATGGAAGGTGAATCCAGTGGTGTCTTTGTTGTGACTGGAGCCCAGCTTGTTAGCAAAGGGAGCTGGCCAAAGACCGCACTTCATCTCCGCCTACTCTTCTCCTACATACCGAACTGCACCATCCGGAAGACGGAGTGGGCTGCAGCACCGCAGAGCGCTCACAAGTTCGGGTTCCTCGCAAATATCAGCACTACGTTCACCTTCACTCAAAAGAGTTTTGCCGGTGCAGATAAAAGGGCACCAGCTCAGCTCAACTCCGGTGTGTACCCGGATGGACCACCCGTGCCAGTTAGAAATGGGAAGCTTCTCAAGTATGTGGATACGGCTGAGGTGTTGAAGGGCCCGGAAGATTCTCCAGGGCACTGGTTGGTAATAGGGGCCAAGCTAGTGACAGCCGGGGGTAAGATAGGTTTAAATGTAAAGTTTGCATTGTTAGACTATCCCTAGGTTACTACCATTCTTAATGTACATATTTGATTCAGTTGAATGGCTTTGGTTGTTTTGTCTTTTGATATTTTCATAATGAACACGAGATGATTGAGCTGAATACACAGAACGAGGTTGCTATACACGATTGCCTTGTATAGACATAAATAACAGAATACTGCAACTTACACCTTATCCGAAATTCATCTTGGACCTTTTCTGTAATTGCGGTTGAATTGTCTGGAGTGGTCGTGAAGTGCTTGTGCTTAGGGACTCAAGAAAGGCGGGTAATTCTTGCCATTCTGCCGGCATGCCATTTAAATCAATATAAGTTAGAATGAATAGGTGAATCATGGCCTGCGCCTAATGGTTTTAGTAAAGAAAGTGAAATTCGTAAGGGACACAATAATGTTGTCTGACCAGTCGGGCGCTGGGTTTGAAATTTCTTGACGTGCTGTGAATAATTATATCTTCTTGCTTGGTCAAAGGCAAGAAAAAGTAGAATGCAACACGGTGAGCGATGGTCTGGACAGTAATAATTGCTCGTGCAAAAATTCATGCATCATTACATGCCATATGTGTGAATTTGAACACCTGTGACTCTGTGTAGTCTCACATAATGATCGATAATCAGTCTGTACTCGTGCCAGATCAGGCTGCGTGCTTAATCCTTTTTCCCAATTCGTGGATGCTTTGCGTGGGCATGGAATGCCTAAGAATCACTATTATTCGCACATCGAAAATGAAGCTTTATGCTTGAACCTTCCTGTCAATTTTATCCTTTTCGTTTAATCTGCAGATTGGTTTATATGAACAAATGGTGTGACAGACGGGAAACCTGTCTTCTTTCTTTCTTTCTTTCATTCACTCATTCATTTACTAATTCTTTCACCAATTCCAAGGCCATAAAGGAAGAGATGCAATTTGTAATCAGGGCTTTTAAGACGTCAAACCTTTCAGAAATTGCAATATCAGCAAGCATCTAGAGACTGGGAAATAATTGCACAACTTAAACAGGAGAGAAACGGACTACAACAGTGACGAGCTGTTTAGTGAAGCAAGAGCAGAGGATCTTAAGTCAAAAACACTAACCCTTTCCGGTACATCAAAAGCTTTCTTCCTTAGCACAGCATCCGATGTGTACATGATGACATTGTCAATCCCAAGATTTTGCACTTTAATGATAAGAAGAATATACAAAATGAAATGGCACAAAATCAACATCTTTAACTATAATACCTGCAAGGCAGCAAAATGGCTAGGAACAAATGATGAGAAATCTAGAGTTTCACTCTCTCTCTCCTGTGAGATATCTCCTTCTATGGTGCAAAGCAAGAAGTCAATGGCATGTTTCTTTAATCTCCAAGGTACAGTAGCTTAACAGAACATGCCTTAGGATGCCAATTGCTTGCCCTCTTCTGGTTTGACTACCCCGAATTTCATTCTTTACAGCATTAAATCCTCCTCAGCATTATGAGCAACAGTTGGTTTGACTACCAACAGTTATGGTGCTGGTCATCATGTCAATAGCAGACCCTGTTATCAAGCCAATGTAAGATAAACGGCAACATCTTAAGAAGTGTGAAAGTTCAATCACTGGATACATGACCTGATCCAATGTTATGAATGTCAAAATGGTGAATTAGTTCAAAAAGCACGCCAAATGGACCTAAGATTGATCAGACCACCTTGTCAGTCTTCTTGAGGTACAAGTTAGTGGCAATAAACTGATTAGCCACTGGCAAACGAAGATGTTCACTCGGAGCTCGCTGCACCCACTCCTGATATATAATAAGGAATCAAAAGCGAACACCAAAATGCATTCTTTGGAAGTTGACTATACAGTAACAAACAGTTAAGGTCCATGAGGACTACATCTTTTGATACCTGGATTGTCGAGTCAGTAAGTTTATCTACGCAATATGCAGTTGCATACCATGGCTCGACCATGTTAGTTTCCCCTTCAAATTGAGACAGAGAAAATTGCAGAAAATTAAACTGAGGAGAAAGAAATCTTTCGGGCGGGAGTCGTGATCTGTCTTTTCTTCTGCAGCGAGCCGAGTCGAGCGCGCCCCCTATTTTCTCGTGAGGAGAGAGAGGAGAGAGAAAGAAGCGCAGAAGATGGACAGAAGAGAGAGCAGACGTGGTGGGTCCCGAGGACAGGTGTTGACGCGTGAATGGATCAGAGCACCGATGACGTGGTCCCTTTAGGGTACCCAATATTTTCTCATCTATCCAAGTCGGACTGCACGAGCTCAGAAAAGGAGAGTACGGAAGCAAAAGATCGGATCTTCATTTCTTTGCCAGGCTTTGGGTAATCGAAACGAGTAAATCAATCGTCACGTATGTGAGAAAAGCGATTTTGCATAATCATAAAGCACATCACAAGTGGACGTTTATCTGTTGAAACAAGGTGTTGGCAGGCAAAGGCAAAAACAGAGCCAGCAAAATCTCCAAGAACCGTAAGAATTTATTCACTCATTTTTCTTATATGGTATTTATAGTAAAACAGATAACACAACCTGCTTTTTTATTTATTTATTTATAAGTAAACACACAAGCATGACATTTTCATTTCATCTACTTTCCACTAGCGATAATCTCAAAGGCTCGCAGGAACACCTCGGGGGGCTGGCCACCACTCAATCTGTGCTTCCCATTTATCTGTTGAAAATAATGATCTCAGAAAAGGTATCTCTATGTCATCCAAAAAATTAAGGCAAAATATGAGAGAGACAGAGACAGAGAGCCAGGGGGGGAGAGAGAGAGAACATCATTTACCACGAAATGCGGAACCCCAGAAATGTTCGATGAGTACTGTTCGAGCTCCTCATTTACCTTGATGGAGCAAAAGAAAATTATGAAAAGGTTCGTGAGATTCTTAGAATCAGTGGCAAACATCTGGAAGCTGCCAAAACTAAAGAGATTAACTGCAGTAGATTTCAACAGGATCATTGAAAAATTCATGGAAAAAGGAGATAACACTTTCCTGAGTCAGCTTAGAGAAATGAAATCTTTTAACTCCGAAAAGCTCCTTCTAGATATTCTACACAATTAGTCACGCATTCTCTCCTGATCTCTAGGTTCGAATGTGAAGCAATGTGTGAGAGAGAGAGAGAGAGAGAGAGAATTTATGCCACCGTCACTGCTCAAATTCTACAAGAAAAGAATTTATGCCACCATCTGCAAAGCACCCTAACACTTCCAATCCCATGAAAGAATTGTGATTTCCTTTCATCAATTGAATTAGCAGCAAAAAAACTTACACTGAGAAGAAAAACATAAAGAATTGTGGCACATACTATTTTTCCTTTAGAGCGCGTCCAGCAGGTGTATACTCCTGTTTTGGCTCTTGCTCTGGCACCCGTTCCTCTTCGTCACCACTCTGCTTTATGTTTCAAAGGTAAACCAACAAATAATGAAATTATGATGCTATATAAGTGCAAGTCAATGCATGAAAACCTCAGCACTCTTATATTAACGTTTCTAGCCCTAACAGCATAAGAGAAGGCAATTTAGATAAAATACCTCGTTGGCCATTTCACTTGGAGGTGCTGCCTATGCTTCTTTGTAAGAAACAACTTTTTTGACATGCTTTCCCCAACCAAGAGCCGCTTCCTCCTCACTTTGATATTTGCTCCCATCTACAAAACACAAGTGATCATAAAAAGCATTAAGAGAAAGAATCTTGAAAGATGGAGGTCCATATTTTCTCCTTGCTTATAGTTACAGAACAGTCATTCGGATAAAGGATTTACTCCTCCTACCAAAGAAAAGGAGAAAGAATCTGGAAATGCAGCAGGGTTGTTCTTCACTTGGAAAAGAAACGAGTTATTTTTGCTGCACGGGACTACAAAAGGCAAGAACCATCCTTTCATCAGTATCAGTAGAGAAGCCACTCAGACAGCTATGGAAAACTACTGATACTGCTTATGTTGTAACTTCTTTTGTTTTTGTGTGTGAGTGTGTGTGTGTGTATGTGTTGTTATTTTCTTTTTTTTCGCGCCCGCCGGGGGTGGGGGGGAGGGATGATAGGGACTGCACATCAGGTATATGGCTTTTGGTCACTAAAAGTTATCACATGGTTCATTTTAGAAGTAAAATTATCCAGGAATCCAAACATCATTGTTTAAGGTTCAGCATTCAGTATTATTAAATTCTCAAAATGAGCCATAGTTATTTTCAAGTTAGAAGTTATGTCTTCCGCCGACTTCATTTTTGTAAAGCCAAAAACTCAAACCCACAGCTAAAACCGGAAAGGCAAGCTGAAACTCACAGCCAACCCAAACAGACCTTGACATTTATGTTTGTGATTATTTGACAAAAGTAGTACAATGATAAGTTACTTGCCAAAGGATTTACAATGTAGGAAGCACAAACAATGTGGACATGCTAAGTTAATCTATAGTCCCTACATCAATGTTTCTGTGGATCTTCTTCTGACACAACATACAAGTTAACGATGTCTTGGACAAGGAAACAGAATTAATTCCCAGACTTACATTGGATTGTATCCTTAAAGAGAATTTTATTTGTTGCCAGATTTAATACTGCAAGCAGGCAAAGGAATCACAATCTAGGAATGCAAACAGTGGGGATATGCTATCAGTCCCTAAATGAACGTGTCTATGGTTCTTTTTCAGACAACCTACAAAATAATGGATATCCTGGACAAGGAAACAGAATCATCTCCCCAACTTGCATTGCAGATTTACTCTGCATCCTGAACAAGGATTCGATTTGCTGGGGAATTTGATACTACAAGCAGGCAACAAGAGAAGGCACAAATCAAAGTGCATTGTACTTTGATTCACTGTAGCGTGCATCAGCAACTAGAAATGAACATGCCTTGAAGCAACTAAACAACAACAGCAGCAATTGCCAGTCGTGAGCTTAAATGGATCAAATGGATCCTCTACATTCTATTTTACAATGAATTATACTGTATGCCATCCTCTAGCACATATACTAAAAAATCTTCTCAGCGCATAATGACTGGATACAAGTACGATTCTGCTGCATATAAGTTCACAAGTTACTCTTGCATACATCACAGTGCATACCATCAGAGACAACCATTCAACTCGTTAGCTGACATCCTTTAATGCCTAATTAGCTATCTATAATCAAGACTGATATCTCGACCATACTTAGTTCATTCTGGCGACTCAGCTTCCTACATCATAAAAGTGCACATGCAGAATTATGAGCACTAAACATTGAGCAAGATTTTACACCATAAGTTGCCCCACTGATACCGAAACTAATTCCTTTACTGGACTTGGGTAACAACAGAACGTTTCGAAGAAACACCAAATAAAATTAGTTGACAGCCATGTTACCACTTTCGTCCTGGTAGCCTCATCCATCAAGGATGCACCAACAAGCATTTCTCTGATATTGATCCCCCAAAGTTGGATTCACTAATGAATATGCTCTTCGAGTCAAATCAGAATATAACCACAATGAGTTAGAAGTAAGGCTTACAAACTTGAAGGGCTGCTGGAAATAGACCAACTGCAGACATGTCAGATGTTCTGCCACTCACCCAGTCAAACATTGGAAATCTAGCCAACCAGCCGTCAATCCGCAAAGTATTGTCCAACAACAAGTTCTTGTGTTATGGGAACACCTTGCATTCATGATGGGAAAAATAGTGATCAATGCAATATCTGCAAAATTGAAGGTGCCAAAATTTCACTTAAGCAAACGACCGAAAAGATTAATTTTGACATAACTTCATGCAAGTGTACCATCAGAATGACATATAACCACATGAGCACATCAACCAAGATCAACTAATTTTTTTGCAATAAAAAGAATAAGTCTGATATTCAATAGCTTATAGCTCTTGCGCGTCACGAGAAGCTAATAATTAGTTGTTAACTATGCTCTAGTTAGTATCTTTAAAGAAAACATGAAACTCAACGACTTGTCGGTGAAACTTCTATAGGCAGGGGAAAAAAAACTCAGAAAAAGGATAGATTGTTGTCACCCAATCAAACAACAACGGTTGGTGGAGTATCAATTCCTTGAATCATTGAAAGGAAAATTTGAGATCGAAAAACCAGATGTATAAAGAATACTGCTACTTGACATCTAAAACTACAGGCGACCTGTTCTAGGATGTGTCAATCCCATGGCAAAAACCTAGTACCAACCATGGAGGTCTCAGTTACAAATGATCTGCAACTGGCCTGGACATGAGCAATGGAAAATAACATACAATATGTATGATCTGATTTCCACAAAAGCTCTTTCTGGGAATTGGGCGATTCATTTCCGAGGCTGGAATCAAGAACCAAGTCAATTACGCTTGGCCGGTTTCAGGCTGGTTTCCAGTACTCAAGAACCAGGTTTTTTTGTGAAAATCAGGTCTAAAATATCATTGATCATCTTTTATAGCTGTCGTCAAGCAAACTCTTGTGAGCTTAGTGGTGTTATGCCTACACCTCATACTTGAGGTCACGGCTTCCAATCCCTCTCGGTTGCAACTTGCTATTACATTTTTTTTTTTAAAATAAGGTGAAACATGGGTTCTGGATTGGTTCGAGCCTAGAACCACCTTGGTTGGTCGGTTTCAAGGTCCAATAGATGGTTTTAATATAAGAACCGGGAGCCAAACCAGAAAAAGGCCGACTCTACGGTTTCATTATCAAGAAGTGGACCAATTTTTTTGAGAATTGACCTGGAACCGAACTTCATCAGGATGGCTCTACCCGGTTCTTGGCTTGAACTGGACTTGCTGTGCACTGCTAATCCAAGCTCTCCAACTAATTTCACGAATATTAGATGACAAACAATAATATGTAGTCAACAATAAGCCAGTATTGAAGTTGTAGAGCAATATGTAACTCTTTTATGTGTCCATAAGCCATCTACGACTAAGCAATTATCAGGAGTATCAAATAATAATTTTGGGGCTCATATTCTCATCTCTCGACACCTTTCCCTGATACTAAAAGATTATTATGAGCGTCAAATGTTGAGCAACTTAACAATTTGAAATGAGTACTGGGATTTAAGGTCTTCTTATCCAGTGGATATACATCCTCTGTACCTCGCTTTATTCTAAATGTGATTAACCATGAAAGTTTTTCTATTATTATTACAATTAACCATTGAAGTTACTTGAAATGCGATAAAACAGGTAGCAAATTTTGATTTTGGCAATTAAACATGAATCTGTAGATGATGTGAATGGAACTAATTTAGATAGATCACTTTCTTTATTAAACTCTAAACTACTTCATTGAAGGAAGAAATAATAAGAGAAGTATAAAAGAAGTTCATTGGGGACATGGTGAGAGCATAGACATGATGAGAGTAGATCTTCTACATGCCGTGTCCCTGATACGGAATGATACTTTGTGAGGAAAGATATCTAATCAACTGCAAAAAAAATGCAGTGAATTCAATTCTAGAAGTTTAGAGCTCATCGATTCATGTGGAAAAATTAAATAAACGAAAAACATGGTAATGTCAGATATCATAAAGAATTTAACAGCAAAGCTCAAATAGGGATTCTCTCATAGATCTATACATCCAATGATTTGAACGCAGATTCACCTTGAACATCAGTTTTGTCCACTTCTTTAGCATAGAGCAATACCAACTCCTGCAAGGCTGCTTCCTAACAAAGACAATAAAAAATGACATACGGTGAAAAGCGAGGTTAGGTGCTGATTTAAACCACCAAATAGTGCACATATTTGTCCATGCCATAGATTTTAGAGGGACTCTTTTTTGTTGAGGGGGAAGGAATGCGCTAAGCAGAAAAACAGAGTCTGGCTTGCCGCACAATTTGCCAATAAAACTGAAGGAAGTGAGCAGCTCAGCTTGCATTGAAAAATAGGATGGAGTAAAAGTTACCAAAAAGAACATAGTGTGGTTTGGTTTGGTAAACCATATTAATGCAGTTTGTTTGGTTCGGTGCCCAACTGAATGAAAAAGGGCCGTGCTCACCTCCACTATCAACGGTGCAATGTGCATCGAACGACAACTTAAATGGATAGATCAATGAAGGTATAAAACGTTAAAAGAGCAGAGCACATTCCATGAAGCTGAATACCTGAAGGGTAGATTGCGAGAGGAGGATGGACACTCCGGTCTTTAACACTTCAATGGAGGATTATCGGGAGCCAATGCCTCTGCAACAAACTGTGGCCCAAGAGCTGAACCTCCTATTCCAACTGAAAGTACTTGAGTAAAGCGATCCACGGGAGAAGTAGGAGGGGGCTTAATCTGCAAATTAAGGGTCAAACATTATCAAGTCAATCAATCCGTCCGTGTCCAATGCAATCAGCTAAGCACACTAAAAGAAAACCAACGATCAAAAACCGAATTTCATGCTGACATTAATCGGAAAACCTGAAGAAAATTTTGAAATTACTGTGTCTCAGAGTCGGAAATCTCCATACATGGTCATTTCAAGTGAATAATAGGTAAACGAGCTCTCCATCTCTTCGACCAGAAACCAATTCAATTTATCCCCGGCTCGCGCTTCCTTGAGCTACTAAGACATCTACGACAGCAAACCGATTCCCAAGAAAAACAAGAAAAGAACGCAGGGAACTACAGACTCTACCGCTGACCACGTCGGCAGCGAAATTGCAGACGGCTTCGAGGGTGCTCTCAATCTGCGCCTTCAGGAATCGGGCCGGCGCGAGTTCCGACTTCCTCAACCAGTAGTGCCCAACCCTGCGGCCCTCGTCCAGGCCGGGTTCGCGATCGCGCCCTTCTCCAGCTCCTCCATCGCCTTGAACGCGGCCTGGAACCGAGGCTCCATCTTCTCCACGAACTCCTCCGTGAACCCGATTCGACTCACGTCCAAGGAAAAGCCCTAGCTCCGGTGCTGGTGCAGCCAGTCCACGTACCTCGTCCAGCGGGAATCCTTCTCCAGCCCTCTAGCCCGCGCCTCTCTTCTTCGCCGCGCCGTCGGCCCTGCCCAGGTCCACCGAGATCTCCCTCGCGACCGATCGGGCCAGCGACAGGGACAACACCCGGTCGACGGCGGGGAGCCTGGCGCCGCTCGGGAACGAGACCGAGGCCGCCTCCCTCCTGCCGGAGGCCGATGGCTTCGCGGCGGAGGCCGGCGGCATCTTCAGCCCGAGGGAGGAGGAGGACGAGCAGATACCAGAGACGGAGGACGCCATCGGCGGCGGCGGCTCGGAGTCGGAGTTGATGACGAACTCGTCGGAGGGAGGCAACCGGCAAGGCTTTTTTGAGACGCGGAGGTGGTGGGATGTGCAGCTCGTTCTCTCTCTACTCTTCCACGAGGAGAGAGAACCCAGAAAATATTCAAGCGAGGAGAGAGAAAGTTTAAGCGGGATCGTTGTGCATTTATTATCCATTCACCCGTCCTTTCTTCCACCAGCCGAGCCGAGCCACCAGCCGAGAGTCATTCGGGAAGAGAGAGGAGAGAGAAAGAAGCGCTGGGTTGAGGAGCAGAAGAGAGCAGACGTGGCGTGCCCGGATGACAGGTGTCGAAGCGTGAATGGATCAGAGCACGGATGACGTGGCACTGTTAAGGTACCCAATATTTTCTCGTCTGTCTTTGTTCTCCTCTTTTTCTTTTTCTTTTCGGTTGCCTATTTTTGGGTGGGCCTACCATGATCCGCGGGAGCCTTCTGTTTCGTGATGGGATAATAGATTTGATTAATGGATCACACCCCCATGTATTACACCTGTCAAAATGAATCACACACTCATTTTTGGACACTGTGTGTATTTGATGGGTTGAGTTATTAAGTGAGTTAATTATATTCAATAAATAAGTCATAAATGAAAGAACTCATTAGATAAAATTCACCTCTATAAATTTCTTTTCACCCTTTCTTGTTCGCGCTTAATCTTTTACTCGCTTGCTCTACCTCTTACCTCAACTCTTGAGTACGAGTTTTCACCATCTTAGCAACATGGGTTGGGTGTGAGTTGGCTTAAATATGGATCGCTAGATTTGTATATTATGGAAATAGGCTAAAAACAAGTTAATGGTGCGTTTAGTAACCATTCCATTCCCAATAACAATTTTCGCTAAAAAATAATTATTTTTTGATTTTGTTCCTTGGGCAAGTTTATGAGCATTTAAAAGCGTTTGATAAATATACAAATTTTTTATTTCCGGAATAAAAATACGTTTGGTACGACTCTCAAATTTTTATTTTTTTGTAATTTAAAATTTCTTTTGATTTTTTAAATAATTGTATTACATTTTCTCTTTTTTTTTTTCCTTTTCTTCTTCTTCTTCTTCTTCCTCTAGCCAGTCATCGGCCTCAACCATGACTAGTAATTGGCTACCTAAAAAGTATTTTGGATTACATATATTGTTGTGATGTAATAAAATGATTGATGATTTCTTAGAGCCAGCTTTGTTGGGCTTTCTTGGAATAATTCTAAGAAATTAGAATAGAAAATAAAATTAATTGATTGATTTTTATTTGGAGGCATTATGGGGGGCATTTGATTCCTTGATTCCACAAGTAGCATTTTGTAGTGATTCCTAGAATTTTTATTGTTTGATGAATTTCAATTTTCTGTTCGGTAGATTAAACTATATCTTAAGTAAAATTCTTTTTTATGAAAGGCATAGGATTCTAGTCTCTCTTTGGTCTTTGGTCTTGCTTTAATCCCCCAGAATTCCGAGTTACTTATGAATAGTGATGGAATAATTAAGTCATGGATAGATGTATCATTAACTTTTTTTTTTTTTGTGAGAACTTATCATGGATTCATGAATTCGTTGGTCAAGCTACTAGCATTGAGATTTCCCTAAGTAATGTTTTTGGTTTGGTTTGACGAATTTAGTTTGATTAAACTCAAACTGATAACAACTAAACTATATGGCCAGTGTTTTAAGTTCTGACTATACCACACCTTCTAAAGTAAACAAACAAGAAGAAGGTTGAGCCATGCCCTTACTTAGGATTCTCATCAGCTAAATCATTGAGTGGCACTTTGCAGTATGGATCTAACTTAGCAGGGACCAAGCTACAGCAAGACTCTTTGCTCCTTCTAATCGTGTAGTCTAGAAAATGAACATTCTTTAATCCATTATCTGCCTTGTCTTATGGTAGTGAAATCTCGCTCTCCAAGAGCGAAAATAGCCATTCTTGCACCACTTCTTCCCACAACTCCACTCTAACGAGGGCTTCTTCAGTCACTATTCTAAGTTCAGGGACTTCCGGATGTCAATCCCTTTTCAAAGCCATTAGCATTGTTAACCCATCTCTCAACTCAAGAAGGAAGCTCCTCCCCTTTCTTCACTCCCTTGTCTCGAGATCTTCAACTATTTCTTATCTTGATGTGGAAGGAGAAGAGGATTAAAATGAAACGGGAAGAACCCGTCTTAGTCTTTTACATTCTAGATTCTAGTCATAAAATATTAGTCTCTTACATTCTAGTCATCATCTTAGATGTCTAGGCAACAAAATATTTGATGGGCTTTAATAAAAATTGAAATCAGTTCGTAAAACATAAGAGGAAAGGAGTAATTACACTCCAACTAAGCAAAAGAAAAAGATTCAAGAGTATGGGGAAGGGCTTCTAGTGATGGATGACTTGGTTAGAATTCTTTCGGAAGCCATAGCCAGTGTAGTCGGACGTCCGAGGAGTATGGGGAGTATGGTCGGCTCTGGCTCTGTTGAGACTCGCGGATGCGAAAGAAAAAGTTGGTATTCAACGTCTGAGGAGAAGGAAGAGCCATCTAAACAATTTGACTTTCTATCTTTCTTTTTTTTGTCTTTATAAAGCAAATTCTTTTATGAAATTCTTTTCACCTAATCTAATATGCTCACGCATCATTTGGATTCTAGTTTAAGAGTTTAACTTTTTCTAATCTTTATGGTATTTAGAAAATTATTTTTGGTATTATTACATGAGTGCAAGCCCATTCCCAATCCATGCCTTATTTGGATTATCATTAATCACTAATCAATCTTAGTAAATAGTAGGAGGTGAGTGAATAGGGTTATGTGGGTGAGGCCGGTTCATTCTTTCTGAATTCTTGATTTTGTTTTGTTACCTCAAATGAATACTAAATTTTCAATTGACCAAAATCTACTAAAGTCATTGGTAGATGGACCACTATATTAATGATGTTGTTGGAGTTGGACAGATTTGATCTCAGTAACAGTTGGATATATGGAGTTGGATATATGGAATGAGAATAGATGATTTACTATAATACTTTCTAATACTTCCTATATTGCACTGTAGGCACTCTATTTTATTAAACTTTTTGATTTATGAAACTTTTTGATGAAATGTCTTCTGAATTCGATTTAATCCAATTCTAGACTAAACTAAGAATTGTTTCTCCCCCAAAATTCCTTTTTTAATTGGCAAATAAATATTTGACGAGATCCTTGGTGAGAGGATTTTTCTTTGTAATTAAGTAGCAATAATTGTCCTATAGATTTAACTTTTTTTCTTTATGAAATTTAGGATCCACCATGTGCTCTAATCATTGGAGAGAGTTTTCTTTTCTTTATAATAGGAATTCCCCTTTACTTTATATTTGTATGATGTATGAATGTGCCATAGATGAGTACTTATCAAGGAAAAATACAAAAATAAAAATAAAATCCTAATGCAAATAGGATTAGGAAATTCTTTTGCTGTATGGATTGGATCAATTGAATCGCAAACATAAACAGTTCTAGAACTTTCCTTTCTAGTCCACGGGGAGAACATTTTTAATAAGTTTTTTCTTTTTATTTTTTTCATTTCCCTTTACTTGCCCTTTCGTCATCCGCCGGCATGTTAGTCATGCGGAAAAATAACTTGTCGTTGTGATGTAAGAGAAGTCAAAAAAAAAAAATAATGAAAATAATGAATAGGTAGTTTTGAGCAGGGTGGTTCATTATCATTAAGTACTCATTAATACATTTACTTCAATGTCATTAAGTACTCATCATCATGAAAATTGGATTATATGACAATTGATTTGTTTGAACTTATATATACCTTCTACAAATTATCAAAATCTGGATTCACGCGACAAGTATTTGTTAGCAAATCGGGTACTCGGGTACTCTTTAGCTGACTTTTTACTTTTTTAAAATCAGAAACATATGCACACAAATACAAATATTATGTGTTTTGTGCTATTTCTTTGTTTGGTCATCAACTTTTGTTTGGTTTGGTCTAGTAAAATTCTAATGGGAAAGGTCTTTCTCTACTATTACCTTTCTAAATAACTTGAACTTGTTTTTCTCCTTCCTCCACCGCGTGAATACCAATTCGAATTAATATAGTGGTCCATACGGAGCGGAGTTTTCTCGACACCGGAGGTTTCTTGTCGTGCGTCTGCGGGCTGTCTTTCTTTCCGGGCGAGTTCATGCGCACGCTTAGGGAGATGGCTGGTCTTTTTGGGTGCAAAGAAGATAAGTCAAAAGAGTTCTTCCATTATTAATCCATAATCCCAGCGGGAGAAGGCTTGCGAAGGAGATCGGACGGCTGGGGATGAGCCTCTCATTCCCCGGATGGCTGGACCAAATAATAAAATAAAATAAAATTATTAAAAGAAGATGAGCTTTTGTAATGATTGCGTTGCTGAGGACAAAATTTGTATCCCTCGTACATGAGTATCCTATCCACAGCAACAACAGTCTTAAAGTCCAAGTTAAAGTCCAAGTCTCTGCCACTGCAGGACAACCAACATCTTCTCTCTTGTCTCTGCTACACTCTCTTCTAGCTTGCAATTAATTGCTAGCTATGAAGGACAAGACCTCCTCTTTACATATAATGTTGCCTATAATGCGTGTAAAATTATCTTGCTCACCTTCTTCGAGCTTCTGAAATAAAAGAAAAAAAAAACGGATAAATTATTGTAAGATTGAAGATTTGAGATAAAAGAAAAAAATAGATAAATTGTTGTAAGATTGAAGAAAAAAAATTTCAGCTTTATACTATATCAAAAATGTCTTTTTTCATCACCGGCCATGGTGACTCCGCTGGGTAGGCTTCAGTGATCTTCTACGAGGGAGGGGAGAGGTTCGAAGCCCTTATAACACAAGGGGGCTGGCGGAGTTACTTGGCGTCTTAAGTGTGTTACCGGGGGTGGTGGGTCCTCCCGCTTAAGGCGGTTCCTCCAGCACCAAAAAAAAAAAAAAGTCTTTTTTTCATTACTATCAGTACGATAATTTTACATGGAATATGTAAAACATTATAGGGAATATTCGAGAATACACTTTTCTTTAATATGCTAAAAAAAATGTGTGAAATACTTAATCATGGTAACTATTCTAAATAGAAAAGGAAAAATAGAAAAAAAGAAGGAGTGGGCCATCATTTTAAAAAGCATGGCAATTTTGTTCTAAATAAAGCCCGAAAATGAGGCACAAATAGACATTGTTTCAAATAAGGACCGATTATTTCAAATAAGGATAGGAAGTCAACATATCAATCTCAAATAAGGGCCTCAACTCACAGGAGGATAATTTTGTCTTTTAAATTTTTTTATTTTTTCTTTATTTTTTCTATTTTTAGTAAAAACAAACTAAATAAAACTATTTTTTTTATAAAAAAAAAAAAGTGGGGGGAAACACAAGCAGGCGCATAAGACCGATAGAGAAAACACCTTCACAAAAAGTGACGAAGAAAGAAAGTGGAAAACGTTTTCATATCTTCAGCTAGGCCTTTAGCTTGCTGACTCACATGTTGGCTGGTCATCACCAGCCGGCAAAAGAAATGAGGAGGGAGAAGGAGGAAGTAAAAGAAAAAAAAATCGATTTTTTAAAATTAGAAGTAAGAAATTCAGAAAATCATATCACATACCGAATTGCTAGTTTATTTTCATAATATTGCCGAAGATATTAGAGATCGATTTTTGTGATTTGTTCATGTCCAAACGCGGAGTGTCCGAAGATTTCTAAAGTCCAAAATGAGGTGCTAGTCGAAGCATGGATAAGTCCCATGAATTCAGCAGAGCTCATCACTCATCGCCGCCCCTCTCCTCGAATTATGCAGATTGCGACACCCTCTACTGTTATTCCTCTTCTTTTGGGCTTTTGTTCTTTTGTTCTTCTTCTTTTTTTTTTTTTTTAATTCTCCCTTGATTATTCTCGAGTAAAAAATGAGGGTATTTACTTATCATTTCATTGCTCGGTTATGGTGGAAAAATGAAAATCCGAAATGATTTTTATGTCAAATATCAAGCGAGTGTTTTTTTCTCCTCCTACATTTCCTTGAACACATAAATATCTTAGGAAAAAAATAACCAATCTCGGCTATGATACGATGACCGCTATATATTTATTTCTGCAAGTACCCTTCACACAATTTTTAAGTAAAATCCCACCTTAAAGAGCTCATATTGCCCCTCCTTGAATAATCATTTCATCATCGTCTGTCTTGCTTAGAGTTGGGTGACCTTCTAGTTGGTTTGGTGGTTTTGAGCGTGTGAAAAATTGAAGAATTGAGAATGAACATCAAATAAAGTCGTAAATAAAAAGACACAAATATAATTGATGGCAAGCTACAAAGTGTTTGATATTATCAAAGATCCAAATATGTGTTTGGTATTTTCAAAAATTAAAATACAGTCTCGTATCAGCAATCTCCTAATGGATGCCTAGCCAGCCATAGTCCTATCATTGTCAACACACGTGACATATTTATATTCTTTGGACTTGGATTACTATGGATTGACGCTCTTTTCACCGCTAATTGATTGGAAAAAAGACCGTTCTTTCAGCCTTTTGGCTATGATGGAGCACATTCACATTTAGACTATTAAAGCTCTGGAGAATAAGTTTGATGAAAACCACGTTGGTAAATGAATAAATTAACATCTTTAGAGTTTCTTAACTCCAAGTAAATCTCACCCGATATTAAGCTTTGGTATTTTCCAAAATGCTACTTTTCAGATTTTGCAAATCATTTTTTCTTTCTAACTTTGCATTCATTAATATTTTCGTATTGCAATTTTACCCTCACAATCACTGTTCATTGTCTCCTTCGCTAAAACTGAATTCTAAATTTAGGTCATCGATTTAATACTCCACCTAGGGTTGCGCAAGGCCTTTAGGTGATCGTCGGCAAGTATAGGTCTAAGTTATTGAGTGGGTTACCAAGGGTCACGGGACATCAATGTTGCCTCACCTAGCCCCTTCCACGATTCACAACCATTGCTTTGTTCATCAGATTTGCTTCCATGAAAAAAATGATGAGTAGTAGTCACGCCCTCTATTTTTTCTCTTTTTTATTTTATTTCAAAGCCACATTCCAAAAAATTACTTGATTAAACAGTATTTGCTTTGAATAAATGCAGAGTGAATTAAAGATCCCAAAGCTCTCCCAAACGCATGACATCTGTGATGGACATTTATGTTGTTTTTGAGAATGGGTGAGGAATTTTTATTTTTATTTTTATTTTTGGGCCGAAGGGATGAGGAATGAAAATGGGTAGAAAATGCACAAAATTTAAATTTGGGAGAGCCCCTAGCCGAAGAAAAAGGGAGAAAGGTACTCACAATTTTAAATTCTTCCTCTTTTTTTCCTTTGCCAAAAAATTATTATTTCAAAATTTTCCATTGTAATTTTCATTACCCCATATTTCCAAGTCTCCTAAATGAAGTATTGATTGACATCGTTAGTTCTGCAATGGATGGTCAATTAAGTTGCACTCGACTCCAAAAGAGACCATCAACAATAGAGAAACTAGGAAACTAGTTTCAAATCCGGTCTTATCATTCTAGTTCTCGGATGAGTTTTCACTAAGAAATAAGAACTAGACAAATTTTTACCAATTCCAAAAATTTAGAATTGGGAATCGATCCAACCTCCATATAGAACTTGTGCAGTTGCATACCCTTAGTTATTCTAATCAATTACTCTTCATTTATCGAGAATTTTTACAAAAGAAATCTAATCTAATATAGTATAGTGGAGAGTGACTCAAGGGACATCAAATACCCCAAATTTAAAGAAGCAAATCATTTCTTTTATGGAAAATTCGAATAAGGGCATGAGATGCTATGATTTTCTCAAATTAGAACATAAATTATATATTATTACAAATAAGGGCATAAAGTCCCATCATTTTCTCAAATAAGAGCATGAAGTAAAACTTGTTTCAAATAAGAGTCTAAAGTGACCATATCAATCTTACAGAGAGCTTGACCTTGCTAGTCGAAGGTATTATCACCTTATACTTTAAAAAAAAAAAAAAATTCTTTTTTCTATTCTTTTTCTTTTTTCTTTTTCCTTTTTCCCTCTTCCCTCGGCTAGCCACTGACAAGGTGTAGCGACGGCCTGTAGCAATGGCTGACGAAGGGAAGAGGAAAAAGGAAAAAGAAAATGAAAGGAAAGAAAAAAATAAAACTTTTAAAAATATGCCTACAATTTCTTTTTTACTAAAAGACCCATTTTTCGATTACCGAAATAGTCACGAGCCAATCAAAAATCTTTATTTTAGATGATTTAGCCACTTTTAGTCATTGTTTGAGAAAATAAAAACACTTTGAGCTATTATTTGAATTTTTCTCTTTCTTTTATAATAACGAATTATGAATTTTGCCAATGAAGTGAAATTTGAAGGAAAATCTTCTCAACTTACAAAAACAAATTTAGTTTTGTTATTATTTTTATTAAAAAATAAAGTTGACTATTTATAATAGTTATGAGGTAGGAAGAAATATTATAGAACATCCACCTATGCCATAATTCATATATGCCTAATAAGACTAATTTGACTATGCAAACTCCATCATGACTCATAAGCGTGATAAAATCAATTCGGCTGAAGCGACAAAGTGTCTAGTTCGATTATCTTTGTAAGATTACATCCTGTTGCTCCCTCTCTGAGCAACTCGACATACAACTTTTGCAGTAAGCTGACTAGAAATGTTGCATGCCTCATCTTCATATGCTTGAGAGACATATGAAGACCGCGCATTTTTAGATTCATCAAGCTCGCATTCTCTACTGACAGAAAAAGGTCTCTCGCTGCGCATTCAACCCGAGCCGAAACCTCATGTGCTGCAGCAGAGAATTGGCTTTGCTCTGGCCTCTGTTAGTCCCATTTCGGGCCATCTCCACCAGATGTTCGTATACTCCATAATGAAGCGAGGCCAGCACGAAGGACGAGTTGTGCAGGCCCAGCTCCAGCAGCACTGATGTCGCGCACTCCTTGTTCTTGGGTGTCCCGTTCTTGATGATCTCCACGAGTGTCCTGATGAAAGATATCCGCCCTAACTCGCCTCGCCCCTCGGGGTGCGAGGCGAGAAGCAACAAGATCGAGAGCGCCTCATCGATCATTCCCAAATTCTTGTCCTTGAGCAAATCAAGCAATGGCGGTATGGCGCCTGCCTTGATGGCCCCGGACTTGTTTGCTTGGTGCAAGGACAAGTTGAAAAGCGCTGTAGCCGCGTCCTTCTTACCTCGAACTGTTCCGTTTTTCAAAAGATCCACTAATGGAGGAATCCCATTCATGGAGCCCACAAGCACCTTGTTCTCGTCGAGCATTGATATGCTAAACAAGGCTGCTGCAGAGTTCTCCCGCGCCTCATCCGTTCCGTTCTGCAGTATATCGATTATAGCTGGAATTGCGCCTTCTCGGGCAATTACTCTCTTGTTCGCGTCGTTGAGGGACAAGTTTAGGAGTGCAGTCACGGCGTGTACTTGGATTTTAGAGTCTGGAAACGACAGGAGCTGAACTAGAGGCGTGACTCCTCCCATGTTGGCTATCAGGATTCTGTTATCAGGGTTATCCTTGGAGAGAGTCGGAGCTCCAGAATCGCATGCCTTCGTGCATTCAGCCGAGAAGAGGACAGATCTTGTACAAGGCAAGATATCTGGTTCACGAGTTCGCTTGAAGAGCCATTTCTTGGCAGCTCAAAGTCATTCTTCTCGCACCATTGCAAAATAAGGTTGCGGAGAGCGTAATTGGGCACCACCAACAAGTGATGCAAGATTTGTCCGGTCTTCGGGCACGTCCGATGATTCGAATCCAGCCACTTCTGAATGCTCTCTCTTTCATAGGTCTTATATAAGACAGAAAAGGATATCTCAGCTTACAAATCAATCTTATGCACTACTTATATCGATGCTCTGAACTGCAACTGTTGTATGAACATCAATGTCTAGAAAAATTTGGGGAGGATTGAGCTTCAAGTATCTCGCAATGCGTGCTGAGACTAGAAGATGAAGCGTGATGCTTCACTTGAAATCTGTCCTTTAAACTCACGGTTTCTCAGTTAAACTACTTGTGTTTTAGTTTCTGCAAGAATGCAATGTGTTCTGGTGGTGATTAGTGGAATTACCTGTCCGGTGGCGACGATAACAGGATCCGTCATTATCTCGAGCGTGATCGGGCATAAGAATTCATGAGGAATGGAGAGAGACGGCAACTTTTCCAGAGTCCTCGAGGAAACAGAAAAATCCTGCGCGCTTGGCTCCTCGAACCCGATGATCCGTTTGAACTTACCAAATAAGCCCATTATTTGCCGGATATTCTGCGCATCTTTTCCGAACCGCTTCACGAGTTTACTAATGGCAACTGTTTCTGCTTTCAGATCGCAGAAGGTCCGCAGTTCCAATCTGTTCGCAAGGCGCTGTAGGATGGCATTGTCCACATTCCGGTCATCCTTCTCGGATAGTACCACCATCAGATCCATCGCCAACTCAATGTCCTGCGTGTCCCTCCTCTTTTGAGCCCTTTTGAGTTGCATCCGCATTAGCTCGACCTTCATATACATGAGACCCATCAGTATGTCGGCGAACGATCGACGGAACAATACACAAAATTCATCTAAATTTACTAATTTGAGCTCATGAATTCACTCGAGTCTGTTGAATTCCTCTTGATTCTGCAAAAGCGAATCCGAGAACTTGCTCTGAAGGAAACAACAATGTCATTAAACTAAAGAGTCTGCTGCAAACTTACTTGTTCCTGGACTTCAACCGAGACCCCGAGCTCATCGTAAGGCATATCATCCAAGGCCTCCTTTAGGTTATCGTAAACAGCATGGAATCTACTCATGACCGCCTCGCTCTCCAACACCTGCATTTTTTTTTTATCGAAACCCCGTTCAGAAACGAGGAACCCAGATGAGCACACGACTGGGTAAACAGTAAGCGAACCAGATAAATCTTGCTTCCGCGGTGACATTGCTTCAACAGCTTGTTAGCCGCAACCACCGCTTGCCTCAGGCGAACCAGGGTAGCGTCCAAACCATCACCGGCAGGGGAATCTGCGGTGCGGCGGGCCTCTCCAATCTCTTCCAAAAGCGGGACCAGCAGCTTCAACCTCCTCGCCAGATTCAGGCACTCCTTCCTCTGCGTCTTCCTGTAACCACCGTAAGACCCAGCCTTCTCGATCACTCCGATCAAGTACTCAACAACGCCACCGCCTCCATTACCGTCCGCGCCGCCGCACGAGACGGAGGAGCTCTCTCCCGCTTCTCCCTCCATGATCATCCACCGGGCGGGACTATTCCCCAGAAGGGTACCTCGAGGCCGGTCGCTTCTCCGGGGAAGACGAACGGTTCTGTCCCTAGAGCGACTGGCGAGATTGCGTTGGGGTCGGATGATGATGATGGTGGTGGGACGGGGACGTCGTTCACGTAAAGGGCACGTCCCAGGACTTGACTCCGACGCGTCCCGACTTCTAGGCTTCTAGCATGGGCATGAATTTCTCTCCTCTCTTATCCCTTTCCGAGCTCTCCGAATCGGTGCCGGAATGTCAAATGATTGGCGGCCCGGTACAATGATTCGTTGTGCAATGTCGCGGATTCCGGGGCATCTAGAGAGGGAGGAAGGAGATGGACAGAACTTTCGAAAATCAGTTAAGTCAGTCAGTCGTGTTACGTGGGGGCGGTTCACGGTTCACGCAGTTTCTTGACATGGCATGGCATCGGGGCGACGCGCATTCCCATATACTGCCGACTTTCGCGACGGTTCCGCGGTGGCGTTGTGTTGTGCGTATCGAGCTTTCTGTTTTCGGGCAAGTGGTGGGTCCCGAATAGTGCTCTCTGTCTTTGTTTTCCTCTTTTTCTTTTTCTTTTCGGTTGCCTATTTTTGGTTGTGCCTACCATGATCCGCGGGAGCCTTCCGTTTCGTGATGGGATAATAGATTTGATTAATGGATCACACCCCCATGTATTACACCTAATCAACATGAATCACAGACGTGTGTATTTGATGAGTTGAGTTATTAAGTTAGTTAATTATATTCAATAAATAAGTCATAAATGAAAGCACTCATCAGATAAAATTCACCTCTATAAGTTTCTCTTCACCATTTCTTGTTCGCGCTTAATCTTCTACTTGCTCGCTCTATCCTCTTACCTCAACTTGAGTATGAGTTTTCCTAAATTGGATTCAATATATGCATTTTAGCAACATGGGTTGGGTGTGAGTTGGGTTAAATATGGATCGCTAGATTTGTATATTATGGAAATAGGCTAAAAACGGGTTAATGGTGTATTTAGTAACCATTTCATTCCCAATAACAATTTATGCTAAAAACTAATTATTTTTGGATTTTGTTCCTTGGACAATTTTACGAGTATTCAAAAGTGTTTGATAAATATACAAATTTTTTATTTCCGAAATAAAAATACGTTTGGTACGACTCTCAAATTTTTTTGTAATTTAAACTTTCTTTTGATTTTTTAGATAATTTCATTACATTTTCTCTTTTTTTCTTTTTTTCTTTTCTTCTTCTTCTTCTTCTTCCTCTAGCCAGTCATCGGCCTCAACCATGACCGGTAATTGGCTACCTAAAAAGTATTTTGCATTACATATATTGTTGTGATGTAATAAAATGATATATGATTTCTTAGAGCCAGCTTTCTTGGGCTTTCTTAGAATAATTCTAAGAAATTAGAATAGAAAATAAAATTAATTAGTTGATTTTTATTTGGAGGCATTATGGGAGACATTTGATTCCTTGATTCCACAAGTAGCATTCTGTAGTGATTCCTAGAATTTTTATTGTTTGATGAATTTCAATTTTCTATTTGGTAGATTAAACTATATCTTAAGTAAAATTCTTTCTATGAAAGGCATAGGTTTCTAGTTTCTCTTTGGTCTTTGGTCTTGCTTTAATCCCCTTGGAATTCCGAGTTACTTATGAATAGTGATGGACTAATTAAGTCATGGATAGATGTATCATTAACTTTTCTTTTCTTTTTGTGAGAACTTATCATGGATTCATGAATTCGTTGGTCAAGCTACTAGCATTGGGATTTCCCTAAGTGATGTTTTTGGTTTGGTTTGACGAATTTTTGATTAAACTCAAACTGATAACAACTAAACTATATGGCCAGTGTTTTAAGTTCTGACTATACCACACCTTCTAAAGTAAACAAACAAGAAGAAGGTTGAGCCATGCCCTTACTTAGGATTCCCATCAGCTAAATCATTGAGTGGCACTTTGCAGTATGGATTTAACTTAGCAGGGACCAAGCTACAGCAAGACTCTTTGCTCCTTCTAATCGTGTAGTCTAGAAAATGCACATTCTTTAATCCATTATCTGCCTTGTCTTATGGTAGTGAAATCTCGCTCTCCAACAGCGGAAATAGCCATTCTTGCACCACTTCTTCCCACAACTCCACTCTAACGAGGGCTTCTTCAGTCATTATTCTAAGTTCAGGGACTCCCGGATGTCAATCCCTTTTCAAAGCCATTAGCATGTTAACCCATCTCTCAACTCAAAAAGGAAGCTCCTCCCCTTTCTTCTCTCCCTTGTCTCAAGATCTTCAACTATTTCTTATCTTGATTTGGAAGGAGAAGAGGATTAAAATGAAACGTGAAGAACCCGTCTTAGTCTCTTACATTCTACATTCTAGTCATAAAAGATTAGTCTCTTACATTCTAGTCATCATCTTAGATGTCTAGGCAACAAAATATTTGAGGGGCTTTCATAAAAATTGAAATCAGTTCGTAAAACATAAGAGGAAAGGAGTAATTACACTCCAACTAAGCAAAAAAAAAGATTCAAGAGTATGGGGAAGGGCTTGTAGTGATGGATGACTTGGTTAGAATTCTTTCGGAAACCATAGCCAGTGTAGTCGGACGTCCGGGGAGTATGGGGAGTATGGTCGGCTCTGGCTCTGTTGAGACTCACGGATGCGAAAGAAAAAGTTGGTATTCAGCGTCTAAGGAGAAGGAAGAGCCGTCTAAACAATTTGACTATCTATCTTTTTTTTTTTTTTTGGTCTTTATAAAGCAAATTCTTTTATGAAATTCTTTTCACCTAATCTAAGGGTGCGTTTGTTTGTGTTTCTGTTTAAAAATTGTTCCAGGGAACAGAAATAGAAAAAAGTATTTCTGTTCCGGGGAACAGTTTTTGAACAAAAGAACGCGTTTGGTAACTGTATAAAATTTATGTTTCTGGAATAAAAAAAGAACAGAAACACGTTTGGTAACTGTAAAAAATTTATGTTCCAAATTTTTCTCAAGTGCCTTATATATATAAAGTGTAAACTTGGTATTGAATTATCATTCTCATGAAATGTTCATCAATTTAATTTTGTTCATGGTGAGTGAAGATAAACATTTTTTTTTTGGTCGAAGATAAACATTTTGAACATGATCATATGTGCATACTTGGTAGAAAATTTAGTAAGTAAAGTTTGTACCAAATGATCTAATTTAATTTTGTAACCGACCTTTTAATAAGGCCTATATGGAATGATTTTCTATTTGTTTGGACTTTTGTTGTGACTTTTATGTTTTAATTTCTATATGATCAAAATAATTGCGAGCCACGCACTTTAATTTTATTTTAAGACGAATAATCCAAAATTTTTACAGTATATAAATACTAATGTTTGAAATCATATATATTTTGGAAATTCAAATTGAACTTATAAAATATTAATAGGGAAAGCACAACATGAAAGAGTACATATTACTATTGTTTAATGCCAAACAAACATGACTAATTAAAAGTAAAAATACTTTTTTCATTTTTTTTTCACCTGTCCATCAAAATTTAGAATACTATATAATTTTTTTTTAAATTAACAAATTTATATGTGAATTCACGTGGTAGTATTTATATGTCCTGGAAATTTCAGGTATTTAAAATTAAAAAAAAAAAAGTTCAAAATGTCTGGTCATAAAATGTGAAAAATGCAAAAGGGAAATGTATCCTACCATTAAGAAACAAATTTTCTACTTTCAATTATTCATTTCTATCCTAAACGTTTGAGAGCATCTGATACATCTATAATATCAAATGGATCTCACCTGAGCCGACATGGTTTGAGAATGAAGATCAACAGTACTTAGATGCACCAGGTGACTGTAAGAACAGGGTCGATTGGTTTCCACTATGCATCAAATGAATAGAATATTTGCAGTAACAAAACATTCCTTGCTCTTTCCTTTTAGACTAAACTGAGCATCACAAACCATATCACAGAGATTATATTCTACATTTACAGTACAGAAGAAGAGTCATCAACAAAACAGAGCTTGAATTCCCCACAAGAAACTCCAATTTTCACATTCACGACGATGCCTCAGGCTGACCACTAGAAGCAGCTTGAATTTGTGAAACTTCTGGGGCAAACACTTCTGGCTGTGCCACTACTGCAGATTTGATTTGGCTTGGCACCGACGCCTGGATAATTTCTGGCGGTCTGAATTTGTCGATGTAGTAAGTTAGAGATGGCCCGGAGTATGCGGCCCTCTGCACCTGGGGTTCGTTCTTGCTGACCTGGAGGAGTACTGATGAAGCAGCGGCGATGGAAATAAGAGCAAGACCGGCAGCAATCGCTGCCGTGTTTTCAGCTCCATCAGCAGATGAACCCGCAGTTCCCGAGCTTATAGCACTTTCCGCTATGTAAATTGTAGGCTGATGCATTACGAAGACACGCATTGAGAAAAGTTACTTATTCACCTAAACAGGCCACGTAAAATGGAGAGAGAGGTAAGAAACAAAGAAACAGAAAGAATAGGCACCATGAATCAAAGTTGAAGTAGGTGCCAATAAGAGAATAGACGGGGCTCTAGCTTACGATGCTAATAATCCTTTTGCATAATTCAAAACTTGGAGAATAACCTACATCTATACTAATGGTCCAAGAAACTAGACATAAAGAATAATCCCAAGGAAACACTGCTGGTTGTGTCCATCTGGTTCTTATCACTTTAAATTTGCTCTGCAAAAGAAATGGAACAAGCTTTTTTTCGTAAGGTTTAATTTTAAAATCGGTTGAAACAGGAGAAGTAGAGTACCAGTGACCCGATGGATGTTACCCAAAGTATCATGTTTCAGAGCTTCCGACTTAGCTTCATAGTGTTGTGGGAGTACCCCAAAGGAAGAGAGCCTCTGGAAAAGCCTCTTGAATTCTTACTATTCATGGCACTTACACAGCGGGAAGTTGGTAAGAGAGAGAGAGCTGAATTTGTGAACTCGGCCTCCTTTCAAGAATTCTAATGCTATCACTTTAAATTCTAAAATGGTAATGCCCCATCAGATATTAAGAACTTATACAATCGAAAAAAAAAGAGAAGCATGGAACAGATCATAGATTGAAATCCCATTGACCAATTTAACTAGGTTTTGGGCTTAGCATAATCTAATTCCTGCATCATGCCAGAGGAACATAACTGCTGAAAGAGGAGAGACAAAGTGCAGAATTAGTAAACCAATAGATCATTCACAAACCTCAACAGAGTATATGTTGGTTTGACCAGCAGTGTCCTTCTCAACATATCCACTCCAATCTTTCGTCTTTGGGGGAAAAGTGCCCACCACTTTGGTCTTCTCTCCTGCTAACCAATCCATGCTCACTTTTCCTACCTGTATATTTCCAACCAGTAGACTTTTATTCTCATTCTCCATCTATATAGAACCATAAATAGTCGAAACTTCCTCTTATATGAATTACAGCGAGACCCATACGCCACAGACATCAAAGTATCTTAAAGCGAACTCATATTCTTTAGCTTGACACAATCATAAAAAGCCAAAAGCATTTATGTACACCGATAATCATTTCATTAACAAGAAATTTCCTTATTCAGCTTTACATGACCACAAAAAGCAAAAATAGCACCTTATATCCAAAACAATCAAGTATAAAAGAAAAGAAACCATGCCATGAACATCAAGGCTCATCTCTCTGGCTTAAAATTAGGCAGTTCAGCTTTAATAACAATAAACAAACAAGCTTCTCATGTCCACAAATCAAGCTATGGAACTAATACCAAAGAAAGCTGTGTTTTCTGAGCATGAAATGTCTACAGGAGGTGCACCATCTCAAAAGGAACTGGACTACACCAAGAAGTCCATTCCCCATCATCATCGAAATTCACATACTCAAAGTTGAGAAATAGTTCTTCCAAACCCAGAACACCGACCGATACCAGCATACAATGTAACCAATTCAAGCCCAAATGCAAGACCCATGTGGCATAAACAAAGAAATTTCACGTTCAGACACGAAATCATTGCGTACACAAATATACGCGAACATGAACACCCAAAACCCATGCCGTAAAACACCAAAAGCCGTTCCTTTTTCCTTTCGTTCCCTCCAAATCAAGCACAAGAATAACAAAGAGCCAGAGAAACCAAGGGGACACTTGCCTCCTTGTCGGGAGCACACTCTTCCACATTGCAGTCGGCATCATCGACGGAGGCCCGGACAGCGAAGGACTTGGGCTCCTGCCTCCTCAGGGGTCGGTGCCTCACGGAGAAGAACCTCGGCGACAGATTGAACGTGCAGCCGTTCGCGGATATCAGCGTGTTCATTAGAGCCTGCGATGCGCACGCCATGACTTCGCGGTTCCCCACCCACGAATCCCGCACGGAAACGCTCGTAGGACTTCTTGTGGCGGTTGAGCTCCGTTCGAGAGTCTCAAGATTCGATTTTTTCGGTTCATGCTTCTTCGTTTTCTTAAAGCTCGACTGATGATTTTTCACCAGAGGCGGAGCAGCCGGTGAAAGATGAAACTTACCTCGAATCAAAAGCTCCGGCCGGTGAAGGAGCAGCAGCTGTCGGCGCCGGAGAGGATGACGGCGGAGAACCAGAGACGCCGAAAAAGGGAGGGAGAGGGGGCGCAAGTGGAACGACGGAGGAACGAAAGCAAGAAACAAGAGAAACAAGAAAGAAACAAATTTTGTGTGTTTTTGTTCTTTTGATTGTTTAAGAAGCGTTTCTGGAACAAAAAAAACAAGTTTTTTCTGTTTCTGATTTTTGTTTCAAAAGTGTTCCCGGGAACAAAAGAACAGATTTGGAATAAAAACACAACCAAACGCTTTTCTGTTCTTTTTTTGTTCCCGGGAACAAAAAAACAGAAAAAGTGTTTATGAACAAAAAAAAGAAATACAAACAAACACGCCCTAATATGCTCACGCATCATTTGAATTCTAGTTTAAGAGTTTAACTTTTTCTAATCTTTATGGTATTTAGAAAATTATTTTTGGTATTATTACATGAGTGCAAGCCCATTCCCAATCCATGCCTTATTTGGATTATCATTAATCACTAATCAATCTTAGTAAATAGTAGGAGGTGAGTGAATAGGGTTATGTGGGTGAGACCGGTTCATTCTTTCTGAATTCTTGATTTTGTTTTGTTACCTCAAATGAATACTAAATTTTCAATTGACCAAAATCTACTAAAGTCATTGGTAGATGGACCACTATATTAATGATGTTGTTGGAGTTGGACGGATTTGATCTTAGTAACAGTTGGATATATGGAATGAGAATAGATGACTTATTATAATACTTCCTAATATTGCACTGTAGGCACTCTATTTTATTAAACTTTTTGATTTTATGAAACTTTTTGATGAAATGTCTTCTGAATTTGATTTAATCCAATTCTAGACTAAACTAAGAATTGTTTCTCTCCCAAAATTCCTTTTTTAATTGGCAAATAAATATTTGACGAGATCCTTGGTGAGAGGATTTTTCTTTGTAATTAAGTAGCAATAATTGTCCTATACATTTAACTTTTTTTCTTTATGAAATTTAGGATCCACTATGTGCTCTAATCATTGGAGAGAGTTTTCTTTTCTTTATAATAGGAATTCCCCTTTACTTTATATTTGTACGATGTATGAATGTGCCATAGATGAGTACTTTTCAAGGAAAAATACAAAAATAAAAATAATATCCTAATGCAAATAGGATTAGGAAATTCTTTTGTTGTATGGATTGGATCAATTGAATCGCAAACATAAACAGTTCTAGAACTTTCCTTTCCAGTCCACGGGGAGAACATTTTTAATAACTTTTTTTCTTTTTAGTTTTTTCATTTCCCTTTACTTGCCCTTTCGTCATCCGCCGGCATGTTAGTCATGCGGAAAAATAACTTGTCGTTGTGATGTAAGAGAAGTCAAAAAAATAATGAAAATAATGAATAGGTAGTTTTGAGCAGGGTGGTTCATTATTATTAAGCACTCATTAATACATTTACTTGAATATCATTAAGTACTCATCATCATGAAAATTGGATTATATGACAATTGATTTGTTTGAACTTATATATACCTTCTACAAATTATCAAAATCTGGATTCACGCGACAAGTATTTGTTAGCAAATCGGGTACTCGGGTACTCTTTAGCTTACTTTTTACTTTTTTAAAATCAGAAACATATGCACACAAATACAAATATTGTGTGTTTTGTGCTATTTCTTTGTTTGGTCATCAACTTTTGTTTGGTTTGGTCTAGTAAAATTCTAATGGGAAAGGTCTTTCTCTGCTATTACCTTTCTAAATGACTTGAACTTGTTTTTCTCCTTCCTCCACCGTGTGAATACCAATTCGAATTAATATAGTGGTCCATACGGAGCGGAGTTTTCTCGACACTGGAGGTTTCTTGTCGTGCGTCTGCGGGCTGTCTTTCTTTACGGGCGAGTTCATGCGCACGCTTAGGGATTGGCTAAGATTGGCTAAGATTGGCTAAGGGTTGACAAATGGTTTCTGGGATTTAGAAAACCATCACCATGCGGTGGTTTCGAGGTGAGAAGCAGAAGGGAGATGGCTGGTCTTTTTGGGTGCAAAGAAGATAAGTCAAAAAAGTTCTTCCGTTATTAATCCATAATCCCAGCGGGAGAAGGCTTGCGAAGGAGATCAGACGGCTGGAGATGAGCCTCTCAGGGCACGTTTGGTAATGATTCTGTTCCCGGGAATAAATTATTATCATAAATAATTATTTTTTATTATGTTCTTAGGAACTGATTCTAAGTAAAAAAACGTGTTTGGTAACTGTACAAAATTTCTGATTATGGAATAAAATTGCGTTTAGTACCGTGTTCATTGATTCTGTTCCAATTAATTTATTTTAATTTTTAAATATTTTTTTTCCTTTTTTTTTCTTTTTTCCTTTTTTCTTTTCTTTTCTTTTTTTCTTTTTTTCCTTTTTCCTTTTTTTTCTTCTTTTTCTTTTTTTATTATTTTATTATTATTTTTTTCTCCTATTCTTCTTTCTTTTTTTTTTCCTTTTTTCCTTTTTTCTTTTTTTCTTTTTCCTTTTCTTTTCTTTTTTTAATTTTTTAATTTAATTTTATTATTTATTATTTTATTTTATTTTTCTCCTTTTCTTTTTTTTCTTTTTCCTTTTCTTTTCTTTTTTTTCCTTTTTTAATTTTTTAATTTTCTTTTCTTTCTTTATTAACTTTTTCCTTTTTTTTATTATTTTATTTTTTCTTCTATTCTTCTTTTTTAGTTTTTATTTTTTTTATTTTTTATTTTTATTTTTATTTTTTTTCCTATTCTTTTTTTTATTTTTTAGGCCAGACGAGAGCCTCATGCGAGCTCGCTGGACCAGTGGCCGCCAGTCGCAGGTGGTGGTCGCGGGATGGCGGTCAATGAAGAAGAAGAAAAGAGAAGAATAAGAGTTTTGATTCTCAATTTTGTTCCCGGAACAAAAATCAACTTTTTTTTTTATTCTTGATTCTCGTCCCAAACTTATTCTGGGAACAAATTTGTTCCCGGGAACAAAAATTTTACCAAACGCGATTCTTGTTCCAAACTAATTCTGGGAACAAAAAATCAGAATTTAACATTGTTGGGATGGTTACCAAACATGCCCTCATTTCTCGGATGATTGGACCAAATAAAAAAATAAAATAAAATAATTAAAAAAAGATGAGCTTTTGTAATGATTGCGTTGCTGAGGACAAAATTTGTATCCCTCGTACATGAGTATCGTATCCACAGCAACAGCAGTCTTAAAGTCCAAGTTAAAGTCCAAGTCTCTGCCACTGCAGGACAACCAACCTCTTCTCTCTTGTCTCTGCTACACTCTCTTCTAGCTTGCAATTAATTGCTAGCTATGAAGGACAAGACCTCCTCTTTACATATAATGTTGCCTATAATGCGTGTAAAATTATCTCGCTCACCTTCTTCGAGCTTCTGAGATAAAAGAAAAAAAAAACCGATAAATTATTGTAAGATTGAAGATTTTGAGATAAAAGAAAAAAAAATAGATAAATTGTTGTCAGATTGAAGAAAAAAAATTTCAGCTTTATACTATATCAAAAATGTCTTTTTTCACCACCGGTCATGGTGGCTCCGCTGGGTAGGCTTCAGTGATCCTCTGCGAGGGAGGGGGAGAAGTTCGAAGCCCTTGTAACGCAACGGGGCTAGCAAAGTTACTTGGCATCCCGGGGGTGATGGGTCCTCCCGCTTAAGGCACCTGGGGGTTTACGCTTCGGCTACAGGCTGAGGCGGTTCCTCCAGCACAAAAAAAAAAAAAAAGGTTTTTTTTCATTACTATTAGTACGATAATTTTATATGGAATATGTAAAACATTATAGGGAATATTCGAGAATACACTTTTCTTTAATATGCTAAAAAAATGTGTGAGATACTTAATCATGGTAACTATTCTAAATAGAAAAGGAAAAATAGAAAAAAGGAGTGGGCCATCATTTTAAAAAGCATGGCAATTTTGTTCTAAATAAGGCCCCAAAATGAGGCACAAATAGACATTGTTTCAAATAAGGACCGATTATTTCAAATAAGGGTAGGAAGTCAACATATCAATCTCAAATAAGGGCCTCAACTCACAGGAGGATAATTTCGTCTTTTAAATTTTTTTATTTTTTCTTTATTTTTTTCTATTTTTAGTAAAAACAAACTGAATAAAACTATTTTTTTTTTTTAAAAAAAGGGGGAAACACAGGCAGGCGCATAAGACCGATAGAGAAAACACCTTCACAAAAAGTGACGAAGAAAGAAAGTGGAAAACGTTTTCATATCTTCAGCTAAGCCTTTAGCTTGCTGACTCATGTGTTGGTTGGTCATCGCCAGCCGGTGAAAGAAATGAGGAGGGAGAAGGAGGAAGTAAAAGAAAAAAGAAAAAATTAAAAAAAAAAAATCGATTTTTTAAAATTAGAAGTAAGAAATTCAAAAAATCATATCACATACCGAATTGCTAATTTATTTTCATAATATTGCCGAAGATATTAGAGATCGATTTTTGTGATTTGTTCATGTCCAAACGCCGAGTGTCCGAAGATTTCTAAAGTCCAAAATGAGGTGCTAGTCCAAGCATGGGTAAGACCCATGAATTCAGCAGAGCTCATCACTCATCGCCGCCCCTCTCCTCAAATTATGTAGATTGCGACACCCTCTACCGTTATTCCTCTTCTTTTGGGCTTTTGTTCTTTTCTTCTACTTTTTTTAAAATTCTCCCTTGATTATTCTCGAGTAAAAAATGAGGGTATTTACTTATCATTTCTTTGCTCGGTTATGGTGGAAAAATGGAAATCCGAAATGATTTTTATGTCAAATATCAAGCGAGTGTTTTTTTCCCCTCCTACATTTCCTTGAACACAAAAATATCATAGGAAAAAAATAACCAATCTTGGCTATGATACGATGACCGCTATACATTTATTTCTGCAAGTACCCTTCACACAATTTTTAAGTGAAATCCCACCTTAAAGAGCTCATATTGCCCCTCCTTGAATAATCATTTCATCATCGTCTGTCTTGCTTAGAGTTGGGTGACCTTCTAGTTGGTTTGGTGGTTTTGAGCGTGTGAAAAATTAAAGAATTGAGAATGAACATCAAATAAAGTCGTAAATAAAAAGACACAAATATAATTGATGGCAAGCTACAGAGTGTTTGATATTATCAAAGATCCAAATATGTGTTTGGTATTTTCAAAAATTAAAATACAGTCTCGTATCAGCAATCTCCTAATGGGTGCCTAGCCAGCCATAGTCCTATCATTGTCAACACACGTGACATATTTATATTCTTTGGACTTGGATTACTGTGGATTGACGCTCTTTTCACCGCTAATTGATTGGAAAAAAGACCGTTATTTCGGCCTTTTGGCTATGATGGAGCACATTCACAATTAGACTATTAAAGCTCTGGAGAATAAGTTTGATGAAAACCACGTTGGTAAATGAATAAATTAACATCTTTACAGTTTCTTAACTCCAAGTAAATCTCACCCGATATTAAGCTTTGGCATTTTCCAAAATGCTACTTTTCAGATTTAGCAAATCATTTTTTCTTTCTAACTTTGCGTTCATTAATATTTTCGTATTGCAATTTTACCCTCACAATCACTGTTCATTGTCTCCTTCGCTAAAACTAAATTCTAAATTTAGGTCATCGATTTAATACTCCACCTAGGGTTGCGCAAGGCCTTTAGGTGATCGTCGGCAAGTATAGGTCTAAGTTATTGAGTGGGTTACCAAGGGTCACGGGACATCAATGTTGCCTCACCTAGCCCCTTCCACGATTCACAACAATTGATTTGTTCATCAGGTTTGCTTCCATGAAAAAAATGATGAGTAGTAGTCACGCCCTCTATTTTTTCTCTTTTTTATTTTATTTCAAAGCCACATTCCAAAAAATCACTTGATTAAACAGTATTTGCTTTGAATAAATGCACAGTGAATTAAAGATCCCAAAGCTCTCCCAAACGCATGACATCTGTGATGGACATTTATGTTGTTTTTGAGAATGGGTGAGGAATTTTTATTTTTATTTTTATTTTTGGGCCGAAGGGATGAGGAATGAAAATGGGTAGAAAATGCACAAAATTTAAATTTGGGAGAGCCCCTAGCGGAAGAAAAAGGGAGAAAGGTACTCACAATTTTAAATTCTTCCTCTTTTTTTCCTTTGCCAAAAAATTATTATTTCAAAATTTTCCATTGTAATTTTCATTACCCCATATTTCCAAGTCTCCTAAATGAAGTATTGATTGACATCGTTAGTTCTGCAATGGATGGTCAATTAAGTTGCACTCGACTCCAAAAGAGACCATCAACAATAGAGAAACTAGGAAACTAGTTTCAAATCCGGTCTTATCATTCTAGTTCTCGGATGAGTTTTCACTAAGAAATAAGAACTAGACAAATTTTTACCAATTCCAAAAATTTAGAATTGGGAATCGATCCAACCTCCATATGGAACTTGTGCAGTTGCATACCCTTAGTTATTCTAATCAATTACTCTTCATTTATCGAGAATTTTTACAAAAGAAATCTAATCTAATATAGTATAGTGGAGAGCGACTCAAGGGAAATCAAATACCCCAAATTTAAAGAAGCAAATCATTTCTTTTATGGAAAATTCGAATAAGGGCATGAGATGCTATGATTTTCTCAAATTAGAACATAAATTAGATATTATTACAAATAAGGGCATAAAGTCCCATCATTTTCTCAAATAAGAGCATGAAGTAAAACTTGTTTCAAATAAGAGTCTAAAGTGACCATATCAATCTTACAGAGAGCTTGACCTTGCTAGTCGAAGGTATTATCACCTTATACTTTAAAAAAAAAATCATTTTTCTATTCTTTTTCTTTTTTCTTTTTTCTTTTTTCTTTTTCCTTTTTCCCTCTTCCCTCCGCTAGCCACTGACAAGGTGTAGCGATGGCCCGTAGCAATGGCTGACGAAGGGAAGAGGAAAAAGGAAAAAGAAAATGAAAGGAAAGAAAAAAATCAAAAACTTTTAAAAATATGCCTACAATTTCTTTTTTACTAAAAGACCCATTTTTCGATTACCGAAATAGTCACGAGCCGGTCAAAAATCTTTATTTTAGATGATTTAGCCACTTTTAGTCATTGTTTGAGAAAATAAAAACACTTTGAGCTATTATTTGAATTTTTCTCTTTCTTTTATAATAACGAATTATGAATTTTGCCAATGAAGTGAAATTTGAAGGAAAATCTTCTCAACTTACAAAAACACGTTTAGTGTTACCAAGGGTCACGGGACATCAATGTTGCCTCACTTAGCCCCTTCCACGATTCACAACAATTGATTTGTTCATCAGGTTTGCTTCCATGAAATAAATGATGAGTAGTAGTCACGCCCTCTATTTTTTCTCTTTTTTATTTTATTTCAAAGCCACATTCCAAAAAATTACTTGATTAAACAGTATTTGCTTTGAATAAATGCACAGTGAATTAAAGATCCCAAAGCTCTCCCAAACGCATGACATCTGTGATGGACATTTATGTTGTTTTTGAGAATGGGTGAGGAATTTTTATTTTATTTTTATTTTTGGGCCGAAGGGATGAGGAATGAAAATGGGTAGAAAATGCACAAAATTTAAATTTGGGAGAGCCCCTAGCGGAAGAAAAAGGGAGAAAGGTACTCACAATTTTAAATTCTTCCTCTTTTTTTCCTTTGCCAAAAAATTATTATTTCAAAATTTTCCATTGTGATTTTCATTACCCCATATTTCCAAGTCTCCTAAATGAAGTATTGATTGACATCGTTAGTTCTGCAATGGATGGTCAATTAAGTTGCACTCGACTCCAAAAGAGACCATCAACAATAGAGAAACTAGGAAACTAGTTTCAAATCCGGTCTTATCATTCTAGTTCTCGGATGAGTTTTCACTAAGAAATAAGAACTAGACAAATTTTTACCAATTCCAAAAATTTAGAATTGGGAATCGATCCAACCTCCATATGGAACTTGTGCAGTTGCATACCCTTAGTTATTCTAATCAATTACTCTTCATTTATCGAGAATTTTTACAAAAGAAATCTAATCTAATATAGTATAGTGGAGAGCGACTCAAGGGAAATCAAATACCCCAAATTTAAAGAAGCAAATCATTTCTTTTATGGAAAATTCGAATAAGGGCATGAGATGCTATGATTTTCTCAAATTAGAACATAAATTAGATATTATTACAAATAAGGGCATAAAGTCCCATCATTTTCTCAAATAAGAGCATGAAGTAAAACTTGTTTCAAATAAGAGTCTAAAGTGACCATATCAATCTTACAGAGAGCTTGACCTTGCTAGTCGAAGGTATTATCACCTTATACTTTAAAAAAAAATCATTTTTCTATTCTTTTTCTTTTTTCTTTTTTCTTTTTTCTTTTTCCTTTTTCCCTCTTCCCTCCGCTAGCCACTGACAAGGTGTAGCGATGGCCCGTAGCAATGGCTGACGAAGGGAAGAGGAAAAAGGAAAAAGAAAATGAAAGGAAAGAAAAAAATCAAAAACTTTTAAAAATATGCCTACAATTTCTTTTTTACTAAAAGACCCATTTTTCGATTACCGAAATAGTCACGAGCCGGTCAAAAATCTTTATTTTAGATGATTTAGCCACTTTTAGTCATTGTTTGAGAAAATAAAAACACTTTGAGCTATTATTTGAATTTTTCTCTTTCTTTTATAATAACGAATTATGAATTTTGCCAATGAAGTGAAATTTGAAGGAAAATCTTCTCAACTTACAAAAACACGTTTAGTGTTACCAAGGGTCACGGGACATCAATGTTGCCTCACTTAGCCCCTTCCACGATTCACAACAATTGATTTGTTCATCAGGTTTGCTTCCATGAAAAAAATGATGAGTAGTAGTCACGCCCTCTATTTTTTCTCTTTTTTATTTTATTTCAAAGCCACATTCCAAAAAATTACTTGATTAAACAGTATTTGCTTTGAATAAATGCACAGTGAATTAAAGATCCCAAAGCTCTCCCAAACGCATGACATCTGTGATGGACATTTATGTTGTTTTTGAGAATGGGTGAGGAATTTTTATTTTTATTTTTATTTTTGGGCCGAAGGGATGAGGAATGAAAATGGGTAGAAAATGCACAAAATTTAAATTTGGGAGAGCCCCTAGCCGAAGAAAAAGGGAGAAAGGTACTCACAATTTTAAATTCTTCCTCTTTTTTTCCTTTGCCAAAAAATTATTATTTCAAAATTTTCCATTGTGATTTTCATTACCCCATATTTCCAAGTCTCCTAAATGAAGTATTGATTGACATCGTTAGTTCTGCAATGGATGGTCAATTAAGTTGCACTCGACTCCAAAAGAGACCATCAACAATAGAGAAACTAGGAAACTAGTTTCAAATCCGGTCTTATCATTCTAGTTCTCGGATGAGTTTTCACTAAGAAATAAGAACTAGACAAATTTTTACCAATTCCAAAAATTTAGAATTGGGAATCGATCCAACCTCCATATGGAACTTGTGCAGTTGCATACCCTTAGTTATTCTAATCAATTACTCTTCATTTATCGAGAATTTTTACAAAAGAAATCTAATCTAATATAGTATAGTGGAGAGCGACTCAAGGGAAATCAAATACCCCAAATTTAAAGAAGCAAATCATTTCTTTTATGGAAAATTCGAATAAGGGCATGAGATGCTATGATTTTCTCAAATTAGAACATAAATTAGATATTATTACAAATAAGGGCATAAAGTCCCATCATTTTCTCAAATAAGAGCATGAAGTAAAACTTGTTTCAAATAAGAGTCTAAAGTGACCATATCAATCTTACAGAGAGCTTGACCTTGCTAGTCGAAGGGTATTATCACCTTATACTTTAAAAAAAAAATCATTTTTCTATTCTTTTTCTTTTTTCTTTTTTCTTTTTTCTTTTTCCTTTTTCCCTCTTCCCTCCGCTAGCCACTGACAAGGTGTAGCGATGGCCCGTAGCAATGGCTGACGAAGGGAAGAGGAAAAAGGAAAAAGAAAATGAAAGGAAAGAAAAAAATCAAAAACTTTTAAAAATATGCCTACAATTTCTTTTTTACTAAAAGACCCATTTTTCGATTACCGAAATAGTCACGAGCCGGTCAAAAATCTTTATTTTAGATGATTTAGCCACTTTTAGTCATTGTTTGAGAAAATAAAAACACTTTGAGCTATTATTTGAATTTTTCTCTTTCTTTTATCATAACGAATTATGAATTTTGCCAATGAAGTGAAATTTGAAGGAAAATCTTCTCAACTTACAAAAACACGTTTAGTGTTACCAAGGGTCACGGGACATCAATGTTGCCTCACTTAGCCCCTTCCACGATTCACAACAATTGATTTGTTCATCAGGTTTGCTTCCATGAAAAAAATGATGAGTAGTAGTCACGCCCTCTATTTTTTCTCTTTTTTATTTTATTTCAAAGCCACATTCCAAAAAATTACTTGATTAAACAGTATTTGCTTTGAATAAATGCACAGTGAATTAAAGATCCCAAAGCTCTCCCAAACGCATGACATCTGTGATGGACATTTATGTTGTTTTTGAGAATGGGTGAGGAATTTTTATTTTTATTTTTATTTTTGGGCCGAAGGGATGAGGAATGAAAATGGGTAGAAAATGCACAAAATTTAAATTTGGGAGAGCCCCTAGCCGAAGAAAAAGGGAGAAAGGTACTCACAATTTTAAATTCTTCCTCTTTTTTTCCTTTGCCAAAAAATTATTATTTCAAAATTTTCCATTGTGATTTTCATTACCCCATATTTCCAAGTCTCCTAAATGAAGTATTGATTGACATCGTTAGTTCTGCAATGGATGGTCAATTAAGTTGCACTCGACTCCAAAAGAGACCATCAACAATAGAGAAACTAGGAAACTAGTTTCAAATCCGGTCTTATCATTCTAGTTCTCGGATGAGTTTTCACTAAGAAATAAGAACTAGACAAATTTTTACCAATTCCAAAAATTTAGAATTGGGAATCGATCCAACCTCCATATGGAACTTGTGCAGTTGCATACCCTTAGTTATTCTAATCAATTACTCTTCATTTATCGAGAATTTTTACAAAAGAAATCTAATCTAATATAGTATAGTGGAGAGCGACTCAAGGGAAATCAAATACCCCAAATTTAAAGAAGCAAATCATTTCTTTTATGGAAAATTCGAATAAGGGCATGAGATGCTATGATTTTCTCAAATTAGAACATAAATTAGATATTATTACAAATAAGGGCATAAAGTCCCATCATTTTCTCAAATAAGAGCATGAAGTAAAACTTGTTTCAAATAAGAGTCTAAAGTGACCATATCAATCTTACAGAGAGCTTGACCTTGCTAGTCGAAGGGTATTATCACCTTATACTTTAAAAAAAAAATCATTTTTCTATTCTTTTTCTTTTTTCTTTTTTCTTTTTTCTTTTTTCTTTTTCCTTTTTCCCTCTTCCCTCCGCTAGCCACTGACAAGGTGTAGCGATGGCCCGTAGCAATGGCTGACGAAGGGAAGAGGAAAAAGGAAAAAGAAAATGAAAGGAAAGAAAAAAATCAAAAACTTTTAAAAATATGCCTACAATTTCTTTTTTACTAAAAGACCCATTTTTCGATTACCGAAATAGTCACGAGCCGGTCAAAAATCTTTATTTTAGATGATTTAGCCACTTTTAGTCATTGTTTGAGAAAATAAAAACACTTTGAGCTATTATTTGAATTTTTCTCTTTCTTTTATAATAACGAATTATGCATTTTGCCAATGAAGTGAAATTTGAAGGAAAATCTTCTCAACTTACAAAAACACGTTTAGTTTTGTTATTATTTTTTTTTTAAAATAAAGTTGACTATTTATAATAGTTATGAGGTAGGAAGAAATATTATAGAACATCCACCTATGCCATAATTCATATATGCCTAATAAGACTAATTTGACTATGCAAACTCCATCATGACTCATAAGCGTGATAAAATCAATTCGGCTGAAGCAACAAAGTGTCTAGTTCGATTATCTTTGTAAGATTACATCTTGTTGCTCCCTCTCTGAGCAACTCGACATACAACTTTTGCAGTAGGCTGACTAGAAATGTTGCATGCCTCATCTTCATCTGCTTGAGAGACATATGAAGACGGCGCATTTTTAGATTCATCAAGCTCGCATTCTCTACTGACAGAAAAAGGTCTCTCGCTGCGCATTCAACCCGAGCCGAAACCTCATGTGCTGCAGCAGAGAATTGGCTTTGCTCTGGCCTCTGTTAGTCCCATTTCGGGCCATCTCCACCAGATGTTCGTATACTCCATAATGAAGCGAGGCCAGCACGAAGGACGAGTTGTGCAAGGCCCAGCTCCAGCAGCACTGATGTCGCGCACTCCTTGTTCTTGGGTGTCCCGTTCTTGATGATCTCCACCAGTGTCCTGATGAAAGATATCCGCCCTAACTCGCCTCGCCCCTCGGGGTGCGAGGCGAGAAGCAACAAGATCGAGAGCGCCTCATCGATCATTCCCAAATTCTTGTCCTTGAGCAAATCAAGCAATGGCGGTATGGCGCCTGCCTTGATGGCCCCGGACTTGTTTGCTTGGTGCAAGGACAAGTTGAAAAGCGCTGTAGCCGCGTCCTTCTTACCTCGAACTGTTCCGTTTTTCAAAAGATCCACTAATGGAGGAATCCCATTCATGGAGCCCACAAGCACCTTGTTCTCGTCGAGCATTGATATGCTAAACAAGGCTGCTGCAGAGTTCTCCCGCGCCTCATCCGTTCCGTTCTGCAGTATATCGATTATAGCTGGAATTGCGCCTTCTCGGGCAATTACTCTCTTGTTCGCGTCGTTGAGGGACAAGTTTAGGAGTGCAGTCACGGCGTGTACTTGGATTTTAGAGTCTGGAAACGACAGGAGCTGAACTAGAGGCGTGACTCCTCCCATGTTGGCTATCAGGATTCTGTTATCAGGGTTATCCTTGGAGAGAGTCCGGAGCTCCAGAATCGCATGCCTTCGTGCATTCAGCCGAGAAGAGGACAGATCTTGTACAAGGCAAGATATCTGGTTCACGAGTTCGCTTGAAGAGCCATTTCTTGGCAGCTCAAACTCATTCTTCTCGCACCATTGCAAAATAAGGTTGCGGAGAGCGTAATTGGGCACCACCAACAAGTGATGCAAGATTTGTCCGGTCTTTGGGCACGTCCGATGATTTGAATCCAGCCACTTCTGAATGCTCTCTCTTTCATAGGTCTTATATAAGACAGAAAAGGATATCTCAGCTTACAAATCAATCTTATGCACTACTTATATCGATGCTCTGAACTGCAACTGTTGTATGAACATCAATGTCTAGAAAAATTTGGGGAGGATTGAGCTTCAAGTATCTCGCAATGCGTGCTGAGACTAGAAGATGAAACGTGATGCTTCACTTGAAATCTGTCCTTTAAACTCACGGTTTCTCAGTTAAACTACTTGTGTTTTAGTTTCTGCAAGAATGCAATGTGTTCTGGTGGTGATTAGTGGAATTACCTGTCCGGTGGCGACGATAACAGGATCCGTCATTATCTCGAGCGTGATCGGGCATAAGAATTCATGAGGAATGGAGAGAGACGGCAACTTTTCCAGAGTCCTCGAGGAAACAGAAAAATCCTGCGCGCTTGGCTCCTCGAACCCGATGATCCGTTTGAACTTACCAAATAAGCCCATTATTTGCCGGATATTCTGCGCATCTTTTCCGAACCGCTTCACGAGTTTACTAATGGCAACTGTTTCTGCTTTCAGATCGCAGAAGGTCCGTAGTTCCAATCTGTTCGCAAGGCGCTGTAGGATGGCATTGTCCACATTCCGGTCATCCTTCTCAGATAGTACCACCATCAGATCCATCGCCAACTCAATGTCCTGTGTGTCCCTCCTCTTTTGAGCCCTTTTGAGTTGCATCCGCATTAGCTCGACCTTCATATACATGAGACCCATCAGTATATCGGTGAACGATCGACGGAACAATACACAAAATTCATCTAAATTTACTAATTTGAGCTCATGAATTCACTCGAGTCTGTTGAATTCCTCTTGATTCTGCAAAAGCGAATCCGAGAACTTGCTCTGAAGGAAACAACAATGTCATTAAACTAAAGAGTCTGCTGCAAACTTACTTGTTCCTGGACTTCAACCGAGACCCCGAGCTCATCGTAAGGCATATCATCCAAGGCCTCGTTTAGCTTATCGTAAACAGCATGGAATCTACTCATGACCGCCTCGCTCTCCAACACCTGCATTTTTTTTTATCGAAACCCGGTTCAGAAGATCGAAAACGAGGAACCCAAATGAGCACACGACCGGGTAAACAGTTAGCGAACCAGATAAATCTTGCTTCCGCGGTGACATTGCTTCAACAGCTTGTTAGCCGCAACCACCGCTTGCCTCAGGCGAACCAGGGTAGCGTCCAAACCATCACCGGCAGGGGAATCTGCGGCGCGGCGGGCCTCTCCAATCTCTTCCAAAAGCGGGACCAGCAGCTTCAACCTCCTCGCCAGATTCAGGCACTCCATCCTCTGCGTCTTCCTGTAACCACCGTAAGACCCAGCCTTCTCGATCCCTCCGATCAAGTACTCAACAACGCCACCGCCTCCATTACCGTCCGCACCGCCGCACGGCGAGCTAGAGACGGAGGAGCTCTCTCCCGCTTCTCCCTCCATGATCACCCACCGGGCGGGACTATTCCCCAGAAGGGTACCTCGAGGCCGGTCGCTTCTCCGGGGAAGACGAACGGTTCTGTCCCTAGAGCGACTGGGGAGGTTGCGTTGGGGTCGGATGATGATGATGGTGGTGGGACGGGGACGTCGTTCACGTAAAGGGCACGTCCCAGGACTTGACTCCGACGCGTCCCGACTTCTAGGCTTCTAGCATGGGCATGAATTTCTCTCCTCTCTTATCCCTATCCGAGCTCTCCGAATCGGTGCCGGAATGTCAAATGATTGGCGGCCCGGTACAATGATTCGTTGTGCAATGTCGCGGATTCCGGGGCATCTAGAGAGGGAGGAAGGAGATGGACAGAACTTTCGAAAATCAGTTAAGTCAGTCAGTCGTGTTACGTGGGGGCGGTTCACGGTTCACGCGGTTTCTTGACATGGCATGGCATGGGGGCGACGCGCATTCCCATATATATACTGCCCACTTTCGCGACGGTTCCGCGGTGGCGTTGTGCGTATCGAGCTTTCTGTTTCCGGGCAAGTGGTGGGTCCCGAATAGTGCTCTCTGTCTTTGTTTTCCTCTTTTTCTTTTTCTTTTCGGTTGCCTATTTTTGGGTGTGCCTACCATGATCCGCGGGAGCCTTTTGTTTCGTGATGGGATAATAGATTTGATTAATGGATCACACCCCCGTGTATTACACCTATCAAAATGAATCACAGACGTGTGTATTTGATGAGTTGAGTTATTAAGTTAGTTAATTATATTCAATAAATAAGTCATAAATGAAAGCACTCATCAGATAGAATTCACCTCTATAAGTTTCTATTCACCATTTTTTGTTCGCGCTTAATCTTCTACTCGCTCGCTCTATCCTCTTACCTCAACTTGAGTATGAGCTTTCCTAAATTGGATTCAATATATGCATTTTAGCAACATGGGTTGGGAGTGAATTGGGTTAAATATGGATCGCTAGATTTGTATATTATGGAAATAGGCTAAAAACGGGTTAATGGTGTATTTAGTAACCATTTCATTCCCAATAACAATTTATGCTAAAAACTAATTATTTTTGGATTTTGTTCCTTGGACAATTTTACGAGTATTCAAAAGTGTTTGATAAATATACAATTTTTTTATTTCCGAAATAAAAATACGTTTTGTACGACTCTCAAATTTTTTTGTAATTTAAACTTTCTTTTGATTTTTTAGATAATTTCATTACATTTTCTCTTTTTTTCTTTTCTTCTTCTTCTTCTTCTTCCTCTAGCCAGTCATCGGCCTCAACCATGACCGGTAATTGGCTACCTAAAAAGTATTTTGCATTACATATATTGTTGTGATGTAATAAAATGATATATGATTTCTTAGAGCCAGCTTTCTTGGGCTTTCTTAGAATAATTCTAAGAAATTAGAATAGAAAATAAAATTAATTAGTTGATTTTTATTTGGAGGCATTATGGGAGACATTTGATTCCTTGATTCCACAAGTAGCATTCTGTAGTGATTCCTAGAATTTTTATTGTTTGATGAATTTCAATTTTCTATTTGGTAGATTAAACTATATCTTAAGTAAAATTCTTTCTATGAAAGGCATAGGTTTCTAGTTTCTCTTTGGTCTTTGGTCTTGCTTTAATCCCCTTGGAATTCCGAGTTACTTATGAATAGTGATGGACTAATTAAGTCATGGATAGATGTATCATTAACTTTTCTTTTCTTTTTGTGAGAACTTATCATGGATTCATGAATTCGTTGGTCAAGCTACTAGCATTGGGATTTTCCTAAGTGATGTTTTTGGTTTGGTTTGACGAATTTTTGATTAAACTCAAACTGATAACAACTAAACTATATGGCCAGTGTTTTAAGTTCTGACTATACCACACCTTCTAAAGTAAACAAACAAGAAGAAGGTTGAGCCATGCCCTTACTTAGGATTCCCATCAGCTAAATCATTGAGTGGCACTTTGCAGTATGGATTTAACTTAGCAGGGACCAAGCTACAGCAAGACTCTTTGCTCCTTCTAATCGTGTAGTCTAGAAAATGAACATTCTTTAATCCATTATCTGCCTTGTCTTATGGTAGTGAAATCTCGCTCTCCAACAGCGGAAATAGCCATTCTTGCACCACTTCTTCCCACAACTCCACTCTAACGAGGGCTTCTTCAGTCATTATTCTAAGTTCAGGGACTCCCGGATGTCAATCCCTTTTCAAAGCCATTAGCATGTTAACCCATCTCTCAACTCAAAAAGGAAGCTCCTCCCCTTTCTTCTCTCCCTTGTCTCGAGATTTTCAACTATTTCTTATCTTGATGTGGAAGGAGAAGAGGATTAAAATGAAACGTGAAGAACCCGTCTTAGTCTCTTACATTCTACATTCTAGTCATAAAAGATTAGTCTCTTACATTCTAGTCATCATCTTAGATGTCTAGGCAACAAAATATTTGAGGGGCTTTGATAAAAATTGAAATCAGTTCGTAAAACATAAGAGGAAAGGAGTAATTACACTCCAACTAAGCAAAAAAAAAAGATTCAAGAGTATGGGGAAGGGCTTGTAGTGATGGATGACTTGGTTAGAATTCTTTCGGAAACCATAGCCAGTGTAGTTGGACGTCCGGGGAGTATGGGGAGTATGGTCGGCTCTGGCTCTGTTGAGACTCACGGATGCGAAAGAAAAAGTTGGTATTCAGCGTCTAAGGAGAAGGAAGAGCCGTCTAAACAATTTGACTATCTATCTTTTTTTTTTTTTTTGGTCTTTATAAAGCAAATTCTTTTATGAAATTCTTTTCACCTAATCTAAGGGTGCGTTTGTTTGTGTTTCTGTTTAAAAATTGTTCCAGGGAACAGAAATAGAAAAAATTATTTCTGTTCCGGGGAACAGTTTTTGAACAAAAGAACGCGTTTGGTAACTGTATAAAATTTATGTTTCTGGAATAAAAAAAGAATAGAAACACGTTTGGTAACTGTAAAAAAATTTTGTTCCTGGAATAGAAAAAGAACAGAAACACGTTTGGTAACTGTAAAAAATTTATGTTCCAAAATTTTCTCAAGTGCCTTTTATATATATATAAAGTGTAAACTTGGTATTGAATTATCATTCTCATGAAATGTTCATCAATTTAATTTTGTTCATGGTGAGTGAAGATAAACATTTTTTTTTTTTGGTCGAAGATAAACATTTTGAACATGATCATATGTGCATACTTGGTAGAAAATTTAGTAAGTAAAGTTTGTACCAAATGATCTAATTTAATTTTGTAACCGACCTTTTAATAAGGCCTATATGGAATGATTTTCTATTTGTTTGGACTTTTGTTGTGACTTTTATGTTTTAATTTCTATATGATCAAAATAATTGCGAGCCACGCACTTTAATTTTATTTTAAGACGAATAATCCAAAATTTTTACAGTATATAAATACTAATGTTTGAAATCATATATATTTTGGAAATTCAAATTGAACTTATAAAATATTAATAGGGAAAGCACAACATGAAAGAGTACATATTACTATTGTTTAATGCCAAACAAACATGACTAATTAAAAGTAAAAATACTTTTTTCATTTTTTTTTCACCTGTCCATCAAAATTTAGAATACTATATAATTTTTTTTAAAATTAACAAATTTATATGTGAATTCACGTGGTAGTATTTATATGTCCTGGTCAAGATGTCTGGTCATAAAATGTGAAAAATGCAAAAGGGAAATGTATCCTACCATTAAGAAACAAATTTTCTGCTTTCAATTATTTGTTTCTATCCTAAACGTTTGAGAGCATCTGATACATCTATAATATCAAATGGATCTCACCTGAGCCGACATGGTTTGAGAATGAAGATCAACAGTACTTAGATGCACCAGGTGACTGTAAGAACAGGGTCGATTGGTTTCCACTAGCATCAAATGAATAGAATATTTGCAGTAACAAAACATTCCTTGCTCTTTCCTTTTAGACTAAACGGAGCATCACAAACCATATCACAGAGATTATATTCTACATTTACAGTACAGAAGAAGAGTCATCAACAAAACAGAGCTTGAATTCCCCACAAGAAACTCCAATTTTCACATTCACGACGATGCCTCAGGCTGACCACTAGAAGCAGCTTGAATTTGTGAAACTTCTGGGGCAAACACTTCTGGCTGTGCCACTACTGCAGATTTGATTTGGCTTGGCACCGACGCCTGGATAATTTCTGGCGGTCTGAATTTGTCGATGTAGTAAGTTAGAGATGGCCCGGAGTATGCGGCCCTCTGCACCTGGGGTTCGTTCTTGCTGACCTGGAGGAGTACTGATGAAGCAGCGGCGATGGAAATAAGAGCAAGACCGGCAGCAATCGCTGCCGTGTTTTCAGCTCCATCAGCAGATGAACCCGCAGTTCCCGAGCTTATAGCACTTTCCGCTATGTAAATTGTAGGCTGATGCATTACGAAGACACGCATTGAGAAAAGTTACTTATTCACCTAAACAGGCCACGTAAAATGGAGAGAGAGGTAAGAAACAAAGAAACAGAAAGAATAGGCACCATGAATCAAAGTTGAAGTAGGTGCCAATAAGAGAATAGACGGGGCTCTAGCTTACGATGCTAATAATCCTTTTGCATAATTCAAAACTTGGAGAATAACCTACATCTATACTAATGGTCCAAGAAACTAGACATAAAGAATAATCCCAAGGAAACACTGCTGGTTGTGTCCATCTGGTTCTTATCACTTTAAATTTGCTCTGCAAAAGAAATGGAACAAGCTTTTTTTCGTAAGGTTTAATTTTAAAATCGGTTGAAACAGGAGAAGTAGAGTACCAGTGACCCGATGGATGTTACCCAAAGTATCATGTTTCAGAGCTTCCGACTTAGCTTCATAGTGTTGTGGGAGTACCCCAAAGGAAGAGAGCCTCTGGAAAAGCCTCTTGAATTCTTAGTATTCATGGCACTTACACAGCGGGAAGTTGGTAAGAGAGAGAGAGCTGAATTTGTGAACTCGGCCTCCTTTCAAGAATTCTAATGCTATCACTTTAAATTCTAAAATGGTAATGCCCCATCAGATATTAAGAACTTATACAATAGAAAAAAAAAGAGAAGCATGGAACAGATCATAGATTGAAATCCCATTGACCAATTTAACTAGGTTTTGGGCTTAGCATAATCTAATTCCTGCATCATGCCAGAGGAACATAACTGCTGAAAGAGGAGAGACAAAGTGCAGAATTAGTAAACCAATAGATCATTCACAAACCTCAACAGAGTATATGTTGGTTTGACCAGCAGTGTCCTTCTCAACATATCCACTCCAATCTTTCGTCTTTGGGGGAAAAGTGCCCACCACTTTGGTCTTCTCTCCTGCTAACCAATCCATGCTCACTTTTCCTACCTGTATATTTCCAACCAGTAGACTTTTATTCTCATTCTCCATCTATATAGAACCATAAATAGTCGAAACTTCCTCTTATATGAATTACAGCGAGACCCATACGCCACAGACATCAAAGTATCTTAAAGCGAACTCATATTCTTTAGCTTGACACAATCATAAAAAGCCAAAAGCATTTATGTACACCGATAATCATTTCATTAACAAGAAATTTCCTTATTCAGCTTTACATGACCACAAAAAGCAAAAATAGCACCTTATATCCAAAACAATCAAGTATAAAAGAAAAGAAACCATGCCATGAACATCAAGGCTCATCTCTCTGGCTTAAAATTAGGCAGTTCAGCTTTAATAACAATAAACAAACAAGCTTCTCATGTCCACAAATCAAGCTATGGAACTAATACCAAAGAAAGCTGTGTTTTCTGAGCATGAAATGTCTACAGGAGGTGCACCATCTCAAAAGGAACTGGACTACACCAAGAAGTCCATTCCCCATCATCATCGAAATTCACATACTCAAAGTTGAGAAATAGTTCTTCCAAACCCAGAACACCGACCGATACCAGCATACAATGTAACCAATTCAAGCCCAAATGCAAGACCCATGTGGCATAAACAAAGAAATTTCACGTTCAGACACGAAATCATTGCGTACACAAATATACGCGAACATGAACACCCAAAACCCATGCCGTAAAACACCAAAAGCCGTTCCTATTTCCTTTCGTTCCCTCCAAATCAAGCACAAGAATAACAAAGAGCCAGAGAAACCAAGGGGACACTTGCCTCCTTGTCGGGAGCACACTCTTCCACATTGCAGTCGGCATCATCGACGGAGGCCCGGACAGCGAAGGACTTGGGCTCCTGCCTCCTCAGGGGTCGGTGCCTCACGGAGAAGAACCTCGGCGACAGATTGAACGTGCAGCCGTTCGCGGATATCAGCGTGTTCATTAGAGCCTGCGATGCGCACGCCATGACTTCGCGGTTCCCCACCCACGAATCCCGCACGGAAACGCTCGTAGGACTTCTTGTGGCGGTTGAGCTCCGTTCGAGAGTCTCAAGATTCGATTTTTTCGGTTCATGCTTCTTCGTTTTCTTAAAGCTCGACTGATGATTTTTCACCAGAGGCGGAGCAGCCGGTGAAAGATGAAACTTACCTCGAATCAAAAGCTCCGGCCGGTGAAGGAGCAGCAGCTGTCGGCGCCGGAGAGGATGACGGTGGAGAACCAGAGACGCCGAGAAAGGGAGGGAGAGGGGGCGCAAGTGGAACGACGGAGGAACGAAAGCAAGAAACAAGAGAAACAAGAAAGAAACAAATTTGGTGTGTTTTTGTTCTTTTGATTGTTTAGGGCCTGTTTGGTAACCATCCAAACAGTGCCTGATTCTGATTTTTTGTTCCCAGAATCAGTTTCGGACGAGAATCGCGTTTGGTAAAATTTTTGTTCCCGGACCAAATTTGTTCCCAGGAACAGATTGGGAAGAGAATCAAGAATCAAAAAAAAGTTGATTCTTGTTCCGAGAATCAATTTGAGAATCAAAAGTCTTCTTCTTCTCTTTTCTTTTTCTTCATTGGCCGCCATCCCGCGACCGTCGCCCGCCACCGTCCGCCGTCGCCGATAACCGACAATTGGTCCGACGGGCTCGCCGGAGGCTCTCGTCTGGCCTGAAAAAATAAAAAAATAAAAAAATAAAAAAATAAAAATGAAAAAGAAAAAAAGAATAGGAGAAAAAAGAAAAAAGAAAAAAAAAAGAAGAATAGGAGAAAAAATAAAAAATAAATAAATAAAAGAAAAAGAAAAAAGGAAAAAATAAAATAAAATAAAATAAAATAAGGAAAAAAAGAAAAGAAAAGGAAAATTAAAGAAAATAAAAAAATAAAAAAAAGTAAATAAAAATAAAAGGAAAGGAAAATTAAAGCAAATTAAAAAAAGGAAAAAAATAAATAAAAAGAAAAGGAAAAAAGAAAAGAAAAGGAAAATTAAAAAATAAAAATAAAAAAAGTGAATAAAAAAATAAAAATAAAAGGAAAGGAAAATTAAAGAAAAATAAAAAATAAAAATAAAAAAGGAAAAAAAATAAATAAAAAGAAAAGGAAAATTAAAGAAAATAAAAATAAAAAAAGTAAATAAAAATAAATAAAAATAAAAGGAAAGGAAAATTAAAGAAAAATAAATATAAAAAATAAAAAAAGGAAAAAAAATAAATAAAAAGAAAAGGAAAAAAGAAAAGAAAAAGGAAAAGAGAAAAGAAAAGGAAAATTAAAGAAAATTAAAAAATAAAAATAAAAAAGGAAAAAAAATAAAATAAATAAAAATAAAAGGAAAAAAATAAAAGAAAAGGAAAAAGAAAAAAAAGAAAAAAAAGAAAAAAATTATAAAAATTATTTAAAAATTAAAATAAATTGATTTGGAACAGAATCAATGAATACGGTACCAAACGCAATTCTATTCCAGAATCAGAAATTTTGTACAGTTACCAAACACGTTGTTTTACTCAGAATCAGTTCCCGGAAACAGAATAAAAAATAATTATTTCTGATCAGAATTTGTTCCCGGGAACAGAATCGTTACCAAACGCGCCCTTAAGAAGCGTTTCTGGAACAAAAAAACAAGTTTTTTCTGTTTCTGATTTTTGTTTCAAAAGTGTTCCCGGGAACAAAAGAACAGATTTGGAACAAAAACGCAACCAAACGCGTTTCTGTTCTTTTTTTGTTCCCGGGAACAAAAAAACAGAAAAAGTGTTTATGAACAAAAAAAAGAAATACAAATAAACACGCCCTAATATGCTCACGCATCATTTGGATTCTAGTTTAAGAGTTTAATTTTTTCTAATCTTTATGGTATTTAGAAAATTATTTTTGGTATTATTACATGAGTGCAAGCCCATTCCCAATCCATGCCTTATTTGGATTATCATTAATCACTAATCAATCTTAGTAAATAGTAGGAGGTGAGTGAATAGGGTTATGTGGGTGAGGCCGGTTCATTCTTTCTGAATTCTTGATTTTGTTTTGTTACGTCAAATGAATACTAAATTTTCAATTGACCAAAATCTACTAAAGTCATTGGTAGATGGACAACTATATTAATGATGTTGTTGGAGTTGGACGGATTTGATCTTAGTAACAGTTGGATATATGGAATGAGAATAGATGACTTACTATAATACTTCCTAATATTGCACTGTAGGCACTCTATTTTATTAAACTTTTTGATTTTATGAAACTTTTTGATGAAATGTCTTCTGAATTCGATTTAATCCAATTCTAGACTAAACTAAGAATTGTTTCTCCCCCAAAATTCCTTTTTTGATTGGCAAATAAATATTTGACGAGATCCTTGGTGAGAGGATTTTTCTTTGTAATTAAGTAGCAATAATTGTCCTATACATTTAACTTTTTTTCTTTATGAAATTTAGGATCCACCCTGTGCTCTAATCATTGGAGAGAGTTTTCTTTTCTTTATAATAGGAATTCCCCTTTACTTTATATTTGTATGATGTATGAATGTGCCATAGATGAGTACTTTTCAAGGAAAAATACAAAAATAAAAATAAAATCCTAATGCAAATAGGATTAGGAAATTCTTTTGTTGTATGGATTGGATCAATTGAATCGCAAACATAAACAGTTCTAGAACTTTCCTTTCCAGTCCACGGGGAGAACATTTTTAATAAGTTTTTTCTTTTTATTTTTTTCATTTCCCTTTACTTGCCCTTTCGTCATCCGCCGACATGTTAGTCATGCGGAAAAATAACTTGTCGTTGTGATGTAAGAGAAGTCAAAAAAAATAATGAAAATAATGAATAGGTAGTTTTGAGCAGGGTGGTTCATTATCATTAAGTACTCATTAATACATTTACTTCAATGTCATTAAGTACTCATCATCATGAAAATTGGATTATATGACAATTGATTTGTTTGAACTTATATATACCTTCTACAAATTATCAAAATCTGGATTCACGCGACAAGTATTTGTTAGCAAATCGGGTAATCGGGTACTCTTTAGCTGACTTTTTACTTTTTTAAAATCAGAAACATATGCACACAAATACAAATATTGTTTGTTTTGTGCTATTTCTTTGTTTGGTCATCAACTTTTGTTTGGTTTGGTCTAGTAAAATTCTAATGGGAAAGGTCTCTCTCTGCTATTACCTTTCTAAATAACTTGAACTTGTTTTTCTCCTTCCTCCACCGCGTGAATACCAATTCGAATTAATATAGTGGTCCATACGGAGCGGAGTTTTCTCGACACCGGAGGTTTCTTGTCGTGCGTCTGCGGGCTGTCTTTCTTTCCGGGCGATTTCATGCGCACGCTTAGGGATAGGCTAAGATTGGCTAAGGGTTGACAAATGGTTTCTGGGATTTAGAAAACCATCACCATGCGGTGGTTTCGAGGTGAGAAGCAGAAGGGAGATGGCTGGTCTTTTTGGGTGCAAAGAAGATAAGTCAAAAAAGTTCTTCCATTATTAATCCATAATCCCAGCGGGAGAAGGCTTGCGAAGGAGATCGGACGGCTGGGGATGAGCTTCTCAGGGCGCGTTTGGTAGTGATTCTATTCCCGGGAATAAATTCTGATTAGAAATGATTATTTTTTATTCTGTTCCTGGGAACTGATTCTGAGTAAAAAAAATGTATTTGGTAACTGTATAAAATTTCTGATTATGGAATAGAATTGCGTTTAGTACCGTGTTCATTGATTCTGTTCTAATTAATTTCTTTTAATTTTTAAATAATTTTTTCCTTTTTTTTCTTTTTCCTTTTCTTTTCTTTTTTCCTTTTTTTTTTCTTTTTTTCTTTTTCCTTTTTTTTTTTCCTTTTTCCTTTTTTTCTTCTTTTTCTTTTTTTATTATTTTATTATTTTATTTAATTTTTTTCTCCTATTCTTCTTTCTTTTTTTTCCTTTTTTCTTTTTTCTTTTTTTCTTTTTCCTTTTCTTTTCTTTTTTTAATTTTTTAATTTAATTTTATTATTTTATTTTTTCTCCTATTCTCCTATTCTTCTTTTCCTTTTTTCCTTTTTTCCTTTTTTTCTTTTTTTCTTTTTTTCTTTTTTTTCTTTTTCCTTTTCTTTTCTTTTTTTCCTTTTTTAATTTTCTTGTTTTCTTTATTTTCTTTATTTTTCTTTTTCCTTTTTTTTTATTTTGTTATTTTTTTTTTCTATTCTTCTTTTTTAGTTTTTATTTTTTATTTTTTCTTCTTTTTTTATTTTTTTTCCTATTCCTTTTTTCTTTTTTTTCAGGCCAGACGAGAGCCTCATGCGAGCTCGCGGGACCAATTGCCACCAGTCGCAGGTGGTGTCGCGAGATGGCGGTCGATGAAGAAGAAGAAAAGAGAAGAATAAGAGTTTTGATTCTCAATTTTGTTCCCGGAATAAGAATCAACTTTTTTTTTAATTCTTGATTCTTGTCCCAAACTGATTCTTGGAACAAATTTGTTCCTGGGAAAAAAAAATTTACCAAACGCGATTCTCGTTCCAAACTGATTCTGGGAACTAAAAATCAGAATTTAATATTGTTGGGATGGTTATCAAACATGCCCTCATTCCCTGGATGGCTGGACCAAATAAAAAAATAAAATAAAATAATTAAAAAAAAGATGAGCTTTTGTAATGATTGCGTTGCTGAGGACAAAATTTGTATCCCTCGTACATGAGTATCCTATCCACAGCAACAACAGTCTTAAAGTCCAAGTCTCTGCCACTGCAGGACAACCAACCTCTTCTCTCTTGTCTCTGCTACACTCTCTTCTAGCTTGCAATTAATTGCTAGCTATGAAGGACAAGACCTCCTCTTTACATATAATGTTGCCTATAATGCGTGTAAAATTATCTCGCTCACCTTCTTCGAGCTTATGAGATAAAAGAAAAAAAAAACGGATAAATTATTGTAAGATTGAAGATTTTGAGATAAAAGAAAAAAAAAAGATAAATTGTTGTGAGATTGAAGAAAAAAAAATTCAGCTTTATACTATATCAAAAATGTCTTTTTTCACCACCGGCCGTGGTGACTCCACTAGGTAGGCTTCAGTTATCTTCTACGAGGGAGGGGAGAGGTTCGAAGCCCTTGTAATACAAGGGGGCTGGCGGAGTTACTTGGCGTCTTAAGTGTGTTACCGGAGGTGGTGGGTCCTCCCGCTTAAGGCGGTTCCTCCAGCACCAAAAAAAAAAAAAAAAAATCTTTTTTCATTACTATTAGTACGATAATTTACATGGAATATGTAAAACATTATAGGGAATATTCGAGAATACACTTTTCTTTAATATGCTAAAAAAATGTGTGAAATACTTAATCATGGTAACTATTCTAAATAGAAAAGGAAAAATAGAAAAAAACAAGGAGTGGGCCATCATTTTAAAAAGCATGGCAATTTTGTTCTAAATAAGGCCCAAAAATGAGGCACAAATAGACATTGTTTCAAATAAGGACCGATTATTTCAAATAATGGTAGGAAGTCAACATATCAATCTCAAATAAGGGCATCAACTCACAGGAGGATAATTTTGTCTTTTAAATTTTTTTTATTTTTTCTTTATTTTTTTCTATTTTTAGTAAAAACAAACTGAATAAAACTAATTTTTTTTTTAAAAAAAGGGGGAAACACAGGCAGGCGCATAAGACCGATAGAGAAAACACCTTCACAAAAAGTGACGAAGAAAGAAAGTGGAAAACGTTTTCATATCTTCAGCTAAGCCTTTAGCTTGCTGACTCACGTGTTGGCTGGTCATCGCCAGCCGGTGAAAGAAATGAGGAGGGAGAAGGAGGAAGTAAAAGAAAATTTAAAAAAAAAAATCGATTTTTTAAAATTAGAAGTAAGAAATTCAAAAAATCATATCACATACCGAATTACTAGTTTATTTTCATAATATTGCCGAAGATATTAGAGATCGATTTTTGTGATTTGTTCATGTCCAAACGCGGAGTGTCCAAAGATTTCTAAAGTCCAAAATGAGGTGCTAGTCGAAGCATGGATAAGTCCCATGAATTCAGCAGAGCTCATCACTCATCGCTACCCCTCTCCTCGAATTATGTATATTGCGACACCCTTTACTGTTATTCCTCTTCTTTTGGGCTTTTGTTCTCTTGTTCTTCTTTTTTTTTTTTTTTTAATTCTCCCTTGAATATTCTCGAGTAAAAAATGAGGGTATTTACTTATCATTTCATTGCTCGGTTATGGTGGAAAAATGGAAATCCGAAATGATTTTTATGTCAAATATCAAGCGAGTGTTTTTTTCCCCTCCTACATTTCCTTGAACACAAAAATATCTTAGGAAAAAAATAACCAATCTCGGCTATGATAAGATGGCCGCTATACATTTATTTCAGCAAGTACCCTTCACACAATTTTAAAGCGAAAATCCCACCTTAAAGAGCTCAAATTGCCCCTCCTTGAATAATCATTTCATCATCGTCTGTCTTGCTTAGAGTTGGGTGACCTTCTAGTTGGTTTGGTGGTTTTGAGCGTGTGAAAATTTGAAGAATTGAGAATGAACATCAAATAAAGTTGTAAATAAAAATACACAAATATAATTGATGACAAACTTCAAAGTGTTTGATATTTTCAAAAATCCAAATATGTGTTTGGTATTTTCAAAAATCCAATATGTGTTTGCTATTTTCAAAAATTAAAATACAATCACCGCTAATTGATTGGAAAAAAAGACCGTTCTTTTGGCCTTTTGGCTATGATCGAGCACATTCACAATTAGACTATTAAAGCTCTGGAGAATAAGTTTGATGAAAACTACGTTGGTAAATAAATAAATTTGTGGGAGGAAGTCTTCTAAAATAAGGAAAGGTATTGGTTTTTTTTGGGAATGTGAAAAAACATTTTCCCTACCTTTCTTTCGTCTCTCATTTAAATTACTTTATTATTATTATTATTTTTTTGTAATTTGAATTATTATTATTTTTTCCTTCTTCCTTTTTCTTCTTCTTGGCTAGTGGCCTGCCAAAGCAAAGGCAAGCAACCCGCCACGGCGAGGCTCGAGTGTTTGAGAGGGTGCCAAGCTGGAGCCTTGTCTAGATCAGCAACCCTTGAACATCGAGGGTGGACGCTTGCCTGTGGGCGACCGACCGAGGAAAAGAAAATTAAAGAAAAAATAATAATTATAAATTACAATTTTTTCTAAAGAAAATAAAAAAATAAAAAACAAAAAATAATCAAAAGTAGTGCATCAAATCATATAACCGAACGACACACAATATTTTTTCCCTTCGATTTCATGTTTTCATGTTTGAGTTTGAGCTGGAGATGATCATTTTCCTAAAAAAAAAAGATTTATTGGAAAATGGAGCCTAATTAGAGAAATGATTTATTTTTCGAGGCTTCACAGGAATGAAATTATATAAAGAAACTCTTCAAGAGCAAAGATCAAGCCTTCATCATCTATCCTTATCAAGATCTTTACTCAAATTATAATAATGACCTCATAATTTATTCATCAGCAGACTCCCCGAATTAAAAACAAAAACTTTCACATCACCTTCTTGGACCCAACATAGCTATCCATCCATTTTGACTTAGGATAGGTCGAATCATGCCACATGCCACAGAACAAGAACAAAAACGTGTGGAGACCAGGATAGGATCGAATCATGGGATAGAACAAAACCGTGCTGAGAAAGGTACTTGTTATGTCCCAGGCTCATGGCAAGGGAATGGCAAAAGCGTAAAAGATGTGCTGAGAAAGTTTTCCACACGTGATTTTTCTGTGATTTTTCTTTTGTGGAAAGGAAAAACAAAAACCCTCATAATTATATAAAAAAATAGCTATATTCAACTTATATTAAAGATGAAATAGACCTTATAAGATGAAATAGAGTGTTCGAGTTCTCCCAGGAAACTTTATTTTTAGCTTTATCTTCTACATATAATCTTCTTCATTTTTCTTTCAAAATTCAAAAAATAGTAAAGAATTTATGATCTTTCATGTTTTTTGAAAATTGAAAAAATTAATATATGAATGGAAAATGTTACTTATAGCCTTATAAAACTATTTAAAAACATCTTGGGCAAAAGTTCTTGCTTTTTTATTTTTTATATCTATTGTTTTATTAATATTGATTTGACATTTCTATAAATCGATCGAGTTAAAAAATATATTCTCCTTCTTCTTCTCTTTTTCATGATCCCTAAGGGCGCGCATGATAAAATTTTTTGTTTCTCGATTTCTCTATTTCTCTGTTCCCCAGAATAGGTTTGGAACAGAAATCCGTTTGGTAACGCAATTTTATTTTTCTATTTCTGAAACAGATTTCTATTCCAGAAATAGAGAAATCGAAGAAATCAGAAACTGAAATTTTTAACTTCTCAATTTCTGAAATAGAAATAGAAATAGAAATTTTTTTTTCTCAACTTTTCAATTTAGTCCAAAATATTTTAGATCACTAATATTGAAATAGAAATAGAAATAGTTAATTTAGTCCAAAATATTTTAATGATTTTTTTAATATAATCATTTCAATAAATATTGATTGAAAATCTTAACCATTGGGCCAGATGGTGGGAATTGAATGAACAAGGCTTCATCTGTTGTTGCACGCAAAAAATTTCACGCATGATAATAGTAAACTTGCCATATTCATATTTAACGAATCTTTCATCACCTACTCTTATGTAGTACGCCAGACAATAGCTCTATCTGGCTACCTATTTTTTTTAATCATAAACTTCATATTCAGGCGGTAAAAATGGATCAAATCATTAGGATTTCATCCAATTTTTCTTTTATAAGGAAAATAGATCTAATAAGGAATCTGTTGTTCTTGTAAGAGTGTTAATAAAAATACAGATTTTGATAATAAATTTTTAAGTAATCCTAGTGTTGATAATTTTGAAAAAATTGGTGACGATTTTTGAACATGGTGAGGATTTTTTTAACAAAATTTGGAAAGAAATTGTAATTAGACTTGAAGTTAGGATTTTTTTAGGAGATTAGACTATTATAATCATGGCTATCATTAGACTTATTTGATTAATGTGAAATCAATTTCAGTAAAAACATAGCGACATATTCACTACAATTGAATTTCAATTGATTTTTTTTTTTGCCATGTTGTTTATTTTCAAAAAGAAAATGTTACGTAATAGGAAACGTAAGTACATGTAATAGGAAATTCCATGAAATTGTATTTTCAACTTTATTATTTCAACTATTATTTTGTATTTAAGGATTTCCTATGTTGTTTTAGTATTATTTTGATTATTATTTTATATTTGATGATTTCCTAAGTTGTTATCTAATCAATTTATATTCCTAGAAATAGAAATTTTATTTTGTTATCAAACGGATTTCTGTTCCAGAAATAGAAATTTTGAGTCGTTATCAAACAGGTTTCTTTACTCAGAAACTTATATGGGAAATAGAAATTAAGAAATAAATTTTTTGAATAGAAATTTTGTCATGGACACCCTAAAAAATCCTAAATCTCGAAATTGACTAAATAAATAAAATTGAGTTGTAGCTGGCATTTATCTCTTTCTTCGTATCTATTTCAATAATAAAATAAAATATAGATTATTAAAAAAAACTGAGCCTAATAACAGTACGATAGAGCTTTGTAATGATTGTGTAGCAGCAGTAGGGAGAGAGATTATTTATTGCGGTTGCTTGCTATCGACAATGACGGGGGAGAGAGAAGGAGAGAAGGAGGGAGAGAGATTATTTATTGCTCTCCTCTTCTCTCTCTTCTCTGCTAGGAGATCTGTATCAGGATAGCAACTCCCTCTTCTTCATCTCTTCTTCGTGACAATTAATTCCTAGCTATTCCTAGGACTAGGAGACACAGGAGAAATGTCAAAATTGTGAGTACGCAATTACCTCTTTAATGGAAGAAGGATGGATGGACTGTTGATGAAATGCCACGACAAAGGGCTTGCTTGAACAGTCTTCTCCGGAACAAGAAGAAAAGAAGAAAGACATTCAGAATAAGAGAAAACATAATAAGAAAAATGAAGAAAATCTTGTTTCGACTCGGGATATTCTGAAAAATCAACTATTTTCAACTATTTAACTATTTCTCGTGGGTCCTTTTATTCTGCATCCCCCGGGCAATTGTATCAAATTTTGAAAAGAAATATCCTTATTTTCATTCTAAGGAATCAAAACAATTTATGAAAATATTGTATTATTCCTATTCAAGACTTAGGATTTTTCTAGAAACTTTTTTAGGTTATTGATGTCATGATTATAGATGTATTTACGTCCTTATACTAATTATGTAAGAAAAGATATGTTTAGAATTTTATGCTTAAACAATTTATTATAATTTAATTAGATAACTATATGTGTGTATGTATGTCAACAACCATATATTTATGACGTTTCAAGCAACTCATATGTGTGATAATTTATTTCAATTTTTGCATAAAGATTAAAAATGGTATCCAAACCTAAGGATATGTTCGGGAGGATGATTTACGAGTGCCATCCATGTGAAAAATACCTCCAATAACGTTTGGGAAAAATATGGCTTTTATAAATTAAAGAAAGATATGGCTTTTGGCTGGTCTTTTTGGGTGCTAAGTCAAAAAAGTTCCATCCGAGCGAGAGGAGGCATGCGAAGGAGATCGGACGGCTGGGGATGAGCCTCACATTCCTCGGATGGCTTGACCTTCCAATAATAAAATTAAATATAAATTATTAAAAAAAGTTGAGCCTTCGTAATGATTGCGTTGAGGACAAAATTTATATCCCTCGTACATGCGTATCCTATCCACTGCAACGTCCAACTCTCTCCCACACTGAACCAACCTCTTCTCTCTCCTCTTCTCTTCTCTTGCTACACTCTCTTCGCTCTCTTCTACCTCGTAGCTTGCAACTCCACGACCGCCCAACCCCGACCGTCGCCGTCGCCGTCGCCGCCCAACCAGAAACCAACCACGACCGTCTCCGTCGAAGCCCAGCCACCATCGTCGCCGTCGGAGCCCCGGCCACCACCGTCGCCAGCTACCCAACGCCGGACTCTCTTTTTGCTTCAGTGAGTTCTCGATTCCATTTTCTTTCATGCCTAGTTGAAATCCGGTTTTGGGTTTCTTTTGAATAGAATTTGTTTGAGTGTCTCCCGGTGATTAATAGCTTACGGGTTATATTGGACGGTAGCTTGCGGGTTTAATAGAAATATACTCAAAAGTGTTCCTCTCATCTTGTTTCTTGTTTGTTAGAAGACTTACTTTTTGCAACGTGGATGCTAGGTTGGAGCAATTTTAAATCAATTGAATGAAGGAAACTTTAGATTTTGATTTTGAGCATTATTTCTTGCTCCCAAATGCAAATTTCAGCTTGCGCAACTTGTTCCAGCTCTGAAATCTTTCTACTTGGCAGGCACGATACACTTTCTGGCTCTGAAATCTTTCTACTTGGCAAGCACGATACGCTTTGACAAGAAATTTTGTAGCTAATTAGCCAAATTGAAAGCTTTGATATGTCATATCAAAGGAATTACGGTAATTATGGTCAAAGAACTTATGGTAATCAAAGTCAAGGTCCTCGTCCTTGGACGCAATATCATGCGCAATATCATCTGCCACCTCTGCCCCCTGCCTTCCCTCCCCCTACTTTTGCTCAGCCTATATATAGTCATGTCTTTGCAGGACCGCCTCATGTTCTACCTTTTGAGTTTGCTCCTACTCCTATTGGTATTGGTCAGCAGAACTCTCATTATCGTCTACACTCCCACCACTTTCCAACTCCTCCTCCTCCTCCCCTTGTTAGTTTTCGAGCAGCACCATTGCCTCCTCCTCCACTTTTCTGTCCATATACTCACCTATCATCAGTGCCATCGTCAGTGGGGGACATGGCTCCCCCAGCATCGTTAGTGGCTCCCTTAGCCTCACCACCTCGTCCTTGCCTACCTCCACTTTCACGTGCAATGAGAAAGGAGTGGAAAATACAGAATAAGAGGCGGAAAAGAGAAGCCAAAGCTCGGAAGTCATACGTGCCAACTCTCCTGCAAAAGCAAAAGGCAAAAGAGAAGAAGAAGGTGAGGAATAGGAAGAAAAGAGCGGCAGCGGCAGAAGCTCGGAAGAAATTATCCTCAACCCGTGGTAAGCATGCATACAATATATGATATTTGTTTTGTGCAAATTATGGACATATCATCAAATTTGTTGAAGAGAACTAGTGAGTAGCACGACTAGTGTCCAACCTTCCCGAAACTTATGCAATGGGCCATTTGACTCCATGCACTTCAATATTAGTCAAATTGAATCATGTGCATTGGCTGCTCAATATGAAATTTACGCAACGGCATGTCATGCAGATGGGCTTGTGAGCACATTCGACCTGAACTTGCCACCCTCATCCGCTGAAGATGCAAACACCTCCAAAGGTTCTCTTGATTTTGCCGCAATTACCCCAGAAAAGGTTCTCACTGCAGATAAGAGGCTGGAGCATAACCTGGTGGAGGTGGACAGAGATGCCACCAAGAGGCTCAGACCTGAGATCAGTATACTAGATAAAGAGCTCCAAGAGCCTATGATGGGGTCGCCATCTTGTGAAACTTATGCAACGGCATGTCATGCAGATGGGCTTGTGAACACATTCAACCTGAACTTGCCATTGAACTTGCCACCCTTATCTGCTAAAGATGCAAACACCTCCCAAGGTCCTCTTGATTAAACCCAGAAGCTGCCTCCATTCTTGTGCCTAAGCTTAAAACTGTAACGCGGCTATGGACGGAGCACCTAGCGTAAGTCTTAACCTTCTTGACCACTCAAGTTAGTCACATATGATTATCATTCTTTGGAATGTAATAATACTTTTCTTAGTGTTATGACATTTTAGCAGACAATGATTCTTGCATTTTCTATTTCTGCCCTATAATCTTTCCAATTAATTGAACTTATTTCAAATAATTGTCAGACATATACTCCATGAGAGAGCCAAGGACACCAAACAATAAGAGAAAACAAGAGTTTGATGAGCCTAGCCTTAGATCCAAATGAAAGAAATGTCTCGTTTTGTCATGATATCTAGTAAAATGTACATAGGAGTTAAATAGTTGTCTGCAATCTTATAGTTTTTGTTTACTATTTTGCAAGTATGAAATACCAGAGGGACACCCTCTTATGAATGGGGTCAGTCAACATTGCATCTTCTTATAACTATGACAATGTATGTTCACTTTGTTCACTTTGTGTTAATGCCATTTTCCCATTTGTAGCTGGACAAGCTAGAAGCAGATGATCCGTCCAAATACCTCCTCACAATATGGACACCAGGTGAGTAAAGAACATAAAGGAGGTTAAAGAGTCCAAGTTCATTACATTGATGGCTGTTTGCAGAGATATAAACAATAAAAAATGGAAAATTTTCGGCCAAGTTGACTCCAGTGTATTTCTTTGGGTATTTGAAATGGTTTCACAATCAGGCGCAACGGCTTCTTCTGTTCAACCACCTGAACATAGGTGCAATTCCCAAGAATTTGGCACTCTCTGCAACTCATGCAACAGTATAAGAGAAGCAAATTTGCAGACTGTTCGGGGAACATTTCTGGTGAGAATATCAGTAATCTCAGTATCTATCCTGTACATAGCAGTATCTCAAGTAATAAAATCCAGTCATTGTCAGTGGACTCTATTTTGTCAAATATACAATATTCCGGTGAACGCCATAAAGAATTCCAAGTTCATCTAGCCCTTTGGTTTTCAACTCTAGGGTTTTTTAGTAATTCGGCTCTAGATTTGTACATCCTTTTCCTTTTTTCTTTACTGGATAAAGTTTTTCGATTATTTCCATGCAGGTGTTGCCACCACTTTGTGCTGAACTTCGGAATCTGGCGATTCTTACAATAGCAGAGTCTCAGGTACTTGGTCTTGAGTCTTTAACTTCAGGAACAAATGTTGGACAGCAAGGATGTCTACATGTAGACAGATTGGCTGCTTTTCTGTAAATCTTTCTTGCATACATTGTAAAAGAAAAGCAGAAATGCGGATAAAAGTATCTCTTTTCCTTCAAAGTGAAGTTTTATGAACCAAAAAAAAGAAAGATTTAAGGGACAACTTGACTTATATGTTGCTTTAATGAAACTAGATTTATTTGCACGAAACAATAATTAAGACGGCGGCACACTGAAATTGTTTTGTTGTCCTGACCCATTATATTGACTTTCACCGAATTTTATTTTCTTTGGAGTATTGAAGTGAAAATCAATTGGAAGGGTACCAAGGGGCTAACTCAATGACTTTTCCATGACTCAGCAGTTTTCATGTGAATCGGAAACTCACTTTTTCCTAATTTTTTCACCTTGATCACTATTTCTTTGTCTTTATCTAGGTTATCTTAACTTTTTGACTTATGCTAGGTTAGACATTTGTATAGTGGCTGCCTGCCTTTAGTATGAGGTCGTTTCCATTCAGTTTGATGGTAAAGTTGCAGTTGCTCTTTGCTTTGGTGGCTCTTTCTCTTCTCGTCCTCATCTTTCTCTTTGTTCTTTCTTTCGTGGGCCTAACTTTCATTTACGAGGTACGGTGAAGGAGAGAGAGAGAGAGGGAAGGGAAAATAACAGTTAAAAAATGCAAAATTAAATTTGAAAGAGAATATGGGATAAAATATGTTTAGTCATATTTTTAGTTTCGAATATCAGATGTCTCTCTATTTTAGCTGGATGGGCATGACAAAAATACAAAAAGAAAATAAAAGAGAGATTATAAATGATAGTTACAAGAATCGAAGAATAAGCATCATTTTATCTAACTTTTATCTTATATATTAGCTAGACATGAGTAGGCGATTGAGCACAAATTTCTTACTTACATTAACCGCCTAATTCCTCCCAAACAACTTTATAACTATTCTTAAGAATGCAAAGCTCAATTATATTTGGATGCAATGACTGGAAAATTCGACTCTCGACCTCGTCTGCGTCCTCTCTCTCTCTCTCTCTCTCTCTCTTCCTTTTTTCTCAACAGTGACTACTTGCCGTTCTTTTTCTTTTCCGCGCGCCACCACAGCCGCGGAGCTTGAGCCCAGGACTCTCGCGGCTGCCATAAGCTCGACCTCGAGCCTAGGGCTTGTGGTAGCCATGGCAGGTCAAGTTACGAGCACACAGACATGGCCGTTCCCTTGGGCGCGAGCTCGAGGTCAAAGCAGCCATGGTCGAGGTCGAGGTCGAGGTCGACCTGCAATCTCGCATTTGCTATCGCTGTGGAGCTGAGGCTTGAGCCTAAAGCTCGAGGTCAAAGTAGCCACAGTCACTCTTTCAACGAGCTTGCGACAATTATTGCCGTAGCTCGAGGTCGCGACCAGGGTCACTTGAGCTGGAGCTCCACGGCCATGGCGCCCACAAGAATAAAAGAAGAAACGCAAGCGCAGTGCAGAGAGGAGGAGAGAAATCACGAGAGGAGAGAGAGTGGTGGGACCAGATGAAACGTGGCCACGCGTCGTCCATTAAATGGGCTGTCCCCACGACGTGGCTTAGGCCAACCCGAGATTTTCTCGTAAAACAAACATCCTACCGAGAAAATATTGGCTGAGTTTAACCCTCCACGTAGGCGTAGGGTAACACCATTCAGAATCCGACACGTGGCTCCACGTGGAGATGGCGTCAGAGAGATTCAAAATCTGCGCGCGCCGCTCCCGGGCCCACCACTGACACTCTCTCTCCTCTGCGACGCCTGCGACCTGTCGACTCATCTCTCTCTCCCCCCGTTCTCCGTTCCGTTCCGTTGCGGGGGACAACAAAAACGAACCTTCGTTCTCGCCGACGCTCTCTCTCTCCCAGCACACGACTCCTCTCTCTCTCCCCGCTCTCTCTCCTCGTTCTCGCCGACGCTCCTCCGCACGACGCCGACGCCCCTCCTCCTCCGCCTCCACAGGTTGCCGGCGACGCCGACGCCCCTCCGCCGGTTGCCTCCGTCGCCCCTGACTTCGACGCCGACGCCGACGCCGACGCAGCCTTCGCCCCTGAACCCTAGTCAGACGCCGACGCCCCGCCGACGCTCCTCCGCACGACACCGACACCCCTCCTACTCCGCCTCCACAGGTTGCCCGCGACGCCGACACCTCTCCGCCGGTTGCCTCCATCGCCCCCGACTCCGACGCCGACGCCAACGCCGACGCAGCCTCTGCCCCTGAACCCTAGTCAGACGCCGACGCCCCTCCGCCTCCGCCTCCGCCCTCGGGCCCCTCCCCTTCCTCTCCCCCGTCGCCAACTCCGTCGCGTCTTGCTATTCCAGGTGAGCGCCGCTTCCGATTCCTTTCTCCGCTCGCTCGCTCACGAACGACCAGCCTGAAAGTGAATGTGCTTTCCTGGGAGATTCTCTCTATCGACTGAACGTACCTCGAGGTGTCGGCGGAGGTTTGTGCTGGTCGGTGCGCAATGTTTGAAAGAGCGGCGGCAGCTTTAGGTTCAGACTATGCCGCGATATGCATTTTGTTTTTTGAAAATTTAGTGTGGACTTAGGAATGCTTGTGAAATTTGAATCCGTGATGACAGCTGTAATGTATGATGCCTATGTTAGCATCGGGCAGTGACTGAAATCATATATGACCTTGTCTATTGTAGTTGCTGCCAAAATGTTCGCGTGAGATTGTGAGGAACCTATCTGTTGTTCACGCTTGGTTGATGTTTAAGGCATGTGATTAATGGTTTCGTTCAACGAGATGCTGATGAGAAGTGTTTGTAACTGAGTGTTAAGTCATCTGTCCCTTTACCTTTGGCGCATCTCTTTGCAATGGATGTAATCATATGTTTGAGGTGTTCATCTGGTACTGAATTTGCTCCTCCGAGTTAACTGGATAAATTCATCGCAGAACAAAAAAGATGTTCAGCACCAAATCTCCGTCTTGTTGTTCATCGGATTGACATGTGGGACGCTGATGCAGCATTTTTCTCTTCTTCCTTGTTAAAAATCTATAGCAAACTTTGGCATATCATCCATAAGAACTAAGGAACAATCAGCCGCTTTCTTTACGCGTAATTTTGTTGCTAAGACAAGAAATTCAGTCTTCAGGAAACTGGGTAAGGCAGTGAACTGATGAGGCCGAACTTGTATACTTTCAGCTTTTGCGGGGGCAAAGAATGTGAACATTGTACCTGCAGCAACCAAATATGTTTAGGTTCATTCAATTTGACTCGTCTTTCCTTTTTGTTCCTTCTTTTAAAGAAATCCCTACAGTTCTTATAAAGTTGAGGTATATGTATTATCCTATGTTCAGTTTACGAGAGCACACTTAACATGGGTGGTTTAGTATTCTGTCTAATGCTTCCATGATTGTTGACCAAGGAAATCCTAAGACTGTTGCATATGTTTTACATGAGTCAACCTGTAGATATGTTATGTTTCTGATAGTTTCAACCATACAAGTTTAGGAACCCATCATGGATAAGGTCATAGGTTTGATGAGTAGAGTTTTTTACAAATGTGAGTTGAGATATAACTTCAGTCAGTATATTTACATTTGCTTTTCTGTTGGATACAGAGGAGGTGAAGTCCAAATGTCCGAGGATTACACATGCAGATCTATACCAGGTGAAAAGACTGTAAAGGATTGGTTCTTCTGTCTTACATATCACGAGTTGGCTCCCCAAATAGGCGGACAAAATCATTGTTGATATAACAAACTTAGTTTGAAAAAGACTTCGAATTCTTGCCATGTAACTTTGATGTTTTCTGCCCTCCAGTATGCAACATCTTCAAAACTAATATGCATGCACGTAGTGAAGCCCTTAATTGGCATAACCCACAAATTCTCTACTTTCAGATGCTTTAGGAGCAAATCTTTATCTATCTTATTTTTAGTCCTCTGGGAATTTAGTTCTCAGTTGCTTATAGGAAATCTCCTCTGTCTAGTTCAACTGGTATTTTTCTTGGTTGTTTAGCGGTTGAATAATGTTATATTTTAGCTGATCAATTTTAGTGGTTACTATAAAAAAAATGGTCTATCAATTGTGAGTATTGATCATTATGAGCGAAATGCCTGTTTCAGCTAGCAGGAGTTGTTGCAGTAGAAGTCACTGGAGGTCCCACAATCGACTTTGTTCCTGGAAGAAAGGTACTCTGTTTTAGCTGTATGTGAGCAAGATAATTCCAACGAGTGCCTTATTAAGTTTTTTTCTATCCGCAGGATTCAAGAGTTTCTCCAAACGAAGGAAGACTTCCAGATGCTAATCAAGGTATTTTGTTGTGTCAACTTTCCCTTTGTTGTTTGGCCTCCCTTTATTTCCCTCCATCCCTCCCTCTAAATATTATGGCCTACCGTGCTTCTTGTTGCTCCAGGTGAAAAGTTAAATAACTATTTATTGTTTTTCTTATGGTTGTGGGCCTGTTAGTATTGAAATGTATGTCCATCTCATCTGAATATCAATTAGTAAGTTTCCAGAGGAATGATTTGAATGAGATAAGAAGCGCAGTGGAAAAAGAGGTATCGGAGCTAACTGACATTCAGATGTTGTACATCCCATCTAAATGTCAGTAAGTTTCCAGATTAAGAACTGCACAAGCAAAATGGGCACAGTGCCTATTTCGTATGAGTCAGCTGTTGTGAACTCACTACGAAGAATGACTTGAGAGAGAAGTGCTGGGATTTGAACTCTTGATCTGTCATATGAAACAGTGCTAGAATATCCAACCTAAAAGTTTAAGCTGTCATGTGGAGAGAGACAACATGTATATAAGAAAACTGAGCCATTAGGTGAGAGAGACTATGTGTATGAGACTCATTATGACCATGTTTTCAGGGGATGTTTGATTATATTTAAAAGAATATTACTACTCATGCAAACCCAGTTTGATATTTCACATGATATTTTACATCTGCAACTCACTGTAGCTGATCGAAAGGAGGCTCAAATGAAAGGAGGCCTTCAACCGCAGCTTGGTTAAGCTTATCGATTTGTGATATTCACGTTTAACAATCGAGTGCCTATCCATAACTTATCATAGCTCTAAATCCATAGGAGATCTTCCATGCGTTATAATTCTCTTATTGGTGAAATACATGTACATTTTGCTTAAAGGGTATTTGAAATTTGTTCTAAACTTGTCATTGCTGGATGTAGGTCCTCCACATCTAAGGGACATATTTTACAGGATGGGTCTCTCGGACAAGGACATAGTGGCCTTATCAGGGGCTCATACACTGGTAATTTCTATTTCTGCTTGGATTTACATTCAAGGTCAGCTGGGGATGTGCAACCACACTTGTTATTTTTTTATTCTTGTGTCTAGGGAAGGGCACACCTGGAAAGATCTGGATTTGATGGTCCTTGGACTCAGGAACCCCTTAAGTTTGATAATTCATATTTTGTGTAAGATTTCATCTTTTCACTGGATGCATTTTCTAAGTTTCGGTTGGAGCATTATAGAGCCAGATACTAATTGATCATTTTTGACACAGCGAGCTGTTGAAAGGGGAAGCAGAGGGGCTGCTGAAACTGCCAACTGACAAGGCATTGCTGGAAGATCCTGCATTTCGCCCTTATGTTGAGTTGTATGCGAAGGTAAATAAGCTTTTTGCGTGGTCTGGTGACTCCATCAATAAATCTATAAAATCGAATTGCAGTTGCATGGTTTCCTTTTGTAAATTTCTTTTTGATGAAACTACCCCACCCACACCACTATTTCGTTTCCTTATGCACACGGTCTATAACCCTTTGATGGTACTGTCCTTGGTTTTGCCGAGAATGAAAAGAGATGGAAAGTGTTTTTCATGGAATTTATGCTGTGTAGGCTTGTGATGCTTAAAAGTAAGCATTCAGTCTGTTCCATCGCTATCTTCTATGTAGAGACCAGGAAATATTCATAATGAGATCGCACATCAAATGTTTGGTAGATACATACATGTGTTGGGATGGATATATTATGTGGTTCCCTGAAACCTCTAGGCTAGAGCATCATCTTTGTGCTACTGGGAACACCTGATTTGATATCTGAATTGGTTGTTGTTCCTGCAACTCTCTCGTGGTGGTTGGCACGACCTTGAGAAGAGACAAACGGACAATTTGATACCGTGCTTCTTTTCCTCCTCGTTTTCTTTTGCTATATGCTCTTCTTTCCCTAATGTTGTCAAGCATGTGGCAGGATGAGGATGCATTTTTCAGAGATTATGCAATCTTGCATAAGAAGCTCTCTGAACTGGGGTTCACGCCAAGTTCTTCAGGCAGCAAGACAGTAGCGAATGGTGCCGTATTGGCACAAGGTGCTGTTGGAGTGGCAGTGGCTGTGGCTGTGGTGATCTTGAGCTACTTCTATGAAGTGCGCAAGAAAATGAAGTGAATGCTGTTCTCCGATTTCCCTTTGTACCTAGCATATATTTTAGCACTTAGTGCTGCCTGCACCATATATCTTCATCCACAATAATAGTCAAAGCATTGCCGGTGCTTGGATGGAACAAGCCAGCAAACTCTTTGAAAGTCACAAGAAAAATCTATGCCCATTTTCAACACATCTTTTGTTGCGTGATACTACCTTTTCCAGTTGGTTAGTAGTTAAACATGCTGCTTTGAGTGAGTTGCATTATGCGTATGACGCTTGGTAATATGCATTTATGCGATGCTTGCCAAACTACCAATCCTTCGAGCAAATTTCTCCAACCTAAGAAAAATGTTTAGCTAGATCAAGATTTCTTCCCATGTGCAAGAGATGATTATTAAGAATCTGGGACGTCTGATGCACCTTTTCCGTCATTGAACGGCGAACATTTTCACCACTTGGAATCTTTCATTGGTGGATTTGTTCTTCAACGCACGTTAGCGTTTTAACTTTGGTTGAAGAACCACTCTAGCCCTTTCTCCATCTTTTTCGATTTCTCCTCTCAGCTTGTGGATGGCTGTATTGTTTCGTCTGCTTCAACGGGGAATCAAGTCAGAGACGTGGTTTCGACCTCTCGTAAAGAAGTATGGGACGCGCGCACCTCTTAATTGACACGATGGCTCTGGTAATTTGGACATCGCTTCTGATTTGAAAACAAATAATTCTGTGAGTGAATTAAGGAGATTAACATGAAAAAAGAATAACAAACTTTCAAATTAAAATGAAAAGCATACGCTATCCGGTTCAACACATCTGGGGAAGGAGGAGCGCGCTAGGATTCCTCTGGGTTAAAAGCCAGTCTTCGAGCAAGAGGAGCCTCCTCATCGCACGCTGGGGTCCTAACTTTGGTTGAAGATCCAGTCTCGCCATTTCTTCATCTTTCTCTCCTCTCAGCTTGTAGATGGTTGCATTGTTTCGTCTGCTTAACGGGAAATCAAGTCAGGCGAGGTTTCGACCTCTTGTGATGTCGTATGGGACACGTGCGCCTCTCATTGACACAATGACTCTGGTAATTTGGACATTGCTTCTGATTTGAAAACTAATTATTCTGCAAGTGAACTGTGGAGATTAACATGAAAAAGGGATAATGAATTGTCAAACCGAAATGAAAAGCACGCACTATCTGGTTCAACACATCTGGGAAAAAGAAGGAACGCCCTAGTTTGGCTTTAGTCAAAGGTAATTGTTGAATGGGAATAAGAGGGGCTGCTGAAACTGCCAACTGACGAGGCATTGTTGGAAGATCCTGCATTTCGCTCTTATGTAGAGTTGTATGCCAAGGTAATATAAGGCTTTTCGCGCGGTTTGGAAATGAAATGAAAGCGTGCACGCATACACATGGAGGCATGCGCCTGCTTATGTACATACGCATGGATACTCAATTACCAGAATAGCACCATACAACAAACCATAAACTCTTTTTTTTCCCGTGTAACTACAGAAACAAGAAACGGTAACAAGAGATACATATCTATGCATCTATTGGCTATAATTTCAAGATGTCAAAATCAGCTCCTTTACTACAAAATGACAGCATGAAGCAAATTCAAGTGTAAGGAAATATAAACCAGATCCTCACTTCTAAACGTTTCAGATTAACAATTGAAGGCAACCCCTTGCTTGCAGCAGCCAATTCTATCAGCTCCAGCTGTTCATCCTCCATAAGCTCCATGGACTCCTTGGCAATTCTGCGAGCAGTGGCCTTCTCCACTGCAGCTTTTCGTCTCTCTGTTTCTTTTTCTCGATGAAACTCTTCTTTTTGTCTCTTTTTCTCCGCCTTCCAAACAAAAAACTAGAGAAGTTGGTAAAGAAAAGAGAAAAGAAGAGATGCTGCTTAACCAATCAAATAAAGCAAAAGAAACTAACTAGTGAAAATGCAATATCAAGCTCAAATACTTACCTTAATAGATTCTTTCTGTAAATACTTCTCTCGTCGCTCTGATTCTCGCCTTTGCTCACGTAGCAATCTCTCCTCCTCTCTCTACTGTTCACACATCAACCTTTCTTCTTCCTTCCTTCTTTCACGATCAAATCTTTCCATCTCTTTCCTCATTCGTTCCTCAGACTGCAATAGAAAAATACAGGATATCAGTACATGCTAAAGTTTTCTCCACAAAGCTCACATATCCTTAACAGTCAGCACAACTCTTCAAAAAGATTGAAACCTTTGGAAGATGACTACATCAATGAAATAGCAGCAAATAACAAATTGAACGTCACACAATCTCCATATGACAAGTAATGACCAACATACTAGAAGGGGTTCCTCTTTCTGTACAAAATTGCATATGTGTGGCTTTTCTTTTGATACGGTAACTGACTATTACATAAACATCATTACGGTAACTGACTATTACATAAACACCACCATATTTATTCACCAGAGATGAAAACATGGAATCAAAATGCTCCTTTCGCTCGCTATGGCGCTAAGATATAATTGCAAGAAACTTCTTCTTCGCTCTATCAGAAATGGGAAACAAAGGTTAGCATTCCAATTCAAAATTACATACTACTAACAGTACAGTCAAGAAATTGAAGCAAAAATTATGTAGAATAGAAAGCAGTGCAGCTGTGTCACTCACTTCCCCCTCTTTCTAAGAGGATCTGTAGGTGGTTCAGTTTTGGAAATTTGCTTTGCCCACTTCTCGTATGCCTTGGTTGTCTTCAACGTTCCTGTAGGACACAGAGAAACAGAGCATGCATTAAGCACTATAACAGGATAGTGTACGCTACATAATCAAGCACGCATAAGATCTAGGCTACTAAACACTAGTATCCTCAGACCAGCATTATTTAGAAACATAAAAAGACAAAAGGATGCTCTCCATAAAAGTCAATGAGCAACCTGTGCTAAATTTTATCATTGTGAAAGAAAATTATTTTTTACATATTGACCTCACTGTTATTAAACTCTATAAAACACGATGAAGCCCAGCCCTGCTTGAAGTCTCAAATTCTGATTGAGGTTTAAGAGTAAATCTAACGGTCAAGAAGAGATCAAATTGTCAAAAAACCAACCTGCTGCTATTGCATCATCAATGATATCCTTAAAGCGGTGGTAATCAAGCTTGGGATCTGAGCAGAGCATCGAACAGAAAAGCCTGTGAAGGAAAAGGTACAAAAGATTTCAAATACTTTAATGTCAGATAGGCATCTATAAGAAAGGAAAAAAGAGAGGAAAAAGGACATATCAACCCCACCTGTTCATGTTACCCTTGAATTTCTCATATAGTTTCTAGCTAAGATCATTCTTTTCAGAATCAGAACCTCTATAGTTTGGCTCAAACTCTTCAATGTCTGCTTCAGTAACCACTTGGATGAAGCCATGTCAGATAACTTCAAACCTAGAGATATTCATGCAAGAGAATGTCATTCACATCAGAAAGATGTCATTCCAGGTAGAATATGATCAACCTTGTATACAGCTCTAAAATACCCGTGCAGATTCTGAGCGACTTCCCCTGCAAGGTCCTAAGTACCAGGAAGATAGATGTGAGAAAAAGCACTCGCAATAATGAAAGAAAACTCTAATTGCCCAATAATATAAACTATTATACTTGGGCTTAAAGTATATCACAATTTGATCATCTTTCGTCACATTTTAGCTAGGCCATTTCAAAACACAGAGTCTATGGACCATGCTATCTTAAATATATTCAACTAAGTAACATAATTTCTCTCTTTGCTTGGAGCAGCTATTTATCTATCGAATAGAGATCAAGACTTAATTCTCTCCTGGTTTTTGTGACTATGCTTCTGCAGAGATTCAGGTGGAACTCACAGCATACAAAGTGCAACTCATGTCGATTTTATTATTCATCCAACATGACTTGAGATGCTAATTATATCTCATAAGCAACTTAACTGATCATTGGCTGTGATCTTTATTTAAGATGAGAAGCATTTCATTCGAATAGACACAAAGCAAATGGACTAACCCTACTACAAGCATATTATTATATCAATTAACTAGATTAAAACATCAGAATGTCTATACAAACTCCGACATTCTCGGTCAAAATATGACAATTCATTGGGGTCAAATGCACTCGCTGTAACAAATCAGAATGCCTCTGAACTGCAACAGTAGGTAGGGAGCCAGTCCTTCAACCCAGTCGTTCCGTGTACTCTTCCCACATGCTTTACAATAACAACTTACAAGCCTCATAAACAACCATAGAAAGACAAAAAAGGACTTACAGGTTTCATTATCATTTTGAGAAAAAGCGTGATGCAAAATATTTCATTTTCATAAACAAATTGCTCTTTGTTGAAGGCAAATTCTCAAGACCTCATGGTTTTCCATCAGTAATATTCACTCCCTGCTCAATAATCTCCCTTGCAAGCATCAAATAGAAAAACTTGATTTTTACTTACTGTAAAGTTACGCAGGAAACACTATAACGACTATCACACGCTTGCAACTAAAACAATTCATCCCCACCTCAATGTAGCTCTCAATTCGTGAAATTTCATTGCCTCAATTTTGGCCAGGTCATTATTAGGCAACACGACTTCACCAATGCTTGCACCAGAATTTTTCTGCAGAAAAAATGAATGCTAAATGGTCAAGTCCCCAAAACAGGGGTGGAACGATAGGTTCGATTAAAAGACAATACCTTGACATGACTTTTGGTAGAACTAGGAACTGAAGCCACCAATCCTTTCGATTTCTTCCCTTTTTTGTCCTTAGAAGTCGCCGCCGACTCAGGTGTCGACGAATTCGACACACCCCTTTTGGACACCATTTCGCTCGCTCCGAGCAAGGCGATAGAACGACCAACCCAGAATCTCGGAGCAGCTACAACGTGCGAAAAAGTCAGCAACTTTTTAAGGAACCAAAGCAAGGGAAACCAGGATTCGAAACTGCCGTCCCATTGTCGCTTAGCAGTCGCTTTTGCTGAAGGACCGATCGAAGTGAAAAGGGTAGTCATCCGGAAAGAAAGACTATAAAATCCACGTTGGGTTCACGCAAAAAATGACAGGTACCCGGAAGAACCTCAAAGAAGGGGTGGCGAAACCCCTGAACTCTAGTCGAAATGCTTGCCTCATGGATGAAAGAATGCACAGAAAGAGACACTCAGAGAGAGAGAGAGCAGTACAGTGTTGCTGAGCAATGAAGAAGAGACGCAGCACGAGGGCATACCCGAGACCTCACCAAACCGCGAAGGCGGAGGCAACCGGCTTGAGGGGCGTTGGAGTCGGGGGCGACGGAGGCAACCGGCTTGAGGGGCGTCGGCGTCGTACGGAGGAGCGTCGGCAGCGTCGGCGTCAGGGTGGGGGAGATGGAAGCAACCAGCGGAGGAGAGAGAGCAGAGGAGGGGCGTCGGTGTCGTGTGGAGGAGCGTCGGCGAGAACGGGGAGAGAGAGCAGAGGAGGGGAAGAGCAAATGGAAGGCGAAGGTTCGTTTTTGTTCTCCCCCGCGACGGAACGGAACGGAGAACGGGGAGAGAGAGAGGAGAGAGAGGAGTCGACAGGTCGCAGGCGTCGTAGAGGAGAGCAGAGGAGAGAGAGCGTCAGAGTGGTGGGCCCCAGGAGCGGCCCGCGCAAATTTTAAACCTCTGACGCCATTTACACGTGGAGCCACGTGTCACCTTCTGAATGGTGTTACCCTACGCCTACGTGGAGGGTTAAACTCAGCCAATATTTTCTCGAAAATCTCGGGTTGGCCTAAACCACGTCGTGGGGACAGCCCATTTAATGGACGACGCGTGGCGCCACGTTTCATCGGGTCCCACCACTCTCTCTCTCCTCCTCTCTCCACTGCGCTTGCGTTTCTTCTTTTATTCTTGTGGGCGCCATGACCATGGAGCTCGAGCTTGGGTAGCCCTGGTCGCGAGCTCAAGCTACGGCAAAAATTGTTGCGAGCTCGTTGAACGAGTGACCGTGGCTACTTTGACCTCGAGCTTTAGGCTCAAGCCTCAGCTCCATAGCCATAGCAAATGCGAGACTGCAGATCAACCTCGACCTCGACCATGGCTGCTTTGACCTCGAGCTCGCGCCCATGGGAACGACCATGTCTGTGTGCTCGTAACTTGACCTGCCATGGCTACCACAAGCCCTAGGCTCGAGGTCGAGCTTATGGCAGCCGCGAGAGTCCTGGGCTCAAGCTCCGCGGCTGTGGTGGCGCACAAAAAAGAAAAAGAACGGCAAGTAGTCACTGTTGAGAAAAAAGAGAGAGAGAGAGAGAGAGAGAGAGAGAGAGAGAGAGAGAGAGAGAGGACGCAGACGAGGTCGAGCTCCGCGGCCATGGCGGCCACAAGGAAAAAGGAAGAAACGCAAGCACAGAGGAGAGGAATCACAGGAAGGAAGAGTGGAGGAGGGAGTGGTGGGACCCGGATGACACGTGGCGCCATCTGTCGTCCATTAAATGGGCCATTCCCACGGTGACGTGGAGACCTACCCAAGATTTTATCGTAAAACAGCACACGATCCCTGAACGATCATTCGCACGTCGGTTTTCCCTCCGAACCATTTTTGTTGCCTTTAATCCCTGTTGAGAAGTCTGGATATGACGTGGCCAAAAAATCTAATCTAATGGAGAAGGTCTCCTGTGTACTTTACTTGCACGTACTCCTTCGTTACCTTAGCTATAAAATTAACTAATGTTTGAGCATTTAAAAAAAATTAATTTTACAATGGCTATTACATTGAGTTATGTTATGCTGGACACAAATCATACTATTCAGATATACCCACAATTAAATGGCATAAATAGATTTAATTGTCAAAATTAATCCATGAAATATATGCTTGCACAACGTAAATTTAAATGCGCTATATTTGCAAATCAAATTAATTGACTCCCTAAGCGGATGCACTAAACCACATAACTTTGTTTGGGCACACTCGGTGTCAAAGTAAGGAGGGGGCAACTAGATCCCTCGGCAAATTCCATATTATTTTAGTTATTATAGACACAAAGTAAACACATAGTTGATACTTCATCATTCTCAATCGTCATAAAATAAAATTAAAAGGCCACGTTGAATTTTGGTCACAATTTAATTTACCTCATCCTTACACATGACTTAATTCCTCATCTTTTACAAACTTTTATGACAGTTATTAGCGATTTCAACTTTGTGCTTTTGGATTATTAGTGATACAATCATCAAAAGCTTAGCACTGTCCAAGTATCTTTGCCTCGATCACTAGGCAGTCTGGCTTTGTTTTGAGCCAATGGAGATGAAGTGAACTATGCCATGGTTTCCACTTCTGAAGCATACTTTGGACATTGCTATTCTGCACTTGCGATTTGAGTATGCCAAGTTATCGTCGTGGACTTGTACCTTAATTTTTTTTTTTTTTTTTGATGATAGAGAACTAATTCCAGGAAGTCTATTGAGAAGATGTGGAAAGAGTCTCTCGAGCACAGTGCTTCTCAATGTTTGAGGTGGTTCGATCTAGACTAAAGAACTAAAAATGCGTAATGATGACATCATTTCGTTGTTGAAAGGGTGACGGAAATCCCACTCCATTGGTCATATCCATCTCATGGTTTTTGAATATAAAGGGACTCCTCTTTTTGCCTAATATTATTCAATCAAAGTGCTTCAAAGATATTATGATGGCGGACAACTGCACCAAAATGCAATTGCTAATTCAAACTAAGCATGCAAATTTAGTTAAAATTGTGTACATTCTAAAGGCCACTCAATGCGTTTTATTGAATCAGATTAGCCTAGATCACATGGAGTTGCAAAATTATGGCACCCCATCATTCAATTTCACTCCACTGCTAGGGCATTTTAGTATTTTAAAACATAGCAATATGGACCACGACAAAACATAATTGAAATACGAGGAACAAAAAAAGGGGTGGTAACAATTAATGAAGAGGAATGCTTAGTAAAGAAAGTTCCGATCATGGGTCAAGTTAGGCCTGATTGCAAATGAGGTCACATGCATGCTGGCAAGTTTCAATCATGTAGTAGGCCCTGTCCCGGTCATGATCAAGCTCCATCTATTTGTTGTTGGATTCATTTTTTCCCTTCTTCAATTCGTATGAAACTTATCACCATCTTCCTCAAATGCCTTGATTCAAACTTTTGCTTAGGGTGATCTAAAGGTGGCAAACAATAACGCCCGAGAATAGTATGATTTCCATGCCATTACACGGTTGGAAGGAGGAATAGGCCGGACTATCAAAAGGGCCTTTGGATCTGACTTTCAAAAATCGAAATGGGCTGAGGCTTGGCATGCATGCTAGGAGGATCTTATTGAAAAACCACATTAATCCATGCCACAATGACTAGAAATATTTGCATGACATTTTGAGCCAGATCACATATCGATTTGGTTAATAAAATTCCGTGGTTTTATCTTAAAAAAATTATGTAATTCCTAAATCTGGAAGAATGTTGTTAAGGAATGAGAATGTGAGAACCTTCAGTTTCGATGTTTTTGTTTATTCATAATATTTTTCTTTTTGTAAAAAAGTAGCCATAACCTTTTATAAATAGCCATAACATTTATATAGATTAATGAGTAATTTGACATTCTAATGTTACAATTATGCAAAAAGAATAAACAACTCCAAAATTTCCTCATAAACTGAGGTCTTTTTGTTTGGTTTATGCTATGATATGAGGGGTTTTTAGTATAAAAAAAAAGAAATTGAAAATCAGAGAGATAATACATGAATTGTCAATACTCATTTTAAATCAATGATCAACATTAACTAGACATAAGGGGGGAAATTATCCAAAAATTCCTAAATTTATTACACTTTTTAGGGGTGATCAAAGAGCAACTCTTCTCAAAATCGCAAAGGGCGATAAATAAATCAGTTAATAAAAGAATAGGTTCTTGGTTCCCAAATGGACTTGTTTGTCTTGGGCCGAGTAACTAGACTACACCATTGGTTAGGTCTAATGAAACTGATCACTTTCTTTTCACTACTTTTTTTCCCATTATTTGATTTGAGATAGCCTTTAATTCACATTTTACTAAATTTTTTTGAAAGAAAGATAAATATATATATTTAAAAAGGTGCATGTAGCCGACTCAATTCAATTTCCCCCCTTGGAATCGAGATCGGATTGTTTGAACACAGGTATCACTTTTAGAAATCAGGAATTGAATTGACACTCTTGAGAACTGGACCAAACCAATTGGTTTGACTGAATTTGGGCAATTTGTTTTGCACACCCCTAGCGCTTTTGCTAACTTAGTTCTAAACCTTTCAATTTTGTCAATCGAGTCCTAAACATTTTCACCTTTTACCAATTGAGTCTATCTAACTAATTTAGTTGGAAATTACTAACATGAACGCTAACATTGATGTGGCATTTTTAATAATATTTTGAATTTTTTTATGGCTTTTTCATTTTCTTTCCTTTTTTTTTTAAGGTTTTTGGGATGGAGGACAATAAGCAAGGGCCAGTCGACCCTTGCCAGCTCTAAGAAAGGTTGTTGTGCCCCTTGCCGGCTCTAGTTGAGTAGGGGCTTGGCAAGCAAACCATAAAAAATTCAACAATGTTATTAAAAAGTGTCACGTTAGTGATTTCTGGCCAAAATTGGTTGGATAGACTCAATTAGCAAAATGCGAAAATAGTTAGAATTTAATTGGTAAAATTGAAAGGTTTAAAATTAAATTGACAAAAGTATGATAAGTTTATGACTTTTTTAGACAATTTTCCCGATATAAGGGTTTGGGTTAGCCTCAGTCTAATATGTCAACAAGTAGAATATTATAAAAAGGTATTCACACACACAAATATATGTACGGCCATTTTAAATTTTATTGAGCGTTTTCTTTATTTTTAGTCGGCAAAGGGGTCCGCTATAATAGACAAATGAATAATTATTCTAGATGAATCATCATCTCAATTAGAGTCACATGGGACCATAATGACTTTGCCCCAATGTAAAGCTTGGCTAATTAAATTGACATTAAGTAGAAGCAACAGACTCCCAACATGTCGGCTTTTACACCCGAAAGAGGAAGAGAGAAACAATATTAAGTTACATTTTAATTTATTGATTATTGAAATATTTTGGAGAAAATGATAGTTTTCATTGTGTAGGGAAATGACCCTTTTAATCCTTCGGTCCAATTTGATGTCACAAAACAATGTTGTCAAAAAGGTGAGGGGCTCTCTAGTCACTTTCAAATCATAGTTTTTATTGTGTCTGAAGAAGTTACAGCTTCTGATTGGGAAAGAAACTACACAACAACGCCAAAGCCAAATCAAACATTCAACCAATGGATATCCCACAATGACCTAGGTTTGCGGGGATGGCGCCATAACTAGCATTTGCAGTTATGGCGTCCTTGAAAACATTCCAACTTGTAGCTTCATGCGAAAATAGAGATCTATGATTTTTTTGCTGTTTGAGTCTGTGCTGATCTTGTGGAAGCTCTGATATGCGGGTCTGTAGATCGCTTCAATTGGGAGTGGGAGGAGCACCTTCTTATCATGGACTGCTGAAAGCTTCTTTGGAACCAGTTCATCAATATGCATCAATATAATGTTATGCCAATTATGAAACTACGGACACTATATGTGCACCACGATGAGACCTTTGGTATGATCGTGCAACACTTGGGTCTAAATTAGAAATATAAACTCCTTATGTCGAGGAAAATTTTCCATGCAGCTCCAAACTTTTGTTTCCGTGTTAACGAGCCCTCATACTTTTGATTTTTTGAGTAGGAGTTATGTGCTTTAGGAGTTCGTTCTGAATCGAGCCTTTTAACGTTGATTTTTCTCCACAACCATCAAGTACTTTAGGAACCTGTCTCAATCAAGTACAAATTGATTAGCCCCCAAATTTATCTAAGATGGAAGGAGGTCATGTTGATGGCAAGGTGAACATCATCATCTTAAATTGCGAGATCTACATTGAAACGCTTGACCAATCGACGCCTTTGCAATCCATCATCGTACTCCATCTAATAATTAAGGCAGTGATAAGAATCATTTCACTTTGCAATAGGCAAGCAAAGAACAAATGGTAAATTTCCTCAAATATCTCATTGTTAAGCAGTTCCGAATTCAACTAATCAGATGAAAGCATGCGGTGAGAAGACAGGAATTTCAATAAAAGAAAAATGATTAGAAAATACTTAAATATTATTAAAATTGTCCATGTCGGCACCTATTGTGCCGTGTAGAATGGTCCGTGTCTATGTTAACGATTTTCGGCAAAATTTGGCCGGAAAAATATTTGAGACTCAGTTTACAAATAAAAAGATTTGGGATTGAATTTAAAAAATGCAATATATTAACAACTTTTTGAATATTTTTTCATCGAAAAGGTGATATCACACCTGCAGTGGCTCTTTTAGTTGACCCTATTTGAAGTATATATCTTGTATCTTTTTTGTAATTATTAGATAATACACGTCGTATTATACTTCTTTAATACCGTATCGGAGTTAAGCGATCCCGAGCAAATTGTAAGTGCATTGGGGGCACGCTGCCCCTTGTTTTTTTAGGTTTTTCTTTGTCTTATGAATACAAAATTAAATCCCTTGAAAGACTACGTAAAGCCAGCCCATCCTCGATCGCTTCATCTCTAAATTGACTCGGTCCATCTCTTCTCTTTTCAAACTTTATGCTAGATCTTATATACGCTTTTGATTATGTTTGAAAAATAATGAACTAATCTTAAATCAATCTTGAATTCTAATTGATTTGGACCAATCTTGACCCAAATCTTCGACCAATTTCATCCAAAAACCAAATTCGGAAACTAAGCGGCTGCTCACGCAATTTAGTCTAAACCACGGGATTGAAATTGCAATAATTTTGTGTTTTTGCGCTAAAGTTTGAAAAATTATTTTTTATGCTTTTCCATTCCATCTCCAAATCAATTTCTTCTTCTTGATCGCACTCTCAAATTCTCTCTCAATCTGCGCTTGCGAGGGAGACCACCCCGACGATTAGTTTGCCTGGCGTCTCGCCAAAACCCTTCCATCGCACGTCGAGGCGGCGATTGGCGGTTGGTTCGGCTCTTGAGACTCCGCTTCTTGCAAGGATTCAAGGCATCTCGCCGGAGCGGCCATTGACGAGAGCTCCACGCCGTTTGCTCCTTCTTCCACATCATGGGGAATATCAGAAGCAGCCAATGTTGGAGATGCTGAGGCAGCAACTTTTCGGACACATACCTTCAATTTAGATTCCGCTTCAGGTTGGTTTGAGCATTCAATTCCAACATCTCTTGCCCTTTCTTGATTTTGGGGATTTTGGGTTGGAAATTTATCTGTTGTTTGGCTTCGTTCGTCATCACAGAGAATAAGAATCAATGAATCTTTTAACTCGTCAGGTACTTGCTTTGATGAATATTGAAGACCAGTCCCCATGTGCGGCGGGGGTTTAGAGACAGGTTCACTCTTGCATTGGCGAGCTTTGGGGACACATAAGCACGTCTATAGCTGGCCCAAGACAAAAGAACACGTATAGTTCATATTTGCTCCATGGTCAATAGATCTGCAGATGATGGATATTCAATTGAATGGTTTAATCAATTTCACATAAGGGTGGCGTTGTGAAATCTCAAAATTTAAGAAACAACACTAAAAAACAATTCCAAACCGAGTTTATATGGGCAATTAAAGGGAAGATGTGTGTATCCTATTTTATTATTTACCGAAAGACACGAATAATAATCTTCCAATTGATGGTAATGGAATTTGCATTTACTCCATTTCCAAGTTTCCATGGTTTTTCCCCTTGATATTCTAGAATCATTATATCTATGTCTTTTTAGCATGCCCAATAATTGAGCAAAAGGTACAATATATGTATACATGGTATAACTGTATAACAAAAGGAAAAAAATCAGATCGAATAACATAAACACAAAAACATATAATAATTGTTAAAACACTGTGGTATTAAATGGGAAAACTTGCGGTATACAAAAGAGATTGTTAATTTAGGTTCCGTTCGTTTCACGGAAAATGATTTCCTGAAAAATGTTTTTTGGATTTTCCAGTGTTCGTTTCACGAAAAATAAACTACTCAAGAAAAATGTTTTCCATGATTGGAAAAAACAACCTTCAAAGATGAGGAAAATGTTTTCCACTTTACATATTTCCACTTTTCAAAAGATGTAAAGTGGAAAACATTTTCCATAACTTCTTCAATTTCATCAACACATTTTTGTTTTATTTTTATGCTCTTTTTTTTTTTTTTCTTTTCTTCTTTTCTTTCTTTCCTTTTCCTCTTTCTTCCTTAGCCTTGGCCGGTCGCCAGCCATGACGGCAGTCGGCAACCGGCTGCGGCCGCGAGCCAGCTTGAGCCTCGCCCTAAGTTGACGAGGCTCCGCCTAGCCCGATTTGGCGAAGCCGAGCTCGGGCCTCGCCCGAGCTCACTAGAGGTTCGCCCAGCGAGATCGGCCGAGCCTCGAGCTCGTCGAATTTGGCAACCGGGTCTTGGTTGGCTGCCATAAAGATACGGCCAGGTGCACGCTCTCGTCCTCAAGCTTGAGAAAAATCCCAGTTTGGGCAATGCTCTCATCTTAAATAGTAAGTCTTAAAGATTGACACACATTAGTCATTTAATCGATCGTTTTTTCTACGGATACGGCACACTCGAAAAAGATTTGAGCCTTAAAGTAGGCATCGTACCCAACTACTTCTCGTGTATTTTACCTTCATAAGTGTATATTCCACAATCGGATCTACTCCCCCGTTTGAAAATCCGGGTAAATCTGGGCGAACAGCATTGTCGCTTGTGACCAGCGAGGATCGGCCACCAGAGTTCGTTGGGGAAGAAAAAATAAAAGGAAGAAAGAAAGAAAAATATAATATAATAAAAAATAAAAAATTATTAAAAATAGGAAATTTTCCAAGAAAAAGAAAAATTATAAAAACTGCTAAAGAAGATGATATCTCACTAATGGGTTGACTCAACTAATAACATTTATAAGTTAAATGAGTTTAAAGATGCCATTTGCAACCTATGTAAATTACATACAACCCATACCCATCAACAACTCATTTATTAAAACTTAATTAACTTACACGCGATCCATCTCATTGTATATGGATTTAAAATTTTGACATCTCTACGCATAGCTGAACACCAAAATTGTGGTTCGATATCATTAATGAGAAGAATTCTCTCGTTGAAGACCAAGAATTGTAATCGAAATTATTAGGGAGATCGGTTGGAATGGAAATCCATCAGAAGATTTCTTATCTTGGAACCAAAGGACAGCCTCTTGGCTATGCTTAGTTTGGGGATCGAGCATAGCGCAGGCACCATTCTTACATTTTTTTAATTAGTCAAAATTACGAAAAAATAATGTAGTAACTAAATTGTAAAGTAGATTTATGATTGTATAATGGAGGCCATAGCCGGGGGTTGAGTCTTGTTGGCTATGTGTGGATGAGGTGGTTTAGGTATACCATGACAAAATGATACCATGCAACTTTTATGCCTTGCCATAATTGTTTATAAGTAATTAAATCGAAATAAACATGAAAGAAATAGTCCATCCCACAAGGTTTCGTTTGGTCATTTTGATTTATTTTTTTTATTTTTTGTGGAATAAGATAATGAAAGGATTCCCAATTCAGTTGTTCCCCCCCAATTCACCACTCGCCGCATATCTCGTAACTTCAAATTCAATTCAACCTTGTCTTCTTGTCATCACTAAACCCTCTAGGTGGGATTTTTCAATTCAAATTTATCGTTAGCACAAACATCAGATAAGATATAAGTTATCAGATTAATAATTATATGCGATTCACTGAACGGAACTTGAAAGAATTAATTTTTACTTTTGATTGCAATAAATATCGTAGGCTTCAATCTAAGGTGAAAGTCATCATACCTGATCCCTCTTGTGGTAATATATATACCAAATGGAGATTATACTATTCAAAATGCAAATATATATTTATTGTCATTTTTTTAAAGTATCTAAGAAAATTTCATAATTAGTAAAATGTAATCTAAAATGACGATGCAATGAGTTTGCTTTGCATTATAGATGAGAAAGCTTGCATATTATAATAGGATCCTCCATGTTACAAGATTTTGTTAAGATGTCTTTTCTAATATGATTTTTTTTTTTAATATTTCTATCATAATTTTTATGTGATAAATGATAATTGACGTGTCACATTAATAGTTGACTGTTAAAAATCAGAAATTAGTTAAAAGTTGAATAACCTTTTTTCGAACATATTATGATATTTGTTTAATACATGCATTTTTTCGTAAGTTCAACAATACAAGGGAAATGAACGTTTTATTGATAATCATGTACACATCCGTTTTTCCTTTTTAGTAAAAATTATGAATATTTTCACTGATAAAACCTTACACGTGCATAAATGGAGAAAATGATTTTAGAATTATCATAACTTTCATAGTCACTTCCTTTAATACTCAAACTCTTTGAGCGATAACTAGAATACCAATTTTTTAATAAAATGATTACTACAATATTGTTGATTTGAGTTGCTAGAAAAATGCCAATTAGGGCGAATTGGGTCAAAATTTATTTTCTTCCCTAAATTCGTTATGTTCTTCTATTGAAGAGTTGTGACAAAATCAGGTATTGAAATTCCCAATAAAACTCATCAGAGCAGGACAAATATTTCCAAATTAAAGCGTGTTCTAGTTAGATAATGGACGAACAAGAGCAGCGAATGAGAGGGAGCAACATAGTTACGATAATGAATTGGTTGCTCTTCGGAGTCCAATCGTCGTCATGTACTATGTCTCTGGCCCTTGCCGAATGAGGACCTTCGAGAGAAATCATGGCGACCACAGATATCATCTCCCAGATCCATCAAAGCTTTATAATTTGTTTTAATTTTGCTGGTCATATCAGGACAAAGAGGTGGTAGAGAAAATGATCATAAAAAGAGGGAGAAAAAGGCGTAATAACAAACATATATATATATATATAATTCAGGAGAAATGGATATATTTGTATCCAGTAGGACCATTCGGCCTATTACTACTTGGAAAGCCCACATGTTGGTATATGGTGGACAGTTGAAACCGACGAGGAGTCCACATGCTGTATGGGATTGACATTTGACACCCCCTAATAGCAGCTATTATCACATAATTAGCAATGCGTAGTCACATGAATGATGAGAAAATAAGAAAGTCCATATAGACTTATTTTACACATGTTATGTATGTGTAAATATCTTGGCAGTGGTCGAATAATTTTATTTATGATACTTTTTAAGATTTTTCATAAATCACGATACTCGATACCCTCAATTGCCACCCGCATCACTCCTTGCCCTTTTGGTCTCCCCACCACCCGTGTAACGATCGTTTGGTATAGTGCGGCCGATTTGCCGATGACTAGTTGAGCAGAAAAATTACTAAGTACAAAGTTTAATTGTTTGGGTCGTAACATAAAACCTAGCGCTTTGTAAACTCGAGATCAACTGGCTAAATCAAGGGCAAAGCAAGAGAGAATTTGTCCACCAAACGTTGTGCTCTAAACATCGTTTCCATAGCAAAGGCCGTCGTCAAGCAAAATCGATGGGTGTGAAAACATTTCATTTGTGACACCATCGGTCGCTTATCTTCTGTTGTCTGTACAATTCAATCATTCCTCTCGTAACAAACAGCAAAGCCGCCTAACTCATTTGACTCGTGTGGGTAATAGCAGCGTTGCTGATACCGCTAAACGACAGGCCACGAGCGACTTATGTAGGTATTAGCAGCACCTGTTTATCTTCCAAAGTACATTGTGGAATTGCCATCAACCTCGATTGTCATTAATGACATAATCACTTACAAAAAATGTCGCAAAATAAACTTTAGGATGTTCCCACACTTCCTTATATTCTAAAAGCGATTGCTATAAACCACACAGAGGGGAAAAAAATATCTAGAGGAAAAGAAATCGCAAATATAAAAGAACATATGCAGCAAGGCTACCCACATAACTAAGATACAACATTCCTGATGAATTTCACCCCGTCCTCTATCTTCTCCACAAGCTGGTTCTCCAATGCGGGTGCTTCTAGTCGACCTGAGTACTGGCCTACCAAGAACTACAGCCCGAGTTTGGACAGAAGCTGCTGCCATCTGGGAGTCTCTTCATCGAAAATGTAAGTCAACGGAGATACTAGAACTCCACTACCCCCGATCTGCATGATAAAACTTTCAACGTGTTAAAAAGGCACCCAGGAGTGTTATCAAGCTACGATTAACAAAAATCTACAGCTGCAAGTATCTTCACTTCATATTAGGATGTGACCAGGGGGAAACAAAAAGTCTCTGCATAAAGTAGCTCCGGCTATTTCCAAAATTAGGACTTACTGCTCTCAACTGCTGCACAGAGTCAAATAGCGCCTGTTGAGGAACACAAATAACTATTGCATGGTAGCCTACAACCACTTCTCCATTACGTTCGTGAAAGACTGGACTTACGGTAGGTCCCTGATAGTGTATGAATACAAGCGAATCAGAAACCCTTAAGAGTGAGAATAAGATAGCTACAGTTTAAAAGCTTCAAATCGAGCCGGGTACGAGAAAAGAGGGCTCACTGCATTACCTGCAAACCACGGAGTGATGGTTGACTGAGTACTCGTTTAGCGACTTCGTCTGCACTACTCCCCCTCATGTTTGCTTTTACCTATGAAAAATATCCCTCATGTTTGCTGTTACCAGTGAAAATATTGATACTGATTATAAAGCATTGATTTTGATAAATGGATAAAGGAGTTGGTAACACATATGTATCTGCAGTATCTTAGTTGTGTATATTCTAAAATGCCTTGTATTGCACTTACCGAATTTTCTATATTATTTCTCCCAAATTTTTATTGCAGCAATTCCTACTTAGTTGTTGAATAAGGAAAGGTTGAACAAGTCATACTTGACAATGATTTAAGTTATGCTTATGTCCACGGAGTACCAACCGCGTCACTTCCAATTGACACTGCTAAATTCGCCTCAACAGAAAACTTGCACAACCATAAGTCACCTCTTTAAATTTTGTTTTTTGATGAGTGCACCGATGTGTCTATTTTATGCAACTCAGAAACATAGTAAGGAGTGAAAGGGGGATGGCCACAGCGGGTACAGCTTAATAGTAGTAAACTCTAACGGGAAGTATGTTTGGATGCTGGACAGGAAGTTCATCAACATATATACAATAATCTACACACCTCGAACTGGCCTGCTTTAAGATGTGCCTCCAATCTTTCAAGAATCTCACGTGTTGCACCAAGAACACCATCCCGTTGGATTAGTGACGTCCTGCTTGCCACAAGAACAGCCTGAAGGACATTCAGCCCTAGTTAAGGGAAGTTCGAAAAGAAAGAATGAAGAAACGATCATATGACGAGCTTGCCAGTGCAAACACGTTACCCACCTGACTTTCCAACACGGTCCCACCTTCAATTTCTTTTAAGTTATTTTCCTTTAATGTTGTCCCACTACTTACAAGGTCCAAAATAACATCAGCAGTCCCCATCTGGATTACCAAAGAAAAGTAAAGAAGTCACTTGTCGATCATGCAGACACAGCATCAATACTATACTGCCAATGCAATCAGTTAGCATCAGTTTAATTAAATCCTTGACCTCCCCTTATGGAGATGCCATTGAAGATACCAGTGTGCCACATGCCAAGATATAACGGCAGTCGTATATATTTTCTGTTCAACTAAATTGCAGCTTCAAAAGAAACACATAAAATGAACTACAGTCGATATGCTCATGAGGTTGCTATCCTAATAACTTAATCTTTGGGGGCATACTTTCAGATTCTTTTTAACAAGGGATGAAGCAATGTCCGCAGAATTATTTCCTTCCAAGGGATAAAATTTCCAATCATTGAAAAGAGAAAAAACCTGTAATCCATGGATTAATCAAATCAACGCTTCATATCAGAAAATGAATGGCCACAAGATCCATAGGCAAGGACAGATAGATCCAACCATTGCATCATCGAAGGAAGCACCAAAAGATTCGAGTGCTTTTTTAAAAGGATCCTCCTGCTAAAACTATGGTGGCTCGATGTAGTCTCAAATATACATTCCCCGGGACAGGACATGTACACACATTGCCCCACAATGTGGATAGAAAATGGTCTACATAAGCACAATTTACCGACATTTAGAATACGAAAATCAGTAGGATGTACACTAGTCCGTCCTTCCTTCACTGCATCTACCCGTCAACAAAGAGACAGTGGTTTCCACTCCCTTCTTTTCCTTGTTTCCCCTCTTCATGGGAAATATTTCTCTGCCTTTCTTGTTTAATGAAGATTCTCATGTAAATATTTCCCCGACAACATTTTTAATCTCCTTAATGGGGTGCATTTAAGAGTGACATAAAGGGCTGTACTCCATAGACCAACCAAGAAAATAAGCGGGTATTGAGATATTTGCCTAAAATGTAAAAGATGTGGTAAAGAGTTGACCCCAAAGCAGCATGAAAAGAATAACATAACCCTGCCATACCGAGCAAAAAAAAAAAAATTGTACTCACCAATCTGCACATTCAGTACAGATCTTCTAACCGTCTAGGTGGAAAAAGAGAAACGACATAAATCCAGAGCCATAAGACTCAATGCATTCTATTGTCTTTTGTTTTTTTAAAACAAAAATTGAAATGTCTGAACTTGTGAACTGGAAAATGAAATGGTTTAAACTTCTACATTCTAAATTCTAGTTGAGCACACAAGATTGATCCCTCCTAGACATAAACTCTACCAGAATATGGGTTCCCCAACCCCTTATCTTCAATCTCTCAATAGAGCTTCCACAGACATATTAACTCCAGTTTAGTTTAAAGACGACACGTGCTTAACGAAAAAATTTCATGGTGACAATCACAAACCATCTTCAATATGAGTAATGAGTTGGTAACCTACAAAGATATCAAATAAGTGAAAGAAATTGATATTTTTACCGCAGGAGCTGCCTCCAATGCTCCTTCACCAGTTGAAAAGCTCACATGCTTCAGTCCATTTTCTTTCATGAACTTAGGCCCCAGCTACAAAGACACAAGAGAGAAACCTAAACTTAAGCAGTTAAAAAGGACAATCGCTCTGGCACCCCACAAGGAAATTTGCTATAAGGTGGAAAGATGGCACAATAAACAATAACATTTAAGATCTGAAAATGCAAACATACATAGCCAAAACCGGTAGCAACTCTGAGTGGTTTCTCTTCAGTCCATTGGGGCATTTGTGCAAGCTCCTTCACCGAATTAATCTTCTCAAAGATCCCATATTTGGGAATCTAATAGAAGATCAAAAGAACATATCAACACTAAAATTTTCCATAGCAATGAACCAATTGGAAATAATTCTATCAATATATCAAAATTGAGAGCATAAACTTTCTTACCGCGAGAGACAAACGGCAATCCCCATAATCAAGAGCTTCATGAACAATAATAAGATCTTCATTACCCTGAATAAAAGAAGCATGAGGTCTTTTAGGACAGTACTATATCAAGTTAGTGTTGCGAAATCAACATTCTATGATATAATGAAGTTGAAAAGCTTGGTGAAAACACAAAAACAAGACAAAAAGATCAGAAAAAGCTCTGATATATGAAGTTGAAGCAATCAGGAAGTTTTTGTCGCTGTCCAGCATTCCTCGCATGGTGACCATGCAATCATCATTCTAAGATTTCAAGTCATTGATCTGTACAAACACAAAAAAATATGAACACTCTAACCACCTAAACTATCTAAAGACTTCAGAGATACATACCGAAACTTGACATCATCCAGTAACTCTGCTAATCCAAGCCATTTTTCAAAATTGTTTACATGGAAAAGAGTAAACAACCCAGATAGATTCACACAAAAAGTACTGCGAAGGTAAAATGTGATACGCAACTACTTTTGTCATTCATTCGGGTAAGATCTTTGATCCAACTTCTCTGCTGCATATTTAACACACAGGAATTATTCATAATTTTTTGGTTTTAGCATGAAAGCTTATTTGCAATATTTTTGGTTTGAAGGGAAAGCAAATACAACGTTTTGTTTGATAAAGCGCTCTTAATCTTCCACTTCATCCAAAGCAGGGGAAAACCATGCAATAAATTGTTTTCACAGCTTCAGAGTATATATCTTTGAATGCAAACGAAACATTAGTGAAAAATGATGCATAAAAAATCCAACCAATGATCAAACATACAGCATATAACATCTTCTGCTTACCTGTCCATGTTCACTAACTGTGTCAAAACCCACTATTCCAATGTCTAGATCTCCAGATAACAATTTTTTTACAATGTCCTTTGGTCGCTGAAACCAGACTTGCAAATTAGAGAGCTGCAAGATAAGTTAGCCATCAAATCAATTAAAAACAGCCCGTGGCATATAGAAGTAACAACTAAATTAAAAAGCACCGTGAAGATTTTTTTATTTACTTTTTCATGGAGATTTTCTTTGTTATATGAATAGAGTAATTCTATGTAAGATTAGAGAAGCGCTTGTCTAGCTCAACCACAGCATTTGAGTGACTAGAGTGGGTCATTTCAGCATTACGCTTTGGGGTTCAAAGCTTCAGCACTTTGTGAAGACTACATTCTATCTCAATTAGGATAAGGATCCTATTTTACATCAATGATTTTGTGAAAGGGTTATCACTCCTTAATTCCCTGTCCACATATCTCAGATACGATAACTACATAAATCTCTCTTGCTAATCTCCAGTAGTTCTTAAAATCAAAATTGAGGTCCAAGTGAGTTACAATAAACGAACTCAAAATGTCTTACCACCATGCCTACACCAAAATGAGGCACGCATTTTTTCATGACATATATCCATACCTGTGGGATTTCTGCAACATACTGGCGGGGATTCACCCGCTTGACCGGCAATTGGCAATCCTTCAAGAACAAAGTCGAAAAGGATCAGTATGCAGATAAAAACAAACAGACCGCAACTCTCCTGGAGCGGCATGTCAGAGATTAAAGACACTTTCATCGGAACCGATTCCTCGGCAACCGAAAACCGGCAGTGCGATATTACCTTGAGGAGAACGAGCGTTTCGTCGGCCATGCGCCCCTTGCTCGGCAGGCCGAGCCGGACCTCCCTCCGCTCCCCCTCCGGCCTGCCGTTGGAGGACGGCGAGGAGCCGGCGGAGGAGCAGCAGACGATCCTCAGGAGCGCGGGCGTCCTCGCGGGGGAGAAGATAACGGACGTGTGGGCGCGGCGGAAGAAGGCGGAGAGCGGAGGCGCGACCGAGGACGGCGAGAGGAGGAGGTGCTGCTGGGGGTGGCGGGGCGGCGAGACGAGCGACATCGATATCGACGCCGACGCCATTGCGACGGCGAGAGCGCGGCTGCGAATGATTGAGAGAGCGAGAGCGCGGCGACGGTGACCGGCGAGGGGACCAACGGGCAGCGCAGGGATGGCGCGGCGAGCTTCGGCAGACGACGAGCAGAGCGGCGAGGAGTGCCACAGGCGTCGGTGAGGGCCGAGACGCGGACGGAGCAGCGAGGGAGCAGCTGCGGGTGTCGGCGGCGGGGCTGGACGTCGCGGCGAGACCGGCGGAGCAGCGAGCGGAGCGGCGAGGTGGCGAGACGCGGTGGTGACTGGCGTCGCGGTGCCGGCGCTGTGACCGGCGCAGGCACGGGGCCGACGCGGACAGGGGGCAGCGTCGGGAGGAAGAAGACGACGCTGTAGACCGATCACGTTTTTTTTTTTCTCTCCTTCTCTCACTTTCCCTCCCAAAACCGAAGGAAGGCCCTCACGTTTTTTCTCCGAATTTTTTTCGAAAAAATCCCCCAGTATCCGCACACGAACAACACATTTTATAGTGAAAAATTTAGACCTGGCATATTTTATTTCCAATTTTGCTTGTACATAATCCCCTAAATATATCATTGCACCCTACGCGATATTTTTTTTTGTATTTTTTGAATATTCCATCCGAAAATTTCCTTTTTGCTAAAAAATATGCTCATCAGTGTATATTACCTGAATATGTGAAAAATCTTAGTGGAATATTAACGCTCATCGTCAATCCAATAAAATAAGATAAAATAAAACAAAACAAGATAAATGTTTCTAAACTATATGTTGTGCAATTTTAATTTTATTTTTTGGGTTAAAAATTAACCCATTTTTTATGCAAAAAAAAATAAAAATTAGGTGTCAACACAAACTTTGCAATATAGATGAGAAAGCTTGCATATTATAATAGGATCCTTTATGTTACAAGATTTTGTTCAGATGTCTCTTCTAATATGATTTTTTTTTTTAATATTTCTATCATAATTTTTATGTGATGTACAAAGAGAAAAAGCCACCAAAAACCCTAAAATTTACTCAAAGTGACAAATTTATCCCAAACTTTTTTTTTACATGAAAAACCCCAAACTTTGCAAACCGTGACACATTTACCCCATTATGGGCATTTTCGTCTTATTTTTCTGTTTTTAATTTTTCTTTTTTTTTTTAAATTTTTTTTTCTTCTCTCTTCCCTCCACCGGCCATGGCGGAGCCCTTGTCCAACGCTGGCAAGGGTGGCTCTCGCCGGACGCCGGTGAAGGGAAGAAAAAATAAATTAAAAAATTAAAAAAAAAGACCAAAATGCCCCTATGATTTGGGGCAAATGTGTCACATAAATGAAAGTTTATGGTTTTTTATGTCACAAATAAAAGTTTGGAGTAAATGTGTAACGGTTAACAAACTTCAGGGTTTTTCATGTCACAAAAAAAAGTTTTGATCACTTTGGACAAAATTTGGGGTTTTTGGTGGCTTTTTCCCATGTATAAATGATAATTGACATGTCAAATTAATAGTTGACTACTAAAAATCAGAAATTGTTATGAAATATATGAATGAATATTTATTATATTCATCTTATCTAATATACTTATTATGGTACATTTGTATCTTATAAATACATCTCCCTATACAATGAATGTTTATCTCCCTATCTAATGTATGTATTATTCAATACATTAATATTAATGATAAGTACATCTTTATTTTCTTATAAATAAGAGCTTAGGTTTTGTCATAGATATATGATGATATACTATAAATAAAAAAAATTTACAATGTCCTTTTGTCGTTGAAACTAGACTTGCAAATTAGAGAGCTGCAGGATAAGTTAGCCACCAAATCAATTAAAAACAGCCTGCGGCATATAGAACTAACAACTAAATTAAACAGCACCGTGAAGATTTTTTTATTTACTTTTTCATGGAGATTTTCTTTGTTATATGAACGAGAGTAATTCTATGTAAGATTAGAGAAGCGCTTGTCTAGCTCATCACCACAGAAGTACTACAAGACACAGACCTTTTCAACCACAGCATTTGAGTGACTAGAGTGGGTCCTTTCTTATTCTTGTGTCTTGCAAAGACAATTTCAGCATTACGCTTTGGGGTTCAAACCTTCAGCACTTTGTGAAGACTACATTCTATCTTAATTAGGACAGAGATCCTATTTTACATCAATGCTTTTGTTAAAGGGTTATCACTCCTTAATTTCCTGTCCACATATCTCAGATACGATGACTACATAAATCTCTCTTGCTAGCCTATCTCCAGTAGTTCTTAAAATCAAAATTGAGGTCCAAGTAGGGGTGTGCAAAAGAACCGGGACCCGCCCGGATCGCCCGGAACCGGTGGTTCTTAGGGGAACCGGTCCGGTTCCCGGTTCCATAGGCGGATCCACCCATCCACCCACCCGGACCGCACCAGTTATATTAAACTGCACAAATCAGGCGGTGCATGGTCTGCCGTCAAGCCTTTCATCAACGGAGGCGCCTCCGGCATGCTCGCCACTTGCGTCGTCCAACCCATCGACATGGTCAAGGTAAAATTCGTTCCAGCTCTCTCTCTCTGTTTCTGGGTCGCTCTCAATTAGCTCAAGACGCGTTCGGCTCCGACGGGTCGCTTCATTTTTCGTCCCTCTCCGGTCCCTTTTGATTTCGTGCAAGACTTTTTCCTTGTTCGGGCGAAATTGGGTTCTGGGTTTTGATGGTCGAGAGTCAGGATTCGTGGTTCTGGTTGTCATTTGTGCATGTGCGACATTTTGATGGCTCATTGCGCCGTGGAGTGTAGGTGAGGATACAGCTGGGTCAGGGATCAGCTTGCTCAGGTGACCAAAAACATGCTTAAGGAAGATGGTGGTGGTGGTTGGGACAGAAGTGGCGTGAGGGTCGCAATCGCCGCGGCCACGGTGCTAGTACTTGAGGAGAATAAAGTGTCGGGAGAGCTAGGATAAGTAGATGCGGGGAGGGCGAAAAGGGGAAGGCTTGGAGGTTGGACCGGTTCTATGGACCCACTCGGGAACCGGACCAGACTGGCGGTTCGATTCCCGGGTGGATCCATGCAACTAGCGGGCAATTCCCGGTTCCAATTTTTCAAAACCGGTTCTTAGCAGGCGGTTCCCGGTTCTAGGTCGAGAACCGTCCATCCGGACCATGCACACCCCTAGGTCCAAGTGAGTTACAATGAATAGACTCAAGATGTCTTACCACCATCCGGCCTGCCGTTGGAGACCGCGGCCGCGACAGCAACAGAGGACGGCAAGGAGCCGGCGGAGGAGCAGTAGACGATCCTCGGGACTGCGGGCGGCCTCGTGGGGGAGAAGATAATGGACGTGCGGGCATGGCGGGAGAAGGCGGAGAGCGGAGGCGCGACCGAGGACGGCGAGAGGAGGCGCTGCTGGGGGCCGCGGGGCGACGAGACGAGCGACATCGACATCGATGCGGACGCCATTGCGGTGGCGAGCGGCTGCGAATGATTGAGAGAGAGAGAGAGAGAGAGAGAGAGAGAGAGAGAGAGAGAGAGAGAGAGAGTTTCGAACGCCGCGCCGCCGCGAGTGGAGAACGGCGACTGACGGAGAGTAAAAAGTCCAATTTCGCCGACAAATAGGATTTTTGGTTCCCATCGATTTCACGTTTGATAGAAAAATGAGAGCATGGATTTAGGTTACGTCTAATAAAATTATGGAATATGTACACTCGGAATCCTAAAATTTATCACAATACGATTGAGTTAAATCGTAATCAAATCACAAAATTTGTCAATTTGATACAATCAAATTTTTTTATTAATAATGTATAATTTAGTTAATGGAAAATGTTGACATGGGTTTTTTATTACTTTCTCTGGTGCTAACGTGGCTAAGGTAAAAAAGATAGGCCAAACGATGGCAATTTGGTTCAAATTTGATTTTTAATATAAATATTAATTAAATTAAATTTATTTAAAAAAATAAAAAAAGACAGCAAATGCAGCAAGCCAATGATGGTGGGAAGAGCGAGAGTTAGATGGGGTTGCTAAGCCTCATCATTGGCAACCCTAACCGACCATAGGGGAGGCCTTGCAGGCCCCCACCCAAATCTAAGCTAGTAGCAATCCTTAACCCAATTTGAGCGAGGGTGGCGACCCTCACCCAACTTGGGAGATGGCGAGTGATGCTTCGAGAGCTTCACAACCTGAGAAAGAGAGAGGGAGTTTCAAAGTGTAAGGATATGGAGTGCCACCGTGAGTGGAGGTAGGGGTGTCAATGGGTTGGGTTAGGTCAGGTTTTCATGACACCCAATCCAACCCAAAACCCCACAAGGGCATGCTTGATTGGACTCGACTCGACCTGACCCGAAGATTATATTAGCCCAAAAGAACAGGTTGGGCTAGGCTGGCACCGGTGCCTATTAGCTAGATGGTTTGTCCTTGTTGCGCACCCGTAGAGAGAGAGAGAGAACTAATTTTCACGCTCGAGAAAAACAAGGAGCGCCGCCAATTTAGATTTCGCATTTCAATAAAGTTTTGATAGCTAAGGTGCTGCATGGTAACCTTCCCCAGCCCAAAAATTTCTATTTTTTTGTTCCTCGGAACAAAAAAAGAATAGAAACCCGTTTGATAACGGCAAGTTGATTTCTATTCCCCGGAATAGAAAAGTTGCCCGGGAATAGAAACGAGAAACAAAAAAAAATTGCTTTTTGTCTCAGGAACAATTTCTAGAAATAAGCAAATTTTCTTTTTTATTTTTGTTTTATTTCTCTCTTGCCATGGCCACCTCCAACCGTCTGGAGCCACCGCCGACCACCGCCGCCGCTGGTCACCCGTCACCGCCGACTGTGAGCATGAATAAAAAAACAAATAAATAAAAAAACAAATAAAAATACAAAAAATACAAAAATACAAAAATACAAAAAAAAAAAAAATAAAGCAAATAAAGCAAATAAAGCAAATAAATACAAAAACAAAAAAATACAAAAAAAAAACAAACGCAAGAAAATTTAAAAATACAAATAAAACAAATAAAATAAATAAATACCAAAAAACAAATAAAAAATACAAAACAAATAAATAAACAAATAAACAAATAAATACAAAAAATAATAAAAAACAAATAAAAGAATAAAAAACAAATACAAAAAACAAATAAATACAAAAAGAATAAAAAAACAAATAAAAAGAACAAATAAATACAAAAAAGAATCGTTGCATTACCAAACGCATTTCTATTCTTTTTCTATTCCAAGAGTAGAAATTTTGTGCAGTTATCAAACGTGTTCTTTTGCTCAGAAACTGTTCTCTGGAATAGAAATAGAAAAGAACTATTTCTGGAAAAAAACTCTTCCCCAGCCAATAAATTTTATGATGCGCACCCTAAATAACTCAATTTCACCACCGACCATAGACCATTGTCGCTGGCGACCGTGGTAATTTATCACCATTTTAAAAAAGAAAGTACGTAAGAAAATTTATCGTCATTTTAAAAAAAAAAAGTATGCAAGAAAATCTCATAATTAGTAAAATATAATCTAAAATGATGATACCATGAGTTTACACTGTGCTGTAGACGAGAAAGCTTACAGCTCGTTTAATAAGATTTTTTTTAATATTTCTAAATCAAAAGAGTATCATAATTTTTATGTGATATGATATAATATAACCAATACAAATGATACTTGACATGTGACATTATTAATTGACCGTTAAAGATAAGAAATTACTTAAAAGTTGCATTACTATGCATATTTTCATAAGTATAATAAATAGGGTTAATACCCTGAAAAAATCCAAAACTAGTATACATGTGGCAAATTTACGCTAAATTAATTTTTTTATTATAAATCTCAAACCAGTACATCTGTAACAAATTTATTCAAAATGACCACAAAAATCCCAAATGAGTATACTTTTGACTAATTTATCCCAAACTAATTTGTTCGATCGCCAAAAACCTCAAATTAGTACATTTGTGACAAATATACCATCTAAAATTAGAAACTCACATAACTTGTATATTAGTCAACTACCGTGTCATCTAACTTATTAATTTGACAGTAAAATTAATCGGAAACTCACAGAAGGTAAATTTATCACAAGTGTACCAATTTGGGTTTTTGGTTTGAAGTAAATTTGTCACATATATATCAGTTTTGGGTTTTTTTAATGTATTAATCCTAACAAAAACAATCACATACATTTCCCTTCTTCTTTTTTTCTTTTTTATAAATATTTTACTGATAAAGCCTTGCCCATGCCATGACATGCATAAATGGGGAAAATGATTCTAAAATTATCATAATTTCCGTAGTTATTTACTTTAGTATCAAAACTTTTCAAGTGAATCACTTGTGTGCGACTTTTGTAATAAAATAATCACTTTAGAGTTGCCGCTGATTTGAATTGCCAAAAAATCCCACATGACAATTTTCTAATATAAATAGTCTAACGTGGTTCGTTGATAAAGTTAGGATAGCAATATTGCCCTAAATTAATCAACTAGGGTGAATTGAGGTTAAATTTGTTTTCTTTTTCAACCATTAATTTGTTTTGCTCTTCAATTGAGGAATTGTGGTAAAATTAGGTATTGAAATCCCCAATAAAGAGCAGAGCGGGACAAACATGTCCAAATTAAGCATGTCCTCGTTAGAATTGGACGAACTGGAGCAGCGAATGAGAGGGAGCAACATAGTTACCAAAGCGAATTGGTTGTTCTTCGGAGTCAGAATTGTCATTGTGTTCTATTATGGCTCCGGTCCTCGCCGAACGAGGACCATCCACCAGCAAAAACACGGCGACCATAGAGATCATCCACCAAACTCGCCGGAGTTTTATCATTCTAGAATGTAAATTCACGAAAAATACATCATAGAATGAGCAAGAGAATTTTTATTTTTTTTCGCTTACAATTAGTTTTGATTTTGATGATCATATTAGGACACAGAGGTGCTTTTTTTTTTTTCTTTTTTTCTTGGCATGAAGGACATAGAGATGGTCAAGAAAATGATTATTAAGAAAAATAAAAATGTATATGAAAGTGAAAATTGGTAGCAAGAGATGAAGGATGAAGACGAAGATGAAGAAGAGAAGAGTAGGGAAATTACTAAGTTAAAAAAATCATATGCCACGTCATCTCCTCCTCTGTCCAGTTTGGACTTTCAAGTTAAGTCCAGCAGCCACGTGAAATTAAAATTTCATCCCCACTAATTCAGCGAGACGCCTCACATCCATCGACTTATAATTGAAGTGGTCTCAGTGCCATCTCATGCGTAGCCATCATAAAACTCCTTTCTCGCCAAAGCAAAATAGGAAATTTTTAGTCGAAGTTACATGTCATAATTAATTACCTCAGGATTGCGAAACCATCCATTGAATACGGAAATAGTTGAGCCATGGTGTTCATGCTCATCAGTCTAGAAAGAATGAAAAATTCCGTTCCTTTTATGAAAAATAATTTCCAAAAAAAACGTTTTTTGAATTATCCAATGTTCATTTTATAAAAAAAATGAATTCGTAATGAACACATTTGTTGCTATTAAAAAAACATCTTCAAAAGTAGAGAAAATGTTATCCAATTTTCAAATAACAAAAAATATTTTCCATAACTTATTCCATATCACTTTTTCACCAAATACACTTTTATTTTATTTTAATGTTTTATTTTTAAAAAAAATGGAGTTTTAAAAGAAAAAATGAAAGGAAAAAAATTAAAAACTGAAAAACCAATTTTAAAATTTTTTTTTTTTTTTTTTTACAATGAGTATATGCAGGAAAAGATTTTCCTTATTGAACAACGAAAAATATTATTTAGTTCATCCTCAAATTTCAACAGAATATCGGAAAACATGGTTATGTTCTTGTAAAATGACTTATTTAAAAATAATTTTTAGAAACGGTACATTTTCCCTTGAAACATACGGAGTTAATGCAATCCCTATGCTATCTTATCTTAAATAGTAATAGCCGTGAGAATTTGTTATTATAGTAATTTAATTTATCGTTTTATCGTACCAAACTACTTCTCATGTACTTTACCATCATAAATGCATATTTCGCAATCAGATCAAATTCACCTTTTGAAAATCCTAGTAAAAAAAACCACTGGGGGTTCGCCCCAGTGGCCACCCTTCCATCTTGGAAGGGAGATGTTGGGGGTTTAAATCTCCACATTCTCAGGGGGTTTAAATCCCCATATGGGGTGGGGACGATTTCATTTCAGGAGTGAATTTCGACTCTCACGCCCTGCAATGAGGCAGGACAAAAGTCTGAGAGTGAGTGTTAGAGTAGGATTAGCGTAAGACTGACAAAAAAAAAAAAAATCTTAGTAAATCCGACCGAACAGCAGCACATGTAGAAAATAAGATCAGCAGTGCACGCACCCCTCCTGCCGAAGTCCCAAAAAGACCGTCTTCTCCGAGTCCCTCTCTCTCTCTCTCTCTCTCTCTCCAGGGCCCAAGCAACCTCCTCGATCAGTGGGGGGCCCAATGGAGCCGTCTTGGAAGCCGTTTTAATTCCCACTAATTTTCGTGCTCGAGAAAAATGAGAGCACCGATTTGGATTCCATGCGATGAAACTCTTTTTTAGAAAAAGAAAAAAAAAGGGGAGGAACGAGATAGGTTGCTTAACTAAACCATGGATTGTATCATTTCACATTTTAATAAATTTTGATAACATCATCACTCCTTTCTCAATCTCCCGACCGACCAATATCCGCTGCGCACCTGCCGCCGCCGCCATCCCCGTCGGCATCACGAGCCTCTATCACTAGCCTTGTTGCACATAGCTAGACTTGTTAAACACGAATGAGTCAAGTCGGGTTTGGATCGGGTTGTAAATGGTCCGACCCAAATTGACATATTGATATATTTATGAACCATTTATTTGTAATATAAATGTATTAACTCATACCTAAAAACTTGACCCGATCTAACCCGGCTCAGCCCGACTTATACTTGATCCTACCCATATTACTAAAAGACTTTCATATTTAACTAAATCTAGGAAATTTTTTTTAATGATTTAAATAAATCTATATTGTTAAAAAAAATTTCCTACCATTACAAATTCAATGGATAATTTAAAAAAAAAAAATTAAAGATTTTATTTATTTCACAAAAAATATTATATTTCTGGAAAATGATAATATTTTTGTTAAAACCTAAAAATGACTTAAAAATATTTTCTACCATTTTGTATGGAAATTTTGATTTAATTTTTTTCCATGCATTATTTTTTATTTTATTTCTTATATTTTTATTTTAAAAAACCATTTTTTTTATTTTCTTTTTTCATTTCTTTTTCTTTCTTCTCCCTCTTCACTCCGTCATCAGCCAAGGCAATGGCCAATGACTGTTCGGCAAGCCAAGCCTCGGCCTTGCTCAAGCTCACCCCAATCGCGAGCTCAAGTCTCGCCAAATCAAGAAGGGTTGAGCCTTGCTAGATCTGGTGAGCTCAAGGCTTGCTAGTGCAAACGACCCCTTCAGCCGCATGGTGAGTTTCATCACCATGCAGTGGTTGCGGAGAAAACGATCCAGCCTCCTCTTCTGACTCCGTCATCTCTCCATTAGATAAGGGTTATGGGTACATTGATCCTTCATCTAAATATCAAAACCATGGGAATTGTAACTTAGTACCCACTCTGAACTGAAAGGCAAAACAAGATTTCTATAGAAAAGATATTAGTAGACAGAGACATACGATCAGGCACACCTTCTTCTTGTACAGGACCGAGGACATTAGTAGTTTCTGGATTTTCGACGACATCCACAGGCTGCTCCAGTTGAAGATGCTTGTGCAACATTTTCGAATGAAAATCTTTCAAAACGCCTATATTTACCAAATATATATTCTCCACCGTGAAATAATATCAAAATATAATTACTTTTGCCTTGTATATGTGGATATGTTAACCCCCAAAACTCCATGACCTTAGCTGTGCCAGCAAAACTCTATGACCTTCAGTTTCATCACCCATTAGTCATAATTACACTGACGCATTAATTCATACGTAAAAATGATTTTTAAATAACCAAGGCATGTATTACTTCTGGGCGAACAACGACACAACTATTTTTAGATAGGGAAAGATCCAACATCCACCAATGTTGATCGAAGTCTCCCATTAGTCACAATTATATGTGATGATTAAAAGATGTGCACTTGCTACCTAAAGCCTTATTGCTTTAGGACATCTTTAAGTTCGAATATAGTAGACTTTATGATTTCCTATTTTATAATGTGCGTGATTGTTTGTTTGTTAGATTTTTTCGGTTGAAGCTTGATTGTTGGTTTGAATTGTTCCAGCAAAAGTGTAAAAAAAGAGAGTCATAAATCAATTTAGTTATAAATCTTCTGATTTGGTACCAATTTAATTTTAAACTTTTAATGGTGTCAATTTAGTCATAAACCTTTTGAACTAGTGTCAATTTAATCTAATCTGAAACATTTTAGTTTGGTTTAGGCTAATTTTAGCCAGAGTTTGATCATTATCAAAGAAAATATTTTCCTTAATCAATAAGTCTAATCCATTGATTTGACATTTCTATAAATAGTTAAATAATATCTCCTCCTTCTTCTCTTTTTCATGACCCCTAAAAGACCCCAAATATCTCAGAATGGACTAAATAAATGAAAAGAGGAAATAATCTATTGCACCCACTTGCTCTTTGAGTTTAGTGTAGAGTTAATCTCGATATTAAAGGAGTTAGCATTTATCTTTTTCCTTGTCTCTGTTTCAATAATAAAATAAAATATAAATTATTAAAAAAAAGCTGAGCCTAGTAAGAGTACAATAGAGCTTTGTAATGATTGTGCAGCAGCGCTTGCTCGTGAATGTGTATGAAGTCCAAGTAAACGAACGATCGGGACCCTTGTAACACCGCCATAAATTGATAATGATGGGGGAGAGAGAAGGAGGGAGAGAGATTATTTATTGCTCACCTCTTCTCTCTCTTCTCTCTGCTAGGACATCTCTCTATCAGGACAGCACTCCCTCTTCTTCATGGCAATTAATTGCTAGGCTAGCTATTCCTATGACTAGGAGACATAGGAGGAATGTCAAAATTGTGAGTACAGAATTACTTTTTTAATGGAAGAATGATGGATGGGACTATTGATGAATGCCAAGACAAACCTCAAAGCTCTTCAAGGCTTCACTCGTTGCTTGGGCAGTCTTCGGAACAAGAAGAAAGATATTCAGAATAAGAAAAAAGATAATAAGAAAAATGAAGAAAATCTTGTTTCAACTCTACTCAACAAAAAATAGAAAAGAGAGGGATATTCTGAACCACCTAGCCTAGGTTATGAAAAATAATCAATTAGATTTTCGAGCTTTCCTAAATAGGAGGTAAATATTAGTAAAATTTCATATTGTGTAAATTATTCTATTAGACATCATCATTTACTCTCTAAATATTCCAACTATTTCTTGTGGGTCCTTTTATGCTGCTCTCCCCGGGGGCAAATGTCTCAAATTTTGAAAAGACGTATCCTTATTTTCATTCTAATGAATCAAGACAATCAACTATGAAAAGATTGTATTATTCCTATTCAAGACTTAAGATTTTTCTAGAAACATTTTTAGGTTATTTATGTCAAGATTATGGATGTATTTACACCCTTATACTAATTATGTAAGAAAACATATGTTTAGAATTTTATGCTTACTTTGCCTACTACAATCATGATACTTCAAACTTTAATTTTCTTCGCTCAAAATCATTCATTTTACATTTACCTACTATTTACATAGCTGATAATTCCTGAATAAGAGTCAGCCATATAGAAAAAATTTCGATATCCACATTATCCTTACCTAATACGTTTATGGCTCTCAAACTCTCCCTAAATTTGATTTCAATAGGATTTGGCGTGAGTTTGGTTTTGATGTTCACTTCTCTTCTCATGGTTATCATGTGCATGGATGGGACCATAGGACACCTATTCGAGCTCACTTCCTTAAATATTCCCAACTCTTTTTTTGGTTGTGCTGCCACAATGTCAACTCAAACTTGATATTCTCGATTAGGTCAGGCATCTTCCTCTAAATTAAGATCTCTAATTTTTAAGTAGTTATTTAGGTTCTAGTGATAATAAATATAATTTATTATAATTAAATTCGATAACTATACGTGTGTATATATGTCAACAATCATATATTTATGACGTTTCAAGCAAACTCGTATGTGATGGTGGTTTATTTCAATATTTGTGTGAAGATTAAAAAGGGTATCCAAACAAAAGAATTAACATAAGGATTTGTTCAGGAGGATGATTTACGAGTGCCATCCATGTGAAAAATGCCTCCAATAACATTTGGGGGAAAAATATGACTTTTATGGATTAAAGAAGAGTTAAAAGGTTATGACTATTACCACCGGCCATGGTGGCTCCGCTGGGTAGGCTTCAGTGATCTTTTAAGGGAGAGGTGAGAGGTGAGAGGTTCTTGCAAAGCAAGGGGGCTAGTGGAGTTACTTGGTGACTTACCCGGTGGCATGGGGTGGTGGTTTCCCCATGTTGCCCCCAGGTTCTTCCCGCCGGCTGTCGGCTTTCGAGGTTTCTCGGGTCACAAAAAAAAAAAAGTTATGACTATTCATGAAGAAAATGCAAGGGTTGCAACAGTTGGTAAACAAGCAAACGCAAAATTCCTAATCGGATAAAAGGATATATTTATATATTTTCACCCATCAACAGGAAAAAAATATATAAAAAAGAAAGAGTGGATACTAGGAGAAAACTCAAAGGATGCAATCGTATGGGACAAATTGGTTTAATATCTTTCCTAATAAGAAGTTTGTATTTGAATCATAACAATTTGAAAGGAAGATTTATGTATACCACCTTTGGAGGCAATATGGCTCGTTATATTAATGTTATGTAGCGTATGTGACCTATCTTCAACGAAACTTCTCAAGTTTTTAAAATCTTTCCACTTCTTTTTGGCTCGCTCTTTTTTATGTAATGTATGTGACAATCTTCACAATTACTAGTCAAGTTGAAAAAGAAAAAAACTATTCGCATGAAATGATACTTACCATAAATATTGGTATAAGTTGGATAGATTTGGCTCTATCGAATTTAGAATTTCAATAATAATTCCAAATATCACATCATTCCAAGTTTAAATAGGCATCTTGGCTTTACCCAAATGAGCTCATGAGGAATATGAATGATCTGAGATTTCAATAACATCTGCTAAAATACTTCATAAGTGAATGTACTTACCAAGACACTTAACAAAAACCCCCATAATAAAGAAATGCCTAAATACTTACCATGGTAGGGATTTAGATTTCTATTAAATGTACCCTACCAAATTTGAATGCTCAGTTATTGCAACTCAATTTTTTCAATATGTTTTAATCCCTAAGTTTCATTTTTTTGGGGGACATTCTAAAATTTTGACACAAAAATATGTAAGCTGTACTTTGTATGGCGGTAACTAATTCCCATGATTTCCATATGTTGGTGGTGTAGCCCAAAATTAAAACCTATTATGTGTGGTCCCTTCATATGAGAAAAAGAAACCTCAGTCCTATTATGCTCTTTAACTACATATGAGGGGCAGAAAATTGCTCGCGCAAGAATAAATTTATTATACATATATATATGGGCAATATGACACACTACACACATAGTAGTAATGCATGTAAATATTCCAACTTGAGTTTTGAATTTCAAAAAGAAAATTGCAATTGAGCACTTTAATCTTAGTACCTAGCATAATCACAATTAATTTTTTTTCCTTTTTTTCTGATTCCAGTACTGTTGTTAGATCAATCACAATCACACCCTACTATTTTGCAATTTTTATAATGATACACACGTATCATTAACGAATGACATGACTTAAAACTATGTAATGTGATATTAAGCTTTTCGATCAATATTTTTACACTTAGCATTAGCTTTTGGACTTAGTAGTTCCGCTTGATTATAAAATATAGGAAATATAGGAACGAAAAGTTTTATGTTCATTAAAACTAAGGCCGGGGATTAGCGAAGACTCAATGCCTCATCCACCTCTTGTTTTTTTAGGAAACCAATATCAATTTGTCCTTCTCGAAAATCATAAATCCCATTTGAGTAGTGTGGGATTCTTCTAATTAATTTATATATATATATGTACGCGCATGCGCTGAAGATATAATCGAAAAAATAAACAAATACAAAATATATCTTGTAAAAATATGTAAATATTTGGGCTAATCCATCAACGATATTTTAAATACAATAAGAAAAAAAGAAGAAGAAAGGATCGAGACGAGCATGCTCCATCTTCTTCTTCCTTTATTTTTTAAAATTTTATCGTTCTCTATTTTGCTGGGCCCACCACGTCTTTCTTTTCCCCTTGGTGGGCCATCCGGTGCCTTTATTCAGGGATAATGATTTCAAGAACGAGGAAAGCTTCCTCAAAGCATTTCTGCCTCCTCCAACTCCTATAGCAAAGGAATCATCATCAACCAATCATCAAGCCATCACATCCCGAATTGAATTATCACCAAGCCACTTCCTAAACAACATCTTATCACCAAGCACCTCTAATGTTCGTTTATATTTATATATTTATGTTTGTTGAACTTGAATGCTCATTTTCATTTGTATTTATGCTTGGGTAAAAGTAATTTTCTGATCAAGTAAACTGACAATGTCACCATCTTTTTCAATTGAGTATGTTGAGGCCTTAGTATTAAGGACAATGTTAGGATAAAATATATTAAATTCATACCATTGTGCGATCTTCGTAATGCGTTTGATGTGCTTACTCCACTCATATCCACTGTGAACTAGGATTGAAATATTTTGGTTTTCTTGGTCGATACTTATCATGCCACCAATAAGCCTACATCCACATGAACAAATTCAAGGATCAGGTTATTTGAGAAAAAAAATGACAAGAGTAAATCAAAACTAGTCAAGAAAATTGGTGACGTGAAGCACCTGCAAGTCGAGATTCACCTTTGCACCATTGTCAAAAATTGCATCACCTTCCTCCATGGCTCTCATGGCTTTGATGGCCTTCATTTCAAAATTATCTCCCATTGGAACTGGCTTTGACCCCATTGCTTCTTGCATCTATCTTTGTTTTTCTTCTAATACCTCAATTCTTTTTCGTTACCAGAACCTCTGGTTAGATGCACAACCTTACTCAGTTTGTGCTAAGCAATCTGCAAGGACAAAAGGAATTATCCAATGCAGCCCTGTCCTCTTCAAGGCCTCTTCAGCTACATGGTGAGTTTCATCACCATGCAGCGGTTGCGGAGAAAATGATCCAGCCTCCTCTTCTGACTTCATCATCTCACCATTAGATAAGGGTTCTGGGTACATTGATCCTTCATCTAAATATCAAAACCATGGGAATGGTAACTTAGTACCCACTTTGAACTAAAAGGCAAAACAAGATTTCTATAGAAAAGATATTAGTAGATAAAGACATACCATCAGGCACACCTTCTTCTTGTACAAGACCGAGGACATTAGCAGTTTCTAAATTTTCAACGACATCCATAGGCTGCTCCTATTGAAGATGCTTGCGCAACATTTTCGCATGAAAATCTTTTAAAAAGCCTATGTTTACCAAATATATATTCTCCACCGTGAAAGAAAATCAAAATATAATTACTTTTGTCTTGTATATGTGGATATGTTAACCCCTAAAACTCCATGACCTTAGCCGTGCCCGTATGCAAAACTCTATGACCTTCAGTTTCACCATCCATTAGTCATAATTATACTAACGCATTAATTCATACGTAAAAATGATTTTTAAATAACCAAGGCATATATTACTTTTGGGCAAACAACGACACAACTATCTTTAGATAGGGAAAGATCCAACATCCACCAATGTTGATTGAAGTCTCCCATTAGTCATAATTATATGTGATGATTAAAAGATGTGCACTTGCTACCTAAAGCCATATTACTTTAAAGCATCTTTAAGTTCGAATATAGTAGACTTTATGTATTTCCTATTTTACAATGTGCGTGATTATTTGTTTGTTAGATTTTTTCGGTTGAAGCTTGATTGTTGGTTTGAATTGCTCCAGCAAAAGTGTAAAAAAAGAGTCATAAATCAATTTAGTTATTCAATCTAATTGATTTGAACTTTATAAATGAAGAAACTCTAGTTATGGAAACCAAGCTTATGTTTGTATGGGGATCAAAATATCAACGGCTACTAAATTTTCTTGATATAGATTGCGTAGAATTTAGAATTCCAACATTTCGATCAAAGATTGTGGGAGAAATACCAAGAGAGTGACTTAGTGAGATAGTATGATCTACTACCGAGTATTTGCACTCAAAGTTATAATATCTTGTTAATGATGTAGTGAAATTCAGCTAGTATAGTCTATCAGCGTGGAAGAGTGGACAACATGAGAGAGTGAATGTGGGTTGATCTAAGTATAACCACTATAAAATCTACCTATAATTCTATTATCTCTTATCTCTTTACTTAAGTTTATTGCACTATTATAGTTATCTCAGAAGTCTCTTGCATAATAGATCACTAGTTTTAAATATGTTATTTTTGAAACATTTATCACCTATTTAGGCTTCTCCTCTAGGTGATCTTACTAGCTTTATCAGAATATGCAGGTGATAATTTGATACTTTGATTGGCTATTACATTGGTAAGGAGAATCTCCTATAGTGATTATTGTGGAGATGAATTTACATATGATTCTTTGCATTCGTAAGTAAATTTAAATTAAAGAAGTCTGATGATTTTTGTTAAATGCTTTTTTTAAGGGTGACTCCTAACTAGTCTATGGTATTTTATATAATGGATTTCTTGCGGAGGGATAAAGTGATGCTAGCTCAATCCAGAAAATTCCTTAATTAATATGTAGGAATTCAAATTATATGCCATCAATTATTATGACTATTATGTTTGAGTAATGGGTTAGAAATTTACCAAGTTAATTATTTATACATGTTCAGAAAATTTTGCCAAATTTTTTTGATGGGTTCATAGGTTAATTATCAACTTAAGTTCATAAGGTTTGCTAAACGTTCTAACAATGTTCAAAATACTTTTACAATTTATGGATATTTAGAACGGACCGTGGTTTTCTTGTTTATGTATTAAATCCCTTCATTCTTTAGTATTTCAGCCCTCTTGATATCATGCCTCTTCTATCTATATTAACCTCTACCTTCATTAATGCAAGGGGTGACTTATATACTTACTTAGTCAAGAGAGGCCACATGAACTCTTTCAATTGGAACAACAAGTCACTCTACTTTTAGACCTCATGATTTCACCTATAAGCATTAAATTCACTAACCATGGTTAACCCATCTCCTTTTTCATTCTTTGCTGTGTTTAAATTGGAAAGAGATTCACTAATCATGATTAACCCATCTTTTCTTCCATTATTTCTATTGTCCGTGTATAAATTGGGTATAAATTGGAGATAGAGTATGGACACCTAGATTTTGACGATCCGATCATTCATTTATTCAATGGAAAATTGGAGATTAAGTTTTAACCCATAAACAAAACAAAAAAATTGCGTTTGTATGGGACAAGCGGATGGGTTTGAATTAATGGTTTTGAGCTTTAGTCGAGTTGGACAAAGCCCACTGAGAAAGAAAATTCTTGGCCAAGTCCATTAACATTATAAGAGCTGAAATTTTCATTGGAAAATAGCCATTCTGAAAATATTATAGATATTATCATGATTTTAATTAAACAAATTGAATTGACATTATCACATTTTATAAGAGGTATTGAGGAAAACAACACCTGGAGTGCCAAAATTTTGGTGCCGCCTTTTTTTCTTCTCACTCAACTTCCACAAATTCAAAAAATCAATCACTTGTAGAAAATTTAATGTGGATGCCGGTCTACATGGCTTCCTCGGGCTCACATGGATAATTATTAAAAATTAAAAAATTAAAAAAATCAACGTGGGAATGGGAAATTATTAAAAAAATCTACTTAGGATGATTTGCATGAAGTGGCAATCATTTATAGTAAATAAATAAATAAATTGGGAATCCACATTAAAGTTTTATTAAGTGAGGTTGATATAAATGTTATGGCAGTCCTACTTTCCTTATTCCTTTGCATTTTTATTTATAAGTAAAAAAATTGGGAATCTAAAGCTAAAGCTAGAGCTAAACTAAATTATTCTTTGTTGCATTGCTTGCTTGCGGTAAAGTTAGGGGTTCATTGTTGGATTGCTTGCAGTAAACTAAGTTAACTGGGAACCGTGTTTGTGATTCCTCCTTCCAAAACCCTAGCCCTTCTCTCCCTTCTCTCCCTTCTCTCCCTTCTCTCCCTTCTCTCCCTTCTCTCTCTCTACGTCGATATCAATTAAAATCTCACAAAATAATGAAATGGAATGCTTACGGCCAAAAAGAAAAATGCTATATGTCTCAATTTAATAGAGGACAACGAGTAGATGGTTGCTTAACTAAATAATATGGGGAGTATGGAAATGTGGGGCATGACAAGCTCTTGTCCTCTCGCCCACTCCGGGCAGCCCTCAATCGATAACACACCATCTCCTCATCGTTTAATTCACTAGCATTTTGTTGACATTTTCAACAAAATCCTTTCTTTTTCTCCTTCTAATAAACCTTACTTGCTCCTTAGTACTAAACCTTTTAAACCTTTTATAACTTGGTGCCAATTTAGTTTAGGTGCGAATTTACTCTTTTTTATTTTTATTGATGGCAATTTAGTCTAATTTTTTTGTATTTAGTATCAATTTAGTGTTAAACTTTTTATAATTTTAATTAGGTACGAATTGAGTCCAGCTAATTTTGGTGAGCTAATTTTGGTGACGCGTACGCTTTCGACCTCGCATAATATTTTAATAATTTTTTTTGAGTTATTTGTTAACTTATTCTTTTCTTTATCCTTTTATTTTTTTCCTCACCTCCTGGCCAACAAGGGCCTAGCGTCTACGATGCCACCTCGCAGCTGGGTGGGCAGGCGAGGTTGGACAAGGCGGCCTCATCGGTCATGGGCAAGGCTCGACCTCACCAAATCCGATGAGAGGGGTTGAGCCTTGCCAAGCACGGCAAGAGCGACATCCAACCAGCGTGTTCGGCAAGGTTGGGCCTTGCGAGGCTCGTGCTTGCCCTGCACACCTCGCAACCGGCGACCTCGCCGGCTCTGGGAAGAAGAAGGGGAAGAAAAATAAATAAATAAAATTAATTATTTATTAATTTGAAAAAAAAAATATTATTAAAAATATAGGTGGAAAGACCCGGAACACTGAGAGAGAGAGAGAGAGAGAGAGAGAGAGAGAGAGAGAGAGAGAGAGAGAGAGAGAGAGAGAGAGAGAGAGAGAGCCCCCGTATTATCGGGTAGACATGGTGCACTTAAAGATGTAAGATGTCAGTGCACTTAAAGATGTAAGTTAAAGATGTAAGATAAAGAGTAGGATGTTGGTGGTAGAGTAGTTGGGAGATACAATCTATACCATTGAGAGATCTACGTACGGTGTATGTCCTCGATACTTGTATATATGTAGGGTCTACTCCCCCGTTGTATCAACTTATTGACACTCTGAAGATGTTCATGTTCTCTAAGATAGTCATTCGATTCCACTCCAAGGGGCAAACAACCGGAAAGCCAAGACATGCAGTTACAAAGTAGACCAGTCAACATCGCAAGTCGTGAGTTTTAATTTTCTTTCTTCTTGTGGCCATTTAATATCAGATACTATATACTTTAAACTTGAGAAAATCCTTTAGCATTGCGTTACTCAGTCGTAATTGTCATGCATGATGGTAGCAATAATTAATAGACTACAGACATTAACATATATAAATACACTGAATTGAACTTACTGGTGGCAGGGTAACTAAGAAAGCCGCTAATTGATGTAAGCTATTTGCACCAATCTACCTACCCACGCTAGTGTAAAATCAGTTGACATTTGAATGGGGCATTTTAGTATTAGTAACTATTATAATCAAATGTATATCATAACCTATAGCACGAAAAATTAATGCAATGACAATAATAAAATGACCACAATTTTGCTTAGCACAGAGCAGAAAGAAGAGGAAGAAATCATCCCCTATATCCTTGGATAAATGCAGCAACCATTCTACATTTGACAATAATAGAAGTATGTTTCTCAGGCCTAGCCTCAGAAGACACTTGAGAATTTTTCACAGCAACAATAATGGTGTACTTCAATTTTATAAATTTATTCCTAGACTTTTCATCGATATACTAATTTAGTTAGCCGGTTAACCGGCAATCGTTGACCTCCAATGCCGAAGTGGACAATTTTGCAATTTTTAATATTTTTTATTATTTTATCTCACATATTTTTGTGGAAAATTTTGATTGAAATCAGTTCCAAGGACATCAATTGTAAGATAATTGGCACGCTAGCTAATAAATTAAAAATCAGACTAAATATTCATGATCAATGTAATTTGCCCAATTTCTTTTACGTATTTTTTTGTGCCTTCCCTTGAAATATTTTAATACAAAGAAAAACATTTTAAATTGAAACACTTCTCCAGAGTTTGTAAATAACTCTACATGAGTTAAAAGGCTTGAAGCCTTTGAAATCGAATTCTTTTCGAGAATCTGCAAAAAGCCTCAGCATGTTGAGTGATTATATGTGTGAGAGCTTGTGACATTACTAATGAGAAAATCTTTTTAATTTGAATATGAAACGGCTTTGCAACCAAAAAAGCCTCAAAAAGAAAGTCTTGAAGGTGTATTAATGATGGTTGATGTGTGCTCTCTTCATGTGATAAATATAAGGTGGATGAGGAGAATGTTAAAAAAAAAGGAGACTATTCCATAATTATCTATGTAAAAGTGAATTTTGGGCATTATTGAGAGTTGAATTTTCTAGTCATTGTATCCAAATATAATTGAGCTTTGCGTTCTTAAGAAGTTATAAACTTTTTTGGGAGGAATTAGGCAGTTAATGTACGTAAGAAATTTTTGCTCAATCGCCTAATCATGTCTAGCTAATATATAAGATAAAAGTAAGATAAAATGATGCTTAGAGCGCGTTTGGTAATGATTCTATTTCCGGGAATAATTTCTGACCAGAATTGATTCTTTTTTATTCTATTATCGGAAACAGTTTATGAGTAAAAGAACGTGTTTGGTAAGGGCGTGTTTGATAATGTTTCTATTTCGGTGAACAATTTTTTAACAGAAATAGTTTTTTTTTTGTTTCTGTTTCTGGGAACAATTTCTGAGTATAAGAACGCGCTTGATAACTGTAAAAAAATTTCTATTTCAGGAATAAAATGTGTTTGATAAATTTGTATAATTTTGTTGTTTCTTCTAATTTTTCAATATTTTTCATTTTTTCTTCTTTCTTCTTTCTGTTTTTTTTTTTCCTTATTTCTCATTTGTGGCCGGTTGCCGGCGACCGGCTGGGCGAGGTCCGTGAGCTCGCCGGAACCTCGCCTTGGCTAGGCAAGCTTGAGCTTGCCCACATCTAACAAGGCCAAGCCTTGCGCCGGCCGACGAGGCTCGACCTCACCTAGGCGGCGCAAAGTCGGCCTCATTGGTGGCTGGGCAAGCTCGGCCTCGCCGGGGACCGGTGAGGCTCTAGCGAGGTCGCCGACCATGGCCAAGGCCAGTGACCGGCCAAAAGGAAAAAGGAAAAAAAAGAAAATAAGAAAAAATGAGAGAAAAATTGTTTCTCAGAATTGTTCCCGGGAACGAGAAGTAACTTTTTTCTACTTCTTGTTTTTGTTCTCGAGAACAAAAGTTTTACCAAACACGTTTCTGTTCTTTTTTTGTTTCCCAGAACAAAAGAATATAAATTTTTGTTCCGGGGAACAAAAACAATTTTAAACAAATAGGGCCTAACTGTACAAAATTTCTTATTTTGGAATAGAAAAAAAAATAGAAAAGCGTTTGGTAACTGTATAAAATTTCTATTCCAATTCTAAAATTTTATCAAATTATAGAAATTCTATTGATTAATTATATTTATACTAAGTAATAAACGTATTAACTAATTAATTTTTTATTAAATAGTAAACAATAAACTATAGTATAAACTATAAATATAAAAACTAAATAATAAATTAAAATACAAAATTAAATGTATTCTATAAATAACAAAATTTCAATTCATACTTCAAATCATTTTTTTAAATAATTTTATTTTTTTTCCTTTTTTTTATGTTTTTCTTTTTTTTTTCCTTTCTTCCTCCCCTTCTTCTTTTTCTGCAAGGTGGCCAGTTGCCGGCCTTGGGATGACCGATGCTTAGCCAGACGAGGGCTGGCGACTCTCCGGCCCTCATCGGCCGAGCCTCACCAAGGCTAGGCGAGGCTTGCCTGGCCACCGCCGAGGCTCGCCCAGCCCTTTTAAGGCTCGGTCTCACCAAATCTGGAGAGGCCGAGCCTCGGCTGGCAAGACCGAGCCTCGCCGATGGCGGAGGCAAGCCCACCGGACCAATTGTCAGCGACCGGTGGCAGTGGGCGGCGAACGGCAGTGGACGGCAACCGCAGTGGTGACGGTAGATGAAGAAGAAGAAAAGAGAAGAAGAAAAATAAAATGACTTGATTCTTAGATTTGTTCCCGAGAACAAGAATCAACTTTTTTTTTTATTCTTAATTTTGTTCCAAATCTACTTTTGGGAACAAAAAAATAGAAATTTTTTCCCGAGAATAAAAAGTTTACCAAATACGATTCTCTTCTAAAACTACTCCGGGAATAAAAAATTAAAATCAGGTATTGTTTGGATGGTTACCAAACATACCCTTATTCTTCGATTCTTGTAACTCCTTTTCTTTTCTTTTTGTATTTTTGTCATGCCCATCCAGCTAAAATAGAGAGACATCTCGTATTCAAAACTAAAAATATGACTAAACATATTTTATCCCAAATTTTCTTTCAAATTTCATTTTGCATTTTTTAATTGCTATTTTCCCTTCCCTCTCTCTCTCTCTCTTTCACCGTACCTCGTAAATGGGCAGAAGTACAGCTCAAGTGCCAAAACTTGGCACGAGGGGACACTTAAATGCCAAAACTTTGAAAAAGTACACTTAAGTGCCACTTTCTTTGAAAAGTGGGACACTTAAGTGCCACCTTTGGCGAACCTTGCTGGAAATTTTACGTGGCAATATTTTATTATTTTTTCTTGCCTACATGGCTCGCCGGAGAGTTGACTCGGCTAAAACTCACCCGAAACGACGTCATTTGCAAAATAAAAATTAAACTACTAGCTAAAATATTATAAAAAATAAAAATGTATAAAGAATTAATATAAAAATTAATTAAATTAGATTTTAACTTAAATTTATTTAAAATATTCTAAAAAACTAAAAATTAAAAATTAAAAATTAAAAAAAAAAAGGTGGGGGAGGCTGAAGGAGGCGGTTGAGGGGCTGACTGACCCTCCCCCCACCGTCGCCCTTCCCGGCAGCGGCAAGGGCTCAGCCCTCAGCCGCCTCCTTCGGCCTCCCCCACCTTTTTTTTTTTTTTTAATTTTAGGTTTTTTATTTTTTAGAATATTTTAAATAAAATTAAGTTTAAATTAAAGTTAATTAATTTTTATATTAATTATTTACACATCAGACACAAAACGATGTTTTGCATTTTCTCGCCACATCAGCGAGCAAAACGACGCTGTTTTGCACCAAATTCGCCGAAAAATTGCCACTCAGCAATTTGGCCGGATTTTGGCCGGAGTGGCACTTAAGTGTTTCACTTTACTCTGAAACTGGCACTTAAGTATATATTTCCGAAGTTTTGGCACTTAAGTATCCCTCTGTGCCAAGTTTTGGCACTCCAGGTGTCCCAAACTCCTCGTAAATGAAAGTTAGTCCCACGAAAGAAAGAACAAAGAGAGAACTACCCCCAAGCATTTCGGTTTTCAGTTTCCAGTTAGCTACGGTTGCAGTAACTTAAGATGGATAATCTAAGATGAATAATCGAAAGTTTTTACCATGCAAAGTGTCATAAAAAATGGGGCATAAGTATGTAAGATGAGATTTATTTTTGTTTATTTATTTAGAGAGGTCGAGCATATACACACACGAATGCAAACTTGTTTCTGTAAAGCAAGCAAGGATCCCAGGTGCAGGTGCACACAGAGACACACAATAAGGGTGGTTTGGGCTAATTAATTCCACTTCCTTCGTGGTTGTGACCTCTTGGCCTTGACTCTTCAAATTCCAGCCTATTCTTTCTCCTGCCAAATTGAATGCCAAATTAACAGGGGTTACCACACAATTTAATTGTACAGAGTGTTAATTGGTGACTTTTCTTTATTTTGCATGGTTAATGTTAAAAAGTGGATCTAATATTATCTCATAAGCGCACGAAACATTCATGCTTGCTTAGCTGTTGGAACCGAAGATGACTTAAGACTTCAGTACCAGAATCACCAAGAGAAGCTCCTCGTTTATCTTGCATATTCATGTGACATGGCATGAACATAACAGGATAAACAAAATGATAATACATCCGCAGAAGAGAGCAAGAGGGAGAGTGCTGATACTAAAGCTATACCTCAATATATCCTTTACAAACTTAGTCTTCAAGTTCGAGCTCTTACTCATTCAACTCTTACTCATTCAGACAAGATCTTAACCCCCGAGCAGGTTTTTTTTACCTGCTACTGACACTTGAAAAAGCAGCTTTCAAGGTCTCTTCAGTCAATCACTTGAGCCCGGATACATTTTCGGTGCCACGGAGCTAGACCAGTGAGCTATTATGCTTCCAAGCCCACCTCCTGGTTGTCATCGCTCCATCACTTCCTTTTCGCAAAGTTTTGAACACTCACTTGTTTCGCAAAGTTTTGGACATTCACTTGTTGCACAAGGACATGCTCTGCAGCAAATTCTACTCCATACTGAAAGCAGAATAGTAATAGTCATTATGATAAAGAGAACTTTCTACTTTATCGTTAAAACAACAATGGTACCAAGAAACACAAGTATTTGTAAACAGGCATTTTGAATAGAGCTGCAAATGCAAAATCTTACCTGCTTAAGCATTGAGTTAGCAACTCCAAGAGCACACATGAGCATAGGAGCAGAACAAGTCAACGTCAACAGCAGCACAACGTTGAATTGTTTGTAAAATTTCAAGGGTAGCTTGTTTGTCAAGCTTAGGAATTAAATCCCCTAAACATAGCAAAACATTGACTCTCACCTTCCAAAAGAAATAAACCAAGCATCAAACTAAACGTGAAAGATGAGAATCAACAGACTTCATGCACATAAGATAACTCTCCAGCATATAAAATATATTGGAAGAATATATAAGCAAATGTATGATTAAACAAGATTGATGGATTATTTATCATCAGACATGGCAGAAGCATACACATTGATGTAGAAGCAATCAGAATCTAAATGAAGAAGATGAGGACGAGAAGAGAAAAAGCCACCAAAGCAAAGAGAGCAACTGAAACTTTACCACCCAACCGAATGGGAAAGACCTCATACTAAAGGCAGGCAGCCACTATACAAATGTCTAACCTAGCATAAGTCAAAAAGTTAAGAGAACCTAGATAAAGACAAAGAAATAGTGATCAAGGTGAAAAAATTAGGAAAAAGTGAGTTTCCGATTCACATGAAAACTGCTGAGTCATGGAAAAGTCATTGAGTTAGCCCCTTGGTACCCTTCCAATGGATTTTCACTTCAATACTCCAAAGAAAATAAAATTCGGTGAAAGAGTCAATATAATGGTTCCGCACAACAAAACAATTTCAGTGTGCCGCCGTCTTAATTATTGTTTCATGCAAATAAATCTAGTTTCATTAAAGCAACAGATAAGTCAAGTTGTCCCTTAAATCTTTCTTTTTTTTGGTTCATAAAACTTCACTTTGAAGGAAAATAGATACTTTTATCCGCATTTCTGCTTTTCTTTTACAATGTATGCAAGAAAGATTTACAGAAAAAAGCAGCCAATCTGTCTACATGTAGACATCCTTGCTGTCCAACATTTGTTCCTGAAGTTAAAGACTCAAGACCAAGTACCTGAGACTCTGCTATTGTAAGAATCACAAGATTCCGAAGTTCAGAACAAAGTGGTGGCAACACTTGCATGGAAATAATCGAAAAACTTTATTCAGTAAAGAAAAAGGAAAAGGATGTACAAATCTAGAGCCAAATTACTAAAAAAAACTAGAGTTGAAAACCAAAGGGCTAGATGAACTTGGAATTCTTTATGGTGTTCACCGGAATATTGTATATTTGACAAAACAGAGTCCACTGACAATGACTGGATTTTATTACTTGAGATACTGCTATGTACAGGATAGATACTGATATTACTGATATTCTCACCAGAAATGTTCCTCGAACAGTCTGCGAATTTGCTTCTCTTATACTGTTGCACGAGTTGCAGAGAGTGCCAAAATCTTGGGAATTGCACCTATGTTCAAGTGGTTGAACAGAAGAAGCTGTTGTGCCTGATTGTGAAACCATTTCAAATACCCAAAGAAATACACTGGAGTCAACTTGACCGAAAATTTTCCATTTTTTATTGTTGATATCTCTGCAAATAGCCATCAATGTAATGAACTTGGACTCTTTAACCTCCTTTATTTTCTTTACTCACCTGGTGTCCATATTGTGAGGAGGTATTTGGACGGATCATCTGCTTCTAGCTTGTCCAGCTACAAATGGGAAAATGGCATTAACACAAAGTGAAGAAAGTGAACATACATTGTCATAGTTATAAGAAGATGCAATGTTGACTGACCCCATTCATAAGAGGGTGTCCCTCTAGTATTTCATACCTGCAAAATAGTAAACAAAAACTGTAAGATTGCAGGAACCATTTAACTCCTATGTACATTTTTCTATATATCATGACAAAATGAGAAATTTCTTTCATTTGGATCTAAGGCTAGGCTCATCAAACTCTTGTTTTCTCTTATTGTTTGGTGTCCTTGGCTCTCTCATGGAGTATATGTTTGACAATTATTTGAAATAAGTTCAATTAATTGGAAAGATTATAGGGCAGAAATAGAAAATGCAAGAATCATTGTCTGCTAAAATGTCTTACCACCAGGAAAAGTATTATTACATTCCAAAGAATGATAATCATACGTGACTAACTCGAGTGGTCAAGAAGGTTAAGACTTACGCTAGGTGCTCCGTCCGTAGCCGCATCACAGTTTTAAGCTTAGGCACAGGAATGGAGGCAGCTTCTGCGTTTAATCAAAAGGACCTTGGGAGGTGTTTGCATCTTCAGTTGATGAGGGTTGCAAGTTCAGGTCGAATGTGCTCACAAGCTCATTTGCATGACATGCCGTTGCATAAGTTTCACAAGATGGCGACCCCATCACAGGCTCTTGGAGTTGTTTATCTTGTCCACCAATCTCAAGTCTGAGCCTCTTGGTGGCATCTCTGTCCACCTCGGCCAGGTTATGCTCCAGCCTTTTATCTACCGTGAGAACCTTTTCTGGGGTAACTGCAGCAAAATCAAGAGAACCTTCAGAGGTGTTTGCATCTTCAGCGGATGAGGGTGGCAAGTTCAGATCGAATGTGGTCATAAGCCCATCTGCATGACATGCCGTTGCATAAGTTTCATATTGAGCAGCCAATGCACATGATGCAATTTGACTAATATTGAAGCGTATGGAGTCAAATGGCCCATTGCATAAGTTTCAGGAAGGTTGGACACTAGTTGTGCTAGTCACTAGTCCTCTTTGACAAACTTGACGATATGTCCCCAATTTGCACATAACAAATATCAAATATTCTATACATGCTTACCACGGGTTGAGGATAATTTCTTCCGAGCTTCTACCGCTGCCGCTCTTTTCTTCCTGTTCCTCACCCTCTGTTTCTCTGTTGCCTTTTGCTTTTGCAGCAGAGTTGGCACATATGACTTCCAAGCTATGACCTCTCTTTTCCGCCTCTTCCTCTGCATTTTCCACTCTTTTCTCATTGCACGTGAAAGTGGAGGTAGGCGAGGGCGAGGTGGTGAGGCTAAGGGAGTCACTGACGATGTTGGGGGAGCCACGTCCCCCACTGACGATGGGTGAGTATATGGATAGAGAAGTGGAGAAGGAGGCAATGGTGCTGCCTTCAAAGCTGCTTTCTCTAGACACCATGGAAAAGATCACTGACGAGCTCAATCTCTAAGTGTAAAATTGTCAGTTTCATCCTCTCCTCTTTGTGAGCCTGAGATCATATGGGTCAACAAAAAATTCTCTTTTCTTAGTTACAGAAAGCCCTTCTCAAGGAAGTGAACCAAGAGCCGCTCATCTAAGCCAGTGGATAAGAATTCTGCTGTGCCTGGTTGAAATGCGTGAGTGGAGTAGGCTAAGTGAAATAAAATAAGATATGGGTGCTACTATAGAATCTTATGAATCACGCATGGCACACTTTCTATGTCTCCTCCGTCTACAAGGTGAACAGCTTGTTCTTCCACGACTAACGACTAAGTAGAGAACATGCCAGAAACCTAAAACCCAAATTCAAAATGTTCGACGCCAGAAACCAAAACCGGAATTCAACTAGGCACAAAAGAAAATGGAATCGAGAACTCACCGAAGCAAAAAGAGAGTCCGGCATTGGGTGGCTAGCGACGGTGGTGGCCAAGGCTTCGACGATGACGATGGTGGCTGGGCTTCGACGGAGACTATGGTGGCTGGTTTCGACGGCGACGGTTTTGGTTGGTTCCGACGGCAACGGTCGGGGTTGGCCGGTCGTGGAGTCGAAAAGGAGCGGTCGAGAAGATCGGGGAGAGAGAAGGCCTTCTTCCTGCTTATAAGTGAAAGTAAAGAGAAGGACTTCATAGCTAGCAAAATTAATTGCAGGCTATTAATTGCAAGCTACAAGGTAGGAGGGAGTCTAGCTCCTGGTTCGTGTACAGGAGTAGACGTCGAGTAGCACCGCACCACCACCATGAAATCAAGAGCAGCAAGAGAAGCGTGGACTACAACTCGGGATTGAGAGTTTGCTGTCGCTGCCTTTGCCAGAAAAATCCACGGAGCATTCTCGAGCTTGAGAGAAGAAGCAATCTCCAAATGGAAGTTGGTTGCCTGATCGACGAGAAGTGCGCTCCTGAAATCTCTACCCCATCCAACCCCCTCCTCCTCACGAAATCCAGTTAATACTCCTCTACTCCTTCATTGATCCTTTTTCGAACGAGTACGTTGTTGCAATCTTAGAATAGAAGGAACGAGTCAATTTTGCATCCATTTGCATCGTCATGATGTGACCGCTGTGTTGTTTTTTATCCAGTTGCAGATGAGATGCTAAAGATATCGCCGCCTAATATGATCTCTAGATGTATTGATGGAGATACATAACTAACCATGATGCTCAATTATTTCATTCACTGAAATTAAAGTAAAATTTTGATATTCGCAACTCCATCAATACATCTAGAGATGATACACTTGCGAATATCAAAATTTTACTTTAATTTCAGCGAATGAAATAATTAAGCATCATGGTTAGTTATGTATCTTTAACTTGTGAGTCCATCAATACATCTAGAGATGATATTAGGCAGCGATATCTTTACCATCTCACCCGCAACGGGATAAAAACAACACAGCAGTCGCTTCATGACGATGCAAATGCGAGGGGACACGAAAGTGACTCGTTCCTTCTAATCTAAGATTGCAACAACTTGCTCATTCAAAAAAGGATCAATGAAGGAGTAGAGAAGCATTACCTGGATTTCGCGAGGAGGAGGGCGGAGATTTTAGGAGCGCACTACTTCCATTTAGAGATTGCTTCTTCTCTCAAGCTCGAGAATGCTCCGTGGATTTTTCTGGCAAAGGCAGCGACGGCAAACTCTCAATCCCGATTTATAGTCCACGCTTCTCCTGATCCTCTTGACTTCATTTCATGGTGATGGCGCAGTGCTACTCGGCGTCTATTCCTGTACTCAGTGGATAAGAGACAAGAGGTTGGTTCAGAGCGAGAATTGGACGTTTACGAGGGATACAAATTTTGTCCACAACGCAATCATTACAAAGGCTCGGCTTTTTTAATAATTTATATTTTATTTTATTATTGGAAGGTCAAGCCATCCGATGAATGTGAGGCTCATCCCCAGCCGTCCGATCTCCTTCACAAGCCTCCTCTCGCTCGGATTATGGATTAATAACGAAGGAACTTTTTTGACTAAGGACCCAAAAAGACCAGCCAAAAGTGACGAATATCCACTGGCTCATGGCTTCCTTTTCCTATTTTTTCGTTGTCAATGTCACATTATTTAGGAGAATATAATATAATAATTATTATTTTGTAAAAAATTTCTTATGCTTATAAATTTCTTGATAACAACTATAAAACAAACCAGTCGAGACCACCCTTTCATAATATTATAATTCATGATTGTAAAATTTAATAGGAAACAATCTAAACTATCATTATAATGATAGCCCATTATTTAAAAAGCAATATTAGAGTTATTATCTAGTGATTAGAAATGATATTTGAGTCCATTTTTTTTAAAAAAATAAAATCATATAATTGAGAATTTTTGGAAACAGTGACATACAAAAAAAAAAGAGCCTCATAACTTGTAATTGAGAAATTTTTAGAACAGTCACATACCTTAGAATTGTCAACAACCAACATACATGTACATCAGCAGGCAGCTAGTTCTACATATTAAAAATAAATAGAAAAATCTACATCGAAAAAGTTCGGCGAAATTTAAAATCCACCCACATCACCAAATTCACCATCGTAGCCGGCGACAAGGATGTCGGCGAGGTCGTCATCCCCGTCAAGGAGCTCCTCGACTCCCTCACCCCCGCTCACGCCCATGCCAACAGCAAGGCCTCCTGGCCGATGTCACAGCCGACCACCAGGTGCGCAAGCTACCAGGAAGCCCAAGGGGGAGCTCCACTTCTCCTACAAATTCAGTGACAAGCTCACTGCCGCCAATCACTCGGCCGCCCCCAAGGCTGACGTGGCGGTCACGGCTTACCTGGTCTAGGTTGGCCCGAGCGGGTCCTACGAAGAAGTTTACAACGGCGGATTTGGAGATGTGGGCGGATTTTAAATTTCGCTGAACTTTTTCGATGTAGGATATTTTTTTTTTAATACATCGATCTAGCTTGCTTGATGCTGATGTGCATATATGTTGGTTGTTGACAATTCTAAGGTATGTGACTGTTCTAAAAATTCTCAATTACAAGTTTAGAACATTCTCAATTACAAGTTATGAGACTTTATTATTATTATTTTTTATGTCACTGTTCCAAAAAATTCTCAATTAAAAGTTATGAGACTTAAAAAAAGTTGACTCAAATATCATTCCTAATCACTAGATAAAAACTCTAGTATTACTTTTAAATAATGGGTTATCATTATAATAATAGTTTAGATTGTTTTCTATTAGATTTTACAATCATGAATTATAATATTATGAGAAGGTGGTCTCGACTCGTTCGTTGTATAGTTGTTATCAAGAAATTTCTTACAAAAAAATTATTATTATTATATTATATTCTCTTAAGCGATGTGACATTGACGATAAAAATAGGAAAAAGAAGCCATGAGCCTGTGGATATTCGGCCAAGGACATCTTAATCTATCCGTGTGCGCGTGTATGGGTTTAGCTGGGGAGCGGGGTATGTGGTGCTGCCCGTGTACTTTTTAATGCTAAGTTACCCACTCACCTGTGTCTAGGGATATGCCTAATCTTGCATGCACATTTCAACAGTTAAGTGTGAGACTCAAAGTCCAGGTTCAATAATGTATGCAAATCTACAATGGTAATTTTTTTTTTATTATATGTTTTCAGGAAGAAGGAAAAAAAAAAATCACAGTCATAAGTGGATCCATATGTACATTCCTAATTCTCCACAGTAGAATTAATAACAAGGCTAAAATGCTAGTAACCCTTAGCTGTTGATAGCTGCATTTGGATACCACGCATTTCCACATAATAGAAGAGGGTGCATCGACAACCCGAAAGCACCACTGAAAACGTTGTAAATCGAACAAATTGTAATTCACTAATAATTCATAATCCGAAAAACGTCCAAGTAACTTAAACCTAGTGCCAAATTTTTGTGGAAGCCTCGTCCCGCTAATAGTAGGGGATAATGCTCGGTTTTTTGCTACTGCCGAACTAAGTTTCTCATATCACAATCAGATATTCCCCTTCCTTGGGCATTCTATTCCAGGCATTTCTTCCTCAATAAGCAAAAACCGAGGCACAAATCTTCACCCCAAATCCAAGCTACCATCCAACAGCGAATTTCGAGAACGACAAGAACAAAGATAAGAGGGCACGACATTCCAATGCATCCTAAACTAATGAAATCGGACACCTCCCTCGGGGACAAGGAAAGGGGGGCGCCGGTTCCCAATTCCGAAGAGGAGGAGAGAGGGGAAGGCGAGGAGACTTACGCGAGAGGAAGCAGGAGACAGTGAAGATGACCAAGGCTCACGACAGGGTCCGAGCCTTCGTCTCCTCGATCAGAAGGGTAGCGACACGGACGACCAGCGCCTGTACACCATCCTCCCCTCGGGGAGGGATCCGTCGCCGCCGCCGTCGCCGCCTCAGTAGTCTGACGGGAGTAGCGTACCTTTTTGTTGACCTCCCAATTATGGCCCTGATAAAATCACTCATGTTCATAAATAATATAAGAAATGAAAGCTATGATGTTTGTTCCTTTATAGCATTCGTTCATTATTATATTGTCCGTTTGATTTTATACTTTTGACTTCCGCATGTGTTATAAGTGAAAAGATTAATAACTTGCGTTTGTACGTGGCAGACTGAGACGTCACATTATGTGCCTATCTATACATTTGCAATAAAAGCTATACACATGTTCGACTTTGTTTTTGTCAATTGCCTACCATATCTCAAGTGGAACAATGTCAAACAATTCCATTGATCATGGAAGCTGCCAAAAGAGATAATGACTTGGCGAAATCTGTGTGTCTAGTCACTTTTCTCGAGGAACATCAAGCTCATAAACTTTCACGTAAGGACATTCTAGCTGCATGTCTATGTGAAGAAGGACGCAAGCAATACTTATAAATGATGAAAGTACCAAACGATCAGTAATAAACCTCCTACCTGATCTTAAGATGAGGGTTTTACTAATGCTTACAAAGAAAGAACTCTTCTTCCACTAGCTCAGTCTCAGTTTTCTTTAATTAATGGTTTGATTGTGATTGTACACATGGAAGAGAATATTGGGGTCACAGGAGAAAAGGCTCTTAGAGTGCACAATGCAAATTTTGCAAAGAAGATAAACGAAGAGATGGAAAGCAAGGCACTCTTCCATTTTACCAGCCTCACTATTCGTTTTATATGACACCAAATGTACAGCTATGATGAAATAATCAAAAGTTGAAGCATGACAATACTTGTGCTAAGAATGTGGAAAACTGGAAGTTATGTCTTTTATCCAACTATATTCAATAGAAAACATTTAGCACTTAACCCCGAATCAATAACTCATTCTTTAAGTGGACCCCTCCCCCCAAAAAAAAAAAAAATCTAGTAAAATCATGGTGGATACATTACAAAATTACTTACTATCTATTACAATATAACTCTAAAATGTGAAACACAAGCTACAAATAACAAAAGGCTGGAAAACTTACATTATGATAGTGTGAGTGATTCTGGAGACCTCCAAGTTCATCATCTCCCCTGTGAATGTTGCTCTCGGGCATGGTCTTTGTCATAGAATGAGAGGAGTTGTGAGCCATGGTCCAACAAAAGAAAATGACAGAAACTAAAAGCACTAGTTACCTTAATGAAAAGATGGTTCATTCATATCGTTTCATATACCATCGACTCCTTTAGAAATGAAATCCTGAACTAACTGAACCCACCAGCGATGGACTCTTGACTGTGTAAATTTAGGGAATACACAAGGATCGGGCCACACCTCCCCTGACAAGAAAACAATTACTGAGCATTTACATACATACATATAGACTTATTTTCAGCTAAATCCAAATGACTCGACATGTCAACATTTGAAAGGTTTTAAGGGTTAAAGCAAAAGACGAAAAGTAAAAAGCAAAACCAGATAGACAACGACAAAAATTAGCCAAAACCACGGTGAAAGACAACGAAATACCAACAAATAGAGTTCCATCTGCTGCTTTGATGCAGACATCAGTTTTGCAACCACTGTCATAGACATAAGGCCCCTCTTCACGTTTAATACTAGGATCAAGTTTCCAGATGGCTTTGAACCCATCTTGGTGGAGAATATCTACCAAAGATTTTGGATCAGAGAAGCAGTCTTGAGAATAAATCCTCCGTTTCAGTTTCCATGCTGAAAATATTACTGTTAGACAAGTTGGCGAGCCAAGAAGTCCCAGACATGAATGTGCTTTGGAGGCTTCAAACATAAATGGCCACCAATATTAAAGGACTCAGTGAACTAAATGTATGGTAGCGATGGACAAAATAGTGATGCATGGCTGATTCATCACTGTATCTTAGGTTGAAAATAGAATATCCAAAGGACATTGATCATTGCAGTGCCTTCGAAGTGTATTAACTAACGACATATTACACACGACCTATCCCACTTCCAAAATGAATAACATCTTCTTCTAGATCATTACTAGATGAAAAACAGATTTTCGTTGATATTTGGCAATATTCTTCACATCTTACATGTAGAAGTACATATATGCTTTGCTTTAGGTCAAATTTCATGTAGATATATAGTTATGCTTTGTTTTAGGTGATAAGTGCACAACTTCTTTTCGAAATTGGATAAACAATCAATTCTAGACATAAGTTGCGAGTGGTTTGATACCTATTGAAAGTGAGGTAGATGATGTTCAATTAGACCTACTTTAGGAAGGTAACATGTTATTTTTCCAAACAAGGCAATAATAGGGTTAACACAAAATGGGATTCCATGCCTTGTGAAAAGCGAAGCAGCAAAACCCATCCATATAATCTGTATGCATCCATACGACATCACGAGGAATCTTCTTTTCTCTAAATTTACTTGTGATCTGCAATGACTAAAGAACTATCATGCAATTGACTCATAAATGATATGCCCACAGCATACAGTGAAAGTTGGACATTGTTATTCAATCAGGTAGAAGGAAATGCGGGTTGAGGAGGAAAGACTGTAGAATCAAGCAAGATGCATCGGAAGAGCCAACCTCTCAAACTTTGTTATCGGAGTCATAGATCCAGCACCATTGATAATAGCCTAAGGAGCACTTTGGTGGCATAAGCACAGTTCTTGACAATATATGCAAGCTATATCGTTAATTCAAGCGATAAAAGTAATAAACAGACTATCAAGAACATTGTCGAGTCATTCCGGTGGTCCTGTAAAGTCCATTTAGTGTTAAACTAGAAATCCACAGATACATGTTTCTTAAGAAAAGAAAAGTCATAGAAAGACAAAAATATTTATTTTGACAACTTCATTCATTAGCATGAAGCGTTTTCTTCATTTAAAGATAGGCAAACAGAGAGTTCATGGTAACAAGAATCATACATGATATCCTGATAAAATGAATACATTTGACTTTTCTATGTCTATAAATCGGCTTATGATGGATACCCCTCAGGAAAACCACTTAAGTGAAGCCTTTACATGTTATAAAAAGAAAATGGTGGGAAAAAAGCAGTAAACATGCCTCGAGTTTTTTGGCAAAAGTTTCGAGAGCTTCCGTAGGAAAGATTCTAAGGATTTGAACTATCATTTGTTAACAAAACGAAAAAGACCAGATAAAAAGAAGGGGCAGAATTTGCAGTACAGGAAGCATAAAAGCCTTGCATCCAACCGGAACATCCTCCTTGGCGTTCTTTCCCACCCCTTCCCCCTCTTGCCATCCAAAACCCCTCTAAGATATGCCGCTGCAAATTCCTCCACGGGCATGTCCTCGTAACCCGGATCATCCCCCAACTTTGCCGGCTCCTGCCTCAGTTTCACCCGGGAATCATCCAGGCTACCCGATAGTCTGGGCGCTTCGGGCTTGACCTCACCGTCCACCGCCGACAGCTCTCCAACATTTCTCTCTGGCGGATAGTGAGGCTGTACAACACAGCACTGGTGTTGGCCTCATCTTCAAGTAACCAGGCCCGCAAAGTAGAGAGAAGAAGTGAAGAGCGTCGGGATCTGGTTGTCGTACTTGCAGTAATTGGTCTCGTTCAGATGCTTTTGCTTTCTCCGGTTCACTTTTGGGAAGAACTCCTTCAGGAAATCGTCCATGGAGGTCCCTTCACCTGAAACGAATGCAAGTATCAAGATCATTGGTCGTCAATTTTTAAAGAACTCGGGTTGAAGAAGGGATTATCTTCTTCCTGGCACAGCCATTGGCATCTGCTAATTTTCAAGATCGTCCGTTTCTGGGAAATTCAAAGGGCGATTCTCTTCCTAAATTTCATTCTGTTTCGGACCAGAGGAATCGAGAATGATGAAATGCATACGTCAAAAAATCCAGATTAATAACAAAGACACGACCAAGAACAGCACTGGCTGACATGAACACCCAGTGAAATTAGTACTTTCAGAAATCTCTCCCCTTCCCTGCATATTCACAACTACTTCCGGGACAAAAAGCAACCCCTTTTGCATCAACCTTCCATCAAGATTCCGCATTTATCTTCCACAAACACCAAAAAAGGTTATCTTCCCCGGATAAAGCTTCGCAATTCACGAAACATCGCAGCAGACGCATTCAAAATCCAAGCAAAAAGGTGAGACGAAAGAAAAAAAGACTCACCCGAAACGCCCAGATCGTACCCAAAAGGCGATCCGCCAAGGGCCGCAATAATGCAGGCGAATACGAAATACCAAGTGATCCGGTATTCATAAAGATGCGCCCTTTTCAGCTGCCTGGCTTCTACAAATCCTCCACCCGCCATTCTTGCTCTCTGTCTCTCTTCCTCGTTCTCTCTCTCGATTACAACACGTGACTGCTCTTTAGTGGAGAGGCGAGTCGAGGTTCTTCATCCTCCAGGGGGGCCACCACTTGTTGGGCTTTGGCGGATGACTAGCAGGTTTCTGCAGTTCACGTCATCCGTCGGGGGTCTCGGAGGAATCGAATTGGGTAATTGCTCACGCGCCAATCAAGGCGGTGCTTCGGAACCGACAGCGGTGGCGGCAGCGAAGCGAAAGGTGGTGTAGAGGGGCTTGGCGGCTGGCTTCAGGGGCTTCTTCGAGGTGTCGAAAGAGAGCTTCATGCCAACGATGGCCGATTAAAACCTAACCGAGCAAAAGAGCGATGCGGGTGAAAACCGACGAAGGCGGGAACGGTTGAGGATTATTTCTCAAATGAATAATGTGAAATTCGATTTTGTGGGGTTATTTTTTATTTATTTTTATTTTATATTTTTGCAGCATTAGCAGCGTAAGGCAAAGGCTGGTTTTGGAGGGCAGAGGAGTAAGAAGCGGTTCTCTTCTCACGAGCAGTAACCGTCATTTGAAATGGACGGTTGCGATTGGAACAATGCCGCACGTGGAATCTAAAATCTCGGTTTGCTTCATCGTGGGGAGGAATGAAGACGAGCGTGATAGTGCGCGGGTGAATACAGGCCAGACCCTGGGCTCGGACTTTGGGCTTTTCCTACGGTTCAAATGGTCCAAACGACTCAGGCTCAAATGATAGTGAGTGTTAGAATAGGCATATAGTAGGACCGACAAAAAAAGAAAAAAAAACTTAATTGACAGAATCTAATTGTTCGGAAGGCAGGGAATTGCGGATTAATTTGATGTTGTAAAACCAGAAAATGCTTTCGTAGAATATGAAAATATTTTTCTTGCAGTCATTTTTTAATATGAACACTTATCTCATGCCTACCATATTCATGTATCGAAAGTTCAATGTAATCTAACAATAGATATCACATTAAATTTAGCTCTCTATTGGTCATAAATCAATTTTGCACAAGTTGCTAATTTGATTACTTAAAGAAAGCTAACCAATATGAGGTAAGAGTCGCGCCCTGTACTATTTGTAACGATATCCGATTTCAGTCCATCCTGCTTCATTTGTTGAAAACATTTCATGCCGATGCCGAACTTGTCATTTCTGATGAGGCAACTAAGAACAACATTACTTAATAAAGACATTGATTCACATTGAGGCATCCGGAAGACTTCCAGTGCATTCAAGAGGTTGTGGCTTGTCCTTGCAAACTTTATATAACCGTTATAACTTGCAACACTAATATTCTCATATTTCTGCGTATATTGAAAGAGCTGTAACAATTTCAACAGAAAATCAACACTAGATCTTCATTAGGTAATTAAAAGGAACGGAAACAAAAATGATGAATTGTCTACTGAGTAAGAAGACCCATTGCCGGGTACTCATATATGATCCATAATGACAAAGATGTGGAAAGAGACAATAAGAAAGATCCGGTGAATCCATGTGTTGGACATTTATGTATTACGAATGCCTCGGATGCTTATGACTAAAAACAAAGTCAAAGCGCAGGTGCTACGAGATTAAAAAAAAAGTAATAATAAGTAAAAGCTAGTTCAAACACACTTTAAACTTATGGTATTTTATATTCTTTTTTGTCATTATAGATATTCATAAAGATGCATTGCTAGTTTTAAAAGCATGCATCTCTAGAAAACCTCAATACAATGATTTTTGTGAGATGTTCTTTGTTCTTGACAAAATTGAGGTGTAAGCATAATCCAATCACATAGCCTTATTCTATTTACATCAATGTATTGATTAATGTGGATTTTGGCCTATTTGACAATGTTGAGAAATCAGTGTTAGGAAATTAAAGAACTCATTTTAAAGTGTTAATAATCTTCAAGTGTTAAAAGGAAAAAAAAAAATAGTTGTTTGACGGTCACTGCATATCTATAATTTTTTTCCAAACATAAAATCACGATCGTGATTGGTAGATAAGATTTTAATTATCATCAATTATTTTTTTTACTAAATGAATTAACCCCCAACCTTTTTTCTTACTTATTATGAGTCAATTTATAGATTAATTAAATCTTTTAAGTCTAAACTAATTAAAGTTGTCTAACAAGCTTAATTGCTTTAATTTTCAGCGCGGAGGACTATCCGGCGGTTGACAAGTCAAACGTTTGAATATCACGTGTTCTTGAAAATAAATAAAAAGAAATTGCCACTAATTTGGTACGTGGTTTTCTAAAGAAAGGTAGCATGTGCTGTTTTACGAGAAAATCTCGGGTTGGCCTAAACCACGTCGTGGGGACAGCCCATTTAATGGACGACGCGTGGCGCCACGTTTCATCGGGTCCCACCACTCTCTCTCTCCTCCTCTCTCCACTGCGCTTGCGTTTCTTCTTTTATTCTTGTGGGCGCCATGACCATGGAGCTCGAGCTTGGGTAGCCCTGGTCGCGAGCTCAAGCTACGGCAAAAATTGTTGCGAGCTCGTTGAACGAGTGGCCGTGGCTACTTTGACCTCGAGCTTTAGGCTCAAGCCTCAGCTCCATAGCCATAGCAAATGCGAGACTGCAGATCAACCTCGACCTCGACCATGGCTGCTTTGACCTCGAGCTCGCGCCCATGGGAACGACCATGTCTGTGTGCTCGTAACTTGACCTGCCATGGCTACCACAAGCCCTAGGCTCGAGGTCGAGCTTATGGCAGCCGCGAGAGTCCTGGGCTCAAGCTCCGCGGCTGTGGTGGCGCACAAAAAAGAAAAAGAACGGCAAGTAGTCACTGTTGAGAAAAAAGAGAGAGAGAGAGAGAGAGAGAGAGAGAGAGAGAGAGAGAGAGAGAGGACGCAGACGAGGTCGAGCTCCGCGGCCATGGCGGCCACAAGGAAAAAGGAAGAAACGCAAGCACAGAGGAGAGGAATCACAGGAAGGAAGAGTGGAGGAGGGAGTGGTGGGACCCGGATGACACGTGGCGCCATCTGTCGTCCATTAAATGGGCCATTCCCACGGTGACGTGGAGACCTACCCAAGATTTTATCGTAAAACAGCACACGATCCCTGAACGATCATTCGCACGTCGGTTTTCCCTCCGAACCATTTTTGTTGCCTTTAATCCCTGTTGAGAAGTCTGGATATGACGTGGCCAAAAAATCTAATCTAATGGAGAAGGTCTCCTGTGTACTTTACTTGCACGTACTCCTTCGTTACCTTAGCTATAAAATTAACTAATGTTTGAGCATTTAAAAAAAATTAATTTTACAATGGCTATTACATTGAGTTATGTTATGCTTGACACAAATCATACTATTCAGATATACCCACAATTAAATGGCATAAATAGATTTAATTGTCAAAATTAATCCATGAAATATATGCTTGCACAACGTAAATTTAAATGCGCTATATTTGCAAATCAAATTAATTGACTCCCTAAGCGGATGCACTAAACCACATAACTTTGTTTGGGCACACTCGGTGTCAAAGTAAGGAGGGGGCAACTAGATCCCTCGGCAAATTCCATATTATTTTAGTTATTATAGACACAAAGTAAACACATAGTTGATACTTCATCATTCTCAATCGTCATAAAATAAAATTAAAAGGCCACGTTGAATTTTGGTCACAATTTAATTTACCTCATCCTTACACATGACTTAATTCCTCATCTTTTACAAACTTTTATGACAGTTATTAGCGATTTCAACTTTGTGCTTTTGGATTATTAGTGATACAATCATCAAAAGCTTAGCACTGTCCAAGTATCTTTGCCTCGATCACCAGGCAGTCTGGCTTTGTCTTGAGCCAATGGAGATGAAGTGAACTGTGCCATGGTTTCCACTTCCGAAGCATACTTTGGACATTGCTATTCTGCACTTGCGATTTGAGTATGCCAAGTTATCGTCGTTGACTTGTACCTTAATTTTTTTATTTTTTATTTTAATGATAGAGAACTAATTCCAGGAAGTCTATTGAGAAGATGTGGAAAGAGTCTCTCGAGCACAATGCTTCTCAATGTTTGAGGTGGTTCGATCTAGACTAAAGAACTAAAAATGCGTAATTATGACATCATTTCGTTGTTGAAAGGGTGACGGAAATCCACGGAGCCTTACTCCATTGGTCATATCCATCTCATGGTTTTTGAATATAAAGGGACTCCTCTTTTTGCCTAATATTATTCAATCAAAGTGCTTCAAAGATATTATGATGGTGGACAACTGCACCAAAATGCAATTGCTAATTCAAACTAAGCATGCAAATTTAGTTAAAATTGTGTACATTCTAAAGGTCACTCAATGCGTTTTATTGAATCAGATTAGCCTAGATCACATGGAGTTGCAAAATTATGGCACCCCATCATTCAATTTCACTCCCCTGCTAGGGCATTTTAGTATTTTAAAACATAGCAATATGGACCACGACAAAACATAATTGAAATACGAGGAACAAAGGGTGGTAACAATTAATGAAGATGAATGCTTAGTAAAGAAAGTTCCGATCATGGATCAAGTTAGGCCCGATTGCAAATGAGGTCACATGCATGCTGGCAAGTTTCAATCATGTAGTAGGCCCCGTCCCGGTCATGATCAAGCTCCATCTATTTGTTGTTGGATTCATTCTTTCCCTTCTTCAATTCGTATGAAACTTATCACCATCTTCCTCAAATGCCTTGATTCAAACTTTTGCTTAGGGTGATCTAAAGGTGGCAAACAATAACGCCCGAGAATAGTATGATTTCCATGCCATTACACGGTTGGAAGGAGGAATAGGCCGGACTATCAAAAGGGCCTTTGGACCTAACTTTCAAAAATCGAAATGGGCTGAGGCTTGGCATGCATGCTAGGAGGATCTTATTGAAAAACCACATTAATCATGACTAGAAATATTTGCATGACATTTTGAGCCAGATCACATATCGATCTGGTTAATAAAATTCTGTGGTTTTATCTTAAAAAAATTTTGTAATTTCTAAATCTGGAAGAATGTTGTTAAGGAATGAGAATGTGAGAACCTTCAGTTTCGATGTTTTTGTTTATTCATAATATTTTTCTTTTTGTAAAAAAGTAGCCATAACCTTTTATAAATAGCCATAACATTTATATAGATTAATGAGTAATTTGACATTCTAATGTTACAATTATGCAAAAAGAATAAACAACTCCAAAATTTCCTCATAAACTGAGGTCTTTTTGTTTGGTTTATGCTATGATATGAGGGGTTTTCAGTAAAAAAAAAAAAGAAATTGAAAATCAGAGAGATAATACATGAATTGTCAATACTCATTTTAAATCAATGATCGACATTAACTAGACATAAGGGGGGAAAATTATCCAAAAATTCCTAAATTTATTACACTTTTTAGGGGTGATCAAAGAGCAACTCTTCTCAAAATCGCAAAGGGCGATACATAAATCAGTTAATAAAAGAATAGGTTCTTGGTTCCCAAATGGACTTGTTTGTCTTGGGCCGAGTAACTAGACTACACCATTGGTTAGCTCTAATGAAATTGATCACTTTCTTTTCACTACTTTTTTTCCCATTATTTGATTCGAGATAGCCTTTTAATTCACATTTTACTAAATTTTTTGAAAGAAAGATAAATATATACATATATATATATTAAAAAGGTGCATGTAGGCGACTCAGTTCAATTTCCCCCCTTGGAATCGAGATCGGATTGTTCGAACACAGGTTCCACTTTTAGAAATCAGGAATCAAATTGACACTCTTGAGAACCGGACCAAACCAATTGGTTTGACTGAATTTGGGCAATTTGTTTTGCACACCCCTAGTACTTTTGCTAACTTAGTTCTAAACCTTTCAATTTTGTCAATCGAGTCCTAAACATTTTCACCTTTTACCAATTGAGTCTATCTAACTAATTTAGTTGGAAATTACTAACATGAACGCTAACATTGATGTGGCATTTTTAATAATATTTTGAATTTTTTTATGGCTTTTTCCTTTTCTTTGCTTTTTTTTTGTTTTAAGGTTTTTGGGATGGAGGACAATAAGCAAGGGCCAGTCGACCCTTGCTAGCCCTAAGCAAGGTTGTTGTGCCCCTTGCCGGCTCTAGTTGAGTAGGGGCTTGGCAAGCAAACCATAAAAAATTCAACAATGCTATTAAAAAGTGTCACGTTAGTGATTTCTAGCCAAAATTGGTTGGATAGACTCAATTAGCAAAATGCGAAAATAGTTAGAATTTAATTGGTAAAATTGAAAGGTTTAAAATTAAATTGACAAAAGTATGATAAGTTTATGACTTTTTTAGACAATTTTCCCGATATAAGGGTTTGGGTTAGCCTCAGTCTAATATGTCAACAAGTAGAATATTATAAAAAGGTATTCACACACACAAATATATGTACAGCAATTTTAAATTTTATTGAGCGTTTTCTTTATTTTTAGTCGGCAAAGGGGTACGCTATAATAGACAAATGAATAATTATTCTAGATGAATCATCATCTCAATTAGAGTCACATGGGACCATAATGACTTTGCCCCAATGTAAAGCTTGGCTAATTAAATTGACATTAAGTAGAAGCAACAGACTCCCAACATGTCGGCTTTTACACCCGAAAGAGGAAGAGAGAAACAATATTAAGTTACATTTTAATTTATTGATTATTGAAATATTTTGGAGAAAATGATAGTTTTCATTGTGTAGGGAAATGACCCTTTTAATCCTTCGGTCCAATTTGATGTCACAAAACAATGTTGTCAAAAAGGTGAGGGGCTCTCTAGTCACTTTCAAATCATAGTTTTTATTGTGTCTGAAGAAGTTACAGCTTTTGATTGGGAAAGAAACTACACAACAACGCCAAAGCCAAAGCAAACATTCAACCAATGGATATCCCACAATGACCTAGGTTTGCGGGGATGGCGCCATAACTAGCATTTGCAGTTATGGCGTCCTTGAAAACATTCCAACTTGTAGCTTCATGCGAAAATAGAGATCTATGATTTTTTTTGCTGTTTGAGTCTGTGCTGATCTTGTGGAAGCTCTGATATGCGGGTCTGCAGATCGCTTCAATTGGGAGTGGGAGGAGCACCTTCTTATCATGGACTGCTGAAAGCTTCTTTGGAACCAGTTCATCAATATGCATCAATATAATGTTATGCCAATTATGAAACTACGGACACTATATGTGCACCACGATGAGACCTTTGGTATGACCGTGCAACACTTGGGTCTAAATTAGAAATATAAACTCCTTATGTCGAGGAAAATTTTCCATGCAGCTCCGAACTTTTGTTTCCGTGTTAACAAGCCCTCATACTTTTGATTTTTCGAGTAGGAGTTGTGTGCTTTAGGAGTTCGTTCTGAATCGAGCCTTTCTACGTTGATTTTTCTCCACAACCATCAAGTACTTTAGGAACCTGTCTCAATCAAGTACAAATTGATTAGCCCCCAAATTTATCTAAGATGGAAGGAGGTCATGTTGATGGCAAGGTTAACATCATCATCTTAAATTGCGAGATCTACATTGAAACGCTTGACCAATCGACGCCTTTGCAATCCATCATCGTACTCCATCTAATAATTAAGGCAGTGATAAGAATCATTTCACTTTGCAATAGGCAAGCAAAGAAAAAATGGTAAATTTCCTCAAATATCTCATTGTTAAGCAGTTCCAAATTCAACTAATCAGATGAAAGATGAAAGCATGCGGTGAGAAGACAGGAATTTCAATAAAAGAAAAATGATTAGAAAATACTTAAATATTATTAAAATTGTCCATGTCGGCACCTATTGTGCCATGTAGAATGGTCCGTGTCTATGTTAACGATTTTCGGCAAAATTTGGCCGGAAAAATATTTGAGACTCAGTTTACAAATAAAAAGATTTGGGATTGAATTTAAAAAATCCAATATATTAACAACTTTTTGAATAATTTTTGATCGAAAATGTGATATCACACCTGCAGTGGCTCTTTTAGTTGACCCTATTTGAAGTATATTTCTTGTATCTTTTTTGTAATTATTAGATAATACACGTCGTATTATACTTCTTTAATACCGTATCGGAGTTAAGCGATCCCGAGCAAATTGTAAGTGCATTGGGGGCACGCTGCCCCTTGTTTTTTAGGTTTTTCTTTGTCTTATGAATACAAAATTAAATCCCTTGAAAGACTACGTAAAGCCAGCCCATCCTCGATCGCTTCATCTCTAAATTGACTCGGTCCATCTCTTCTCTTTTCAAACTTTATGCTAGATCTTATATACGCTTTTGATTATGTTTGAAAAATAATGAACTAATCATAAATCAATCTTGAATTCTAATTGATTTGGACCAATCTTGACCCAAATCTTCGACCAATTTCATCCAAAAACCAAATTCGGAAACTAAGCGGCTGCTCACGCAATTTAGTCTAAACCACGGGATTGAAATTGCAATAATTTTGTGTTTTTGCGCTAAAGTTTGAAAAATTATTTTTTATGCTTTTCCATTCCATCTCCAAATCAATTTCTTCTTCTTGATCGCACTCTCAAATTCTCTCTCAATCTGCGCTTGCGAGGGAGACCACCCCGACGATTAGTTTGCCTGGCGTCTCGCCAAAACCCTTCCATCGCACGTCGAGGCGGCGATTGGCGGTTGGTTCGGCTCTTGAGACTCCGCTTCTTGCAAGGATTCAAGGCATCTCGCCGGAGCGGCCATTGACGAGAGCTCCACGCCGTTTGCTCCTTCTTCCACATCATGGGGAATATCAGAAGCAGCCAATGTTGGAGATGCTGAGGCAGCAACTTTTCGGACACATACCTTCAATTTAGATTCCGCTTCAGGTTGGTTTGAGCATTCAATTCCAACATCTCTTGCCCTTTCTTGATTTTGGGGATTTTGGGTTGGAAATTTATCTGTTGTTTGGCTTCGTTCGTCATCACAGAGAATAAGAATCAATGAATCTTTTAACTCGTCAGGTACTTGCTTTGATGAATATTGAAGACCAGTCCCCATGTGCGGCGGGGGTTTAGAGACAGGTTCACTCTTGCATTGGCGAGCTTTGGGGACACATAAGCACGTCTATAGCTGGCCCAAGACAAAAGAACACGTATAGTTCATATTTGCTCCATGGTCAATAGATCTGCAGATGATGGATATTCAATTGAATGGTTTAATCAATTTCACATAAGGGTGGCGTTGTGAAATCTCAAAATTTAAGAAACAACACTAAAAAACAATTCCAAACCGAGTTTATATGGGCAATTAAAGGGAAGATGTGTGTATCCTATTTTATTATTTACCGAAAGACACGAATAATAATCTTCCAATTGATGGTAATGGAATTTGCATTTACTCCATTTCCAAGTTTCCATGGTTTTTCCCCTTGATATTCTAGAATCATTATATCTATGTCTTTTTAGCATGCCCAATAATTGAGCAAAAGGTACAATATATGTATACATGGTATAACTGTATAACAAAAGGAAAAAAATCAGATCGAATAACATAAACACAAAAACATATAATAATTGTTAAAACACTGTGGTATTAAATGGGAAAACTTGCGGTATGCAAAAGAGATTGTTAATTTAGGTTCCGTTCGTTTCACGGAAAATGATTTCCTGAAAAATGTTTTTTGGATTTTCCAGTGTTTGTTTCACGAAAAATAAACTACTCAAGAAAAATGTTTTCCATGATTGGAAAAAACAACCTTCAAAGATGAGGAAAATGTTTTCCACTTTACATATTTCCACTTTTCAAAAGATGTAAAGTGGAAAACATTTTCCATAACTTCTTCAATTTCATCAACACATTTTTGTTTTATTTTTATGCTCTTTTTTTTTTTTCTTTTCTTTTCTTCTTTTCTTTCTTTCTTTTTCCTCTTTCTTCCTTAGCCTTGGCCGGTCGCCAGCCATGACGGCAGTCGGCAACCGGCTGCGGCCGCGAGCCAGCTTGAGCCTCACCCTAAGTTGACGAGGCTCCGCCTAGCCCGATTTGGCGAAGCCGAGCTCGGGCCTCGCCCGAGCTCACTAGAGGTTCGCCCAGCGAGATCGGCCGAGCCTCGAGCTCGTCGAATTTGGCAACCGGGTCTTGGTTGGCTGCCATAAAGATACGGCCAGGTGCACGCTCTCGTCCTCAAGCTTGAGAAAAATCCCAGTTTGGGCAATGCTCTCATCTTAAATAGTAAGTCTTAAAGATTGACACACATTAGTCATTTAATCGATCGTTTTTTCTACGGATACGGCACACTCGAAAAAGATTTGAGCCTTAAAGTAGGCATCGTACCCCAACTACTTCTCGTGTATTTTACCTTCATAAATGTATATTCCACAATCGGATCTACTCCCCTGTTTGAAAATCCGGGTAAATCTGGGCGAACAGCATTGTCGCTTGTGACCAGCGAGGATCGGCCACCAGAGTTCGTTGGGGAAGAAAAAATAAAAGGAAGAAAGAAAGAAAGAAAAATATAATATAATAAAAAATAAAAAATTATTAAAAATAGGAAATTTTCCAAGAAAAAGAAAAATTATAAAAACTGCTAAAGAAGATGATATCTCACTAATGGGTTGACTCAACTAATAACATTTATAAGTTAAATGAGTTTAAAGATGCCATTTGCAACCTATGTAAATTACATACAATTCATACCCATCAACAACTCATTTATTAAAACTTAATTAACTTACACGTGATCCATCTCATTGTATATGGATTTAAAATTTTGACATCTCTACGCATAGCTGAACACCAAAATTGTGGTTCGATATCATTAATGAGAAGAATTCTCTCGTTGAAGACCAAGAATTGTAATCGAAATTATTAGGGAGATCGGTTGGAATGGAAATCCATCAGAAGATTTCTTATCTTGGAACCAAAGGACAGCCTCTTGGCTATGCTTAGTTTGGGGATCGAGCATAGCGCAGGCACCATTCTTACATTTTTTTAATTAGTCAAAATTACGAAAAAATAATGTAGTAACTAAATTGTAAAGTAGATTTATGATTGTATAATGGAGGCCATAGCCGGGGGTTGAGTCTTGTTGGCTATGTGTGGATGAGGTGGTTTAGGCATAACATGACAAAATGGTACCATGGCAACTTTTATGCCTTGCCATAATTGTTTATAAGTAATTAAATCGAAATGAACATGAAAGAAATAGTCCATCCCACAAGGTTTCGTTTGGTCATTTTGATTTATTTTTTTTATTTTTTGTGGAATAAGATAATGAAAGGATTCCCAATTCAGTTGTTCCCCCCCAATTCACCACTCGCCGCATATCTCGTAACTTCAAATTCAATTCAACCTTGTCTTCTTGTCATCACTAAACCCTCTAGGTGGGATTTTTCAATTCAAATTTATCGTTAGCACAAACATAAGATAAGATATAAGTTATCAGATTAATAATTATATGCGATTCACTGAACGGAACTTGAAAGAATTAATTTTTACTTTTGATTGCAATAAATATCGTAGGCTTCAATCTAAGGTGAAAGTCATCATACCTGATCCCTCTTGTGGTAATATATATACCAAATGGAGATTATACTATTCAAAATGCAAATATATATTTATTGTCATTTTTTTAAAGTATCTAAGAAAATTTCATAATTAGTAAAATGTAATCTAAAATGACGATGCAATGAGTTTGCTTTGCATTATAGATGAGAAAGCTTGCATATTATAATAGGATCCTCCATGTTACAAGATTTTGTTAAGATGTCTTTTCTAATATGATTTTTTTTTTAATATTTCTATCATAATTTTTATGTGATAAATGATAATTGACGTGTCACATTAATAGTTGACCGTTAAAAATCAGAAATTAGTTAAAAGTTGAATAACCTTTTTTCGAACATATTATGATATTTGTTTAATACATGCATTTTTTCGTAAGTTCAACAATACAAGGGAAATGAACGTTTTATTGATAATCATGTACACATCCGTTTTTCCTTTTTAGTAAAAATTATGAATATTTTCACTGATAAAACCTTACACGTGCATAAATGGAGAAAATGATTTTAGAATTATCATAACTTTCATAGTCACTTCCTTTAATACTCAAACTCTTTGAGCGATAACTAGAATACCAATTTTTTAATAAAATGATTACTACAATATTGTTGATTTGAGTTGCTAGAAAAATGCCAATTAGGGCGAATTGGGTCAAAATTTATTTTCTTCCCTAAATTCGTTATGTTCTTCTATTGAAGAGTTGTGACAAAATCAGGTATTGAAATTCCCAATAAAACTCATCAGAGCAGGACAAATATCGTAGGTACTTGCTTTGATGAATATTGAAGACCAGTCCCCATGTGCGGCGGGGGTTTAGAGACAGGTTCACTCTTGCATTGGCGAGCTTTGAGGACACATAAGCAGGTCTATAGCTGGCCCAAGACAAAAGAACACGTATAGTTCATATTTGCTCCATGGTCAATAGATCTGCAGATGATGGATATTCAATTGAATGGTTTAATCAATTTCACATAAGAGTGGCGTTGTGAAATCTCAAAATTTAAGAAACAACACTAAAAAACAATTCCAAACCGAGTTTATATGGGCAATTAAAGGGAAGATGTGTGTATCCTATTTTATTATTTACCGAAAGACACACGAATAATAATCTTCCAATTGATGGTAATGGAATTTGCATTTACTCCATTTCCAAGTTTCCATGGTTTTTCCCCTTGATATTCTAGAATCATTATATCTATGTCTTTTTAGCATGCCCAATAATTGAGCAAAAGGTACAATAAATGTATACATGGTATAACTGTATAACAAAAGGAAAAAAATCAGATCGAATAACATAAACACAAAAACATATAATAATTGTTAAAACACGGTGGTATTAAATGGGAAAACTTGCGGTATGCAAAAGAGATTGTTAATTTAGGTTCCGTTCGTTTCACGGAAAATGATTTCCTGAAAAATGTTTTTTGGATTTTCCAGTGTTTGTTTCACGAAAAATAAACTACTCAAGAAAAATGTTTTCCATGATTGGAAAAAAAACCTTCAAAGATGAGGAAAATGTTTTCCACTTTACATCCACTTTTCAAAAGATGTAAGTGGAAAACATTTTCCATAACTTCTTCAATTTCATCAACACATTTTTGTTTTATTTTTATGCTCTTTTTTTTTTTTTCTTTTCTTCTTTTCTTTCTTTCCTTTTCCTCTTTCTTCCTTAGCCTTGGCCGGTCGCCAGCCATGACGGCAGTCGGCAACCGGCTGCGGCCACGAGCCAGCTTGAGCCTTGCCCTAAGCTGACGAGGCTCCGCCTAGCCCGATTTGGCGAAGCCGAGCTCGGGCCTCGCCAGATCGGGCAAGGCGGAGCTCTCGCCGGCCTGGGGCAAAGCTCGGGCCTCGCCCGAGCTCACCAGAGGTTCACCCAGCGAGATCGGCCAAGCCTCGAGCTCGTCGAATTTGGCAACCGGGTCTTGGTTGGCTGCCGGGTAGTCGGCCATCGTCAAGCGTGCGGTAGCGTAGGAAGGAGGAGGAAGCCTGCCGCAACGGCGGAGGAAGGAGGAGGAAGAAGGAGGAGGAAGGTGGAAGGAAAAGAAAAAGGAAAAAAAGAAAGAAAAAATAATAAATAATAAAAATTTCGAATTTTTAAAAATACAAATAATTAAAAAAAAATCATTTTTTTAAAAATATAAAAAATAAAACTAATTTTTTGGCCAATTAAAAATATTAAAATTCAATTTATGATAATTTTTCCCAAACAATTAAATTAGCTAAACAATTAAATTAGCTAACGAACAGCGGAAAATATTTTCCACTTAAAGTTTAGATTTTGGCCGAACACTGGAAAAGAGTCATTTTTCTGAAAACATGATATTTTCCGCGAAACGAAAGGACAACTTAATATCATGTCAAAAGCATTAATTTTTCTTTTCGGCCAAAAAATTAAATATTGTTGGAAATTTAAATAAATATGATGAAAAATATTTACTAATTTACATGTCAATATTTCTCATACTGACGGCTGCCTTGACTTGCTTCGCTTCTCCATAAAGATACGGCCAGGTGCACGCTCTCGTCCTCAAGCTTGAGAAAAATCCCAGTTTGGGCAATGCTCTCATCGTGGCCTGCCTCAAACTTGGCTGCACTTCGCACGCTTACGGCGTCTTCGATGGGCTGTCGCATCCCAATGTGGTTTCTTATACGGCCGTCGTCTCTGGTCTCGCTAAGGCGGGCTGAGGACTCGAAGCAGCGGAGGCTTTCTTGGGATTGATGAGTTCAGGTACTCAGCAAAATGAGTATAGTGGACACGGCTGACTGAACTGGAGCTGGTTCGCAAGTCCATGCTTTGGTGGCTGCCCCGGGTTATTTAGAAAGCCTCTTTGTTTCTAATGCACTTAAATGCGAGTGTCTGGATTCCGTTCTTGAATTGCCTTACGAAATGCCTAAGAGACACATTGCTTCGAGGAATACTGTAGTTTTGGGATTGGTGAAGGCCCAAATGTACGAAAGAGCATTTGAATCTTTTCAGCCAATGGACCAAATTGATAATGTGCTGAGACTAATAGTTTAATTAGAGTAAAGGAAATTCGTGGTGATGCCATCAGAATTGGAATGGAGACTGCACTTATCAGATTTTACATAAAATGTGGAACCATAGACGATGTGGAGCCCTTGTTTGAGAAGATGGCCACGAGGGATGTTATCATTTGGACGCAGATGATGAGAGCCTATGCAGAGTTTGGGTTGATTGATATAATGCCAGAGAAGAATTGTGTTTCTTGCGACGCCCTTCTGGCGGGAGTTTGTGATAATGGCAAAGCTTTTGAAGTGCTAGATTTATTTATTCGTATGGTGGAGGAGAGGGCTTAGAGTTGACTGACTACACCTTGACTACTGTTACTAAGCCGTGTGGGTTGCTTGGGGTCAGGGAAACTTGGTGAACAGTTGCAAGGGTTTATTACCAAGTGTGACCTCCTGGCAGATGCTTATGTGGAAGCAGCTTTGCTTGATACATGAACTCGCTGTGGGAGGATGGTGGATGCCGGAAAGATGTTCAAACGGTGGGCTTTTGAGTGAGATAGCTCTATCATTAACGCTTCCATGATATGTGGGTATCAATGTAATGGGCTGCCGGATGAGGCAATATCGCTATTTTGCCGTTGTAAAGTAGAAGGAGGGAGCCGGAGCATGATGAAGTTGCATCAATTTCAATTCTCTGTGTTTGTGGAACTTTAGGGTCAGATAAGATGGGTGAGCAGATTCACTGTCATGCTCTTAAATCTGGATTATTTTCAGATTTAGAGATAGCAAATGGTACTCAAAGTGTTGGAATATTAATGCTGCTAAAAATGTCTTTAACAATATGCCTGCACATGATGTGGTTTCATCGAATGGCCTGATTGCGTGCGTGGTTCATTATACATCGGGGAGATGATGCCCTCACCGTCTGTTCAAACTTACAGGATGCAGGGATAAAGCCTGGCAGAATCTTTTTAGTTATATCAGCTTATAAATATACTAAAATGTGTTTAGTTGATGAACGTTGTGGATTCTTTGCATCCATGCGAACAGAAATTAATATAAAACCTTCACAGGAGCATTATGCAGCAGCCTTTGTGGGTATTTTAGGATTCTGGGGACTTCTTGAGCTTGCAGAGAAAATAATCAGCAATATGCCATTTGAACCAGAGGCTTTAGTCTAGCAAGCTTTGCTTGACGGATGTAGAGTCCAATCCAATGCAATTATCGTTAAAAGAGTTATAAAGCATTTACTTTTGATGGAACCGCAAGATCCTTCCACCTATGTGCTTGTTGCAACTCTGTACTCTGCATCTGGAAGATGGCATCGTTCTGAAACAGTGACGAAAAAAATGAGGGTGAAAGGGTTTCAGAAACAGCCTTCACAGAGTTGGGTCATGCATCAGAATGAGACTACATCATTTTACAAGCCAAGAACATCTATAGTGGGTTGGATATTCTAATTTCAGATTGCTGGAGAGCTGGGTATGTGCCTGACACAAGTTTCGTTCTTCATGAAGTTGGAGAACATCAGAAAAGGGATTTCTTGTTCTAACACAGTGCAGAACTTGCTGCAGCATTCGGGCTTCTGATGAATAGACCAGGAAAACTCATCAAGATTGTAAAGAACATCGGATCAGCTTTTAAGAAGAAAAAGTCTTTGACAATTTTTTTCAGTGTTATGCGGCTATAAGTTAATTGGATTACTGGAGTTGAAATTATGAGAAAACTTCATGGTATTTGCAAAAGAGCTACTTCTTTAGGGAGGTAATGTTTCAGTTGGTTTAGTTCGAAGAGGTAAAACTTCTTCATCCCAATGTTCTTGCATCCGCTAAAATTACCTACAACAAATGAAAAAGAACCCCTATTGTTTTTAAATTGTGCTACTTTGGTTAGTCGTAAGGTGATATATGTTCTGACGATATAACTTACAGCTGAATCATTAAGCAATAAATTACAATATATATATAATTAGCACTTAGACACGCAACCATTATGTATCAATGACAATGATGTTCAACAAACCTTACTATTTGGCATAAGCAAACATCGTTTTTAATTGAGAAACCTTTAATAAATTAAAAAAAAAAAGTTAAAAGTTTTTATGATTCATAAAATAATAATAATAATAATAATAATAATAATGGGGAAATCAACACGAAATGCTAACAAGAAAAGAACCTAGTTTTGCCACAAAAGGACTCAACTGATAAGAATTAATTACCATTTTCGGAATTCCATCAAAATCACCATTTTCGGAAGCCAGGCATAAGATCACTGATAGCTGAATTTTCTCTGTCAAAACCATTACAACAACCAGACAGTCCAAGAAATCCGTACAAAATCACTAAAAGAATCGTTGAAAAGCTGGGTAGATAAAAGATGATGTATTGATGAAAAATTACAAACATCTATCCCGGGTTTCCATCAAAAGGACCTCGCATAGGAATTAATTAGAAGATTCTTCGAGACAATTACCAGTTCATCCCCAAAAGCAAATTACCATATTTTGAGTGGTGCCACTGTTTTGTTCGGTTTCTTGTTTTCTCGATTCTCTGATCTTTCCACCCTATTTACTTTCTGCTAATGTTCCTTTTCTGCACATCATGTGCAAAAGAGGTGTTGTAATTCTATCCAATCAATTTTCATGATTGATAAGGGAAAAACAACAAACTGAGAACTGAAATTACCAAGCAATACGGGTTGTTTTCATAATTGTTCGTCAGGTTTTTCAACGCCTTGCATAGCTAATACATACTAGAAAACAAGCTATAGACCAGAAAACACTGGTAGCATTTGAGTTTCATCAGATAACATTCTTCCTGAATCAGCCAATTTGTTTTCATAATAGTCCCTCAAAAGAATTTCCAGCAGTAGAAGGAGAAAATTTAGAATATGCATGCAGACTAGAGGAGGCAAGGAGCACCCCTCATTTACCCCCACAATGTAAGCAAACCATCCACAAAAACCACAGCTTCATCACTCTCAAGTGCGGGTTAGGAGAAAGTCTCTTACAGAGATATTAGACCGATGATGAGAACATGACTTTATATATCTAATGCTGATTGATTTGCTATACTCAAGTTAATGACTTACGGTGCTTCCACGGGAGAAGTGCCAAAAAAGTCCTACACATTTTGGCTTTGTGCTGATTTAGTCCTAAACCTTTTTTTTATGCCGATTTAGTCCTAAACCTTTTTATGTTGTGCCAATTTAGTCATTTCCGGACAAAATTGGTTGGATTTTGCTGACTGGACGCCGGCTGGCTAACGTGGCCTGATCGACTTTGACGTAGACAACTTTTAATAATATTTTAATATTTTTGAATATTTTTATTTATTTTTTATTTTTTATTTTTTCTTCTCATCTTCTACCTCTAGCCGGTCGCTGGAGCTTGGCGATTGGCCAGAGGCGACGGACGGCGAGGTCGAGGTCGACCTTGTCGGCCACCTCGCCAGTGGCCGCGGCCGCGAGGCTACCCTCAAGGCCTGGGCGGCGAGGCTCGCCCATGGTTGGCGAGGGCGAGCCCCGCCAGCTCGGCCTTGTCGCCCAGGCCTCGAGGGCGGCCTTGCGCCGGGTGGGCGAGGCTCATTCTCGCTGGATCTGGCGAGGGTCGACCCTCGCGCTCGCCAGATCCAGCGAGGGCGAGCCTTGCCCGCCCAACGCGAGGCCGCCCTTGAGGCCTGGACAGTGAGGCTCGCCCATGGTTGGCGAGGGCGAGCCTCACTAGCTTGGCCTCGAGGGCGGCCTTGCGCCGAGCGGGCACGGCCGCCCTCGCGGCTACTGGCGAGGTGGCCGGCAAGGTCGACCTCAACCTCGCCAGCCATCACCTCTGGCCAGTTGCTGAGCTCCGATGATTGGCTAGAGGAAAAAGATGAGAAGAAAAAATTAATAAAAATATTAAATATTACTAAAAGTTGTCAAGGTCAGCGCCGATCAGGCCACATCAATCGGCCGGCATCCAATCAGTAAAATTCGGCCAATTTTGGCCGGAAATGACTAAATTGGCACAACATAAAAAGGTTTAAGACTAAATCGACACAAAGCCAAAAGGTTTAAGACTTTTTTGGCACTTCTCCCGGTTGAAAAGTCCAATAGGCATAATGAGACTGTATATTTCTTAGGCCATTAAATGCTTCACCCATCCATCATGTTTGATGCTCCCCCACGTCACGATATAAATCAAATTAAATCTAACGGCAAGCGTGGAGTTAATACATGGGAAACTAGACAAGCAAGAAACTAAGGAAAAAACAAAAACATAAGACATTGAAGAATCAATGTGCTTGTATCTCACTTTTCATTTACACTCGCTTGAGTTTCATGAACTCTTAAGGCATCAGCATCTTTCCAGCACATTTGCTTTTCTTCGAATATGACAACAGCACGAGGGACGACCACTAACTAGAGAAAGCCTGCACTAGTTGCTAAGAAACACAGACATGAGAGCACAAGCCAGAGACAAATTGATAACCGGTTGCGTATTATCTTTGTTCCCACCACAGCTTCTGCTCTATCCCTTTCATGCCTGTATGTGCCGATCGCCTGCAAAAGGCAAAGATAAAACTACAAAGCCAAGAGCAAAAGTCCCTCTGAATCGCATCGTCATGAATAGAGTCCGAGCTTAATTAGCCAATATAAGGTGTGCTAAGGAACTGTCCCTCGTTCTATGTCAACCACGGCGAAGTTAAAACATGTCCTGGTTATACCATTTCCTGCACAAGGTCATGTCACTCCTCTCCTGAAACTCTCACACTGTATTGCTGACTATGGAGTCAAGGTGACGTTTGTGAACACAGAGTCCATTCACGCACAAGTGATGGCTGCAAACCCTGGATTGGACGACGAATCACATAGGATTACGTTTGTCACAATCCGGATGGGCTCGAAACTGACGAGGAGCGGAAGGACCCAACTAAGATTCTGGATAGCGTATTAAGGGTGATGCCTGGTCATTTGCAGGAGTTGATTGAACAAGTGAAGCAGCAGTCAAAAGGCAATGAAGACGAGCAGATCAACTTCATGATTGGTGACCTGATTGCCGGATGGGCGCTGGAAGTAGCGGAAAGGATGGGAATCGAGCGAGCTGGGTTTTGGCCAGCCTCGGTGTCAACTCTGGCCTTGACACTTCATATTCCAAAGCTGATCGAGGATGGAGTTATAGACAACAAAGGTAAGGGACCGGAAGTAGAACCCTTCCCAATCAGTCTCATGAAGCATAAATTTGTCGTGTAGCCATCTTTCAACTGCTTTATTGACCCACACTAAGGAGAGATGAATCTACAACTTGCATCATGCCCATCCATATGTGCTTGCAGGAAAAGGTAGCCTTCTTAGAAATTTTAAATGTGCACGGAAGCATGATTTTGGTATTGATGATAGTTTTTGATTAGTGACGTGTGCAAGTGCCATGATGTGAGTGTATATTTGATATATGCTTCAGTTGATGTGAACCTCTTTTTTTTCTGGACATATACATATTACACAAGTCCATTTTAGAACCCAAAAGCTGCAGCATCAGAAGCTCATATTTCGTTTTAGCAGACAAACTTGCGTACATCTGCTCTTCAGTTCACATAACAATATCCTTGACCAGCTATGAATATTGCATGTCAGAAGGAGGCTTTTGACATTTATCCATATTAAACTGAAATAGAAAGATCTTTGGTTGGTTTGATGTGTTTGTTAAGTTGCGTGGCATAGCTCTGATATCACTTATAGAGTTGCAAAAGTGTGACTAAAATAAACACTCTTTATATTACAAAAACACTTAAACACAACACTCTTGCTAAACACACGATGGACTCTCACGCCACTCATGCCACTCACTAAACACGCTACATGCACCGCTATCACTCACTTCTCACACATGCTCAGCACACTCTACACACCACATTTGAAGACCCACTCACTACACAAGATCCCTATTCTTTTATTTGAGGCGTGAACTCAAGGCTAGGCTATTTATTGCCATCATCCACCGACTCTCTCGACAAATTATCTCTAACACGAGAGATTTTTGCTTTTATTTTTCATGTTGGATAATTTACAGCCACAAGCTTTACCTACCGCAAACAGCCTAGAGTCTTGTAGCCTTCACCAGAAAATTCTAGGGAGAGAGAGGGCAGAACTTGTCAAGGGGAAGAATAATCTAGAGAGAGAGTGGCGGTGATTGATCTAACAGTGTTTAGTTGGGTTCTATATATCATTCTTTTCACAAAAAAAGTATGGTATAGTGGCTCTTCACTTGATGAATAGATTGGACAAATTTAGACAGAGAAGCAAGGGTAAGAAAATTGTTTCTTTAAAGAATGGAGCGGTGCTATGATACCCTTTACCCTACTTTTCTGAATTATAAAAAGCAATTATTGACGGGACGAATTTTCATCTGATCATCAATATCTGAGGCGGGGTGTTGTTTCTTGGGCATTGTAGGGGGTTTAGTTGCTATTTTTAGCATATCTTGACCTGTTGTATTAAGATTGTCTGGCCAAAATATAAGACTTGATTTCGTAAGACGTCCATTTTGTTTAGGATAGCGTTGTGACTCGTTTGATAGGGGAAGCATGACTCAATATCAAAATCTGCTACTAAACAGATGTTGGTAGCAGGTGAGTGGATTTTTTTCCTCAACACTCGACCAGTTTGCTTCCTTTTAAGACTTCTTGATCCTGATTTATAGTTCAATGGAGGGATTGTGAGGTCTATGGTGTTGGTATTGTAGTGCGTCAATTTGAAGTCATTGGCATTTTGGTGTTGAGTTCATTTAAATGTGGTCTTCACTTGTTGAATCCACATTGCCATTTCCCTCGCAGATTCATATTTTACATGGGACGTGTGAAGGTTAGATTTGTTTTTGAAATGATGAGATTAAAGAGAGCACTCTTGTTCCATGGCAACTGGTAGTTTTTCTTCAAGGCTTTGTGGTCTCTTTACCATTAGAAACTTAAACTAAGATAGGCCTATTCATGGGGCTAATGTGGTTAGCATTTCGGCTTCACTCATTCTACCAGATTAAGAATGAATTCTCGATGAAGGAAGAGGGATATTCTGGGAAGAAAAAGTTGTTGAGCTCTTGACATGATTGTTTTTTTTAAATGTAGGTCTAACTGTAGGGCGAAATTGGAGCTTCTATATAGTGAATGCGCTAGCTAAGGGTATGATGCAGAAATTAGACCAATTTTGAGATGTTGACCGTAGAAGCTCTCACTTGCTTTAATTTTTTTTCCTTTGGCATAGCTCAAGAAACAAGACTGGCTGACTCAAGTTTTTTTTTTTACGCAAGGGTCTCACATTGTCATATTTTGGCAAACGAAAAAGGACAGTAACCATGTATTAAGGTAGTAACATCGTGATTGTGTGATTGGCAGGTGGTTACATGGGTTGGTGATTTTAATTGTTAGGCCACAGAGCAAGAGCTGCAAATAGATGATTCTTAGAGAAATGTCTAATATGCATGTTCCCGGAACATTAGGGGCGGTAACTATCCATATGTCATGTTACTGTTCTTCTGATTGAGGCAGATAATTGAGAGGAGTGAGGCATTCGGAACTTGTCCGATGCCCAAGATGTTTAAGGATTCTGAGGGGCTTTAGTTATTTTGGTTCTTCCTTTTCTGCCTGGTTCTCTCAGAATGATTCTGCAAAATGTGACATTGTGGGCGAATTCTTGTACAGTAATGACCCCGTTAATTTTTGTTAGTTACGGCTAACTGGAAATTAGGTGCTTTTGTTCCCTGTAGTGGATCATCTCAGTCCAATCGATTCATCATATCACGTTAGCTCTGTTGCACTGTTAATTAGATGGTTGCATTTACATCTTTCTCTTTTGTCATGTTTGCCATTATGGGATTGGTGACAAACTATTTTGGCCCTGCTCGTCCAGCAACGACGAAATGAGAGGTCATAAAATTCGGATTAAGGACAAGCATAATAGGCTGGCAGGGTTGTTCCTTAGCTTGAGGGTTAAGTGAGATTCTTCTGAGGCGCAGACAGATATATTTTGGCACAATGGATTTTCATTCAGTTTGAAGGCTACTTGATTATTTCCTAAGGATGTACTAGTGAAAAATTAAATGTTGATCACAAAGTACCTTTAAGGTTGCATTCTCTTCCTTTCCGCTGTAAATTGTCTGCTAATATTAAGTAGTCTCTCTGACAAAGTCACTGTTTTACTCTTCTTCAAATTGGTGTTCTCATGATGGCTGATTTAGGCAGTTCCGTGAGCAGAGGGCGGTGTGAAACCTCTTATCGCTGAAACTGGTAATTATCATGCCTGCCTAATTTGGCAGTTGATAGTTAAGTATCAGGTTGTTCTTGTGTAAAGTTCTTGGCATTGTTAGAAAGGATAAAGAGCAGGCTAATTTGCCATTTGGAATAAGCAAATGCATATTTAAAAGCTTATTAAAGCAGTTTTTAATCAGGTGACTCGGAGCAGGAGAGCAAGATATTTTGATAATTATGTTTTTATATTGGATTAATACTACAAAATAATTTCAAACAGGTATACATGTGATAAATTTACTCTAAATTAATTTTTGGACAAGCAAAGATTCCAAATTGATACACTTATGATAAATTTATCTTTTGTCAATTTCTGTTAAATTTTACTGACTGAGATGACACGTGACAATTGAAAATATATTAGTTTGAGATTTTACTCTCCATTCATTACATGTGTATTAGTTTGTGATTTTTCATAGTATTAATCTAATTTAATGGAAACTACCAAAGGGTAAATTTATCGCAATGAGTTTAAGATTTTTGTGGCAAAAACAAATTACTTAGATTAAATTTGTCACATGTGTATTAATTTAAGATTTTGGGCTATCAAAATATAAATTTGGAATAAATTTATCATAAATATATTGATTTGGAGTTTTTTTTTTGGTGGTATTAATCCTTTTATATATCATCCTTATGATACTTGCGGTTACCTAGTCATTTTGCTTGTCTTATGTTCCGGTCCTACTGAGTCCATGATTTTTAGGAATAGAAGTGGGACAAGGATGATACGGTATCCAACCTTCTCAAAACCTAATGCGACGTAAATGGCAAGTTCATGACGGGTTTCTTAATGTTATAGTTGGGAAAGCCAATATGGCTATTAAAATGCTATTTGTTTCCTTTATATTCCGCATGTGGTTGAGTAAGCAAACATAATTAGCACCTCTACTAGAATTTCTAATGGTTTTTGGGATTTTTCAAATTGCTCTTACAATGTTAAACCCTCCAAGATTACTTAATTGTAAAAATTGTGAATGCTAGTACCAAAATTTAGTATAATATAAGATTTTTTTTAACGATGGCCATCATTTCACACCTAGCTTCTATATATTTATTAGATGTTAGATTTTTGTCTCAACCTTAAATTCTTCCATTCTTATATTTTGGACTAATTGGAGACTTAAAAGGCATGGGTTTCAAATAAATAATTATATATACAAATATGAGGATGTTTATTACATATTAAATATGAATATTATTTATTGCAATATTGTGACAATTTGCGAGAACCTGATTACTTCATCAAGTTGAGTTGGAATATTACATCAAACCCCCTAAGGTATAGGATGGGTTTTGGAATGACAAGAAGTTATCCCGCTCCCATTCATAATAATATTTAGATTGCCGCAAAGAGGTGATAAACGCATCGAATCGTATTTTCGTCAAGTCATCAAATGTTAATATGTGATGGAATTAATATACTATGTTGAAAGTTGGGAAAATTGTTCAAAAATTAATAAAATTATTGCATTTTTACTAGTTTAATCTTAAACATTTTTACATCAATTGAGTCTATCTAACCGATTTTGGTTGAAAATTGTTAACATGAACAATCCTCACCTTGCACGACCTCACCCATGGTCGTGAGTTGAGCTAAAAGAGCCATGGGTGAGGCAGCCTTGTTAGTTTGCAACCACCATGGCCATAGACCTAGAGCACGAGCATGAGCGGCCATGGAAATTGCAAGCTCAAGATCAAGTTGCTCGCTTGTGGCTGCAAGGCTCAGTGAGGGCCTTCTTCCTGCTTATAAGTGAAAGTAAAGAGAAGGACTTCATAGCTAGCAAAATTAATTGCGGGCTATTAATTGCAAGCTACAAGGTAGGAGGGAGTCTAGCTCCTGGTTCGTGTACAGGAGTAGACGTCGAGTAGCACCGCGCCACCACCATGAAATCAAGAGCAGCAGGAGAAGCGTGGACTACAACTCGGGATTGAGAGTTTGCTGTCGCTGCCTTTGCCAGAAAAATCCACGGAGCATTCTCGAGCTTGAGAGAAGAAGCAATCTCCAAATGGAAGTTGGTTGCCTGATCGACGAGAAGTGCGCTCCTGAAATCTCTACCCCCTCCTCCTCACGAAATCCAGTTAATACTCCTCTACTCCTTCATTGATCCTTTTTCGAACGAGTTAGTTGTTGCAATCTTAGAATAGAAGGAACGAGTCACTTTTGCATCCATTTGCATCGTCATGATGTGACCGTTGTGTTGTTTTTTATCCAGTTGCAGGTGAGATGGTAAAGATATCGCCGCCTAATATCATCTCTAGATGTATTGATGGAGATACATAACTAACCATGATGCTCAATTATTTTATTCACTGAAATTAAAGTAAAATTTTGATATTCGCAACTCCATCAATACATCTAGAGATGATACACTTGCGAATATCAAAATTTTACTTTAATTTCAGTGAATGAAATAATTAAGCATCATGGTTAGTTATGTATCTTTTACTTGTGAGTCCATCAATACATCTAGAGATGATATTAGGCGGCGATATCTTTACCATCTCACCCGCAACGGGATAAAAACAACACAGCAGTCGCTTCATGACGATGCAAATGCGAGGGGACACGAAAGTGACTCGTTCCTTCTAATCTAAGATTGCAACAACTTGCTCATTCAAAAAAGGATCAATGAAGGAGTAGAGAAGCATTACCTGGATTTCGCGAGGAGGAGGGCGGAGATTTTAGGAGCGCACTACTTCCATTTAGAGATTGCTTCTTCTCTCAAGCTCGAGAATGCTCCGTGGATTTTTCTGACAAAGGCAGCAACGGCAAACTCTCAATCCCGATTTATAGTCCACGCTTCTCCTGCTGCTCTTGACTTCATTTCATGGTGATGGCGCAGTGCTACTCGGCGTCTATTCCTGTACTCAGTGGATAAGAGACGAGAGGTTGGTTCAGAGAGAGAATTGGACGTTTACGAGGATACAAATTGTCCACAACGCAATCATTACAAAGGCTCGGCTTTTTTAATAATTTATATTTTATTTTATTATTGGAAGGTCAAGCCATCCGATGAATGTGAGGCTCATCCCCAGCCGTCCGATCTCCTTCACAAGCCTCCTCTCGCTCGGATTATGGATTAATAATGAAGGAACTTTTTTGACTAAGGACCCAAAAAGACCAGCCAAAAGTGACGAATATCCACTGGCTTATGGCTTCCTTTACCTATTTTTTCGTTGTCAATGTCTCATTATTTAGGAGAATATAATATAATAATTATTATTTCGTAAAAAATTTCTTATGCTTATAAATTTATTGATAATAACTATAAAACAAACCAGTCGAGACCACCCTTTCATAATATTATAATTCATGATTGTAAAATTTAATAGGAAACAATCTAAACTATTATTATAATGATAGCCCATTATTTAAAAGCAATATTAGAGTTATTATCTAGTGATTAGAAATGATATTTGAGTCCATTTTTTTAAAAAATAAAATCATATAATTGAGAATTTTTGGAAACAGTGACATACAAAAAAAAAGCCTCATAACTTGTAATTGAGAAATTTTTAGAACAGTCACATACCTTAGAATTGTCAACAACCAACATACATGTACATCAGCAGGCAAGCTAGTTCTACGTATTAAAAATAAATAGAAAAATCTACATCGAAAAAGTTTGGCGAAATTTAAAATCCACCCACATCACCAAATCCACCATCGTAGCCGGCGACAAGGATGTCGGCGAGGTCGTCATCCCCGTCAAGGAGCTCCTCGACTCCCTCACCCCTGCTCACGCCCACGCCGACGGCAAGGCCTCCTGGCCAATGTCGCAGCCGACCACCATGACCTACCAGGTGCGCAAGCTACCAGGAAGCCCAAGGGGGAGCTCCACTTCTCCTACAAATTCAGTGACAAGCTCACTGCCGCCATTCACTCGGCCGCCCCCAAGGCTGACGTGGCGGTCACGGCTTACCCGGTCTAGGTTGGCCCGAGCGAGTCCTATGAAGAAGTTTACGACGGCAGGTTTGGCGATGTGGGCAGATTTTAAATTTCGCTGAACTTTTTCGATGTAGGATATATATATTTTTTTTAATACATCGATCTAGCTTGCTTGATGCTGATGTGCATATATGTTGGTTGTTGACAATTTTAAGGTATGTGACTGTTCTAAAAATTCTCAATTACAAGTTAAAAACATTCTCAATTACAAGTTATGAGATTTTTTTATTATTATTTTTTATGTCACTGTTCCAAAAAAATCTCAATTAAAAGTTATGAGACTTAAAAAAAATGGACTCAAATATCATTCATAATCACTAGATAAAAACTCTAATATTGCTTTTAAATAATGGGCTATCATTATAATAATAGTTTAGATTGTTTTCTATTAGATTTTACAATCATGAATTATAATATTATGAGAAGGTGGTCTCGACTCGTTCGTTGTATAGTTGTTATCAAGAAATTTCTTACAAAAAAATTATTATTATTATATTATATTCTCCTAAGCGATGTGACATTGACGACAAAAATAGGAAAAAGAAGCCATGAGCCGGTGGATATTAGGCCAAGGACATCTTAATCTATCCGTGTGCGCGTGTGTGGGTTGAGTGTGTTTAGCTGGGGAGCGGGGTAGGTGGTGCTGCCCGTGTACTTTTTAATGCTAAGTTACCCACTCACCTGTGTCTAGGGATATGTCTAATCTTGCATGCACATTTCAACAGTTAAGTGTGAGACTCAAAGTCCAGGTTCAATAACGTATGCAAATCTACAATGGTAATTTTTTTTTTTATTATATGTTTTCAGGAAGAAGGAAAAAAAAAATATCACAGTCATAAGTGGATCCATATGTACATTCCTAATTCTCCACAGTAGAATTAATAACAAGGCTAAAATGCTAGTAACCCTTAGCTGTTGATAGCTGCATTTGGATACCACGCATTTCCACATAATGGAAGAGGGTGCATCGACAACCCGAAAGCACCACTGAAAATGTTGTAAATCGAACAAATTGTAATTCACTAATAATTCATAATCCGAAAAACGTCCAAGTAACTTAAACCTAGTGCCAAATTTTTGTGGAAGCCTCGTCCCGCTAATAGTAGGGGATAAGGCTCGGTTTTTTGCTATTGCCGAACTAAGTTTCTCATATCACAATCAGATATTCCCCTTCCTTGGGCATTCTATTCCAAGCATTTCTTCCTCAATAAGCAAAAACCGGGGCACAAATCTTCACCCCAAATCCAAGCTACCATCCAACAGCAAATTTCGAGAACGACAAGAACAAAGATAATAGGGCACAACATTCCAATGCATCCTAAACTAACGAAATCGGACACCTCCCTAGGGGACAAGGAATGGGGGGCGCCGGTTCCCAATTCCGAAGAGGAGGACAGAGGGGAAGGCAAGGAGACTTACGCGAGAGGAAGTAGGAGACGGCGAAGATGACCGGGGCCCACGACACGGTCCGAGTCTTCGCCTCCTCGATCAGATCGTGCACGGCGAAGATGACGAATATCCAATTTGAGGACGGAGAGCTTGAGGGGCTCCTGCGGGAGCTGGCTGTAGGAGAAGCTTTCCTGGAGATCCCGCCGACGACCATCGCTAGCGGCGAGAAGGGCAGCGACACGAACGACTGGCACCTGTACACCATCCTCCCCTCGCGGAGGGATCCGTTGCCACCGCCGTCGCCACCCTAGTAGTTTGACGAGAGTAGCGTACCTTTTTGTTGACCTCCCAATTATGGCCCTGATAAAATCACTCATGTTCTTACATAAGAAAATAAATGAAAGTTATGATGTTTGTTCCTTTATAGCATTCATTCATTATTGTATTGTCTGTTTGATTTTATACTTTTGACTTCCGCGTGTGTTATAAGTGAAAAGATTAATAACTTGCGTTTGTATGTGGCAGACTGAGACGTCACATTATGTGCCTATCTATACATTTGCAATAAAAGCTATACATGTGTTCAACTTTGTTTTTGTCAATTGCCTACCATATTTCAAGTGGAACAATGTCAAACAATCTCATGCAAGATATGTTGGATCATGTACCATTGATCATGGAAGCTGCCAAAAGAGATAAAGACTTGGCGAAATCTATGTGTCCAGTCACTTTTCTCCAGGAACATCAAGCTCATAAACATTCACGTAAGGACATTCTAGCAGCATGTCTATGTGAAGAAGGACGCAAGCAACACTTATAAATGATGAACGTACCAAACGATCAGTAATAAACCTCCTGCCCGATCTTAAGATGGGGGTTTTACTAATGCTTACAAAGAAAGAACTCTTCTTCCACTAGCTCAGTCTCAGTTTTCTTTAATTAATGGTTTGATTGTGATTGTACACATGGAAGAGAATATTGGGGTCACAGGAGAAAAGGCTCTTAGAGTGCACAATGCAAATTTTGCAAAGAAGATAAACAAAGAGATGGAAAGCAAGGCATTGTTCCATTTTACCAACCTCACTATTCGTTTTATATGACACAAAATGTATAGCTATGATGAAATAATCAAAAGTTGAAGCATGACATTACTTGTGCTAAGAATGTGGAAAACTGAAATTTATGTCTTTTATCCAGCTATATTCAATAGAAAACATTTAGCACTTAAGCCCTGGCCAAAAAATTTCCATTTTTTATTGTTGATATCTCTACAAACAGCCATCAGTGTAGTGAACTTGGACTCTTTAACCTCCTTAATGTTCTTTACTCACCCGGTGTCCATATTGTGAGGAGGTATTTGGACGGAGCATCTGCTGCTAGCTTGTCCAGCTACAAATGGGAAAATGGCATTAACACAAAGTGAACATACATTGTCATAGTTATAAGAAGATGCAATGTTGACTGACCCATTCATAAGAGGGTGTCCCTCTGGTATTTCATACCTGCAAAATAGTAAACAAAAACTATAAGATTGCAGAGAACCATTTAACTCCTATGTACATTTTACTAGATATCATGACAAAACAAGACATTTCTTTCATTTGGATCTAAGGCTAGGCTCATCAAACTCTTGTTTTCTCTTATTGTTTGGTGTCCTTGGCTCTCTCATGGAGTATATGTCTGACAATTATTTGAAATAAGTTCAATTAATTGGAAAGATTATAGGGTAGAAATAGAAAATGCAAGAATCATTGTCTGAGCCTCTTGGTGGCATCCCTGTCCACCTCCGCTAAGTTATGCTCCAACCTCTTATCTGCCGTGAGAACATTTTCTGGGGTAATTGTAGCAAAATCAAGAGAACCTTTGGAGGTTTTTGCATCTTGAGCAGATGAGGGTGGCAAGTTCAAGTCGAATGTGCTCACAAGCCCATCTGCATGACATGCCGTTGCATAAGTTTCATATTGAGCAGCTAATGCACATGATGCAATCTGACTAATATTGAAGTGCATGGAGTCAAATGGCCCATTGCATAAGTTTCGGGAAGGTTGGACACTAATTGTGCTAATCACTAGTCCTCTTTGACAAACTTGACGATAGGTCCCTAATTTGCACATAACAAATATCAAATATTCTATACATGCTTACCAAGGGTTGAGGATAATTTCTTCCGAGCTTCTACTGCTGCCACTCTTTTCTTCCTATTTCTCACCCTATGGTTCTTTGTTGCCTTTTGCTTTTGCAGCAGAGTCGGCACGTATGACTTCCGAGCTATGGCCTCTCTTTTCCGCCTCTTCCTTTGCATTTTTCACTCCTTTCTCGTTGCAAGTGAAAGTGGAGGTAGGAGAGGGCGAGGTGGTGAGGCTAAGGGAGCCACTAACGATGCTGGGGGAGCCACGTCCCCCACTAACGATGCCATTGACGATGGGTGACTATATGGACAGAGAAGAGGAGGAGGCAATGGTGCTGCTCGAAAACTAATAAGGGGAGGAGGAGGAGTTGGAAAGTGGTGGGAGTGTAGAGGATAATGGGAGTTCCACTGACCAATACCAATAGGAGTAGGAGCAGCCTCAAAAGGTAGAACATGAGGCGGTCCTAGAAGGACATGACTATACATAGGCTGAGCAAAAGTAGGGGAGGGAAGGCAGGGGCAGAGGGGGCAGATGATATTGCGTCCTCGGACGAGGACCTTGACTCCAATTACCATAATTCCTTTGACCATAATTACTGAAATTCCTTTGGTAATCATAATTCCTTTGACCATAATTACCATAATTCCTTTGATATGACATATCGAAGCTTTCAATTTGGCTAATTAGCTACAAAATTTCTTGCCAAAGCGTATCGTGCCTGCCAAGTAGAAAGATTTCAGAGCCAGAACAAGTTGCGCAAACTGAAATTTACATTTGGGAGCAAGAAATAACGCTCGAAATCAAAATCTAAAGTGTCCTTCATTCGATTGATTTAAAATTGCTCCAACCTAACATCTACGTTGCAAAAAGTACAAGAAGCAAGATGAAAGGAACACTAAAGTAAGTATTCTAACAAACAAGAAACAAGCTGAGAGGAACACTTTTTAGTATATTTTTATTAAACCTGCAAGCTACCATCCAAGATAACCCACTTGCAAGCTATTCAAAATGTTCGACGCCAGAAACCCAAAACCGGAATTCAACTAGGCACGAAAGAAAATGAAATTGAGAACTCACCAAAGAAAAAAGAGAGTCCAGCGTTGGGTGGTTGGCGACGATGGTGGCCAGGGCTCCGACGGCGACGGTGGTGGCTAGGCTTCGACGGAGACGGTGGTGGCTGGTTCCGACAGCGACGGTCATGATTGGTTCCGACAGCGAAGGTCGTGGTTAGGCGGTCGTGGAGTTGAAAAGGAGCGGTGGAGAAGATTGGGAAGAGAGAAGGCCTTCTTTCTGCATATAAGTGGAAGTAAATAGGACTTCTTAATCACTGGAGTTTGCCCCAGTGGCCACCCTTCCAACTTGGAAGGGGGAGGTGGGGGGTTCGAATCCCCACCTTCTTAGAGGGGGTTGGGTTGGGGACGAATTAGTTTCAAGAGTGGTTTTTGACTCCCACGCCCTGTAAAAAGGCAAGGTAAAAGTCTGAGAGTAAGAGTTAGAGTATGAATAGAATAGGACTGACAAAAAAAAAAAAAAAAGACTTCTTCATAGCTAGCAAAATTAATTGCAAGCAAGCTACAAGGTAAAAGAGAGTCTAGCTCTCGGTTGGAGAAAATATTGGGTATGTGAGACGCTCCAACGTGACAAACAAGCCGTAGGAGGACGACATGTGTCCTCGTGTCAGGCGCCATTTTAAAAAACAATTCGGACTGACTGAGCGAGTGTTTCTTCTTCTGAATCTCTTTCTTCACGCCTCATGCGGGAGGACCTGGTCCATCTCTCTCCCTGTTCTCCTCTCTCTCCTCTCTATCTCTCTCCCCTCTGCCTCCGCTGGTTGCTTCCATTGCCCCCCACCCTGACGCCGACGCCATCGCCGCCAACGCTCCTCCACCTCCCTCCGCAATGTTCGCTCTGCTCTCTCTCTCCTCCTCCGCAAAATCGTGCCTCTCTTCCAGTGAAACGCAACACCGACGGCCCTCCGCCTCCGCCCACTGGATGCCTCCATCGCTCTGTACTCCGACTCCGACGCCGACGCAGCCTCCGCCTCCTCCCCTGAACTCGACTCTAACGCCGACGCCCCTCCGCCTCCCTCTCACGACCTCTAGTCCACTCTCTCTCTCTCTTTCGTCCTCAAGATGGCCCTCCACCTCCGCCTCCGCCAGTTACCTCCGTCGACCTCGACTCCGACTCCGACCCTGAACCGGACTTTAACACCAACACCCCTCCGCCTCCTTCTCGCAACCTCTAATCCGCTCTCTCTCTCTCTCTCTCTCTCTCTCTCTCTCTCTCTCTCTCTCTCTCTCTCTCTCTCTCTCTCTCTCTCTCTCTCAAAGTCACACCTCTCTTCCAGCAAACCCCGACTCCGACGGTCCTTCGCCGGTTGCCTCCGTCGGCATCGGAATCCATCGCTCTCGACTCCTCCGCCTCCGCCTCCGCCTACACGCCCGAAGCCAACGCGTCGAACCACGACGGCGAAAATGGAGGAGAGAGACGACGAGCTCGACGGCACTAGTGACGGCGACGAAGCAGAAGACGGAGACAAAGAGGAGGGTGTGGTCTCTTTGACGTGCCTGGTTCGCCCGGCTTACATTCCTGAAGGCATCGGCCTCGTCGCGTCGGCATCGGAGTTGGAGTCGAGGGCCACGGAGGCAACCGGCGGAGGCGGAGGTGGAGGGCTGTTGGCGTCGCGTTTTGCTAGAAGAGAGGCACGACTTCGCGAAGGAGGAGAGAGAGAGTAGAGCGGACGTCACGAGAGGGAGTTGGAGAAGTGTCAACGGCATCGGCGTTAGGGTGGAGGGCGATGGAACCAACCAGTGGAGGCGGAGGGGAGAGAAACATAAAGGAGAGAGAGGAGAACAGGAAGAGAGACCGACCAGGTCCTCCCGCACGAGGCGCGAAGAAAGAGATTCAAAAGAGAAAACCCTCACTCACTTAGTCCGAAATTTTTTTTAAAATGGCACCTGACATGAGGACACGTGTAATCCTCCTACTGTCTTCTTGTTTGCCACGCTGGAGTGTCTCGTATACCCAATATTCGGTTCGTGTGTGCAGTGGGACAAGACTTGGACTTTAATGGACTTTAAGATTGTTGCAGTGGATAAGAGAGGAGGAAGAGACGAGACGTTTACGAGGTTGGTTCAGAGAGAGAGTTGGACGTTTACGTGGGATACAAATTTTGTCCTCAACGCAATCATTACAAAGGCTCAGCTTTTTTAATGATTTATATTTCATTTTATTATTGAAAGGTTACGCTATCCGAGGAATGTGAGGCTCATCCCCAGCCGTCCGATCTCCTTCGCAAGCCTCCTCTCCCTCGGATTATGGATTAATAATGAAGGAACTTTTTTGACTTAGCACCCAAAAAGACCAGCCAAAAGCGATGAATATCCACTGGCTATGGCTTCTTTCTCCTATCTTCATCGGTGTCAATGTTAAATCTCCTAGGAGAATATAATATAATTATTAAATTTTTTTGTAAAAAATTTCTTGTGCTTATAAAGTTTTTGATAACTACTATACAACAACTAGTCGAGACCACCTTCCCATAATATTGTAATTCATGATTGTAAAATCTAATAGGAAACAATCTAAATTATTATTATAATGATAACCCATTATTTAAAAGCAATATTAGAGTTATTATCTAGTGATTAGGAATAATAATTGAGGCCATTTTTTTTAAAAAAAAAAAGTCTTATAACTTGTAATTGAGAATTTTTTGAAACAGTGACATACCAAAAAAAAACCTCATAACTTGTAATTGAGAATTTTTGTGGAAGCCTCCCGCTAATAGTAGGGGATAAGGCTCGGTTTTTTGCTATTGCCGAACTAAGTTTCTCATATCACAATCAGATATTCCCCTTCCTTGGGCATTCTATTCCAGGCATTTCTTCCTCAATAAGCAAAAACCGGGGCACAAGTCTTCACCCCAAATCCAAGCTATCATCCAACAGCGAATTTCGAGAACGACTAGAACAAAGATAAGAGGGCACGACATTCCAATGCATCCTAAACTAACAAAATCGGACACCTCCCTCGGGGACAAGGAAAGGGGGCGCCGGTTCCAATTCCGAAGAGGAGGAGAGGGGGGAAGGTGAGGAGACTTACGTGAGAGGAAGTAGGAGACGGCGAAGATGACCAGGGCCCACGACATGGTCCGAGCCTTCACCTCCTCGATCAGATCGTGCACGGCGAAGATGACGAATATCCAATTTGAGGATGGAGAGCTTGAGGGGCTCCTATGGGAGCTGGCTGTAGGAGAAGCTTTTCCTGGAGATCCCGCCGACGACCATCGCCAGCGGCAAGAAGGGCAGCGACATGGACGATCGGTGCCTGTACACCATCCTCCCCTCGCGGAGGGATCCGTCGCCGCCACCCCAATAGTCTGACGGGAGTAGCGTACCTTTTTGTTGACCTCCCAATATGGCCCTGATAAAATCACTCATGTTCATAAATAATATAAGAAATGAAAGCTATAATGTTTGTTCCTTTATAGCATTCATTTATTATTGTATTGTCCGTTTGATTTTATACTTTTGACTTCCGCGTGTGTTATAAGTGAAAAGATTAATAACTTGCGTTTGTATGTGGCAGACTGAGACGTCACATTATGTGCCTATCTATACATTTGCAATAAAAGCTATACACGTGTTCAACTTTGTTTTTGTCAATTGCCTACCATATCTCAAGTGGAACAATGTCAAACAATCTCATGCAAGATATGTTGGATCATGTACCATTGATCATGGAAGCTGCCAAAAGAGATAAAGACTTGGCGAAATCTATGTGTCCAGTCATTTTTCTCCAGGAACATCAAGCTCATAAACTTTCACGTAAGGACATTCTAGCTGCATATCTATGTGAAGAAGGACGCAAGCAACACTTATAAATGATGAACGTACCAAACGATCAGTAATAAACCTGGTGCCCGATCTTAAGATGGGGGTTTTACTAATGCTTTACAAAGAAAGAACTCTTCTTCCACTAGCTCAGTCTTAGTTTTCTTAAATTAATGATTTGATTGTGATTGTACACATGGAAGAGAATATTGGGGTCACAGGAGAAAAAGCTCTTAGAGTGCACAATGCAAATTTTGCAAAGAAGATAAACAGAGAGATGGAAAGCAAGGCACTCTTCCATTTTACCAGCCTCACTATTCGTTTTATATGACACCAAATGTACAGCTATGATGAAATAATCAAAAGTTGAAGCATGACATTACTTGTGCTAAGAATGTGGAAAACTGGAAGTTATGTCTTTTATCCAACTATATTCAATAGAAAACATTTAGCACTTAAGCCCAAATCAATAACTCATTCTTTGAGTGGACCCCCCCCAAAAAAAAAAAAAAAACTTTTCTAGTAAAATCATGGTGGATACATTACAAAATTACTTACTATAAGTCTAAAATGCGAAACACAATCTACAAATAGCAAAAGGCTGGAAAACTTACATTATGATAGTGCGAGTGATTCCGGAGACCTCCAAGTTCAAGTTCATCATCTCCCTATGAATGTTGCTCTCAGGCATGGTCTTTGTCATAGAATGAGAGAAGTTGTAAGTCATGGTCCAACAAAAGAAAATGACAGAAACTAAAAGCACTAGTTACCATAATGAAAAGATGGTTCATTCATATTGTTTCATATACCATCGACTCCTTTAGAAATGAAATCCTGAACTAATTGAGCCCACCAGCGATGGACTCTTGACTATGTAAATTTAGGGAATACACAAGGATCGGGCCACACCTCCCCTGACAAGAAAACAATTACTTAGCATTTACATACATACATATAGACTTATTTTCAGCTAAATCCAAATGACTCAGCATGTCAACATTAGAAAGGTTTTTAAGGGTTACTCAAATTTCAAATGCTACAAAAAAGCAAACGACGAAAAGTAAAAAGCAAAACCAGATAGACAACGACAAAAATTAGCCAAAACCACGGTGAAAGACAACGAAATACCAACAAATAGAGTTCCATCTGCTGCTTTGATGCAGACATCAGTTTTGCAACCACTGTCATAGACATAAGGCCCCTCTTCACGTTTAATACTAGGATCAAGTATCCATATGGCTTTGAACCCATCTTGGTGGAGAATATCTACCAAAGATTTTGGATCAGAGAAGCAGTCTTGAGAATAAATCCTCCGTTTCAATTTCCATGCTGAAAATATTACTGTTAGACAAGTTGGCGAGGCAAGAAGTCTCAGACATGAATGTGCTTTGGAGGCTTCAAACATAAATGGCCACCAATATTAAAGGACTCAGTGAACTAAATGTATGGAAGCGATGGACAAAATAGTGATGCATGGCTGCGTCATCACTGTGTTGAAAATAGAATATCCAAAGGACATTGATCGTTGCAGTGCCTCCGAAGTGTATTAACTAATGACATATTACACATGACCTACCCCACTTCCGAAATGAATAACACCATCTTCTTCTAGATCATTACTAGATGAAAAACAGATTTTCGTTCATATTTGGCAATATTCTTCACATCTTACATGTAGAAGTAGATATATGCTTTGCTTTAGGTCAAATTTCATGTAGATATATAGTTTTGCTTTGTTTTAGGTGATAAGTGCACAACGTCTTTTCGAAATTGGATAAAACAATCAATTCTAGACATAAGTTGCGAGTGGTTTGATACCTATTGAAAGTGAGGTAGATGATGTTAAATTGGACCTACTTTAGGAAGGTAACATGTTATATTTCCAAACAAGGCAATAATAGGGTTAACACAAAATGGGATTCCATGCCTTGTGAAAAGCGAAGCAGCAAAACCCATCCATATAATCTGCATGCATCCATACGACATCATGAGGAATCTTCTTTTCTCTAAATTTACTTGTGATCTGCAATGACTAAAGAACTATCATGCATTGACTCATAAATGATATGCCCACAACATACAGTGAAAGTTGGACATTGTTATTCAATCAGGTAGAAGGAAATGCAGGTTGAGGAGGAAAGACCGTAGAATCAAGCAAGATGCATCGGAAGGGCCAACCTCTCAAACTTTGTTATCAGAGTCATAGATCCAGTACCATTGATAATAGCCTAAGGACCACTTTGGTGGCATAAGCACAATTCCTGACAATATATGCAAGCTATATCGTTAATTCAAGCGATAAAAGTAATAAACAGACTATCAAGAACATTGTCGAGTCATTCCGGTGGTCCTGTAAAGTCCATTTATTGTTAAACTATAAATACACAGATACATGTTTCTTAAGAAAAGAAAAGTCATAGAAAGACAAAAATATTTATTTTGACAACTTCATTCATTAGCATGAAGCGTTTTCTTCATTTAAAGACAGGCAAACAGAGAGTTCATGGTAACAAGAATCATACATGATATCCTGATAAAGTGAATACATTTGACTTTTCAATGTCTATAAATCGGCTTATCATGGATACCCCTAAGGAAAACCATTTAAGTGAAGCCTTTACATGTTATAAAAAGCAAATGGTGGGAAAAAAGCAGTAAACATGCCTCGAGTTTTTTGGCAAAAGTTTCGAGAGCTTCCGTAGGAAAGATTCTAAGGATTTGAACTATCATTTGTTAACAAAACGAAAAAGACCAGATAAAAAGAAGGGGCAGAATTTGCAGTACAGGAAGCATAAAAGCCTTGCATCTAACCGGAACATCCTCCTTGGCGTTCTTTCCCACCCCTTCCCCCTCTTGCCATCCAAAACCCCTCTAAGATATGCCGCTGCAAATTCCTCCACGAGCATGTCCTCGTAACCCGGATCATCCCCCAACTTTGCCGGCTCCTGCCTCAGTTTCACCCGGGAATCATCCAGGCTACCCGATAGTCTGGGCGCTTCGGGCTTGACCTCACCATCCACCGCCGACAGCTCTCCACCATTTCTCTCTGGCGGATAGTGAGGCTGTACAACACAGCACTGGTGTTGGCCTCATCTTCAAGTGACCAGGCCCGCAAAGTAGAGAGAAGAAGTGAAGAGCGTCAGGATCTGGTTGTCGTACTTGCAGTAATTGGTCTCGTTCAGATGCTTTTGCTTTCTCCGGTTCACTTTCGGGAAGAACTCCTTCAGGAAATCGTCCATGGAGGTCACTTCACCTGAAACGAATGCAAGTATCAAGATCATTGGTCGTCGATTTTTAAAGAACTCGGGTTGAAGAAGGGATTATCTTCTTCCTGGCACAGCCATTGGCATCTGCTAATTTTCAAGATCGTCCGTTTCTGGGTAATTCAAAGGGCGATTCTCTTCCTAAATTTCATTCTGTTTCGGACCAGAGGAATCAAGAATGATGAAATGCATACGTCAAAAAATCCAGATTAATAACAAAGACACGACCAAGAACGGCACTGGCTGACATGAACACCCAGTGAAATTAGTACTTTCAGAAATCTCTCCCCTTCCCTGCATATTCACAACTACTTCCGGGACAAAAAGCAACCCCTTTTGCATCAACCTTCCATCAAGATTCCGCATTTATCTTCCACAAACACCAAAAAAGGTTATCTTCCCCGGATAAAGCTTCGCAATTCACGAAACATCGCAGCAGACGCATTCAAAATCCAAGCAAAAAGGCGAGACGAAAGAAAAAAAAGATCACCCGAAACGCCCAGATCGTACCCAAAAGGCGATCCGCCAAGGGCCGCAATAATGCAGGCGAATACGAAATACCAAGTGATCCGGTATTCATAAAGATGCGCCCTTTTCAGCTGCCTGGCTTCTACAAATCCTCCACCCGCCATTCTTGCTCTCTGTCTCTCTGTCTCTCTTCCTCGTTCTCTCTCTCGATTACAACACGTGACTGCTCTTTAGTGGAGAGGCGAGTCGAGGTTCTTCATCCTCCAGGGGGGCCACCACTTGTTGGGCTTTGGCGGATGACTAGCAGGTTTCTGCAGTTCACGTCATCCGTCGGGGGTCTCGGAGGAATCGAATTGGGTAATTGCTCACGCGCCAATCAAGGCGGTGCTTCGGAACCGACAGCGGTGGCGGCAGCGAAGCGAAAGGTGGTGTAGAGGGGCTTGGCGGCTGGCTTCAGGGGCTTCTTCGAGGTGTCGAAAGAGAGCTTCATGCCAACGATGGCCGATTAAAACCTAACCGAGCAAAAGAGCGATGCGGGTGAAAACCGACGAAGGCGGGAACGGTTGAGGATTATTTCTCAAATGAATAATGTGAAATTCGATTTTGTGGGGTTATTTTTTATTTATTTTTATTTTATTTTTTTGCAGCAATTAGCAGCGTAAGGCAAAGGCTGGTTTTGGAGGGCAGAGGAGTAAGAAGCGGTTCTCTTCTCATGAGCAGTAACCGTCATTTGAAATGGACGGTTGCGATTGGAACAATGCCGCACGTGGAATCTAAAATCTCGGTTTGCTTCATCGTGGGGAGGAATGAGGACGAGCGTGATAGTGCGCAGGTGAATACGGGCCAGACCCTGGCCTCGGATTTTGGGCTTTTCCTACGGTTCAAATGGTCCAAACCACTCAGGCCCAAATGATTAAACAACTTAATTGATGAGCTTATCTCTTTGGACGAGAAAAAGTAATGGCAGCGTCTAATTGTTCGGAAGGCAGGGAATTGCGGATTAATTTGATGTTGTAAAACCAGAAAATGCTTTCGTAGAATAGGAAAATATTTTTCGTGCAAGTCATTTTTTAATATGAACACTTATCTCGTGCCCTACCATCTTAACTAATCATTTTCCTCAAAAGCTTAAGCAGTCGAGAATAGGCCTACAAGGCTACAATGTATATAGCATATCTTTTCACACAAATTTCTAAAGTTCACGTATTAAAAGTCCAATGTAATTTGACAATAGATATGCTCTCTATTGGTCATAAATCCATTTTGCACAAGTTGCTAATTTGATTACTTAAAGAAAGTTAACCAATATGAGGTAAGATCTGTGCCCCATATTATTCGTAACGATATCTAGTTTCAGCCTAGCCTGCTTCATTTGTTGAAAACATTTCATGCCGATGCCAAACTTATCATTTCTGATGAGGCAACTAAGAACAACATTACTTAATAAAGACATTGATTCACATTGAGGCATCCAGAAGACTTCCAGTGCATTCAAGAGGTTGTGGCTTGTCCTTGCAAACTTTATATAACTGCTATAACTTGCAGCACTAATATTCTCATATTTCTGCGTATATTGAAAGAGCTGCAACAATTTCAACAGAAAATCAACACCAGATCTTCATTAGGTAATTAAAAGGAACGGAAAGAAAAATGATGAACTGTCTACTGAGTAAGAAGACCCATTGCCGGGTACTCATATATGATCCATAATGACAAAGATGTGGAAAGAGACAATAAGAAAGATCTGGTGAATCCATGTGTTGATATTTATGTATTACAAAAGCCTAGGATGCTTATGACTAAAAACAAAGTCAAAGCGCAGGTGCTACGAGATTAAAAAAAAAGTAATAATAAGTAAAAGCTAGTTCAAACACACTTTAAACTTATGGTATTTTATATTCTTTTTTGTCATTATAGATATTCATAAAGATGCATTGCTAGTTTTAAAAGCATGCATCTCTAGAAAACCTCAATACAATGATTTTTGTGAGATGTTCTTTGTTCTTGACAAAATTGAGGTGTAAGCATAATCCAATCACATAGCCTTATTCTATTTACATCAATGTATTGATTAATGTGGATTTTGGCCTATTTGACAATGTTGAGAAATCAGTGTTAGGAAATTAAAGAACTCATTTTAAAGTGTTAATAATCTTCAAGTGTTAAAAGGAAAAAAAAAAATAGTTGTTTGACGGTCACTGCATATCTATAATTTTTTTCCAAACATAAAATCACGATCGTGATTGGTAGATAAGATTTTAATTATCATCAATTATTTTTTTTTACTAAATGAATTAACCCCCAACCTTTTTTCTTACTTATTATGAGTCAATTTATAGATTAATTAAATCTTTTAAGTCTAAACTAATTAAAGTTGTCTAACAAGCTTAATTGCTTTAATTTTCAGCGCGGAGGACTATCCGGCGGTTGACAAGTCAAACGTTTGAATATCACGTGTTCTTGAAAATAAATAAAAAGAAATTGCCACTAATTTGGTACGTGGTTTTCTAAAGAAAGGTAGCATGTGCTGTTTTACGAGAAAATCTCGGGTTGGCCTAAACCACGTCGTGGGGACAGCCCATTTAATGGACGACGCGTGGCGCCACGTTTCATCGGGTCCCACCACTCTCTCTCTCCTCCTCTCTCCACTGCGCTTGCGTTTCTTCTTTTATTCTTGTGGGCGCCATGACCATGGAGCTCGAGCTTGGGTAGCCCTGGTCGCGAGCTCAAGCTACGGCAAAAATTGTTGCGAGCTCGTTGAACGAGTGGCCGTGGCTACTTTGACCTCGAGCTTTAGGCTCAAGCCTCAGCTCCATAGCCATAGCAAATGCGAGACTGCAGATCAACCTCGACCTCGACCATGGCTGCTTTGACCTCGAGCTCGCGCCCATGGGAACGACCATGTCTGTGTGCTCGTAACTTGACCTGCCATGGCTACCACAAGCCCTAGGCTCGAGGTCGAGCTTATGGCAGCCGCGAGAGTCCTGGGCTCAAGCTCCGCGGCTGTGGTGGCGCACAAAAAAGAAAAAGAACGGCAAGTAGTCACTGTTGAGAAAAAAGAGAGAGAGAGAGAGAGAGAGAGAGAGAGAGAGAGAGAGAGAGAGAGGACGCAGACGAGGTCGAGCTCCGCGGCCATGGCGGCCACAAGGAAAAAGGAAGAAACGCAAGCACAGAGGAGAGGAATCACAGGAAGGAAGAGTGGAGGAGGGAGTGGTGGGACCCGGATGACACGTGGCGCCATCTGTCGTCCATTAAATGGGCCATTCCCACGGTGACGTGGAGACCTACCCAAGATTTTATCGTAAAACAGCACACGATCCCTGAACGATCATTCGCACGTCGGTTTTCCCTCCGAACCATTTTTGTTGCCTTTAATCCCTGTTGAGAAGTCTGGATATGACGTGGCCAAAAAATCTAATCTAATGGAGAAGGTCTCCTGTGTACTTTACTTGCACGTACTCCTTCGTTACCTTAGCTATAAAATTAACTAATGTTTGAGCATTTAAAAAAAATTAATTTTACAATGGCTATTACATTGAGTTATGTTATGCTGGACACAAATCATACTATTCAGATATACCCACAATTAAATGGCATAAATAGATTTACTTGTCAAAATTAATCCATGAAATATATGCTTGCACAACGTAAATTTAAATGCGCTATATTTCAAATCAAATTAATTGACTCCCTAAGCGGATGCACTAAACCACATAACTTTGTTTGGGCACACTCGGTGTCAAAGTAAGGAGGGGGCAACTAGATCCCTCGGCAAATTCCATATTATTTTAGTTATTATAGACACAAAGTAAACACATAGTTGATACTTCATCATTCTCAATCGTCATAAAATAAAATTAAAAGGCCACGTTGAATTTTGGTCACAATTTAATTTACCTCATCCTTACACATGACTTAATTCCTCATCTTTTACAAACTTTTATGACAGTTATTAGCGATTTCAACTTCGTGCTTTTGGATTATTAGCGATACAATCATCAAAAGCTTAGCACTGTCCAAGTATCTTTGCCTCGATCACCAGGCAGTCTGGCTTTGTCTTGAGCCAATGGAGATGAAGTGAACTGTGCCATGGTTTCCACTTCCGAAGCATACTTTGGACATTGCTATTATGCACTTGCGATTTGAGTATGCCAAGTTATTGTCATGGACTTGTACCTTAATTTTTTTTATTTTTTATTTTAATGATAGAGAACTAATTCCAGGAAGTCTATTGAGAAGATGTGGAAAGAGTCTCTCGAGCACAGTGCTTCTCAATGTTTGAGGTGGTTCGATCTAGACTAAAGAACTAAAAATGCGTAATGATGACATCATTTCGTTGTTGAAAGGGTGATGGAAATCCACGGAGCCTTACTCCATTGGTCATATCCATCTCATGGTTTTTGAATATAAAGGGACTCCTCTTTTTGCCTAATATTATTCAATCAAAGTGCTTCAAAGATATTATGATGGCGGACAACTGCACCAAAATGCAATTGCTAATTCAAACTAAGCATGCAAATTTAGTTAAAATTGTGTACATTCTAAAGGCCACTCAATGCGTTTTATTGAATCAGATTAGCCTAGATCACATGGAGTTGCAAAATTATGGCACCCCATCATTCAATTTCACTCCACTGCTAGGGCATTTTAGTATTTTAAAACATAGCAATATGGACCGCGACAAAACATAATTGAAATACGAGGAACAAAAAAAGGGGTGGTAACAATTAATGAAGAGGAATGCTGAGTAAAGAAAGTTCCGATCATGGGTCAAGTTAGGCCCGATTGCAAATGAGGTCACATGCATGCTGGCAAGTTTCAATCATGTAGTAGGCCCCGTCCCGGTCATGATCAAGCTCCATCTATTTGTTGTTGGATTCATTCTTTCCCTTCTTCAATTCGTATGAAACTTATCACCATCTTCCTCAAATGCCTTGATTCAAACTTTTGCTTAGGGTGATCTAAAGGTGGCAAACAATAACGCCCGAGAATAGTATGATTTCCATGCCATTACATGGTTGGAAGGAGGAATAGGCCGGACTATCAAAAGGGCCTTTGGACCTGACTTTCAAAAATCGAAATGGGCTGAGGCTTGGCATGCATGCTAGGAGGATCTTATTGAAAAACCACATTAATCCATGCCACAATGACTAGAAATATTTGCATGACATTTTGAGCCAGATCACATATCGATCTGGTTAATAAAATTCCGTGGTTTTATCTTAAAAAAATTATGTAATTCCTAAATCTGGAAGAATGTTGTTAAGGAATGAGAATGTGAGAACCTTCAGTTTCGATGTTTTTGTTTATTCATAATATTTTTCTTTTTGTAAAAAAGTAGCCATAACCTTTTATAAATAGCCATAACATTTATATAGATTAATGAGTAATTTGACATTCTAATGTTACAATTATGCAAAAAGAATAAACAACTCCAAAATTTCCTCATAAACTGAGGTCTTTTTGTTTGGTTTATGCTATGATATGAGGGGCTTTTAGTATAAAAAAAAAAGAAATTGAAAATCAGAGAGATAATACATGAATTGTCAATACTCATTTTAAATCAATGATCAACATTAACTAGACATAAGGGAGGAAAATTATCCAAAAATTCCTAAATTTATTACACTTTTTAGGGGTGATCAAAGAGCAACTCTTCTCAAAATCGCAAAGGGCGATACATAAATCGGTTAATAAAAGAATAGGTTCTTGGTTCCCAAATGGACTTGTTTGTCTTGGGCCGAGTAACTAGACTACACCATTGGTTAGGTCTAATGAAACTGATCACTTTCTTTTCACTACTTTTTTTCCCATTACTTTTTTCCCATTATTTGATTCGAGATAGCCTTTAATTCACATTTTACTAAATTTTTTGAAAGAAAGATATATATATTAAAAAAGGTGCATGTAGCCGACTCAGTTCAATTTCCCCCCTTGGAATCGAGATCGGATTGTTCGAACATAGGTTCCACTTTTAGAAATCAAGAATCGAATTGACACTCTTGAGAACCGGACCAAACCAATTGGTTTGACTGAATTTGGGCAATTTGTTTTGCACACCCCTAGCACTTTTGCTAACTTAGTTCTAAACCTTTCAATTTTGTCAATCGAGTCCTAAACATTTTCACCTTTTACCAATTGAGTCTATCTAACTAATTTAGTTAGAAATTACTAACATGAACGCTAACATTGATGTGGCATTTTTTATAATATTTTGAATTTTTTTATGGCTTTTTCCTTTTCTTTGCTTTTTTTTTTTTAAAGGTTTTTGGGATGGAGGACAATAAGCAAGGGCCAGTCGACCCTTGCCAGCCCTAAGCAAGGTTGTTGTGCCCCTTGTCGGCTCTAGTTGAGTAGGGGCTTGGCAAGCAAACCATAAAAAATTCAAAAATGTTATTAAAAAGTGTCACGTTAGTGATTTCTGGCCAAAATTGGTTGGTTAGACTCAATTAGCAAAATGCGAAAATAGTTAGAATTTAATTGGTAAAATTGAAAGGTTTAAAATTAAATTGACAAAAGTATGATAAGTTTATGACTTTTTTAGACAATTTTCCCGATATAAGGGTTTGGGTTAGCCTCAGTCTAATATGTCAACAAGCAGAATATTATAAAAAGGTATTCACACACACAAATATATGTACGGCCATTTTAAATTTTATTGAGCGTTTTCTTTATTTTTAGTCGGCAAAGGGGTCCCGCTATAATAGACAAATGAATAATTATTCTAGATGAATCATCATCTCAATTAGAGTCACATGGGACCATAATGACTTTGCCCCAATGTAAAGCTTGGCTAATTAAATTGACATTAAGTAGAAGCAACAGACTCCCAACATGTCGGCTTTTACACCCGAGAGAGGAAGAGAGAAGAGAAACAATATTAAGTTACATTTTAATTTATTGATTATTGAAATATTTTGGAGAAAATGATAGTTTTCATTGTGTAGGGAAATGACCCTTTTAATCCTTCGGTCCAATTTGATGTCACAAAACAATGTTGTCAAAAAGGTGAGGGGCTCTCTAGTCACTTTCAAATCATAGTTTTTATTGTGTCTGAAGAAGTTACAGCTTCTGATTGGGAAAGAAACTACACAACAACGCCAAAGCCAAATCAAACATTCAACCAATGGATATCCCACAATGACCTAGGTTTGCGGGGATGGCGCCATAACTAGCATTTGCAGTTATGGCGTCCTTGAAAACATTCCAACTTGTAGCTTCATGCGAAAATAGAGATCTATGATTTTTTTGCTGTTTGAGTCTGTGCTGATCTTGTGGAAGCTCTGATATGCGGGTCTGCAGATCGCTTCAATTGGGAGTGGGAGGAGCACCTTCTTATCATCGACTGCTGAAAGCTTCTTTGGAACCAGTTCATCAATATGCATCAATATAATGTTATGCCAATTATGAAACTACGGACACTATATGTGCACCACGATGAGACCTTTGGTATGATCGTGCAACACTTGGGTCTAAATTAGAAATATAAATTCCTTATGTCGAGGAAAATTTTCCATGCAGCTCCGAACTTTTGTTTCCGTGTTAACAAGCCCTCATACTTTTGATTTTTCGAGTAGGAGTTGTGTGCTTTAGGAGTTCGTTCTGAATCGAGCCTTTCTACGTTGATTTTTCTCCACAACCATCAAGTACTTTAGGAACTTGTCTCAATCAAGTACAAATTGATTAGCCCCCAAATTTATCTAAGATGGAAGGAGGTCATGTTGATGGCAAGGTTAACATCATCATCTTAAATTGCGAGATCTACATTGAAACGCTTGACCAATCGACGCCTTTGCAATCCATCATCATACTCCATCTAATAATTAAGGTAGTGATAAGAATCATTTCACTTTGCAATAGGCAAGCAAAGAACAAATGGTAAATTTCCTCAAATATCTCATTGTTAAGCAGTTCCGAATTCAACTAATCAGATGAAAGCATGCGGTGAGAAGACAGGAATTTCAATAAAAGAAAAATGATTAGAAAATACTTAAATATTATTAAAATTGTCCATGTCGGCACCTATTGTGCCGTGTAGAATGGTCCGTGTCTATGTTAACGATTTTCGGCAAAATTTGGCCGGAAAAATATTTGAGACTCAGTTTACAAATAAAAAGATTTGGGATTGAATTTAAAAAATCCAATATATTAACAACTTTTTGAATAATTTTTGATCGAAAATGTGATATCACACCTGCAGTGGCTCTTTTAGTTGACCCTATTTGAAGTATATTTCTTGTATCTTTTTTGTAATTATTAGATAATACACGTCGTATTATACTTCTTTAATACCGTATCGGAGTTAAGCGATCCCGAGCAAATTGTAAGTGCATTGGGGGCACGCTGCCCCTTGTTTTTTAGGTTTTTCTTTGTCTTATGAATACAAAATTAAATCCCTTGAAAGACTACGTAAAGCCAGCCCATCCTCGATCGCTTCATCTCTAAATTGACTCGGTCCATCTCTTCTCTTTTCAAACTTTATGCTAGATCTTATATACGCTTTTGATTATGTTTGAAAAATAATGAACTAATCATAAATCAATCTTGAATTCTAATTGATTTGGACCAATCTTGACCCAAATCTTCGACCAATTTCATCCAAAAACCAAATTCGGAAACTAAGCGGCTGCTCACGCAATTTAGTCTAAACCACGGGATTGAAATTGCAATAATTTTGTGTTTTTGCGCTAAAGTTTGAAAAATTATTTTTTATGCTTTTCCATTCCATCTCCAAATCAATTTCTTCTTCTTGATCGCACTCTCAAATTCTCTCTCAATCTGCGCTTGCGAGGGAGACCACCCCGACGATTAGTTTGCCTGGCGTCTCGCCAAAACCCTTCCATCGCACGTCGAGGCGGCGATTGGCGGTTGGTTCGGCTCTTGAGACTCCGCTTCTTGCAAGGATTCAAGGCATCTCGCCGGAGCGGCCATTGACGAGAGCTCCACGCCGTTTGCTCCTTCTTCCACATCATGGGGAATATCAGAAGCAGCCAATGTTGGAGATGCTGAGGCAGCAACTTTTCGGACACATACCTTCAATTTAGATTCCGCTTCAGGTTGGTTTGAGCATTCAATTCCAACATCTCTTGCCCTTTCTTGATTTTGGGGATTTTGGGTTGGAAATTTATCTGTTGTTTGGCTTCGTTCGTCATCACAGAGAATAAGAATCAATGAATCTTTTAACTCGTCAGGTACTTGCTTTGATGAATATTGAAGACCAGTCCCCATGTGCGGCGGGGGTTTAGAGACAGGTTCACTCTTGCATTGGCGAGCTTTGGGGACACATAAGCACGTCTATAGCTGGCCCAAGACAAAAGAACACGTATAGTTCATATTTGCTCCATGGTCAATAGATCTGCAGATGATGGATATTCAATTGAATGGTTTAATCAATTTCACATAAGGGTGGCGTTGTGAAATCTCAAAATTTAAGAAACAACACTAAAAAACAATTCCAAACCGAGTTTATATGGGCAATTAAAGGGAAGATGTGTGTATCCTATTTTATTATTTACCGAAAGACACGAATAATAATCTTCCAATTGATGGTAATGGAATTTGCATTTACTCCATTTCCAAGTTTCCATGGTTTTTCCCCTTGATATTCTAGAATCATTATATCTATGTCTTTTTAGCATGCCCAATAATTGAGCAAAAGGTACAATATATGTATACATGGTATAACTGTATAACAAAAGGAAAAAAATCAGATCGAATAACATAAACACAAAAACATATAATAATTGTTAAAACACTGTGGTATTAAATGGGAAAACTTGCGGTATGCAAAAGAGATTGTTAATTTAGGTTCCGTTCGTTTCACGGAAAATGATTTCCTGAAAAATGTTTTTTGGATTTTCCAGTGTTCGTTTCACGAAAAATAAACTACTCAAGAAAATTGTTTTCCATGATTGGAAAAAACAACCTTCAAAGATGAGGAAAATGTTTTCCACTTTACATATTTCCACTTTTCAAAAGATGTAAAGTGGAAAACATTTTCCATAACTTCTTCAATTTCATCAACACATTTTTGTTTTATTTTTATGCTCTTTTTTCTTTTCTTTTCTTTTCTTCTTTTCTTTCTTTCTTTTTCCTCTTTCTTCCTTAGCCTTGGCCGGTCGCCAGCCATGACGGCAGTCGGCAACCGGCTGCGGCCGCGAGCCAGCTTGAGCCTCACCCTAAGTTGACGAGGCTCCGCCTAGCCCGATTTGGCGAAGCCGAGCTCGGGCCTCGCCCGAGCTCACTAGAGGTTCGCCCAGCGAGATCGGCCGAGCCTCGAGCTCGTCGAATTTGGCAACCGGGTCTTGGTTGGCTGCCATAAAGATACGGCCAGGTGCACGCTCTCGTCCTCAAGCTTGAGAAAAATCCCAGTTTGGGCAATGCTCTCATCTTAAATAGTAAGTCTTAAAGATTGACACACATTAGTCATTTAATCGATCGTTTTTTCTACGGATACGGCACACTCGAAAAAGATTTGAGCCTTAAAGTAGGCATCGTACCCCAACTACTTCTCGTGTATTTTACCTTCATAAATGTATATTCCACAATCGGATCTACTCCCCTGTTTGAAAATCCGGGTAAATCTGGGCGAACAGCATTGTCGCTTGTGACCAGCGAGGATCGGCCACCAGAGTTCGTTGGGGAAGAAAAAATAAAAGGAAGAAAGAAAGAAAGAAAAATATAATATAATAAAAAATAAAAAATTATTAAAAATAGGAAATTTTCCAAGAAAAAGAAAAATTATAAAAACTGCTAAAGAAGATGATATCTCACTAATGGGTTGACTCAACTAATAACATTTATAAGTTAAATGAGTTTAAAGATGCCATTTGCAACCTATGTAAATTACATACAATTCATACCCATCAACAACTCATTTATTAAAACTTAATTAACTTACACGTGATCCATCTCATTGTATATGGATTTAAAATTTTGACATCTCTACGCATAGCTGAACACCAAAATTGTGGTTCGATATCATTAATGAGAAGAATTCTCTCGTTGAAGACCAAGAATTGTAATCGAAATTATTAGGGAGATCGGTTGGAATGGAAATCCATCAGAAGATTTCTTATCTTGGAACCAAAGGACAGCCTCTTGGCTATGCTTAGTTTGGGGATCGAGCATAGCGCAGGCACCATTCTTACATTTTTTTTAATTAGTCAAAATTACGAAAAAATAATGTAGTAACTAAATTGTAAAGTAGATTTATGATTGTATAATGGAGGCCATAGCCGGGGGTTGAGTCTTGTTGGCTATGTGTGGATGAGGTGGTTTAGGCATAACATGACAAAATGGTACCATGGCAACTTTTATGCCTTGCCATAATTGTTTATAAGTAATTAAATCGAAATGAACATGAAAGAAATAGTCCATCCCACAAGGTTTCGTTTGGTCATTTTGATTTATTTTTTTTTATTTTTTGTGGAATAAGATAATGAAAGGATTCCCAATTCAGTTGTTCCCCCCCAATTCACCACTCGCCGCATATCTCGTAACTTCAAATTCAATTCAACCTTGTCTTCTTGTCATCACTAAACCCTCTAGGTGGGATTTTTCAATTCAAATTTATCGTTAGCACAAACATAAGATAAGATATAAGTTATCAGATTAATAATTATATGCGATTCACTGAACGGAACTTGAAAGAATTAATTTTTACTTTTGATTGCAATAAATATCGTAGGCTTCAATCTAAGGTGAAAGTCATCATACCTGATCCCTCTTGTGGTAATATATATACCAAATGGAGATTATACTATTCAAAATGCAAATATATATTTATTGTCATTTTTTTAAAGTATCTAAGAAAATTTCATAATTAGTAAAATGTAATCTAAAATGACGATGCAATGAGTTTGCTTTGCATTATAGATGAGAAAGCTTGCATATTATAATAGGATCCTCCATGTTACAAGATTTTGTTAAGATGTCTTTTCTAATATGATTTTTTTTTTAATATTTCTATCATAATTTTTATGTGATAAATGATAATTGACGTGTCACATTAATAGTTGACTGTTAAAAATCAGAAATTAGTTAAAAGTTGAATAACCTTTTTTCGAACATATTATGATATTTGTTTAATACATGCATTTTTTCGTAAGTTCAACAATACAAGGGAAATGAACGTTTTATTGATAATCATGTACACATCCGTTTTTCCTTTTTAGTAAAAATTATGAATATTTTCACTGATAAAACCTTACACGTGCATAAATGGAGAAAATGATTTTAGAATTATCATAACTTTCATAGTCACTTCCTTTAATACTCAAACTCTTTGAGCGATAACTAGAATACCAATTTTTTAATAAAATGATTACTACAATATTGTTGATTTGAGTTGCTAGAAAAATGCCAATTAGGGCGAATTGGGTCAAAATTTATTTTCTTCCCTAAATTCGTTATGTTCTTCTATTGAAGAGTTGTGACAAAATCAGGTATTGAAATTCCCAATAAAACTCATCAGAGCAGGACAAATATCGTAGGTACTTGCTTTGATGAATATTGAAGACCAGTCCCCATGTGCGGCGGGGGTTTAGAGACAGGTTCACTCTTGCATTGGCGAGCTTTGAGGACACATAAGCAGGTCTATAGCTGGCCCAAGACAAAAGAACACGTATAGTTCATATTTGCTCCATGGTCAATAGATCTGCAGATGATGGATATTCAATTGAATGGTTTAATCAATTTCACATAAGAGTGGCGTTGTGAAATCTCAAAATTTAAGAAACAACACTAAAAAACAATTCCAAACCGAGTTTATATGGGCAATTAAAGGGAAGATGTGTGTATCCTATTTTATTATTTACCGAAAGACACACGAATAATAATCTTCCAATTGATGGTAATGGAATTTGCATTTACTCCATTTCCAAGTTTCCATGGTTTTTCCCCTTGATATTCTAGAATCATTATATCTATGTCTTTTTAGCATGCCCAATAATTGAGCAAAAGGTACAATAAATGTATACATGGTATAACTGTATAACAAAAGGAAAAAAATCAGATCGAATAACATAAACACAAAAACATATAATAATTGTTAAAACACTGTGGTATTAAATGGGAAAACTTGCGGTATGCAAAAGAGATTGTTAATTTAGGTTCCGTTCGTTTCACGGAAAATGATTTCCTGAAAAATGTTTTTTGGATTTTCCAGTGTTCGTTTCACGAAAAATAAACTACTCAAGAAAAATGTTTTCCATGATTGGAAAAAACAACCTTCAAAGATGAGGAAAATGTTTTCCACTTTACATATTTCCACTTTTCAAAAGATGTAAAGTGGAAAACATTTTCCATAACTTCTTCAATTTCATCAACACATTTTTGTTTTATTTTTATGCTCTTTTTTTTTTCTTTTCTTCTTTTCTTTCTTTCCTTTTCCTCTTTCTTCCTTAGCCTTGGCCGGTCGCCAGCCATGACGGCAGTCGGCAACCGGCTGCGGCCACGAGCCAGCTTGAGCCTCGCCCTAAGCTGACGAGGCTCCGCCTAGCCCGATTTGGCGAAGCCGAGCTCGGGCCTCGCCAGATCGGGCAAGGCGGAGCTCTCGCCGGCCTGGGGCAAAGCTCGGGCCTCGCCCGAGCTCACCAGAGGTTCACCCAGCGAGATCGGCCAAGCCTCGAGCTCGTCGAATTTGGCAACCGGGTCTTGGTTGGCTGCCGGGTAGTCGGCCATCGTCAAGCGTGCGGTAGCGTAGGAAGGAGGAGGAAGCCTGCCGCAACGGCGGAGGAAGGAGGAGGAAGAAGGAGGAGGAAGGTGGAAGGAAAAGAAAAAGGAAAAAAAGAAAGAAAAAATAATAAATAATAAAAATTTCGAATTTTTAAAAATACAAATAATTAAAAAAAAATCATTTTTTTAAAAATATAAAAAATAAAACTAATTTTTTGGCCAATTAAAAATATTAAAATTCAATTTATGATAATTTTTCCCAAACAATTAAATTAGCTAAACAATTAAATTAGCTAACGAACAGCGGAAAATATTTTCCACTTAAAGTTTAGATTTTGGCCGAACACTGGAAAAGAGTCATTTTTCTGAAAACATGATATTTTCCGCGAAACGAAAGGACAACTTAATATCATGTCAAAAGCATTAATTTTTCTTTTCGGCCAAAAAATTAAATATTGTTGGAAATTTAAATAAATATGATGAAAAATATTTACTAATTTACATGTCAATATTTCTCATACTGACGGCTGCCTTGACTTGCTTCGCTTCTCCATAAAGATACGGCCAGGTGCACGCTCTCGTCCTCAAGCTTGAGAAAAATCCCAGTTTGGGCAATGCTCTCATCGTGGCCTGCCTCAAACTTGGCTGCACTTCGCACGCTTACGGCGTCTTCGATGGGCTGTCGCATCCCAATGTGGTTTCTTATACGGCCGTCGTCTCTGGTCTCGCTAAGGCGGGCTGAGGACTCGAAGCAGCGGAGGCTTTCTTGGGATTGATGAGTTCAGGTACTCAGCAAAATGAGTATAGTGGACACGGCTGACTGAACTGGAGCTGGTTCGCAAGTCCATGCTTTGGTGGCTGCCCCGGGTTATTTAGAAAGCCTCTTTGTTTCTAATGCACTTAAATGCGAGTGTCTGGATTCCGTTCTTGAATTGCCTTACGAAATGCCTAAGAGACACATTGCTTCGAGGAATACTGTAGTTTTGGGATTGGTGAAGGCCCAAATGTACGAAAGAGCATTTGAATCTTTTCAGCCAATGGACCAAATTGATAATGTGCTGAGACTAATAGTTTAATTAGAGTAAAGGAAATTCGTGGTCATGCCATCAGAATTGGAATGGAGACTGCACTTATCAGATTTTACATAAAATGTGGAACCATAGACGATGTGGAGCCCTTGTTTGAGAAGATGGCCACGAGGGATGTTATCACTTGGACGCAGATGATGAGAGCCTATGCAGAGTTTGGGTTGATTGATATAATGCCAGAGAAGAATTGTGTTTCTTGCGACGCCCTTCTGGCGGGAGTTTGTGATAATGGCAAAGCTTTTGAAGTGCTAGATTTATTTATTCGTATGGTGGAGGAGAGGGCTTAGAGTTGACTGACTACACCTTGACTACTGTTACTAAGCCGTGTGGGTTGCTTGGGGTCAGGGAAGCTTGGTGAACAGTTGCAAGGGTTTATTACCAAGTGTGACCTCCTGGCAGATGCTTATGTGGAAGCAGCTTTGCTTGATACATGAACTCGCTGTGGGAGGATGGTGGATGCCGGAAAGATGTTCAAACGGTGGGCTTTTGAGTGAGATAGCTCTATCATTAACGCTTCCATGATATGTGGGTATCAATGTAATGGGCTGCCGGATGAGGCAATATCGCTATTTTGCCGTTGTAAAGTAGAAGGAGGGAGCCGGAGCATGATGAAGTTGCATCAATTTCAATTCTCTGTGTTTGTGGAACTTTAGGGTCAGATAAGATGGGTGAGCAGATTCACTGTCATGCTCTTAAATCTGGATTATTTTCAGATTTAGAGATAGCAAATGCATTGATCAGTGCGTACTCAAAGTGTTGGAATATTAATGCTGCTAAAAATGTCTTTAACAATATGCCTGCACATGATGTGGTTTCATCGAATGGCCTGATTGCGTGCGTGGTTCATTATACATCGGGGAGATGATGCCCTCACCGTCTGTTCAAACTTACAGGATGCAGGGATAAAGCCTGGCAGAATCTTTTTAGTTATATCAGCTTATAAATATACTAAAATGTGTTTAGTTGATGAACGTTGTGGATTCTTTGCATCCATGCGAACAGAAATTAATATAAAACCTTCACAGGAGCATTATGCAGCAGCCTTTGTGGGTATTTTAGGATTCTGGGGACTTCTTGAGCTTGCAGAGAAAATAATCAGCAATATGAGCCATTTGAACCAGAGGCTTTAGTCTAGCAAGCTTTGCTTGACGGATGTAGAGTCCAATGCAATTATCGTTAAAAGAGTTATAAAGCATTTACTTTTGATGGAACCGCAAGATCCTTCCACCTATGTGCTTGTTGCAACTCTGTACTCTGCATCTGGAAGATGGCATCGTTCTGAAACAGTGACGAAAAAAATGAGGGTGAAAGGGTTTCAGAAACAGCCTTCACAGAGTTGGGTCATGCATCAGAATGAGACTACATCATTTTACAAGCCAAGAACATCTATAGTGGGTTGGATATTCTAATTTCAGATTGCTGGAGAGCTGGGTATGTGCCTGACACAAGTTTCGTTCTTCATGAAGTTGGAGAACATCAGAAAAGGGATTTCTTGTTCTAACACAGTGCAGAACTTGCTGCAGCATTCGGGCTTCTGATGAATAGACCAGGAAAACTCATCAAGATTGTAAAGAACATCGGATCAGCTTTTAAGAAGAAAAAGTCTTTGACAATTTTTTTCAGTGTTATGCGGCTATAAGTTAATTGGATTACTGGAGTTGAAATTATGAGAAAACTTCATGGTATTTGCAAAAGAGCTACTTCTTTAGGGAGGTAATGTTTCAGTTGGTTTAGTTCGAAGAGGTAAAACTTCTTCATCCCAATGTTCTTGCATCCGCTAAAATTACCTACAACAAATGAAAAAGAACCCCTATTGTTTTTAAATTGTGCTACTTTGGTTAGTCGTAAGGTGATATATGTTCTGACGATATAACTTACAGCTGAATCATTAAGCAATAAATTACAATATATATATATAATTAGCACTTAGACACGCAACCATTATGTATCAATGACAATGATGTTCAACAAACCTTACTATTTGGCATAAGCAAACATCGTTTTTAATTGAGAAACCTTTAATAAATTAAAAAAAAAAAGTTAAAAGTTTTTATGATTCATAAAATAATAATAATAATAATAATAATGGGGAAATCAACACGAAATGCTAACAAGAAAAGAACCTAGTTTTGCCACAAAAGGACTCAACTGATAAGAATTAATTACCATTTTCGGAATTCCATCAAAATCACCATTTTCGGAAGCCAGGCATAAGATCACTGATAGCTGAATTTTCTCTGTCAAAACCATTACAACAACCAGACAGTTCAAGAAATCCGTACAAAATCACTAAAAGAATCGTTGAAAAGCTGGGTAGATAAAAGATGATGTATTGATGAAAAATTACAAACATCTATCCCGGGTTTCCATCAAAAGGACCTCGCATAGGAATTAATTAGAAGATTCTTCGAGACAATTACCAGTTCATCCCCAAAAGCAAATTACCATATTTTGAGTGGTGCCACTGTTTTGTTCGGTTTCTTGTTTTCTCGATTCTCTGATCTTTCCACCCTATTTACTTTCTGCTAATGTTCCTTTTCTGCACATCATGTGCAAAAGAGGTGTTGTAATTCTATCCAATCAATTTTCATGATTGATAAGGGAAAAACAACAAACTGAGAACTGAAATTACCAAGCAATACGGGTTGTTTTCATAATTGTTCGTCAGGTTTTTCAACGCCTTGCATAGCTAATACATACTAGAAAACAAGCTATAGACCAGAAAACACTGGTAGCATTTGAGTTTCATCAGATAACATTCTTCCTGAATCAGCCAATTTGTTTTCATAATAGTCCCTCAAAAGAATTTCCAGCAGTAGAAGGAGAAAATTTAGAATATGCATGCAGACTAGAGGAGGCAAGGAGCACCCCTCATTTGCCCCCACAATGTAAGCAAACCATCCACAAAAACCACAGCTTCATCACTCTCAAGTGCGGGTTAGGAGAAAGTCTCTTACAGAGATATTAGACCGATGATGAGAACATGACTTTATATATCTAATGCTGATTGATTTGCTATACTCAAGTTAATGACTTACGGTGCTTCCACAGGAGAAGTGCCAAAAAAGTCATACACCTTTTGGCTTTGTGCTGATTTAGTCCTAAACCTTTTTTTTATGCCGATTTAGTCCTAAACCTTTTTATGTTGTGCCAATTTAGTCATTTCCGGACAAAATTGGTTGGATTTTGCTGACTGGACGTCGGCTGGCTGACGTGGCCTGATCGACGCTGACGTAGACAACTTTTAATAATATTTTAATATTTTTGAATATTTTTATTTATTATTTATTATTTTCTTCTCATCTTCTACCTCTAGCCGGTCGCTGGAACTTGGCGATCGGCCAGAGGCGACGGACGGCGAGGTCGAGGTCGACATTGTCGGCCACCTCGCCAGTGGCCGCGGCCGCGAGGCTACCCTCAAGGCCTGGGCGGCGAGGCTCGCCCATGGTTGGCGAGGGCGAGCCCTGCCAGCTCGGCCTTGTCGCCCAGGCCTCGAGGGCGGCCTTGCGCCGGGTGGGCGAGGCTCATTCTCGCTGGATCTGGCGAGGGTCGACCCTCGCGCTCGCCAGATCCAGCGAGGGCGAGCCTTGCCCGCCCAACGCGAGGCCGCCCTCGAGGCCTGGACAGTGAGGCTCGCCCATGGTTGGCGAGGGCGAGCCTCACCAGCTCGGCCTCGAGGGCGGCCTTGCGCCAAGCGGGCGCGCTCGCGGCTACTGGCGAGGTGGCCGGCGAGGTCGACCTCGACCTCGCCAGCCGTCGCCTCTGGCCAATTGCTGAGCTCCGACGATTGGCTAGAGGAAGAAGATGAGAAGAAAAAAAGAAAAAATTAAAAATTAATAAAAATAAAAATATTACTAAAAGTTGTCAACGTCAGCGCCGATCAGGCCACATCAGTCGGCCGGCGTCCAGTCAGTAAAATTCGGCCAATTTTGGCCGGAAATGACTAAATTGGCACAACATAAAAATGTTTAAGACTAAATTGGCACCAAAAAATGGTTTAGGACTAAATCGACACAAAGCCAAAAGGTTTAAGACTTTTTTGGCACTTCTCCCGGTTGAAAAGTCCAATAGGCATAATGAGACTGTATATTTCTTAGGCCATTAAATGCTTCACCCATCCATCATGTTTGATGCTCCCCCACGTCACGATATAAATCAAATTAAATCTAACGGCAAGCGTGGAGTTAATACATGGGAAACTAGACAAGCAAGAAACTAAGGAAAAAACAAAAACATAAGACATTGAAGAATCAATGTGCTTGTATCTCACTTTTCATTTACACTCGCTTGAGTTTCATGAACTCTTAAGGCATCAGCATCTTTCCAGCACATTTGCTTTTCTTCGAATATGACAACAGGACGAGGGACGACCACTAACTAGAGAAAGCCTGCACTAGTTGCTAAGAAACACAGACATGAGAGCACAAGCCATAGACAAATTGATAACCGGTTGCGTATTATCTTTGTTCCCACCACAGCTTCTGCTCTATCCCTTTCATGCCTGTATGTGCCGATCGCCTGCAAAAGGCAAAGATAAAACTACAAAGCCAAGAGCAAAAGTCCCTCCGAATCGCATCGTCATGAATAGAGTCCGAGCTTAATTAGCCAATATAAGGTGTGCTAAGGAACTGTCCCTCGTTCTATGTCAACCACGGCGAAGTTAAAACATGTCCTGGTTATACCATTTCCTGCACAAGGTCATGTCACTCCTCTCCTGAAACTCTCACACTGTATTGCTGACTATGGAGTCAAGGTGACGTTTGTGAACACAGAGTCCATTCACGCACAAGTGATGGCTGCAAACCCTGGATTGGACGACGAATCACATAGGATTACGTTTGTCACAATCCGGATGGGCTCGAAACTGACGAGGAGCGGAAGGACCCAACTAAGATTCTGGATAGCGTATTAAGGGTGATGCCTGGTCATTTGCAGGAGTTGATTGAACAAGTGAAGCAGCAGTCAAAAGGCAATGAAGACGAGCAGATCAACTTCATGATTGGTGACCTGATTGCCGGATGGGCGGTGGAAGTAGCGGAAAGGATGGGAATCGAGCGAGCTGGGTTTTGGCCAGCCTCGGTGTCGACTCTGGCCTTGACACTTCATATTCCAAAGCTGATCGAGGATGGAGTTATAGACAACAAAGGTAAGGGACCGGAAGTAGAACCCTTCCCAATCAGTCTCATGAAGCATAAATTTGTCGTGTAGCCATCTTTCAACTGCTTTATTGACCCACACTAAGGAGAGATGAATCTACAACTTGCATCATGCCCATCCATATGTGCTTGCAGGAAAAGGTAGCCTTCTTAGAAATTTTAAATGTGCGCGGAAGCATGATTTTGGTATTGATGATAGTTTTTGATTAGTGACGTGTGCAAGTGCCATGATGTGAGTGTATATTTGATATGTGCTTCAGTTGATGTGAACCTCTTTTTTTTTCTGGACATGTACATATTACACAAGTCCATTTTAGAACCCAAAAGCTGCAGCATCAGAAGCTCATATTTCGTTTTAGCAGACAAACTTGCGTACATCTGCTCTTCAGTTCACATAACAATATCCTTGACCAGCTATGAATATTGCATGTCAGAAGGAGGCTTTTGACATTTATCCATATTAAACTGAAATAGAAAGATCTTTGGTTGGTTTGATGTGTTTGTTAAGTTGCGTGGCATAGCTCTGATATCACTTATAGAGTTGCAAAAGTGTGACTAAAATAAACACTCTTTATATTACAAAAACACTTAAACACAACACTCTTGCTAAACACACGATGGACTCTCACGCCACTCATGCCACTCACTAAACACGCTACATGCACCGCTATCACTCACTTCTCACACATGCTCAGCACACTCTACACACCACATTTGAAGACCCACTCACTACACAAGATCCCTATTCTTTTATTTGAGGCGTGAACTCAAGGCTAGGCTATTTATTGCCATCATCCACCGACTCTCTCGACAAATTATCTCTAACACGAGAGATTTTTGCTTTTATTTTTCATGTTGGATAATTTACAGCCACAAGCTTTACCTACCGCAAACAGCCTAGAGTCTTGTAGCCTTCACCAGAAAATTCTAGGGAGAGAGAGGGCAGAACTTGTCAAGGGGAAGAATAATCTAGAGAGAGAGTGGCGGTGATTGATCTAACAGTGTTTAGTTGAGTTCTATATATCATTCTTTTCACACAAAAAAGTATGGTATAGTGGCTCTTCACTTGATGAATAGATTGGACAAATTTAGACAGAGAAGCAAGGGTAAGAAAATTGTTTCTTTAAAGAATGGAGCGGTGCTGTGATACCCTTTACCCTACTTTTCTGAATTATAAAAAGCAATTATTGACGGGACGAATTTTCATCTGATCATCAATATCTGAGGCGGGGTGTTGTTTCTTGGGCATTGTAGGGGGTTTAGTTGCTATTTTTAGCATATCTTGACCTGTTGTATTAAGATTGTCTGGCCAAAATATAAGACTTGATTTCGTAAGACGTCCATTTTGTTTAGGATAGCGTTGTGACTCGTTTGATAGGGGGAAGCATGACTCAATATCAAATCTGCTACTAAACAGATGTTGGTAGCAGGTGAGGGAATTTTTTTCCTCAACACTCTACCAGTTTGCTTCCTTTTCAAGACTTCTTGATCCCGATTTATAGTTCAATGGAGGGATTGTGAGGTCTATGGTGTTGGTATTGTAGTGCGTCAATTTGAAGTCATTGGCATCTTGGTGTTGAGTTCATTTGAATGTGGTCTTCACTTGTTGAATCCACATTGCCATTTCCCTCGCAGATTCATATTTTACATGGGACGTGTGAAGGTTAGATTTGTTTTTGAAATGATGAGATTAAAGAGAGCACTCTTGTTCCATGGCAACAGGTAGTTTTTCTTCGAGGCTTTGTGGTCTCTTTACCATTAGAAACTTAAACTAAGATAGGCCTATTCATGGGGCTAATGTGGTTAGCATTTCGGCTTCACTCATTCTACCAGATTAAGAATGAATTCTCGATGAAGGAAGAGGGATATTCTGGGAAGAAAAAGTTGTTGAGCTCTTGACATGATTGTTTTTTTTAAATGTAGGTCTAACTGTAGGGCGAAATTGGAGCTTCTATATAGTGAATGCGCTAGCTAAGGGTATGATGCAGAAATTAGACCAATTTTTGAGATGTTGACCGTAGAAGCTCTCACTTGCTTTAATTTTTTTTCCTTTGGCATAGCTCAAGAAACAAGACTGGCTGACTCAAGTTTTTTTTTTTTACGCAAGGGTCTCACATTGTCATATTTTGGCAAACGAAAAAGGACAGTAACCATGTATTAAGGTAGTAACATCGTGATTGTGTGATTGGCAGGTGGTTACATGGGTTGGTGATTTTAATTGTTAGGCCACAGAGCAAGAGCTGCAAATAGATGATTCTTAGAGAAATGTCTAATATGCATGTTCCCGGAACATTAGGGGCGGTAACTATCCATGTCATGTTACTGTTCTTCTGATTGAGGCAGATAATTGAGAGGAGTGAGGCATTCGGAACTTGTCCGATGCCCAAGATGTTTAAGGATTCTGAGGGGCTTTAGTTATTTTGGTTCTTCCTTTTCTGCCTGGTTCTCTCAGAATGATTCTGCAAAATGTGACATTGTGGGCGAATTCTTGTACAGTAATGACCCCGTTAATTTTTGTTAGTTACGGCTAACTGGAAATTAGGTGCTTTTGTTCCCTGTAGTGGATCATCTCAGTCCAATCGATTCATCATATCACGTTAGCTCTGTTGCACTGTTAATTAGATGGTTGCATTTACATCTTTCTCTTTTGTCATGTTTGCCATTATGGGATTGGTGACAAACTATTTTGGCCCTGCTCGTCCAGCAACGACGAAATGAGAGGTCATAAAATTCGGATTAAGGACAAGCATAATAGGCTTCCTTAGCTTGAGGGTTAAGTGAGATTCTTCTGAGGCGCAGACAGATATATTTTGGCACAATGGATTTTCATTCAGTTTGAAGGCTACTTGATTATTTCCTAAGGATGTACTAGTGAAAAATTAAATGTTGATCACAAAGTACCTTTAAGGTTGCATTCTCTTCCTTTCCGCTGTAAATTGTCTGCTAATGTTAAGTAGTCTCTCTGACAAAGTCACCGTTTTACTCTTCTTCAAATTGGTGTTCTCATGATGGCTGATTAAGGCAGTTCCGTGAGCAGAGGGCGGTGTGAAACCTCTTATCGCTGAAACTGGTAATTATCATGCCTGCCTAATTTGGCAGTTCATAGTTAAGTATCAGGTTGTTCTTGTGTAAAGTTCTTGGCATTGTTAGAAAGGATAAAGAGCAGGCTAATTTGCCATTCGGAATAAGCAAATGCATATTTAAAAGCTTATTAAAGCAGTTTTTAATCAGGTGACTCGGAGCAGGAGAGCAAGATATTTTGATAATTATGTTTTTATATTGGATTAATACTACAAAATAATTTCAAACAGGTATACATATGATAAATTTACTCTAAATTAATTTTTGGACAAGCAAAGATTCCAAATTGATACACTTATGATAAATTTATCTTTTGTCAATTTCTGTTAAATTTTACCGACTGAGATGACACGTGACAATTGAAAATATATTAGTTTGAGATTTTACTCTCCATTTATTACATGTGTATTAGTTTGTGATTTTTCATAGTATTAATCTAATTTAATGGAAACTACCGAAGGGTAAATTTATCGCCACGAGTTTAAGATTTTTGTGGCAAAAAAATTTACTTAGATTAAATTTGTCACATGTGTATTAATTTAAGATTTTGGGCTATAAAAATATAAATTTGGAATAAATTTATCATAAATATATTGATTTGGAGTTTTTTTTTTTTTTTTGGTGGTATTAATCCTTTTATATATCATCCTTATGATACTTGCGGTTACCTAGTCATTTTGCTTGTCTTATGTTCCGGTCCTACTGAGTCCATGATTTTTAGGAATAGAAGTGGGATAAGGATGATACGGTATCCAACCTTCTCAAAACCTAATGCGACGTAAATGGCAAGTTCATGACGGGTTTCATAATGTTATAGTTGGGAAAGCCAATATGGCTATTGAAATGCTATTTGTTTCCTTTATATTCCGCATGTGGTTGAGTAAGTAAACATAATTAGCACCTCTACTAGAATTTCTAATGGTTTTTGGGATTTTTCAAATTGCTCTTACAATGTTAAACCCTCCAAGATTACTTAATTGTAAAAATTGTGAATGCTAGTAACAAAATTTAGTATAATATAAGATTTTTTTAACGATGGCCATCATTTCACACCTAGCGTCTATATATTTATTAGATGTTAGATTTTTGTCTCAACCTTAAATTCTTCCATTCTTATATTTTGGACTAATTGGAGACTTAAAAGGCATGGGTTTCAAATAAATAATTATATATACAATATGAGGATGTTTATTACATATTAATTATGAATATTATTTATTGCAATATTGTGACAATTTGTGAGAACCTGATTACTTCATCAAGTTGAGTTGGAATATTACATCAAACCCCCTAAGGTATAGGATGGGTTTTGGAATGACAAGAAGTTATCCCGCTCCCATTCATAATGATATTTAGATTGCCGCAAAGAGGTGAGAAACGCATCGAATCGTATTTTAGTCAAGTCATCAAATGTTAATATGTGATGGAATTAATATACTATGTTGAAAGTTGGGAAAATTTTTCAAAATTAATAAAATTATTGCATTTTACTAGTTTAATCTTAAACATTTTTACATCAATTGAGTCTATCTAACCGATTTTGGTTGAAAATTGTTAACATGAACAATCCTCACCTTGCACGACCTCACCCATGGTCGTGAGTTGAGCTAAAAGAGCCATGGGTGAGGCAGCCTTGTCAGTTTGCAACCACCATGGCCATAGACCTGGAGCACAAGCCTGAGCGGCCATGGAAATTGCAAGCTCAAGATCAAGTTGCTCGCTTGTGGCTGCAAGGCTCGGTGAGGGCGTTGCGACCCTAGCTAGCCACAAGTTAAAAAAGAAAAAGAAAAGAAAAAGAAAAGATGGAGGTAGCTGAGCTCAACATGTAGCAGCTCGAGCTCGAGCTCGAGCAACCATGATAGTTGCAAGCTTGAGATTTGGTGGCCATGGGTGAGGGTGTTGCGATCCTCGTTGACAGCCGATGGAGGCTTTGTTGCCTTTGCCCCGGTGGTTGGCCCTTGTATATGAAAAAGAGGGAAAAAGGGAAAAGAAAAGGGAAGAAAAGTTAAAATGGAAAAATAAAAGAAAAATAAAGAAATTAATAAAAATTCTAAAAACTATTAAAATATTATTAGAAATCGTTTAAGTTAGCCCTAGTCATGTCATGTAAAACAATTGACGTTTATGTCAATAATTTCCATCTAAAATTGACCGGATGGACTTAATTGGCAAAAAAATATATAGATTTATGATTTAATTGGTAAACTGGAAAGTTTATGTTTAAAATAGTAAAATTACATAGATTTAAGACTTTTTAAATACTTTTTTTTGTTGAAAATTCAAATCCGACAGTTCAAATTTTTAAAAGGAATGAGACTATATGTTTCTTAGACCACTATGTATACCTCGTGTCTACCACATGGGATACTCTCTCACGTCAAAAACATGAATGACACCCATGGAGTCTATAAATGGGAATAAGACAAGCAAGAAACCAAGTAGGGGAAAAAAACATATAAGAAAGGCACGAGGAGCATATAATGGTCTAAGACTTTAAGTAATCGATGTGCTTGGAAGTAATTTTTCATTAACATTTACTCTGCTTCATGGACCCAACGCATCTGCCATTTTTGTCCGGCAGATTTGTTTTATTCGAATACAACATATTCAACTTCACGTGGCGAGGACAGCCAAAAGCAGGAGACCCAGTACTCGTTGAAGAAAGGCAGACACGTGAACTCAGGTTATAGACAAATTATTAGCCAGTCGCACGTTTTCTTTGTTGGCGCCACATCTTTTGTCCTTTGTTTTTCTTTAAATTTTATTTTTTATTATAGGCTAAGTAATGCCAACATCGATACCCGATATGTAACACGACATGATACTTCGACACATTATTTCTCAATAGATTAAACATTCCGATACTTTAAAACACGTTATGATTATCACTTTTATGATTAGATTCAAATTTTATAAATAAATAAATAATAAAAAAAGAGTATAAATTGAATTTACACTAAAAATATTAGGATTTTTCTTCTTTCTCCATTTATTTTTTATTTTTATATATTTATATTTTGACTCTTCATTCATTGAATTTTTTTTTTAAATTGACTCCATACACGTCAAAATCATGTGTCGGATTTCCAGATTCGCGTGTCGGAGTTTTTGACACTTGTTGATTGCGTGTCGGAACATATTGGACACTTATTGGAATGTTCGACACTGATAAGAAGGCTCTTAAAGTGTGTCCGTGCTTCCTAGATTATATGCAATAACGTGGACGGCCTCCAAAAGAGGAAGATATAACTACAAAAACCAAGGGCCAAAGTCAATTGTAATATTTGACTTATACTCTGAAAAGTGGGGCCCATAAGGATTAAAAAAAAAGGAGGAAGAGAGCTGAAAGACGAAAAAGATAAAAAGGAAGAGATAAAGGTAAAGGAAGCACAGGGTCGGGCAGAGGAAGAAAAGAGGAGAAAAGAAGGGAGAAGAAGAAGAGGAAGAGGAAGGACTTTACGCATTCATGTCACAGGTGCCTCACCAAGTTTATTCGCAACGCTTGGTAAATGCTCAAACCTCTCGTTCTTCTAATTGAATTAATTTTCGGAGTTATGGCACAAATTCAAGATTAATTTGATTTTGAGCTTCGAGGTTCGATTAAGGAGTCGTTAAGCTGCGTATAATGATAGTTTAGGTTGTTGTAGAGTTATAGGATTTTACGGAACTTGATTTGAGCTTATGATTTACCCGAAAGAAAATTTTGAAGTTTTTCTCATTGATTTTCAGCTTCATTTTGGGTTCCCAACTTGGGATTCTTATATTGAAAGTGCATTCTATTAATTGTGAGTATGTTTAAATGAGACGTGATGGTTGACTGATATAAAAGTTTGAGATTTTACCCTCCATTTGTCATAAATGTATCGGTTTGTGATTTTTCGTAGTATTAATGTAATTTAATGAAAACTAAAAATTTGTTTGGAGTAAACTTGTCACACGTGTATCAATTTAGGGTTTTGGACAATCAAATTATGAGTTTGGGGTAAAATATATCATAAGTGTACCAATTTGAAGTTTTTTATCAACATCTCTCTCTCTCTGCGCAAACCTCGCCCATGGTCGCTCTCTCTCTCGTTGCTCTCTCTCTCGCCTGAGCTAAAGCAGCCACGATTGAGGTAGCGTTGTTGATTTGCGGCCACCATGGCCATAAACCTAGAGCGTGAGCTTGAGTGGGCTCGAGATCGAGTTGTCAACGGTGAGGCTAGCCTCACTTGTGGTCGCAAGGCTGGGTGAGGGCATTGCGATCCTCACTAGCCACAAGTAAAAAAATAAAAACAAAGAAAAGAGGGAGGTAGTTGAACTCAATATGTAGCAGCTAGAGCTGAAGCTCAAGCGGCTATGGCAGCTTCAAGCTCGAGATTTGGTAGCCATGGGCAAGAGTGTTGCAACCCTCGTCGACAGCCGATGGGGGCTTCCCTACCCTTGCCCAATGGTTGGCTCTCGTATATAAAAAAGAAAAAGAGGGGAAAAAAGAGAGAAGAAAAGTAACAATGGAAAAAGAAAGGAAAAATAGAGAAATTAATAAAAATTCTAAAAATCATTAAAATATTATTAAAAATTGTCTAAGTTAGCGTTGACATGTCACCTAAAATGATTGATGTCCACATTAGTAATTTTTAGTTAAAATTAATCGGATGGATTCAATCGGTAAAATTGCAATAAGTTTAAGACATTTTGAATAATTTTTTTTGTTGAAAATTCCAATCCAATGTTTCAAATTTTTAAATGGAATGAGACTCTATGTTTCTTAGACCATTATATACTCCTCGTGTCTACCACGTGAGACACTCTCTCCCGTCACAAATACGAATGACACGCATGGAGTTTATAAATGGGAATGAGACAAGCAAAAAACCAAGTAAGGAAAAGAAAAAAAACATATTGGACTTATTAAGTAATCAATGTGATTTGGAGTAATTTTTCATAAACATTTAATTTGCTTCATGAACTCAAGGCATCAGCATTTTTGTCCAGCAGATTTGCTTTTATTCGAATACAACTTATTTTCTCTCCTTGTGACAAGGACAACCTAAAACTAGAGAGCCAGTACTCGCCGATAAGAAAGGCAAACATGAGAACACAGGCCACAGAGAAATTACCAGTCAATTGCATGTTATCCTTGTTGATGCCACAACTTATGTTCTAAGTAGAATTAATACCGATATACGTGATATGTCAGGAGAGTTGATCACGTGTTAGATTTTTTGTTACCTGTTGAGCACGTATTGAACATGTGTTGGGATGTTTGATACCAACATGGAGGCTCCTAGGGAGGATCTGTATTTCCTAAATTAAGTATGCCAATGGCCTGCAAAGAGGAAGATAAAACCACAAAAGCAAAGGGCCAAGTCAACTGTAATATTTAACTTAGTCTAAAAGAGTGGCTCACAAGGGGTAAAAAAAGAAAAAGAAGAAGACAAAAGAGTTGAAAAATCAAAGACGGAAAAGGAAAAGGAAGAGTGGCTCACTGGCTTTGTAGGTAAAAACCTTGTGAATTTTGATTGCCTTGTCTCTTAGCATTGTGTCGTGACCATATTTTGATATCTAGCAAAAGATTGGTTGATAGATGGATTATTAATGTGTGTTTTGATATGAGATGCATCAATGGATGGACCATTGACGTGGTTATGATAGAGATCAATTAATAAACTTGACTATTGATATTTGTGATGATTTAAATGAGTATTTTCTGAATTATATAAAACTTGTTGAAAATGAAGTGTTGGATTATGAGTTCATGGTATGGCTTTAATATATATATAAATATATATATATAGACACACATGCACATAGTGGCTATTCAATCTATTAAAAGAATTATGTACTACTCAATGAGCTGTGGTGCTCACCTCTCTCTTTTCCAATCTTTTCAGGTATTGAGTTAGTAGCCAATAGAGCAGCAAGAGTGATATTGATGGGAACTTTTTGAAGATGTACTTTTGAGTTTAGTATTAGGCTGCGTTTTTTGAGTGAAAAGGCGGTCGAGTCATCCTCATTTTGTTCTGGGATTTGGGGTGTGACAACAACAATGGCAAAGTTAAAACATGTCCTTGTTATACCATATCCTGCACAAGGTCATGTCATTCCTCTCCTGAAACTCTCACACTGTATTGCTGACTATGGAGTCAAGGTGACGTTTGTGAACACAGAGTCCATTCACGCACAGGTGATGGCTGCAAACCCTGGATTGGACGACGAATCACATAGGATTAAGTTTGTCGCAATTCCGGATGGGCTCGAAACTGACGAGCAGCGAAAGGACCGAACTAAGATGATGGATAGCTCATTAAGGGTGATGCCTGGTCATTTGCAGGAGTTAATTGAGAAAGTAAAGAAGCAGTCAAATGGCATTGAAGATGAACAGATCAGCTTCTTGATTGCGGACATGATGGTTGGATGGGCACTGGAAGTCGCCGAAAGGATGGGAATTGAACGAGCCACGTTTTGCCCACCCTCAGTTTCGGCTGTGGTCTCGATACTTCATATTCCGAAGTTGATCGAGGGTGGAGTCATAGATAACAATGGTAAGCGACCAGAACTAGAACCCTTCAGTCTCATGAAGCCTAAATATGTCATATAGCCATCTCTCAATTACTTTATTAACACACGCTAAGGAGAGATGAATCTACAACATTTATCACCCCGATATCATATGTGCTTGTAGGAATAGGTATTTTAAAGTTAATCTAACTCGGCATCGGTGACTCATGCAGGCTTTGTTCTGAAGAATGATCTCATCAGGATATCGAAGGACCTTCGTTCATATAAGAGTAGTGACCTCGTTTGGAGTTGCCCTGAAGACCCAGTGACTCAGAAAGCAATGTTCAAATTCCTATCATCCGTGGCGCATTACAGCAAATTCTCAAACTCATTCCTTTGCAATTCCTTCCATGAACTCGAGGCATCAGCTTTTAGTGTCATTCCTGGAGCTCTCGCAATCGGTCCGTTAATTGCGAGTGCCCAATTATTTCAATGCAGAGGAAGCCTGCGGAACGAGGACTCAACCTGCTTGAACTGGTTAGACCAACATCCAGCCCTGTCCGTCATCTATGTTGCCTTTGGCAGCACGACAGTGTTTAGTCCAGAACAATTCTATGAGATCGCCCATGGACTCGAACAGGCCACCCAACCATTCCTGTGGGTCATACGCCCAGACATCACCGACGGGCCAGTCAGTGAGTTCCTGGACGGGTTCCTTCAAAGGGTGAGGAATTATGGGAAGGTGGTCCAATGGGCACCACAAGAGGAGGTCCTAGCACACCCTTCAGTGGCATGCTTCTTCACTCACTGTGGTTGGAATTCCACACTGGAAGGCCTGAGCAATGGAGTCCCACTTCTCTGCAGGCCTTACTTTACAGATCAGTTCCTGAACAAGAGCTTAATATGTGACGTATGGAAGGTGGGTTTAGGAGTTGATTCTGATGAAAATGGATTGATAACTAGGCATGAAGTGAGAGAAAAGGTATTAGCAGTTCTTGGAAGTGATGAGATAAGGGCAAATTGCCTGAGGATGAAGGAGATGGCCAGGAAGAGTATTAGTGAAGGAGGGTCCTCCCAGAAGAATCTGCAGAGCTTCATCGAACTCGTGAAGGCTTGAGGGTTCTACCCGTTCCTGTTTAGTGCCTAAGAATGAACTCTGTTTGATTCTCTTATAAATTGCTTATATCCCGGTTTTCGAATGGTTTTTTTTTTTTTTTTTAATTTTATAGTTGGGTAACCCTACATGTATGACTATAAAAATGCCTTCCGTTTCTTTTATATTTCTTAATTAGTTAAGTATATGTAATTATGAAATCTATTAGAATTTATTATAGATTTTGGGATTCTTTAAGTTACTTTTATTTTGTTAAATCTCTCAAGAATACTGAATATAAAAATTTGTGAATGCTAATAACGAAATACAGTATAGTAATATAAGATTTTTTTAACGATGACCACCATTTTATGCCTAGCTTCTCATTATTAATATTATTAGACCTTAGATTTTTATAATCGTCGACCTTTAAATCTTCCACGATTATATTTTGGACTCTATAGAATTCTAATTAGAGATTGACTGTACATGAGTTTTGAATTAATATTTACATTTACAAATATGAGGTTTTTTATTATATATTTAACATGATACTATTGTTTATTATAATATACTGTTGTGGATTGCAAGTTCCCGACTATTTTACATAGAGATGGGCTCATAGATAATGGAAAGTTAACGGGACAGGTTTGGGACGACGTTCCATCTTTAATGGCTTATAGATTATTGTAAAGACGTGATAAACGTACTAAATTTATTATATATAAGTGATTAAATGTCCATACGCCTCGAATCTATGGAACAGGTTGAAAAGGGGAGAAGTGCCAAAAAAGTCATAAACCTTTTGGCTTTGTGCTGATTTAGTCCTAAACCTTTTTTTGATACCGATTTAGTCCTAAACATTTTTATGTTGTGCCAATTTAGTCCTTTCCAACCAAAATTGGTCGGATTTTGCTGACTGGACGCCGGCTGGCTGACATGGCCTGATCGGCGCTGATGTGGACAACTTTTAATAATATTTTAATTTTTTTGAATTTTTTTATTTTTATTTTATTTTTTTCTTCTCATCTTCTACCTCCAGCCGATCGCCGGAGCTTGGCGATCGGCTAGAGGCGACGGACGGTAAGGTCGAGGTCGACCTTGCCGGCCACCTCGCCAGTGGCTGCGGTCGCGAGACCGCCCTCGAGGCCTGGGCGGTGAGGCTCGCCCATGGTTGGCGAGGGCGAGCCCCGCCAGCTCGGCCTCACCGCTTAGGCCTCGAGGGCGGCCTCGCGCCGGGCAGCGAGGGTCGACCCTCGCGCTCGCCAAATCCAACAAGGGCGAGCCTCGCCCGCCCGACGCGAGGCCACCCTCGAGGCTTGGGCAGTGAGGCTCGCCCATGGCTGGCGAGGGCGAGCCTCGCCAGCTCGGCCTCGCCGCCTAAGCCTCGAGGGTGGCCTTGCGCCAGGCGGGCGAGGCCACCCTCGCGGCCACTGGCGAGGTGGCCGGCGAGGTCGACCTCGACCTTGCCGGCCGTCGCCTCTGGCCAGTCGCCGAGCTCCGGCGATCAGCTAGAGGAAGAAGATGAGAAGAAAAAAAGAAAAAGGAAAAAGAAAAAATTAATAAATTAATAAAAATATTAAAATATTACTAAAAGATGTCCACGTCAGCACCAATCAAGCCACATCAGTCGGCCGGCGTCCAATTGGCAAAATCCGGCCAATTTTGGCCGGAAAGAATAAATTGGCACAACATAAAAAGGTTTAGGATTAAATCGGCACCAAAAAAAGATTTAGGACTAAATCGACACAAAGCCAAAAGGTTTATGACTTTTTTTGGCACTTCTCCCGTGCTTCCACTACAGACGAAGCTCTCTCATAACTTTGGGGCTTAAAATCCAGATATAATTTCTTCGACCCGATGACAATTGACATGCATGGAATTAGACGATTCTATTCCCTCTTTTATGCTACTTAAAGAGTAGTAAATACGCAGGACTGATGTCTGAAGACTACACACGTGAGTATACACAACAGACATTTAATTCTTTGCATGAAATCGTTCCCGTTAAACGACCCTCGCACGATGACAACAACATTGCAATGGATTTTTAAACTTTTAAATGGTAACCCGTAAACAAAAGGCAATAGAAAGGTCAAGCAACTACTCTTATGTTCACTTAACGACTAAGGCTCCAATCCTGATGACTAAAGCTCCACAATCAAACTCCTGCATGTTGTGTGACTCCAGACAGATACAATTAAGCATCATAAGCACTAAGCATTCAAGGAGTGAAAAGACAAATGCTATTGCAGAATGTGTGCAGTACACGTGCAATAGATGTTCTATGCACGTGCAATTATTTTCTTTTTCTTTTTCTTTTTAATGCGTTAAAAATGACTTATGGCGATATCTCTAAATAATGCTAGACAAAAAAGAGTTCAATTATTAAGATATAATCTAATTATCATTATTAATTTTCTTTTTGTAATAGCCCAATTAAACCATATAAATGCAATCCAATAATTTTTTATTGGCCTAATTACTTTATTAACATGAAAAATATTGGACCTACCGTGGGTACATGCAATTGGACTTGCAAGGATAAATTGGACAATTCCATGTAATTTCAACCTCAAAATTGCAAATGAATTAAAATTGAATTCAATTAATATTACGAGATATCTATTGGATTAATTACCCATACCTAGGATAACTCATTGAAAATTAACCTAGCTAAAGTGAAATGAGGACCGTTTAGGATCCTTTTGTACAAAAAGCCAACTTTCGACTGGTGTTGACTTTTTGGTCGAATGATTGACCAAAAAGTCAACAAAAAATCAACCGTTTAATTTTTTGGGTTTTCAATACAAATGAATAAGAAATTACTTAATAGTGATAAAACAAAAAACGATAATTTTTCTTCAAGAAACAGGCTCAGTTGCAATAGAAAATCCTCGAGTTTTTACTTTTATTGATGTATCAACTAAACATCAGGTATTAGCACTTCAAACTTTTTATTGTCCATAGATTCTAGACCATATTCTATTGGTCTGATAATATCATCATACTTTATTAATTTATGTTATCTTTGTAAGCAATTCCATGTGCAAGTTTGTGCCTAAATGTGACAACCATCGAGCTAAGAATTGCTAGGGTAGCTTTCGACAATCTTAAAAGTCGGCCGGTCCATCGTCTAAGGGTAGTCTAGCTTGGTATGATGGAAGAAGGGAAATTTCGGGCGCATTCGGTAACAATTCTATTACGAGAAATAATTTTTTATTAGAAATAGTTTTTTTTTCTAATTATGTTCTCGGGAACAATTTTTAAGCAAAAAAACGCATTTGATAACTTCACAAAATTTCTATATCAGGATAGAAATACGTTTGGTAGGATTCTTAATTTTTTTTGTTTCTTTTAATTTTTTAATACTTTATTATATTTTTTTCATTTTCTCTTCTCCTTCCTCCTTCTTTGTGGCCGGTCGTCAGCCACCACTGTGGCTGTGCGAGGTCAACCTCACCTAGATCTAGTGAGGCTCAGCTCACCCTGCCACTAGTGAGGCTCAGCCTCATCGAGCCTCCGTTAAGCGACATCAACCTGGAGGTGGCCTGGTGAGGCTAAGCCTTGCCGATGGTTGGGTGAGCTTGACCTCGCCCAACCACAGCCAAACTCATGAGGCCAAGCCTAGTTGTGGCTCGACATCACTAGGGGCCGACGACGCTCCGACTAGGTCGTCAGCACTCGTCTGGCTATGCCGAGGCCGGTGACAGGCCAAAAGGAAGAAGAAGAAAATAGAATAAGAGAGGAGAAGAAAAAAAAATAGATTTTAGAAATTGTTTCCGAGAAAAAGAAATTACTTTTTTCTACTTATTAATTATGTTCCAAATTTATTCCCAGGAACAAAAATATAGATTTTTTTTTTCGGGAATGAAAAATTTACCAAATGGATTTATATTCTTTTTTTGTTTCCGGAAACAAAAAAAAATAGAACCAGTTATTCTCCGGAGCGAAAACAAATAGGCCCTTGCATGCATCATACTTCCATCAACGGTAGCTTAGATCATTTCAATGCCCATTTCTGATCTTTCTTGAGAAGGTTTGTGAAGTTGTAGCTAATCAATTACACTAATGCTTTCTTAGACTTCTACTTTTGTAATTTTCCTCCCAAATCATAAAAAAACCGTTGATACCATTTTTTTTCCTTTTCCTGACCTCCACCTCAACAGTCTTCTCCTGTTCTCGATGGGGCATATTATATGCCAGAATGTAAGTTCCAACCTATAGTGATGTTCACGATTATGATTCTCAGTGATGTTTCTACTTGCATGTGGAGTCTCTTGACACTATGATCCATGCAGTTTGGAGGTCGATGCATCTACTTCATATCATCGGAACTCGATGTTGAGTGTAAAGTTTAGTTTCTCATGTTATCCTTCAAACACATGAAGTGAAGATGCGTCTATCCATTCGAAAGAAATGAGGTTGGTTAACGAGTTCTACAATCACGAAATGACAGTGTGTTGCTATCTTAAATTAGCTGTGTCCTGTCTGGAAAATAGTCTCCAAGTAAAGATCCGTTTGGTGACTTGAGTCTGTTTTAATGATATTGCGATAGTTTGGATGTGAAATCGTTGTTCCATAGTTGGATCTGGATCCTTTGGCTGATGTGCTTATCACATGTTCGATAACATGCCTAAATGGCTGTCAGAATACACTTTCGTTGGACGAGATATGCTCTCTAGTCATTCTCCTTCCTTCTTTGCTTCGTGAAAAGAGATTTTCAGTTTCCCTGGTCCAATATCCCTTATCATTCTATAACCAAGAGACCTCCTGTATGCTTGTGTGATTGCCTCCGTCTTTGTCGGTCTGGTGCTCTCAGACTCGACCGTTGAATGCGTCTTGTTTCACCACTTGAACGCATCAGTTATAGTCTTCCTTACAATTTTGAATTTACTTTTATGTGATTTGTGGTATATTGATACTTTGCACCATTTGTACATATACCTGCCAAGGTTGAAAGGTTATTGAACTTGTCGATTGCTCATAAGTTGAATCTGCAGCTTAACGTGATTGATGCTCATCAATGTGAGTATGCTGGTTAGAATTGGTATATACCCGAGAACCTCCAGCCATGAAATTGGCACGTCGCTAGTTCACTTGTCAAATCATTGAGATTTTTAGGCTTGCGTTGATAATCCAAGTAGATAATTTCACGTCCATTGAAGTATATGTTGTCTCTCTGTACATTGACATGATGGGGGTTCATGTTTGATTCTTTCCATAATTTTCTTGCTTGTACATGTCTTGTCCAATTTCGCTAGAAGCTGTCATATTGGATGCAGTGCCCATAAATTTGATTTGGTGAACATTCTTTACACAATCAAACTCCTGCATTTTGTTTGATTCCTTTACTTCATTATTGCACATGATGGCTCATCTTTTACTCATTTCTTTTATTTGTTTGGCGATTCATGGGGAGAATTTAGATAGTTTTGGTCTGTTCCGGCTTTGATAATGTGGATTGGAGCTTTTGATTTTGAACCCCGTCCAAATAACTGAAAAAGAGCCAATAAGGGGAATCTTTTGGTTTCCTTTGTGCTGGTTTTTCATGCTTTTGAAGGGATATATGTGAAGTTCGAACTTTGGACCCTTCCTGTGCATTTGATTTAAGATTCCAACGGACATAAGTAGAGTTTGAAATAGCTAAAATCCACTTCTCAATCAATTGCACATAATATGTTTGATCAAGTTTCACCGAGGCACGGCTGTGAAATGATACGTGGAAGTGTTCAATCCGAAGGTGCTTTGATACAGTTTACATAATGTTAATTTTTTTGTTACCTATCATGTTTCAAGTGTTTCTGCAACTGTTGAGAATGGAACTAAACCAAATTGAGTGCCTTCACCTGCAACTATCCCTTCCTGTCACCACCTCCAACCACTGCACATCACCGTCACAGAGTAGCGCTGGACCATCTCTGACCGTCGTGGACTTCATACGCTCTCTTTCTTGGTGACAACTCTCCAACGGGTTGCTTCGATCACTCTTGAGTTCATTACATCCGGTCGAAGCTTCTTTGTCTAACTCAGATTAGAGACAATCACGGATGAATATCCTTGTTGCATAATTCCGTTGGTGGATATTGTCACTGCCGAGCATCGTCATTAGAGATTCTCGTTATATAACTTCTGATGTCTATCATCATCGTCCTTAGATAAGAGGAAAATGGCCAGGATTGATGCTCAACTAATCCGATTGCAACAAGAGCGTTAAGAGCTAATTTCTCTCCTTCTTTGGCTTTAATACTCGATTCAATTGGCTGTACTAATTCTTGGTATCTTGCTTCCATTATGAGTGCTCTCTTTTCAATTGGGATAACACACATTCAGGATCTCGTCTTCTTTAGATATGCACTCTTGAACCAGCTCCCGATCTTTGAATTTCAAGATGATCGTTTCTAGTGAAGTTCCGACAGCCATGAGCCTCCTCCGCAAATCCAGCGCAAGACCAACTCTATTCCAGTGTACACTCTTCAACTCTGTTCAGCTCTACTCAAACAATCGAAGTTAGTCCTTCAATGCTCGATTGCTGCAAAAGCTAAGTTCTCTCCCTTACTATAATTTTGATTTTATTGCAGTCTGTATTTCTGATTCTCTCTCTGTTTTTGTGTTCTTAGCAGCTTTGATGATCTTTCATTCCAGCGTCATCATCTCTGACGATTTCTCCCTCTGGTTTGAGCAAAACAAGATAGTTAAAGAGATTTTAGTTGTCACTCGTGTCCTACATTCTGAAAGAAAATCCCATTGGTTCTTCTAAACCGCTCGGCAATGTACATTTGCATCTTCATTCTGTCTCGTGATTTTTTTCGATCTTTAAGTACCATGAGGAATTCTGAAAGTGATTAATCCCTTCATTATTCTCTGCTCTGTTGAATTCTTCCAGAGATTCAGAAAGGAGGACATGCGACTGTTGGGATCGGATGCATTTACGCGGAGGTCAAATTCTTTACAAAGAGTATGTACTTGTTACTCTTGCCAGTTTCTGGTTTTTGAACTAGCCAAAGCATCTGCATTTTATGAACTACCTATGATGATTTCCTGCTGATTATAGTAGCTGGTATTCTTTATAAAATTCAGGTGAAAGGAGTCGATTACAAGAATGTGATTGATTGTACAGTATGCTACTATGAAGTAAATGGCTGTTATTTCCTTTTCTTCTATGGCTGGACTAGTATGTCTGCATTATGTAATAATCTTTGCCTCAAAACAATTGAAGGACATCTGAGTAGATCATGCTGGCTATGCTCTTGACCTGGACCATAATGGCCTTAAGAGGTACTCTTTCGCTACTGTAAGTTGTCCATATTTTAGACATCTGAGTAGATCATGGCTCCTCTATATGGACCATTGCAGTTCCAATCTAACATGAAACTAAAGAATCTGCTTGACTCATCTTTTGTGACTTATCAGAGAACCTACTTGGTGCAAGCAAGATGGCTATTTCTCATCATCTAGTCCTAAACATCACATTTCTTGTAGGCTGAGCAGAGAGTGCGTGAAGAAAGTGAGAAGCTGAGGCAGCAAGAGCATGAGTAAATTGCAGAAAAGAGAAGCAAGATTTGGCTGGCCTTTTCTTTTATTTATAATTATATCAATTCAGAAAGAAAGAGAATCAAAGTATTTGGTTCCGGTCTGATTAGTTAATGAAGCGGTTGACATATACTCTCTTTTGTCTGATTAGAATTGCTGCCAAGGCAGAAGAAAAGAAAGATGCAACCTTGATTGAGCGGCAAAAGGAGCACGTTGGTTTCTTTCTGCTGTTATTCTCAAGGAAAGTCGAGGCGCAGGTGCATCTATAGTGATATATAGGTATTTTGATCTGAATATATGCACTAATACATAGCGCAAAGGAAATGGGTTCATCATTTTGTTGGTGTTTACAAGAACAGGAGAAAAACCTAATAATTCCCTCTCCATCACATGTCAGCAAGTTGCCCCTTGTCTCCAATCGGTCCTTTTGGTGCACATCATTGATCTGTGCTTTATCCTTGAACAGGATTTCCTGGAGCAGAAGAGCGCTGGGCGACAGGAGCTATCTGAATATCAGAAACAGATTGGGGATCAGTATATTGCAAAGGTCGAGAAGCAGTTGGAGAGGTGGCAAAATGCCAGGAAAGCGAGAAAAGCAAACCACGATTTTATTTGTTTGGGTTCCTTTAATTGTGTTAACTCGATAAACCTAACCAAATCGATAGTATATGTCAAGACAATAATTTTGCCATCAACAATAAGGCTATGATCCCTCTTACACCTAATGAAAAATGTTGTAGCCGATAGTCATTCAATGTCCTTGCAGTTTGTATTTTTCCCTCTAAGGAAATAATTTTCTTGCTTGATGTTAACGATTAAAGTACTAAGTTACTCCTTAGCTTCTTATATGTTATTCCTTAGTGCTGCATCTCATAAATGATGAACTCACTTAGCGGTTTGGTCTGACTTTTAACGGGAGAAGTGCCAAAAAAGTCCTAAACCTTTTGTCTTTGTGCCAAATTAGTCCTAAACCTTTTTTTGGTGTCGATTCAGTCCTAAACATTTTTATGTGGTGCCGATTCAGTCCTTTCCGGCCAATTTGGCCGGATTTTGCTGACCGGACGCCGGCCGACTGACGTGGCCGGCCAAAGAAAATTTTAATATTTTTTTTATTTTTTTATTTTTATTTTTATTTTTTGTCTTTTTCCTCCGGCCGGTCACCGAGGTCCGGCGACCGGCCAGAGCCGAAGGCCAGCGAGGGCAAGGCCGACCTCGCCGGCCATGGGCGAGGGCCTCGCTCGCCCATGGCCGACGAGGGCAACCCTCGCCCATGGCCGGCGAGGCTCGACCTCGCCAGATCCGGCGAGGGCAAGCCTCGCCCATGGCCGGATCTGGCGAGGTTGAGCCTCGCCGACCTTGGGCGAGGCTCCCCCTCGCCGGATCTGACGAGGCGAGCCTCGCCCATAGCTGGCGAGGCTCGACCTCGCCAGATCCGGCCATGGGCGAGGCTTGCCTTCGCCGGCCATGGGCGAGCGAGGCCCTCGCCAGATCCGGCCATGGGTGAGGCTTGCCTTCGCTGGCCATGGGCGAGCGAGGCCCTAGCCCATGGCCGGCGAGGTCGGCCTTGCCCGCGAGGTGGCCGGCGAGGTCGCCCTCGCCCTCGCCGGCCTTCGGCTCTAGCCGGTCGCCGGACCTCGGTGACCGGCCGGAGGAAAAAGACAAAAAATAAAAATAAAAAATAAAAAATAAAAAATAATATTAAAATTTTCTTCTGCCGACCGGCGTCCAGTCAGCAAAATCCGGCCAAAATTGGCCGAAAAGGACTGAATTGACACAACATAAAAAGGTTTAGGACTGAATTGGCACAACATAAAAAGGTTTAGGACTGAATCGGCACCAAAAAAAGATTTAGGACTAATTTGGCACAAAGGCAAAAGGTTTAGGACTTTTTTGGCACTTCTCCCGACTTTTAACCTTATTAGATTGGTTTTGGTGAAAATATATATTTTTTTTTTTTGGTATAAAGTATACACCAACAGAACCAAGAACTACAAACTACCTAGTCAACGTGACATGAAATTGTCTTTTATTAAGTACAGTTGAAACAAATTTATATTGATACGATTTAGTTGTACTTTTAGTTCCCACTTTTTCTTCCTTGTCAACTCACTCATAATTATTGGTGATTTACTCTGACTCTTATCTAGGATGGAAGATATTGTAAGGGGAAAAAAAGAACCCACCTGCAATGATTCTATTCTTTGGGTAACCACAAGGGAAGGGAATGGAAGAGAAATTCAGTTACTTCCTTTTTGGACTCAAAGAAGAAGTTTCTCCAAAGTCAGAGATAAATAATGGAAGCTGTCATGTGCTGATACATATAATTATAATCCCAAGAATATCATTCGTGAGAAGTGGGAAACAATAGAAAGACGAGGCTACTTCGGTCTATCAAATCTATTTCATTTCCCTCCACATAGTAATCTTAATCTGAGGTTGCGATGAAATTAAACAAGTAATTCAACCGTAATATGAAAATCTACTTGTGATCACAACCATGTGTTCGAAATTTGAGTTAAGGAAGGACGAATCTGTATGTAATTGGAATCACAAGGGTTCAAAAAAAGAAGGTAAATATGCGAGTCAACAAGCTGGATTGCTAAATTGGTTTTGCACTGCGTCAATCTTTTTTGAATATTAAATTGGTTGTGCAGCAGCAGGTTTTCATTTGTAACATGCACGATATTTCTTTGATGTGGAACTACATGTCAAAAGCTCTCCTGCCATTTTTTCTTTTCGTACATTTTCCTTTTCTGGAGCTTGCTTCTTCATTTTTTTGGGAGTGGGGTTGGAGAGCAGATGAGGTTATAGATCTTGTTACAAATCATGCAAAATCAACAAATCGGGTAGGTCAGTTAACCTCAATCACTGCAGTAGCACATGCATATTCTAGATCAGATCACCCTACTTAGAAACAGGTTTTGGTATAGCAAATGAGATCCGATTTACACGTTTAATATGCCGTTGGAAAGCTTGTGAAACCATCTATGAACCTCATGAGGATTTCGAAAACTAAAAACGATAATATCTAGCCCAAACGAAGACAGTAAGACGACTAGTCCAGTCAAGCCATTCGAATTACAAAATAGACAGTCAATTAAGCAATCATCTGGTCAAACCATTCTAGGATATCATCCATCATCTATAGCCATCTTAAGCTGCAAATATCATCCACACAAGCATAGAACATCATCCAAGGAAGCATAGAACATCATCCAAGGGTTAAGCTGTAGCCCAATTGCATAAGGTAATCTCGCCTCGTCATGCTCAAGATCGAAAAGTTCACCTCAATTAATCTTCATGCAAAGCTCAATCGAACAAGGTTACTATAAGCTGGGAGCTAAGACTAGAGGTTGGAGTCGGCTGAGGATCACAACGTCGGATCATCGCCGGGGCTTGGATCAGCTTCAGATTACGCCTAGGAATAGCGGAGGAAGAAGTTGTCGATTTGAGGATCACCAACGGTCGTTTAGTCGAGGTTTGACTAACAGAAGGACGAGTCTCATTAGTTTTGCTGTTTAGGGATTGTCGGGGGAGTATACGGTGGAAAAGAGAGTTGCAATTTCTGTCGAAAACTATAAATTCATGAAATGGCAAAACAGAGGGAACTTCAAGAGAAAAAAGAAAGAAGAAAACAATATGGCCGGTCCAGGTGAAGGCACGCAACTGCAGAATGAAAGCTCGATGAACGCGATCATGGTTATAGCGATCCTGCTGGCAACCATCGCGTTTCAAGCAGCCCTCTCTCCACCGGGTGGACTCCACCACAAGAGCACATTACGCAATTGGCTCGCCCATTATGGCGTCGAAATTTTCTAAAGCATACAAATTCTTCATATATTCTAATACGAAGACTTTCCATCTATCACTAAGTGTCATTTTATTATTACTAAGCCGGATGTCAAGGCGCCAAACTGTCTTCAGTAAGGTCCCCACCTGAATGGCAACCATGTTCGCAGGACTCTTGTTTGCGATGCCTATAGTCATTCTGAACAATGACACTGAAAAAAACCCAACGTATCCAAAGGCTGAGATCAAAGTCTTCGTCCAGGTTATCGAGGGAAGCCACAACACCAGCGGCAGGGCCATCAATATGGCCGTGTATGAGAACGTACCGGTGGAGGTTAGCAGCTCCGACGTCCCCCATGAGGTCAGGCCGCCATGAGGTCAGGCTGTTCATGGCTATCAAGATCGCGTGATGCTGTACAGGCGTCAACTTTGCATACTTATAATGCCTGATGTTCAAGATCAGCGCCTTCCCCAAGTCGATCTCCTCGAACGTGACCTCTGGCGGGACATCGGAGCCGCTGACCTCCATCGGCACATTCTCGTACACAACAACGTTGATGACCCTGTCGCTGGTGTCGTGGCTTTCCTCGATAGCCTATAGGAAGACTACAATCCCAGCCTTCGCATACGTTGGATTCTTTTCAATGCCTTTGTTCAGAATGACGACAGGCATCGCAAACGATAGTCCTGTGAACATAGTCGCCATCCAGGTGGCGACCATCATCACCTTACTGAAGACAATCTGGCACCTTGACATCCGGCTTAGTAATAATAAAATGACACTTAGTGACAGGAGGAAAGTCACCGTATTACAATATACGAAGAATTTGTATGCCTTAGAAAAAAGAAAAACTTTTCTAGTAAAATCGTGGTGGATACATTATAAATTTACCATCTATTTCAATATAACTCTAAAATGTGAAACACAAGCTACAAATAGCAAAAGGCTGGAAAACTTACATTACGATAGTGTGAGTGATCTGGAGACCTCCAAGTTCATCATTTCCCTTATGAATGTTGCTCTCGGGCATGGTCTTCGTCATAGAATGAGAGAAGTTGTAAGCCATAGTCCAACAAAAGAAAATGACAAAAACTAAAAGCACTAATTACCTTAATGAAAAGATGGTTCATTCATATAGTTTCATAGACCATCGACTCCATTAGAAATGAAATCCTGAACTAACTGAGCCCACCAGCGATGGACTCCTGACTGTGTAAATTTAGGGAATACACAAGGATCGGGCCACACCTCCCCTGACAAGCAAACAATTACTTAGCATTTACATACATGTGGACTTATTTTCAGCTAAATCCAAATGACTCAGCATGTCAACATTTGAAAGGTTTTAAGGGTTAATCAAATTTCAAATGCTACAAAAAAGCAAAAGACGAAAAGTAAAAAGCAAAACCAGATAGACAACAACAAAAATTAGCCAAAACCACAGTGAAAGACAACGAAGTACCAACAAATAGAGTTCCATCTGCTACTTTGATGCACACATCACTTTCGCAACCACTGTCATAGACATAAGGCCCCTCTTCATGTTTAAAACTAGGATCAAGTATCCATATGGCTTTGAACCCATGTTGGTGGAGACCATCTACCAAAGATTTTGGATCAGAGAAGTAGTCCTGAGAATAAATCCTCCGTTTCAGTTTCCATGCTAAAAAATGTTACTCTTTATTTACTTTGAAAGGTCTCTATTGCTTACTAAGCATTCAACCTAAGTCCTTTTACTGTTAGACAAGTTGGTGAGGCAAGAAGTCCCAGACATGAATGTGCTTTGGAGGCTTCAAACATAAAGTGGCCACCAATATTAAAGGACTCGATGGATTAAATGTATGGAAGAGATGGACAAAATAGTGATGCGTGGCATTTTTGCGTCATCATTGTATCTTAGGTTGAAAATAGAATATCCAAAGAACATTGATCATCGCAGTGCCTCCAAAGTGTATTAACTAACGACATATTGCACATGACCTACCCCACTTCCAAAATGAATAACACCATCTTCTTCTAGATCATTACTAGATGAAAAACAGATTTTCATTCATATTTGATAATATTCTTACATCTTACATGTAGAAGTAGATATATGCTTTGCTTTAGGTCAAATTTCATGTAGATATATAGTTATGCTTTGTTTTAGGTGATAAGTGCACAACGTCTTTTTGAAATTGGATAAAACAATCAATTCTAGACATAAGTTACGAGTGGTTTGATACCTATTGAAAGTGAGGCAGATGATGTTAAATTGGACCTACTTTAGGAAGGTAACATGTTATTTTTCCAAACAATGCAATAATAGGGTTAACACAAAATGGGATTCCATGCCTTGTGAAAAGCAAAGCAGCAAAACCCATCCATATAATCTATATGCATCCATACGACATCACGAGGAATATTCTTTTCTCTAAATTTACTTGTGATTTGCAATAACTAAAGAACTATCATGCATTGACTCATAAATTATATGCCCACAGCATACAGTGAAAGTTGGACATTGTTATTCAATCAGGTAGAAGGAAATGCGGGTTGAGGAGGAAAGACCGTAGAATCAAGCAAGATGCATTGTAAGGGCCAACCTCTCCAACTTTGTTATCGGAGTCATAGCTCCGGCACCATTGATAATAGCCTAAGGACCACTTTGGTGGCATAAACACAGTTCCTGACAATATATGCAAGCTATATCGTTAATTCAAGCGATAAAAGTAATAAACAAACTATCAAGAACATTGTCCAGTTATTCTGGTGATCCTGTAAAGTCCATTTAGTGTTAAACTATAAATCCACAGATGCATGTTTCTTAAGAAAAGAAAAGTCATAGAAAGACAAAAATATTTATTTTGACAACTTCATTCATTAGCATGAAGCGTTTTCTTCATTTAAAGACAAGAAAACAGAGCGTTCATGGTAACAAGAATCATACATGACATCCTGATAAAATGAGTACATTTAACTTTCCTATGTCTGTAAATCGGCTTATCATGAATACCCCTCAGGAAAAGCACTTAAGTGAAGCCTTTACATGATATAAAAAGCAAATGGTGGGAAAAAGCAGTAAACATGCCTCGAGTTTTTGGGCAAAAGTTAAGGATTCTAACTATCATTTGTTAACAAAACGAAAAAGACCAGATAAAAAGAAGGGGCAGAATTTGCAGTACAGGAAGCATAAAAGCCTTGCATCTAACCGAAACATCCTCCTTGGCGTTCTTTCCCACCCCTTTCCCCTCTTGCCATCCAAAACCCCTCTAAGATATGCCGCTGCAAATTCCTCCACGGGCATGTCCTCGTAACCCGGATCATCCCCCAACTTTGCCGGCTCCTGCCTCAGTTTCACCCGGGAATCATCCAGGCTACCCGATAGTCTGGGCGCTTCGGGCTTGACCTCACCGTCCACCGCCGACAGCTCTCCACCATTTCTCTCTGGCGGATAGTGAGGCTGTACAACACAGCACTGGTGTTGGCCTCATCTTCAAGTGACCAGGCCCGCAAAGTAGAGAGAAGAAGTGAAGAGCGTCAGGATCTGGTTGTCGTACTTGCAGTAATTGGTCTCGTTCAGATGCTCTTGCTTTGTCCGGTTCACCTTCGGGAAGAACTCCTTCAGGAAATCGTCCATGGAGGTCACTTCACCTGAAACGAATGCAAGTATCAAGATCATTGGTCGTCGATTTTTAAAGAACTTGGGTTGAAGAAGGGATTATCTTCTTCCTGGCACAGCCATTGGCATCTGCTAATTTTCAAGATCGTCCGTTTCTGGGTAAATTCAAAGGGCGGTTCTCTTCCTAAATTTTATTCTGTTTTGGACCGGAGGAATCAAGAATGATGAAATGCATACGTCAAAAAATCCAGATTAATACCAAAGACACGACCAAGAACAGCACTGGCTGACATGAACACCAGTGAAATTAGTACTTTCAGAAATCTCTCCCCTTCCCTGCATATTCACAGCTACTTCCGGGACAAAAAGCAACCCCTTTTGCATCAAGCTTCGATCAAGATTCCACATTTATCTTCCACAAACACCAAAAAAGGTTATCTTCCCCGGATAAAGCTTCGCAATTCACGAAACACCGCGGCAGACGCATTCAAAATCCAAGCAAAAAGGCGAGATGAAAGACAAAAAGACTCACCCGAAACGCCCAGTTCGTACCCAAAAAGCGATCCACCAAGGGCCGCAATAATGCAGGCAAATACGAAATACCCAGTGATCCTGTACTCGTAAAGATGCGCCCTTTTCAGCTGCCCGCCTTCTACAAATCCTCCACCCACCATTCTTGCTCTCTGTCTCTCTTCCTCTTTCTCTCTCTATCTCTCTCGCTTACAACACGTGACTGCTCTTTATCTGAGACTGGGACTGGGAGATATCGGAGGAGGAGGAGGAGTCCGAGTGGAGAGGCGGGTCAAGGTTCTTCATCCTCCAGGGGGTCTTGGAGGAATCGAATTGGGTGATTACTCACGCGCCAATGAAGGCGGTGCGTCGCAACCGACAGCGGCACTGTCGGCGGCGGCGAAGCAAAAGGTGGTGTAGAGGGGCTTGGCGGCCGGCTTCAGGGTGTTCTTGGAGGTGTCGAAAGAGAGCTTCATACCGACGCCGAGCAAGAGCGCGATGAGAGAGCGGAAACTGACGAAGGCGGGAACGGTTGAGGAATTTAAATTTAAATTTAAATTCGAGAAGGAGGAAAGGCGTGCGGCGGAAAGTTTAGAGAGAGAGAGAGAGAGAGAGAGAGAGAGAGAGAGAAAACCTGCCTTGGATTTCGCTCTGCTTCTTCTTTGCTCAATCGTCGACTTCGGAAACCATCCGTCCGTCCGTCCGTCCGTCTCCGGTCCTTTCTCGCTCTCGGGATTGGCGGTCGGAGCTCGGGACCACCGGCGGCGGCGCCCGATCTGGGGCTCGGTCGTGCCTCGCATGAGTCGAGAGAGGAGGAGAGGTGGAGGAGATCGACGGCGGTGATTGATTAATCCATGGTCAGTAGCGGTGACCTGGTGACGTGGTTTCGCTGCGTTTGAATCGGTTGAGCTTTCTGAGGTTTTGGTTCTTTTCGATTGGACGTGAAGCTTGCCTGTTCGATGTCGAGGATGAAAAGCGTCTTTTTTTTTTTATGCTGAGATAGTGATGCGCTTTAATTGCGGAAAATTGATGTTTTTTCGAGCGTTTGTTGCAATTGGGTCCCTATACTCTTTTTAGTTCCCTACCCAATTATTTTCAATTACGTCCTTTTTCCAAAACGTTAGTGGAACATTTTCTATGTGCCTATTTGTAATATCATCGATATGGAAAACCTATATGGATAATATTGTACCTCAGTCGTTTAATCAACTAATAACTACTCAAAAACTCCATTTCATTATCGAGACAGTATTATACCTTAGTTGTTTAATTATTCTCATGCCTATAATTTGTTAATAAATAATACCTTGTCGATAATTGTATATTCTAGAAAAAAATTTTAGTTCGACATTAAATAAAAGTAAAATTACTTAAATCATCAAATTGAACAAATAATTATAAAAGGGTTCTACCATTCCCATCACACTGTTCTTCCAACTACCAACTCATATTTGAATTATAATTTACAATGTTAATTAGTTCTAGTAACTACTCAACAGGTATGCTAACAATTTTAGGAACAAACATCAATTGCTTAAAAATGATTAACAAGATTGGAAAAATGTTGATTCCTGCGCTATTTCTTTTTTTTCAAAAAAAAAAAAAAACAGCGTAGCAATAAAAGCAAAAAATGAATTAAAAAAAATTCACATCACATGTATTTAAGATTAGAATAATACCACCCAATTGCCTTACCATTGGGCCTGCCCATCGGCATCTCATGCGCCCCTTAGTGGCGCAAACGGGGGCTTTATGGGCGAGCTCGTTGAACGATCTAATAGAAAACAATCTAAACTATTATTATAATGATAGCACATTATTTAAAAGTAATATTAGAATTATTATCTAGTGATTAGGAATAATATTTGAGTCCATTTTTTTAAAAAAAGTCTCATCATTTGTAATTGAGAATTTTTTGGAATAGTGACATACCAAAAAAAAAAAACCTCATAACTTGTAAATGAGAATTTTTTAGAACAATCACATATCTTGGAATTGTCAACAACCAACATACATGCACATCAGCATCAGGCAAGCTAGATCTACGTATTAAAAAAAAAATCAACGTATATGATTGTCCTAAAAAATTCTCAATTACAAATTATGAGGTTTTTTTTGTATGTCACTATTTCAAAAAATTCTCAATTACAAGTTATGAGACTTTTTTTTTTCTTTAAATGGACTCAAATATCATTCCTAGTCACTAGATAATAACTCTAATATTGCTTTTAAATAATGGGCTATCATTATAATAATAGTTTATATTGTTTCCTATTAGATTTTACAATAATGAATTACAATATTATGGGAATGTGGTCCCGACTGGTTTGTTGTATAGTTGTTATCAAGAAATTTATAAGCACAAGAAATTTCTTACAAAAAAATTATTATTATTATTATATTATATTCTCCTAAGCGATTCAACATTGACAACAACGAAGATAAGAAAAAAAAGTCATGAGCCGGTGGATATTCGGCGAAGAACGTCTTAATCTATCCGTGTGCGCATGTGTGGGTTGAGTGTGTTTAGCTAGGGAGCAGGGTAAGTGGTGCTTCCCGTGTACTTTTTAATGCTAAGTTACCCGCTCACCTGTGTCTAGGGATATGTCTAATCCTGCATGCACATTTCAACAGTTAAGTGTGAGACTCAAAGTCCAGGTTCAGTAACGTATGCAAATCTACAATGGTAATTTTTTTTATTAAAGAAGGGGAAAAAGAAGAAGAAGATCACAGTCATAAGTGGATCCATATGTGCATTCCAAATTCTCCACAGTAGAATTAATAACAAGGCTAAAACGCTAGTAACCCTTAGCTGTTGATAGCTGCATTTGGATACCACGCATTTCCACATAATGGAAGAGGGTGCATCGACAACCCGAAAGCATCACTGAAAACGTTGTAAATCGAACAAATTGTAATTCACTAATAATTCATAATCCGAAAAATGTCCAAGTAACTTAAACCTAGTGCCAAATTTTTGTGGAAGCCTCGTCCCGCTAATAGTAGGGGGGATAAGGCTCGGTTTTTTGCTATTGCCGAACTAAGTTTCTCATATCACAATCAGATATTCCCCTTCATTGGGCATTCTATTCCAGGCATTTTTTCCTCAATAAGCAAAAACCGGGGCACAAGTCTTCACCCCAAATCCAAGCTACCATCCAACAGCGAATTTCGAGAACGACAAGAACAAGGATAAGAGGGCACGACATTCCAATGCATCCTAAACTAACGAAATCAGACACCTCCCATGGGGACAAGGAAAGGGGGCGCCGGTTCCCAATTCCGAAGAGGAGGAGAGAGGGGAAGGCGAGGAGACTTACGTGAGTGTTATAAGTGAAAAGATTAATAACTTGCGTTTGTATGTGGCAGACTGAGACGTCACATTATATGCCTATCTATACATTTGCAAAAAAAGCTATACATGTGTTCAACTTTGTTTTTGTCAATTGCCTACCATATTTCAAGTGGAACAATGTCAAACAATCTCATGCAAGATATGTTGGATCATATACCATTGATCATGGAAGCTGCCAAAAGAGATAAAGACTTGGCGAAATCTATGTGTCCAGTCACTTTTCTCGAGGAACATCAAGCTCATAAACATTCACGTAAGGAAATTCTAGCTGCATGTCTATGTGAAGAAGGACTCAAGCAACACTTATAAATGATGAACGTACCAAACGATCAGTAATAAACCTCATGCCCGATCTTAAGATGGGGGTTTTACTAATGCTTACAAAGAAAGAACTCTTCTTCCACTAGCTCAGTCTCAGTTTTCTTTAATTAATGATTTGATTGTGATTGTACACATGGAAGAGAATATTGGGGTCACCGGAGAAAAGGCTCTTAGAGTGCACAATGCAAATTTTGCAAAGAAGATAAACAGAGAGATGGAAAGCAAGGCACTGTTCCATTTTACCAACCTCACTATTCGTTTTATATGACACCAAATGTACAGCTATGATGAAATAATCAAAAGTTGAAGCATGACATTACTTGTGCTAAGAATGTAGAAAACTGGAATTTATGTCTTTTATCCAGCTATATTCAATAGAAAACATTTAGCACTTAAGCCCTGGCCAAAAATTTTCCATTTTTTATTGTTGATATCTCTACAAACAGCCATCAGTGTAATGAACTTGGACTCTTTAACCTCCTTAATGTTCTTTACTCACCTGGTGTCCATATTGTGAGGAGGTATTTGGACGAAGCATCTGCTGCTAGCTTGTCCAGCTACAAATGGGAAAATGGCATTAACACAAAGTGAACAAAGTGAACATACATTGTCATAGTTACATTGTCATAGTTATAAGAAGATGTAATGTTGACTGACCCATTCATAAGAGGGTGTCCCTCTGGTATTTCATACCTGCAAAATAGTAAACAAAAACTATAAGATTGCAGAGAACCATTTAACTCCTATGTACATTTTACTAGATATCATGACAAAACAAGACATTTCTTTCATTTGGATCTAAGGCTAGGCTCATCAAACTCTTGTTTTCTCTTATTGTTTGGTGTCCTTGGCTCTATCATGGAGTATATGTCTGACAATTATTTGAAATAAGTTCAATTAATTGGAAAGATTATAGGGTAGAAATAGAAAATGCAAGAATCATTGTCTGCTAAAATGTCTTACCACCACGAAAAGTATTATTACATTCCAAAGAATGATAATCAAGAGGAATGGAGGTTAAGACTTACGCTAGGTGCTCCGTCCGTAGCTGCGTCACAGTTTTAAGCTTAGGCATAGGAATGGAGGCAGCTTCTGGGTTTAATCAAGAGGACCTTGGGAGGTGTTTGCATCTTTAGCGGATGAGGGTGGCAAGTTTAGTTCGAATGTGCTCACAAGCCCATCTGCATGACATGACGTTGCATAAGTTTCACAAGATGCCGACCCCCTCACAGGCTCTTGGAGCTCTTTATCTTGTCCACCGATCTCAAGTCTAAGCCTCTTGGTGGCATCCTTGTCCACCTCCGCTAAGTTATGCTCCAGCCTCTTATCTGCCGTGAGAACATTTTCTGGGGTAATTGTAGCAAAATCAAGAGAACCTTTGGAGGTGTTTGCATCTTTAGCGGATGAGGGTGGCAAGTTCAGGTCGAATGTGCTCACAAGCCCATCTGCACGACATGCCGTTGCATAAGTTTCATATTCAGCAGCCAATGCACACGATGCAATCCGACTAATATTGAAGCGCATGGAGTCAAATGGCCCATTGCATAAGTTTCGGGAAGGTTGGACACTAGTTGTGCTAATCACTAGTCCTCTTTGACAAACTTGACGATAGGTCCCTAATTTGCACATAACAAATATCAAATATTCTATACATGCTTACCACGGGTTGAGGATAATTTCTTCCGAGCTTCTACTGCTGCCACTCTTTTCTTCCTGTTTCTCACCCTCTGGTTCTTTGTTGCCTTTTGCTTTTGCAGCAAAGTCGGCACGTATGACTTCCGAGCTATGGCCTCTCTTTTCCGCCTCTTCCTTTGCATTTTCCACTCCTTTCTCGTTGCAAGTGAAAGTGGAGGTAGGAGAGGGCGAGGTGGTGAGGTGGTGAGGCTAAGGGAGCCACTAACGATGCTGGGGGAGCCACGTCCCCCACTGACGATGCCATTGACGATGGGTGACTATATGGACAGAGAAGAGGAGGAGGCAATGGTGTTGCTCGAAAACTAATAAGGGGAGGAGGAGGAGTTGGAAAGTGGTGGGAGTGTAGAGGATAATGGGAGTTCCACTGACCAATACCAATAGGAGTAGGAGCAGCCTCAAAAGGTAGAACATGAGGCGGTCCTAAAAGGACATGACTATACATAGGCTGAGCAAAAGTAGGGGAGGGAAGGCAGGGGCAGAGGGGGCAGATGATATTGCGTCCTCGGACGAGGACCTTGACTCCAATTACCATAATTCCTTTGACCATAATTACCATAATTCTTTGGTAATCATAATTCCTTTGACCATAATTACCGTAATTCTTTTGATAATCATAATTCCTTTGACCATAATTACCATAATTCCTTTGATATGACATATCGAAGCTTTCAATTTGGCTAATTAGCTACAAAATTTCATCGTGCCTGCCAAGTAGAAAGATTTCAGAGCCAGAACAAGTTGCGCAAACTGAAATTTACATTTGGGAGCAAGAAATAACGCTCGAAATCAAAATCTAAAGTGTCCTTCAAGAAACAAGATGAAAGGAACACTAAAGTAAGTATTCTAACAAACAAGAAACAAGCTGAGAGGAACACTTTTCAGTATATTTTTATTAAACCCGCAAGCTACCATCCAAGATAACCCACTTGCAAGCTATTCAAAATGTTCGACGCCAGAAACCCAAAATCGGAATTCAACTAGGCACGAAAGAAAATGAAATTAAGAACTCACCAAAGAAAAAAGAGAGTCCAGCATTGGGTGGTTGGCGACAATGGTGGCCAGGGCTCCGACGGCGACGGTGGTGGCTAGGCTTCGACGGAGACGGTGGTGGCTGGTTCCGACAGCGAAGGTCGTGGTTAGGCAGCGATGGCGACGGCGACGGTCGTGGTTAGGCGGTCGTGGAGTTGAAAAGGAGCAGTGGAGAAGATTGGGAAGAGAGAAGGCCTTCTTTCTGCATATAAGTGGAAGTAAAGAGGACTTCTTAATCACTGGAGTTTGCCCCAGTGGCCACCCTTCCAACTTGGAAGGAGGAGGTGGGGGGTTCGAATCCCCACCTTCTCAGAGCGGGTTGTGGTGGGGACGAATTAGTTTCAAGAGTGGGTTTCGACTCCCACGCTTTGTAAGAAGACAAGGTAAAAGTCTGAAAGTAAGAGTTAGAGTAGGAATAGAATATGACTGACAAAAAAAAAAATAAAGACTTCTTCATAGCTAGCAAAATTAATTGCAAGCAAGCTACAAGGTAAAAGAGAGTCTAGCTCTCGGTTGGAGAAAATATTGGGTATGTGAGACGCTCCAGCGTGACAAACAAGTCGTAGGAGGACGACATGTGTCCTCGTGTCAGGCGCCATTTTTAAAAAAATTTCGGACTGACTAAGTGAGGGTTTCTTCTTCTGAATCTCTTTCTTCACGCCTCGTGCGGGAGGACCTGGTCCGTCTCTCTCCCTGTTCTCCTCTCTCTACTCTCTATCTCTCTCCCCTCTGCCTCCGCTGGTTGCTTCCATTGCCCCCCACCCTGACGCCGACGCCAACGCCGCCGACGCTCCTCCACCTCCCTCTCGCGACGTCCGCTCTGTTCTCTCTCTCCTCCTCCGCAAAGTCGTGCCTCTCTTCCAGTGAAATGCGACACCGACGGCCCTCCGCCTCCGCCCGCTGGACGCCTCCATCATCCTTTACTCCGACTCCGACGCCGACGCAGCCTCCGCCTCCTCCCCTGAACTCGACTCTAACGCTGACGCCCCTCCGCCTCCCTCTCGCGACCTCTAGTCCACTCTCTCTCTCTCAACTCCGACTCCGATGCCGACTCAACCTCCGCCTCCTCCCCTGAACCCAACTCTAACACCGACACCCCTCTGCCTCCTTCTCGCGACCTCTAATCCGCTCTCTCTCTCTCTCTCTCTCTCTCTCTCTCTCTCTCTCTTCCTCAAAGTTGCGCCTCTCTTCTAGCAAACCCCGCTAGTCCACTCTCTCTCTCTCTCTCTCATCCTCGAGACGGCCCTCCACCTCCGCCTCCGCCAGTTGCCTCCGTCGCCCTCGACTTCGACTCCGATGCCGACTCAACCTCCGCCTCCTCCCCTACTCCCCTGAACCCAACTCTAACACCGACACCCCTCCGCCTCCTTCTCGCGACCTCTAATCCGCTCTCTCTCTCTCTCTCTCTCACGCCGACGGTCCTCCGCTAGTTGCCTCCGTCGGCATCGCAATCCATCGCTCCTGACTCCTCCGCCTCCGCCTCCGCCTACACACCCGAAGCCAACGTGTCGAACCACGACGGCGAAAATGGAGAGAGATGACGAGCTCGACGGCACCAGTGACAGCGACGAAGCAGAAGACGGAGACAAAGAGGAGGGTGTGGTCTCTTTGACGTGCCCGGTTCGCCCGGCTTACATTCCCGAAGGCCTCGGCCTCGTCGCGTCGGCGTTGGAGTTGGAGTCGAGGACCATGGAGGCAACCGGCGGAGGCGGAGGTGGAGGGCCATCGGCGTCGCGTTTTGCTGGAAGAGAGGCACGACTTCGCGAACGAGGAGAGAGAGAGCAGAGCGGACGTCACGAGAGGGAGGTGGAGAAGCGTCAGCGGCGTCGACGTTAGGGTGGGGGGCGATGGAAGCAACCAGTGGAGGCAGAGGGAAGCGAAACATAGAGGAGAGAGAGGAGAACGGGAAGAGAGACGGACCAGGTCCTCCTGCACGAGGCGCGAAGAAAGAGATTCAAAAGAGAAAACCCTCACTCACTCAGTCCGAAATTTTTTTAAAAATGACACCTAACACGAGGACACGTGTCGTCCTCCTACTGTCTTCTTGTTTGCCACGCTGGAGTGTCTCATATACCCAATATTTGGTTCGTGTGTGCAGTGGGACAAGACTTGGACTTTAATGGGCTTTAAGATTGTTACAGTGGATAAGAGAGGAGGAAGAGACGAGACGTTTACGAGGTTGGTTCAGAGAGAGAGTTGGACGTTTACGTGGGATACAAATTTTGTCCTCAACGCAATCATTACAAAGGCTCAGCTTTTTTAATGATTTATATTTTATTTTATTATTGAAAAGTTACGCTATCCGAGGAATGTGAGGCTCATCCCCAGCCGTCCGATCTCCTTCGCAAGCCTCCTCTCCCTCAGATTATGGATTAATAATGAAGGAACTTTTTTTGACTTAGCACCCAAAAAGACCAGCCAAAAGCGATGAATATCCACCGGCTATGGCTTCTTTCTCCTATCTTTGTCGGTGTCAATGTTAAATCTCCTAGGAGAATATAATATAATTATTAAATTTTTTTGTAAGAAATTTCTTGTGCTTATAAAGTTCTTGATAACTACTATACGACAACTAGTCGAGACCAGCTTCCCATAATATTGTAATTCATGATTGTAAAATCTAATAAGAAACAATCTAAACTATTATTATAATGATAGCTCATTATTTAAAAGCAATAATAGAGTTATTATCTAATGATTAGGAATAATAATTGAGGCCATTTTTTTTTAAAAGGTCTTATAACTTGTAATTGAGAATTTTTTGAAACAGTGACATACCAAAAAAAAACCTCATAACTTGTAATTGAGAATTTTTGTGGAAGCCTCGTCCCGCTAATAGTAGGGGATAAGGCTCGGTTTTTTGCTATTGCCGAACTAAGTTTCTCATATCACAATCAGATATTCCCCTTCCTTGGGCATTCTATTCCAGGCATTTCTTCCTCAATAAGCAAAAACCGGGGCACAAGTCTTCACCCCAAATCCAAGCTACCATCCAACAGCGAATTTCGAGAACGACTAGAACAAAGATAAGAGGGCACGACATTCCAATGCATCCTAAACTAACGAAATCGGACACCTCCCTCGGGGACAAGGAAAGGGGGCGCCGGTTCCAATTCCGAAGAGGAGGAGAGGGGGGAAGGCGAGGAGACTTACACGAGAGGAAGTAGGAGACGGCGAAGATGACCAGGGCCCACGACACGGTCCGAGCCTTCGCCTCCTCGATCAGATCGTGCACGGCGAAGATGACGAATATCCAATTTGAGGATGGAGAGCTTGAGGGGCTCCTACGGGAGCTGGCTGTAGGAGAAGCTTTTCCTGGAGATCCCGCCAACGACCATCGCCAGCGGCGAGAAGGGCAGCGACACGGACGATCGGTGCCTGTACACCATCCTCCCCTCGCGGAGGGATCCGTCGCCGCCCCAATAGTCTGACAAGAGTAGCGTACCTTTTTGTTGACCTCCCAATTATGGCCCTGATAAAATCACTCATGTTCATAAATAAGATAAGAAATGAAAGCTATGATGTTTGTTCCTTTATAACATTCATTCATTATTGTATTGTCCGTTTAATTTTATACTTTTGACTTCCGCGTGTGTTATAAGTGAAAAGATTAATAACTTGCGTTTGTATGTGGCAGACTGAGACGTCATATTATGTGCCTATCTATACATTTGCAATAAAAGCTATACACGTGTTCAACTTTGTTTTTGTCAATTGCCTACCATATCTCAAGTGGAACAATGTCAAACAATCTCATGCAAGATATGTTGGATCATGTACCATTGATCATGGAAGCTGCCAAAAGAGATAAAGACTTGGCGAAATCTATGTGTCCAGTCACTTTTCTCGAGGAACATCAAGCTCATAAACTTTCACGTAAGGAAATTCTAGCTGCATGTCAATGTGAAGAAGGACGCAAGCAACACTTATAAATGATGAACGTACCAAACGATCAGTAATAAACCTCGTGCCCGATCTTAAGATGGGGGTTTTACTAATGCTTTACAAAGAAAGAACTCTTCTTCCACTAGCTCAGTCTTAGTTTTCTTAAATTAATGGTTTGATTGTGATTGTACACATGGAAGAGAATATTGGGGTCACAGGAGAAAAGGCTCTTAGAGTGCACAATGCAAATTTTGCAAAGAAGATAAACAGAGAGATGGAAAGCAAGGCACTCTTCCATTTTACCAGCCTCACTATTCGTTTTATATGACACCAAATGTACAGCTATGATGAAATAATCAAAAGTTGAAGCATGACATTACTTGTGCTAAGAATGTGGAAAACTGGAAGTTATGTCTTTTATCCAACTATATTCAATAGAAAACATTTAGCACTTAAGCCCGAATCAATAACTCATTCTTTGAGTGGACCCCCCCCAAAAAAAAAAAAAACTTTTCTAGTAAAATCATGGTGGATACATTACAAAATTACTTACTATAAGTCTAAAATGCGAAACACAATCTACAAATAGCAAAAGGCTGGAAAACTTACATTATGATAGTGTGAGTGATTCCGGAGACCTCCAAGTTCAAGTTCATCATCTCCCTATGAATGTTGCTCTCGGGCATGGTCTTTGTCATAGAATGAGAGAAGTTGTAAGTCATGGTCCAACAAAAGAAAATGACAGAAACTAAAAGCACTAGTTACCTTAATGAAAAGATGGTCCATTCATATTGTTTCATATACCATCGACTCCTTTAGAAATGAAATCCTGAACTAATTGAGCCCACCAGCGATGGACTCTTGACTATGTAAATTTAGGGAATACACAAGGATCGGGCCACACCTCCCCTGACAAGAAAACAATTACTTAGCATTTACATACATACATATAGACTTATTTTCAGCTAAATCCAAATGACTCAGCATGTCAACATTTGAAAGGTTTTTAAGGGTTACTCAATTTTCAAATGCTACAAAAAAGCAAACGACGAAAATTAAAAAGCAAAAACAGATAGACAACGACAAAAATTAGCCAAAACCACGGTGAAAGACAACGAAATACCAACAAATAGAGTTCCATCTGCTGCTTTGATGCAGACATCAGTTTTGCAACCACTGTCATAGACATAAGGCCCCTCTTCACGTTTAATACTAGGATCAAGTTTCCAGATGGCTTTGAACCCATCTTGGTGGAGAATATCTACCAAAGATTTTGGATCAGAGAAGCAGTCTTGAGAATAAATCCTCCGTTTCAGTTTCCATGCTGAAAATATTACTGTTAGACAAGTTGGCGAGCCAAGAAGTCCCAGACATGAATGTGCTTTGGAGGCTTCAAACATAAATGGCCACCAATATTAAAGGACTCAGTGAACTAAATGTATGGTAGCGATGGACAAAATAGTGATGCATAGCTGATTCATCACTGTATCTTAGGTTGAAAATAGAATATCCAAAGGACATTGATCATTGCAGTGCCTTCGAAGTGTATTAACTAACGACATATTACACACGACCTATCCCACTTCCAAAATGAATAACATCTTCTTCTAGATCATTACTAGATGAAAAACAGATTTTCGTTGATATTTGGCAATATTCTTCACATCTTACATGTAGAAGTAGATATATGCTTTGCTTTAGGTCAAATTTCATGTAGATATATAGTTATACTTTGTTTTAGGTGATAAGTGCACAACGTCTTTAATTTTAGATTAATTAAATCTTTTAAGTCTAAACTAATTAAAGTTGTCTAACAAGCTTAATTGCTTTAATTTTCAGCGCGGAGGACTATCCGGCGGTTGACAAGTCAAACGTTTGAATATCACGTGTTCTTGAAAATAAATAAAAAGAAATTGCCACTAATTTGGTACGTGGTTTTCTAAAGAAAGGTAGCATGTGCTGTTTTACGAGAAAATCTCGGGTTGGCCTAAACCACGTCGTGGGGACAGCCCATTTAATGGACGACGCGTGGCGCCACGTTTCATCGGGTCCCACCACTCTCTCTCTCCTCCTCTCTCCACTGCGCTTGCGTTTCTTCTTTTATTCTTGTGGGCGCCATGACCATGGAGCTCGAGCTTGGGTAGCCCTGGTATTTTCTCCGTGCTACCTTCTTTAGAAAACCACGTACCAAATTAGTGGCATTTTCTTTTTATTTATTTTCACGAACACGTGATATTCAAACGTTTGACTTGTCAACCGCCGGATAGTCCTCCACGCTGAAAATTAAAGCAATTAATGCAATTAAGCTTGTCAGACAACTTTAATTAGTTTAGACTTAAAAGATTTAATTAATCTATAAATTGACTAATAATAAGTAAGAACAAGGCTGCGGGTTAATTCATTTAGTAGAAAAAATAATTGATGATAATTAAAATCTTATCTACTAATCATGATCGTGATTTTATGTTTGGAAAAAAATTATAGATATGCAGTGACCGTCAAACAACTATTTTTTTTTTCCTTTTAACACTTGAAGATTATCAACACTTTAAAATGAGTTCTTTAATTTCCTAACACTGATTTCTCAACATTGTCAAATAGGCCAAAATCCACATTAATCAATACATTGATGTAAATAGAATAAGGCTATGTGATTGGATTATGCTTACACCTCAATTTTGTCAAGAACAAAGAACATCTCACAAAAATCATTGTATTGAGGTTTTCTAGAGATGCATGCTTTTAAAAGTAGCAATGCATCTTTATGAATATCTATAATGACAAAAAGAATATAAAATACCATAAGTTTAAAGTGTGTTTGAACTAGCTTTTACTTATTATTACTTTTTTTTTAATCTCGTAGCACCTGTGCTTTGACTTTGTTTTTAGTCATAAGCATCCGAGGCATTCGTAATACATAAATGTCCAACACATGGATTCACCGGATCTTTCTTATTGTCTCTTTCCACATCTTTGTCATTATGGATCATATATGAGTACCCGGCAATGGGTCTTCTTACTCAGTAGACAATTCATCATTTTTGTTTCCGTTCCTTTTAATTACCTAATGAAGATCTAGTGTTGATTTTCTGTTGAAATTGTTACAGCTCTTTCAATATACGCAGAAATATGAGAATATTAGTGTTGCAAGTTATAACGGTTATATAAAGTGTGCAAAGACAAGCCACAACCTCTTGAATGCACCGGAAGTCTTCCGGATGCCTCAATGTGAATCAATGTCTTTATTAAGTAATGTTTTTCAACAAATGAAGCAGGACGGGCTGAAATCAGATATCGTTACGAATGGTATAGGGCGTGACTCTTACCTCATATTGGTTAGCTTTCTTTAAGTAATCAAATTAGCAACTTGTGCAAAATGGATTTATGACCAATAGAGAGCTAAATTTAATGTGATATCTATTGTTAGATTACATTGGACTTTCGATACGTATAGAATTAAGTTGTTTAATCATTTGGGCCTGAGTGGTTTGGACCATTTGAACCGTAGGAAAAGCCCAAAATCCGAGGCCAGGGTCTGGCCCGTATTCACCTGCGCACTATCACGCTCGTCCTCATTCCTCCCCACGATGAAGCAAACCGAGATTTTAGATTCCACGTGCGGCATTGTTCCAATCGCAACCGTCCATTTCAAATGACGGTTACTGCTCATGAGAAGAGAACCGCTTCTTACTCCTCTGCCCTCCAAAACCAGCCTTTGCCTTACGCTGCTAATTGCTGCAAAAAAATAAAATAAAAATAAATAAAAAATAACCCCACAAAATCGAATTTCACATTATTCATTTGAGAAATAATCCTCAACCGTTCCCGCCTTCGTCGGTTTTCACCCGCATCGCTCTTTTGCTCGGTTAGGTTTTAATCGGCCATCGTTGGCATGAAGCTCTCTTTCGACACCTCGAAGAAGCCCCTGAAGCCAGCCGCCAAGCCCCTCTACACCACCTTTCGCTTCGCTGCCGCCACCGCTGTCGGTTCCGAAGCACCGCCTTGATTGGCGCGTGAGCAATTACCCAATTTGATTCCTCCGAGACCCCCGACGGATGACGTGAACTGCAGAAACCTGCTAGTCATCCGCCAAAGCCCAACAAGTGGTGGCCCCCCTGGAGGATGAAGAACCTCGACTCGCCTCTCCACTAAAGAGCAGTCACGTGTTGTAATCGAGAGAGAGAACGAGGAAGAGAGACAGAGAGACAGAGAGCAAGAATGGCGGGTGGAGGATTTGTAGAAGCCAGGCAGCTGAAAAGGGCGCATCTTTATGAATACCGGATCACTTGGTATTTCGTATTCGCCTGCATTATTGCGGCCCTTGGCGGATCGCCTTTTGGGTACGATCTGGGCGTTTCGGGTGATCTTTTTTTTCTTTCGTCTCGCCTTTTTGCTTGGATTTTGAATGCGTCTGCTGCGATGTTTCGTGAATTGCGAAGCTTTATCCGGGGAAGATAACCTTTTTTGGTGTTTGTGGAAGATAAATGCGGAATCTTGATTGAAGGTTGATGCAAAAGGGGTTGCTTTTTGTCCCGGAAGTAGTTGTGAATATGCAGGGAAGGGGAGAGATTTCTGAAAGTACTAATTTCACTGGGTGTTCATGTCAGCCAGTGCTGTTCTTGGTCGTGTCTTTGGTATTAATCTGGATTTTTTGACGTATGCATTTCATCATTCTCGATTCCTCTGGTCCGAAACAGAATGAAATTTAGGAAGAGAATCGCCCTTTGAATTACCCAGAAACGAACGATCTTGAAAATTAGCAGATGCCAATGGCTGTGCCAGGAAGAAGATAATCCCTTGTTCAACCCGAGTTCTTTAAAAATCGACGACCAATGATCTTGATACTTGCATTCGTTTCAGGTGAAGTGACCTCCATGGACGATTTCCTGAAGGAGTTCTTCCCGAAAAGTGAACCGGAGAAAGCAAAAGCATCTGAACGAGACCAATTACTGCAAGTACGACAACCAGATCCTGACGCTCTTCACTTCTTCTCTCTACTTTGCGGGCCTGGTTACTTGAAGATGAGGCCAACACCAGTGCTGTGTTGTACAGCCTCACTATCCGCCAGAGAGAAATGTTGGAGAGCTGTCGGCGGTGGACGGTGAGGTCAAGCCCGAAGCGCCCAGACTATCGGGTAGCCTGGATGATTCCCGGGTGAAACTGAGGCAGGAGCCGGCAAAGTTGGGGGATGATCCGGGTTACGAGGACATGCCCGTGGAGGAATTTGCAGCGGCATATCTTAGAGGGGTTTTGGATGGCAAGAGGGGGAAGGGGTGGGAAAGAACGCCAAGGAGGATGTTCCGGTTGGATGCAAGGCTTTTATGCTTCCTGTACTGCAAATTCTGCCCCTTCTTTTTATCTGGTCTTTTTCGTTTTGTTAACAAATGATAGTTCAAATCCTTAGAATCTTTCCTACCGAAGCTCTCGAAACTTTTGCCAAAAAACTCGAGGCATGTTTACTGCTTTTTTCCCACCATTTGCTTTTTATAACATGTAAAGGCTTCACTTAAGTGGTTTTCCTGAGGGGTATCCATGATAAGCCGATTTATAGACATAGAAAAGTCAAATGTATTCATTTTATCAGGATATCATGTATGATTCTTGTTACCATGAACTCTCTGTTTGCCTGTCTTTAAATGAAGAAAACGCTTCATGCTAATGAATGAAGTTGTCAAAATAAATATTTTTGTCTCTCTATGACTTTTCTTTTCTTAAGAAACATGTATATGTGGATTTCTAGTTTAACACTAAATGGACTTTACAGGACCACCGGAATGACTCGACAATGTTCTTGATAGTCTGTTTATTACTTTTATCGCTTGAATTAACGATATAGCTTGCATATATTGTCAGGAACTGTGCTTATGCCACCAAAGTGCTCCTTAGGCTATTATCAATGGTGCTGGATCTATGACTCCGATAACAAAGTTTGAGAGGTTGGCTCTTCCGATGCATCTTGCTTGATTCTACAGTCTTTCCTCCTCAACCCGCATTTCCTTCTACCTGATTGAATAACAATGTCCAACTTTCACTGTATGCTGTGGGCATATCATTTATGAGTCAATGCATGATAGTTCTTTAGTCATTGCAGATCACAAGTAAATTTAGAGAAAAGAAGATTCCTCGTGATGTCGTATGGATGCATACAGATTATATGGATGGGTTTTGCTGCTTCGCTTTTCACAAGGCATGGAATCCCATTTTGTGTTAACCCTATTATTGCCTTGTTTGGAAAAATAACATGTTACCTTCCTAAAGTAGGTCTAATTTAACATCATCTACCTCACTTTCAATAGGTATCAAACCACTCGCAACTTATGTCTAGAATTGATTGTTTATCCAATTTCGAAAAGACGTTGTGCACTTATCACCTAAAACAAAGCATAACTATATATCTACATGAAATTTGACCTAAAGCAAAGCATATATCTACTTCTACATGTAAGATGTGAAGAATATTGCCAAATATCAACGAAAATCTGTTTTTCATCTAGTAATGATCTAGAAGAAGATGTTGTTATTCATTTTGGAAGTGGGATAGGTCATGTGTAATATGTCGTTAGTTAATACACTTCGAAGGCACTGCAATGATCAATGTCCTTTGGATATTCTATTTTCAACCTAAGATACAGTGATGACGCAGCCATGCATCACTATTTTGTCCATCGCTACCATACATTTAGTTCACTGAGTCCTTTAATATTGGTGGCCATTTATGTTTGAAGCCTCCAAAGCACATTCATGTCTGGGACTTCTTGCCTCGCCAACTTGTCTAACAGTAATATTTTCAGCATGGAAACTGAAACGGAGGATTTATTCTCAAGACTGCTTCTCTGATCCAAAATCTTTGGTAGATATTCTCCACCAAGATGGGTTCAAAGCCATCTGGAAACTTGATCCTAGTATTAAACGTGAAGAGGGGCCTTATGTCTATGACAGTGGTTGCAAAACTGATGTCTGCATCAAAGCAGCAGATGGAACTCTATTTGTTGGTATTTCGTTGTCTTTCACCGTGGTTTTGGCTAATTTTTGTTGTTGTCTATCTGGTTTTGCTTTTTTACTTTTCGTCTTTTGCTTTAACCCTTAAAACCTTTCAAATGTTGACATGTCGAGTCATTTGGATTTAGCTGAAAATAAGTCTATATGTATGTATGTAAATGCTAAGTAATTGTTTTCTTGTCAGGGGAGGTGTGGCTCGATCCTTGTGTATTCCCTAAATTTACACAGTCAAGAGTCCATCGCTGGTGGGTTCAGTTAGTTCAGGATTTCATTTCTAAAGGAGTTGATGGTATATGAAACGATATGAATGAACCATCTTTTCATTAAGGTAACTAGTGCTTTTAGTTTCTGTCATTTTCTTTTGTTGGACCATGGCTCACAACTCCTCTCATTAATGACAAAGACCATGCTCGAGAGCAACATTCACAGGGGAGATGATGAACTTGGAGGTCTCCAGAATCACTCACACTATCATAATGTAAGTTTTCCAGCCTTTTGTTATTTGTAGCTTGTGTTTCACATTTTAGAGTTATATTGAAATAGATAGTAAGTAATTTTGTAATGTATCCACCACGATTTTACTAGAAAAATTTCTTTTTTTTTGGGGGGAGGGGTCCACTTAAAGAATGAGTTATTGATTCGGGGTTAAGTGCTAAATGTTTTCTATTGAATATAGTTGGATAAAAGACATAACTTCCAGTTTTCCACATTCTTAGCACAAGTATTGTCATGCTTCAACTTTTGATTATTTCATCATAGCTGTACATTTGGTGTCATATAAAACGAATAGTGAGGCTGGTAAAATGGAAGAGTGCCTTGCTTTCCATCTCTTCGTTTATCTTCTTTGCAAAATTTGCATTGTGCACTCTAAGAGCCTTTTCTCTTGTGACCCCAATATTCTCTTCCATGTGTACAATCACAATCAAACCATTAATTAAAGAAAACTGAGAATGAGCTAGTGGAAGAAGAGTTCTTTCTTTGTAAGCATTAGTAAAACCCTCATCTTAAGATCAGGTAGGAGGTTTATTACTGATCGTTTGGTACTTTCATCATTTATAAGTGTTGCTTGCGTCCTTCTTCACATAGACATGCAGCTAGAATGTCCTTACGTGAAAGTTTATGAGCTTGATGTTCCTCGAGAAAAGTGACTAGACACACAGATTTCGCCAAGTCGTTATCTCTTTTGGCAGCTTCCATGATCAATGGAATTGTTTGACATTGTTCCACTTGAGATATGGTAGGCAATTGACAAAAACAAAGTTGAACATGTGTATAGCTTTTATTGCAAATGTATAGATAGGCACATAATGTGACGTCTCAGTCTGCCACATACAAACGCAAGTTATTAATCTTTTCACTTATAACACATGCGGAAGTCAAAAGTATAAAATCAAACGGACAATACAATAATGAACGAATGCTATAAAGGAGCAAACATCATAGCTTTCATTTCTTATATTATTTATGAACATGAGTGATTTTATCAGGGCCATAATTGGGAGGTCAACAAAAAGGTACGCTACTCCCGTCAGACTACTGAGGCGGCGACGGCGGCGGCAACGGATCCCTCCGCGAGGGGAGGATGGTGTACAGGCGCCGGTCGTCCATGTCGCTGCCCTTCTGATCGAGGAGACAAAGGCTCGGACCCTGTCGTGGGCCCTGGTCATCTTCACTGTCTCCTGCTTCCTCTCGCGTAAGTCTCCTCGCCTTCCCCTCTCTCCTCCTCTTCGGAATTGGGAACCGGCGCCCCCCTTTCCTTGTCCCCGAGGGAGGTGTCTGATTTCATTAGTTTAGGATGCATTGGAATGTCGTGCCCTCTTATCTTTGTTCTTGTCGTTCTCGAAATTCGATGTTGGATGGTAGCTTGGATTTGGGGTGAAGATTTGTGCCTCGGTTTTTGCTTATTGAGGAAGAAATGCCTGGAATAGAATGCCCAAGGAAGGGGAATATCTAATTGTGATATGAGAAACTTAGTTCGGCAATAGCAAAAAACCGAGCATTATCCCCTACTATTAGCGGGACGAGGCTTCCACAAAAATTTGGCACTAGGTTTAAGTTACTTGGACGTTTTTTGGATTATGAATTATTAGTGAATTACAATTTGTTCGATTTACAACGTTTTCAGTGGTGCTTTCGGGTTGTCGATGCACCCTCTTCCATTATGTGGAAATGCGTGGTATCCAAATGCAGCTATCAACAGCTAAGGGTTACTAGCATTTTAGCCTTGTTATTAATTCTACTGTGGAGAATTAGGAATGTACATATGGATCCACTTATTACTGTGATCTTTTTTTTTTTTCCTTCTTCCTGAAAACATATAATAAAAAAAAAATTACCATTGTAGATTTGCATACGTTACTGAACCTGGACTTTGAGTCTCACACTTAACTGTTGAAATGTGCATGCAAGATTAGGCATATCCCTAGACACCGATGAGTGGGTAACTTAGCATTAAAAAGTACACGGGCAGCACCACCTACCCCGCTCCCCAGCTAAACACACTCAACCCACACACGCGCACACGGATAGATTAAGATGTCCTTGGCCGAATATCCACCGGCTCATGGCTTCTTTTTCCTATTTTTGTCGTCAATGTCACATCGCTTAGGAGAATATAATATAATAATAATAATTTTTTTGTAAGAAATTCCTTGATAACAACTATATAACGAACGAGTCGAGACCACCTTCTCATAATATTATAATTCATGATTGTAAAATCTAATAGAAAACAATCTAAACTATTATTATAATGATAGCCCATTATTTAAAAGCAATATTAGAGTTTTTATCTAGTGATTATGAATGATATTTGAGTCCATTTTTTTTTGTAAGTCTCATAACTTTTAATTGAGAATTTTTTGGAACAGTGACATAAAAAATAATAATAATAAAGTCTCATAACTTGTAATTGAGAATGTTCTAAACTTGTAATTGAGAATTTTTAGAACAGTCACATACTTTAGAATGCTTTGGTGTAATGAACCGCAAGCCCTTCAACCAACATATATGCACATCAGCATCAAGCAAACTAGATCGATGTATTAAAAAAAAATATATATACTACATCGAAAAAGTTCAGCGAAATTTAAAATCTGCCCACATCACCAAATCTGCCGTCGTAAACTTCTTCGTAGGACTCGCTCGGGCCAACCTAGACCGGGTAAGCCGTGACCACCACGTCAGCCTTGGGGGCGGCCGAGTGATTGGCGGCAGTGAGCTTGTCACTGAATTTGTAGGAGAAGTGGAGCTCCCCCTTGGGCTTCCTGGTAGCTTGCGCACCTGGTAGGTCATGGTGGTCGGCTGCGACATTGGCCAGGAGGCCTTGCCGTCGGCGTGGGCGTGAGTAGGGGTGAGGGAGTCGAGGAGCTCCTTGACGGGGATGACGACCTCGCCGACATCCTTGTCGCCGGCTACGATGGTGGATTTGGTGATGTGGGTGGATTTTAAATTTCACCGAACTTTTTCGATGTAGATTTTTCTATTTATTTTTAATACGTAGAACTAGCTTGCCTGCTGATGTACATGTATGTTGGTTGTTGACAATTCTAAGGTATGTGACTGTTCTAAAAATTTCTCAATTACAAGTTATGAGGCTTTTTTTTTTGTATGTCACTGTTTCCAAAAATTCTCAATTATATGATTTTATTTTTTAAAAAAATGGACTCAAATATCATTTCTAATCACTAGATAATAACTCTAATATTGCTTTTTAAATAATGGGCTATCATTATAATAATAGTTTAGATTGTTTCCTATTAAATTTTACAATCATGAATTATAATATTATGAAAGGGTGGTGTCGACTGGTTTGTTTTATAGTTGTTATCAAGAAATTTATAAGCATAAGAAATTTTTTACAAAATAATAATTGTTATATTATATTCTCCTAAATAATATGACATTGACAACGAAAAAATAGGAAAAGGAAGCCATGAGCCAGTGGATATTCGTCACTTTTGGCTGGTCTTTTTGGGTCCTTAGTCAAAAAAGTTCCTTCATTATTAATCCATAATCCGAGCGAGAGGAGGCTTGTGAAGGAGATCGGACGGCTAGGGATGAGCCTCACATTCATCGGATGGCTTGACCTTCCAATAATAAAATAAAATATAAATTATTAAAAAAGCTGAGCCTTTGTAATGATTGCGTTGTGGACAAAATTTGTATCCCTCGTAAACGTTCAATTCTCTCTCTGAACCAACCTCTTGTCTCTTATCCACTGAGTACAGGAATAGACGCCGAGTAGCACTGCGCCATCACCATGAAATGAACTCAAGAGCAGCAGGAGAAGCGTGGACTATAAATCGGGATTGAGAGTTTGCCGTTGCTGCCTTTGCTAGAAAAATCCACGGAGCATTCTCGAGCTTGAGAGAAGAAGCAATCTCTAAATGGAAGTAGTGCGCTCCTAAAATCTCCGCCCTCCTCCTCGCGAAATCCAAGTAATGCTCCTCTACTCCTTCATTGATCCTTTTTTGAATGAGCAAGTTGTTGCAATCTTAGATTAGAAGGAATGAGTCACTTTCGTGTCCCCTCGCATTTGCATCGTCATGAAGCGACTGCTGTGTTGTTTTTATCCCGTTGCGGGTGAGATGGTAAAGATATCACCGCCTAATGTCATCTCTAGATGTATTGATGGACTCACAAGTAAAAAATACATAACTAACCATGATGCTTAATTATTTCATTCACTGAAATTAAAGTAAAATTTTGATATTCGCAAGTGTATCATCTCTAGATGTATTGATGGAGTTGCGAATATCAAAATTTTACTTTAATTTCAGTGAATGAAATAATTGAGCATCGTGGTTAGTTATGTATCTCCACCAATACATCTAGAGATGATATTAGGCGGTGATATATTTACGATCTCACCTGCAACTGGATAAAAAACAACACAGCGGTCACATCATGACGATGCAAATGGATGCAAAAGTGACTCGTTCCTTCTATTCTAAGATTGCAACAATTTACTCGTTCGAAAAAAGGATCAATGAAGGACTAGAGGAGTATTAACATGAATTTCGTGAGGAGGAGGGGTTGGAGGGGTAGAGATTTCAGGAGCGCACTTCTCGTCGATCAGGCAACAACTTCCATTTGGAGATTGCTTCTTCTCTCAAGCTCGAGAATGCTCCGTGGATTTTTCTGGCAAAGGCAGCGACAGCAAACTCTCAATCCCGAGTTGTAGTCCACGCTTCTCCTGCTGCTCTTGATTTCATGGTGGTGGCGCGGTGCTACTCGACGTCTACTCCTGTACACGAACCAGGAGCTAGACTCCCTCCTACCTTGTAGCTTGCAATTAATAGCCTGCAATTTTTTGCTAGCTATGAAGTCTTCTCTTTACTTTCACTTATAAGCAGGAAGAAGGCCTTCTCTCTCCCCGATCTTCTCGGCCGCTCCTTTTCGACTCCACGACCGGCCAACCCCGACCGTTGCAGTCGGAACCAACCAAAACCGTCGCCGTCGAAACCAGCCACCATAGTCTCCGTCGAAGCCCAGCCACCATCGTCATCGTCGAAGCCTTGGCCACCACCGTCGCTAGCCACCCAATGTCGGACTCTCTTTTTGCTTCGGTGAGTTCTCGATTCCATTTTCTTTCGTGCCTAGTTGAATTCCGGTTTTGGTTTCTGGCGTCGAACATTTTGAATTTGGGTTTTAGGTTTCTGGCATGTTCTCTACTTAGTCGTTAGTCGTGGAAGAACAAGCTGTTCACCTTGTAGACGGAGGAGACATAGAAAGTGTGCCATGCGTGATTCGTAAGATTCTATAGTAGCACCCATATCTTATTTTATTTCACTTAGCCTACTCCACTCACGCATTTCAACCAGGCGCAGCAGAATTCTTATCCACTGGCTTAGATGAGCGGCTCTTGGTTCACTTCCTTGAGAAGGGCTTTCTGTAACTAAGAAAAGAGAATTTTTTGTTGACCCATATGATCTCAGGCTCACAAAGAGGAGAGGATGAAACTGACAATTTTACACTTAGAGATTGAGCTCGTCAGTGATCTTTTCCATGGTGTCTAGAGAAAGCAGCTTTGAAGGCATTTCCTTATATCTTTACCATGATAAAATTTGTTTGAGCGTCTCCCGGTGATTAATAGCTTGCGGGTTAATAGAAATATACTAAAAAGTGTTCCTCTCAGCTTGTTTCTTATTTGTTGGAAAACTTACTTTAGTGTTCCTCTCATCTTGTTTCTTGTTTGTTAGAAGACTTACTTTTTGCAATGTGGATGTCAGGTTGGAGCAATTTTAAATCAATCGAATGAAGGACACTTTAGATTTTGATTTTGAGCGTTATTTCTTGCTGCCAAATGTAAATTTCAGCTTGCGCAACTTGTTCTGGCTCTGAAATCTTTCTACTTGGCAGGCACAATATGCTTTGGCAAGAAATTTTGTAGCTAATTAGCCAAATTGAAAGCTTCGATATGTCATATCAAAGGAATTACCAAAGGAATTACGGTAATTATGGTCAAATGAATTATGATTACCAAAGGAATCACGGTAATTATGGTAAAAGGAATTATGGTAATTAGAGTCAAGGTCGGACGCAATATCATCTGCCCCCTCTGTCCCCTGCCTTCCCTCCCCCTACTTTTGCTCAGCCTATGTATAGACATGTCCTTCTAAGACCGCCTCATGTTCAAACTTTTGAGGCTGCTCCTACTCCTATTGGTATTGGTATTGGTCAGCGGAACTCCCATTATCCTCTACACTCCCACCACTTTCCAACTCCTCCTCCTCTCCTTATTAGTTTTCTAGCAGCACCATTGCCTCCTTCTCCACTTCTCTATCCATATACTCACCCATCGTCAGTGGGGGACGTGGTTCCCCCAACATCGTCAGTGGCTCCCTTAGCCTCACCACCTTGCCCTCGCCTACCTCTACTTTCACATGCAATGAGAAAAGAGTGGAAAATGCAGAGGAAGAGGCGGAAAAGAGAGGTCATAGCTTGGAAGTCATATGTGCCGACTCTGCTGCAAAAGCAAAAGGCAACAGAGAAACAGAGGGTGAGGAACGGGAAGAAAAGAGCGGCAGCGGTAGAAGCTCGGAAGAAATTATCCTCAACCCGTGGTAAGCATGTATAGAATATTTGATATTTGTTATGTGCAAATTAGGGACATATTGTCAAGTTTGTCAAAGAGGACTAGTGACTAGCACAACTAGTGTCCAACCTTCCTGAAACTTATGCAATGGGCCATTTGACTCCATACGCTTCAATATTAGTCAGATTGCATCATGTGCATTGGCTGCTCAATATGAAACTTATGCAACGGCATGTCATGTAGATGGGCTTATGACCACATTCGACCTGAACATGCCACCCTCATCCGTTGAAGATGCAAAAACCTCTGAAGGTTCTCTTGATTTTGCTGCAGTTACCCCAGAAAAGGTTCTCACGGTAGATAAAAGGCTGGAGCATAACCTGGCCGAGGTGGACAGAGATGCCACCAAGAGGCTCAGACTTGAGATCGGTGGACAAGATAAACAACTCCAAGAGCCTGTGATGGGGTCGCCATCTTGTGAAACTTATGCAATGGCATGTCATGCAAATGAGCTTGTGAGCACATTCGACCTGAACTTACAACCCTCATCAACTGAAGATGCAAACACCTCCCAAGGTCCTCTTGATTAAACCCAGAAGCTGCCTCCATTCCTGTGCCTAAGCTTAAAACTGTGACGCGGACCTAGCGTAAGTCTTAACCTTCTTGACCACTCGAGTTAGTCACGTATGATTATCATTCTTTGGAATGTAATAATACTTTTCCTGGTGGTAAGACATTTTAGCAGACAATGATTCTTGCATTTTCTATTTCTACCCTCTAATCTTTCCAATTAATTGAACTTATTTCAAATAATTGTCAAACATATACTCCATGAGAGAGCCAAGGACACCAAACAGAAAGAGAAAACAAGAGTTTGATGAGCCTAGCCTTAGATCCAAATGAAAGAAATTTCTCATTTTGTCATGATATCTAGTAAAATGTACATAGGAGTTAAATGGTTCCTGCAATCTTACAGTTTTTGTTTACTATTTTGCAGGTATGAAATACTAGAGGGACACCCTCTTATGAATGGGGTCAGTCAACATTGCATCTTCTTATAACTATGACAATGTATGTTCACTTTCTTCACTTTGTGTTAATGCCATTTTCCCATTTGTAGCTGGACAAGCTAGAAGCAGATGATCCGTCCAAATACCTCCTCACAATATGGACACCAGGTGAGTAAAGAAAATAAAGGAGGTTAAAGAGTCCAAGTTCATTACATTGATGGCTATTTGCAGAGATATCAACAATAAAAAATGGAAAATTTTCGGTCAAGTTGACTCCAGTGTATTTCTTTGGGTATTTGAAATGGTTTCACAATCAGGCACAACAGCTTCTTCTGTTCAACCACTTGAACATAGGTGCAATTCCCAAGATTTTGGCACTCTCTGCAACTCGTGCAATAGTATAAGAGAAGCAAATTCGCAGACTGTTCGAGGAACATTTCTGGTGAGAATATCAGTAATCTCAGTATCTATCCTGTACATAGCAGTATCTCAAGTAATAAAATCCAGTCATTGTCAGTGGACTCTGTTTTGTCAAATATACAATATTCCGGTGAACACCATAAAGAATTCCAATTCATCTAGCCCTTTGGTTTTCAACTCTAGTTTTTTTTAGTAATTTGGCTCTAGATTTGTACATCCTTTTCCTTTTTCTTTACTGAATAAAGTTTTTCGATTATTTCCATGCAAGTGTTGCCACCACTTTGTTCTGAACTTCGGAATCTTGCGATTCTTACAATAGCAGAGTCTCAGGTACTTGGTCTTGAGTCTTTAACTTCAGGAACAAATGTTGGACAGCAAGGATGTCTACATGTAGACAGATTGGCTGCTTTTTTCTGTAAATCTTTCTTGCATACATTGTAAAAGAAAAGCAGAAATGCGGATAAAAGTATCTCTTTTCCTTCAAAGTGAAGTTTTATGAACCAAAAAAAAGAAAGATTTAAGGGACAACTTGACTTATCTGTTGCTTTAATGAAACTAGATTTATTTGCATGAAACAATAATTAAGAAGGCGGCACACTGAAATTGTTTTGTTGTGCGGAACCATTATATTGATTCTTTCACCTAATTTTATTTTCTTTGGAGTATTGAAGTGAAAATCAATTGGAAGGGTACCAAGGGGCTAACTCAATGACTTTTCCATGACTCAGCAGTTTTCATGTGAATCGGAAACTCACATTTTCCTAATTTTTTCACCTTGATCACTATTTCTTTGTCTTTATCTAGGTTCTCTTAACTTTTTGACTTATGCTAGGTTAGACATTTGTATAGTGGCTGCCTGCCTTTAGTATGAGGTCTTTCCCATTCGGTTGGGTGGTAAAGTTTCAGTTGCTCTCTTTGCTTTGGTGGCTTTTTCTCTTCTCGTCCTCATCTTCTTCATTTAGATTCTGATTGCTTCTACATCAATGTGTATGCTTCTGCCATGTCTGATGATAAATAATCCATCAATCTTGTTTAATCATACATTTGCTTATATATTCTTCCAATATATTTTATATGCTGGAGAGTTATCTTATGTGCATGAAGTCTGTTGATTCTCATCTTTCACGTTTAGTTTGATGCTTGGTTTATTTCTTTTGGAAGGTGAGAGTCAATGTTTTGCTATGTTTAGGGGATTTAATTCCTAAGCTTGACAAACAAGCTACCCTTGAAATTTTACAAACAATTCAACGTTGTGCTGCTGTTGACGTTGACTTGTTCTGCTCCTATGCTCATGTGTGCTCTTGGAGTTGCTAACTCAATGCTTAAGCAGGTAAGATTTTGCATTTGCAGCTCTATTCAAAATGCCTGTTTACAAATACTTGTGTTTCTTGGTACCATTGTTGTTTTAACGATAAAGTAGAAAGTTCTCTTTATCATAATGACTATTACTATTCTGCTTTCAGTATGGAGTAGAATTTGCTGCAGAGCATGTCCTTGTGCAACAAGTGAATGTCCAAAACTTTGCGAAACAAGTGAGTGTTCAAAACTTTGCGAAAAGGAAGTGATGGAGCGATGACAACCAGGAGGTGGGCTTGGAAGCATAATAGCTCACTGGTCTAGCTCCGTGGCACCGAAAATGTATCCGGGCTTAAGTGATTGACTGAAGAGACCTTGAAAGCTGCTTTTTCAAGTGTCAGTAGCAGGTAAAAAAACCTGCTCGGGGGTTAAGATCTTGTCTGAATGAGTAAGAGTTGAATGAGTAAGAGCTCGAACTTGAAGACTAAGTTTGTAAAGGATATATTGAGGTATAGCTTTAGTATCAGCACTCTCCCTCTTGCTCTCTTCTGCGGATGTATTATCATTTTGTTTATCCTGTTATGTTCATGCCATGTCACATGAATATGCAAGATAAACGAGGAGCTTCTCTTGGTGATTCTGGTACTGAAGTCTTAAGTCATCTTCGGTTCCAACAGCTAAGCAAGCATGAATGTTTCGTGCGCTTATGAGATAATATTAGATCCACTTTTTAACATTAACCATGCAAAATAAAGAAAAGTCACCAATTAACACTCTGTACAATTAAATAGTATGGTAACCCCTGTTAATTTGGCATTCAATTTGGCAGGAGAAAGAATAGGCTGGAATTTGAAGAGTCAAGGCCAAGAGGTCACAACCACGAAGGAAGTGGAATTAATTAGCCCAAACCACCCTTATTGTGTGTCTCTGTGTGCACCTGCACCTGGGATCCTTGCTTGCTTTACAGAAACAAGTTTGCATTCGTGTGTGTATATGCTCGACCTCTCTAAATAAATAAACAAAAATAATTCTCATCTTACATACTTATGCCCCATTTTTTATGACACTTTGCATGGTAAAAACTTTCGATTATTCATCTTAGATTATCCATCTTAAGTTACTGCAACCGTAGCTATCTGGAAACTGAAAACCGAAATGCTTGGGGGTAGTTCTCTCTTTGTTCTTTCTTTCGTGGGACTAACTTTCATTTACGAGGAGTTTGGGACACCTGGAGTGCCAAAACTTGGCACATAGGGATACTTAAGTGCCAAAACTTCGGAAATATATACTTAAGTGCCAGTTTCAGAGTAAAGTGAAACACTTAAGTGCCACTCCGGCCAAAATCCGGCCAAATTGCTGAGTGGCAATTTTTTGGCGAATTTGGTGCAAAACAGCGTCGTTTTGCTCGCTGATGTGGCGAGAAAATGCAAAACATCGTTTTGTGTCTGATGTGTAAATAATTAATATAAAAATTAATTAACTTTAATTTAAACTTAATTTTATTTAAAATATTCTAAAAAATAAAAAACCTAAATTCTTTTTTTTTTTTTTTTAAAAAAGGTGGGGGAGGCCGAAGGAGGCAGCTGAGGGCTGAGCCCTTGCCGCTGCCGGGAAGGGCCGGCGACGGTGGGGGGAGGGTCAGTCAGCCCCTCAACCGCCTCCTTCGGCCTCCCCCACCTTTTTTTTTTAATTTTTAATTTTTAATTTTTAGTTTTTAGTTTTTTAGAATATTTTAAATAAATTTAAGTTAAAATCTAATTTAATTAATTTTTATATTAATTATTTATACATTTTTATTTTTTATAATATTTTAGCTAGTAGTTTAATTTTTATTTTGCAAATGACGTCGTTTCGGGTGAGTTTTAGCCGAGTCAACTCTCCGGCGAGCCATGTAGGCAAGAAAAAATAATAAAATATTGCCACGTAAAATTTCCAGCAAGGTTCGCCAAAGGTGGCACTTAAGTGTCCCACTTTTCAAAGAAAGTGGCACTTAAGTGTACTTTTTCAAAGTTTTGGCATTTAAGTGTCCCCTTGTGCCAAGTTTTGGCACTTGAGCTGTACTTCTGCCCATTTACGAGGTACGGTGAAAGAGAGAGAGAGAGGGAAGGGAAAATAGCAATTAAAAAATGCAAAATGAAATTTGAAAGAAAATTTGGGATAAAATATGTTTAGTCATATTTTTAGTTTTGAATACGAGATGTCTCTCTATTTTAGCTGGATGGGCATGACAAAAATACAAAAAGAAAAGAAAAGGAGTTACAAGAATCGAAGAATAAGGGTATGTTTGGTAACCATCCAAACAATACCTGATTTTAATTTTTTATTCCCGGGAGTAGTTTTAGAAGAGAATCGTATTTGGTAAACTTTTTATTCTCGGGAAAAAATTTCTATTTTTTTGTTCCCAAAAGTAGATTTGGAACAAAATTAAGAATAAAAAAAAAGTTGATTCTTGTTCTCGGGAACAAATCTAAGAATCAAGTCATTTTATTTTTCTTCTTCTCTTTTCTTCTTCTTCATCTACCGTCAGCACTGCGGTTGCCGTCCACTGCCGTTCGCCGCCCACCGCCACCGGTCGCTGACAATTGGTCCGGTGGGCTTGCCTCCGCCATCGGCGAGGCTCGGTCTTGCCAGCCGAGGCTCGGCCTCTCCAGATTTGGTGAGACCGAGCCTTAAAAGGGCTGGGCGAGCCTCGGCGGTGGCCAGGCAAGCCTCGCCTAGCCCTGGTGAGGCTCGGCCGATGAGGGCCGGAGAGTCGCCAGCCCTCGTCTGGCTAAGCATCGGTCATCCCAAGGCCGGCAACTGGCCACCTTGAAGAAAAAGAAGAAGGGGAGGAAGAAAGGAAAAAAAAAAGAAAAACATAAAAAAAAGGAAAAAAAAATAAAATTATTTAAAACAAATGATTTGAAGTATGAATTGAAATTTTGTTATTTATAGAATACATTTAATTTTGTATTTTAATTTATTATTTAGTTTTTATATTTATAGTTTATACTAAAGGTTATTATTTACTATTTAATAAAAAATTAATTAGTTAATACGTTTATTACTTAGTATAAATATAATTAATCAATAGAATTTCTATAATTTGATAAAATTTTAGAATTGGAATAGAAATTTTATACAGTTACCAAACGCTTTTCTATTTTTTTTCTATTCCAAAATAAGAAATTTTGTACAGTTAGGCCCTATTTGTTTAAAATTGTTTTTGTTCCCCGGAACAAAAATTTCTATTCTTTTGTTCTGGGAAACAAAAAAAGAATAGAAACGTGTTTGGTAAAACTTTTGTTCTCGGGAACAAAAACAAGAAGTAGAAAAAAGTTACTTCTCGTTCCCGGGAACAATTCTGAGAAACAATTTTTCTCTCATTTTTTCTTCTTTTCTTTTTTTTCCTTTTTCCTTTTGGCCGGTCACCGGCCTTGGCCATGGTCGGCGACCTCGCTAGAGCCTCACTGGTCCCCGGCGAGGCCGAGCTTGCCCAGCCACCAGTGAGGCCGACTTTGCGCCGCCTAGGTGAGGTCGAGCCTCGTCGGCCGGCGCAAGGCTTGGCCTTGTTAGATGTGGGCAAGCTCAAGCTCGCCTAGCCAAGGCGAGGTTCCGGCGAGCTCACGGACCTCGTCCAGCCGGTCGCCGGCAACCGGCCACAAATGAGAAATAAGGAAAAAAAAAATAGAAAGAAGAAAGAAGAAAAAATGAAAAATATTGAAAAATTAGAAGAAACAACAAAATTATACAAGTTTATCAAACACATTTTATTCCTGAAATAGAAATTTTTTTACAGTTATCAAGCGCGTTCTTATACTCAGAAATTGTTCCCAGAAACAGAAACAAAAAAAAAAAAACTATTTCTGTTAAAAAATTGTTCACCGAAATAGAAACATTATCAAACACGCCCTTACCAAACACGTTCTTTTACTCAGAAACTGTTTCCGATAATAGAATAAAAAAGAATCAATTCTGGTAAGAAATTATTCCCGGAAATAGAATCATTACCAAACGCGCTCTAAGCATCATTTTATCTTACTTTTATCTTATATATTAGCTAGACATGATTAGGCGATTGAGCAAAAATTTCTTACTTACATTAACTGCCTAATTCCTCCCAAAAAAGTTTATAACTTCTTAAGAACGCAAAGCTCAATTATATTTGGATACAATGACTAGAAAATTCAACTCTCAATAATGCCCAAAATTCACTTTTACATAGATAATTATGGAATAGTCTCCTTTTTTTTTTAACATTCTCCTCATCCACCTTATATTTATCACATGAAGAGAGCACACATCAACCATCATTAATACACCTTCAAGACTTTCTTTTTGAGGCTTTTTTGGTTGCAAAGCCGTTTCATATTCAAATTAAAAAGATTTTCTCATTAATAATGTCACAAGCTCTCACACATATAATCACTCAACATGCTGAGGCTTTTTGCAGATTCTCGAAAAGAATTCGATTTCAAAGGCTTCAAGCCTTTTAACTCATGTAGAGTTATTTACAAACTCTGGAGAAGTGTTTCAATTTAAAATGTTTTTCTTTGTATTAAAATATTTCAAGGGAAGGCACAAAAAAATACGTAAAAGAAATTGGGCAAATTACATTGATCATGAATATTTAGTCTGATTTTTAATTTATTAGCTAGCGTGCCAATTGTCTTACAATTGATGTCCTTGGAACTGATTTCAATCAAAATTTTCCACAAAAATATGTGAGATAAAATAATAAAAAATATTAAAAATTGCAAAATTGTCCACTTCGGCATTGGAGGTCAACGATTGCCGGTTAACCGGCTAACTAAATTAGTATATCGATGAAAAGTCTAGGAATAAATTTATAAAATTGAAGTACACCATTATTGTTGCTGTGAAAAATTCTCAAGTGTCTTCTGAGGCTAGGCCTGAGAAACATACTTCTATTATTGTCAAATGTAGAATGGTTGCTGCATTTATCCAAGGATATAGGGGATGATTTCTTCCTCTTCTTTCTGCTCTGTGCTAAGCAAAATTGTGGTCATTTTATTATTGTCATTGCATTAATTTTTCGTGCTATAGGTTATGATATACATTTGATTATAATAGTTACTAATACTAAAATGCCCCATTCAAATGTCAACTGATTTTACACTAGCGTGGGTAGGTAGATTGGTGCAAATAGCTTACATCAATTAGCGGCTTTCTTAGTTACCCTGCCACCAGTAAGTTCAATTCAGTGTATTTATATATGTTAATGTCTGTAGTCTATTAATTATTGCTACCATCATGCATGACAATTACGACTGAGTAACGCAATGCTAAAGGATTTTCTCAAGTTTAAAGTATATAGTATCTGATATTAAATGGCCACAAGAAGAAAGAAAATTAAAACTCACGACTTGCGATGTTGACTGGTCTACTTTGTAACTGCATGTCTTGGCTTTCTGGTTGTTTGCCCCTTGGAGTGGAATCGAATGACTATCTTAGAGAACATGAACATCTTCAGAGTGTCAATAAGTTGATACAACGGGGGAGTAGACCCTACATATATACAAGTATCGAGGACATACACCGTACGTAGATCTCTCAATGGTATAGATTGTATCTCCCAACTACTCTACCACCAACATCCTACTCTTTATCTTACATCTTTAACTTACATCTTTAAGTGCACTGACATCTTTAAGTGTTCCGGTCTTTCCACCTATATTTTTAATAAAATTTTAATTTTTTTTCAAATTAATAAATAAATAATTTATTTATTTATTTTTCTTCCCCTTCTTCTTCCCAGAGCCGGCGAGGTCGCCGGTTGCGAGGTGTGCAGGGCAAGCACGAGCCTCGCAAGGCCCAACCTTGCCGAACACGCTGGTTGGATGTTGCTCTTGCCGTGCTTGGCAAGGCTCAACCCCTCTCACCGGATTTGGTGAGGTCGAGCCTTGCCCATGACCGATGAGGCCGCCTTGTCCAACCTCGCCTGCCCACCCAGCTGCGAGGTGGCATCGTAGACGCTAGGCCCTTGTTGGCCAGGAGGTGAGGAAAAAAATAAAAGGATAAAGAAAAGAATAAGTTAACAAATAACTCAAAAAAAAATTATTAAAATATTATGCGAGGTCGAAAGAGTACGCGTCACCAAAATTAGCTCACCAAAATTAGCTGGACTCAATTCGTACCTAATTAAAATTATAAAAAGTTTTAACACTAAATTGATACTAAATACAAAAAAATTAGACTAAATTGCCATCAATAAAAATAAAAAAGAGTAAATTCGCACCTAAACTAAATTGGCACCAAGTTATAAAAGGTTTAAAAGGTTTAGTACTAAGGAGCAAGTAAGGTTTATTAGAAGGAGAAAAAGAAAGGATTTTGTTGAAAATGTCAACAAAATGCTAGTGAATTAAACGATGAGGAGATGGTGTGTTATCGATTGAGGGCTGCCCGGAGTGGGCGAGAGGACAAGAGCTTGTCATGCCCCACATTTCCATACTCCCCATATTATTTAGTTAAGCAACCATCTACTCGTTGTCCTCTATTAAATTGAGACATATAGCATTTTTCTTTTTGGCCGTAAGCATTCCATTTCATTATTTTGTGAGATTTTAATTGATATCGACGTAGAGAGAGAGAAGGGAGAGAAGGGAGAGAAGGGAGAGAAGGGCTAGGGTTTTGGAAGGAGGAATCACAAACACGGTTCCCAGTTAACTTAGTTTACTGCAAGCAATCCAACAATGAACCCCTAACTTTACCGCAAGCAAGCAATGCAACAAAGAATAATTTAGTTTAGCTCTAGCTTTAGCTTTAGATTCCCAATTTTTTTACTTATAAACAAAAATGCAAAGGAATAAGGAAAGTAGGACTGCCATAACATTTATATCAACCTCACTTAATAAAACTTTAATGTGGATTCCCAATTTTTTTTTTTTTACTATAAATGATTGCCACTTCATGCAAATCATCCTAAGTAGATTTTTTTAATAATTTCCCATTCCCACGTTGATTTTTTTAATTTTTTAAGTTTTAATAATTATCCATGTGAGCCCGAGGAAGCCATGTAGACCGGCATCCACATTAAATTTTCTACAAGTGATTGATTTTTTGAATTTGTGGAAGTTGAGTGAGAAGAAAAAAAGGCGGCACCAAAATTTTGGCACTCCAGGTGTTGTTTTCCTCAATACCTCTTATAAAATGTGATAATGTCAATTCAATTTGTTTAATTAAAATCATGATAATATCTATAATATTTTCAGAATGGCTATTTTCCAATGAAAATTTCAGCTCTTATAATGTTAATGGACTTGGCCAAGAATTTTCTTTCTCAGTGGGCTTTGTCCAACTCGACTACAGCTCAAAACCATTAATTCAAACCCATCCGCTTGTCCCATACAAACGCAATTTTTTTTTTGTTTATGGGTTAAAACTTAATCTCCAATTTTCCATTGAATAAATGAATGATCGGATCGTCAAAATCTAGGTGTCCATACTCTATCTCCAATTTATACCCAATTTATACACGGACAATAGAAATAATGGAAGAAGAGATGGGTTAATCATGATTAGTGAATCTCTTTCCAATTTAAACACAGCAAAGAATGAAAAAGGAGATGGGTTAACCATGGTTAGTGAATTTAATGCTTATAGGTGAAATCATGAGGTCTAAAAGTAGAGTGACTTGTTGTTCCAATTGAAAGAGTTCATGTGGCCTCTCTTGACTAAGTAAGTATATAAGTCACCCCTTGCATTAATGAAGGTAGAGGTTAATATAGATAGAAGAGGCATGATATCAAGAGGGCTGAAATACTAAAGAATGAAGGGATTTAATACATAAACAAGAAAACCACGGTCCGTTCTAAATATCCATAAATTGTAAAAGTATTTTGAACATTGTTAGAACGTTTAGCAAAACCTTATGAACTTAAGTTGATAATTAACCTTTGAACCCATCAAAAAAATTTGGCAAAATTTTCTGAACATGTATAAATAATTAACTTGGTAAATTTCTAACCCATTACTCAAACATAATAGTCATAATAATTGATGGCATATAATTTGAATTCCTACATATTAATTAAGGAATTTTCTGGATTGAGCTAGCATCACTTTATCCCACCGCAAGAAATCCATTATATAAAATACCATAGACTAGTTAGGAGTCACCCTTAAAAAAAAGCATTTAACAAAAATCATCAGACTTCTTTAATTTAAATTTACTTACGAATGCAAAGAATCATATGTAAATTCATCTCCACAATAATCACTATAGGAGATTCTCCTTACCAATGTAATAGCCAATCAAAGTATCAAATTATCACCTGCATATTCTGATAAAGCTAGTAAGATCACCTAGAGAAGAAGCCTAAATAGGTGATAAATGTTTCAAAAATAACATATTTAAAACTAGTGATCTATTATGCAAGAGACTTCTGAGATAACTATAATAGTGCAATAAACTTAAGTAAAGAGATAAGAGATAATATAATTATAGGTAGATTTTATAGTGGTTATACTTAGATCAACCCACATTCACTCTCTCATGTTGTCCACTCTTCCACGCCGATAGAGACTATGGGACACCTGGAGTGCCATAACTTGGCACGGAGGGACACTTAAGTGCCATAACTTCAAAATGGTTCACTTAAGTGCCAATATCGGAGTAAAATGGAACACTTAAGTGCCACTCCGGCGAAAATCCGGTCAAATAGCTGACGTGGCACCTTTCCGGCGAGTTTGGTCCAAAACGGCGTCATTTTGCACGCTGACATGGCGGAGAAAATGCAAAAACGACGCCGTTTCGTGTCTTATGTCTAAATAATTAATATAAAAATTAATTAAATTAAATTAAAACTTAATTTCATTTAAAATATTCTAAAAAATTAAAAAAAATTAAAATTTTAAAAACTTAAAATTTTAAAAAATTAAATTTAAAAAATTTAAAATTTAAAAACTTAAAATTTAAAAAATTTAAAATTTAAAAACTTAAAATTTAAAAAACTTAAAATTTAAAAAATTAAAATTTAAAAAACTAAAATTTAAAAAAACTTTAAATTAAAAAAATTTAAATTAAAAAAAAATTAATATTTTAAAATTTTAATATTTTAAAAAAATTAATATTAAAAAAATTAAAAATTAAAAACTTAAAATTAAAAAAAATTAAAATTAGAAAACTTAAAATTAAAAAAAAAAAACTTAAAATTAAAAAACTTAAAATTTAAAAAACTTAAAATTAAAAAAAAAACATAAAATTTAAAAACCTTAAAATTAAAAAAAAATTAAAATTGCCACCTCAGCCGCCCCATTCGGCCCCCCTTTTAAAAAAAATATTTTTTTTTAAATTTTAAGTTTTTTTTTTAAATTTAAGTTTTTTAAGTTTTTAATTTAATTTTTTTAATTTAAAGTTATTTTAATTTTATGTTTTTTTTTATTTTAAGTTTTTTTAATTTTAAGTTTTGTAAATTTTAAGTTTTTAAATTTTAATTTTTTTAAATTTTAAGTTTTTAAATTTTAAGTTTTGTAAATTGTAAATTTTAATTTTTTTAAATTTTAATTTTTTTAAATTTTAATTTTTTTAAATTTTAATTTTTTTAAATTTTAATTTTTTTTAAAATTTTAAGTTTTTTAATTTTAAGTTTTGTAAATTTTAAATTTTAAGTTTTTTAAATTTTACGTTTTTTAATTTTAAGTTTTTTTAATTTTAAGTTTTTTAATTTTAAGTTTTTTTAATTTTGAGTTTTTTTTTTTTATTTTAAGTTTTTTTAATTTTTTTAATATTTTAAATAAAATTAATCTTTAATTTTAATTTAATTAATTTTTATATTAATTATTTACACATCGGACGCGAAACGGCGTCGTTTTTGTATTATCTCCGTCGCGTCAGCGTGCAAAACGACGCCGTTTTGGACCAAACCCGCCGGAAAATTGCCACGTCAGCCATTTGACCGGATTTTCGCCGGAGTGGCACTTAAGTGTTCCATTTAAGTTCGAAACTGGCACTCAAGTGTACCATTTTGAAGTTATGGCACTTAAGTGTCCCTCCGTGCCAAGTTATGGCACTTGGGCTGTTCTTCTGCCCGCCGATAGACTATACTAGCTGAATTTCACTACATCATTAACAAGATATTATAACTTTGAGTGCAAATACTCGGTAGTAGATCATACTATCTCACTAAGTCACTCTCTTGGTATTTCTCCCACAATCTTTGATCGAAATGTTTGGAATTCTAAATTCTACGCAATCTATATCAAGAAAATTTAGTAGCCGTTGATATTTTGATCCCCATACAAACATAAGCTTGGTTTCCATAACTAGAGTTTCTTCATTTATAAAGTTCAAATCAATTAGATTGAATAACTAAATTGATTTATGACTCTTTTTTTACACTTTTGCTGGAGCAATTCAAACCAACAATCAAGCTTCAACCAAAAAAATCTAACAAACAAATAATCACGCACATTGTAAAATAGGAAATACATAAAATCTACTATATTCGAACTTAAAGATGCTTTAAAGTAATAAAGCTTTAGGTAGCAAGTGCACATCTTTTAATCATCACATATAATTATGACGGGAAAAGTACCAAAAAAGTCCTAAACCTATTGCATTGGTACCAATTCAGTCCTAAACTTTTCAATTGGATCAATTCAGTCCTAAACCTTTTAATATTGGTACCAATTCAGTCCATCCGGCCAATTTTGGCCGACCGGCGCTGACGTGGACGTCGGCCGGTGACCGGACGCTGACATGGCAATTTTTATGATTTTTTTTTATGATTTTTTCGAATTTTTTTTATTTTTATTATTAATTTTTTATTAATTTTTTCTTTTCTTTTTCCTTTTTTCTTTTCTGCTTTCTTCTTCGCGGTTGCCGGCGAGCCTCCGGTGTGAGCTTCCGCGACCCCGCTGGCGAAAGTGCGGCCTCGCCCGGCCTCTCGAGCGCCGGCCGCTTCGCCAGTCTGGCGGGAGCCAGCCTGCGCCCATGGCTGGCCGGGCCATGCCATGGCGACCGCTCGCCCGGGCGGAGGCTGAAACCCCCTGGCAATGCCCGGCGATAAACAACCTGCAAGCTTCTGTTGAGTCCCGACGCCACCTCCACGTGTCGATCCCGAACTTCGACCCTGCGTCACGCCGCCCTTGCCTCCGAAATCCCACCGAGGCCTGAGATACCCCACCTCCGCGCCTCACTTGCGCCACTCCTCCGCCCGATCTTGCGCCTTGAGCCCCTAGCCCATGCGCCCAGCACACCCTCTCCATGACCAGAAATTTTGGCCTGCCGGCCGAGCGGCGAAACCGTCAACCCTGGCCTCCGCCTGGCATTCAGCGGCTTCGCTGTTTACCGCCAGCGAAGGCAGTGACCTCGCCGGTCAGTGAAACCACCTAAGCCGGTGACTCACGGGAGAGGCGGCGAAACTTGACCCTTGCCCAGTGGCCGGCGAGCCTCACCGAAGGCTCGCCGGCAACCGCGAAGAAGAAAGCAAAAAAGAAAAGGAAAAAGAAAAAAAAAAGGAAACAAATTAATAAAAAATAAAAAATCATTCGAAAAAATCATTAAAAAAATCATAAAAATTGTCACGTCAGCGTTCGGTCATCGGCCGACGTCCACATCAGCGCCGGCCGGCCAAAATTGGCCGGATGGACTGAATTGATACCAATATTAAAAGGTTTAGGACTGAATTGGTCCAATTGAAAAGTTTAGGACTGAATTGGTACCAATGCAATAGGTTTAGGACTTTTTTGGTACTTTTCCGTAATTATGACTATGGAGACTTCAATCAACATTGGTGGATGTTGGATCTTTCCCTATCTAAAGATAGTTGTGTCGTTGTTTGCCCAAAAGTAATATATGCCTTGGTTATTTAAAAATCATTTTTACGTATGAATTAATGCGTTAGTATAATTATGACTAATGGATGATGAAACTGAAGGTCATAGAGTTTTGCATACGGGCACGGCTAAGGTCATGGAGTTTTAGGGGTTAACATATCCACATATACAAGACAAAAGTAATTATATTTTGATTTTCTTTCGCGGTGGAGAATATATATTTGGTAAACATAGGCTTTTTAAAAGATTTTCATGCGAAAATGTTGCGCAAGCATCTTCAATAGGAGCAGCCTATGGATGTCGTTGAAAATTTAGAAACTGCTAATGTCCTCGGTCTTGTACAAGAAGAAGGTGTGCCTGATGGTATGTCTTTATCTACTAATATCTTTTCTATAGAAATCTTGTTTTGCCTTTTAGTTCAAAGTGGGTACTAAGTTACCATTCCCATGGTTTTGATATTTAGATGAAGGATCAATGTACCCAGAACCCTTATCTAATGGTGAGATGATGAAGTCAGAAGAGGAGGCTGGATCATTTTCTCCGCAACCGCTGCATGGTGATGAAACTCACCATGTAGCTGAAGAGGCCTTGAAGAGGACAGGGCTGCATTGGATAATTCCTTTTGTCCTTGCAGATTGCTTAGCACAAACTGAGTAAGGTTGTGCATCTAACCAGAGGTTCTGGTAACGAAAAAGAATTGAGGTATTAGAAGAAAAACAAAGATAGATGCAAGAAGCAATGGGGTCAAAGCCAGTTCCAATGGGAGATAATTTTGAAATGAAGGCCATCAAAGCCATGAGAGCCATGGAGGAAGGTGATGCAATTTTTGACAATGGTGCAAAGGTGAATCTCGACTTGCGGGTGCTTCACGTCATCAATTTTCTTGACTAGTTTTGATTTACTCTTGTCATTTTTTTTCTCAAATAACCTGATCCTTGAATTTGTTCATGTGGATGTAGGCTTATTGGTGGCATGATAAGTATCGACCAAGAAAACCAAAATATTTCAATCCTAGTTCACAGTGGATATGAGTGGAGTAAGCACATCAAACGCATTACGAAGATCGCACAAGGGTATGAATTTAATATATTTTATCCTGACATTGTCCTTAATACTAAGGCCTCAACATACTCAATTGAAAAAGATGGTGACATTGTCAGTTTACTTGATCAGAAAATTACTTTTACCCAAGCATAAATACAAATGAAAATGAGCATTCAAGTTCAACAAACATAAATATATAAATATAAACGAACATTAGAGGTGCTTGGTGATAAGATGTTGTTTAGGAAGTGGCTTGGTGATAATTCAATTCGGGATGTGATGGCTTGATGATTGGTTGATGATGATTCCTTTGCTATAGGAGTTGGAGGAGGCCGAAATGCTTTGAGGAAGCTTTCCTCGTTCTTGAAATCATTATCCCTGAATAAAGGCACCGGATGGCCCACCAAGGGGAAAAGAAAGACGTGGTGGGCCCAGCAAAATAGAGAACGATGAAATTTAAAAAAAATAAAGGAAGAAGAAGATGGAGCATGCTCGTCTCGATCCTTTCTTCTTCTTTTTTTCTTATTGTATTTAAAATATCGTTGATGGATTAGCCCAAATATTTACATATTTTTACAAGATATATTTTGTATTTGTTTATTTTTTCGATTATATCTTCAGCGCATGCGCGTACATATATATATAAATTAATTAGAAGAATCCCACACTACTCAAATGGGATTTATGATTTTCGAGAAGGACAAATTGATATTGGTTTCCTAAAAAAACAAGAGGTGGATGAGGCATTGAGTCTTCGCTAATCCCCGGCCTTAGTTTTAATGAACATAAAACTTTTCGTTCCTATATTTCCTATATTTTATAATCAAGCGGAACTACTAAGTCCAAAAGCTAATGCTAAGTGTAAAAATATTGATCGAAAAGCTTAATATCACATTACATAGTTTTAAGTCATGTCATTCGTTAATGATACGTGTGTATCATTATTAAAATTGCAAAATAGTAGGGTGTGATTGTGATTGATCGAACAACAGTACTGGAATCATAAAAAAAGGAAAAAAAATTAATTGTGATTATGCTAGGTACTAAGATTAAAGTGCTCAATTGCAATTTTCTTTTTGAAATTCAAAACTCGAGTTGGAATATTTACATGCATTACTACTATGTGTGTAGTGTGTCATATTGCCCATATATATATAATAAATTTATTCTTGCGCGAGCAATTTTCTGCCCCTCATATGTAGTTAAAGAGCATAATAGGACTGAGGTTTCTTTTTCTCATATGAAGGGACCACACATAATAGGTTTTAATTTTGGGCTACACCACCAACATATGGAAATCATGGGAATTAGTTACCGCCATACAAAGTACAGCTTACATATTTTTGTGTCAAAATTTTAGAATGTCCCCCAAAAAAATGAAACTTAGGGATTAAAACATATTGAAAAAATTGAGTTGCAATAACTGAGCATTCAAATTTGGCAGGGTACATTTAATAGAAATCTAAATCCCTACCATGGTAAGTATTTAGGCATTTCTTTATTATGGGGGTTTTTGTTAAGTGTCTTGGTAAGTACATTCACTTATGAAGTATTTTAGCAGATGTTATTGAAATCTCAGATCATTCATATTCCTCATGAGCTCATTTGGGTAAAGCCAAGATGCCTATTTAAACTTGGAATGATGTGATATTTGGAATTATTATTGAAATTCTAAATTCGATAGAGCCAAATCTATCCAACTTATACCAATATTTATGGTAAGTATCATTTCATGCGAATAGTTTTTTTCTTTTTCAACTTGACTAGTAATTGTGAAGATTGTCACATACATTACATAAAAAAGAGCGAGCCAAAAAGAAGTGGAAAGATTTTAAAAACTTGAGAAGTTTCGTTGAAGATAGGTCACATACGCTACATAACATTAATATAACGAGCCATATTGCCTCCAAAGGTGGTATCCATAAATCTTCCTTTCAAATTGTTATGATTCAAATACAAACTTCTTATTAGGAAATATATTAAACCAATTTGTCCCATACGATTGCATCCTTTGAGTTTTCTCCTAGTATCCACTCTTTTTTTTTTTATATATTTTTTTTCCTGTTGATGGGTGAAAATATATAAATATATCCTTTTATCCGATTAGGAATTTTGCGTTTGCTTGTTTACCAACTGTTGCAACCCTTGAATTTTCTTCATGAATAGTCATAGCTTTTTTTTTTTTTTTTGTGACCCGGGAAACCTCGAAAGCCGACAGCCGGCGGGAAGAACCTGGGGGCAACATGGGGAAACCACCACCCCATGCCACCGGGTAAGTCACCAAATAACTCCACTAGCCCCCTTACTTTGCAAGAACCTCGAACCTCTCACCTCTCCCTCAAAAGATCACTGAAGCCTACCCAGCGGAGCCACCATGGCCGGTGGTAATAGTCATAACCTTTTAACTCTTCTTTAATCCATAAAAGTCATATTTTCCCCCAAATGTTATTGGAGGCATTTTTCACATGGATGGCACTCGTAAATCATCCTCCTGAACAAATCCTTATGTTAATTCTTTTGTTTGGATACCCTTTTTAATCTTCACACAAATATTGAAATAAACCACCATCACATACGAGTTTGCTTGAAACGTCATAAATATATGACTGTTGACATATATACACACGTATAGTTATCGAATTTAATTATAATAAATTATATTTATTATCACTAGAACCTAAATAACTACTTAAAAATTAGAGATCTTAATTTAGAGGAAGATGCCTGACCTAATCGAGAATATCAAGTTTGAGTTGACATTGTGGCAGCACAACCAAAAAAAGAGTTGGGAATATTTAAGGAAGTGAGCTCAAATAGGTGTCCTATGGTCCCATCCATGCACATGATAACCATGAGAAGAGAAGTGAACATCAAAACCAAACTCACGCAAAATCCTATTGAAATCAAATTTAGGGAGAGTTTGAGAGCCATAAACGTATTAGGTAGGGATAATGTGGATATCAAAATTTTTTCTATATGGCTGACTCTTATTCAGGAATTATTAGCTATGTAAATAGTAGGTACATGTAAAATGAATGATTTTGAGCGAAGCAAATTAAAGTTTGAAGTATTATGATTGTAGTAGGCAAAGTAAGCATAAAATTCTAAACATATGTTTTCTTACATAATTAGTATAAGGGTGTAAATACATCCATAATCTTGACATCAACAACCTAAAAAAGTTTCTAGAAAAATCTTAAGTCTTGAATAGGAATAATACAATCTTTTCATAGTTGATTGTCTTGATTCATTAGAATGAAAATAAGGATATGTCTTTTCAATTTATGGCGGTGTTACAAGGGTCCCGATCGTTCGTTTACTTGGACTTCATAGACATTCACAAGCAAGCGCTGCTGCACAATCATTACAAAGCTCTATTGTACTCTTACTAGGCTCATCTTTTTTTAATAATTTATATTTTATTTTATTATTGAAATAGAGACAAGGAAAAAGATAAATGCTAACTCCTTTAATATTGAGATTAACTCTACACTAAACTCAAAGAGCAAGTGGGTGCAATAGATTATTTCCTCTTTTCATTTATTTAGTCCATTCTGAGATATTTGGGGTCTTTTAGGGGTCATGAAAAAGAGAAGAAGGAGGAGATATTATTTAACTATTTATAGAAATGTCAAATCAATGGATTAGACTTATTGATTAAGAAAAATATTTTCTTCGATAATTATCAAACTCTGGCTAAAATTAGCCTAAACCAAACTAAAATGTTTCAGATTAAATTGACACTAGTTCAAAAGGTTTATGACTAAATTGACACCATTAAAAGTTTAAAATTAAATTGGTACCAAATCAAAAGATTTATAACTAAATTGATTTATGACGCTCTTTTTTTACACTTTTGCTGGAACAATTCAAACCAACAATCAAGCTTCAACCGAAAAAATCTAACAAACAAACAATCACGCACATTATAAAATAGGAAATCATAAAGTCTACTATATTCGAACTTAAAGATGTCCTAAAGCAATAAGGCTTTAGGTAGCAAGTGCACATCTTTTAATCATCACATATAATTGTGACTAATGGGAGACTTCGATCAACATTGGTGGATGTTGGATCTTTCCCTATCTAAAAATAGTTGTGTCGTTGTTCGCCCAAAAGTAATACATGCCTTGGTTATTTAAAAATCATTTTTACGTATGAATTAATGCGTCAGTGTAATTATGACTAATGGGTGATGAAACTGAAGGTCATAGAGTTTTGCTGGCACAGCTAAGGTCATGGAGTTTTGGGGGTTAACATATCCACATATACAAGGCAAAAGTAATTATATTTTGATATTATTTCACGGTGGAGAATATATATTTGGTAAATATAGGCGTTTTGAAAGATTTTCATTCGAAAATGTTGCACAAGCATCTTCAACTGGAGCAGCCTGTGGATGTCGTCGAAAATCCAGAAACTACTAATGTCCTCGGTCCTGTACAAGAAGAAGGTGTGCCTGATCGTATGTCTCTGTCTACTAATATCTTTTCTATAGATATATTGTTTTGCCTTTCAGTTCAGAGTGGGTACTAAGTTAACATTCCCATGGTTTTGATATTTAGATGAAGGATCAATGTACCCATAACCCTTATCTAATGGAGAGATGACGGAGTCAGAAGAGGAGGCTGGATCATTTTCTCCGCAACCACTGCATGGTGATGAAACTCACCATGCAGTTGAAGGGGTCGTTTGCACTAGCAAGCCTTGAGCTCACCAGATCTAGCAAGGCTCAACCCTTCCTGATTTGGCTAGACTCGAGCTCGCGATTGGGGTGAGCTTGAGCAAGGCCGAGGCTTGGCTTGCCGAACAGTCATTGGCCATTGCCTTGGCTGATGACTGAGTGAAGAGGGAGAAGAAAGAAAAAGAAATGAAAAAAATGGTTTTTTAAAATAAAAATATAAGAAATAAAATAAAAAATAATGCATGGAAAAAAATTAAATCAAAATTTCCATACAAAATGGTAGAAAATATTTTTAAGTCATTTTTAGGTTTTAACAAAAATATTATCATTTTCCAGGAATATAATATTTTTTGTGAAATAAATAAAATCTTTAATTTAATTTTTTTTTTAAAATTATCCATTGAATTTGTAATGGTAGGAAATTTTTTTAACAATATAGATTTATTTAAATCATTAAAAAAATTTCCTAGATTTAGTTAAATATGAAAGTCTTTTAGTAATATGGGTAGGATCAAGTATAAGTCGGGCTGAGCCGGGTTAGATCGGGTCAAGTTTTTAGGTATGAGTTAATAAATTTATATTACAAATAAATGGTTCATAAATATATCAATATGTCAATTTGGGTCGGACCATTTACAACCCGATCCAAACCCGACATGACTCATTCGTGTTTAACAAGTCTAGCTATGTGCAACAAGGCTAGTGACAGAGGCTCGTGATGCCGACGGGGATGGCGGCGGCGGCAGGTGCGTAGCGGATATTGGTCGGTCGGGAGATTGAGAAAGGAGTGATGTAGTTATCAAAATTTATTAAAATGTGAAATGATACAATCCATGGTTTAGTTAAGCAACCTATCTCGTTCCTCCCTTTTTTTTTTCTTTTTCTAAAAAAGAGTTTCATCGCATGGAATCCAAATCGGTGCTCTCATTTTTCTCGAGCACGAAAATTAGTGGGAATAAAAACGGCTTCCAAGACGGCTCCATTGGGCCCCCCACTGATCGAGGAGGTTGCCTGGGCCCTGGAGAGAGAGAGAGAGAGAGGGACTCGGAGAAGACGGCCTTTTTGGGACTTCGACAGGAGGGGTGCGTGCACTGCTGATCGCATTTTCTACATGTGCTGCTGTTCGGTCGGATTTACTAGGATTTTTTTTTTTGTCAGTCTTACGCTAATCCTACTCTAACACTCACTCTCAGACTTTTGACATGCCTCCTTGCAGGGCGTGAGAGTCGAAATCCACTTCCTGAAAATCGTCCCCACCCCAATCCCCCCTGAGAAGGTGGAGATTTAAACCCCCAACCTCTCCATTCGAAGATGGAAGGGCGGCCATTGGGGCGAACCCCCTGTGGTTTTTTTTACTAGGATTTTCAAAAGGTGAATTTGATCTGATTGCGGAATATGCATTTATGATGGTAAAGTACACGAGAAGTAGTTTGGTACGATAAAACGATAAATTAAATTACTATAATAACAAATTCTCACGGCTATTACTATTTAAGATAAGATAGCAGAGGGATTGCATTAACTCCGTATGTTTCAAGGGAAAATGTACTGTTTCTAAAAATTATTTTTAAATAAGTCATTTTACAAGAAAATAACCATGTTTTCTGATATTCTGTTGAAATTTGAGGATGAACTAAACAATATTTTTCGTTGTTCAATAAGGAAAATCTTTTCTTGCATATACTCATTGTCAAAAAAAATTATTTTATTTTTTAAAATTGGTTTTTCAGTTTTTAATTTTTTTCCTTTCATTTTTTCTTTTAAAACTCCATTTTTTTAAAAAATAAAACATTAAAATAAAATAAAAGTGTATTTGGTGAAAAAAGTGATATGGAATAAGTTATGGAAAATATTTTTTGTTATTTGAAAATTGGATAACATTTTCTCTACTTTTGAAGATGTTTTTTTAATAGCAAAAAACGTGTTCGTTGACAAATTCATTTTTTTATAAAATGAACATCGGAGAATCCAAAAAACGTTTTTTTGGAAATTATTTTTCATAGAACGAACGGAATTTTTCATTCTTTCTAGACTGATGAGCATGAACACCATGGCTCAACTATTTCCGTATTCAATGGATGGTTTCGCAATCCTGAGGTAATTAATTATGACATGTAACTTCGACTAAAAATTTCCTATTTTGCTTTGGCGAGAAAAGAGTTTTATGATGGCTACGCGTGAGATGGCACTGAGACCACTTCAATTATAAGTCGATGGATGTGAGGCGTCTCGCTGAATTAGTGGGGATAAAATTTTAATTTCATGTGGCTGCTGGACTTAACTTGAAAGTCCAAACTGGACAGAGGAGGAGATGACGTGGCATATGATTTTTTTAACTTAGCAATTTCCCTACTCTTCTCTTCTTCATCTTCATCTTCATCCTTCATCTCTTGCTACCAATTTTCACTTTCATATACATTTTTATTTTTCTTAATAATCATTTTCTTGACCATCTCTATGTCCTTCATGCCAAAAAAAAAAAAAAGCACCTCTATGTCCTAATATGATCATCAAAATCAAAACAAATTGTAAGCGAAAAAAAATAAAAATTCTCTTGCTCATTCTATGATGTATTTTTCGTGATTTTACATTCTAGAATGATAAAACTCCGGCGAGTTTGGTGGATGATCTCTATGGTCGCCATGTTTTTGCTGGTGGATGGTCCTCGTTCGGCGAGGACCGGAGCCATAATAGAACACAATGACAATTCTGACTCCGAAGAACAACCAATTCGCTTTGGTAACTATGTTGCTCCCTCTCATTCGCTGCTCCAGTTCGTCCAATTCTAACGAGGACATGCTTAATTTGGACATGTTTGTCCCGCTCTGCTCTTTATTGGGGATTTCAATACCTAATTTTACCACAATTCCTCAATTGAAGAGCAAAACAAATTAAGGGTTGAAAAAGAAAACAAATTTAACCTCAATTCACCCTAGTTGATTAATTTAGGGCAATATTGCTATCCTAACTTTATCGACGAACCACGTTAAACTATTTATATTAGAAAATTGTCATGTGGGATTTTCGGCAATTCAAATCAGCAGCAACTCTAAAGTGATTATTTTATTACAAAAGTCGCACACAATTGATTCACTTGAAAAGTTTTGATACTAAAGTAAATAACTACGGAAATTATGATGATTTTAGAATCATTTTCCCCATTTATGCATGTCATGGCATGGGCAAGGCTTTATCAGTAAAATATTTATAAAAAAGAAGAAGAAGGGAAATGTATGTGATTATCAATAGAAATTTCATTTCCCTTGTTTTTGTTAGGATTAATACATTAAAAAAAAACCCCAAACTGATATATATATATATATATATATATATATATGTGACAAATTTACTTCAAACCAAAAACCCAAATTGGTACACTTGTGATAAGTTTACCTTCTATGAGTTTCCGATTAATTTTACTGTCAAATTAATAAGTTAGATGACACGACAGTTGACTAATATACAAGTTTGGGATTTTACTTTCCATTTGTCATAGCTCTGCAATTTTTGTGATTTTTTTGTGTTATTAATCCAATTTAACGGATGGTATATTTGTCACAAATGTACCAATTTGAGGTTTTTGGCGGTCGAACAAATTAGTTTGGGATAAATTAGTCAAAAGTATACTCATTTGAGGATTTTTGTGGTCATTTGGAATAAATTTGTTACAGATGTACCGGTTTGAGATTTTTTATAATAAAAAAGTTAATTTAACATAAATTTGTCACACATATACTAGTTTTGGGTTTTTTCAGGATGTTAACCCTATTTATTATACTTACGAAAATATGCATGTATGAAACACATTTCATAATATGTTCGAATACAAGTAATGCAACTTTTAAGTAATTTATGATCTTTAACGGTCAATTAATAATGTCACATGTCGAGTATCATTTGTATTGGTTATATTATATCATATCACATAAAAATTATGATACTCTTTTGATTTAGAAATATTAAAAAAAATCTCATTAAACGAGATGTAAGCTTTCTCGTCTACAGCACAGTGTAAACTCATGGTATCATCATTTTAGATTATATTTTACTAATTATGAGATTTTCTTGCATACTTTTTTTTTTTTAAATGACGATAAATTTTCTTACGTACTTTCTTTTTTAAAATGACGATAAATTACCACGGTCGTCAGCGACAATGGTCTATGGTCGGTGGTGAAATTGAGTGATTTAGCTATCAAAACTTTATTGAAATGCGAAATCTAAATTGGCGGCGCTCCTTGTTTTTCTCGAGCGTGAAAATTAGTGGGGATCAAAATCCAATTTGTCGGCGAGATTGGATTTTAGCGAATGGACGGAACGAGACACGTAGTACCACGGTGTGCGGGGCGTTGCCCCGGGATTTTCAGCAAGTCCAGCTCTATATTCACCGCCTCCACATGTACAAAAAAAAAAAAAAGATATTTGCTGCATTTGCTATCTTTTTTTATTTTTAAATAAATTTAATTTAATTAATATTTATATTAAAAATCAAATTTGAACCAAATTGCCATCGTTTTGGGCCTATCTTTTTTACCTTAGCCACGTTAGCACGAGAGAAAGTAATAAAAAAGCCATGTCAACATTTTCAATTAACTAAATTAGACATTATTAATAAAAAAAATTGATTGTATCAAATTGATAAATTTTATGATTTGATTACGATTTAACTCAATCGTATTGTGATAAATTTTAGGATTCCCAGCATACATATTCCATAATTTTATTAGACGTAACCTAAATCCGTGCTCTCATTTTTCTATCAAACGCGAAATCAATGGGAACCAAAAATCCTATTTGTCGGCAAAATTGGACTTTTTACTCTCCATCCGTCGCCGTTCTCCACTCGCGGCGGCGCAGTGCTCGAAACTCTCTCTCTCTCTCTCTCTCTCTCTCTCAATCATTCGCAGCCGCTCGCCACCGCAATGGCGTCCGCATCGATGTCGATGTCGCTCGTCTCGTCGCCCCGCGGCCCCAAGCAGCGCCTCCTCTCGCCGTCCTCGGTCGCGCCTCCGCTCTCCGCCTTCTCCCGCCATGCCCGCACGTCCATTATCTTCTCTCCCACGAGGCCGCCCGTAGTCCCGAGGATCGTCTACTGCTCCTCTGCCGGCTCCTTGCCGTCCTCTGCTGCTGTCGCGGCCGCGGTCTCCAACGGCAGGCCGGATGGTGGTAAGACATCTTGAGTCTATTCATTGTAACTCACTTGGACCTAGGGGTGTGCATGGTCCGGATGGACGGTTCTCGACCTAGAATCGGGAACCGCCTGCTAAGAACCGGTTTTGAAAAATTGGAACCGGGAACTGCCCACTAGTTGCATGGATCCACCCGGGAATCGAACCACCAGTCCGGTCCGGTTCCCGGGTGGGTCCATAGAACCGGTCCAACCTCCAAGCCTTCCCCTTTTTGCCCTCCCCGCATCTACTTATCCTAGCTCTCCCGACACCTTATTCTCCTCAAGTACTAGCATCGTGGCCGCGGCGATTGCGACCCGCACGCCACTTCTGTCCCAACCACCACCACCATCTTCCTTAAGCATGTTTTTGGTCACCTGAGCAAGCTGATCCCTGACCCAGCTGTATCCTCACCTACACTCCACGGCGCAATGAGCCATCAAAATGTCGCACATGCACAAATGACAACCAGAACCACGAATCCTGACTCTCGACCATCAAAACCCAGAACCCAATTTCGCCCGAACAAGGAAAAAGTCTTGCACGAAATCAAAAGGGACCGGAGAGGGACGAAAAATGAAGCGACCCGTCGGAGCCGAACGCGTCTTGAGCTAATTGAGAGCGACCCAGAAACAGAGAGAGAGAGCTGGAACGAATTTTACCTTGACCATGTCGATGGGTTGGACGACGCAAGTGGCGAGCATGCCGGAGGCGCCTCCGTTGATGAAAGGCTTGACGGCAGACCATGCACCGCCTGATTTGTGCAGTTTAATATAACTGGTGCGGTCCGGGTGGGTGGATGGGTGGATCCGCCTATGGAACCGGGAACCGGACCGGTTCCGGGCGATCCGGGCGGGTCCCGGTTCTTTTGCACACCCCTACTTGGACCTCAATTTTGATTTTAAGAACTACTGGAGATAGGCTAGCAAGAGAGATTTATGTAGTCATCGCCGGCCGGCCACCCAGTTTGTTACGCTGGCACTATAATTTCCTTGTACCACGCCTCCGTGTTTCAGGAGGGAAGGCATCGCAAGGATCAAGCGAGGCTGCCCTCTCCCTTAGAGGGAGTGGCCGGGTCAGCCAATGGGGCCGGAATCTTTTTCAAGGCCCGGATCCCAGCCTTTACGCCAGACAGACACCGGGACTCCCACCCGAGGGTGGTTATTCCGCCTGTTTCTGGCTTGAGCCTTTTAAAGACCTGCTCAGGTCTAATCGTATCTGAGATATGTGGACAGAGAATTAAGGAGTGATAACCCTTTAACAAAAGCATTGATGTAAAATAGGATCTCTGTCCTAATTAAGATAGAATGTAGTCTTCACAAAGTGCTGAAGGTTTGAACCCCAAAGCGTAATGCTGAAATTGTCTTTGCAAGACACAAGAATAAGAAAGGACCCACTCTAGTCACTCAAATGCTGTGGTTGAAAAGGTCTGTGTCTTGTAGTACTTCTGTGGTGATGAGCTAGACAAGCGCTTCTCTAATCTTACATAGAATTACTCTCGTTCATATAACAAAGAAAATCTCCATGAAAAAGTAAATAAAAAAATCTTCACGGTGCTGTTTAATTTAGTTGTTAGTTCTATATGCCGCAGGCTGTTTTTAATTGATTTGGTGGCTAACTTATCCTGCAGCTCTCTAATTTGCAAGTCTAGTTTCAACGACAAAAGGACATTGTAATTTTTTTTTATTTCTAGTATATCATCATATATCTATGACAAAAACTAAGCTCTTATTTATAAGAAAATAAGGATGTACTTATCATTAATATTAATGTATTGAATAATACATACATTAGATAGGGAGATAAACATTCATTGTATAGGGAGATGTATTTATAAGATACAAATGTACCATAATAAGTATATTAGATAAGATGAATATAATAAATATTCATTCATATATTTCATAACAATTTCTGATTTTTAGTAGTCAACTATTAATTTGACATGTCAATTATCATTTATACATGGGAAAAAAAAGCCACCAAAAACCCCAAATTTTGTCTAAAGTGACCAAAACTTTTTTTTGTGACATGAAAAACCCTGAAGTTTGCTAACCGTTACACATTTACTCCAAACTTTTATTTGTGACACAAAAAACCCTGAACTTTCATTTATGTGACACATTTGCCCCAAATCATAGGGGCATTTTGGTCTTTTTTTTTTTACTTTTTTTTTAAATTTTTTAATTTATTTTTTCTTCCCTTCACCGGCGTCCGGCGAGAGCCACCCTTGCCAGCGTTGGACAAGGGCTCCGCCATGGCCGGTGGAGGGAAGAGAGAAGAAAAAACAATTATAAAAAAAAAGAAAAATTAAAAACAGAAAAAATAAGACGAAAATGCCCTTAATGGGGTAAATGTGTCACGGTTTGCAAAGTTTGGGATTTTTCATGTAAAAAAAAAAGTTTGGGATAAATTTGTCACTTTGAGTAAATTTTAGGGTTTTTGGTGGCTTTTTCTCTTTGTACATCACATAAAAATTATGATAGAAATATTAAAAAAAAAATCATATTAGAAGAGACATCTGAACAAAATCTTGTAACATAAAGGATCCTATTATAATATGCAAGCTTTCTCATCTATATTGCAAAGTTTGTGTTGACACCTGATTTTTTTTTTTTTGCATAAAAAATGGGTTAATTTTTAACCCAAAAAATAAAATTAAAATTGCACAACATATAGTTTAGAAACATTTATCTTATTTTGTTTTATTTTATCTTATTTTATTGGATTGACGATGAGCGTTAATATTCCACTAAGATTTTTCACATATTCAGGTAATATACACTGATGAGCATATTTTTTAGCAGAAAGGAAATTTTCGGATGGAATATTCAAAAAATACAAAAAAAAATATCGCGTAGGGTGCAATGATATATTTAGGGGATTATGTACAAGCAAAATTGGAAATAAAATATGCCAGGTCTAAATTTTTCACTATAAAATGTGTTGTTCGTGTGCGGATACTGGGGGATTTTTTCGAAAAAAATTCGGAGAAAAAACGTGAGGGCCTTCCTTCGGTTTTGGGAGGGAAAGTGAGAGAAGGAGAGAAAAAAAAAAACGTGATCGGTCTACAGCGTCGTCTTCTTCCTCCCGACGCTGCCCCCTGTCCGCGTCGGCCCCGTGCCTGCGCCGGTCACAGCGCCGGCACCGCGACGCCAGTCACCACCGCGTCTCGCCACCTCGCCGCTCCGCTCGCTGATCCGCCGGTCTCGCCGCGACGTCCAGCCCCGCCGCCGACACCCGCAGCTGCTCCCTCGCTGCTCCGTCCGCGTCTCGGCCCTCGCCGACGCCTGTGGCACTCCTCGCCGCTCTGTTCGTCGTCTGCCGACGCTCGCCGCGCCATCCCTGCGCTGCCCGTTGGTCCCTTCGCCGGTCACCGTCGCCGCGCTCTCGCTCTCTCAATCATTCGCAGCCGCGCTCTCGCCGTCGCAATGGCGTCCGCGTCGATATCGATGTCGCTCGTCTCGCCGCCCCGCCGCCCCCAGCAGCACCTCCTCCTCTCGCCGTCCTCGGTCGCGCCTCCGCCCTCCGCCTTCTTCCGCCGCGCCCACACGTCCGTTATCTTCTCCCCCGCGAGGACGCCCGCGCTCCTGAGGATCGTCTGCTGCTCCTCCGCCGGCTCCTCGCCGTCCTCCAACGGCAGGCCGGAGGGGGAGCGGAGGTAGGTCCGGCTCGGCCTGCCGAGCAAGGGGCGCATGGCCGACGACACGCTCAGCCTCCTCAAGGTAACATCGCATTGCCGGTTTTCGGTTGCCGAGGAATCGGTTCCGATGGAAGTGTCTTTAATCTCTGACATGCCGCTCCAGGAGAGTTGCGGTCTGTTTGTTTTTATCTGCATACTGATCCTTTTCGACTTTGCTCTTGAAGGATTGCCAATTGTCAGTCAAGCGGGTGAATCCTCGCCAGTATGTTGCCGAAATTCCACAGGTATGGATATATGTCATGAAAAATGTGTGCCTCAATTTGGTATAGGCATGGTGGTAAGACATTTGAGTTCGTTTATGGTAACTCACTTGGACCTCAATTTTGATTTTAAGAACTACTTGAGATAGGTTAGCAAGAGAGATTTATGTAGTCATCGTATCTGAAATATGTGGACAGGGAATTAAGGAGTGATAACCCTTTCACAAAATCATTGATGTAAAATAGGATCCTTATCCTAATTGAGATAGAATGTAGTCTTCACAAAGTGCTGAAGCTTTGAACCCCAAAGCGTAATGCTGAAATGACCCATTCTAGTCACTCAAATGCTGTGGTTGAGCTAGACAAGCGCTTCTCTAATCTTACATAGAATTACTCTACTCATATAACAAAGAAAATCTCCATGAAAAAGTAAATAAAAAAATCTTCACGGTGCTTTTTAATTTAGTTGTTACTTCTATATGCCACGGGCTGTTTTTAATTGATTTGATGGCTAACTTATCTTGCAGCTCTCTAATTTGCAAGTCTGGTTTCAGCGACCAAAGGACATTGTAAAAAAATTGTTATCTGGAGATCTAGACATTGGAATAGTGGGTTTTGACACAGTTAGTGAATATGGACAGGTAAGCAGAAGATGTTATATGCTGTATGTTTGATCATTGGTTGGATTTTTTATGCATCAGTTTTCACTAATATTTCGTTTGCATTCAAAGATTTATACTCTGAAGCTGTGAAAACAATTTATTGCATGGTTTTCCCCTGCTTTGGATGAAGTGGAAGATTAAGAGCGCTTTATCAAACAAAACGTTGTATTTGCTTTCCCTTCAAACCAAAAAAATTGCAAATAAGCTTTCATGCTAAAACCAAAAAATTATGAATAATTCCTGTGTGTTAAATATGCAGCAGAGAAGTTGGATCAAAGATCTTACCCGAATGAATGACAAAAGTAGTTGCGTATTACATTTTACCTTTGCAGTACTTTTTGTGTGAATCTATCTGGGTTGTTTACTCTTTTCCATGTAAACAATTTTGAAAAATGGCTTGGATTAGCAGAGTTACTGGATGATGTCAAGTTTCGGTATGTATCTCTGAAGTCTTTAGATAGTTTAGGTGGTTAGAGTGTTCATATTTTTTTGTGTTTGTACAGATCAATGACTTGAAATCTTAGAATGATGATTGCATGGTCACCATGCGAGGAATGCTGGACAGAGACAAAAACTTCCTGATTGCTTCAACTTCATATATCAGAGCTTTTTCTGATCTTTTTGTCTTGTTTTTGTGTTTTCACAAAGCTTTTCAACTTCATTATATCATAGAATGTTGATTTCGCAACACTAACTTGATATAGTACTGTCCTAAAAGACCTTATGCTTCTTTTATTCAGGGTAATGAAGATCTTATTATTGTTCATGAAGCTCTTGATTATGGAGATTGCCGTTTGTCTCTCGCGGTAAGAAAGTTTATGCTCTCAATTTTGATATATTGATAGAATTATTTCCAATTGGTTCATTGCTATGGAAAATTTTAGTGTTGATATGTTCTTTTGATCTTCTATTAGATTCCCAAATATGGGATCTTTGAGAAGATTAATTCGGTGAAGGAGCTTGCACAAATGCCCCAATGGACTGAAGAGAAACCACTCAGAGTTGCTACCGGTTTTGGCTATGTATGTTTGCATTTTCAGATCTTAAGTGTTATTGTTTATTGTGTCATCTATCCACCTTATAGCAAATTTTCTTGCGGGGTGCCAGAGTGACTGTCCTTTTTAACTGCTTAAGTTTAGGTTTCTCTCTTGTGTCTTTGTAGCTGGGGCCTAAGTTCATGAAAGAAAATGGACTGAAGCATGTGAGCTTTTCAACTGGTGAAGGAGCATTGGAGGCAGCTCCTGCGGTAAAAATATCAATTTCTTTCACTTATTTGATATCTTTATGGGTTACCAACTCATTACCCGTATTGAAGATGGTTTGTGATTGTCACAATGAATTTTTTTCGTTAAGCGCGTGTCGTCTTTAAACTAAACTGGAGTTAATATATCTGTGGAATCTCTCTTAAGAGATTAAAGGGAAGGGGTTGGGGAACCCATATTCTGGTAGAGTTTATGTCAAGGAGGGATCAATTTTGTATGCTCAAGTAGAATTTAGAATGTAGAAAAGTTTAAACCATTTCATTTTCCAGTTCGCAGGTTCAGACCATTTCAATTTTTGTTTTAAAAAACAAAAGACAATAAAATGCATTGAGAGTCTTATGGCTCTGGATTCATGTCTTTACTCTTTTTCCACCTAGACGGTTAGAAGATCTGTACTGAATGTGCAGATTGGCGAGTACAATTTTTTTTTGCTTGGTATGGCAGGGTTATGTTATTCTTTTCATGCTGCTTCAGGGGTCAACTCTTTACCACATCTTTTACATTTTTGGCAAATATCTCAATACCCGCTTATTTTCTTGGTTGGTCTATGGAGTGCCAGCCCTTTATGTCACTCTTAAACGCACCCCATTAAGGAGATTAAAAATGTTGTCGGGGAAATATTTACAAGAGAATCTTCATTAAATGAGAAAGGCAGAGAAATATTTCCCATGAAGAGGGGAAACAAGGAAAAGAAGGGAGTGGAAACCGCCGTCTCTTTGTTGACGGGTGGACTAGTGTACATCCTACTGATTTTCGTATTCTAAATGTCGGTAAATTGTGCTTATGTAGACCATTTTCTATCCACATTGTGGGGCAATGTGTGTACATGTCCTGTCCCGGGGAATGTTTATATGAGACTACATCGAGCCACCATAGTTTTAGCAGGAGGATCCTTTTAAAAAAGCACTTGAATCTTTTGGTGTTTCCTTCGATGATGCAATGGTTGGATGTATCTGTCCTTGCCTATGGATCTTGTGGCCATTCATTTTGTGATATGAAGTGTTGATTTGATTAATCCATGGATTACAGGTTTTTTCTCTTTTCAATGATTGAAAATTTTATCCCTCGGAAGGAAATAATTCTGCGGACATTGCTTCATCCTTTGTTAAAAAGAATCTGAAAGTATGCCCCTAAAGATTAAGTTATTAGGATAGCAACCTCATGAGCATATCGACTGTAGTTCATTTCATGTATTTGTTTTGAAGCTGCAATTTAGTTGAACAGAACATATATACGACTGCCGTTATATCTTGGCATGTGGCACACTGGTATCTTCAATGGCATCTCCATGAGGGGAGGTCAAGGATTTAATTAAACCGATGCTAATTGATGGCATTGGCAGTGTAGTATTGATGCTGTGTCTGCATGATCTACAATTGACTTCTTTACTTTTCTTTGGTAATCCAGATGGGGACTGCTGATGTTATTTTGGACCTTGTAAGTAGTGGGATAACATTAAAGGAAAATAACTTAAAAGAAATTGAAGGTGGGACAGTGTTGGAAAGTCAGGTGGGTAACATGTTTGCACTGGCAAGCTCGCCCTATGATCGTTTCTTCATTCTGTCTCTTTCAAACTTCCCTTAACTAGGGCTGAATGTCCTTCAGGCTGTTCTTGTGGCAAGCAGGAAGTCACTAATCCAACGGGAAGGTGTTCTTGGTGCAGCGCGTGAGATTCTTGAAAGATTGGAGGCACATCTTAAAGCAGGCCAGTTCAAGGTGTGTAGCTTATTGTATATATGTTGATGAACTTCCTGTCCAGCATCCGAACACACTTCCTGTTAGAGTTTACTACTATTAAGCTGCACCTGCTGTGGCCATCCCCTTTTACTCCTTACTATGTTTCTGAGTTGCATAAAATAGACACATCAGTGCACTCATCAAAAAACAAAATTTAAACGGGTGACTTATGGTTGTGCAAGTTTTCTGTCGAGGCGAATTTAGCAATGTCAATCGGATGTGACGTGGTTGGTACTCTGTGGACATAAGTATAACTTAAATGATTGTCAAGTATGACTTGTTCAACCTTTTCTTATTCAACAACTAAGTAGGAATTGCTGCAATATAAATTTGGGAGAAATCACATAGAAAATTCTGTTAGTGCAATACAAGGCATTTTCGAATATACACAACTAAGATACTGCAGATACATACATGTTACCGACTCCTTTATCCAATTATCAAAATCAATGCTTTATAATCGGTATCAATATTTTTCACAGGTAACAGCAAACATGAGGGGGAGTAGTGCAGAGGAAGTTGCTAAGCGAGTACTCAGTCAACCATCACTCTCTGGTTTGCAGGTAATGCGGTGAGCCCTCTTTTCTTGTACTCCAAGTTGAGCCCCGGCTCGATTTGAAGCTTTTAAACTGTAGCTATCTTATTCTCAGGGTTTTTGATTCTCTTGTACTCATACACTATCAGGGACCTACCGTAAGTCTAGTCTTTCGCGAACGTAATGGAGAAGTGGTTGCAGACTACCATGCAATAGTCATTTGTGTTCCTGAAAAGGCACTGTATAGCTCTATGCAGCAGTTGAGAGCCGTAAGTCTTAATTTTGGAAATAGCCGGAGCTGCTTTGTGCAGAGACTTTTTGTTTCCTCCTGGTCACATCCTAATATGAAGTGAAGATACTTGCAACTATAGATTTTCGTTAATCGTAGCTTGATAACACTCCTGGGTGCCTTTTTAACACGTTGAAAGTTTTATCATGCAGATCGGGGGTAGTGGAGTTCTAGTATCTCCGTTGACTTACATTTTTGATGAAGAGACTCCCAGATGGCAGCAGCTTCTGTCCAAACTCGGGCTGTAGTTCTCGGTAGGCCAGTGCTCGGGTCGACTAGAAGCACCCATATTGGAGAACTAGCTTGTGGAGAAGATAGAGGTCGTGGTAGCCTTGCTGCATCTGTTCTTTTAGATTTGCGATTTCTTTTCCTCTAGATATTTTTTTTCCCTCTATGTGGTTTATAGCAATCGGTTTTAGAATATAAGGAAGTGTGGGAACATCCTAAAGTTTATTTTGTGACATTTTTTATAAGTGATTATGTCATTGATGACAATCGAGGTCGATGGCGATTCCATGACGTACTTTGGAAGATAAAAATACCTACATAAGTCGCTCGTGGCCCGTCTTTTAACGGAATCAGCAGCACTGCTATTACCCACACGAGTCAAATGAGTTAGGTGGCTTGGCTGTTTGATACGAGAGGAATGATTGAATTGTACAAACAACAGAAGATAAGCGACTAATGGTGTCACAAATGAAGACGTTTTCACACCCATCGATTTTGCTTGACGACGGCCTTTGCTATGGAAACGATGTTCAGAGCACAATGTTTGGCGGACAAATTCTCTCACTTTGCCCTTGATTCAACCGGTTGATCTCGAGTTTACAAAGCGCTAGGTTTTATGTTACGACCCAAACAATTAACTTCGTATTTAGTAATTTTTCTGCTCAACTAGTCATCGGCAAATTAGCTGCACCGTACCAAATTATCATTACATGGGTGTTGGGGAGACCAAAAGGGCGAGGAATGATGCGAGTGGCAATTGAGGGTATTGAGTATTGTGATTTATGAAAAATCTTAAAAAATACCATAAATAAAATTATTCGACCATTGCCAAGATATTTACACATACATAATATGTGTGAAATAAGTTTATACGGACTTTCTTATTTTCTCATCATTCATGTGACTACTAGGGGTGTGCAATCAGACCGGGTATACCCTGTTCCCGGACCGGCCCACCCGGAAAATAGGGTCGGGAATCGGTTCCCATTGAAACCGCTCCGGGAACAGGTTCCCAAAATTTGAAACCGGTTTAAACCGGTCCGGGAACAGGGTCCGAGTGATTACCCACCCGAAAACCGGTTCCTAGACCGGTTTTGGAACCGGTTCTTGGATCGGTTTTGTAAGTAGAGGTCCAAAACATATTTTTTTCTTCTGATTTCTATTTTTACTCTCGCAATCACATGATATTTTTCCTCTTGGCTCTCTCAAACACGCATGGCACTTCTCCTTTGTCATTCATCTTCCTCACTTGCTTCCCTCCCTCACCGGCTCACTCTTGCACCGTCTGATGGACGGATGGTGTTTGTCGCCACCAAATTCTTGCGTATCACATGGATTGGCTCGCCTAATTTCTCTTTTGTATAAAGAGTTATGCTTGAATAAATGAGTAGCTTCATGTAGTAGTTGTGGGAATAAGATTAATATTAGACCTATGTTTGATGTTAATTCTTTGCCTTATGATTTTATTTATTATAATTAGCCCTATGGATCTTTAATTTTTCGTTTATTCCAAATATTCATGTATTAATTTATTACCGGTGCTTAATGTTTCAATATAAATTAAGAGTATTACGTTATTTTCTCGCTTATTAATATAAAATTCAAAGTTGTATAAGATATCGGAAGATTGCAAAACAGGTTCCAATGGAAACAAGGTTGACCCTGGAACTGAATCGGAAAAACATGGTGGGTCGGGTACAGGGTCCAATACAAACAGGATCGGGTATAGGGTCTAGAAAAGAGGAACCGGTTATTACAGGGTCGGGTACAGGGTCCAGGTCTAGACCCTACCCATCCTGGACCCGATCACCCCTAGTGACTATGCATTGCTAATTATGTGATAATAGCTGCTATTAGGGGGTGTCAAATGTCAATCCCATACAGCATGTGGACTCCTCGTCGGTTTCAAATGTCCACCATATACCAACATGTGGGCTTTCCAAGTAGTAATAGGCTGAATGGTCCTACTGGATACAAATATATCCATTTCTCCTGAATTATATATATATATATATATATATATATATATATATATATATTTGTTATTACGCCTTTTTCTCCCTCTTTTTATGATCATTTTCTCAACCACCTCTTTGTCCTGATATGACCAGCAAAATCAAAACAAATTATAAACGGAAAAAATACTCCTCTTGTTCATGCGCATTTTTCGTGAACCTATGATTGGGAACGATAAAGCTCTAATGGATCTGGGAGATGATATCTGTGGTCGCCATGATTTCTCTGGTCGAAGGTCCTCATTCAGCATGGGCCAGAGACATAGTACATGACAACGATTGGACTCCGAAGAGCAACCAATTCATTCTCGTAACTATGTTGCTCCCTCTCATTCGCTGCTCTTGTTCGTCCATTATCTAACTAGAACACGCTTTAATTTGGAAATATTTGTCCTGCTCTGATGAGTTTTATTGGGAATTTCAATACCTGATTTTGTCACAACTCTTCAATAGAAGAACATAACGAATTTAGGGAAGAAAATAAATTTTGACCCAATTCGCCCTAATTGGCATTTTTCTAGCAACTCAAATCAACAATACTGAAGTAATCATTTTATTAAAAAATTGGTATTCTAGTTATCGCTGAAAGAGTTTGAGTATCAAAGTAAGTGACTATGAAAGTTACGATAATTCTAAAAAAAAATTTCTCCATTTATGCACGTGTAAGGTTTTATCAGTAAAAATATTCATAATTTTTACTAAAAAGGAAAAACGGATGTGTACGTGATTATCAATAAAACGTTCATTTCCCTTGTATTGTTGAACTTACGAAAAAATGCATGTATTAAACAAATATCATAATATGTTCGAAAAAAGGTTATTCAACTTTTAACTAATTTCTGATTTTTAACGGTCAACTATTAATGTGACACGTCAATTATCATTTATCACATAAAAATTATGATAGAAATATTAAAAAAAAAATCATATTAGAAAAGACATCTTAACAAAATCTTGTAACATGAAGGATCCTATTATAATATGCAAGCTTTCTCATCTATAACGCAAAGCAAACTCATTGCATCATCATTTTAGATTACATTTTACTAATTACGAAATTTTCTTAGATACTTTAAAAAAATGAAAATAAGTATATATTTGCATTTAAAATGGTATAATCTCCATTTCGTATATATATTACCACCAGAGGGATCAGGTATGATGACTTTCACCTTAGATTGAAGCCTACAATATTTATTGCAATCAAAAGTAAAAATTAATTCTTTCAAGTTCCGTTCAGTGAATCGCATATAATTATTAATCTGATAACTTATATCTTTTCTGATGTTTGTGTTAATGATAAATTTGAATTGAAAAATCCCACCTAGAGGGTTTAGTGATGACAAGAAGACAAGGCTGAATCGAATTTGAAATTACGAGATATGCGGCGAGCGGTGAATTAGGGGGGAACAACCGAATTGGGAATCCTTTCATTATCTTATTCCACAAAAAAATAAAAAAAAATAAATCAAAATGACCAAACGAAACCTTGTGGGGTGGACTATTTCTTTCATCTTCATTTCGATTTAATTAGTTACAAACAATTATGGCAAGGCATAAAAGTTGCATGGTATCATTTTGTCATGGTAATACCTAAACCACCTCATCCACACATAGCCAATAAGACTCAACCCCCGGCTATGGCCTCCATTATACAATCATAAATCTACTTTACAATTTAGTTACTACATTATTTTTTCGTAATTTTGACTAATTAAGAAAATGTAAGAATGGTGCCTGCGCTATGCTCGATCCCCAAACTAAGCATAGCCAAGAGGCTGTCCTTTGGTTCCAAGATAAGAAATCTTCCGATGGATTTCCATTCCAACCGATCTCCCTAATAATTTCGATTACAATTCTTGGTCTTCAACGAGAGAATTCTTCTCATTAATGATATCGAACCACAATTTGGTGTTCAGCTATGCGTAGAGATGTCAAAATTTTAAATCCATATACAATGAGATGGATCACATGTAAGTTAATTAAGTTTTAATAAATGAGTTGTTGATGGGTATGGATTGTATGTAATTTACATAGGTTGCAAATGGCATCTTTAAACTCATTTAACTTATAAATGTTATTAGTTGAGTCAACCCATTAGTGAGATATCATCTTCTTTAGCAGTTTTTATAATTTTTCTTTTTCTTGGAAAATTTCCTATTTTTAATAATTTTTTATTTTTTATTATATTATATTTTTCTTTCTTTCTTCCTTTTATTTTTTCTTCCCCAACGAACTCTGGTGGCCGATCCTCGCTGGTCACAAGCGACAATGCTGTTCGCCCAGATTTACCCGGATTTTCAAACAGGGGAGTAGATCCGATTGTGGAATATACATTTATGAAGGTAAAATACACGAGAAGTAGTTGGGGTACGATGCCTACTTTAAGGCTCAAATCTTTTTCGAGTGTGCCGTTTCAGTAGAAAAAAACGATCGATTAAATGACTAATGCGTGTCAATCTTTAAGACTTACTATTTAAGATAAAATAGAAGAGAATTGCATTAATTCCATTCCTTTCATAAAAAATGTGGGATGTGACATTTTCAAAAATTATTTTTCAAGAAGCTATTTTGCAGGAAAATAACCAAATTTTCTTATATTCGACTAAAATTTGAAACTAAACTAGAAAATTCTCCGCGTGTGCTCATTTTCAGTTATTTTTTATTAGTTTATTTTTTAAAATTTATTTTTCAATTATTAATTTTTTTCGTTTCCTTTTCTTTTTCTTTTAAAACTCCATTTTTAAAATATATATAACATAAAAATAAAAGAAAATTTTGTTTGTGAAAGAAAGTGAGGTGGAAGAAGTTATGGAAAATGTTTTCCACTTTTTAAAAAGTAGAAAATATTTTTCCTACTTTTGATTGTATTTTTTCCAATAATATAAAACATTTTGCTTAACTAGTTCATTTTCTAGGAAATGAATATCGGAAAAATCCGAAAAACATTTTCCTATAAATTATTTTTCATGAAACAGACGAAACTTTTGATACTAGACCGATGAGCACGAACACCATGCCTCGACTATTTCCGTATCAATGGATGGTTTCACGATCCTGAGGTAATTAATTATGACATGTACCTTCGACTAAAAATTTTCTATTTTGCTTTGGCAAGAAAAGAGTTTAATGATGGCTAAGCATGAGATCACACGAGACCACTCCAATCATCAGTCGATGGATGTGAGGCCTCTTGCTGAATTAGTGGGGATGAGATTTTAATCCCATGTGGCTTGGACATAAATTGAAGTCCAACCTGGACAAACTAGGAGATGACGTGGCATATGGTTTAATTGATTCACCAGTTTCCCTTATCTTCTCCTCGTCTTCGTCCTAACGTGACCAGCAAAATCAAAACAAATTGTAAATGAAAAAAAAAAAAAAAAATTCCTCTCGCTCATTCGATGATGCATATTTCGTGAATCTACAATCGGGAACAATGAAGCTCCGACAAGTCTGCTCGATAATCTTTGCCGTCACCATGACTTCTGGTGGACAATTCTCATTCAGCGAGGGCCGGAGACATGATGCACGGCGACGATTCGACTCCAAATAATCAATTCGTTTTAGTGACCATGTTGCTCCCTCTCTTTCACTGCTCTTTTTCGTCCTATTCTAACCAGAACATACTTAATTTGGAGATGTTTGTCCTCCTCTGCTCTTTACTGGGGATTTCAATACCTAATGTTGCCACAATTCCTCAATTGAAGAAAAAAACAAATTTAGGGTTCGAAGAAGAAAACAAATTTCGCCTCAATTCACCTAGTTGGTTAACTCAGAGTAATATTGCTTACTTCACTTTATTGACAAGCCATATTACACTATTCATATTAGAAAATTATCACGTAGGATTTTCCGATAACTCAAATTAGTAACAACACCTAAGTAATCATTTTATTACAAAAGTGGCACTCCAATAATTGCTCAAAAAGTTTTAATACTAAAGTAAGTAACTATGAAAGTTATGGTAATTTTAGAATCATTTTCCCCATTTATGCCTGTCATGACAAGGGTGAGGCTCTATCAGTAAAATATTCATAATTTTCACAACCCCCCAAAAAAAAGGAACAGAAGTATATGTGATTATCAATGGAACTTTCATTTCCCTCGTCTTTGTTGAACTTACAAAAAATACATGTTTTGAGCACATATCATAATATATTCGAATAAAGCAATACGACACTAATTTCTGATTTTTAACGGTCAATTAATAATGTGACATGTCTATTTTCATTTGTATTGGTCATATTATATCATATCACATTAAAATTATGATATTCTTTTGATTTAGAAATTTTAAAAAAAAAATCATATTAGACGAGATGTCTTTAACAAAACATCGTAGCATAAACGATCCTATTATAATATGTTAGCTTTCTCATCTATAGCACAGTGTAACCTGGTATCATCATTTTAGATTACATTTTACTAATTATGAATTTGTCTACATACTTTTTTTTAAATGACGATAAATACATATTTGTATTTCAAATAATATAATCTCAATTTCATATAAATAATTAATATTATCACCGGACGGATCGGGAATGATAACTTTACACCTTAGATTGAAGCCTACAACATTTAGTGCCACCAAAGAGTATATGTTGACTCCTAAATTTTGGCGACCCGTTTAGTCATTTATTGCATTAAAAAATTAGGGATTAATTTTATCCCTGAAAAAATAGTTAATTGCATAGCATATAGTTTTAGATGTATTTATTTTTAATTTGCATTTATATTTGGCCGGTGATGAATGGGTTCGAATTGATGGTTCGGAAACTTTAATTTGATAAGTCGGGCTAAGCCCACGAAGAGAGCAAATCGACCCAAGCCCGTATCCTCGGGGAGATTTTACGGGTTTATCTTTGTAAGATTTCAATTCAAAAGCAAATATTGCGTTTGGAAAAGTAAATATTACGTTTGGAAAAGAAATCTTTATGGATATGGTTTTTGAAAATTAAAAAACCCTAATCCCTGGCCTATAAATAGGTTAATTTGCGTAGGGTTTTGGGGACACCGCCATTGATAGAGTCACACGAGAGAATAGGGAGGAATCGTAAAGGTCCCAGGGGGAACATGAAGAAGCACGCCCACACCTCCCAAATCATAGCTGCAGGATCTTGCTTCCACGTTGCTTCAGTCTTTGTTTGACATTCCATCATCAGTCTCGGTTCTAAAATTGCTGCAGCGCCACCTGCAGCGATTTCTCAGCCCAATAAAGAACCCAGCAATCCGGCGCATTCCCGTCCAGCACCGGCGTCATCTCCAATCTGCTGCAACTGCGGTTTAGCCACCGATTATGGCCTGATTTCCTCCATCACCGAGAAACCAACTTATCCAAGTTGAGGGTTGAAGGCCGCGAGTCCAAGAGTCAAAGGAAGCCACAGCCGTGAGTCCATTAGAAAATTCCAAGAGATAAAAGACAACCGCAAGGAACGTGGAAAGCGGAGACTTCAGTTGGGGCAAGCAACCCGACATCCACGAATAGAGAAGAAGACCATTCTCGGTGATCCTCGAGACGTCGATCTTTGCCTCAAGTCACGAGCAGCTTCCCTGGTGCCATCGTAGCAGTGATCTTGCAGTCTTGCCACTGCAGCCGCAAGCCTATTTCCAACCATACAAGAAGGAACAAGTTCTCGGGACTCCTACACTTGCTTGTGGCCGTCCAAGTTCTCTCTGATGCCGAGCAAGCACTGGCGTTAATCTAAATACTTGCTCTTGATCTCAACAAGAAGTAATTCTTGCTGTACATTCCAGTGTTTTGTTCTTGGCAGGTCCTCCTTGTGTTGCGTGGGTTTTTGCTGAATTTTCAAAGAAGAACACTGATCCAGTGCCTCGGTTTGCGAGTTTTGTTGCGTTGTCTATCAAGTTTCTGTTTTGCTAGTTCTCCCCACCACACACGGCCACCATTGGAGGAGAGCCATCATACAGAGGAGACGAGAGTGGAAAAAAGTGGTATGGGTCCACCGGTCAATAAGTCAACAGAAGGAGAGAGGAGGTTGTCCTCTTCGAGCATCCCTCGACGTCACCGCAGCTCCTTCACCGATGACGTTACTGCAGCCCCACCGCTGACTTCGTAGCTGCTGTCCTCCGCCCATGGCTACCCGTCCCCGCATCTAGCCCAGCACTACCACGCACCGCCATCACCCGTTGAGCGGATTCCGTTCGGTTCGAATTTGGTAGCATTTATTTGCGAAATTAGGTAATTATTTTATCTAAATTTAATTTGGATATTTTATTGCCTAATGAATGCTTTTTAATATCTTACGTGCATATTTGAATTATTGGCCTATTCCCAATTAGGGTTTATTGCCCAATTCGCAGCCGCACGAATTTTTATTCCATTTATAAGGTTTTAGATGGAATAATTATTCACGCGGGAGTAAAATTGTTATCTTGATGTTTAAGGTTTAAGATCAATTTATCGATTTTATTAGCGAAATAATCAAGTTCGAATAGTGGATAACATTTTTGATGACCATGGATGATTTAGTGTTTATTTCTTAATTGTTCTATTTATCCTGAAAATACAAAAAATTGCATTTGTATGCCATGTAGATTGATTGCATGACAGGTTAGTTATTTTTTTTTTAAATGCATGTTTAGAAGATATCTAGGATAGATAATATCTTACTTTAGTTATATTTTTATTTTTAGCGATTTTAATTACGATTTTTCATAAAAAAAAATAAATACAAAAATACAAAAAAAAAATCATGCGAATATCATGTAGGATTAGATTCATGAAATGCATGTCATTTTGTGATTATTGCTAGGTTCATTTAATTAGGAATTGCTCGTCATTAGAATGAGTTCATTTGGTTAATTTAGATTGCATATTTAACCATTAGACAATTTTAATTTCGAATTTCATAAAAAATACAAAAATTGTCTTAGGATAAATTCATTCATTCTCTAGGATAGATTGCATACATATGTCATATAGTTAGGTCATATTGCCATGTCATATCATTTTATGTTAGATTAGTAACATTGCATTGCATATAAATTAGATTCTCATTAAATAAGTGAAAATAAAAAGAAATTGCGTTTTAATTAGAAATCATATCTATGATTGTTGATGTGAATTCTGATCTAAGCACGTAGATGCATTCGTTGCTATAAGGTAAGTCTCGTAAGGAGCCAACGCCACAAAGGCATAGTTGTAGCCCATAACTTCAGTGGCCAAAAGCTAAGGATGAGAAGCGAGGGCGAGGTCGTGCTTGGTGTAACATTCTTTGGCTATCTTGGAACTGCTAACAACTATGGCTGGGAAAAAGCCGAGCCTGACGGTGAAGAATGACCTGTACTCGTTTGCCATGAACGCGAAGGTCCTGTGAGGAAGACGGGATTTTGCTAGTATGAGCAAATGCCCTACGACAGGCCATGCACCTGCAACTTCTAGTGGTGTTTGAGCTTGCGACATAAGCTTTTGAATCGTACATGGATTGATAGGATGACGATGACTAGGATCACTCCATACAAGGGGCTGCAGTTCAGGTCTTGAAGTAGAGAGTCCATTTGCAATAGGTTCATCATTGAGTTGTGTTAGTATTTTTTAAAGAACAACATATGACTTATACACATTCCCCTCCTAGGATTATTGATTAGTTCCGTAAAGTATAATTAATTACAGATTAGGCTCCAATTGTGCTTAAGAAGTCACTGCCTCGGAGGATTGTTAATTACTTCCTGAGTGCCTTGAGGAAAGCACATCCCATGTGCTATGAAAAAAAAAAAATTGCTACGGAAGTAGGAGTAACTGGAATGGCATTCTAGAGAGCTCGGGGACCAACAAAAGATGCTTTGTAATTCATCGTAAAAGGAGAAGAATTGGTCGATAGGCTTTCGGTACTACTTTTCAGAAAAGCTATCGGTTGAGGCTGTCAAGGGAGAGACGTCCAGGGTGAGAGAAAAAAGGTAATAAAGATGGAGAGGGGGTGAAAGAGAGTGACAGAGACCGGTAAAGGAGGGAGGAGAGAGATGACTTTGGGACACTGGTATAATGAGTTCATCTCAACCACTTCGGTGCTACTTTAAGGCGGTTTCTCCTACGCCTCGAATGGTTATTTCTTTGCACTAACTATTCCATTATCCCATAACCGTCCCATGCAGTTATTCTTGAGTGATGTCCCATGATCTATTTTCAAAAGATTTGCTCGTAACTGCTCGTCTTCCGAAGGAAGACTACCTCAATTCTACGAAGCTATGTGCATTCTCTTCTTCCATTGGTACCACCGTAATTGGAGGAGAGGTCATGGTCATAATAAGTGAGCCCATCTGTACCTTTTGTCTCTAGCTTTTCCCTGATTCCCTACCCATCCAAAAAAAGAAAAAGTAGCAACCTCGACCGATACTGAATGCAGATGATTCACCTCACCCCAGTCATAGTGTAGATTACTTCAAATAGTGTGGGATTTCACGACATAGGAGTGCAAGGAGACAAGGTAAGAAAACTTCCATCAGATAGTCTGTAATGGGAAGAGAGGAGGCACGCTGTCTGCAATGGGAAGAGAGGTGTTTAGTCTACCGATTACACAGTTGAACAAGCATGACCCTTTTTGTAGCCCTCTATCACGGCCTTTCTTCAGCAACTATCCTTGACTTTTTTCTTCTTCTTTTCGGAGATCTTTTTGTTGTTTTTTCTGCTGTATATTCCTTGTACCTGTTGCCTACGTCAAAGTAACCGACTTAGACCAAATCATCTAGAGACCTCTCGAACGTGAAGTAAACTTGTTGCTCATCTGGACTACTCTAGAAAAAGTATGCAAAAATGGGTCACCCATTTAACACCTTCTACAATTCAAAGTACCTTGAATTAAACTTACTCTCTTAATGAAAATTAGCCAATTTAAGGTACAAATGAGAAAATGGATAATTGCAATATGAAAATTGTGCAATGGCGACTGATATGATTCATTTTCCATTTTGGTCAACCTGGGCAATGGATTCTTAAACTTCAAATAAGTCATGAAGAAAGTATGTAACAAAGTCATTTCATGTCTTAACTTGTTTTGCAACATAATTTTCGAGCTTAGTGTAGGAAATGAGAACTTCATGGATCAATGTTTGCAATGCCAAGATGATATGATGTCATTCCCTGTTATTTTTCAGCCAATATTGGGGCAGAGAGTGAGGCAAAAATTGAGTGAAGGATGAAAGGTAATCATTGTAACCTTTTTTCATTGATACTTTTGCGAATATTGTGCCTTCAAGTAGGATATCATCTATAAGGATTATCATTCATGGTACTGTACAGATGGCTGTACCATAATTGTCTCTTTGGGTGTTAAAACCTTTTCTTTTCTTCTTTGATCATGGTTGTAATTACTATCCATTTCTTGTTATTAATTCATGTTTCATATTGATTCCTTTTGAAGAAATTTGCTCTGATATCATGAAAGAATAAAGTGTTTGATTATTGACCTCAACTACAATTGTTGACATATTTTTCATTATATATAGATCTTACAAATGTTACACTTCGTGAGCAAATAATATAACAATGAAAATTAATAAATGAAGAGATCATTATATTATAAGAGTTGTCAATCCCTTGATTCTAGCATCTCCAATAATCATCATGTGATTTCGATTTCTATCTCCAGGTCTTCTTCCTTGCTTGATAAATCAATGCCTTTACCCGGATGACTCAATTGGGGACCCTCCCAAATGTATATGCCGCCAGCAAAAACAGAGTCATCAGGCATACCCATGCCTCGATCACCACTTTAGTATTGTACCCCAAATCCTCGAGCACTGTGGCTCTTATCACGTGGGCATTAGTTGGAGTAGAAGATAGTACTGAGATGCAAATGAGTGCCCTTGTGATCGACATGGAGATTCCTCTCCTTTGAGGGGAGGTCACTAAGCAACAACAACAGGGCGCCAAAGGAAGAAAGTAACGCCGTCGTGTTAATCGCAAATCGGAACTTAGGGCGGGTCGTGGATCGACGCTAACCTTCCATGCATCTCAGTGTGGTGAGATGCATCTCAGTACTATCTTCTGCATGTCGATCACAAGGGCACTCATTTGCATCTCAGTACTATCTTCTGCTCTAACTAATGCCTGTGTGATAAGAGCCACAGTGCCCGGGGATTTGGGGTACAATATTGAAGTGGTGATTGACGCATGGGTATGCCTGATGACTCTGTTTTTGCTGGCGGCATATACATTTGGGAGGGTCCCTAATTGAGTCATTCGGGTAAAGGAATTGATTTATCAAGCAAGGAAGAAGAAACTGGATATAGAAATCGAAATCACATGATGATTATTGGAGATGCTAGAATAATGGGATTGACAATTTTTATAATATAATGATCTCTTCATTTATTAATTTTCATTGTTATATTATTTCCTTACGAAGTGTAACATTTGTAAGATCTATATATAATGAAAAATCATCTCAACAATTGTAGTTGAGGTCAATAATCAAACACTTTATTCTTTCATGATATCAAAGCAAATTTCTTCAAAAGGAATCAATATGAAACATGAATTAATAACAAGAAATGGATAGTAATTACAACCATGATCAAAGAAGAAAATAAAAGGCTTTAAGACTCACAGAGACAATTATGGTACAACCATCTGTACAGTACCATGAATGATAATCCTTATAGATGATATCCTACTTCAAGGCACAATATTTGCAAAGTATCAATGAAAAAAGGTTACAGTGATTACCTTTCATCCTTCGCTCAATTTTTGCCTCACTCTCTGCCCCAATATTGGCTGAAAATAACGGGGAATGACATCATATCATCTTGGCATTGCAAACATTGATCCATGAAGTTCTCATTTCCTACACTAAGCTCGAAAATTATGTTGCAAAACAAGTTAAGACATGCAATGACTTTGTTACATACTTTCTTCATGACTTATTTGAAGTTTAGGAATCCATTGCACAGGTTGACCGGAATGGAAAATGAACCATATCAATCGCCATTGCACAATTTTCATATTGCAATTATCCATTTTCTCATTTGTACCTTTAATTGGCTAATTTTCATTAAGAGAGTAAGTTTAATTCAAGGTACTTTGAATTGTAGAAGGTGTTAAATGGGTGACCCATTTTTGCAGACTTTTTCTAGAGTAGTTTAAGTCGGTTACTTTGACGTAGGCAACAGGTACGAGGAATATATAGCAGAAAAAACAACAAAAAGATCTCCGAAAAGAAGAAGAAGAAAGGCCGTGATAGAGGGCTACAAAAAGGCTCATGCTTGTTCAACTGTATAATCGGTAGACCAAACACCTCTCTTCCCATTGCAGACAGAGTGCCTCCTCTCTTCCCATTACTGATTATCTGATGGAAGCTTTCTTACCTTGTCTCCTTGTGCTCCTATGTCGTGAAATCCCACACATATACACACTCATTCATTTACGCCAAAGACCAACAAAAAGGTTTGTCCGTCACAATTTGTCGGGCTTTTGGAAATCTTCATCCAAAAGTCTTGCACGAATGGCCGACAATTATCAGTTAGCTTCGCACATCACTATTTGAAGCAATCTACACTATGACAGGGCTGAGGTGAATCATTTACGTTTAGTATCGGTCGAGGTTGCTACTTTTTTCTTTTTTTTTTTGGATGGGTAGGGAATCAGGGAAAAGCCAAAGACAAAAGGTACAGATGGGCTCACTTATTATGACGATGACCTCTCCTCCAATTACGGCGGTACCAATGGAAGAAGAGAATGCACATAGCTTCGTAGAATTGAGGTAGTCTTCCTTTGGAAGACGAGCAGTTACGAGCAGATTTTTGAAAATAGATCGTGGGACATCACTCAAGAATAACTGCATGGACGGTTATGGGATAATGGAATAGTTAGTGCAAAGAAATAACCGTTCGAGGCGTAGGAGAAACCGCCTGAAAGTAGCATTGAAGTGGTTGAGATGAACTCATTATACTAGTGTCCCAAAGTCCTCTCCTCTCTCTCCTCCCTCCTTTACCGGTCTCTGATACTCTCTTTCACCCCCTCTCCGTCTCCGTTACCTTTTTTCTCTCACTCCGGACGTCTCTCCCTTGACAGCCTCAACCGACGGCTTTTTCTAGAAAGTAGTACTGAAAGCCTATCGACCCATTCTCCTCCTTTTACGATGAATTACGAAGCATCTTTTGTTGGTCCCCGAGTTCTCTAGAACGCCATTCCAATTACTCCTACTTCCGTAGCAATTTTTTTTTTTCATAGCACGTGGGATGTGCTTTCCTCAAGGCACTCAGGAAGTAATTAACAATCCTCTGAGGCAGTGACTTCCTAAGCACAATTGGAGCCTAATCTGTAATTAATTATTCATTATGGAAGTAATCAATAATCCTAGGAGAAGGAAGGTGTATAAGTCATATGATGTTCTTTAAAAAATACTAACACAACTCAATGATGAACCTATTGCAAATGGACTCTCTACTTCAAGACCTGAACTTCAGCCACTTGTATGGAGTGATCCTAGTCATCGTCATCCTATCAATCCATGTACGTTTCAAAAGCTTATGTCGCAAGCTCAAACACCACCAGAAGTTGTAGGTGCATGGCCCGTCGTAGGGCATTTGCCCATACTAGCAAAATCCAGTCTTCCTCACAGGACCTTCGCGTCCATGGTAGACGAATACGGGTCATTCTTCACCATCAGGCTCGGCTTTTTCCCAGCCATAGTGGTTAGCAGTTCCAAGATAGCCAAAGAATGTTACACCAAGCATGACCTCGCCCTCGCGTCTCATCCTTAGCTTTTGGCCACTAAAGTTATGGGCAACAACTATGCCTTTGTGGCGTTGCTTCCTTACTTTGGAACTGCTCTCTATCTAGAGGATTTAGGTGTTTTGATTAAGGATTTAGATCCCATGAGATTCAAAACTTTCAGTCTACTTGCCATCTGCAAATTAGCAACTAGCTTAATATTGTTTGGACTTGTATACATTGTAAATTAGGTGCATGTCATCTATGTTGGGAAAATATGGCTTCGAATAGGGTAGAACAATGAAGACGGATCTTTTGAGTACTCGAGTCGGACTTTGAGGCGTGATATAACTTTCTTTAAGGATTTATTTGCCCCACAAAGTTGCTAATGGTCACCGGCAAAATATCCTCCAGGATACAACAAAGTCTCAATTTGAGAATACTAGATAGCAATTCTAGTATTTCTCCAGGATCTCTCTAGGAAACAATTGAAAGAATGGCTGTCGTTTTTTTTTTTTTCAGAAAGAAGACTCGAAAAGATGAAAAAAGATCACACTCTTTCTTTCTCAATCTGACAAGTATATATAAACTAGTCTTAAAAAAACGAAGACAACTCTTCGTGAAAAGTTGCGAAATGAACAAACACATTCTTTCGAAATTTGTTCAAATGAACAAAGGTGTCTATTTGTAAGAAGTTAAAACCGAACCAATGCAACCCTTCGGGAAAGGTTGCAAACCGAACGGGTATCATATGCAAATGAAAAGACACAAATAAATTCGGAATAATAATTAATAATTAATTATTTAATTATTAAATAAATAAAATTTCGAATTTTCATTTTATATTTTATTTCCGAAAATTCTCAAAACAAAAATAAAATAAATAATAGAGGGATTAGTGCTAATTAAACCGCGGACGCACAAGCGTGAAAAGTGCTAAGTGGGCCTAATAATCGCGCAATTATTCGCGCACCCGCACGCGGGTATGGTGGGGTCTAGCCCCACCCAATCATTACTTTAAATATACAAAATAAATCCCACACTTTTAAACTGGTTTACTTCTTCCCACCTTTCCCATGTGGGACAAGGTAAAAAGCACTCATTTTTGTTTTAACAAACAAAACTCTAACAATCCCCCACTTTGTTTGTAAAATAAAGATTTCAAAATAAAAAAAAAAAATTAAAAACCGTACAGTCAAAATTTCAGTAAGATTAATATACATACATAAGGGTCTCTTTCGAGTTAAACCTTTACTTAGTGCAAGTACATTAAAGCTCTATCAAAGTGACAAGTAGCTCGGCTTTAAACTTGTACTTTTATGTAATAGAACCGGACATACCGCACATACACTAACCTCTTGTTTTAGCGAGAAGTTCTATATTACTCCGCACTATTATGGCCTTGTGCTTGATCCTGTTTCATGAGCTCTCTAGAAAGCAACTTATACTTTCGTAAGAAGCGGCACCACTTCTAAGCTCATATAGGTGAAGTATCTACCATGTGTTTCCGTTACTATCAACACACTACAAATTTGTATCATACTTCATTAAGAATTCAATCCAACCTACAAAACGTAACAGACGATACTGACTTCTCATATCAGGGCTACATCAGTATCAAACAATCACATTCAATAACTTGTTCTTACCCATTAAACCTTGTAACTAGTGATGTTCTAGAAAAAGGTCGGGTCACCATTATTGGTGATTTTAATTAAAGGGTTTCAGCCCCATTTCTTGTGAGGTCATTATTATTATATGTCTTGGTAAAGTCTTTGTCAAAGGATCGGCAAGATTATTACTTGACCTCACATAGACAATTGTTATGGTACCATCTTTAATCAATTGTCTCACATATTCATGTCTTAGACTAATATGTCTAGACTTACCATTATAGTTGCTATTATAGGCTCTTGCCAAAGTAGCCTGACTATCACAGTGGATAGAAATAGGAGGCATAGGATTATGCCATAATTTGATATCCAACAACAAATTCCTAATCCATTCGGCCTCTTTCCCAGTTGCCGCTAAGGCAATAAATTCAGATTCCATTGTTGAGTGAGTTATACATGTCTGTTTCTTGCTTGCCCAAGATACAGCACCTCCAGCTATTGTGAAAATCCATCCAGAAGTGGAACGCTCATCTCCCACACTTGTAATCCAACTAGCATCGGTGTATCCTTCTAATACAACCGGATAATTATTATAGAACAATCCTAAATTTTTAGTTCTCTTAAGATAACCAAAAATTCTGGTAATAGCTCTCCAATGTTCTATACTTGGATTACTAGTGTACCTACTCAACTTGCATACATAATAAGCAATATCAGGTCTAGTACAATGCATCGCATACATTAAAGACCCTATAGCACTCGCATATTCTAATTGTGCCACCGCTCTACCAGTATTGTGATTCAATTTAATACTGGAATCAAATGGAGTACTTATTTCCTTGAAACCAAGATGTTGAAATTTATTTAATATTTTTTCAACATAACTACATTGGCTTAAAGAGTAACCCCCACTATGTTTCTTAACCTTAATACCTAAGATAGTATCTACTTCACCCAAATCCTTCATTTTAAACATGGAAGTTAGATACTTCTTAGTCTCAATAATTCCAGTCATATTCGTTCCAAAGATAAGCATATCATCAACATACAAGCACACTAAGACACCATAGTCTTTGGTGAATTTAGAGTATATACACTTATCAGCACTACTATTGATGAAACCATTAGACAATATGACCGAATTAAATTTTCATGCCACTGCTTAGGAGCTTGCTTAAGCCCATAAAGAGACTTAATCAATTTACATATTTTTCTTTCATTTCTAGGAAGAACGAAACCTTCTGGTTGTTCCATGTAAATTTCCTCATTTAAGTCTCCATTTAAGAAAGCAGTCTTAACATCCATTTGATGAACACAAATATCATAAATGGAAGCTAGAGCAAAAAGAACTCGAATAGAAGTTATACGTGCAATAGGAGCATATGTATCAAAATAATCTATTCCTTCTTTTTGTCTATATCCCTTGGCCACAAGTCTAGCCTTAAAAGCTTGAATAGAACTGTTAGGATGATATTTTCTTCTAAAAACCCATTTGCACCCAATAGGTTTTGATCCTTTTGGTAAATCTACTAATACCCAAGTATTATTAGACATAATTGAGTCCATTTCATCATTCACAGCTTCTTTCCAAAAGGAAGCATCTCTAGAAGACATATCATCATCAAAGCTTATAGGATCATCTTCTAAATTTAATACTAAAGGATATTTATTTATCACGTTATTATCTCCATCTCCTTCAACAAGAAAAACATGAGTAATAAAATAAGGACCTAAGTCTTTTAGTTTCCTAACTCTAGTACTTCTCCTTGGTTCAATCATATCTCTAGAATCATTCGTTTCTTTCTCTTGAGAATCTCTTTGATTTTCCATGGATTTTGAATTATTTTCAATAATTTCAGAACTTGTGAAACATCTATTCTCAAAGAATTCAACGTCTCTTGATTCTACAATGACATTGGACTCTAAATCAAGAAGTCTATAAGCTTTACTATTTTCAGCATATCCAACGAAAACACTTTTGATAGCTCTAGGACCGAGCTTTGTTCTCTTAGGATCCGGTACTCGGTAATATGTCAAACACCCCCACACTTTAAGATATGACAAATTTGGCTTTCTACCTTTCCATACTTCATAAGGGGTTATGTCATTTTTCTTGGAAGGTATTCTGCTATGAATATAGCATGCAGTAAGTAATGCTTCTCCCCAAAGATTACTTGGTAACTTTGAATTTGAAAGCATACAATTAATCATTTCTCCAAGAGATCGATTTTTCCTTTCAGCCAAACCATTTTGTTGTGGAGTATATGGTGCTGAAGCTTGATGAATAATACCATGTTCTTCACAAAAAGAAGAGAATTCATTTAAGAAATATTCTCCACCTCTATCTGAACGTAGAAATTTGATTTTCTTTTCTAATTGATTTTCTACTTCAGCCTTATATTTCTTAAACATGGTAAATGATTCATCCTTCGATCTCATGAGATAAACATACATAAACCTACTGCAATCATCCACAAAGATAATAAAATACCTTTTACTTCCATGTGTTAGCATGCCATTGAATTCACATATATCACTATGAACCAAATCCAATAAATTCGAATTTCTTTCAACACTAGGAAATGGTTTCTTAGTAAGTTTGGACTTAGCACATATTTCACATTTATCATATTCGCCATTGAAATTTATCAAGTCTAACTTCTTCATATTCTTCAAATAACGAATATTTATATGTGCTAACCTACTATGCCATAAAAATAAAGACTCAACAGTATAAGCAGAACTAGCAATATTATTATTGATACTCAGTTGATACATGCCATCATTGGCATAACCCTTTCCAACAAACAGCCCATTCTTCGACAAGATAACCTTGTCGGATTCAAATAAAACCCGAAACCCCCTCTTACAAAGTAAATCAATAGAAACTAGGTTCTTCCTAATTTCGGGTATAAATAACACATTAAGAAGAGTAATGTTCTTTCCAGAAGTGAAGTCTATCTCCATCGTGCCTTTTCTAGCAACCTTTGCAAGAGCACTATTCGCCATCAGGACCTCTTGAACATCCAAGTCAACAAGCTCCTTAAATTGCTTGAACATGTATTTGTCCTTGCACACATGGACCGTTGATCCAAAATCTAACCACCAACGAAATTTGGCGGTGGTAGAATTAATTTCAGAAATCATAGCCATCGTATCATTAATTTCAGAAACTTTCATGTTCGAAAACATGGTTGAAATCATGGCCACATAATTTTCTTCAACCAGATTTGCATCTGCCTTCATCGTCGGAATATTCTTGTCCTTCGAAATGCTCTTGTGGTGAATGCATTCCTTGGCGTAGTGTCCCTATTTGCCACAGATAAAACAACAACCCTTTTTCTTCTTTTGTGCTCTTAAATTTATGCCCGCCTTTTTCTTTGAAGTTCTAGCTGAATTTTCGCTTTCTTTCCACAGCATTCACCTTGGAATTATACAAAACAGAATTATCACGTAAACGTGACTCTTCCTCAATGCGAAGATGTTTCTGTATTTGCTCCAAAGTAAAGTCCTCTGACTTATGCATCAGCCTTTTTCCATAGTCTTTCCAACTTGAAGGCAATTTCGCAATAATTGCTCCAACTTGAAAGGCTTCTGGAATATCAATCTTGAGGGAACGAATTTTATTCACAAGTACTTGCAATTCATGGACTTGTTCCAACAAGGGTTTAGTATCAATAAATTTGAAATCAAATTACTTTGCGATTAGATACTTGTTGGTACCTTGCTCCTCCGCTTTGTACTTGAATTCCAGTGCATTCCAAATTTCTCTAGCCGACTTCATTTCAGTGAATAAGTTGTACAAGCGATCGGATAGAGTATTCAGAATGTGTCCTCGACAAAGTAGTTCGTCCTCCGCACGTTTCTTCTTCTCTTTATTAACCCTTTCAATGGCTTCCGCACTTGGCTCTCCTCCTTCGATAGTAGGCTTCGGATCTTCTATAGGCGCCAAGTTAGGATCCAGTATGTAGGAAATCTTCAAAGCACTAAGTAAGAACATCATCTTGTCCCTCCAGCGAGCAAAGTTGTTCCCATCGAACCGGTCCAGTTTGACCATATCTTGATTCATCACTTTGATTGTCTCCGACTCCATTGTTGCGAAATAAATCCTCAAAATTGTTGGGAAACTATGGCTTCGAATAGGGTATAACAATGAAGACGGATCTTTTGAGTACTCGAGTCGGACTTTGAGGCATGATATCACTTTCTTTAAGGATTTATTTGCCCCACAAAGTTGCTAATGGTCATCGGCAAAATATCCTCTAGGATACAACATAGTATATTAATTCCATCACATATTAACATTTGATGACTTGACGAAAATACGATTCGATGCGTTTATCACCTCTTTGCGGCAATCTAAATATTATTATGAATGGGAGCGGGATAACTTCTTGTCATTCCAAAACCCATCCTATACCTTAGGGGGTTTGATGTAATATTCCAACTCAACTTGATGAAGTAATCAGGTTCTCGCAAATTGTCACAATATTGCAATAAATAATATTCATATTTAATATGTAATAAACATCCTCATATTTGTATATATAATTATTTATTTGAAACCCATGCCTTTTAAGTCTCCAATTAGTCCAAAATATAAGAATGGAAGAATTTAAGGTTGAGACAAAAATCTAACATCTAATAAATATATAGAAGCTAGGTGTGAAATGATGGCCATCGTTAAAAAAAAAAAAAAAATCTTATATTATACTAAATTTTGGTACTAGCATTCACAATTTTTACAATTAAGTAATCTTGGAGGGTTTAACATTGTAAGAGCAATTTGAAAAATCCCAAAAACCATTAGAAATTCTAGTAGAGGTGCTAATTATGTTTGCTTACTCAACCACATGCGGAATATAAAGAAAACAAATAGCATTTTAATAGCCATATTGGCTTTCCAAACTATAACATTATGAAACCCGTCATGAACTTGCCATTTACGTCGCATTAGGTTTTGAGAAGGTTGGATACCGTATCATCCTTGTCCCACTTCTATTCCTAAAAATCATGGACTCAGTAGGACCGGAACATAAGACAAGCAAAATGACTAGGTAACCGCAAGTATCATAAGGATGATATATAAAAGGATTAATACCACCAAAAAAAAACTCCAAATCAATATATTTATGATAAATTTATTCCAAATTTATATTTTGATAGCCCAAAATCTTAAATTAATACACATGTGACAAATTTAATCTAAGTAATTTTTTTTTGCCACAAAAATCTTAAACTCATTGCGATAAATTTACCCTTTGGTAGTTTCCATTAAATTAGATTAATACTATGAAAAATCACAAACTAATACACATGTAATAAATGGAGAGTAAAATCTCAAACTAATATATTTTCAATTGTCACGTGTCATCTCAGTCAGTAAAATTTAACAGAAATTGACAAAAGATAAATTTATCATAAGTGTATCAATTTGGAATCTTTGCTTGTCCAAAAATTAATTTAGAGTAAATTTATCACATGTATACCTGTTTGAAATTATTTTGTAGTATTAATCCAATATAAAAACATAATTATCAAAATATCTTGCTCTCCTGCTCTGAGTCACCTGATTAAAAACTGCTTTAATAATCTTTTAAATATGCATTTGCTTATTCCAAATGGCAAATTAGCTTGCTCTTTATCCTTTCTAACAATGCCAAGAACTTTACACAAGAACAACCTGATACTTAACTATAAACTGCCAAATTAGGCAGGCATGATAATTACCAGTTTCAGCGATAAGAGGTTTCACACCGCCCTCTGCTCACGGAACTGCCTTAATCAGCCATCATGAGAACACCAATTTGAAGAAGAGTAAAACAGTGACTTTGTCAGAGAGACTACTTAACATTAGCAGACAATTTACAGCGGAAAGGAAGAGAATGCAACCTTAAAGGTACTTTGTGATCAACATTTAATTTTTCACTAGTACATCCTTAGGAAATAATCAAGTAGCCTTCAAACTGAATGAAAATCCATTGTGCCAAAATATATCTGTCTGCGCCTCAGAAGAATCTCACTTAACCCTCAAGCTAAGGAACAACCCTGCCAGCCTATTATGCTTGTCCTTAATCCGAATTTTATGACCTCTCATTTCGTCGTTGCTGGACGAGCAGGGCCAAAATAGTTTGTCACCAATCCCATAATGGCAAACATGACAAAAGAGAAAGATGTAAATGCAACCATCTAATTAACAGTGCAACAGAGCCAACGTGATATGATGAATCGATTGGACTGAGATGATCCACTACAGGGAACAAAAGCACCTAATTTCCAGTTAGCCGTAACTAACAAAAATTAACGGGGTCATTACTGTACAAGAATTCGCCCACAATGTCACATTTTGCAGAATCATTCTGAGAGAACCAGGCAGAAAAGGAAGAACCAAAATAACTAAAGCCCCTCAGAATCCTTAAACATCTTGGGCATCGGACAAGTTCCGAATGCCTCGCTCCTCTCAATTATCTGCCTCAATCAGAAGAACAGTAACATGACATATGGATAGTTACCGCCCCTAATGTTCCGGGAACATGCATATTAGACATTTCTCTAAGAATCATCTATTTGCAGCTCTTGCTCTGTGGCCTAACAATTAAAATCACCAACCCATGTAACCACCTGCCAATCACACAATCACGATGTTACTACCTTAATACATGGTTACTGTCCTTTTTTGTTTGCCAAAATATGACAATGTGAGACCCTTGCGTAAAAAAAAAAAAACTTGAGTCAGCCAGTCTTGTTTCTTGAGCTATGCCAAAGGAAAAAAAATTAAAGCAAGTGAGAGCTTCTATGGTCAACATCTCAAAATTGGTCTAATTTCTGCATCATACCCTTAGCTAGCGCATTCACTATATAGAAGCTCCAATTTCGCCCTACAGTTAGACCTACATTTAAAAAAAACAATCATGTCAAGAGCTCAACAACTTTTTCTTCCCAGAATATCCCTCTTCCTTCATCGAGAATTCATTCTTAATCTGGTAGAATGAGTGAAGCCGAAATGCTAACCACATTAGCCCCATGAATAGGCCTATCTTAGTTTAAGTTTCTAATGGTAAAGAGACCACAAAGCCTTGAAGAAGAACTACCAGTTGCCATGGAACAAGAGTGCTCTCTTTAATCTCATCATTTCAAAAACAAATCTAACCTTCACACGTCCCATGTAAAATATGAATCTGCGAGGGAAATGGCAATGTGGATTCAACAAGTGAAGACCACATTCAAATGAACTCAACACCAAGATGCCAATGACTTCAAATTGACGCACTACAATACCAACACCATAGACCTCACAATCCCTCCATTGAACTATAAATCGGGATCAAGAAGTCTTAAAAGGAAGCAAACTGGTAGAGTGTTGAGGAAAAAAATCCCCTCACCTGCTACCAACATCTGTTTAGTAGCAGATTTTGATATTGAGTCATGCTTCCCCCTATCAAACGAGTCACAACGCTATCCTAAACAAAATGGACGTCTTACGAAATCAAGTCTTATATTTTGGCCAGACAATCTTAATACAACAGGTCAAGATATGCTAAAAATAGCAACTAAACCCCCTACAATGCCCAAGAAACAATACCCCGCCTCAGATATTGATGATCATATGAAAATTCGTCCCGTCAATAATTGCTTTTTATAATTCAGAAAAGTAGGGTAAAGGGTATCACAGCACCGCTCCATTCTTTAAAGAAACAATTTTCTTACCCTTGCTTCTCTGTCTAAATTTGTCCAATCTATTCATCAAGTGAAGAGCCACTATACCATACTTTTTTTGTGAAAAGAATGATATATAGAACCCAACTAAACACTGTTAGATCAATCACCGCCACTCTCTCTCTAGATTATTCTTCCCCTTGACAAGTTCTGCCCTCTCTCTCCCTAGAATTTTCTGGTGAAGGCTACAAGACTCTAGGCTGTTTGCGGTAGGTAAAGCTTGTGGCTGTAAATTATCCAACATGAAAAATAAAAGCAAAAATCTCTCGTGTTAGAGATAAGTTGTCGAGAGAGTCGGTGGATGATGGCAATAAATAGCCTAGCCTTGAGTTCACGCCTCAAATAAAAGAATAGGGATCTTGTGTAGTGAGTGGGTCTTCAAATGTGGTGTGTAGAGTGTGCTGAGCATGTGTGAGAAGTGAGTGATAGCGGTGCATGTAGCGTGTTTAGTGAGTGGCATGAGTGGCGTGAGAGTCCATCGTGTGTTTAGCAAGAGTGTTGTGTTTAAGTGTTTTTGTAATATAAAGAGTGTTTATTTTAGTCACACTTTTGCAACTCTATAAGTGATATCAGAGCTATGCCACGCAACTTAACAAACACATCAAACCAACCAAAGATCTTTCTATTTCAGTTTAATATGGATAAATGTCAAAAGCCTCCTTCTGACATGCAATATTCATAGCTGGTCAAGGATATTGTTATGTGAACTGAAGAGCAGATGTACGCAAGTTTGTCTGCTAAAACGAAATATGAGCTTCTGATGCTGCAGCTTTTGGGTTCTAAAATGGACTTGTGTAATATGTACATGTCCAGAAAAAAAAGAGGTTCACATCAACTGAAGCACATATCAAATATACACTCACATCATGGCACTTGCACACGTCACTAATCAAAAACTATCATCAATACCAAAATCATGCTTCCGCGCACATTTAAAATTTCTAAGAAGGCTACCTTTTCCTGCAAGCACATATGGATGGGCATGATGCAAGTTGTAGATTCATCTCTCCTTAGTGTGGGTCAATAAAGCAGTTGAAAGATGGCTACACGACAAATTTATGCTTCATGAGACTGATTGGGAAGGGTTCTACTTCCGGTCCCTTACCTTTGTTGTCTATAACTCCATCCTCGATCAGCTTTGGAATATGAAGTGTCAAGGCCAGAGTCGACACCGAGGCTGGCCAAAACCCAGCTCGCTCGATTCCCATCCTTTCCGCTACTTCCAGCGCCCATCCGGCAATTAGGTCACCAATCATGAAGTTGATCTGCTCGTCTTCATTGCCTTTTGACTGCTGCTTCACTTGTTCAATCAACTCCTGCAAATGACCAGGCATCACCCTTAATACGCTATCCAGAATCTTAGTTGGGTCCTTCCGCTCCTCGTCAGTTTCGAGCCCATCCGGATTGTGACAAACGTAATCATATGTGATTCGTCGTCCAATCCAGGGTTTGCAGCCATCACTTGTGCGTGAATGGAGTCTGTGTTCACAAACGTCACCTTGACTCCATAGTCAGCAATACAGTGTGAGAGTTTCAGGAGAGGAGTGACATGACCTTGTGCAGGAAATGGTATAACCAGGACATGTTTTAACTTCGCCGTGGTTGACATAGAACGAGGGACAGTTCCTTAGCACACCTTATATTGGCTAATTAAGCTCGGACTCTATTCATGACGATGTGATTCAGAGGGACTTTTGCTCTTGGCTTTGTAGTTTTATCTTTGCCTTTTGCAGGCGATCGGCACATACAGGCATGAAAGGGATAGAAGAAGCTGTGGTGGGAACAAAGATAATACGCAACCGGTTATCAATTTGTCTATGGCTTGTGCTCTCATGTCTGTGTTTCTTAGCAACTAGTGCAGGCTTTCTCTAGTTAGTGGTCGTCCCTCGTCCTGTTGTCATATTCGAAGAAAAGCAAATGTGCTGGAAAGATGCTGATGCCTTAAGAGTTCATGAAACTCAAGCGAGTGTAAATGAAAAGTGAGATACAAGCACATTGATTCTTCAATGTCTTATGTTTTTGTTTTTTCCTTAGTTTCTTGCTTGTCTAGTTTCCCATGTATTAACTCCACGCTTGCCGTTAGATTTAATTTGATTTATATCGTGACGTGGGGGAGCATCAAACATGATGGATGGGTGAAGCATTTAATGGCCTAAGAAATATACAGTCTCATTATGCCTATTGGACTTTTCAACCGGGAAAAGTGCCAAAAAAGTCTTAAACCTTTTGGCTTTGTGTCGATTTAGTCCTAAACCTTTTTTTGGTGCCAATTTAGTCTTAAACATTTTTATGTTGTGCCAATTTAGTCATTTCCGGCCAAAATTGGCCGAATTTTACTGACTGGACGCCGGCCGACTGATGTGGCCTGATCGGCGCTGACGTTGACAACTTTTAGTAATATTTTAATATTTTTATTTTTATTAATTTTTTCTTTTTTCTTTTTTTCTTCTCATCTTCTTCCTCTAGCCAATCGTCGGATCTCAGCAACTGGCCAGAGGCGATGGCTGGCGAGGTCGACCTCGACCTCGCCAGTAGCCGCGAGGGCTGCCGCGCCCGCTTCGCGCAAGGCCGCCCTCGAGGTCGAGCTGGTGAGGCTCGCCCTCGCCAACCATGGGCGAGCCTCACTGTCCAGGCCTCGAGGGTGGCCTCGCGTTGGGCGGGCAAGGCTCGCCCTCGCTGGATCTGGCGAGCGCGAGGGTCGACCCTCGCCAGATCCAGCGAGAATGAGCCTCGCCCACTCGGCGCAAGGCCGCCCTCGAGGCCTGGGCGACAAGGCCAAGCTGGCGGGGCTCGCCCTCGCCAACCATGGGCGAGCCTCGCCGCCCAGGCCTCAAGGGTAGCCTTGCGGCCGCGGCCACTGGCGAGGTGGCCGACAATGTCGACCTCAACCTCGCCGTCCGTCGCCTCTTGCCGATCGCCAAGCTCCAGCGACCGGCTAGAGGTAGAAGATGAGAAGAAAAAAATAAATAATAAATAAAAATTCAAAAATATTAAAATATTATTAAAAGTTGTCTACGTCAGCGTCGATCAGGCCACGTCTCCAGTCAGCAAAATCCGACCAATTTTGTCCGGAAATGACTAAATTGGCACAACATAAAAATGATTAGGACTAAATCGGCATAAAAAAAAGGTTTAGGACTAAATCAGTACAAAGCCAAAAGGTGTAGGACTTTTTTGGCACTTCTCCCGTGGAAGCACCGTAAGTCATTACCTTGAGTATAGCAAATCAATCAGCATTAGATATATAAAGTCATGTTCTCATCATCGGTCTAATATCTCTGTAAGAGACTTTCTCCTAACCCGCACTTGAGAGTGATGAAGCTGTGGTTTTTGTGGATGGTTTGCTTACATTGTGGGGGTAAATGAGGGGTGCTCCTTGCCTCCTCTAGTCTGCATGCATATTCTAAATTTTCTCCTTCTACTGCTGGAAATTCTTTTGAGGGACTATTATGAAAACAAATTGGCTGATTCAGGAAGAATGTTATCTGATGAAACTCAAATGCTACCAGTGTTTTCTGGTCTATAGCTTGTTTTCTAGTATGTATTAGCTATGCAAGGCGTTGAAAAACCTGACGAACAATTATGAAAACAACCCGTATTGCTTGGTAATTTCAGTTCTCAGTTTGTTGTTTTTCCCTTATCAATCATGAAAATTGATTGGATAGAATTACAACACCTCTTTTGCACATGATGTGCAGAAAAGGAACATTAGCAGAAAGTAAATAGGGTGGAAAGATCAGAGAATCGAGAAAACAAGAAACCGAACAAAACAGTGGCACCACTCAAAATATGGTAATTTGCTTTTGGGGATGAACTGGTAATTGTCTCGAAGAATCTTCTAATTAATTCCTATGCGAGGTCCTTTTGATGGAAACCCGGGATAGATGTTTGTAATTTTTCATCAATACATCATCTTTTATCTACCCAGCTTTTCAACGATTCTTTTAGTGATTTTGTACGGATTTCTTGAACTGTCTGGTTGTTGTAATGGTTTTGACAGAGAAAATTCAGCTATCAGTGATCTTATGCCTGGCTTCCGAAAATGGTAATTAATTCTTATCAGTTGAGTCCTTTTGTGGCAAAACAAGGTTCTTTTCTTGTTAGCATTTCGTGTTGATTTCCCCATTATTATTATTATTATTTTTTTATGAATCATAAAAACTTTTAACTTTTTATTTTTTAATTTATTAAAGGTTTCTCAATTAAAAACGATGTTTGCTTATGCCAAATAGTAAGGTTTGTTGAACATCATTGTCATTGATACATAATGGTTGCGTGTCTAAGTGCTAATTATATATATATATATTGTAATTTATTGCTTAATGATTCAGCTGTAAGTTATATCGTCAGAACATATATCACCTTACGATTAACCAAAGTAGCACAATTTAAAAACAATAGGGGTTCTTTTTCATTTGTTGTAGGTAATTTTAGCGGATGCAAGAACATTGGGATGAAGAAGTTTTACCTCTTCGAACTAAACCAACTGAAACATTACCTCCCTAAAGAAGTAGCTCTTTTGCAAATACCATGAAGTTTTCTCATAATTTCAACTCCAGTAATCCAATTAACTTATAGCCGCATAACACTGAAAAAAATTGTCAAAGACTTTTTCTTCTTAAAAGCTGATCCGATGTTCTTTACAATCTTGATGAGTTTTCCTGGTCTATTCATCAGAAGCCCGAATGCTGCAGCAAGTTCTGCACTGTGTTAGAACAAGAAATCCCTTTTCTGATGTTCTCCAACTTCATGAAGAACGAAACTTGTGTCAGGCACATACCCAGCTCTCCAGCAATCTGAAATTAGAATATCCAACCCACTATAGATGTTCTTGGCTTGTAAAATGATGTAGTCTCATTCTGATGCATGACCCAACTCTGTGAAGGCTGTTTCTGAAACCCTTTCACCCTCATTTTTTTCGTCACTGTTTCAGAACGATGCCATCTTCCAGATGCAGAGTACAGAGTTGCAACAAGCACATAGGTGGAAGGATCTTGCGGTTCCATCAAAAGTAAATGCTTTATAACTCTTTTAACGATAATTGCATTGGATTGGACTCTACATCCGTCAAGCAAAGCTTGCTAGACTAAAGCCTCTGGTTCAAATGGCTCATATTGCTGATTATTTTCTCTGCAAGCTCAAGAAGTCCCCAGAATCCTAAAATACCCACAAAGGCTGCTGCATAATGCTCCTGTGAAGGTTTTATTTTAATTTCTGTTCGCATGGATGCAAAGAATCCACAACGTTCATCAACTAAACACATTTTAGTATATTTATAAGCTGATATAACTAAAAAGATTCTGCCAGGCTTTATCCCTGCATCCTGTAAGTTTGAACAGACGGTGAGGGCATCATCTCCCCGATGTATAATGAACCACGCACGCAATCAGGCCATTCGATGAAACCACATCATGTGCAGGCATATTGTTAAAGACATTTTTAGCAGCATTAATATTCCAACACTTTGAGTACGCACTGATCAATGCATTTGCTATCTCTAAATCTGAAAATAATCCAGATTTAAGAGCATGACAGTGAATCTGCTCACCCATCTTATCTGACCCTAAAGTTCCACAAACACAGAGAATTGAAATTGATGCAACTTCATCATGCTCCGGCTCCCTCCTTCTACTTTACAACGGCAAAATAGCGATATTGCCTCATCCGGCAGCCCATTACATTGATACCCACATATCATGGAAGCGTTAATGATAGAGCTATCTCACTCAAAAGCCCACCGTTTGAACATCTTTCCGGCATCCACCATCCTCCCACAGCGAGTTCATATATCAAGCAAAGCTGCTTCCACATAAGCATCTGCCAGGAGGTCACACTTGGTAATAAACCCTTGCAACTGTTCACCAAGTTTCCCTGACCCCAAGCAACCCACACGGCTTAGTAACAGTAGTCAAGGTGTAGTCAGTCAACTCTAAGCCCTCTCCTCCACCATACGAATAAATAAATCTAGCACTTCAAAAGCTTTGCCATTATCACAAACTCCCGCCAGAAGGGCGTCGCAAGAAACACAATTCTTCTCTGGCATTATATCAATCAACCCAAACTCTGCATAGGCTCTCATCATCTGCGTCCAAGTGATAACATCCCTCGTGGCCATCTTCTCAAACAAGGGCTCCACATCGTCTATGGTTCCACATTTTATGTAAAATCTGATAAGTGCAGTCTCCATTCCAATTCTGATGGCATGACCACGAATTTCCTTTACTCTAATTAAACTATTAGTCTCAGCACATTATCAATTTGGTCCATTGGCTGAAAAGATTCAAATGCTCTTTCGTACATTTGGGCCTTCACCAATCCCAAAACTACAGTATTCCTCGAAGCAATGTGTCTCTTAGGCATTTCGTAAGGCAATTCAAGAACGGAATCCAGACACTCGCATTTAAGTGCATTAGAAACAAAGAGGCTTTCTAAATAACCCGGGGCAGCCACCAAAGCATGGACTTGCGAACCAGCTCCAGTTCAGTCAGCCGTGTCCACTATACTCATTTTGCTGAGTACCTGAACTCATCAATCCCAAGAAAGCCTCCGCTGCTTCGAGTCCTCAGCCCGCCTTAGCGAGACCAGAGACGACGGCCGTATAAGAAACCACATTGGGATGCGACAGCCCATCGAAGACGCCGTAAGCGTGCGAAGTGCAGCCAAGTTTGAGGCAGGCCACGATGAGAGCATTGCCCAAACTGGGATTTTTCTCAAGCTTGAGGACGAGAGCGTGCACCTGGCCGTATCTTTATGGAGAAGCGAAGCAAGTCAAGGCAGCCGTCAGTATGAGAAATATTGACATGTAAATTAGTAAATATTTTTCATCATATTTATTTAAAATTCCAACAATATTTAATTTTTTGGCCGAAAAGAAAAATTAACGCTTTTGACATGATATTAAGTTGTCATTTCGTTTCGCGGAAAATATCATGTTTTCAGAAAAAATGACTCTCTTTTTCAGTGTTCGGCCAAAATCTAAACTTTAAGTGGAAAATATTTTCCGCTGTTCGTTAGCTAATTTAATTGTTTAGCTAATTTAATTGTTTGGGAAAAATTATCATAAATTGAATTTTAATATTTAATTGGCCAAAAAATTAGTTTTATTTTTTATATTTTTTAAAAACTGATTTTTTTTTAATTATTTGTATTTTTAAAAATTCGAAATTTTTATTATTTATTATTTTTTCTTTCTTTTTTCCTTTTTCTTTTCCTTCCACCTTCCTCCTCCTTCCTCCTCCTTCCTCAGCCGTCGCGGCAGGCTTCCTCCTCCTTCCTACGCCACCGCACGCTTGACGATGGCCGGCTACCCGGCAGCCAACCAAGACTCGGTTGCCAAATTCGACGAGCTCGAGGCTCGGCCGATCTCGCTGGGCGAACCTCTGGTGAGCTCGGGCAAGGCTCGAGCTTTGCCCTAGGCCGGCGAGAGCTCCGCCTTGCCCGATCTGGCGAGGCCCGAGCTCGGCTTTGCCAAATCGGGCTAGGCGGAGCCTCGTCAGCTTAGGGCGAGGCTCAAGCTGGCTCGCGGCCGCAGCTGGTTGCCGACTGCCGTCATGGCTGGCGACCGGCCAAGGCTAAGGAAGAAAGAGGAAAAGGAAAGAAAGAAAAGAAGAAAAGAAAAAAAAAAGAGGATAAAAATAAAACAAAAATGTGTTGATGAAATTGAAGAAGTTATGGAAAATGTTTTCCACTTTACATCTTTTGAAAAGTGGAAATATGTAAAGTGGAAAACATTTTCCTCATCTTTGAAGGTTGTTTTTTCCAATCATGGAAAATATTTTTCTTGAGTAGTTTATTTTTCGTGAAACGAACACTGGAAAATCCAGAAAACATTTTCCAAGAAATCATTTTCCGTGAAACGAACGGAACCTAAATTAACAATCTCTTTTGCATACCGCAAGTTTTCCCATTTAATACCACCGTGTTTTAACAATTATCATATGTTTTTGTGTTTATGTTATTCGATCTGATTTTTTTCCTTTTGTTATACAGTTATACCATGTATACATATATTGTACCTTTTGCTCAATTATTGGGCATGCTAAAAAGACATAGATATAATGATTCTAGAATATCAAGGGGAAAAACCATGGAAACTTGGAAATGGAGTAAATGCAAATTCCATTACCATCAATTGGAAGATTATTATTCGTGTGTCTTTCGGTAAATAATAAAATAGGATACACACATCTTCCCTTTAATTGCCCATATAAACTCGGTTTGGAATTGTTTTTTAGTGTTGTTTCTTAAATTTTGAGATTTCACAACGCCACCCTTATGTGAAATTGATTAAACCATTCAATTGAATAACCATCATCTGCAGATCTATTGACCATGGAGCAAATATGAACTATACGTGTTCTTTTGTCTTGGGCCAGCTATAGACGTGCTTATGTGTCCCCAAAGCTCGCCAATGCAAGAGTGAACCTGTCTCTAAACCCCCGCCGCACATGGGGACTGGTCTTCAATATTCATCAAAGCAAGTACCTGACGAGTTAAAAGATTCATTGATTCTTATTCTCCGTGATGACGAACGAAGCCAAACAACAGATAAATTTCCAACCCAAAATCCCCAAAATCAAGAAAGGGCAAGAGATGTTGGAATTGAATGCTCAAACCAACCTGAAGCGGAATCTAAATTGAAGGTATGTGTCCGAAAAGTTGCTGCCTCAGCATCTCCAACATTGGCTGCTTCTGATATTCCCCATGATGTGGAAGAAGGAGCAAACGGCGTGGAGCTCTCGTCAATGGCCGCTCCGGCGAGATGCCTTGAATCCTTGCAAGAAGCGGAGTCTCAAGAGCCGAACCAACCGCCAATCGCCGCCTCGACGTGCGATGGAAGGGTTTTGGCGAGACGCCAGGCAAACTAATCGTCGGGGTGGTCTCCCTCGCAAGCGCACATTGAGAGAGAATTTGAGAGTGCGATCAAGAAGAAGAAATTGATTTGGAGATGGAATGGAAAAGCATAAAAAATAATTTTTCAAACTTTAGCGCAAAAACACAAAATTATTGCAATTTCAATCCCGTGGTTTAGACTAAATTGCGTGAGCAGCCGCTTAGTTTCCGAATTTGGTTTTTGGATGAAATTGGTCGAAGATTTGGGTCAAGATTGGTCCAAATCAATTAGAATTCAAGGTTGATTTAAGATTAGTTCATTATTTTTCAAACATAATCAAAAGCGTATATAAGATCTAGCATAAAGTTTGAAAAGAGAAGAGATGGACCGAGTCAATTTAGAGATGAAGCGATCGAGGATGGGCTGGCTTTACGTAGTCTTTCAAGGGATTTAATTTTGTATTCATAAGACAAAGAAAAACCTAAAAAACAAGGGGCAGCGTGCCCCCAATGCACTTACAATTTGCTCGGGATCGCTTAACTCCGATACGGTATTAAAGAAGTATAATACGACGTGTATTATCTAATTATTACAAAAAAAGATACAAGAAATATACTTCAAATAGAATCAACTAAAAGAGCCACTGCAGGTGTGATATCACCTTTTCGATCAAAAATTATTCAAAAAAGTTGTAAATATATTGCATTTTTTAAATTCAATCCCAAATCTTTTTATTTTGTAAACTGAGTCTCAAATATTTTTCCGGCCAAATTTTGCCGAAAATCGTTAACATAGACACGGACCATTCTACACGGCACAATAGGTGCCGACATGGACAATTTTAATAATATTTAAGTATTTTCTAATCATTTTTCTTTTATTGAAATTCCTGTCTTCTCACCGCATGCTTTCATCTAATTAGTTGAATTCGATACTGCTTAACAATGAGATATTTGAGGAAATTTACCATTTGTTCTTTGCTTGCCTATCGCAAAGTGAAATGATTCTTATCACTGCCTTAATTATTAGATGGAGTAGGATGATGGATTGCAAAGGCGTCGATTGGTCAAGCGTTTCAATGTAGATCTCGCAATCTAAGATGATGATGTTAACCTTGCCATCAACATGACCTCCTTCCATCTTAGATAAATTTGGGGGCTAATCAATTTGTACTTGATTGAGACAGGTTCCTAAACTACTTGATGGTTGTGGAGAAAAATCAACGTAGAAAGGCTCGATTCAGAACGAACTCCTAAAGCACACAACTCCTACTCGAAAAATCAAAAGTATGAGGGCTTGTTAACACGGAAACAAAAGTTCGGAGCTGCATGGAAAATTTTCCTCGACATAAGGAGTTTATATTTCTAATTTAGACCCAAGTGTTGCACGATCATACCAAGGTCTCATCGTGGTGCACATATAGTGTCCGTAGTTTCATAATTGGCATAACATTATATTGATGCATATTGATGAACTGGTTGCAAAGAAGCTTTCAGCAGTCCATGATAAGAAGGTGCTCCTCCCACTCCCAATTGAAGCGATCTGCAGACCCGCATATCAGAGCTTCCACAAGATCAGCACAGACTCAAACAGCAAAAAAAATCATAGATCTCTATTTTCGCATGAAGCTACAAGTTGGAATGTTTTCAAGGACGCCATAACTGCAAATGCTAGTTATGGCGCCATCCCCGCAAACCTAGGTCATTGTGGGATATCCATTGGTTGAATGTTTGCTTTGGCTTTGGCGTTGTTGTGTAGTTTCTTTCCCAATCAGAAGCTGTAACTTCTTCAGACACAATAAAAACTATGATTTGAAAGTGACTAGAGAGCCCCTCACCTTTTTGACAACATTGTTTTGTGACATCAAATTGGACCGAAGGATTAAAAGGGTCATTTCCCTACACAATGAAAACTATCATTTTCTCCAAAATATTTCAATAATCAATAAATTAAAATGTAACTTAATATTGTTTCTCTCTTCCTCTTTCGGGTGTAAAAGCCGACATGTTGGGAGTCTGTTGCTTCTACTTAATGTCAATTTAATTAGCCAAGCTTTACATTGGGGCAAAGTCATTATGGTCCCATGTGACTCTAATTGAGATGATGATTCATCTAGAATAATTATTCATTTGTCTATTATAGTGTACCCCTTTGCCGACTAAAAATAAAGAAAACGCTCAATAAAATTTAAAATTGATGTACATATATTTGTGTGTGTGAATACCTTTTTATAATATTCTACTTGTTGACATATTAGACTGAGGCTAACCCAAACCCTTATATCGGGAAAATTGTCTAAAAAAGTCATAAACTTATCATACTTTTGTCAATTTAATTTTAAACCTTTCAATTTTACCAATTAAATTCTAACTATTTTCGCATTTTGCTAATTGAGTCTATCCAACCAATTTTGGCCAGAAATCACTAACGTGACACTTTTTAATAACATTGTTGAATTTTTTATGGTTTGCTTGCCAAGACCCTACTCAACTAGAGCCGGCAAGGGGCACAACAACCTTTCTTAGGGCTGGCAAGGGTCGACTGGCCCTTGCTTATTGTCCTCCATCCCAAAAACCTTAACAAAAAAAAAAGGAAAGAAAATGAAAAAGCCATAAAAAAAATTCAAAATATTATTAAAAATGCCACATCAATGTTAGCGTTCAGTTAGTAATTTCCAACTAAATTAGTTAGATAGACTCAATTGGTAAAAGGTGAAAATGTTTAGGACTCAATTGACAAAATTGAAAGGTTTAGAACTAAGTTAGCAAAAGTGCTAGGGGTGTGCAAAACAAATTGCCCAAATTCAGTCAAACCAATTGGTTTGGTCCGGTTCTCAAGAGTGTCAATTCGATTCCTGATTTCTAAAAGTGGAACCTGTGTTCAAACAATCCGATCTCGATTCCAAGGAGGGAAATTGAACTGAGTCGGCTACATGCACCTTTTTTAATATATATATTTATCTTTCTTTCAAAAAATTTAATAAAATGTGAATTAAAGGCTATCTCAAATCAAATAATGGGAAAAAAAAGTAGTGAAAAGAAAGTGATCAGTTTCATTAGACCTAACCAATGGTGTAGTCTAGTTACTCGGCCCAAGACAAACAAGTCCATTTGTGAACCAAGAACCTATTCTTTTATTAACTGATTTATTTATCGCCTTTGCGATTTTGAGAAGAGTTGCTCTTTGATCACCCCTAAAAAGTGTAATAAATTTAGGAATTTTTGGATAATTTCCCCCCCTTATGTCTAGTTAATGTTGATCATTGATTTAAAATGAGTATTGACAATTCATGTATTATCTCTCTGATTTTCAATTTCTTTTTTTTTTATACTAAAAACCCCTCATATCATAGCATAAACCAAACAAAAAGACCTCAGTTTATGAGGAAATTTTGGAGTTGTTTATTCTTTTTGCATAATTGTAACATTAGAATGTCAAATTACTCATTAATCTATATAAATGTTATGGCTATTTATAAAAGGTTATGGCTACTTTTTTACAAAAAGAAAAATATTATGAATAAACAAAAACATCTAAACTGAAGGTTCTCACATTCTCATTCCTTAACAACATTCTTCCAGATTTAGGAATTACATAATTTTTTAAAGATAAAACCACGGAATTTTTTAACCAGATCGATATGTGATCTGGCTCAAAATGTCATGCAAATATTTCTAGTCATTGTGGCATGGATTAATGTGGTTTTTCAATAAGATCCTCCTAGCATGCATGCCAAGCCTCAGCCCATTTCGATTTTTGAAAGTCAGGTCCAAAGGCCCTTTTGATAGTCCGGCCTATTCCTCCTTCCAACCGTGTAATGGCATGGAAATCATACTATTCTCGGGCGTTATTGTTTGCCACCTTTAGATCACCCTAAGCAAAAGTTTGAATCAAGGCATTTGAGGAAGATGGTGATAAGTTTCATACGAATTGAAGAAGGGAAAGAATGAATCCAACAACAAATAGATGGAGCTTGATCATGACCGGGACGGGGCCTACTACATGATTGAAACTTACCAGCATGCATGTGACCTCATTTGCAATCGGGCCTAACTTGATCCATGATCGGAACTTTCTTTACTCAGCATTCCTCTTCATTAATTGTTACCACCCCTTTTTTTGTTCCTCGTATTTCAATTATGTTTTGTCGTGGTCCATATTACTATGTTTTAAAATACTAAAATGCCCTAGCAGGGGAGTGAAATTGAATGATGGGGTGCCATAATTTTGCAACTCCATGTGATCTAGGCTAATCTGATTCAATAAAACGCATTGAGTGGCCTTTAGAATGTACACAATTTTAACTAAATTTGCATGCTTAGTTTGAATTAGCAATTGCATTTTGGTGCAGTTGTCTGCCATCATAATATCTTTGAAGCACTTTGATTGAATAATATTAGGCAAAAAGAGGAGTCCCTTTATATTCAAAAACCATGAGATGGATATGACCAATGGAGTAAGGCTCCGTGGATTTCCGTCACCCTTTCAACAACGAAATGATGTCATCATTACGCATTTTTAGTTCTTTAGTCTAGATCGAACCACCTCAGACATTGAGAAGCACTGTGCTCAAGAGACTCTTTCCACATCTTCTCAATAGACTTCCTGGAATTAGTTCTCTATCATTAAAAAAAAAATTAAGGTACAAGTCCACGACGATAACTTGGCATACTCAAATCGCAAGTGCAAAATAGCAATGTCCAAAGTATGCTTCGGAAGTGGAAACCATGGCACGGTTCACTTCATCTCCATTGGCTCAAGACAAAGCCAGACTGCCTGGTGATCGAGGCAAAGATACTTGGACATTGCTAAGCTTTTGATGATTGTATCACTAATAATCCAAAAGCACAAAGTTGAAATCGCTAATAACTGTCATAAAAGTTTGTAAAAGATGAGGAATTAAGTCATGTGTAAGGATGAGGTAAATTAAATTGTGACCAAAATTCAACGTGGCCTTTTAATTTTATTTTATGACGATTGAGAATGATGAAGTATCAACTATGTGTTTACTTTGTGTCTATAATAACTAAAATAATATGGAATTTGCCGAGGGATCTAGTTGCCCCCTCCTTACTTTGACACCGAGTGTGCCCAAACAAAGTTATGTGGTTTAGTGCATCCGCTTAGGGAGTCAATTAATTTGATTTGCAAATATAGCGCATTTAAATTTACGTTGTGCAAGCATATATTTCATGGATTAATTTTGACAATTAAATCTATTTATGCCATTTAATTGTGGGTATATCTGAATAGTATGATTTGTGTCCAGCATAACATAACTCAATGTAATAGCCATTGTAAAATTAATTTTTTTTAAATGCTCAAACATTAGTTAATTTTATAGCTAAGGTAACGAAGGAGTACGTGCAAGTAAAGTACACAGGAGACCTTCTCCATTAGATTAGATTTTTTGGCCACGTCATATCCAGACTTCTCAACAGGGATTAAAGGCAACAAAAATGGTTCGGAGGGAAAACCGACGTGCGAATGATCGTTCAGGGATCGTGTGCTGTTTTACGATAAAATCTTGGGTAGGTCTCCACGTCACCGTGGGAATGGCCCATTTAATGGACGACAGATGGCGCCACGTGTCATCCGGGTCCCACCACTCCCTCCTCCACTCTTCCTTCCTGTGATTCCTCTCCTCTGTGCTTGCGTTTCTTCCTTTTTCCTTGTGGCCGCCATGGCCGCGGAGCTCGACCTCGTCTGCGTCCTCTCTCTCTCTCTCTCTCTCTCTCTCTCTCTCTCTCTCTCTCTCTCTCTCTCCTCCTTTTTTCTCAACAGTGACTACTTGCCGTCCTTTTTTCTTTTTCGCGCGCCACCACAGCCGCGGAGCTTGAGCCCAGGACTCTCGCGGCTGCCATAAGCTCGACCTCGAGCCTAGGGCTTGTGGTAGCCATGTCAGGTCAAGTTACGAGCACACAGACATGGCCGTTCCCTTGGGCGCGAGCTCGAGGTCAAAGCAGCCATGGTCGAGGTCGAGGTCGACCTGCAATCTCGCATTTGCTATCGCTGTGGAGCTGAAGGCTTGAGCCTAAAGCTCGAGGTCAAAGTAGCCACGGTCACTCGTTCAACAAGCTCGCGACAATTGTTGCCGTAGCTCGAGGTCGCGACCAGGGTCACTCGAGCTCGAGCTCCATGGCCACGGCGCCCACAAGAATAAAAGAAGAAACGCAAGCGCAGTGGAGAGAGGAGGAGAGAGATAGTGGTGGGACCCGATGAAACGTGGCGCCACGCGTCGTCCATTAAATGGGCTGTCCCCACGACGTGGTTTAGGCCGACCCGAGATTTTCTCGTAAAACAAACATGCTACCTTCTTCAGAAAACCACGTACCAAATTAGTGGCATTTTCTTTTTATTTATTTTCAAGAACACGTGATATTCAAACGTTTGACTTGTCAACCGCCGGATAGTCCTCCGCGCTGAAAATTAAAGCAATTAATGCAATTAAGCTTGTTAGACAACTTTAATTAGTTTAGACTTAAAAGATTTAATTAATCTATAAATTGACTCATAATAAGTAAGAAAAAGGTTGGGGGGTTAATTCATTTAGTAGAAAAAATAATTGATGATAATTAAAATCTTATCTACCAATCACGATCGTGATTCCATGTTTGGAAAAAAATTATAGATATGCAGTGATTGTCAAACAACTATTTTTTTTCCTTTTTAACACTTGAAGATTATTAACACTTCAAAATGAGTTCTTTAATTTCCTAACACTAATTTCTCAAAATTGTCAAATAGGCCAAAATGCACAGGCTATGTGATTGGATTATGCTTACACCTCAATTTTGTCAAGAACAAAGAATAGCTCACAAAAATCATTGTATTGAGGTTTTCTAGAGATGTATGCTTTTAAAAGTAGCAATGCATCTTTATGAATATCTACAACGACAAAAGGGAATATAAACCACCATAAGTTTAAAGTGTGTTTGAACTAGCTTTTACACTGACCAAAAAAAAAAAAAAACTAGCTTTTACTTATTATTAATATTTTTTAATCTCGTAGCACCCGCGCTATGACTTTGTTTTTAGCTTAAGCATTCGAGGCTTTCGTAATACATAAATGTCAACACATGGATTCACTGGATCTTTCTTATTATCTCTTTCCACATCTTTGTCATTATGGATCATATATGAGTACCCAGCAATGGGTCTTCTTACTCAGTAGACAGTTCATCATTTTTCTTTCCGTTCCTTTTAATTACCTAATGAAGATCTGGTGTTGATTTTCTGTTGAAATTGTTGCAGCCCTGTCAATATACGCAGAAACATGAGAATATTAGTGCCGCAAGTTATATCAATTATATAAAGTTTGCAAGGACAAGCCACAACCTCTTGAATGCACCGGAAGTCTTCTGGATGCCTCAATGTGAATCAATGTCTTTATTAAGTAATGTTGTTCTTAGTTGCCTCATCAAAAATGGTAAGTTCGGCATCGGCATGAAATGTTTTCAACAAATGAAGCAGGATGGACTGAAATCGGATATCGTTACAAATAGTACAGGGCGCGACTCTTACCTCATATTGGTTAGCTTTCTTTAAGTAATCAAATTAGCAACTTGTGCAAAATTGATTTATGACCAATAGAGAGCTAAATTTAATGTGATATCTATTGTTAGATTACATTGAACTTTCGATACATGAATATGGTAGGCATGAGATAAGTGTTCATATTAAAAAATGACTGCAAGAAAAATATTTTCATATTCTACGAAAGCATTTTCTGGTTTTACAACATCAAATTAATCCGCAATTCCCTGCCTTCCGAACAATTAGATTATGCCATTACTTTTTCTCCTCCCCACGATGAAGCAAACCGAGATTTTAGATTCCACGTGCGGCATTGTTCCAATCGCAACCGTCCATTTCAAATGACGGTTACTGCTCATGAGAAGAGAACCGCTTCTTACTCCTCTGCCCTCCAAAACCAGCCTTTGCCTTACGCTGCTAATTGCTGCAAAAATATAAAATAAAAAATAAAAATAAAATAAAAAATAACCCCACAAAATCGAATTTCACATTATTCATTTGAGAAATAATCCTCAACCGTTCCCGCCTTCGTCGGTTTTCACCCGCATCGCTCTTTTGCTCGGTTAGGTTTTAATCGGCCATCGTTGGCATGAAGCTCTCTTTCGACACCTCGAAGAAGCCCCTGAAGCCAGCCGCCAAGCCCCTCTACACCACCTTTCGCTTCGCTGCCGCCACCGCTGTCGGTTCCGAAGCACCGCCTTGATTGGCGCGTGAGCAATTACCCAATTCGATTCCTCCGAGACCCCCGACGGATGACGTGAACTGCAGAAACCTGCTAGTCATCCGCCAAAGCCCAACAAGTGGTGGCCCCCCTGGAGGATGAAGAACCTCGACTCGCCTCTCCACTAAAGAGCAGTCACGTGTTGTAATCGAGAGAGAGAACGAGGAAGAGAGACAGAGAGACAGAGAGCAAGAATGGCGGGTGGAGGATTTGTAGAAGCCAGGCAGCTGAAAAGGGCGCATCTTTATGAATACCGGATCACTTGGTATTTCGTATTCGCCTGCATTATTGCGGCCCTTGGCGGATCGCCTTTTGGGTACGATCTGGGCGTTTCGGGTGAGTCTTTTTTTTCTTTCGTCTCGCCTTTTTGCTTGGATTTTGAATGCGTCTGCTGCGATGTTTCGTGAATTGCGAAGCTTTATCCGGGGAAGATAACCTTTTTTGGTGTTTGTGGAAGATAAATGCGGAATCTTGATGGAAGGTTGATGCAAAAGGGGTTGCTTTTTGTCCCGGAAGTAGTTGTGAATATGCAGGGAAGGGGAGAGATTTCTGAAAGTACTAATTTCACTGGGTGTTCATGTCAGCCAGTGCTCTTCTTGGTCGTGTCTTTGGTATTAATCTGGATTTTTTGACGTATGCATTTCATCATTCTCGATTCCTCTGGTCCGAAACAGAATGAAATTTAGGAAGAGAATCGCCCTTTGAATTTCCCAGAAACGAACGATCTTGAAAATTAGCAGATGCCAATGGCTGTGCCAGGAAGAAGATAATCCCTTCTTCAACCCGAGTTCTTTAAAAATTGACGACCAATGATCTTGATACTTGCATTCGTTTCAGGTGAAGGGACCTCCATGGACGATTTCCTGAAGGAGTTCTTCCCAAAAGTGAACCGGAGAAAGCAAAAGCATCTGAATGAGACCAATTACTGCAAGTACGACAATCAGATTCTGACGCTCTTCACTTCTTCTCTCTACTTTGCGGGCCTGGTCACTTGAAGATGAGGCCAACACCAGTGCTGGGTTGTACAGCCTCACTATCCGCCAGAGAGAAATGGTGGAGAGCTGTCGGCGGTGGATGGTGAGGTCAAGCCCGAAGCGCCCAGACTATCGGGTAGCCTGGATGATTCCCGGGTGAAACTGAGGCAGGAGCCGGCAAAGTTGGGGGATGATCCGGGTTACGAGGACATGCCCGTGGAGGAATTTGCAGCGGCATATCTTAGAGGGGTTTTGGATGGCAAGAGGGGGAAGGGGTGGGAAAGAACGCCAAGGAGGATGTTCCGGTTGGATGCAAGGCTTTTATGCTTCCTGTACTGCAAATTCTGCCCCTTCTTTTTATCTGGTCTTTTTCGTTTTGTTAACAAATGATAGTTCAAATCCTTAGAATCTTTCCTACGGAAGCTCTCGAAACTTTTGCCAAAAAACTCGAGGCATGTTTACTACTTTTTTCCCACCATTTGCTTTTTATAACATGTAAAGGCTTCACTTAAATGGTTTTCCTTAGGGGTATCCATGATAAGCCGATTTATAGACATTGAAAAGTCAAATGTATTCACTTTATCAGGATATCATTTATGATTCTTGTTACCATGAACTCTCTGTTTGCCTGTCTTTAAATGAAGAAAACGCTTCATGCTAATGAATGAAGTTGTCAAAATAAATATTTTTGTCTTTCTATGACTTTTCTTTTCTTAAGAAACATGTATCTGTGGATTTATAGTTTAACAATAAATGGACTTTACAGGACCACCGGAATGACTCGACAATGTTCTCGATAGTCTGTTTATTACTTTTATCGCTTGAATTAACGATATAGCTTGCATATATTGTCAGGAACTGTGCTTATGCCACCAAAGTGGTCCTTAGGCTATTATCAATGGTACTGGATCTATGACTTTGATAACAAAGTTTGAGAGGTGGGCCCTTCCGATGCATCTTGCTTGATTCTACGGTCTTTCCTCCTCAACCTGCATTTCCTTCTACCTGATTGAATAACAATGTCCAACTTTCACTGTATGCTGTGGGCATATCATTTATGAGTCAATGCATGATAGTTCTTTAGTCATTGCAGATCACAAGTAAATTTAGAGAAAAGAAGATTCCTCATGATGTCGTATGGATGCATGCAGATTATATGGATGGGTTTTGCTGCTTCGCTTTTCACAAGGCATGGAATCCCATTTTGTGTTAACCCTATTATTGCCTTGTTTGGAAATATAACATGTTACCTTCCTAAAGTAGGTCCAATTTAACATCATCTACCTCACTTTCAATAGGTATCAAACCACTCGCAACTTATGTCTAGAATTGATTGTTTTATCCAATTTCGAAAAGACGTTGTGCACTTATCACCTAAAACAAAGCAAAACTATATATCTACATGAAATTTGACCTAAAGCAAAGCATATATCTACTTCTACATGTAAGATGTGAAGAATATTGCCAAATATGAACGACAATCTGTTTTTCATCTAGTAATGATCTAGAAGAAGATGGTGTTATTCATTTCGGAAGTGGGGTAGGTCATGTGTAATATGTCGTTAGTTAATACACTTCGGAGGCACTGCAACGATCAATGTCCTTTGGATATTCTATTTTCAACCTAAGATACAGTGATGATGCAGCCATGCATCACTATTTTGTCCATCGCTTCCATACATTTAGTTCACTGAGTCCTTTAATATTGGTGGCCATTTATCTTTGAAGCCTCCAAAGCACATTCATGTCTGGGACTTCTTGCCTCGCCAACTTGTCTAACAGTAATATTTTCAGCATGGAAATTGAAACGGAGGATTTATTCTCAAGACTGCTTCTCTGATCCAAAATCTTTGGTAGATATTCTCCACCAAGTGGGTTCAAAGCCATATGGATACTTGATCCTAGTATTAAACGTGAAGAGGGGCCTTATGTCTATGACAGTGGTTGCAAAACTGATGTCTGCATCAAAGCAGCAGATGGAACTCTATTTGTTGGTATTTCGTTGTCTTTCACCGTGGTTTTGGCTAATTTTTGTCGTTGTCTATCTGGTTTTGCTTTTTACTTTTCGTCGTTTGCTTTTTTGTAGCATTTGAAATTTGAGTAACCCTTAAAAACCTTTCAAATGTTGACATGCTGAGTCATTTGGATTTAGCTAAAAATAAGTCTATATGTATGTATGTAAATGCTAAGTAATTGTTTTCTTGTCAGGGGAGGTGTGGCTCGATCCTTGTGTATTCCCTAAATTTACATAGTCAAGAGTCCATCGCTGGTGGGCTCAATTAGTTCAGGATTTCATTTCTAAAGGAGTCGATGGTATATGAAACAATATGAATGAACCATCTTTTCATTAATGTAACTAGTGCTTTTAGTTTCTGTCATTTTCTTTTGTTGGACCATGACTTACAACTTCTCTCATTCTATGACAAAGACCATGCCTGAGAGCAACATTCATAGGGAGATGATGAACTTGAACTTGGAGGTCTCCGGAATCACTCACACTATCATAATGTAAGTTTTCCAGCCTTTTGCTATTTGTAGCTTGTGTTTCGCATTTTAGACTTATAGTAAGTAATTTTGTAATGTATCCACCATGATTTTACTAGAAAAGTTTTTTTTTTTTTTGGGGGGGGTCCACTCAAAGAATGAGTTATTGATTTGGGCTTAAGTGCTAAATGTTTTCTATTGAATATAGTTGGATAAAAGACATAACTTCCAGTTTTCCACATTCTTAGCACAAGTAATGTCATGCTTCAACTTTTGATTATTTCATCATAGCTGTACATTTGGTGTCATATAAAACGAATAGTGAGGCTGGTAAAATGGAAGAGTGCCTTCCTTTCCATCTCTCTGTTTATCTTCTTTGCAAAATTTGCATTGTGCACTCTAAGAGCTTTTTCTCCTGTGACCCCAATATTCTCTTCCATGTGTACAATCACAATCAAACCATTAATTTAAGAAAACTAAGACTGAGCTAGTTGAAGAAGAGTTCTTTCTTTGTAAAGCATTAGTAAAACCCCCATCTTAAGATCGGGCACCAGGTTTATTACTGATCGTTTGGTACGTTCATCATTTATAAGTGTTGCTTGCGTCCTTCTTCACATAGATATGCAGCTAGAATGTCCTTACGTGAAAGTTTATGAGCTTGATGTTCCTCGAGAAAAGTGACTGGACACATAGATTTCACCAAGTCTTTATCTCTTTTGGCAGCTTCCATGATCAATGGTACATGATCCAACATATCTTGCATGAGATTGTTTGACATTGTTCCACTTGAGATATGGTAGGCAATTGACAAAAACAAAGTTGAACACGTGTATAGCTTTTATTGCAAATGTATAGATAGGCACATAATGTGACGTCTCAGTCTGCCACATACAAACGCAAGTTATTAATTTTTTCACTTATAACACACGCGGAAGTCAAAAGTATAAAATCAAACGGACAATACAATAATAAATGAATGCTATAAAGGAACAAACATCATAGCTTTCATTTCTTATATTATTTATGAACATGAGTGATTTTATCAGGGCCATATTGGGAGGTCAACAAAAAGGTACGCTACTCCCGTCAGACTATTGGGGTGGCGGTGACGGATCCCTCCGCGAGGGGAGGATGGTGTACAGGCACCGATCGTCCATGTCGCTGCCCTTCTTGCCGCTGGCGATGGTCGTCGGCGGGATCTCCAGAAAAAACTTCTCCTATAGCCAGCTCCCATAGGAGCCCCTCAAGCTCTCCATCCTCAAATTGGATATTCGTCATCTTCGTCGTGCACGATCTGATCGAGGAGGTGAAGGCTCGGACCATGTCGTGGGCCCTGGTCATCTTCGCCGTCTCCTACTTCCTCTCGCGTAAGTCTCCTCACCTTCCCCCCTCTCCTCCTCTTCGGAATTGGAACCGGCGCCCCCTTTCCTTGTCCCCGAGGGAGGTGTCCGATTTCGTTAGTTTAGGATGCATTGGAATGTCGTGCCCTCTTATCTTTGTTCTAGTCGTTCTCGAAATTCACTGTTGGATGATAGCTTGGATTTGGGGTGAAGACTTGTGCCCCGGTTTTTGCTTATTGAGGAAGAAATGCCTGGAATAGAATGCCCAAGGAAGGGGAATATCTTATTGTGATATGAGAAACTTAGTTCGGCAATAGCAAAAAACCGAGCCTTATCCCCTACTATTAGCGGGACAAGGCTTCCACAAAAATTCTCAATTACAAGTTATGAGGTTTTTTTTTGGTATGTCACTATTTCAAAAAATTCTCAATTACAAGTTATAAGACTTTTTTTTTATAAAAAAAAATGGCTCAATTATTATTCCTAATCACTAGATAATAACTCTAATATTGCTTTTAAATAATGGGTTATCATTATAATAATAATTTAGATTCTTTCCTATTAGATTTTACAATCATGAATTACAATATTATGGGAAGGTGGTCTCGACTAGTTGTTATATAATAGTTATCAAAAACTTTATAAGCACAAGAAATTTTTTACAAAAAAAATTAATAATTATATTATATTCTCCTAGGAGATTTAACATTGACACCGATGAAGATAGGAGAAAGAAGCCATAGCCAGTGGATATTCATCGCTTTTGGCTGGTCTTTTTGGGTGCTAAGTCAAAAAAGTTCCTTCATTATTAATCCATAATCCGAGGGAGAGGAGGCTTGCGAAGGAGATCGGACGGCTGGGGATGAGCCTCACATTCCTCGGATAGCGTAACCTTTCAATAATAAAATGAAATATAAATCATTAAAAAAGCTGAGCCTTTGTAATGATTGCGTTGAGGACAAAATTTGTATCCCACGTAAACGTCCAACTTTCTCTCTGAACCAACCTCGTAAACGTCTCGTCTCTTCCTCCTCTCTTATCCACTGCAACAATCTTAAAGTCCATTAAAGTTCAAGTCTTGTCCCACTGCACACACGAACCAAATATTGGGTATACGAGACACTCCAGCGTGGCAAACAAGAAGACAGTAGGAGGATTACACGTGTCCTCATGTCAGGTGCCATTTTAAAAAAAATTTCGGACTAAGTGAGTGAGGGTTTTCTCTTTTGAATCTCTTTCTTCGCGCCTCGTGCGGGAGGACCTGGTCGGTCTCTCTTCCTGTTCTCCTCTCACTCCTTTATGTTTCTCTCCCCTCCGCCTCCACTGGTTGCTTCCATCGCCCTCCACCCTAACGCCGATGCCGTTGACACTTCTCCAACTCCCTCTCGAGACGTCCGCTCTACTCTCTCTCTCCTCCTTCGCGAAGTCGTGCCTCTCTTCTAGCAAAACGCGACGCCAACGGCCCTCCACCTCCGCCTCCGCCGGTTGCCTCCGTGGCCCTCGACTCCAACTCCGATGCCGACACGACGAGGCCGATGCCTTCAGGAATGTAAGCCGGGCGAACCAGGCACGTCAAAGAGACCACACCCTCCTCTTTGTCTCCGTCTTCTGCTTCGTCGCCGTCACTAGTGCCGTCGAGCTCGTCGTCTCGCTCCTCCATTTTCGCCATCGTGGTTCGACGTGTTGGCTTCGGGCGTGTAGGCGTAGGCGGAGGCGGAGGAGTCAGGAGCGATGGATTCCGATGCCGACGGAGGCAACCGGCGAAGGACCGTCGGCGTCGGGGTTTGCTGGAAGAGAGGCGTGACTTTGAGGATGAGAGAGAGAGAGAGAGAGAGAGAGAGAGAGAGGTCGCGAGAAGGAGGCGGAGGGGTGTTGGTGTTAGAGTCCGGTTCAGGGGAGGAGGCGGAGGCTGAGTCGGCATCGGAGTCGGAGTCGAGGGCGATGGAGGTAACCGGCGGAGGCGGAGGTGGAGGGCCGTATCGAGGACGAAAGAGAGAGAGAGAGTGGACTAGAGGTCGTGAGAGGGAGGCGGAGGGGCGTTGGCGTTAGAGTCGAGTTCAGGGGAGGAGGCGGAGGCTACGTCGGCGTCGGAGTCGGAGTACAGGGTGATGAAGGCATCCAGTGGGCGGAGGCGGAGGGCCGTCGGTGTTGCGTTTCACTGGAAGAGAGGCACGACTTTGCGGAGGAGGAGAGAGAGAGCAGAGCGAACGTTGCGGAGGGAGGTGGAGGAGCGTTGGCGGCGATGGCGTCGGCGTCAGGGTGGGGGGCAATGGAAGCAACCAGCGGAGGTAGAGGGGAGAGAGATAGAGAGGAGAGAGAGGAGAACAGGGAGAGAGACGGACCAGGTCCTCCCGCATGAGGCGTGAAGAAAGAGATTCAGAAGAAGAAACCCTCGCTCAGTCAGTCCGAATTTTTTTTTAAAATGGCGCCTGACACGAGGACACATGTCGTCCTCCTACGGCTTGTTTGTCACGCTGGAGCGTCTCACATACCCAATATTTTCTCCAACCGAGAGCTAGACTCTCTTTTACCTTGTAGCTTGCTTGCAATTAATTTTGCTAGCTATGAAGAAGTCTTTTTTTTTTTTGTCAGTCCTATTCTATTCCTACTCTAACTCTTACTCTCAGACTTTTACCTTGCCTTCTTACAGGGCGTGGGAGTCAAAACCTACTCTTGAAACTAATTCGTCCCCAACCCAACCCCCTCTAAGAAGGTGGGGATTCGAACCCCCCACCTCCCCCTTCCAAGTTGGAAGGGTGGCCACTGGGGCAAACTCCAGTGATTAAGAAGTCCTATTTACTTCCACTTATATGCAGAAAGAAGGCCTTCTCTCTTCCCAATCTTCTCCACCGCTCCTTTTCAACTCCACGACCGCCTAACCATGACCTTCGCTGTCGGAACCAATCATGACCGTCGCTGTCGGAACCAGCCACCACCGTCTCCGTCGAAGCCTAGCCACCACCGTCGCTGTCGGAGCCCTGGCCACCATCGTCGCCAACCACCCAACGCTGGACTCTCTTTTTTCTTTGGTGAGTTCTCAATTTCATTTTCTTTCGTGCCTAGTTGAATTCCGGTTTTGGGTTTCTGGCGTCGAACATTTTGAATAGCTTGCAAGTGGGTTATCTTGGATGGTAGCTTGCAGGTTTAATAAAAATATACTGAAAAGTGTTCCTCTCAGCTTGTTTATTGTTTGTTAGAATACTTACTTTAGTGTTCCTTTCATCTTGTTTCTTGTACTTTTTGCAACGTAGATGTTAGGTTGGAGCAATTTTAAATCAATCGAATGAAGGACACTTTAGATTTTGATTTCGAGCGTTATTTCTTGCTCCCAAATGTAAATTTCAGTTTGCGCAACTTGTTCTGGCTCTGAAATCTTTCTACTTGGCAGGCACGATACGCTTTGGCAAGAAATTTTGTAGCTAATTAGCCAAATTGAAAGCTTCGATATGTCATATCAAAGGAATTATGGTAATTATGGTCAAAGGAATTATGATTACCAAAGGAATTTCAGTAATTATGGTCAAAGGAATTATGGTAATTGGAGTCAAGGTCCTCGTCCGAGGACGCAATATCATCTGCCCCCTCTGCCCCTGCCTTCCCTCCCCTACTTTTGCTCAGCCTATGTATAGTCATGTCCTTCTAGGACCGCCTCATGTTCTACCTTTTGAGGCTGCTCCTACTCCTATTGGTATTGGTCAGTGGAACTCCCATTATCCTCTACACTCCCACCACTTTCCAACTCCTCCTCCTCCCCTTATTAGTTTTCGAGCAGCACCATTGCCTCCTCCTCTTCTTTGTCCATATAGTCACCCATCGTCAATGGCATCGTTAGTGGGGGACGTGGCTCCCCCAGCATCGTTAGTGGCTCCCTTAGCCTCACCACCTCGCCCTCTCCTACCTCCACTTTCACTTGCAACGAGAAAGGAGTGGAAAATGCAAAGGAAGAGGCGGAAAAGAGAGGCCATAGCTCGGAAGTCATACGTGCCGACTCTGCTGCAAAAGCAAAAGGCAACAAAGAACCATAGGGTGAGAAATAGGAAGAAAAGAGTGGCAGCAGTAGAAGCTCGGAAGAAATTATCCTCAACCCTTGGTAAGCATGTATAGAATATTTGATATTTGTTATGTGCAAATTAGGGACCTATCGTCAAGTTTGTCAAAGAGGACTAGTGATTAGCACAACTAGTGTCCAACCTTCCCGAAGCTTATGCAATGGGCCATTTGACTCCATGCACTTCAATATTAGTCAGATTGCATCATGTGCATTAGCTGCTCAATATGAAACTTATGCAACGGCATGTCATGCAGATGGGCTTGTGAGCACATTCGACTTGAACTTGCCACCCTCATCTGCTCAAGATGCAAAAACCTCCAAAGGTTCTCTTGATTTTGCTACAATTACCCCAGAAAATGTTCTCACGGCAGATAAGAGGTTGGAGCATAACTTAGCGGAGGTGGACAGGGATGCCACCAAGAGGCTCAGACAATGATTCTTGCATTTTCTATTTCTACCCTATAATCTTTCCAATTAATTGAACTTATTTCAAATAATTGTCAGACATATACTCCATGAGAGAGCCAAGGACACCAAACAATAAGAGAAAACAAGAGTTTGATGAGCCTAGCCTTAGATCCAAATGAAAGAAATGTCTTGTTTTGTCATGATATCTAGTAAAATGTACATAGGAGTTAAATAGTTTTTGTTTACTATTTTGCAGGTATGAAATACCAGAGGGACACCCTCTTATGAATGGGTCAGTCAACATTGCATCTTCTTATAACTATGACAATGTATGTTCACTTTGTGTTAATGCCATTTTCCCATTTGTAGCTGGACAAGCTAGAAGCAGATGATCCGTCCAAATACCTCCTCACAATATGGACACCAGGTGAGTAAAGAAAATAAAGGAGGTTAAAGAGTCCAAGCTCATTACATTGATGGCTATTTGCAGAGATATCAACAATAAAAAATGGAAAATTTTCGGTCAAGTTGACTCCAGTGTATTTCTTTGGGTATTTGAAATGGTTTCACAATCAGGCACAACAGCTTCTTCTGTTCAACCACTTGAACATAGGTGCAATTCCCAAGATTTTGGCACTCTCTGCAACTCGTGCAACAGTATAAGAGAAGCAAATTCGCAGACTGTTCGAGGAACATTTCTGGTGAGAATATCAGTAATATCAGTATCTATCCTGTACATAGCAGTATCTCAAGTAATAAAATCCAGTCATTGTCAGTGGACTCTGTTTTGTCAAATATACAATATTCCGGTGAACACCATAAAGAATTCCAAGTTCATCTAGCCCTTTGGTTTTCAACTCTAGTTTATTTTAGTAATTTGGCACTAGATTTGTACATCCTTTTCCTTTTTCTTTACTGAATAAAGTTTTTCGATTATTTCCATGCAAGTGTTGCCACCACTTTGTTCTGAACTTCGGAATCTTGCGATTCTTACAATAGCAGAGTCTCAGGTACTTGGTCTTGAGTCTTTAACTTCAGGAACAAATGTTGGACAGCAAGGATGTCTACATGTAGACAGATTGGCTGCTTTTTTCTGTAAATCTTTCTTGCATACATTGTAAAAGAAAAGCAGAAATGCGGATAAAAGTATCTCTTTTCCTTCAAAGTGAAGTTTTATGAACCAAAAAAAAGAAAGATTTAAGGGACAACTTGACTTATCTGTTGCTTTAATGAAACTAGATTTATTTGCATGAAACAATAATTAAGACGGCGGCACACTGAAATTGTTTTGTTGTGCGGAACCATTATATTGACTCTTTCACCGAATTTTATTTTCTTTGGAGTATTGAAGTGAAAATCCATTGGAAGGGTACCAAGGGGCTAACTCAATGACTTTTCCATGACTCAGCAGTTTTCATGTGAATCGGAAACTCACTTTTTCCTAATTTTTTCACCTTGATCACTATTTCTTTGTCTTTATCTAGGTTCTCTTAACTTTTTGACTTATGCTAGGTTAGACATTTGTATAGTGGCTGCCTGCCTTTAGTATGAGGTCTTTCCCATTCGGTTGGGTGGTAAAGTTTCAGTTGCTCTCTTTGCTTTGGTGGCTTTTTCTCTTCTCGTCCTCATCTTCTTCATTTAGATTCTGATTGCTTCTACATCAATGTGTATGCTTCTGCCATGTCTGATGATAAATAATCCATCAATCTTGTTTAATCATACATTTGCTTATATATTCTTCCAATATATTTTATATGCTGGAGAGTTATCTTATGTGCATGAAGTCTGTTGATTCTCATCTTTCACGTTTAGTTTGATGCTTGGTTTATTTCTTTTGGAAGGTGAGAGTCAATGTTTTGCTATGTTTAGGGGATTTAATTCCTAAGCTTGACAAACAAGCTACCCTTGAAATTTTACAAACAATTCAACGTTGTGCTGCTGTTGACGTTGACTTGTTCTGCTCCTATGCTCATGTGTGCTCTTGGAGTTGCTAACTCAATGCTTAAGCAGGTAAGATTTTGCATTTGCAGCTCTATTCAAAATGCCTGTTTACAAATACTTGTGTTTCTTGGTACCATTGTTGTTTTAACGATAAAGTAGAAAGTTCTCTTTATCATAATGACTATTACTATTCTGCTTTCAGTATGGAGTAGAATTTGCTGCAGAGCATGTCCTTGTGCAACAAGTGAATGTCCAAAACTTTGCGAAACAAGTGAGTGTTCAAAACTTTGCGAAAAGGAAGTGATGGAGCGATGACAACCAGGAGGTGGGCTTGGAAGCATAATAGCTCACTGGTCTAGCTCCGTGGCACCGAAAATGTATCCGGGCTCAAGTGATTGACTGAAGAGACCTTGAAAGCTGCTTTTTCAAGTGTCAGTAGCAGGTAAAAAAACCTGCTCGGGGGTTAAGATCTTGTCTGAATGAGTAAGAGTTGAATGAGTAAGAGCTCGAACTTGAAGACTAAGTTTGTAAAGGATATATTGAGGTATAGCTTTAGTATCAGCACTCTCCCTCTTGCTCTCTTCTGCGGATGTATTATCATTTTGTTTATCCTGTTATGTTCATGCCATGTCACATGAATATGCAAGATAAACGAGGAGCTTCTCTTGGTGATTCTGGTACTGAAGTCTTAAGTCATCTTCGGTTCCAACAGCTAAGCAAGCATGAATGTTTCGTGCGCTTATGAGATAATATTAGATCCACTTTTTAACATTAACCATGCAAAATAAAGAAAAGTCACCAATTAACACTCTGTACAATTAAATTGTATGGTAACCCCTGTTAATTTGGCATTCAATTTGGCAGGAGAAAGAATAGGCTGGAATTTGAAGAGTCAAGGCCAAGAGGTCACAACCACGAAGGAAGTGGAATTAATTAGCCCAAACCACCCTTATTGTGTGTCTCTGTGTGCACCTGCACCTGGGATCCTTGCTTGCTTTACAGAAACAAGTTTGCATTCGTGTGTGTATATGCTCGACCTCTCTAAATAAATAAACAAAAATAATTCTCATCTTACATACTTATGCCCCATTTTTTATGACACTTTGCATGGTAAAAACTTTCGATTATTCATCTTAGATTATCCATCTTAAGTTACTGCAACCGTAGCTAACTGGAAACTGAAAACCGAAATGCTTGGGGGTAGTTCTCTCTTTGTTCTTTCTTTCGTGGGACTAACTTTCATTTACGAGGAGTTTGGGACACCTGGAGTGCCAAAACTTGGCACAGAGGGATACTTAAGTGCCAAAACTTCGGAAATATATACTTAAGTGCCAGTTTCAGAGTAAAGTGAAACACTTAAGTGCCACTCCGGCCAAAATCCGGCCAAATTGCTGAGTGGCAATTTTTCGGCGAATTTGGTGCAAAACAGCGTCGTTTTGCTCGCTGATGTGGCGAGAAAATGCAAAACATCGTTTTGTGTCTGATGTGTAAATAATTAATATAAAAATTAATTAACTTTAATTTAAACTTAATTTTATTTAAAATATTCTAAAAAATAAAAAACCTAAAAAAAAAAAAAAAAAGGTGGGGGAGGCCGAAGGAGGCGGCTGAGGGCTGAGCCCTTGCCGCTGCCGGGAAGGGCCGGCGACGGTGGGGGGAGGGTCAGTCAGCCCCTCAACCGCCTCCTTCAGCCTCCCCCACCTTTTTTTTTTTAATTTTTAATTTTTAATTTTTAGTTTTTTAGAATATTTTAAATAAATTTAAGTTAAAATCTAATTTAATTAATTTTTATATTAATTATTTATACATTTTTATTTTTTATAATATTTTAGCTAGTAGTTTAATTTTTATTTTGCAAATGACGTCGTTTCGGGTGAGTTTTAGCCGAGTCAACTCTCCGGCGAGCCATGTAGGCAAGAAAAAATAATAAAATATTGCCACGTAAAATTTCCAGCAAGGTTCGCCAAAGGTGGCACTTAAGTGTCCCACTTTTCAAAGAAAGTGGCACTTAAGTGTACTTTTTCAAAGTTTTGGCATTTAAGTGTCCCCTCGTGCCAAGTTTTGGCACTTGAGCTGTACTTCTGCCCATTTACGAGGTACGGTGAAAGAGAGAGAGAGAGAGGGAAGGGAAAATAGCAATTAAAAAATGCAAAATGAAATTTGAAAGAAAATTTGGGATAAAATATGTTTAGTCATATTTTTAGTTTTGAATACGAGATGTCTCTCTATTTTAGCTGGATGGGCATGACAAAAATACAAAAAGAAAAGAAAAGGAGTTACAAGAATCGAAGAATAAGGGTATGTTTGGTAACCATCCAAACAATACCTGATTTTAATTTTTTATTCCCGGAGTAGTTTTAGAAGAGAATCGTATTTGGTAAACTTTTTATTCTCGGGAAAAAATTTCTATTTTTTTGTTCCCAAAAGTAGATTTGGAACAAAATTAAGAATAAAAAAAAAAGTTGATTCTTGTTCTCGGGAACAAATCTAAGAATCAAGTCATTTTATTTTTCTTCTTCTCTTTTCTTCTTCTTCATCTACCGTCACCACTGCGGTTGCCGTCCACTGCCGTTCGCCGCCCACTGCCACCGGTCGCTGACAATTGGTCCGGTGGGCTTGCCTCCGCCATCGGCGAGGCTCGGTCTTGCCAGCCGAGGCTCGGCCTCTCCAGATTTGGTGAGACCGAGCCTTAAAAGGGCTGGGCGAGCCTCGGCGGTGGCCAGGCAAGCCTCGCCTAGCCTTGGTGAGGCTCGGCCGATGAGGGCCGGAGAGTCGCCAGCCCTCGTCTGGCTAAGCATCGGTCATCCCAAGGCCGGCAACTGGCCACCTTGCAGAAAAAGAAGAAGGGGAGGAAGAAAGGAAAAAAAAAAAGAAAAACATAAAAAAAAGGAAAAAAAATAAAATTATTTAAAAAAATGATTTGAAGTATGAATTGAAATTTTGTTATTTATAGAATACATTTAATTTTGTATTTTAATTTATTATTTAGTTTTTATATTTATAGTTTATACTATAGTTTATTGTTTACTATTTAATAAAAAATTAATTAGTTAATACGTTTATTACTTAGTATAAATATAATTAATCAATAGAATTTCTATAATTTGATAAAATTTTAGAATTGGAATAGAAATTTTATACAGTTACCAAACGCTTTTCTATTTTTTTTTCTATTCCAAAATAAGAAATTTTGTACAGTTAGGCCCTATTTGTTTAAAATTGTTTTTGTTCCCCGGAACAAAAATTTATATTCTTTTGTTCTGGGAAACAAAAAAAGAACAGAAACGTGTTTGGTACAACTTTTGTTCTCGAGAACAAAAACAAGAAGTAGAAAAAAGTTACTTCTCGTTCCCGGGAACAATTCTGAGAAACAATTTTTCTCTCATTTTTTCTTATTTTCTTTTTTTTCCTTTTTCCTTTTGGCCGGTCACTGGCCTTGGCCATGGTCGGCGACCTCGCTAGAGCCTCACCGGTCCCCGGCGAGGCCGAGCTTGCCCAGCCACCAATGAGGCCGACTTTGCGCCGCCTAGGTGAGGTCGAGCCTCGTCGGCCGGCGCAAGGCTTGGCCTTGTTAGATGTGGGCAAGCTCAAGCTTGCCTAGCCAAGGCGAGGTTCCGGCGAGCTCACGGACCTCGCCCAGCCGGTCGCCGGCAACCGGCCACAAATGAGAAATAAGGAAAAAAAAAACAGAAAGAAGAAAGAAGAAAAAATGAAAAATATTGAAAAATTAGAAGAAACAACAAAATTATACAAATTTATCAAACACATTTTATTCCTGAAATAGAAATTTTTTTACAGTTATCAAGCGCGTTCTTATACTCAGAAATTGTTCCCAGAAACAGAAACAAAAAAAAAACTATTTCTGTTAAAAAATTGTTCACCGAAATAGAAACATTATCAAACACGCCCTTACCAAACACGTTCTTTTACTCATAAACTGTTTCCGATAATAGAATAAAAAAGAATCAATTCTGGTCAGAAATTATTCCCGGAAATAGAATCATTACCAAACGCGCTCTAAGCATCATTTTATCTTACTTTTATCTTATATATTAGCTAGACATGATTAGGCGATTGAGCAAAAATTTCTTACGTACATTAACTGCCTAATTCCTCCCAAAAAAGTTTATAACTTCTTAAGAACGCAAAGCTCAATTATATTTGGATACAATGACTAGAAAATTCAACTCTCAATAATGCCCAAAATTCACTTTTACATAGATAATTATGGAATAGTCTCCTTTTTTTTTAACATTCTCCTCATCCACCTTATATTTATCACATGAAGAGAGCACACATCAACCATCATTAATACACCTTCAAGACTTTCTTTTTGAGGCTTTTTTGGTTGCAAAGCCGTTTCATATTCAAATTAAAAAGATTTTCTCATTAGTAATGTCACAAGCTCTCACACATATAATCACTCAACATGCTGAGGCTTTTTGCAGATTCTCGAAAAGAATTCGATTTCAAAGGCTTCAAGCCTTTTAACTCATGTAGAGTTATTTACAAACTCTGGAGAAGTGTTTCAATTTAAAATGTTTTTCTTTGTATTAAAATATTTCAAGGGAAGGCACAAAAAAATACGTAAAAGAAATTGGGCAAATTACATTGATCATGAATATTTAGTCTGATTTTTAATTTATTAGCTAGCGTGCCAATTATCTTACAATTGATGTCCTTGGAACTGATTTCAATCAAAATTTTCCACAAAAATATGTGAGATAAAATAATAAAAAATATTAAAAATTGCAAAATTGTCCACTTCGGCATTGGAGGTCAACGATTGCCGGTTAACCGGCTAACTAAATTAGTATATCGATGAAAAGTCTAGGAATAAATTTATAAAATTGAAGTACACCATTATTGTTGCTGTGAAAAATTCTCAAGTGTCTTCTGAGGCTAGGCCTGAGAAACATACTTCTATTATTGTCAAATGTAGAATGGTTGCTGCATTTATCCAAGGATATAGGGGATGATTTCTTCCTCTTCTTTCTGCTCTGTGCTAAGCAAAATTGTGGTCATTTTATTATTGTCATTGCATTAATTTTTCGTGCTATAGGTTATGATATACATTTGATTATAATAGTTACTAATACTAAAATGCCCCATTCAAATGTCAACTGATTTTACACTAGCGTGGGTAGGTAGATTGGTGCAAATAGCTTACATCAATTAGCGGCTTTCTTAGTTACCCTGCCACCAGTAAGTTCAATTCAGTGTATTTATATATGTTAATGTCTGTAGTCTATTAATTATTGCTACCATCATGCATGACAATTACGACTGAGTAACGCAATGCTAAAGGATTTTCTCAAGTTTAAAGTATATAGTATCTGATATTAAATGGCCACAAGAAGAAAGAAAATTAAAACTCACGACTTGCGATGTTGACTGGTCTACTTTGTAACTGCATGTCTTGGCTTTCCGGTTGTTTGCCCCTTGGAGTGGAATCGAATGACTATCTTAGAGAACATGAACATCTTCAGAGTGTCAATAAGTTGATACAACGGGGGAGTAGACCCTACATATATACAAGTATCGAGGACATACACCGTACGTAGATCTCTCAATGGTATAGATTGTATCTCCCAACTACTCTACCACCAACATCCTACTCTTTATCTTACATCTTTAACTTACATCTTTAAGTGCACTGACATCTTACATCTTTAAGTGCACTGACATCTTACATCTTTAAGTGCACCATGTCTACCCGATAATACGGGCTCTCTCTCTCTCTCTCTCTCTCTCTCTCTCTCTCTCTCTCTCTCTCTCTCTCTCTCTCTCTCTCTCTCTGTGTTCCGGGTCTTTCCACCTATATTTTTAATAATATTTTATTTTTTTTTTCAAATTAATAAATAAATAAATAATTAATTTATTTTTCTTCCCCTTCTTCTTCCCAGAGCCGGCGAGGTCGCCGGTTGCGAGGTGTGCAGGGCAAGCACGAGCCTCGCAAGGCCCAACCTTGCCGAACACGCTGGTTGGATGTCGCTCTTGCCGTGCTTGGCAAGGCTCAACCCCTCTCATCGGATTTGGTGAGGTCGAGCCTTGCCCATGACCGATGAGGCCGCCTTGTCCAACCTCGCCTGCCCACCCAGCTGCGAGGTGGCATCGTAGACGCTAGGCCCTTGTTGGCCAGGAGGTGAGGAAAAAAATAAAAGGATAAAGAAAAGAATAAGTTAACAAATAACTCAAAAAAAATTATTAAAATATTATGCGAGGTCGAAAGCGTACGCGTCACCAAAATTAGCTCACCAAAATTAGCTGGACTCAATTCGTACCTAATTAAAATTATAAAAAGTTTAACACTAAATTGATACTAAATACAAAAAAATTAGACTAAATTGCCATCAATAAAAGTAAAAAAGAGTAAATTCGCACCTAAACTAAATTGGCACCAAGTTATAAAAGGTTTAAAAGGTTTAGTACTAAGGAGCAAGTAAGGTTTATTAGAAGGAGAAAAAGAAATGATTTTGTTGAAAATGTCAACAAAATGCTAGTGAATTAAACGATGAGGAGATGGTGTGTTATCGATTGAGGGCTGCCCGGAGTGGGCGAGAGGACAAGAGCTTGTCATGCCCCACATTTCCATACTCCCCATATTATTTAGTTAAGCAACCATCTACTCGTTGTCCTCTATTAAATTGAGACATATAGCATTTTTCTTTTTGGCCGTAAGCATTCCATTTCATTATTTTGTGAGATTTTAATTGATATCGACGTAGAGAGAGAGAAGGGAGAGAAGGGAGAGAAGGGAGAGAAGGGCTAGGGTTTTGGAAGGAGGAAGCACAAACACGATTCCCAGTTAACTTAGTTTACTGCAAGCAATCCAACAATGAACCCCTAACTTTACCGCAAGCAAGCAATGCAACAAAGAATAATTTAGTTTAGCTCTAGCTTTAGCTTTAGATTCCCAATTTTTTTACTTATAAATAAAAATGCAAAGGAATAAGGAAAGTAGGACTGCCATAACATTTATATCAACCTCACTTAATAAAACTTTAATGTGGATTCCCAATTTATTTATTTATTTACTATAAATGATTGCCACTTCATGCAAATCATCCTAAGTAGATTTTTTTAATAATTTCCCATTCCCACGTTGATTTTTTTAATTTTTTAATTTTTAATAATTATCCATGTGAGCCCGAGGAAGCCATGTAGACCGGCATCCACATTAAATTTTCTACAAGTGATTGATTTTTTGAATTTGTGGAAGTTGAGTGAGAAGAAAAAAAGGCGGCACCAAAATTTTGGCACTCCAGGTGTTGTTTTCCTCAATACCTCTTATAAAATGTGATAATGTCAATTCAATTTGTTTAATTAAAATCATGATAATATCTATAATATTTTCAGAATGGCTATTTTCCAATGAAAATTTCAGCTCTTATAATGTTAATGGACTTGGCCAAGAATTTTCTTTCTCAGTGGGCTTTGTCCAACTCGACTAAAGCTCAAAACCATTCATTCAAACCCATCCGCTTGTCCCATACAAACGCAATTTTTTTGTTTTGTTTATGGGTTAAAACTTAATCTCCAATTTTCCATTGAATAAATGAATGATCGGATCGTCAAAATCTAGGTGTCCATACTCTATCTCCAATTTATACCCAATTTATACACGGACAATAGAAATAATGGAAGAAGAGATGGGTTAATCATGATTAGTGAATCTCTTTCCAATTTAAACACAGCAAAGAATGAAAAAGGAGATGGGTTAACCATGGTTAGTGAATTTAATGCTTATAGGTGAAATCATGAGGTCTAAAAGTAGAGTGACTTGTTGTTCCAATTGAAAGAGTTCATGTGGCCTCTCTTGACTAAGTAAGTATATAAGTCACCCCTTGCATTAATGAAGGTAGAGGTTAATATAGATAGAAGAGGCATGATATCAAGAGGGCTGAAATACTAAAGAATGAAGGGATTTAATACATAAACAAGAAAACCACGGTCCGTTCTAAATATCCATAAATTGTAAAAGTATTTTGAACATTGTTAGAACGTTTAGCAAAACCTTATGAACTTAAGTTGATAATTAACCTATGAACCCATCAAAAAAATTTGGCAAAATTTTCTGAACATGTATAAATAATTAACTTGGTAAATTTCTAACCCATTACTCAAACATAATAGTCATAATAATTGATGGCATATAATTTGAATTCCTACATATTAATTAAGGAATTTTCTGGATTGAGCTAGCATCACTTTATCCCTCCGCAAGAAATCCATTATATAAAATACCATAGACTAGTTAGGAGTCACCCTTAAAAAAAGCATTTAACAAAAATCATCAGACTTCTTTAATTTAAATTTACTTACGAATGCAAAGAATCATATGTAAATTCATCTCCACAATAATCACTGTAGGAGATTCTCCTTACCAATGTAATAGCCAATCAAAGTATCAAATTATCACCTGCATATTCTGATAAAGCTAGTAAGATCACCTAGAGGAGAAGCCTAAATAGGTGATAAATGTTTCAAAAATAACATATTTAAAACTAGTGATCTATTATGCAAGAGACTTCTGAGATAACTATAATAGTGCAATAAACTTAAGTAAAGAGATAAGAGATAATAGAATTATAGGTAGATTTTATAGTGGTTATACTTAGATCAACCCACATTCACTCTCTCATGTTGTCCACTCTTCCACGCTGATAGACTATACTAGCTGAATTTCACTACATCATTAACAAGATATTATAACTTTGAGTGCAAATACTCGGTAGTAGATCATACTATCTCACTAAGTCACTCTCTTGGTATTTCTCCCACAATCTTTGATCGAAATGTTTGGAATTCTAAATTCTACGCAATCTATATCAAGAAAATTTAGTAGCCGTTGATATTTTGATCCCCATACAAACATAAGCTTGGTTTCCATAACTAGAGTTTCTTCATTTATAAAGTTCAAATCAATTAGATTGAATAACTAAATTGATTTATGACTCTTTTTTTACACTTTTGCTGGAGCAATTCAAACCAACAATCAAGCTTCAACCGAAAAAATCTAACAAACAAATAATCACGCACATTGTAAAATAGGAAATACATAAAGTCTACTATATTCGAACTTAAAGATGCTTTAAAGTAATATGGCTTTAGGTAGCAAGTGCACATCTTTTAATCATCACATATAATTATGACTAATGGGAGACTTCAATCAACATTGGTGGATGTTGGATCTTTCCCTATCTAAAGATAGTTGTGTCGTTGTTTGCCCAAAAGTAATATATGCCTTGGTTATTTAAAAATCATTTTTACGTATGAATTAATGCGTTAGTATAATTATGACTAATGGATGATGAAACTGAAGGTCATAGAGTTTTGCATACGGGCACGGCTAAGGTCATGGAGTTTTAGGGGTTAACATATCCACATATACAAGACAAAAGTAATTATATTTTGATTTTCTTTCACGGTGGAGAATATATATTTGGTAAACATAGGCTTTTAAAAAGATTTTCATGCGAAAATGTTGCGCAAGCATCTTCAATAGGAGCAGCCTATGGATGTCGTTGAAAATTTAGAAACTGCTAATGTCCTCGGTCTTGTACAAGAAGAAGGTGTGCCTGATGGTATGTCTTTATCTACTAATATCTTTTCTATAGAAATCTTGTTTTGCCTTTTAGTTCAAAGTGGGTACTAAGTTACCATTCCCATGGTTTTGATATTTAGATGAAGGATCAATGTACCCAGAACCCTTATCTAATGGTGAGATGATGAAGTCAGAAGAGGAGGCTGGATCATTTTCTCCGCAACCGCTGCATGGTGATGAAACTCACCATGTAGCTGAAGAGGCCTTGAAGAGGACAGGGCTGCATTGGATAATTCCTTTTGTCCTTGCAGATTGCTTAGCACAAACTGAGTAAGGTTGTGCATCTAACCAGAGGTTCTGGTAACGAAAAAGAATTGAGGTATTAGAAGAAAAACAAAGATAGATGCAAGAAGCAATGGGGTCAAAGCCAGTTCCAATGGGAGATAATTTTGAAATGAAGGCCATCAAAGCCATGAGAGCCATGGAGGAAGGTGATGCAATTTTTGACAATGGTGCAAAGGTGAATCTCGACTTGCAGGTGCTTCACGTCACCAATTTTCTTGACTAGTTTTGATTGATTTACTCTTGTCATTTTTTTTCTCAAATAACCTGATCCTTGAATTTGTTCATGTGGATGTAGGCTTATTGGTGGCATGATAAGTATCGACCAAGAAAACCAAAATATTTCAATCCTAGTTCACAGTGGATATGAGTGGAGTAAGCACATCAAATGCATTACGAAGATCGCACAAGGGTATGAATTTAATATATTTTATCCTGACATTGTCCTTAATACTAAGGCCTCAACATACTCAATTGAAAAAGATGGTGACATTGTCAGTTTACTTGATCAGAAAATTACTTTTACCCAAGCATAAATACAAATGAAAATGAGCATTCAAGTTCAACAAACATAAATATATAAATATAAACGAACATTAGAGGTGCTTGGTGATAAGATGTTGTTTAGGAAGTGGCTTGGTGATAATTCAATTCGGGATGTGATGGCTTGATGATTGGTTGATGATGATTCCTTTGCTATAGGAGTTGGAGGAGGCAGAAATGCTTTGAGGAAGCTTTCCTCGTTCTTGAAATCATTATCCCTGAATAAAGGCACCGGATGGCCCACCAAGGGGAAAAGAAAGACGTGGTGGGCCCAGCAAAATAGAGAACGATAAAATTTAAAAAAATAAAGGAAGAAGAAGATGGAGCATGCTCGTCTCGATCCTTTCTTCTTCTTTTTTTCTTATTGTATTTAAAATATCGTTGATGGATTAGCCCAAATATTTACATATTTTTACAAGATATATTTTGTATTTGTTTATTTTTTCGATTATATCTTCAGCGCATGCGCGTACATATATATATAAATTAATTAGAAGAATCCCACACTACTCAAATGGGATTTATGATTTTCGAGAAGGACAAATTGATATTGGTTTCCTAAAAAAACAAGAGGTGGATGAGGCATTGAGTCTTCGCTAATCCCCGGCCTTAGTTTTAATGAACATAAAACTTTTCGTTCCTATATTTCCTATATTTTATAATCAAGCGGAACTACTAAGTCCAAAAGCTAATGCTAAGTGTAAAAATATTGATCGAAAAGCTTAATATCACATTACATAGTTTTAAGTCATGTCATTCGTTAATGATACGTGTGTATCATTATAAAAATTGCAAAATAGTAGGGTGTGATTGTGATTGATCGAACAACAGTACTGGAATCAGAAAAAAAGGAAAAAAAATTAATTGTGATTATGCTAGGTACTAAGATTAAAGTGCTCAATTGCAATTTTCTTTTTGAAATTCAAAACTCGAGTTGGAATATTTACATGCATTACTACTATGTGTGTAGTGTGTCATATTGCCCATATATATATATATAATAAATTTATTCTTGCGCGAGCAATTTTCTGCCCCTCATATGTAGTTAAAGAGCATAATAGGACTGAGGTTTCTTTTTCTCATATGAAGGGACCACACATAATAGGTTTTAATTTTGGGCTACACCACCAACATATGGAAATCATGGGAATTAGTTACCGCCATACAAAGTACAGCTTACATATTTTTGTGTCAAAATTTTAGAATGTCCCCCAAAAAAATGAAACTTAGGGATTAAAACATATTGAAAAAATTGAGTTGCAATAACTGAGCATTCAAATTTGGTAGGGTACATTTAATAGAAATCTAAATCCCTACCATGGTAAGTATTTAGGCATTTCTTTATTATGGGGGTTTTTGTTAAGTGTCTTGGTAAGTACATTCACTTATGAAGTATTTTAGCAGATGTTATTGAAATCTCAGATCATTCATATTCCTCATGAGCTCATTTGGGTAAAGCCAAGATGCCTATTTAAACTTGGAATGATGTGATATTTGGAATTATTATTGAAATTCTAAATTCGATAGAGCCAAATCTATCCAACTTATACCAATATTTATGGTAAGTATCATTTCATGCGAATAGTTTTTTTCTTTTTCAACTTGACTAGTAATTGTGAAGATTGTCACATACATTACATAAAAAAGAGCGAGCCAAAAAGAAGTGAATAGATTTTAAAAACTTGAGAAGTTTCATTGAAGATAGGTCACATACGCTACATAACATTAATATAACGAGCCATATTGCCTCCAAAGGTGGTATACATAAATCTTCCTTTCAAATTGTTATGATTCAAATACAAACTTCTTATTAGGAAAGATATTAAACTAATTTGTCCCATACGATTGCATCCTTTGAGTTTTCTCCTAGTATCCACTCTTTCTTTTTTATATATTTTTTTCCTGTTGATGGGTGAAAATATATAAATATATCCTTTTATCCGATTAGGAATTTTGCGTTTGCTTGTTTACCAACTGTTGCAACCCTTGCATTTTCTTCATGAATAGTCATAACTTTTTTTTTTTTTGTGACCCGAGAAACCTCGAAAGCCGACAGCCGGCGGGAAGAACCTGGGGGCAACATGGGGAAACCACCACCCCATGCCACCGGGTAAGTCACCAAGTAACTCCACTAGCCCCCTTGCTTTGCAAGAACCTCTCACCTCTCACCTCTCCCTCAAAAGATCACTAAAGCCTACCCAGCGGAGCCACCATGGCCGGTGGTAATAGTCATAACCTTTTAACTCTTCTTTAATCCATAAAAGTCATATTTTTCCCCCAAATGTTATTGGAGGCATTTTTCACATGGATGGCACTCGTAAATCATCCTCATGAACGAATCCTTATGTTAATTCTTTTGTTTGGATACCCTTTTTAATCTTCACACAAATATTGAAATAAACCACCATCACATACGAGTTTGCTTGAAACGTCATAAATATATGATTGTTGACATATATACACACGTATAGTTATCGAATTTAATTATAATAAATTATATTTATTATCACTAGAACCTAAATAACTACTTAAAAATTAGAGATCTTAATTTAGAGGAAGATGCCTGACCTAATCGAGAATATCAAGTTTGAGTTGACATTGTGGCAGCACAACCAAAAAAAGAGTTGGGAATATTTAAGGAAGTGAGCTCGAATAGGTGTCCTATGGTCCCATCCATGCACATGATAACCATGAGAAGAGAAGTGAACATCAAAACCAAACTCACGCCAAATCCTATTGAAATCAAATTTAGGGAGAGTTTGAGAGCCATAAACGTATTAGGTAAGGATAATGTGGATATCGAAATTTTTTCTATATGGCTGACTCTTATTCAGGAATTATCAGCTATGTAAATAGTAGGTAAATGTAAAATGAATGATTTTGAGCGAAGCAAATTAAAGTTTGAAGTATCATGATTGTAGTAGGCAAAGTAAGCATAAAATTCTAAACATATGTTTTCTTACATAATTAGTATAAGGGTGTAAATACATCCATAATCTTGACATAAATAACCTAAAAAAGTTTCTAGAAAAATCTTAAGTCTTGAATAGGAATAATACAATCTTTTCATAGTTGATTGTCTTGATTCATTAGAATGAAAATAAGGATACGTCTTTTCAAAATTTGAGACAATTGCCCCCGGGGAACGCAGCATAAAAGGACCCACAAGAAATAGTTGGAATATTTGGAGAGTAAATGATGATGTCTAATAGAATAATTTACACAATATGAAATTTTACTAATATTTACCTCCTATTTAGGAAAGCTCGAAAATCTAATTGATTATTTTTCATAACCTAGGCTAGGTGGTTCAGAATATCCCTCTCTTTTCTATTTTTTGTTGAGTAGAGTTGAAACAAGATTTTCTTCATTTTTCTTATTATCTTTTTTCTTATTATGAATATCTTTCTTCTTGTTCCGAAGACTGCCCAAGCAACGAGTGAAGCCTTGAAGAGCTTTGAGGTTTGTCTTGGCATTCATCAATAGTCCCATCCATCATTCTTCCATTAAAAAAGTAATTCTGTACTCACAATTTTGACATTCCTCCTATGTCTCCTAGTCATAGGAATAGCTAGCCTAGCAATTAATTGCCATGAAGAAGAGGGAGTGCTGTCCTGATAGAGAGATGTCCTAGCAGAGAGAAGAGAGAGAAGAGGTGAGCAATAAATAATCTCTCTCCCTCCTTCTCTCTCCCCCATCATTATCAATTTATGGCGGTGTTACAAGGGTCCCGATCGTTCGTTTACTTGGACTTCATACACATTCACGAGCAAGCGCTGCTGCACAATCATTACAAAGCTCTATTGTACTCTTACTAGGCTCAGCTTTTTTTTAATAATTTATATTTTATTTTATTATTGAAACAGAGACAAGGAAAAAGATAAATGCTAACTCCTTTAATATCGAGATTAACTCTACACTAAACTCAAAGAGCAAGTGGGTGCAATAGATTATTTCCTCTTTTCATTTATTTAGTCCATTCTGAGATATTTGGGGTCTTTTAGGGGTCATGAAAAAGAGAAGAAGGAGGAGATATTATTTAACTATTTATAGAAATGTCAAATCAATGGATTAGACTTATTGATTAAGGAAAATATTTTCTTTGATAATGATCAAACTCTGGCTAAAATTAGCCTAAACCAAACTAAAATGTTTCAGATTAGATTAAATTGACACTAGTTCAAAAGGTTTATGACTAAATTGACACCATTAAAAGTTTAAAATTAAATTGGTACCAAATCAAAAGATTTATAACTAAATTGATTTATGACTCTCTTTTTTTACACTTTTGCTGGAACAATTCAAACCAACAATCAAGCTTCAACCGAAAAAATCTAACAAACAAACAATCACGCACATTATAAAATAGGAAATCATAAAGTCTACTATATTCGAACTTAAAGATGTCCTAAAGCAATAAGGCTTTAGGTAGCAAGTGCACATCTTTTAATCATCACATATAATTGTGACTAATGGGAGACTTCGATCAACATTGGTGGATGTTGGATCTTTCCCTATCTAAAAATAGTTGTGTCGTTGTTCGCCCAGAAGTAATACATGCCTTGGTTATTTAAAAATCATTTTTACGTATGAATTAATGCGTCAGTGTAATTATGACTAATGGGTGATGAAACTGAAGGTCATAGAGTTTTGCTGGCACAGCTAAGGTCATGGAGTTTTGGGGGTTAACATATCCACATATACAAGGCAAAAGTAATTATATTTTGATATTATTTCACGGTGGAGAATATATATTTGGTAAATATAGGCGTTTTGAAAGATTTTCATTCGAAAATGTTGCACAAGCATCTTCAATTGGAGCAGCCTGTGGATGTCGTCGAAAATCCAGAAACTACTAATGTCCTCGGTCCTGTACAAGAAGAAGGTGTGCCTGATCGTATGTCTCTGTCTACTAATATCTTTTCTATAGAAATCTTGTTTTGCCTTTCAGTTCAGAGTGGGTACTAAGTTACAATTCCCATGGTTTTGATATTTAGATGAAGGATCAATGTACCCATAACCCTTATCTAATGGAGAGATGACGGAGTCAGAAGAGGAGGCTGGATCATTTTCTCCGCAACCACTGCATGGTGATGAAACTCACCATGCGGCTGAAGGGGTCGTTTGCACTAGCAAGCCTTGAGCTCACCAGATCTAGCAAGGCTCAACCTGATTTGGCGAGACTTGAGCTCGCGATTGGGGTGAGCTTGAGCAAGGCCGAGGCTTGGCTTGCCGAACAGTCATTGGCCATTGCCTTGGCTGATGACGGAGTGAAGAGGGAGAAGAAAGAAAAAGAAATGAAAAAAGAAAATAAAAAAATGATTTTTTAAAATAAAAATATAAGAAATAAAATAAAAAATAATGCATGGAAAAAAATTAAATCAAAATTTCCATACAAAATGGTAGAAAATATTTTTAAGTCATTTTTAGGTTTTAACAAAAATATTATCATTTTCCAGAAATATAATATTTTTTGTGAAATAAATAAAATCTTTAATTTTTTTTTTTTAAATTATCCATTGAATTTGTAATGGTAGGAATTTTTTTTTAACAATATAGATTTATTTAAATCATTAAAAATTTTTTCCTAGATTTAGTTAAATATGAAAGTCTTTTAGTAATATGGGTAGGATCAAGTATAAGTCGGGCTGAGCCGGGTTAGATCGGGTCAAGTTTTTAGGTATGAGTTAATAAATTTATATTACAAATAAATGGTTCATAAATATATCAATATGTCAATTTGGGTCGGACCATTTACAACCCGATCCAAACCCGACTTGACTCATTCGTGTTTAACAAGTCTAGCTATGTGCAACAAGGCTAGTGACAGAGGCTCGTGATGCCGACGGGGATGGCGGCGGCGGCAGGTGCGCAGCGGATATTGGTCGGTCGGGAGATTGAGAAAGGAGTGATGATGTTATCAAAATTTATTAAAATGTGAAATGATACAATCCATGGTTTAGTTAAGCAACCTATCTCGTTCCTCCCCTTTTTTTTTCTTTTTCTAAAAAAGAGTTTCATCGCATGGAATCCAAATCGGTGCTCTCATTTTTCTCGAGCACGAAAATTAGTGGGAATTAAAACGGCTTCCAAGACGGCTCCATTGGGCCCCCCACTGATCGAGGAGGTTGCTTGGGCCCTGGAGAGAGAGAGAGAGAGAGAGAGAGAGAGAGAGAGAGAGGGACTCGGAGAAGACGGTCTTTTTGGGACTTCGGCAGGAGGGGTGCGTGCACTGCTGATCTTATTTTCTACATGTGCTGCTGTTCGGTCGGATTTACTAAGATTTTTTTTTTTTGTCAGTCTTACGCTAATCCTACTCTAACACTCACTCTCAGACTTTTGTCCTGCCTCATTGCAGGGCGTGAGAGTCGAAATTCACTCCTGAAATGAAATCGTCCCCACCCCATATGGGGATTTAAACCCCCTGAGAATGTGGGGATTTAAACCCCCAACCTCTCCCTTCCAAGATGGAAGGGTGGCCACTGGGGCGAACCCCCAGTGGTTTTTTTTACTAGGATTTTCAAAAGGTGAATTTGATCTGATTGCGGAATATGCATTTATGATGGTAAAGTACATGAGAAGTAGTTTGGTACGATAAAACGATAAATTAAATTACTATAATAACAAATTCTCACGGCTATTACTATTTAAGATAAGATAGCAGAGGGATTGCATTAACTCCGTATGTTTCAAGGGAAAATGTACCGTTTCTAAAAATTATTTTTAAATAAGTCATTTTACAAGAACATAACCATGTTTTCCGATATTCTGTTGAAATTTGAGGATGAACTAAATAATATTTTTCGTTGTTCAATAAGGAAAATCTTTTCCTGCATATACTCATTGTAAAAAAAAAAAAAATTATATTTTAAAATTGGTTTTTCAGTTTTTAACTTTTTTCCTTTCATTTTTTCTTTTAAAACTCCATTTTTTTAAAAATAAAACATTAAAATAAAATAAAAGTGTATTTGGTGAAAAAGTGATATGGAATAAGTTATGGAAAATATTTTTGTTATTTGAAAATTGGATAACATTTTCTCTACTTTTGAAGATATTTTTTTAATAGCAACAAACGTGTTCGTTACGAATTCATTTTTTTATAAAATGAACATTGGATAATTCAAAAAACGTTTTTTTGGAAATTATTTTTCATAAAAGGAACGGAATTTTTCATTCTTTCTAGACTGATGAGCATGAACACCATGGCTCAACTATTTCCGTATTCAATGGATGGTTTCGCAATCCTGAGGTAATTAATTATGACATGTAACTTCGACTAAAAATTTCCTATTTTGCTTTGGCGAGAAAGGAGTTTTATGATGGCTACGCATGAGATGGCACTGAGACCACTTCAATTATAAGTCGATGGATGTGAGGCGTCTCGCTGAATTAGTGGGGATGAAATTTTAATTTCACGTGGCTGCTGGACTTAACTTGAAAGTCCAAACTGGACAGAGGAGGAGATGACGTGGCATATGATTTTTTTAACTTAGTAATTTCCCTACTCTTCTCTTCTTCATCTTCGTCTTCATCCTTCATCTCTTGCTACCAATTTTCACTTTCATATACATTTTTATTTTTCTTAATAATCATTTTCTTGACCATCTCTATGTCCTTCATGCCAAGAAAAAAAGAAAAAAAAAAGCACCTCTATGTCCTAATATGATCATCAAAATCAAAACTAATTGTAAGCGAAAAAAAATAAAAATGTATAATCATTCTATGATGTATTTTTCGTGAATTTACATTCTAGAATGATAAAACTCCGGCGAGTTTGGTGGATGATCTCTATGGTCGCCGTGTTTTTGCTGGTGGATGGTCCTCGTTCGGCGAGGACCGGAGCCATAATAGAACACAATGACAATTCTGACTCCGAAGAACAACCAATTCGCTTTGGTAACTATGTTGCTCCCTCTCATTCGCTGCTCCAGTTCGTCCAATTCTAACGAGGACATGCTTAATTTGGACATGTTTGTCCCGCTCTGCTCTTTATTGGGGATTTCAATACCTAATTTTACCACAATTCCTCAATTGAAGAGCAAAACAAATTAATGGTTGAAAAAGAAAACAAATTTAACCTCAATTCACCCTAGTTGATTAATTTAGGGCAATATTGCTATCCTAACTTTATCAACGAACCACGTTAGACTATTTATATTAGAAAATTGTCATGTGGGATTTTTTGGCAATTCAAATCAGCGGCAACTCTAAAGTGATTATTTTATTACAAAAGTCGCACACAAGTGATTCACTTGAAAAGTTTTGATACTAAAGTAAATAACTACGGAAATTATGATAATTTTAGAATCATTTTCCCCATTTATGCATGTCATGGCATGGGCAAGGCTTTATCAGTAAAATATTTATAAAAAAGAAAAAAAGAAGAAGGGAAATGTATGTGATTGTTTTTGTTAGGATTAATACATTAAAAAAACCCAAAACTGATATATATGTGACAAATTTACTTCAAACCAAAAACCCAAATTGGTACACTTGTGATAAATTTACCTTCTGTGAGTTTCCGATTAATTTTACTGTCAAATTAATAAGTTAGATGACACGGTAGTTGACTAATATACAAGTTATGTGAGTTTCCAATTTTAGATGGTATATTTGTCACAAATGTACTAATTTGAGGTTTTTGGCGATCGAACAAATTAGTTTGGGATAAATTAGTCAAAAGTATACTCATTTGGGATTTTTGTGGTCATTTTGAATAAATTTGTTACAGATGTACCGGTTTGAGATTTATAATAAAAAAATTAATTTAGCGTAAATTTGCCACATGTATACTAGTTTTGGATTTTTTCAGGGTATTAACCCTATTTATTATACTTATGAAAATATGCATAGTAATGCAACTTTTAAGTAATTTCTTATCTTTAACGGTCAATTAATAATGTCACATGTCAAGTATCATTTGTATTGGTTATATTATATCATATCACATAAAAATTATGATACTCTTTTGATTTAGAAATATTAAAAAAAATCTTATTAAACGAGCTGTAAGCTTTCTCGTCTACAGCACAGTGTAAACTCATGGTATCATCATTTTAGATTATATTTTACTAATTATGAGATTTTCTTGCATACTTTTTTTTTTTTAAATGACGATAAATTTTCTTACGTACTTTCTTTTTTAAAATGGTGATAAATTACCACGGTCGCCAGCGACAATGGTCTATGGTCGGTGGTGAAATTGAGTTATTTAGGGTGCGCATCATAAAATTTATTGGCTGGGGAAGAGTTTTTTTCCAGAAATAGTTCTTTTCTATTTCTATTCCAGAGAACAGTTTCTGAGCAAAAGAACACGTTTGATAACTGCACAAAATTTCTACTCTTGGAATAGAAAAAGAATAGAAATGCGTTTGGTAATGCAACGATTCTTTTTTGTATTTATTTGTTCTTTTTATTTGTTTTTTTATTCTTTTTGTATTTATTTGTTTTTTGTATTTGTTTTTTATTCTTTTATTTGTTTTTTATTATTTTTTGTATTTATTTGTTTATTTGTTTATTTATTTGTTTTTGTATTTTTTATTTGTTTTTTTGTATTTATTTATTTTATTTGTTTTATTTGTATTTTTAAATTTTCTTGCGTTTGTTTTTTATTTGTATTTTTTTGTTTTTGTATTTATTTGCTTTATTTGCTTTATTTGCTTTATTTTTTTTTTGTATTTTTGTATTTTTTGTATTTTTTGTATTTTTATTTGTTTTTTTTTTATTTGTTTTTTTATTCATGCTCACAGTCGGCGGTGGCCGGCGGCAGTGACGGGTGACCAGCGGCGGCGGTGGTCGGCGGTGGCTCCAGACGGTTGGAGGTGGCCATGGCAAGAGAGAAATAAAACAAAAATAAAAAAGAAAATTTGCTTATTTCTAGAAATTGTTCCTGAGACAAAAAGCAATTTTTTTTTGTTTCTCGTTTCTATTCCCGGGCAACTTTTCTATTCCGGGGAATAGAAATCAACTTGCCGTTATCAAACGGGTTTCTATTCTTTTTTTGTTCCGAGGAACAAAAAAATAGAAATTTTTGGGCTGAGGAAGGTTACCATGCAGCACCTTAGCTATCAAAACTTTATTGAAATGCGAAATCTAAATTGGTGGCGCTCCTTGTTTTTCTCGAGCGTGAAAATTAGTTCTCTCTCTCTCTCTCTCTACGGGTGCGCAATAAGGACAAACCATCTAGCTAATAGGCACCGGTGCCAGCCTAGCCCAACCTGTTCTTTTGGGCTAATATAATCTTCGGGTCAGGTCGAGTCGAGTCCAATCAAGCATGCCCTTGTGGGGTTTTGGGTTGGATTGGGTGTCATGAAAACCTGACCTAACCCAACCCATTGACACCCCTACCTCCACTCACGGTGGCACTCCATATCCTTACACTTTGAAACTCCCTCTCTCTTTCTCAGGTTGTGAAGCTCTCGAAGCATCACTCGCCATCTCCCAAGTTGGGTGAGGGTCGCCACCCTCGCTCAAATTGGGTTAAGGATTGCTACTAGCTTAGATTTGGGTGGGGGCCTGCAAGGCCTCCCCTATGGTCGGTTAGGGTTGCCAATGATGAGGCTTAGCAACCCCATCTAACTCTCGCTCTTCCCACCATCATTGGCTTGCTGCATTTGCTGTCTTTTTTTATTTTTTTAAATAAATTTAATTTAATTAATATTTATATTAAAAATCAAATTTGAACCAAATTGCCATCGTTTGGCCTATCTTTTTTACCTTAGCCACGTTAGCACCAGAGAAAGTAATAAAAAACCCATGTCAACATTTTCCATTAACTAAATTATACATTATTAATAAAAAAATTTGATTGTATCAAATTGACAAATTTTGTGATTTGATTACGATTTAACTCAATCGTATTGTGATAAATTTTAGGATTCCGAGTGTACATATTCCATAATTTTATTAGACGTAACCTAAATCCATGCTCTCATTTTTCTATCAAACGTGAAATCGATGGGAACCAAAAATCCTATTTGTCGGCGAAATTGGACTTTTTACTCTCCGTCAGTCGCCGTTCTCCACTCGCGGCGGCGCGGCGTTCGAAACTCTCTCTCTCTCTCTCTCTCTCTCTCTCTCTCTCTCTCTCTCTCTCTCTCTCAATCATTCGCAGCCGCTCGCCACCGCAATGGCATCCACATCGATGTCGATGTCGCTCGTCTCGTCGCCCCGCGGCCCCCAGCAGCGCCTCCTCTCGCCGTCCTCAGTCGCGCCTCCGCTCTCCGCCTTCTCCCGCCATGCCCGCACGTCCATTATCTTCTCCCCCACGAGGCCGCCCGCAGTCCCGAGGATCGTCTACTGCTCCTCCGCCGGCTCCTTGCCGTCCTCTGTTGCTGTCGCGGCCGCGGTCTCCAACGGCAGGCCGGATGGTGGTAAGACATCTTGAGTCTATTCATTGTAACTCACTTGGACCTAGGGGTGTGCATGGTCCGGATGGACGGTTCTCGACCTAGAACCGGGAACCGCCTGCTAAGAACCGGTTTTGAAAAATTGGAACCGGGAATTGCCCGCTAGTTGCATGGATCCACCCGGGAATCGAACCGCCAGTCTGGTCCGGTTCCCGGGTGGGTCCATAGAACCGGTCCAACCTCCAAGCCTTCCCCTTTTCGCCCTCCCCGCATCTACTTATCCTAGCTCTCCCGACACTTTATTCTCCTCAAGTACTAGTACCGTGGCCGCGGCGATTGCGACCCTCACGCCACTTCTGTCCCAACCACCACCACCATCTTCCTTAAGCATGTTTTTGGTCACCTGAGCAAGCTGATCCCTGACCCAGCTGTATCCTCACCTACACTCCACGGCGCAATGAGCCATCAAAATGTCGCACATGCACAAATGACAACCAGAACCACGAATCCTGACTCTCGACCATCAAAACCCAGAACCCAATTTCGCCCGAACAAGGAAAAAGTCTTGCACGAAATCAAAAGGGACCGGAGAGGGACGAAAAATGAAGCGACCCGTCGGAGCCGAACGCGTCTTGAGCTAATTGAGAGCGACCCAGAAACAGAGAGAGAGAGCTGGAACGAATTTTACCTTGACCATGTCGATGGGTTGGACGACGCAAGTGGCGAGCATGCCGGAGGCGCCTCCGTTGATGAAAGGCTTGACGGCAGACCATGCACCGCCTGATTTGTGCAGTTTAATATAACTGGTGCGGTCCGGGTGGGTGGATGGGTGGATCCGCCTATGGAACCGGGAACCGGACCGGTTCCGGGCGATCCGGGCGGGTCCCGGTTCTTTTGCACACCCCTACTTGGACCTCAATTTTGATTTTAAGAACTACTGGAGATAGGCTAGCAAGAGAGATTTATGTAGTCATCGTATCTGAGATATGTGGACAGGGAATTAAGGAGTGATAACCCTTTAACAAAAGCATTGATGTAAAATAGGATCTCTGTCCTAATTAAGATAGAATGTAGTCTTCACAAAGTGCTGAAGGTTTGAACCCCAAAGCGTAATGCTGAAATTGTCTTTGCAAGACACAAGAATAAGAAAGGACCCACTCTAGTCACTCAAATGCTGTGGTTGAAAAGGTCTGTGTCTTGTAGTACTTCTGTGGTGATGAGCTAGACAAGCGCTTCTCTAATCTTACATAGAATTACTCTCGTTCATATAACAAAGAAAATCTCCATGAAAAAGTAAATAAAAAAATCTTCACGGTGCTGTTTAATTTAGTAGTTAGTTCTATATGCCGCAGGCTGTTTTTAATTGATTTGGTGGCTAACTTATCCTGCAGCTCTCTAATTTGCAAGTCTAGTTTCAACGACAAAAGGACATTGTAAATTTTTTTTATTTATAGTATATCATCATATATCTATGACAAAACCTAAGCTCTTATTTATAAGAAAATAAGGATGTACTTATCATTAATATTAATGTATTGAATAATACATACATTAGATAGGGAGATAAACATTCATTGTATAGGGAGATGTATTTATAAGATACAAATGTACCATAATAAGTATATTAGATAAGATGAATATAATAAATATTCATTCATATATTTCATAACAATTTCTGATTTTTAGTAGTCAACTATTAATTTGACATGTCAATTATCATTTATACATGGGAAAAAGCCACCAAAAACCCCTAATTTTGTCCAAAGTGATCAAAACTTTTTTTTGTGACATGAAAAACCCTGAAGTTTGCTAACCGTTACACATTTACTCCAAACTTTTATTTGTGACATAAAAAACCATAAACTTTCATTTATGTGACACATTTGCCCCAAATCATAGGGGCATTTTGGTCTTTTTTTTTAATTTTTTAATTTATTTTTTCTTCCCTTCACCGGCGTCCGGCGAGAGCCACCCTTGCCAGCGTTGGACAAGGGCTCCGCCATGGCCGGTGGAGGGAAGAGAGAAGAAAAAACAATTATAAAAAAAAAGAAAAATTAAAAACAGAAAAAATAAGACGAAAATGCCCTTAATGGGGTAAATGTGTCACGGTTTGCAAAGTTTGGGATTTTTCATGTAAAAAAAAAAGTTTGGGATAAATTTGTCACTTTGAGTAAATTTTAGGGTTTTTGGTGGCTTTTTCTCTTTGTACATCACATAAAAATTATGATAGAAATATTAAAAAAAAAATCATATTAGAAGAGACATCTGAACAAAATCTTGTAACATAAAGGATCCTATTATAATATGCAAGCTTTCTCATCTATATTGCAAAGTTTGTGTTGACACCTGATTTTTTTTTTTTTGCATAAAAAATGGGTTAATTTTTAACCCAAAAAATAAAATTAAAATTGCACAACATATAGTTTAGAAACATTTATCTTATTTTGTTTTATTTTATCTTATTTTATTGGATTGACGATGAGCGTTAATATTCCACTAAGATTTTTCACATATTCAGGTAATATACACTGATGAGCATATTTTTTAGCAGAAAGGAAATTTTCGGATGGAATATTCAAAAAATACAAAAAAAAATATCGCGTAGGGTGCAATGATATATTTAGGGGATTATGTACAAGCAAAATTGGAAATAAAATATGCCAGGTCTAAATTTTTCACTATAAAATGTGTTGTTCGTGTGCGGATACTGGGGGATTTTTTCGAAAAAAATTCGGAGAAAAAACGTGAGGGCCTTCCTTCGGTTTTGGGAGGGAAAGTGAGAGAAGGAGAGAAAAAAAAAACGTGATCGGTCTACAGCGTCGTCTTCTTCCTCCCGACGCTGCCCCCTGTCCGCGTCGGCCCCGTGCCTGCGCCGGTCACAGCGCCGGCACCGCGACGCCAGTCACCACCGCGTCTCGCCACCTCGCCGCTCCGCTCGCTGATCCGCCGGTCTCGCCGCGACGTCCAGCCCCGCCGCCGACACCCGCAGCTGCTCCCTCGCTGCTCCGTCCGCGTCTCGGCCCTCGCCGACGCCTGTGGCACTCCTCGCCGCTCTGTTCGTCGTCTGCCGACGCTCGCCGCGCCATCCCTGCGCTGCCCGTTGGTCCCTTCGCCGGTCACCGTCGCCGCGCTCTCGCTCTCTCAATCATTCGCAGCCGCGCTCTCGCCGTCGCAATGGCGTCCGCGTCGATATCGATGTCGCTCGTCTCGCCGCCCCGCCGCCCCCAGCAGCACCTCCTCCTCTCGCCGTCCTCGGTCGCGCCTCCGCCCTCCGCCTTCTTCCGCCGCGCCCACACGTCCGTTATCTTCTCCCCCGCGAGGACGCCCGCGCTCCTGAGGATCGTCTGCTGCTCCTCCGCCGGCTCCTCGCCGTCCTCCAACGGCAGGCCGGAGGGGGAGCGGAGGTAGGTCCGGCTCGGCCTGCCGAGCAAGGGGCGCATGGCCGACGACACGCTCAGCCTCCTCAAGGTAACATCGCATTGCCGGTTTTCGGTTGCCGAGGAATCGGTTCCGATGGAAGTGTCTTTAATCTCTGACATGCCGCTCCAGGAGAGTTGCGGTCTGTTTGTTTTTATCTGCATACTGATCCTTTTCGACTTTGCTCTTGAAGGATTGCCAATTGTCAGTCAAGCGGGTGAATCCTCGCCAGTATGTTGCCGAAATTCCACAGGTATGGATATATGTCATGAAAAATGTGTGCCTCAATTTGGTATAGGCATGGTGGTAAGACATTTGAGTTCGTTTATGGTAACTCACTTGGACCTCAATTTTGATTTTAAGAACTACTTGAGATAGGTTAGCAAGAGAGATTTATGTAGTCATCGTATCTGAAATATGTGGACAGGGAATTAAGGAGTGATAACCCTTTCACAAAATCATTGATGTAAAATAGGATCCTTATCCTAATTGAGATAGAATGTAGTCTTCACAAAGTGCTGAAGCTTTGAACCCCAAAGCGTAATGCTGAAATGACCCATTCTAGTCACTCAAATGCTGTGGTTGAGCTAGACAAGCGCTTCTCTAATCTTACATAGAATTACTCTACTCATATAACAAAGAAAATCTCCATGAAAAAGTAAATAAAAAAATCTTCACGGTGCTTTTTAATTTAGTTGTTACTTCTATATGCCACGGGCTGTTTTTAATTGATTTGATGGCTAACTTATCTTGCAGCTCTCTAATTTGCAAGTCTGGTTTCAGCGACCAAAGGACATTGTAAAAAAATTGTTATCTGGAGATCTAGACATTGGAATAGTGGGTTTTGACACAGTTAGTGAACATGGACAGGTAAGCAGAAGATGTTACATGCTGTATGTTTGATCATTGGTTGGATTTTTTATGCATCATTTTTCACTAATGTTTCGTTTGCATTCAAAGATTTATTATACTCTGAAGCTGTGAAAACAATTTATTGCATGGTTTTCCCCTGCTTTGGATGAAGTGGAAGATTAAGAGCGCTTTATCAAACAAAACGTTGTATTTGCTTTCCCTTCAAACCAAAAATATTGCAAATAAGCTTTCATGCTAAAACCAAAAAATTATGAATAATTCCTGTGTGTTAAATATGCAGCAGAGAAGTTGGATCAAAGATCTTACCCGAATGAATGACAAAAGTAGTTGCGTATCACATTTTACCTTCGCAGTACTTTTTGTGTGAATCTATCTGGGTTGTTTACTCTTTTCCATGTAAACAATTTTGAAAAATGGCTTGGATTAGCAGAGTTACTGGATGATGTCAAGTTTCGGTATGTATCTCTGAAGTCTTTAGATAGTTTAGGTGGTTAGAGTGTTCATATTTTTTTTGTGTTTGTACAGATCAATGACTTGAAATCTTAGAATGATGATTGCATGGTCACCATGCGAGGAATGCTGGACAGCGACAAAAACTTCCTGATTGCTTCAACTTCATATATCAGAGCTTTTTCTGATCTTTTTGTCTTGTTTTTGTGTTTTCACCAAGCTTTTCAACTTCATTATATCATAGAATGTTGATTTCGCAACACTAACTTGATATAGTACTGTCCTAAAAGACCTCATGCTTCTTTCATTAAGGGTAATGAAGATCTTATTATTGTTCATGAAGCTCTTGATTATGGGGATTGCCGTTTGTCTCTCGCGGTAAGAAAGTTTATGCTCTCAATTTTGATATATTGATAGAATAATTTCCAATTGGTTCATTGCTATGGAAAATTTTAGTGTTGATATGTTCTTTTGATCTTCTATTAGATTCCCAAATATGGGATCTTTGAGAAGATTAATTCGGTGAAGGAGCTTGCACAAATGCCCCAATGGACTGAAGAGAAACCACTCAGAGTTGCTACCGGTTTTGGCTATGTATGTTTGCATTTTCAGATCTTAAATGTTATTGTTTATTGTGCCATCTTTCCACCTTATAGCAAATTTCCTTGTGGGGTGCCAGAGCGATTGTCCTTTTTAACTGCTTAAGTTTAGGTTTCTCTCTTGTGTCTTTGTAGCTGGGGCCTAAGTTCATGAAAGAAAATGGACTGAAGCATGTGAGCTTTTCAACTGGTGAAGGAGCATTGGAGGCAGCTCCTGCGGTAAAAATATCAATTTCTTTCACTTATTTGATATCTTTGTAGGTTACCAACTCATTACTCATATTGAAGATGGTTTGTGATTGTCACCATGAAATTTTTTCGTTAAGCACGTGTCGTCTTTAAACTAAACTGGAGTTAATATGTCTGTGGAAGCTCTATTGAGAGATTGAAGATAAGGGGTTGGGGAACCCATATTCTGGTAGAGTTTATGTCTAGGAGGGATCAATCTTGTGTGCTCAACTAGAATTTAGAATGTAGAAGTTTAAACCATTTCATTTTCCAGTTCACAAGTTCAGACATTTCAATTTTTGTTTTAAAAAAACAAAAGACAATAGAATGCATTGAGTCTTATGGCTCTGGATTTATGTCGTTTCTCTTTTTCCACCTAGACGGTTAGAAGATCTGTACTGAATGTGCAGATTGGTGAGTACAATTTTTTTTTTTTTGCTCGGTATGGCAGGGTTATGTTATTCTTTTCATGCTGCTTTGGGGTCAACTCTTTACCACATCTTTTACATTTTAGGCAAATATCTCAATACCCGCTTATTTTCTTGGTTGGTCTATGGAGTACAGCCCTTTATGTCACTCTTAAATGCACCCCATTAAGGAGATTAAAAATGTTGTCGGGGAAATATTTACATGAGAATCTTCATTAAACAAGAAAGGCAGAGAAATATTTCCCATGAAGAGGGGAAACAAGGAAAAGAAGGGAGTGGAAACCACTGTCTCTTTGTTGACGGGTAGATGCAGTGAAGGAAGGACGGACTAGTGTACATCCTACTGATTTTCGTATTCTAAATGTCGGTAAATTGTGCTTATGTAGACCATTTTCTATCCACATTGTGGGGCAATGTGTGTACATGTCCTGTCCCGGGGAATGTATATTTGAGACTACATCGAGCCACCATAGTTTTAGCAGGAGGATCCTTTTAAAAAAGCACTCGAATCTTTTGGTGCTTCCTTCGATGATGCAATGGTTGGATCTATCTGTCCTTGCCTATGGATCTTGTGGCCATTCATTTTCTGATATGAAGCGTTGATTTGATTAATCCATGGATTACAGGTTTTTTCTCTTTTCAATGATTGGAAATTTTATCCCTTGGAAGGAAATAATTCTGCGGACATTGCTTCATCCCTTGTTAAAAAGAATCTGAAAGTATGCCCCCAAAGATTAAGTTATTAGGATAGCAACCTCATGAGCATATCGACTGTAGTTCATTTTATGTGTTTCTTTTGAAGCTGCAATTTAGTTGAACAGAAAATATATACGACTGCCGTTATATCTTGGCATGTGGCACACTGGTATCTTCAATGGCATCTCCATAAGGGGAGGTCAAGGATTTAATTAAACTGATGCTAACTGATTGCATTGGCAGTATAGTATTGATGCTGTGTCTGCATGATCGACAAGTGACTTCTTTACTTTTCTTTGGTAATCCAGATGGGGACTGCTGATGTTATTTTGGACCTTGTAAGTAGTGGGACAACATTAAAGGAAAATAACTTAAAAGAAATTGAAGGTGGGACAGTGTTGGAAAGTCAGGTGGGTAACGTGTTTGCACTGGCAAGCTCGTCATATGATCGTTTCTTCATTCTTTCTTTTCGAACTTCCCTTAACTAGGGCTGAATGTCCTTCAGGCTGTTCTTGTGGCAAGCAGGAAGTCACTAATCCAACGGGATGGTGTTCTTGGTGCAACACGTGAGATTCTTGAAAGATTGGAGGCACATCTTAAAGCAGGCCAGTTTGAGGTGTGTAGATTATTGTATATATGTTGATGAACTTCCTGTCCAGCATCCGAACATACTTCCCGTTAGAGTTTACTACTATTAAGCTGTACCCGCTGTGGCCATCCCCCTTTCACTCTTACTATGTTTCTGAGTTGCATAAAATAGACACATCGGTGCACTCATCAAAAAACAAAATTTAAAGAGGTGACTTATGGTTGTGCAAGTTTTCTGTTGAGGCGAATTTAGCAGTGTCAATCGGAAGTGACGCGGTTGGTACTCCGTGGACATAAGCATAACTTAAATCATTGTCAAGTATGACTTGTTCAACCTTTCCTTATTCAACAACTAAGTAGGAATTGCTGCAATAAAAATTTGGGAGAAATAATATAGAAAATTCGGTAAGTGCAATACAAGGCATTTTAGAATATACACAACTAAGATACTGCAGATACATATGTGTTACCAACTCCTTTATCCATTTATCAAAATCAATGCTTTATAATCAGTATCAATATTTTTCACTGGTAACAGCAAACATGAGAAATATTTTTCATAGGTAAAAGCAAACATGAGGGGGAGTAGTGCAGACGAAGTCGCTAAACGAGTACTCAGTCAACCATCACTCCGTGGTTTGCAGGTAATGCAGTGAGCCCTCTTTTCTCGTACCCGGCTCGATTTGAAGCTTTTAAACTGTAGCTATCTTATTCTCACTCTTAAGGGTTTCTGATTCGCTTGTATTCATACACTATCAGGGACCTACCGTAAGTCCAGTCTTTCACGAACGTAATGGAGAAGTGGTTGTAGGCTACCATGCAATAGTTATTTGTGTTCCTCAACAGGCGCTATATGACTCTGTGCAGCAGTTGAGAGCAGTAAGTCCTAATTTTGGAAATAGCCGGAGCTACTTTATGCAGAGACTTTTTGTTTCCCCCTGGTCACATCTTAATATGAAGTGAAGATACTTGCAGCTGTAGATTTTTGTTAATCGTAGCTTGATAACACTCCTGGGTGCCTTTTTAACACGTTGAAAGTTTTATCATGCAGATCGGGGGTAGTGGAGTTCTAGTATCTCCGTTGACTTACATTTTCGATGAAGAGACTCCCAGATGGCAGCAGCTTCTGTCCAAACTCGGGCTGTAGTTCTTGGTAGGCCAGTACTCAGGTCGACTAGAAGCACCCGCATTGGAGAACCAGCTTGTGGAGAAGATAGAGGACGGGGTGAAATTCATCAGGAACGTTGTATCTTAGTTATGTGGGTAGCCTTGCTGCATCTGTTCTTTTATATTTGCGATTTCTTTTCCTCTAGATATTTTTTTCCCCTCTGTGTGGTTTATAGCAATTGGTTTTAGAATATAAGGAAGTGTGGGAACATCCTAAAGTTTATTTTGCGACATTTTTTGTAAGTGATTATGTCATTAATGACAATCGAGGTTGATGGCGATTCCACGATGTATTTGGAAGATAAAAATACCTACATAAGTCGCTCGTGGCCTGTCGTTTAACGGTATCAGCAGCACTGCTATTACCCACACGAGTCAAATGAGTTAGGCGGCTTTGCTGTTTGTTATGAGAGGAATGATTGAATTGTACCGACAACAGAAGATAAGCGACCGATGGTGTCACAAATGAAATGTTTTCACACCCATCGATTTTGCTTGACGACGGCCTTTGCTATGGAAACGATGTTCAGAGCACAACGTTTGGCGGACAAATTCTCTCATGCTTTGCCCTTGATTTAGCCAGTTGATCTCGAGTTTACAAAGCGCTAGGTTTTATGTTACAACCCAAACAATTAAACTTTGTACTTAGTAATTTTTCTGCTCAACTAGTCATCGGCAAATCGGCCGCACTATACCAAACGATCGTTACACGGGTGTTGGGGAGACCAAAAGGGCAAGGAGTGATGCGGGTTGCAATTGAGGGTATCGAGTATCGTGATTTATGAAAAATCTTAAAAAGTATCATAAATAAAATTATTCGACCACTGCCAAGATATTTACACATACATAACATGTGTAAAATAAGTCTATATGGACTTTCTTATTTTCTCATCATTCATGTGACTACGCATTGCTAATTATGTGATAATAGCTGCTATTAGGGGGTGTCAAATGTCAATCCCATACAGCATGTGGACTCCTCGTCGGTTTCAACTGTCCACCATATACCAACATGTGGGCTTTCCAAGTAGTAATAGGCCGAATGGTCCTACTGATACAAATATATCCATTTCTCCTGAATTATATATATATATTTGTTATTACGCCTTTTTCTCCCTCTTTTTATGATCATTTTCTCTACCACCTCTTTGTCCTGATATGACCAGCAAAATCAAAACAAATTATAAAGCTTTGATGGATCTGGGAGATGATATCTGTGGTCGCCATGATTTCTCTGGTCGAAGGTCCTCATTCGGCAAGGGCCAGAGACATAGTACATGACGACGATTGGACTCCGAAGAGCAACCAATTCATTATCGTAACTATGTTGCTCCCTCTCATTCGCTGCTCTTGTTCGTCCATTATCTAACTAGAACACGCTTTAATTTGGAAATATTTGTCCTGCTCTGATGAGTTTTATTGGGTATTTCAATACCTGATTTTGTCACAACTCTTCAATAGAAGAACATAACGAATTTAGGGAAGAAAATAAATTTTGACCCAATTCGCCCTAATTGGCATTTTTCTAGCAACTCAAATCAACAATATTGAAGTAATCATTTTATTAAAAAATCGGTATTCTAGTTATTGTTCAAAGAGTTTGAGTATCAAAGGAAGTGACTATGAAAGTTACGATAATTCTAAAATCATTTTCTCCATTTATGCACGTGTAAGGTTTTATCAGTAAAAATATTCATAATTTTTACTGAAAAAGACAAACGGATGTGTACGTGATTATCAATAAAACGTTCATTTCCCTTGTATTGTTGAACTTACGAAAAAATGCATGTATTAAACAAATATCATAATATGTTCGAAAAAAAAGTTATTCAACTTTTAACTAATTTCTGATTTTTAACGGTCAACTATTAATGTGACACGTCAATTATCATTTATCACATAAAAATTATGATAGAAATATTAAAAAAAAAATCATATTAGAAAAGACATCTTAACAAAATCTTGTAACATGAAGGATCCTATTATAATATGCAAGCTTTCTCATCTATAACGCAAAGCAAACTCATTGCATCGTCATTTTAGATTACATTTTACTAATTATGAAATTTTCTTAGATACTTTAAAAAAATGACAATAAATATATATTTGCATTTCGAATGGTATAATTTCCATTTCGTATATATATTACCACCAAAGGGATCAGGTATGATGACTTTCACCTTAGATTGAAGCCTACAACATTTATTGCAATCAAAAGTAAAAATTAATTCTTTTAAGTTCCGTTCAGCGGATCGCATATAATTATTGATCTGATAACTTATATCTTATCTGATGTTTGTGTTAATGATAAATTTGAATTGAAAAATCCCACCTAGAGGGTTTAGTGATGACAAGAAGACAAGGTTGAATTGAATTTGAAGTTACGAGATATGCGGCGAGTGGTGAATTGGGGGGGAACAACTGAATTGGGAATCCTTTCATTATCTTATTCCACAAAAAAATAAAAAAAATAAATCAAAATGACCAAACGAAACCTTGTGGGATGGACTATTTCTTTCATGTTCATTTCGATTTAATTACTTATAAACAATTATGGCAAGGCATAAAAGTTGCCATGGTACCATTTTGTCATGTTATGCCTAAACCACCTCATCCACACATAGCCAACAAGACTCAACCCCCGGCTATGGCCTCCATTATACAATCATAAATCTACTTTACAATTTAGTTACTACATTATTTTTTCGTAATTTTGACTAATTAAAAAAATGTAAGAATGGTGCCTGCGCTATGCTCGATCCCCAAACTAAGCATAGCCAAGAGGCTGTCCTTTGGTTCCAAGATAAGAAATCTTCTGATGGATTTCCATTCCAACCGATCTCCCTAATAATTTCGATTACAATTATTGGTCTTCAACGAGAGAATTCTTCTCATTAATGATATCGAACCACAATTTTGGTGTTCAGCTATGCGTAGAGATGTCAAAATTTTAAATCCATATACAATGAGATGGATCACGTGTAAGTTAATTAAGTTTTAATAAATGAGTTGTTGATGGGTATGAATTGTATGTAATTTACATAGGTTGCAAATGGCATCTTTAAACTCATTTAACTTATAAATGTTATTAGTTGAGTCAACCCATTAGTGAGATATCATCTTCTTTAGCAGTTTTTATAATTTTTCTTTTTCTTGGAAAATTTCCTATTTTTAATAATTTTTTATTTTTTATTATATTATATTTTTCTTTCTTTCTTCCTTTTATTTTTTCTTCCCCAACGAACTCTGGTGGCCGATCCTCGCTGGTCACAAGCGACAATGCTGTTCGCCCAGATTTACCCGGATTTTCAAACGGGGGAGTAGATCCGATTGTGGAATATACATTTATGAAGGTAAAATACACGAGAAGTAGTTGGGGTACGATGCCTACTTTAAGGCTCAAATCTTTTTCGAGTGTGCCGTATCCGTAGAAAAAATGATCGATTAAATGACTAATGTGTGTCAATCTTTAAGACTTACTATTTAAGATGAGAGCATTGCCCAAACTGGGATTTTTCTCAAGCTTGAGGACGAGAGCGTGCACCTGGCCGTATCTTTATGGCAGCCAACCAAGACCCGGTTGCCAAATTCGACGAGCTCGAGGCTCGGCCGATCTCGCTGGGCGAACCTCTAGTGAGCTCGGGTGAGGCCCGAGCTCGGCTTCGCCAAATCGGGCTAGGCGGAGCCTCGTCAACTTAGGGCGAGGCTCAAGCTGGCTCGCGGCCGCAGCCGGTTGCCGATTGCCGTCATGGCTGGCGACCGGCCAAGGCTAAGGAAGAAAGAGGAAAAGGAAAGAAAGAAAAGAAGAAAAGAAAAAAAAAAAAGAGCATAAAAATAAAACAAAAATGTGTTGATGAAATTGAAGAAGTTATGGAAAATGTTTTCCAGTTTACATCTTTTGAAAAGTGGAAATATGTAAAGTGGAAAACATTTTCCTCATCTTTGAAGGTTGTTTTTTCCAATCATGGAAAACATTTTTCTTGAGTAGTTTATTTTTTGTGAAACGAACACTGGAAAATCCAAAAAACATTTTCCAGGAAATCATTTTCCGTGAAACGAACGGAACCTAAATTAACAATTTCTTTTGCATACCGCAAGTTTTCCCATTTAATACCACCGTGTTTTAACAATTATTATATGTTTTTGTGTTTATGTTATTCGATCTGATTTTTTTCCTTTTGTTATACAGTTATACCATGTATACATATATTGTACCTTTTGCTCAATTATTGGGCATGCTAAAAAGACATAGATATAATGATTCTAGAATATCAAGGGGAAAAACCATGGAAACTTGGAAATGGAGTAAATGCAAATTCCATTACCATCAATTGGAAGATTATTATTCGTGTGTCTTTCGGTAAATAATAAAATAGGATACACACATCTTCCCTTTAATTGCCCATATAAACTCGGTTTGGAATTGTTTTTTAGTGTTGTTTCTTAAATTTTGAGATTTCACAACGCCACCCTTATGTGAAATTGATTAAACCATTCAATTGAATAACCATCATCTGCAGATCTATTGACCATGGAGCAAATATGAACTATACGTGTTCTTTTGTCTTGGGCCAGCTATAGACGTGCTTATGTGTCCCCAAAGCTCGCCAATGCAAGAGTGAACCTGTCTCTAAACCCCCGCCGCACATGGGGACTGGTCTTCAATATTCATCAAAGCAAGTACCTGACGAGTTAAAAGATTCATTGATTCTTATTCTCCGTGATGACGAACGAAGCCAAACAACAGATAAATTTCCAACCCAAAATCCCCAAAATCAAGAAAGGGCAAGAGATGTTGGAATTGAATGCTCAAACCAACCTGAAGCGGAATCTAAATTGAAGGTATGTGTCCGAAAAGTTGCTGCCTCAGCATCTCCAACATTGGCTGCTTCTGATATTCCCCATGATGTGGAAGAAGGAGCAAACGGCGTGGAGCTCTCGTCAATGGCCGCTCCGGCGAGATGCCTTGAATCCTTGCAAGAAGCGGAGTCTCAAGAGCCGAACCAACCGCCAATCGCCGCCTCGACGTGCGATGGAAGGGTTTTGGCGAGACGCCAGGCAAACTAATCGTCGGGGTGGTCTCCCTCGCAAGCGCACATTGAGAGAGAATTTGAGAGTGCGATCAAGAAGAAGAAATTGATTTGGAGATGGAATGGAAAAGCATAAAAAATAATTTTTCAAACTTTAGCGCAAAAACACAAAATTATTGCAATTTCAATCCCGTGGTTTAGACTAAATTGCGTGAGCAGCCGCTTAGTTTCCGAATTTGGTTTTTGGATGAAATTGGTCGAAGATTTGGGTCAAGATTGGTCCAAATCAATTAGAATTCAAGGTTGATTTAAGATTAGTTCATTATTTTTCAAACATAATCAAAAGCGTATATAAGATCTAGCATAAAGTTTGAAAAGAGAAGAGATGGACCGAGTCAATTTAGAGATGAAGCGATCGAGGATGGGCTGGCTTTACGTAGTCTTTCAAGGGATTTAATTTTGTATTCATAAGACAAAGAAAAACCTAAAAAACAAGGGGCAGCGTGCCCCCAATGCACTTACAATTTGCTCGGGATCGCTTAACTCCGATACGGTATTAAAGAAGTATAATACGACGTGTATTATCTAATTATTACAAAAAAAGATACAAGAAATATACTTCAAATAGAATCAACTAAAAGAGCCACTGCAGGTGTGATATCACCTTTTCGATCAAAAATTATTCAAAAAAGTTGTAAATATATTGCATTTTTTAAATTCAATCCCAAATCTTTTTATTTTGTAAACTGAGTCTCAAATATTTTTCCGGCCAAATTTTGCCGAAAATCGTTAACATAGACACGGACCATTCTACACGGCACAATAGGTGCCGACATGGACAATTTTAATAATATTTAAGTATTTTCTAATCATTTTTCTTTTATTGAAATTCCTGTCTTCTCACCGCATGCTTTCATCTAATTAGTTGAATTCGATACTGCTTAACAATGAGATATTTGAGGAAATTTACCATTTGTTCTTTGCTTGCCTATCGCAAAGTGAAATGATTCTTATCACTGCCTTAATTATTAGATGGAGTAGGATGATGGATTGCAAAGGCGTCGATTGGTCAAGCGTTTCAATGTAGATCTCGCAATCTAAGATGATGATGTTAACCTTGCCATCAACATGACCTCCTTCCATCTTAGATAAATTTGGGGGCTAATCAATTTGTACTTGATTGAGACAGGTTCCTAAAGTACTTGATGGTTGTGGAGAAAAATCAACGTAGAAAGGCTCGATTCAGAACGAACTCCTAAAGCACACAACTCCTACTCGAAAAATCAAAAGTATGAGGGCTTGTTAACACGGAAACAAAAGTTCGGAGCTGCATGGAAAATTTTCCTCGACATAAGGAGTTTATATTTCTAATTTAGACCCAAGTGTTGCACGATCATACCAAGGTCTCATCGTGGTGCACATATAGTGTCCGTAGTTTCATAATTGGCATAACATTATATTGATGCATATTGATGAACTGGTTGCAAAGAAGCTTTCAGCAGTCCATGATAAGAAGGTGCTCCTCCCACTCCCAATTGAAGCGATCTGCAGACCCGCATATCAGAGCTTCCACAAGATCAGCACAGACTCAAACAGCAAAAAAATCATAGATCTCTATTTTCGCATGAAGCTACAAGTTGGAATGTTTTCAAGGACGCCATAACTGCAAATGCTAGTTATGGCGCCATCCCCGCAAACCTAGGTCATTGTGGGATATCCATTGGTTGAATGTTTGCTTTGGCTTTGGCGTTGTTGTGTAGTTTCTTTCCCAATCAGAAGCTGTAACTTCTTCAGACACAATAAAAACTATGATTTGAAAGTGACTAGAGAGCCCCTCACCTTTTTGACAACATTGTTTTGTGACATCAAATTGGACCGAAGGATTAAAAGGGTCATTTCCCTACACAATGAAAACTATCATTTTCTCCAAAATATTTCAATAATCAATAAATTAAAATGTAACTTAATATTGTTTCTCTCTTCCTCTTTCGGGTGTAAAAGCCGACATGTTGGGAGTCTGTTGCTTCTACTTAATGTCAATTTAATTAGCCAAGCTTTACATTGGGGCAAAGTCATTATGGTCCCATGTGACTCTAATTGAGATGATGATTCATCTAGAATAATTATTCATTTGTCTATTATAGCGTACCCCTTTGCCGACTAAAAATAAAGAAAACGCTCAATAAAATTTAAAATTGCTGTACATATATTTGTGTGTGTGAATACCTTTTTATAATATTCTACTTGTTGACATATTAGACTGAGGCTAACCCAAACCCTTATATCGGGAAAATTGTCTAAAAAAGTCATAAACTTATCATACTTTTGTCAATTTAATTTTAAACCTTTCAATTTTACCAATTAAATTCTAACTATTTTCGCATTTTGCTAATTGAGTCTATCCAACCAATTTTGGCCAGAAATCACTAACGTGACACTTTTTAATAACATTGTTGAATTTTTTATGGTTTGCTTGCCAAGCCCCTACTCAACTAGAGCCGGCAAGGGGCACAACAACCTTGCTTAGGGCTGGCAAGGGTCGACTGGCCCTTGCTTATTGTCCTCCATCCCAAAAACCTTAAAAAAAAAAGGAAAGAAAATGAAAAAGCCATAAAAAAATTCAAAATATTATTAAAAATGCCACATCAATGTTAGCGTTTATGTTAGTAATTTCCAACTAAATTAGTTAGATAGACTCAATTGGTAAAAGGTGAAAATGTTTAGGACTCGATTGACAAAATTGAAAGGTTTAGAACTAAGTTAGCAAAAGTGCTAGGGGTGTGCAAAACAAATTGCCCAAATTCAGTCAAACCAATTGGTTTGGTCCGGTTCTCAAGAGTGTCAATTCAATTCCTGATTTCTAAAAGTGGAACCTGTGTTCAAACAATCCGATCTCGATTCCAAGGGGGGAAATTGAACTGAGTCGGCTACATGCACCTTTTTAAATATATATATTTATCTTTCTTTCAAAAAAATTAGTAAAATGTGAATTAAAGGCTATCTCAAATCAAATAATGGGAAAAAAAGTAGTGAAAAGAAAGTGATCAGTTTCATTAGACCTAACCAATGGTGTAGTCTAGTTACTCGGCCCAAGACAAACAAGTCCATTTGGGAACCAAGAACCTATTCTTTTATTAACTGATTTATTTATCGCCCTTTGCGATTTTGAGAAGAGTTGCTCTTTGATCACCCCTAAAAAGTGTAATAAATTTAGGAATTTTTGGATAATTTTTCCCCCTTATGTCTAGTTAATGTTGATCATTGATTTAAAATGAGTATTGACAATTCATGTATTATCTCTCTGATTTTCAATTTCTTTTTTTTTTTAATACTAAAAACCCATCATATCATAGCATAAACCAAACAAAAAGACCTCAGTTTATGAGGAAATTTTGGAGTTGTTTATTCTTTTTGCATAATTGTAACATTAGAATGTCAAATTACTCATTAATCTATATAAATGTTATGGCTATTTATAAAAGGTTATGGCTACTTTTTTACAAAAAGAATATTATGAATAAACAAAAACATCGAAACTGAAGGTTCTCACATTCTCATTCCTTAACAACATTCTTCCAGATTTAGGAATTACATAATTTTTTTAAGATAAAACCACGGAATTTTATTAACCAGATCGATATGTGATCTGGCTCAAAATGTCATGCAAATATTTCTAGTCATTGTGGCATGGATTAATGTGGTTTTTCAATAAGATCCTCCTAGCATGCATGCCAAGCCTCAGCCCATTTCGATTTTTGAAAGTCAGGTCCAAAGGCCCTTTTGATAGTCCGGCCTATTCCTCCTTCCAACCGTGTAATGGCATGGAAATCATACTATTCTCGGGCGTTATTGTTTGCCACCTTTAGATCACCCTAAGCAAAAGTTTGAATCAAGGCATTTGAGGAAGATGGTGATAAGTTTCATACGAATTGAAGAAGGGAAAGAATGAATCCAACAACAAATAGATGGAGCATGATCATGACCGGGACGGGGCCTACTACATGATTGAAACTTGCCAGCATGCATGTGACCTCATTTGCAATCGGGCCTAACTTGACCCATGATCGGAACTTTCTTTACTCAGCATTCCTCTTCATTAATTGTTACCACCCCTTTTTTTGTTCCTCGTATTTCAATTATGTTTTGTCGCGGTCCATATTGCTATGTTTTAAAATACTAAAATGCCCTAGTAGTGGAGTGAAATTGAATGATGGGGTGCCATAATTTTGCAACTCCATGTGATCTAGGCTAATCTGATTCAATAAAACGCATTGAGTGGCCTTTAGAATGTACACAATTTTAACTAAATTTGCATGCTTAGTTTGAATTAGCAATTGCATTTTGGTGCAGTTGTCCGCCATCATAATATCTTTGAAGCACTTTGATTGAATAATATTAGGCAAAAAGAGGAGTCCCTTTATATTCAAAAACCATGAGATGGATATGACCAATGGAGTAAGGCTCCGTGGATTTCCGTCACCCTTTCAACAACGAAATGATGTCATCATTACGCATTTTTAGTTCTTTAGTCTAGATCGAACCACCTCAAACATTGAGAAGCACTGTGCTCGAGAGACTCTTTCCACATCTTCTCAATAGACTTCCTGGAATTAGTTCTCTATCATCAAAAAAAAAAAAAAAAATTTCCACGACGATAACTTGGCATACTCAAATCACAAGTGCAGAATAGCAATGTCCAAAGTATGCTTCAGAAGTGGAAACCATGGCATTGTTCACTTCATCTCCATTGGCTCAAGACAAAGCCAGACTGCCTGGTGATCGAGGCAAAGATACTTGGACAGTGCTAAGCTTTTGATGATTGTATCACTAATAATCCAAAAGCACAAAGTTGAAATCGCTAATAACTGTCATAAAAGTTTGTAAAAGATGAGGAATTAAGTCATGTGTAAGGATGAGGTAAATTAAATTGTGACCAAAATTCAACGTGGCCTTTTAATTTTATTTTATGACGATTGAGAATGATGAAGTATCAACTATGTGTTTACTTTGTGTCTATAATAACTAAAATAATATGGAATTTGCCGAGGGATCTAGTTGCCCCCTCCTTACTTTGACACCGAGTGTGCCCAAACAAAGTTATGTGGTTTAGTGCATCCGCTTAGGGAGTCAATTAATTTGATTTGCAAATATAGCGCATTTAAATTTACGTTGTGCAAGCATATATTTCATGGATTAATTTTGACAAGTAAATCTATTTATGCCATTTAATTGTGGGTATATCTGAATAGTATGATTTGTGTCCAGCATAACATAACTCAATGTAATAGCCATTGTAAAATTAATTTTTTTTAAATGCTCAAACATTAGTTAATTTTATAGCTAATGTAACGAAGGAGTACGTGCAAGTAAAGTACACAGGAGACCTTCTCCATTAGATTAGATTTTTTGGCCACGTCATATCCAGACTTCTCAACAGGGATTAAAGGCAACAAAAATGGTTCGGAGGGAAAACCGACGTGCGAATGATCGTTCAGGGATCGTGTGCTGTTTTACGATAAAATCTTGGGTAGGTCTCCACGTCACCGTGGGAATGGCCCATTTAATGGACGACAGATGGCGCCACGTGTCATCCGGGTCCCACCACTCCCTCCTCCACTCTTCCTTCCTGTGATTCCTCTCCTCTGTGCTTGCGTTTCTTCCTTTTTCCTTGTGGCCGCCATGGCCGCGGAGCTCGACCTCGTCTGCGTCCTCTTTCTCTCTCTCTCTCTCTTCCTTTTTTCTCAACAGTGACTACTTGCCGTTCTTTTTCTTTTTCGCGCGCCACCACAGCCGCGGAGCTTGAGCCCAGGACTCTTGCGGCTGCCATAAGCTCGACCTCGAGCCTAGGGCTTGTGGTAGCCATGGCAGGTCAAGTTACGAGCACACAGACATGGTCGTTCCCATGGGCGCGGGCTCGAGGTCAAAGCAGCCATGGTCGAGGTCGAGGTTGATCTGCAGTCTCGCATTTGCTATGGCTATGGAGCTGAGGCTTGAGCCTAAAGCTCGAGGTCAAAGTAGCCACGGTCACTCGTTCAACGAGCTCGCAACAATTTTTGCCGTAGCTTGAGCTCGCGACCAGGGCTACCCAAGCTCGAGCTCCATGGTCATGGCGCCCACAAGAATAAAAGAAGAAACGCAAGCGCAGTGGAGAGAGGAGGAGAGAGAGAGTGGTGGGACCCGATGAAACGTGGCGCCACGCGTCGTCCATTAAATGGGCTGTCCCCACGACGTGGTTGAAATTGTTTCCGTTCCTTTTAATTACCTAACGAAGATCTAGTGTTGATTTTCTGTTGAAATTGTTGCAGCTCTTTCAATATACGCAGAAATATGAGAATATTAGTGTTGCAAGTTATAACGGTTATATAAAGTTTGCAAGGACAAGCCACAACCTCTTGAATGCACTGGAAGTCTTCCGGATGCCTCAATGTGAATCAATGTCTTTATTAAGTAATGTTGTTCTTAGTTGCCTCATCAGAAATGGTAAGTTTGGCATCGGCATGGAATGTTTTCAACAAATGAAGCAGGATGGGCTGAAATCGGATATCGTTACGAATGGTATAGGGCATGACTCTTACCTCATATTGGTTAGCTTTCTTTAAGTAATCAAATTAGCAACTTGTGCAAAATGGATTTATGACCAATAGAGAGCTAAATTTAATGTGATATCTATTGTTAGATTACATTGGACTTTCGATACGTGAATATGGTAGGCATGAGATAAGTGTTCATATTCAAAAATGACTGCACGAAAAATATTTTCATATTCTACGAAAGCATTTTCTGGTTTTACAACATCAAATTAATCCGCAATTCCCTGCCTTCCGGACAATTAGATTCTGTCATTACTTTTTCTCATCCAAAGAGATAAGCTCATCAATTAAGTTTTTTTTTTTTTTTTGTCGGTCCTACTATATGCCTATTCTAACACTCACTATCAATTAAGTTCATAAGTATAGAATTAAGTTGTTTAATCATTTGGGCCTGAGTGGTTTGGACCATTTGAACCGTAGGAAAAGCCCAAAATCCGAGGCCAGGGTCTGGCCCGTATTCACCTGCGCACTATCACGCTCGTCCTCATTCCTCCCCACGATGAAGCAAACCGAGATTTTAGATTCCACGTGCGGCATTGTTCCAATCGCAACCGTCCATTTCAAATGACGGTTACTGCTCATGAGAAGAGAACCGCTTCTTACTCCTCTGCCCTCCAAAACCAGCCTTTGCCTTACGCTGCTAATTTCTGCAAAAAATATAAAATAAAAAAAAATAAAAAAGAACCCCACAAAATCGAATTTCACATTATTCATTTGAGAAATAATCCTCAACCGTTCCCGCCTTCGTCGGTTTTCACCCGCATCGCTCTTTTGCTCGGTTAGGTTTTAATCGGCCATCGTTGGCATGAAGCTCTCTTTCGACACCTCGAAGAAGCCCCTGAAGCCAGCCGCCAAGCCCCTCTACACCACCTTTCGCTTCGCTGCCGCCACCGCTGTCGGTTCCGAAGCACCGCCTTGATTGGCGCGTGAGCAATTACCCAATTCGATTCCTCCGAGACCCCCGACGGATGACGTGAACTGCAGAAACCTGCTAGTCATCCGCCAAAGCCCAACAAGTGGTGGCCCCCCTGGAGGATGAAGAACCTCGACTCGCCTCTCCACTAAAGAGCAGTCACGTGTTGTAATCGAGAGAGAGAACGAGGAAGAGAGACAGAGAGACAGAGAGCAAGAATGGCGGGTGGAGGATTTGTAGAAGCCAGGCAGCTGAAAAGGGCGCATCTTTATGAATACCGGATCACTTGGTATTTCGTATTCGCCTGCATTATTGCGGCCCTTGGCGGATCGCCTTTTGGGTACGATCTGGGCGTTTCGGGTGAGTCTTTTTTTTCTTTCGTCTCGCCTTTTTGCTTGGATTTTGAATGCGTCTGCTGCGATGTTTCGTGAATTGCGAAGCTTTATCCGGGGAAGATAACCTTTTTTGGTGTTTGTGGAAGATAAATGCGGAATCTTGATGGAAGGTTGATGCAAAAGGGGTTGCTTTTTGTCCCGGAAGTAGTTGTGAATATGCAGGGAAGGGGAGAGATTTCTGAAAGTACTAATTTCACTGGGTGTTCATGTCAGCCAGTGCTCTTCTTGGTCGTGTCTTTGGTATTAATCTGGATTTTTTGACGTATGCATTTCATCATTCTCGATTCCTCTGGTCCGAAACAGAATGAAATTTAGGAAGAGAATCGCCCTTTGAATTTCCCAGAAACGAACGATCTTGAAAATTAGCAGATGCCAATGGCTGTGCCAGGAAGAAGATAATCCCTTCTTCAACCCGAGTTCTTTAAAAATTGACGACCAATGATCTTGATACTTGCATTCGTTTCAGGTGAAGGGACCTCCATGGACGATTTCCTGAAGGAGTTCTTCCCAAAAGTGAACCGGAGAAAGCAAAAGCATCTGAATGAGACCAATTACTGCAAGTACGACAATCAGATTCTGACGCTCTTCACTTCTTCTCTCTACTTTGCGGGCCTGGTCACTTGAAGATGAGGCCAACACCAGTGCTGGGTTGTACAGCCTCACTATCCGCCAGAGAGAAATGGTGGAGAGCTGTCGGCGGTGGATGGTGAGGTCAAGCCCGAAGCGCCCAGACTATCGGGTAGCCTGGATGATTCCCGGGTGAAACTGAGGCAGGAGCCGGCAAAGTTGGGGGATGATCCGGGTTACGAGGACATGCCCGTGGAGGAATTTGCAGCGGCATATCTTAGAGGGGTTTTGGATGGCAAGAGGGGGAAGGGGTGGGAAAGAACGCCAAGGAGGATGTTCCGGTTGGATGCAAGGCTTTTATGCTTCCTGTACTGCAAATTCTGCCCCTTCTTTTTATCTGGTCTTTTTCGTTTTGTTAACAAATGATAGTTCAAATCCTTAGAATCTTTCCTACGGAAGCTCTCGAAACTTTTGCCAAAAAACTCGAGGCATGTTTACTGCTTTTTTCCCACCATTTGCTTTTTATAACATGTAAAGGCTTCACTTAAGTGGTTTTCCTGAGGGGTATCCATGATAAGCCGATTTATAGACATAGAAAAGTCAAATGTATTCATTTTATCAGGATATCATGTATGATTCTTGTTACCATGAACTCTCTGTTTGCCTGTCTTTAAATGAAGAAAACGCTTCATGCTAATGAATGAAGTTGTCAAAATAAATATTTTTGTCTTTCTATGACTTTTCTTTTCTTAAGAAACATGTATCTGTGGATTTCTAGTTTAACACTAAATGGACTTTACAGGACCACCGGAATGACTCGACAATGTTCTTGATAGTCTGTTTATTACTTTTATCGCTTGAATTAACGATATAGCTTGCATATATTGTCAGGAACTGTGCTTATGCCACCAAAGTGCTCCTTAGGCTATTATCAATGGTGCTGGATCTATGACTCCGATAACAAAGTTTGAGAGGTTGGCTCTTCCGATGCATCTTGCTTGATTCTACAATCTTTCCTCCTCAACCCGCATTTCCTTCTACCTGATTGAATAACAATGTCCAACTTTCACTGTATGCTGTGGGCATATCATTTATGAGTCAATGCATGATAGTTCTTTAGTCATTGCAGATCACAAGTAAATTTAGAGAAAAGAAGATTCCTCGTGATGTCGTATGGATGCATACAGATTATATGGATGGGTTTTGCTGCTTCGCTTTTCACAAGGCATGGAATCCCATTTTGTGTTAACCCTATTATTGCCTTGTTTGGAAAAATAACATGTTACCTTCCTAAAGTAGGTCTAATTTAACATCATCTACCTCACTTTCAATAGGTATCAAACCACTCGCAACTTATGTCTAGAATTGATTGTTTATCCAATTTCGAAAAGACGTTGTGCACTTATCACCTAAAACAAAGCATAACTATATATCTACATGAAATTTGACCTAAAGCAAAGCATATATCTACTTCTACATGTAAGATGTGAAGAATATTGCCAAATATCAACGAAAATCTGTTTTTCATCTAGTAATGATCTAGAAGAAGATGTTGTTATTCATTTTGGAAGTGGGATAGGACGTGTGTAATATGTCGTTAGTTAATACACTTCGAAGGCACTGCAATGATCAATGTCCTTTGGATATTCTATTTTCAACCTAAGATACAGTGATGACGCAGCCATGCATCACTATTTTGTCCATCGCTACCATACATTTAGTTCACTGAGTCCTTTAATATTGGTGGCCATTTATGTTTGAAGCCTCCAAAGCACATTCATGTCTAGGACTTCTTGCCTCGCCAACTTGTCTAACAGTAATATTTTCAGCATGGAAACTGAAACGGAGGATTTATTCTCAAGACTGCTTCTCTGATCCAAATTCTTTGGTAGATATTCTCCACCAAGATGGGTTCAAAGCCATCTGGAAACTTGATCCTAGTATTAAACGTGAAGAGGGGCCTTATGTCTATGACAGTGGTTGCAAAACTGATGTCTGCATCAAAGCAGCAGATGGAACTCTATTTGTTGGTATTTCGTTGTCTTTCACCGTGGTTTTGGCTAATTTTTGTCGTTGTCTATCTGGTTTTGCTTTTTTACTTTTCGTCTTTTGCTTTAACCCTTAAAACCTTTCAAATGTTGACATGTCGAGTCATTTGGATTTAGCTGAAAATAAGTCTATATGTATGTATGTAAATGCTAAGTAATTGTTTTCTTGTCAGGGGAGGTGTGGCTCGATCCTTGTGTATTCCCTAAATTTACACAGTCAAGAGTCCATCGCTGGTGGGTTCAGTTAGTTCAGGATTTCATTTCTAAAGGAGTTGATGGTATATGAAACGATATGAATGAACCATCTTTTCATTAAGGTAACTAGTGCTTTTAGTTTCTGTCATTTTCTTTTGTTGGACCATGGCTCACAACTCCTCTCATTAATGACAAAGACCATGCTCGAGAGCAACATTCACAGGGGAGATGATGAACTTGGAGGTCTCCAGAATCACTCACACTATCATAATGTAAGTTTTCCAGCCTTTTGTTATTTGTAGCTTGTGTTTCACATTTTAGAGTTATATTGTAATAGATAGTAAGTAATTTTGTAATGTATCCACCACGATTTTACTAGAATTTTTTTTTTTTTTGGGGGAGGGGTCCACTTAAAGAATGAGTTATTGATTCGGGGTTAAGTGCTAAATGTTTTCTATTGAATATAGTTGGATAAAAGACATAACTTCCAGTTTTCCACATTCTTAGCACAAGTATTGTCATGCTTCAACTTTTGATTATTTCATCATAGCTGTACATTTGGTGTCATATAAAACGAATAGTGAGGCTGGTAAAATGGAAGAGTGCCTTGCTTTCCATCTCTTCGTTTATCTTCTTTGCAAAATTTGCATTGTGCACTCTAAGAGCCTTTTCTCTTGTGACCCCAATATTCTCTTCCATGTGTACAATCACAATCAAACCATTAATTAAAGAAAACTGAGAATGAGCTAGTGGAAGAAGAGTTCTTTCTTTGTAAGCATTAGTAAAACCCTCATCTTAAGATCAGGTAGGAGGTTTATTACTGATCGTTTGGTACTTTCATCATTTATAAGTGTTGCTTGCGTCCTTCTTCACATAGACATGCAGCTAGAATGTCCTTACGTGAAAGTTTATGAGCTTGATGTTCCTCGAGAAAAGTGACTAGACACACAGATTTCGCCAAGTCGTTATCTCTTTTGGCAGCTTCCATGATCAATGGAATTGTTTGACATTGTTCCACTTGAGATATGGTAGGCAATTGACAAAAACAAAGTTGAACATGTGTATAGCTTTTATTGCAAATGTATAGATAGGCACATAATGTGACGTCTCAGTCTGCCACATACAAACGCAAGTTATTAATCTTTTCACTTATAACACATGCGGAAGTCAAAACTATAAAATCAAACGGACAATACAATAATGAACGAATGCTATAAAGGAGCAACCATCATAGCTTTCATTTCTTATATTATTTATGAACATGAGTGATTTTATCAGGGCCATAATTGGGAGGTCAACAAAAAGGTACGCTACTCCCGTCAGACTACTGAGGCGGCGACGGCGGCGGCAACGGATCCCTCCGCGAGGGGAGGATGGTGTACAGGCGCCGGTCGTCCATGTCGCTGCCCTTCTGATCGAGGAGACAAAGGCTCGGACCCTGTCGTGGGCCCTGGTCATCTTCATTGTCTCCTGCTTCCTCTCGCGTAAGTCTCCTCGCCTTCCCCTCTCTCCTCCTCTTCAGAATTGGGAACCGGCGCCCCCCTTTCCTTGTCCCCGAGGGAGGTGTCCGATTTCATTAGTTTAGGATGCATTGGAATGTCGTGCCCTCTTATCTTTGTTCTTGTCGTTCTCGAAATTCGATGTTGGATGGTAGCTTGGATTTGGGGTGAAGATTTGTGCCTCGGTTTTTGCTTATTGAGGAAGAAATGCCTGGAATAGAATGCCCAAGGAAGGGGAATATCTAATTGTGATATGAGAAACTTAGTTCGGCAATAGCAAAAAACCGAGCATTATCCCCTACTATTAGCGGGACGAGGCTTCCACAAAAATTTGGCACTAGGTTTAAGTTACTTGGACGTTTTTTGGATTATGAATTATTAGTGAATTACAATTTGTTCGATTTACAACGTTTTCAGTGGTGCTTTCGGGTTGTCGATGCACCCTCTTCCATTATGTGGAAATGCGTGGTATCCAAATGCAGCTATCAACAGCTAAGGGTTACTAGCATTTTAGCCTTGTTATTAATTCTACTGTGGAGGATTAGGAATGTACATATGGATCCACTTATGACTGTGATCTTTTTTTTTTTTTCCTTCTTCCTGAAAACATATAATAAAAAAAAAAATTACCATTGTAGATTTGCATACGTTACTGAACCTGGACTTTGAGTCTCACACTTAACTGTTGAAATGTGCATGCAAGATTAGGCATATCCCTAGACACAGATGAGTGGGTAACTTAGCATTAAAAAGTACACGGGCAGCACCACCTACCCCGCTCCCCAGCTAAACACACTCAACCCACACACGCGCACACGGATAGATTAAGATGTCCTTGGCCGAATATCCACCGGCTCATGGCTTCTTTTTCCTATTTTTGTCGTCAATGTCACATCGCTTAGGAGAATATAATATAATAATAATAATTTTTTTGTAAGAAATTCCTTGATAACAACTATATAACGAACGAGTCGAGACCACCTTCTCATAATATTATAATTCATGATTGTAAAATCTAATAGAAAACAATCTAAACTATTATTATAATGATAGCCCATTATTTAAAAGCAATATTAGAGTTTTTATCTAGTGATTATGAATGATATTTGAGTCCATTTTTTTTTGTAAGTCTCATAACTTTTAATTGAGAATTTTTTGGAACAGTGACATAAAAAATAATAATAATAAAGTCTCATAACTTGTAATTGAGAATGTTCTAAACTTGTAATTGAGAATTTTTAGAACAGTCACATACCTTAGAATGCTTTGGTGTAATGAACCGCAAGCCCTTCAACCAACATATATGCACATCAGCATCAAGCAAGCTAGATCGATGTATTAAAAAAAAAAAAAATATCCTACATCGAAAAAGTTCAGCGAAATTTAAAATCTGCCCACATCGCCAAATCTGCCGTCGTAAACTTCTTCGTAGGACTCGCTCGGGCCAACCTAGACCGGGTAAGCCGTGACCGCCACGTCAGCCTTGGGGGCGGCCGAGTGATTGGCGGCAGTGAGCTTGTCACTGAATTTGTAGGAGAAGTGGAGCTCCCCCTTGGGCTTCCTGGTAGCTTGCGCACCTGGTAGGTCATGGTGGTCGGCTGCGACATTGGCCAGGAGGCCTTGCCGTCGGCGTGGGCGTGAGCAGGGGTGAGGGAGTCGAGGAGCTCCTTGACGGGGATGACGACCTCGCCGACATCCTTGTCGCCGGCTACGATGGTGGATTTGGTGATGTGGGTGGATTTTAAATTTCACCGAACTTTTTCGATGTAGATTTTTCTATTTATTTTTAATACGTAGAACTAGCTTGCCTGCTGATGTACATGTATGTTGGTTGTTGACAATTCTAAGGTATGTGACTGTTCTAAAAATTTCTCAATTACAAGTTATGAGGCTTTTTTTTTTGTATGTCACTGTTTCCAAAAATTCTCAATTATATGATTTTATTTTTTAAAAAAATGGACTCAAATATCATTTCTAATCACTAGATAATAACTCTAATATTGCTTTTAAATAATGGGCTATCATTATAATAATAGTTTAGATTGTTTCCTATTAAATTTTACAATCATGAATTATAATATTATGAAAGGGTGGTGTCGACTGGTTTGTTTTATAGTTGTTATCAAGAAATTTATAAGCATAAGAAATTTTTTACAAAATAATAATTGTTATATTATATTCTCCTAAATAATGTGACATTGACAACGAAAAAAATAGGAAAAGGAAGCCATGAGCCAGTGGATATTCGTCACTTTTGGCTGGTCTTTTTGGGTCCTTAGTCAAAAAAGTTCCTTCATTATTAATCCATAATCCGAGCGAGAGGAGGCTTGTGAAGGAGATCGGACGGCTGGGGATGAGCCTCACATTCATCGGATGGCTTGACCTTCCAATAATAAAATAAAATATAAATTATTAAAAAAGCCGAGCCTTTGTAATGATTGCGTTGTGGACAAAATTTGTATCCCTCGTAAACGTCCAATTCTCTCTCTGAACCAACCTCTTGTCTCTTATCCACTGAGTACAGGAATAGACGCCGAGTAGCACTGCGCCATCACCATGAAATGAACTCAAGAGCAGCAGGAGAAGCGTGGACTATAAATCGGGATTGAGAGTTTGCCGTTGCTGCCTTTGCTAGAAAAATCCACGGAGCATTCTCGAGCTTGAGAGAAGAAGCAATCTCTAAATGGAAGTAGTGCGCTCCTAAAATCTCCGCCCTCCTCCTCGCGAAATCCAAGTAATGCTCCTCTACTCCTTCATTGATCCTTTTTTGAATGAGCAAGTTGTTGCAATCTTAGATTAGAAGGAATGAGTCACTTTCATGTCCCCTCGCATTTGCATCGTCATGAAGCGACTGCTGTGTTGTTTTTATCCCGTTGCGGGTGAGATGGTAAAGATATCGCCGCCTAATATCATCTCTAGATGTATTGATGGACTCACAAGTAAAAAATACATAACTAACCATGATGCTTAATTATTTCATTCACTGAAATTAAAGTAAAATTTTGATATTCGCAAGTGTATCATCTCTAGATGTATTGATGGAGTTGCGAATATCAAAATTTTACTTTAATTTCAGTGAATGAAATAATTGAGCATCATGGTTAGTTATGTATCTCCATCAATACATCTAGAGATGATATTAGGCGGCGATATATTTACGATCTCACCTGCAACTGGATAAAAAACAACACAGCGGTCACATCATGACGATGCAAATGGATGCAAAAGTGACTCGTTCCTTCTATTCTAAGATTGCAACAACTTACTCGTTCGAAAAAAGGATCAATGAAGGACTAGAGGAGTATTAACTGGATTTCATGAGGAGGAGGGGTTGGAGGGGGTAGAGATTTCAGGAGCGCACTTCTCGTCGATCAGGCAATTAACTTCCATTTGGAGATTGCTTCTTCTCTCAAGCTCGAGAATGCTCCGTGGATTTTTCTGGCAAAGGCAGCGACAGCAAACTCTCAATCCCGAGTTGTAGTCCACGCTTCTCCTGCTGCTCTTGATTTCATGGTGGTGGCGCGGTGCTACTCGACGTCTACTCCTGTACACGAACCAGGAACTAGACTCCCTCCTACCTTGTAGCTTGCAATTAATAGCCTGCAATTAATTTTGCTAGCTATGAAGTCTTCTCTTTACTTTCACTTATAAGCAGGAAGAAGGCCTTCTCTCTCCCCGATCTTCTCGACCGCTCCTTTTCGACTCCACGACCGGCCAACCCCGACCGTTGCAGTCGGAACCAACCAAAACCGTCGCCGTCGAAACCAGCCACCATAGTCTCCGTCGAAGCCCAGCCACCATCGTCATCGTCGAAGCCTTGGCCACCACCGTCGCTAGCCACCCAATGCCGGACTCTCTTTTTGCTTCGGTGAGTTCTCGATTCCATTTTCTTTCGTGCCTAGTTGAATTCCGGTTTTGGTTTCTGGCGTCGAACATTTTGAATTTGGGTTTTAGGTTTCTGGCATGTTCTCTACTTAGTCGTTAGTCGTGGAAGAACAAGCTGTTCACCTTGTAGACGGAGGAGACATAGATTGTGTGCCATGCGTGATTCATAAGATTCTATAGTAGCACCCATATCTTATTTTATTTCACTTAGCCTACTCCACTCACGCATTTCAACCAGGCGCAGCAGAATTCTTATCCACTGGCTTAGATGAGCGGCTCTTGGTTCACTTCCTTGAGAAGGGCTTTCTGTAACTAAGAAAAGAGAATTTTTTGTTGACCCATATGATCTCAGGCTCACAAAGAGGAGAGGATGAAACTGACAATTTTACACTTAGAGATTGAGCTCGTCAGTGATCTTTTCCATGGTGTCTAGAGAAAGCAGCTTTGAAGGCATTTCCTTATCTCTTTACCATGATAAAATTTGTTTGAGCGTCTCCCGGTGATTAGTAGCTTGCGGGTTAATAGAAATATACTAAAAAGTGTTCCTCTCTGCTTGTTTCTTATTTGCTGGAAAACTTACTTTAGTGTTCCTCTCATCTTGTTTCTTGTTTGTTAGAAGACTTACTTTTTGCAATGTGGATATCAGGTTGGAGCAATTTTAAATCAATCGAATGAAGGACACTTTAGATTTTGATTTTGAGCTTTATTTCTTGCTGCCAAATGTAAATTTCAGCTTGCGCAACTTGTTCTGGCTCTGAAATCTTTCTACTTGGCAGGCACAATACGCTTTGGCAAGAAATTTTGTAGCTAATTAGCCAAATTGAAAGCTTCGATATGTCATATCAAAGGAATTACGGTAATTATGGTCAAATGAATTATGATTACCAAAGGAATTACGGTAATTATGGTAAAAGGAATTATGGTAATTAGAGTCAAGGTCGGACGCAATATCATCTGCCCCCTCTGTCCCCTGCCTTCCCTCCCCCTACTTTTGCTCAGCCTATGTATAGACATGTCCTTCTAAGACCGCCTCATGTTCAAACTTTTGAGGCTGCTCCTACTCCTATTGGTATTGGTATTGGTCAGCGGAACTCCCATTATCCTCTACACTCCCACCACTTTCCAACTCCTCCTCCTCTCCTTATTAGTTTTCTAGCAGCACCATTGCCTCCTTCTCCACTTCTCTATCCATATACTCACCCATCGTCAGTGGGGGACGTGGTTCCCCCAACATCGTCAGTGGCTCCCTTAGCCTCACCACCTCGCCCTCGCCTACCTCTACTTTCACATGCAATGAGAAAAGAGTGGAAAATGCAGAGGAAGAGGCGGAAAAGAGAGGTCATAGCTTGGAAGTCATATGTGCCGACTCTGCTGCAAAAGCAAAAGGCAACAGAGAAACAGAGGGTGAGGAACGGGAAGAAAAGAGCGGCGGCGGTAGAAGCTCGGAAGAAATTATCCTCAACCCGTGGTAAGCATGTATAGAATATTTGATATTTGTTATGTGCAAATTAGGGACATATTGTCAAGTTTGTCAAAGAGGACTAGTGACTAGCACAACTAGTGTCCAACCTTCCTGAAACTTATGCAATGGGCCATTTGACTCCATACGCTTCAATATTAGTCAGATTGCATCATGTGCATTGGCTGCTCAATATGAAACTTATGCAACGGCATGTCATGTAGATGGGCTTATGACCACATTCGACCTGAACATGCCACCCTCATCCGTTGAAGATGCAAACACCTCTGAAGGTTCTCTTGATTTTGCTGCAGTTACCCCAGAAAAGGTTCTCACGGTAGATAAAAGGCTGGAGCATAACCTGGCCGAGGTGGACAGAGATGCCACCAAGAGGCTCAGACTTGAGATCGGTGGACAAGATAAACAACTCCAAGAGCCTGTGATGGGGTCGCCATCTTGTGAAACTTATGCAATGGCATGTCATGCAAATGAGCTTGTGAGCACATTCGACCTGAACTTACAACCCTCATCAACTGAAGATGCAAACACCTCCCAAGGTCCTCTTGATTAAACCCAGAAGCTGCCTCCATTCCTGTGCCTAAGCTTAAAACTGTGACGCGGACCTAGCGTAAGTCTTAACCTTCTTGACCACTCGAGTTAGTCACGTATGATTATCATTCTTTGGAATGTAATAATACTTTTCCTGGTGGTAAGACATTTTAGCAGACAATGATTCTTGCATTTTCTATTTCTGCCCTCTAATCTTTCCAATTAATTGAACTTATTTCAAATAATTGTCAAACATATACTCCATGAGAGAGCCAAGGACACCAAACAGAAAGAGAAAACAAGAGTTTGATGAGCCTAGCCTTAGATCCAAATGAAAGAAATTTCTCATTTTGTCATGATATCTAGTAAAATGTACATAGGAGTTAAATGGTTCCTGCAATCTTACAGTTTTTGTTTACTATTTTGCAGGTATGAAATACTAGAGGGACACCCTCTTATGAATGGGGTCAGTCAACATTGCATCTTCTTATAACTATGACAATGTATGTTCACTTTCTTCACTTTGTGTTAATGCCATTTTCCCATTTGTAGCTGGACAAGCTAGAAGCAGATGATCCGTCCAAATACCTCCTCACAATATGGACACCAGGTGAGTAAAGAAAATAAAGGAGGTTAAAGAGTCCAAGTTCATTACATTGATGGCTATTTGCAGAGATATCAACAATAAAAAATGGAAAATTTTCGGTCAAGTTGACTCCAGTGTATTTCTTTGGGTATTTGAAATGGTTTCACAATCAGGCACAACAGCTTCTTCTGTTCAACCACTTGAACATAGGCGCAATTCCCAAGATTTTGGCACTCTCTTGCAACTCGTGCAACAGTATAAGAGAAGCAAATTCGCACTGTTCGAGGAACATTTCTGGTGAGAATATCAGTAATATCAGTATCTATCCTGTACATAGCAGTATCTCAAGTAATAAAATCCAGTCATTGTCAGTGGACTCTGTTTTGTCAAATATACAATATTCCGGTGAACACCATAAAGAATTCCAAGTTCATCTAGCCCTTTGGTTTTCAACTCTAGTTTTTTTTAGTAATTTGGATCTAGATTTGTACATCCTTTTCCTTTTTCTTTACTGAATAAAGTTTTTCGATTATTTCCATGCAAGTGTTGCCACCACTTTGTTCTGAACTTCGGAATCTTGCGATTCTTACAATAGCAGAGTCTCAGGTACTTGGTCTTGAGTCTTTAACTTCAGGAACAAATGTTGGACAGCAAGGATGTCTACATGTAGACAGATTGGCTGCTTTTTTCTGTAAATCTTTCTTGCATACATTGTAAAAGAAAAGCAGAAATGCGGATAAAAGTATCTCTTTTCCTTCAAAGTGAAGTTTTATGAACCAAAAAAAAGAAAGATTTAAGGGACAACTTGACTTATATGTTGCTTTAATGAAACTAGATTTATTTGCATGAAACAATAATTAAGACGGCGGCACACTGAAATTGTTTTGTTGTGCGGAACCATTATATTGACTCTTTCACCGAATTTTATTTTCTTTGGAGTATTGAAGTGAAAATCCATTGGAAGGGTACCAAGGGGCTAACTCAATGACTTTCCATGACTCAGCAGTTTTCATGTGAATCGGAAACTCACATTTTCCTAATTTTTTCACCTTGATCACTATTTCTTTGTCTTTATCTAGGTTCTCTTAACTTTTTGACTTATGCTAGGTTAGACATTTGTATAGTGGCTGCTTGCCTTTAGTATGAGGTCTTTCCCATTCGGTTGGGTGGTAAAGTTTCAGTTGCTCTCTTTGCTTTGGTGGCTTTTTCTCTTATCGTCCTCATCTTCTTCATTTAGATTCTGATTGCTTCTACATCAATGTGTATGCTTCTGCCATGTCTGATGATAAATAATCCATCAATCTTGTTTAATCATACATTTGCTTATATATTCTTCCAATATATTTTATATGCTGGAGAGTTATCTTATGTGCATGAAGTCTGTTGATTCTCATCTTTCACGTTTAGTTTGATGCTTGGTTTATTTCTTTTGGAAGGTGAGAGTCAATGTTTTGCTACGTTTAGGGGACTTAATTCCTAAGCTTGACAAACAAGCTACCCTTGAAATTTTACAAACAATTCAACGTTGTGCTGCTGTTGACGTTGACTTGTTCTGCTCCTATGCTCATGTGTGCTCTTGGAGTTGCTAACTCAATGCTTAAGCAGGTAAGATTTTGCATTTGCAGCTCTATTCAAAATGCCCGTTTACAAATACTTGTGTTTCTTGGTACCATTGTTGTTTTAACGATAAAGTAGAAAGTTCTCTTTATCATAATGACTATTACTATTCTGCTTTCAGTATGGAGTAGAATTTGCTGCAGAGCATGTCCTTGTGCAACAAGTGAATGTCCAAAACTTTGCGAAACAAGTGAGTGTTCAAAACTTTGCGAAAAGGAAGTGATGGAGCGATGACAACCAGGAGGTGGGCTTGGAAGCATAATAGCTCACTGGTCTAGCTCCGTGGCACCGAAAATGTATCCGGGCTCAAGTGATTGACTGAAGAGACCTTGAAAGCTGCTTTTTCAAGTGTCAGTAGCAGGTAAAAAAACCTGCTCGGGGGTTAAGATCTTGTCTGAATGAGTAAGAGTTGAATGAGTAAGAGCTCGAACTTGAAGACTAAGTTTGTAAAGGATATATTGAGGTATAGCTTTAGTATCAGCACTCTCCCTCTTGCTCTCTTCTGCGGATGTATTATCATTTTGTTTATCCTGTTATGTTCATGCCATGTCACATGAATATGCAAGATAAACGAGGAGCTTCTCTTGGTGATTCTGGTACTGAAGTCTTAAGTCATCTTCGGTTCCAACAGCTAAGCAAGCATGAATGTTTCGTGCGCTTATGAGATAATATTAGATCCACTTTTTAACATTAACCATGCAAAATAAAGAAAAGTCACCAATTAACACTCTGTACAATTAAATTGTATGGTAACCCCTGTTAATTTGGCATTCAATTTGGCAGGAGAAAGAATAGGCTGGAATTTGAAGAGTCAAGGCCAAGAGGTCACAACCACGAAGGAAGTGGAATTAATTAGCCCAAACCACCCTTATTGTGTGTCTCTGTGTGCACCTGCACCTGGGATCCTTGCTTGCTTTACAGAAACAAGTTTGCATTCGTGTGTGTATATGCTCGACCTCTCTAAATAAATAAACAAAAATAATTCTCATCTTACATACTTATGCCCCATTTTTTATGACACTTTGCATGGTAAAAACTTTCGATTATTCATCTTAGATTATCCATCTTAAGTTACTGCAACCGTAGCTAACTGGAAACTGAAAACCGAAATGCTTGGGGGTAGTTCTCTCTTTGTTCTTTCTTTCGTGGGACTAACTTTCATTTACGAGGAGTTTGGGACACCTGGAGTGCCAAAACTTCTGAAATATATACTTAAGTGCTAGTTTCGGAGTAAAGTGAAACACTTAAGTGCCACTCCGGCCAAATTGCTGAGTGGCAATTTTTTGGCGAATTTGGTGCAAAACAGCGTCGTTTTGCTCGCTAATGTGGCAAGAAAATGCAAAACATCGTTTTGTGTCTGATGTGTAAATAATTAATATAAAAATTAATTAACTTTAATTTAAACTTAATTTTATTTAAAATATTCTAAAAAATAAAAAAACCTAAATTCTTTTTTTTTTTTTTTTAAAAAGGTGGGGGAGGCCGAAGGAGGCGGCTGAGGGCTGAGCCCTTGCCGCTGCCGGGAAGGGCCGGCGACGGTGGGGGGAGGGTCAGTCAGCCCCTCAACCGCCTCCTTCGGCCTCCCCCATTTTTTTTTTTAATTTTTAATTTTTAATTTTTAGTTTTTAGTTTTTTAGAATATTTTAAATAAATTTAAGTTAAAATCTAATTTAATTAATTTTTATATTAATTATTTATACATTTTTATTTTTTATAATATTTTAGCTAGTAGTTTAATTTTTATTTTGCAAATGACGTCGTTTCGGGTGAGTTTTAGCCGAGTCAACTCTCCAACGAGCCATGTAGGCAAGAAAAAATAATAAAATATTGCCACGTAAAATTTCCAGCAAGGTTCGCCAAAGGTGGCACTTAAGTGTCCCACTTTTCAAAGAAAGTGGCACTTAAGTGTACTTTTTCAAAGTTTTGGCACTTGAGCTGTACTTCTGCCCATTTACGAGGTACGGTGAGAGAGAGAGGGAGAGAGGGAAGGGAAAATAGCAATTAAAAAATGCAAAATGAAATTTGAAAGAAAATTTGGGATAAAATATGTTTAGTCATATTTTTAGTTTTGGATACGAGATGTCTCTCTATTTTAGCTGGATGGGCATGACAAAAATACAAAAAGAAAAGAAAAGGAGTTGCAAGAATCGAAGAATAAGGGTCTGTTTGGTAACCATCCAAACAATACCTGATTTTAATTTTTTATTCCCGGGAGTAGTTTTAGAAGAGAATCGTATTTGGTAAACTTTTTATTCTCGGGAAAAAATTTCTATTTTTTTGTTCCCAAAAGTAGATTTGGAACAAAAGTAAGAATAAAAAAAAATTCTTGTTCTCGGGAACAAATCTAAGAATCAAGTCATTTTATTTTTCTTATTCTCTTTTCTTCTTCTTCATCTACCGTCACCACTGCGGTTGCCGTCCACTGCCGTTCGCCGCCCACCGCCACCGGTCGCTGACAATTGGTCCAGTGGGCTTGCCTCCGCCATCGGCGAAGCTCGGTCTTGCCAGCCGAGGCTCGGCCTCTCCAGATTTGGTGAGACCGAGCCTTAAAAGGGCTGGGCGAGCCTCGCCTAGCCCTGGTGAGGCTCGGCCGATGAGGGCCGGAGAGTCGCCAGCCCTCGTCTGGCTAAGCATCGGTCATCCCAAGGCCGGCAACTGGCCACCTTGAAGAAAAAGAAGAAGGGGAGGAAGAAAGGAAAAAAAAAAAGAAAAACATAAAAAAAAGGAAAAAAAATAAAATTATTTAAAAAAAAATGGTTTGAAGTATGAATTGAAATTTTGTTATTTATAGAATACATTTAATTTTGTATTTTAATTTATTATTTAGTTTTTATATTTATAGTTTATACTATAGTTTATTATTTACTATTTAATAAAAAATTAATTAGTTAATACGTTTATTACTTAGTATAAATATAATTAATCAATAGAATTTCTATAATTTGATAAAATTTTAGAATTGGAATAGAAATTTTATACAGTTACCAAACGCTTTTCTATTTTTTTTTCTATTCCAAAATAAGAAATTTTGTACAGTTAGGCCCTATTTTTTTAAAATTGTTTTTGTTCCCCGGAACAAAAATTTCTATTCTTTTGTTCTGGGAAACAAAAAAAGAACAGAAACATGTTTGGTAAAACTTTTGTTCTCGGGAACAAAAACAAGAAGTAGAAAAAAGTTACTTCTCGTTCCCGGGAACAATTCTGAGAAACAATTTTTCTCTCATTTTTTCTTCTTTTCTTTTTTTTCCTTTTTCCTTTTGGCCGGTCACCGGCCTTGGCCATGGTCGGCGACCTTGCTAGAGCCTCACCGGTCCCTGGCGAGGCCGAGCTTGCCCAACCACCAGTGAGGCTGACTTTGCACCGCCTAGGTGAGGTCGAGCCTCGTCGGCCGGCGCAAGGCTTGGCCTTGTTAGATGTGGGCAAGCTCAAGCTCGCCTAGCCAAGGCGAGGTTCCGGCGAGCTCACGGACCTCGTCCAGCCGGTCGCCGGCAACCGGCCACAAATGAGAAATAAGGAAAAAAAAAATAGAAAGAAGAAAGAAGAAAAAATGAAAAATATTGAAAAATTAGAAGAAACAACAAAATTATACAAGTTTATCAAACACATTTTATTCCTGAAATAGAAATTTTTTTACAGTTATCAAGCGCGTTCTTATACTCAGAAATTGTTCCCAGAAACAGAAACAAAAAAAAAAACTATTTCTGTTAAAAAATTGTTCACCGAAATAGAAACATTATCAAACACGCCCTTACCAAACACGTTCTTTTACTCAGAAACTGTTTCCGATAATAGAATAAAAAAGAATCAATTCTGGTAAGAAATTATTCCCGGAAATAGAATCATTACCAAACGCGCTCTAAGCATCATTTTATCTTACTTTTATCTTATATATTAGCTAGACATGATTAGGCGATTGAGCAAAAATTTCTTACTTACATTAACTGCCTAATTCCTCCCAAAAAAGTTTATAACTTCTTAAGAACGCAAAGCTCAATTATATTTGGATACAATGACTAGAAAATTCAACTCTCAATAATGCCCAAAATTCACTTTTACATAGATAATTATGGAATAGTCTCCTTTTTTTTTAACATTCTCCTCATCCACCTTATATTTATCACATGAAGAGAGCACACATCAACCATCATTAATACACCTTCAAGACTTTCTTTTTGAGGCTTTTTTGGTTGCAAAGCCGTTTCATATTCAAATTAAAAAGATTTTCTCATTAGTAATGTCACAAGCTCTCACACATATAATCACTCAACATGCTGAGGCTTTTTGCAGATTCTCGAAAAGAATTCGATTTCAAAGGCTTCAAGCCTTTTAACTCATGTAGAGTTATTTACAAACTCTGGAGAAGTGTTTCAATTTAAAATGTTTTTCTTTGTATTAAAATATTTCAAGGGAAGGCACAAAAAAATACGTAAAAGAAATTGGGCAAATTACATTGATCATGAATATTTAGTCTGATTTTTAATTTATTAGCTAGCGTGCCAATTATCTTACAATTGATGTCCTTGGAACTGATTTCAATCAAAATTTTCCACAAAAATATGTGAGATAAAATAATAAAAAATATTAAAAATTGCAAAATTGTCCACTTCGGCATTGGAGGTCAACGATTGCCAGTTAACCGGCTAACTACATTAGTATATCGATGAAAAGTCTAGGAATAAATTTATAAAATTGAAGTACACCATTATTGTTGCTGTGAAAAATTCTCAAGTGTCTTCTGAGGCTAGGCCTGAGAAACATACTTCTATTATTGTCAAATGTAGAATGGTTGCTGCATTTATCCAAGGATATAGGGGATGATTTCTTCCTCTTCTTTCTGCTCTGTGCTAAGCAAAATTGTGGTCATTTTATTATTGTCATTGCATTAATTTTTCGTGCTATAGGTTATGATATACATTTGATTATAATAGTTACTAATACTAAAATGCCCCATTCAAATGTCAACTGATTTTACACTAGCGTGGGTAGGTAGATTGGTGCAAATAGCTTACATCAATTAGCGGCTTTCTTAGTTACCCTGCCACCAGTAAGTTCAATTCAGTGTATTTATATATGTTAATGTCTGTAGACCCTACATATATATACAAGTATCGATGACATACACCGTACGTAGATCTCTCAATGGTATAGATTGTATCTCCCAACTACTCTACCACCAACATCCTACTCTTTATCTTACATCTTTAACTTACATCTTTAAGTGCACCATCTTTAACTTACATCTTTAACTTACATTTCAATTTAAAATGTTTTTCTTTCTCTCCCTTCTCTCTCTCTCTCTCTCTCTCTCTCTCTCTCTCTCTCTCTCTCTCTCTCTCTCTCTCTCTCTCAGTGTTCCGGTCTTTCCACCTATATTTTTAATAATATTTTAATTTTTTTTCAAATTAATAAATAATTAATTTTTTTATTTATTTTTCTTCCCATTCTTCTTCCCAGAGCCGGCGAGGTCGCCGGTTGCGAGGTGTGCAGGGCAAGCACGAGCCTCGCAAGGCCCAACCTTGCCGAACACGCTGGTTGGATGTCGCTCTTGCCGTGCTTGGCAAGGCTCAACCCCTCTCACCGGATTTGGTGAGGTCAAGCCTTGCCCATGACCGATGAGGCCGCCTTGTCCAACCTCGCCTGCCCACCCAGCTGCGAGGTGACATCGTAGACGCTAGGCCCTTGTTGGCCAGGAGGTGAGGAAAAAAATAAAAGGATAAAGAAAAGAATAAGTTAACAAATAACTCAAAAAAAAATTATTAAAATATTATGCGAGGTCGAAAGCATACGCGTCACCAAAATTAGCTCACCAAAATTAGCTGGACTCAATTCGTACCTAATTAAAATTATAAAAATTTTAACACTAAATTGATACTAAATACAAAAAAATTAGACTAAATTGCCATCAATAAAAATAAAAAAGAGTAAATTCGCACCTAAACTAAATTGGCACCAAGTTATAAAAGGTTTAAAAGGTTTAGTACTAAGGAGCAAGTAAGGTTTATTAGAAGGAGAAAAAAGAAAGGATTTTGTTGAAAATGTCAACAAAATGCTAGTGAATTAAACGATGAGGAGATGGTGTGTTATCGATTGAGGGCTGCCCGGAGTGGGCGAGAGGACAAGAGCTTGTCATGCCCCACATTTCCATACTCCCCATATTATTTAGTTAAGCAACCATCTACTCGTTGTCCTCTATTAAATTGAGACATATAGCATTTTTCTTTTTGGCCGTAAGCATTCCATTTCATTATTTTGTGAGATTTTAATTGATATCGACGTAGAGAGAGAGAAGGGAGAGAAGGGAGAGAAGGGCTAGGGTTTTGGAAGGAGGAAGCACAAACACGGTTCCCAGTTAACTTAGTTTACTGCAAGCAATCCAACAATGAACCCCTAACTTTACCGCAAGCAAGCAATGCAACAAAGAATAATTTAGTTTAGCTCTAGCTTTAGCTTTAGATTCCCAATTTTTTTACTTATAAATAAAAATGCAAAGGAATAAGGAAAGTAGGACTGCCATAACATTTATATCAACCTCACTTAATAAAACTTTAATGTGGATTCCCAATTTTTTTTTTTTTACTATAAATGATTGCCACTTCATGCAAATCATCCTAAGTAGATTTTTTTAATAATTTCCCATTCCCACGTTGATTTTTTTTTTTTAATTTTTTAATTTTTAATAATTATCCATGTGAGCCCGAGGAAGCCATGTAGACCGGCATCCACATTAAATTTTCTACAAGTGATTGATTTTTTGAATTTGTGGAAGTTGAGTGAGAAGAAAAAAAGGCGGCACCAAAATTTTGGCACTCCAGGTGTTGTTTTCCTCAATACCTCTTATAAAATGTGATAATGTCAATTCAATTTGTTCAATTAAAATCATGATAATATCTATAATATTTTCAGAATGGCTATTTTCCAATGAAAATTTCAGCTCTTATAATGTTAATGGACTTGGCCAAGAATTTTCTTTCTCAGTGGGCTTTGTCCAACTCGACTAAAGCTCAAAACCATTAATTCAAACCCATCCGCTTGTCCCATACAAACGCAATTTTTTTTTTGTTTATGGGTTAAAACTTAATCTCCAATTTTCCATTGAATAAATGAATGATCGGATCGTCAAAATCTAGGTGTCCATACTCTATCTCCAATTTATACCCAATTTATACACGGACAATAGAAATAATGGAAGAAGAGATGGGTTAATCATGATTAGTGAATCTCTTTCCAATTTAAACACAGCAAAGAATGAAAAAGGAGATGGGTTAACCATGGTTAGTGAATTTAATGCTTATAGGTGAAATCATGAGGTCTAAAAGTAGAGTGACTTGTTGTTCCAATTGAAAGAGTTCATGTGGCCTCTCTTGACTAAGTAAGTATATAAGTCACCCCTTGCATTAATGAAGGTAGAGGTTAATATAGATAGAAGAGGCATGATATCAAGAGGGCTGAAATACTAAAGAATGAAGGGATTTAATACATAAACAAGAAAACCACGGTCCGTTCTAAATATCCATAAATTGTAAAAGTATTTTGAACATTGTTAGAACGTTTAGCAAAACCTTATGAACTTAAGTTGATAATTAACCTATGAACCCATCAAAAAAATTTGGCAAAATTTTCTGAACATGTATAAATAATTAACTTGGTAAATTTCTAACCCATTACTCAAACATAATAGTCATAATAATTGATGGCATATAATTTGAATTCCTACATATTAATTAAGGAATTTTCTGGATTGAGCTAGCATCACTTTATCCCTCCGCAAGAAATCCATTATATAAAATACCATAGACTAGTTAGGAGTCACCCTTAAAAAAAGCATTTAACAAAAATCATCAGACTTCTTTAATTTAAATTTACTTACGAATGCAAAGAATCATATGTAAATTCATCTCCACAATAATCACTATAGGAGATTCTCCTTACCAATGTAATAGCCAATCAAAGTATCAAATTATCACCTGCATATTCTGATAAAGCTAGTAAGATCACCTAGAGGAGAAGCCTAAATAGGTGATAAATGTTTCAAAAATAACATATTTAAAACTAGTGATCTATTATGCAAGAGACTTCTGAGATAACTATAATAGTGCAATAAACTTAAGTAAAGAGATAAGAGATAATAGAATTATAGGTAGATTTTATAGTGGTTATACTTAGATCAACCCACATTCACTCTCTCATGTTGTCCACTCTTCCACGCTGATAGACTATACTAGCTGAATTTCACTACATCATTAACAAGATATTATAACTTTGAGTGCAAATACTCGGTAGTAGATCATACTATCTCACTAAGTCACTCTCTTGGTATTTCTCCCACAATCTTTGATCGAAATGTTTGGAATTCTAAATTCTACGCAATCTATATCAAGAAAATTTAGTAGCCGTTGATATTTTGATCCCCATACAAACATAAGCTTGGTTTCCATAACTAGAGTTTCTTCATTTATAAAGTTCAAATCAATTAGATTGAATAACTAAATTGATTTATGACTCTTTTTTTACACTTTTGCTGGAGCAATTCAAACCAACAATCAAGGTTCAACCGAAAAAATCTAACAAACAAATAATCACGCACATTGTAAAATAGGAAATACATAAAGTCTACTATATTCGAACTTAAAGATGCTTTAAAGTAATAAGGCTTTAGGTAGCAAGTGCACATCTTTTAATCATCAAATATAATTATGACTAATGGGAGACTTCAATCAACATTGGTGGATGTTGGATCTTTCCCTATCTAAAGATAGTTGTGTCGTTGTTTGCCCAAAAGTAATATATGCCTTGGTTATTTAAAAATCATTTTTACGTATGAATTAATGCGTTAGTATAATTATGACTAATGGATGATGAAACTGAAGGTCATAGAGTTTTGCATACGGGCACGGCTAAGGTCATGGAGTTTTAGGGGTTAACATATCCACATATACAAGACAAAAGTAATTATATTTTGATTTTCTTTCACGGTGGAGAATATATATTTGGTAAACATAGGCTTTTTAAAAGATTTTCATGCGAAAATGTTGCGCAAGCATCTTCAATAGGAGCAGCCTATGGATGTCGTTGAAAATTTAGAAACTGCTAATGTCCTCGGTCTTGTACAAGAAGAAGGTGTGCCTGATGGTATGTCTTTATCTACTAATATCTTTTCTATAGAAATCTTGTTTTGCCTTTTAGTTCAAAGTGGGTACTAAGTTACCATTCCCATGGTTTTGATATTTAGATGAAGAATCAATGTACCCAGAACCCTTATCTAATGGTGAGATGATGAAGTCAGAAGAGGAGGCTGGATCATTTTCTCCGCAACCGCTGCATGGTGATGAGACTCACCATGTAGCTGAAGAGGCCTTGAAGAGGACAGGGCTGCATTGGATAATTCCTTTTGTCCTTGCAGATTGCTTAGCACAAACTGAGTAAGGTTGTGCATCTAACCAGAGGTTCTGGTAACGAAAAAGAATTGAGGTATTTGAAGAAAAACAAAGATAGATGCAAGAAGCAATGAAGGCCATCAAAGCCATGAGAGCCATGGAGGAAGGTGATGCAATTTTTGACAATGGTGCAAAGGTGAATCTCGACTTGCAGGTGCTTCACGTCACCAATTTTCTTGACTAGTTTTGATTTACTCTTGTCATTTTTTTTCTCAAATAACCTGATCCTTGAATTTGTTCATGTGGATGTAGGCTTATTGGTGGCATGATAAGTATCAACCAAGAAAACCAAAATATTTCAATCCTAGTTCACAGTGGATATGAGTGGAGTAAGCACATCAAACGCATTACGAAGATCGCACAAGGGTATGAATTTAATATATTTTATCCTGACATTGTCCTTAATACTAAGGCCTCAACATACTCAATTGAAAAAGATGGTGACATTGTGAGTTTACTTGATTAGAAAATTACTTTTACCCAAGCATAAATACAAATGAAAATGAGCATTCAAGTTCAACAAACATAAATATATAAATATAAACGAACATTAGAGGTGCTTGGTGATAAGAGGTTGTTTAGGAAGTGGCTTGGTGATAATTCAATTCGGGATGTGATGGCTTGATGATTGGTTGATGATGATTCCTTTGCTATAGGAGTTGGAGGAGGCAGAAATGCTTTGAGGAAGCTTTCCTCGTTCTTGAAATCATTATCCCTGAATAAAGGCACCGGATGGTCCACCAAGGGGAAAAGAAAGACGTGGTGGGCCTAGCAAAATAGAGAACGATAAAATTTAAAATAATAAAGGAAGAAGAAGATGGAGCATGCTCGTCTCGATCCTTTCTTCTTCTTTTTTTCTTATTGTATTTAAAAAATCGTTGATGGATTAGCCCAAATATTTACATATTTTTACAAGATATATTTTGTATTTGTTTATTTTTTCGATTATATCTTCAGCGCATGCATGTACGTACATATATATATATATATATTAATTAGAAGAATCCCACACTACTCAAATGGGATTTATGATTTTTTCGAGAAGGACAAATTGATATTGGTTTCCTAAAAAAACAAGAGGTGGATGAGGCATTGAGTCTTCGCTAATCCCCGGCCTTAGTTTCAATGAACATAAAACTTTTCGTTCCTATATTTCCTATATTTTATAATCAAGCGGAACTACTATGTCCAAAAGCTAATGCTAAGTGTAAAAATATTGATCGAAAAGCTTAATATCACATTACATAGTTTTAAGTCATGTCATTCATTAATGATACGTGTGTATCATTATAAAAATTGCAAAATAGTAGGGTGTGATTGTGATTGATCGAACAACAGTACTGGAATCATAAAAAAAGGAAAAAAAATTAATTGTGATTATGCTAGGTACTAAGATTAAAGTGCTCAATTGCAATTTTCTTTTTGAAATTCAAAACTCGAGTTGGAATATTTACATGCATTACTACTATGTGTGTAGTGTGTCATATTGCCCATATATATATATATAATAAATTTATTCTTGCGCGAGCAATTTTCTGCCCCTCATATGTAGTTAAAGAGCATAATAGGACTGAGGTTTCTTTTTCTCATATGAAGGGACCACACATAATAGGTTTTAATTTTGGGCTATACCACCAACATATGGAAATCATGGGAATTAGTTACCGCCATACAAAGTATAGCTTACATATTTTTGTGTCAAAATTTTAGAATGTCCCCCAAAAAAATGAAACTTAGGGATTAAAACATATTGAAAAAATTGAGTTGCAATAACTGAGCATTCAAATTTGGCAGGGTACATTTAATAGAAATCTAAATCCCTACCATGGTAAGTATTTAGGCATTTCTTTATTATGGGGGTTTTTGTTAAGTGTCTTGGTAAGTACATTCACTTATGAAGTATTTTAGCAGATGTTATTGAAATCTCAGATCATTCATATTCCTCATGAGCTCATTTGGGTAAAGCCAAGATGCCTATTTAAACTTGGAATGATGTGATATTTGGAATTATTATTGAAATTCTAAATTCGATAGAGCCAAATCTATCCAACTTATACCAATATTTATGGTAAGTATCATTTCATGCGAATAGTTTTTTTCTTTTTCAACTTGACTAGTAATTGTGAAGATTGTCACATACATTACATAAAAAAGAGCGAGCCAAAAAGAAGTGGAAAGATTTTAAAAACTTGAGAAGTTTCGTTGAAGATAGGTCACATACGCTACATAACATTAATATAACGAGCCATATTGCCTCCAAAGGTGGTATCCATAAATCTTCCTTTCAAATTGTTATGATTCAAATACAAACTTCTTATTAGGAAAGATATTAAACCAATTTGTCCCATACGATTGCATCCTTTGAGTTTTCTCCTAGTATCCACTCTTTTTTTTTTTATATATTTTTTTTCCTATTGATGGGTGAAAATATATAAATATATCCTTTTATCCGATTAGGAATTTTGCGTTTGCTTGTTTACCAACTGTTGCAACCCTTGAATTTTCTTCATGAATAGTCATAACTTTTTTTTTTTTTGTGACCCGGGAAACCTCGAAAGCCGATAGCCGGCGGGAAGAACCTGGGGGCAACATGGGGAAACCACCACCCCATGCCACCGGGTAAGTCACCAAGTAACTCCACTAGCCCCCTTGCTTTGCAAGAACCTCGAACCTCTCACCTCTCCCTCAAAAGATCACTGAAGCCTACCCAGCGGAGCCACCATGGCCGGTGGTAATAGTCATAACCTTTTAACTCTTCTTTAATCCATAAAAGTCATATTTTTCCCCCAAATGTTATTGGAGGCATTTTTCACATGGATGGCACTCGTAAATTATCCTCCTGAACAAATCCTTATGTTAATTCTTTTGTTTGGATACCCTTTTTAATCTTCACACAAATATTGAAATAAACCACCATCACATACGAGTTTGCTTGAAACGTCATAAATATATGACTGTTGACATATATACACACGTATAGTTATCGAATTTAATTATAATAAATTATATTTATTATCACTAGAACCTAAATAACTACTTAAAAATTAGAGATCTTAATTTAGAGGAAGATGCCTGACCTAATCGAGAATATCAAGTTTGAGTTGACATTGTGGCAGCACAACCAAAAAAAGAGTTGGGAATATTTAAGGAAGTGAGCTCAAATAGGTGTCCTATGGTCCCATCCATGCACATGATAACCATGAGAAGAGAAGTGAACATCAAAACCAAACTCACGCAAAATCCTATTGAAATCAAATTTAGGGAGAGTTTGAGAGCCATAAACGTATTAGGTAAGGATAATGTGGATATCAAATTTTTTTCTATATGGCTGACTCTTATTCAGGAATTATCAGCTATGTAAATAGTAGGTACATGTAAAATGAATGATTTTGAGCGAAGCAAATTAAAGTTTGAAGTATTATGATTGTAGTAGGCAAAGTAAGCATAAAATTCTAAACATATGTTTTCTTACATAATTAGTATAAGGGTGTAAATACATCCATAATCTTGACATCAATAACCTAAAAAAGTTTCTAGAAAAATCTTAAGTCTTGAATAGGAATAATACAATCTTTTCATAGTTGATTGTCTTGATTCATTAGAATGAAAATAAGGATATGTCTTTTCAAAATTTGAGACAATTGCCCCCGGGGAACGCAGCATAAAAGGACCCACAAGAAATAGTTGGAATATTTGGAGAGTAAATGATGATGTCTAATAGAATAATTTACACAATATGAAATTTTACTAATATTTACCTCCTATTTAGGAAAGCTCGAAAATCTAATTGATTATTTTTCATAACCTAGGCTAGGTGGTTCAGAATATCCCTCTCTTTTCTATTTTTTGTTGAGTAGAGTTGAAACAAGATTTTCTTCATTTTTCTTATTATCTTTTTTCTTATTCTGAATATCTTTCTTCTTGTTCCGAAGACTGCCCAAGCAACGAGTGAAGCCTTGAAGAGCTTTGAGGTTTGTCTTGGCATTCATCAATAGTCCCATCCATCATTCTTCCATTAAAAAAGTAATTCTGTACTCACAATTTTGACATTCCTCCTATGTCTCCTAGTCATAGGAATAGCTAGCCTAGCAATTAATTGCCATGAAGAAGAGGGAGTGCTGTCCTGATAGAGAGATGTCCTAGCAGAGAGAAGAGAGAGAAGAGGTGAGCAATAAATAATCTCTCTCCCTCCTTCTCTCTCCCCCATCATTATCAATTTATGGCGGTGTTACAAGGGTCCCGATCGTTCGTTTACTTGGACTTCATAGACATTCACAAGCAAGCGCTGCTGCACAATCATTACAAAGCTCTATTGTACTCTTACTAGGCTCATCTTTTTTTAATAATTTATATTTTATTTTATTATTGAAACAGAGACAAGGAAAAAGATAAATGCTAACTCCTTTAATATCGAGATTAACTCTACACTAAACTCAAAGAGCAAGTGGGTGCAATAGATTATTTCCTCTTTTATTTAGTCCATTCTGAGATATTTGGGGTCTTTTAGGGGTCATGAAAAAGAGAAGAAGGAGGAGATATTATTTAACTATTTATAGAAATGTCAAATCAATGGATTAGACTTATTGATTAAGGAAAATATTTTCTTTGATAATTATCAAACTCTGGCTAAAATTAGCCTAAACCAAACTAAAATGTTTCAGATTAAATTGACACTAGTTCAAAAGGTTTATGACTAAATTGACACCATTAAAAGTTTAAAATTAAATTGGTACCAAATCAAAAGATTTATAACTAAATTGATTTATGACTCTCTTTTTTTACACTTTTGCTGGAACAATTCAAACCAACAATCAAGCTTCAACCGAAAAAATCTAACAAACAAACAATCACGCACATTATAAAATAGGAAATCATAAAGTCTACTATATTCGAACTTAAAAATGTCCTAAAGCAATAAGGCTTTAGGTAGCAAGTGCACATCTTTTAATCATCACATATAATTGTGACTAATGGGAGACTTCGATCAACATTGGTGGATGTTGGATCTTTCCCTATCTAAAAATAGTTGTGTCGTTGTTCGCCCAAAAGTAATACATGCCTTGGTTATTTAAAAATCACTTTTACGTATGAATTAATGCGTCAGTGTAATTATGACTAATGGGTGATGAAACTGAAGGTCATAGAGTTTTGCTGGCACAGCTAAGGTCATGGAGTTTTGGGGGTTAACATATCCACATATACAAGGAAAAAGTAATTATATTTTGATATTATTTCACGGTGGAGAATATATATTTGGTAAATATAGGCGTTTTGAAAGATTTTCATTCGAAAATGTTGCACAAGCATCTTCAACTGGAGCAGCCTGTGGATGTCGTCGAAAATCCAGAAACTACTAATGTCCTCGGTCCTGTACAAGAAGAAGGTGTGCCTGATCGTATGTCTCTGTCTACTAATATCTTTTCTATAGAAATCTTGTTTTGCCTTTCAGTTCAGAGTGGGTACTAAGTTACCATTCCCATGGTTTTGATATTTAGATGAAGGATCAATGTACCCATAACCCTTATCTAATGGAGAGATGACGGAGTCAGAAGAGGAGGCTGGATCATTTTCTCCGCAACCATTGCATGGTGATGAAACTCACCATGCAGCTGAAGGGGTCGTTTGCACTAGCAAGCCTTGAGCTCACCAGATCTAGCAAGGCTCAACCCTTCCTGATTTGGCGAGACTCGAGCTCGCGATTGGGGTGAGCTTGAGCAAGGCCGAGGCTTGGCTTGCCGAACAAACATTGGCCATTGCCTTGGCTGATGACTGAGTGAAGAGGGAGAAGAAAGAAAAAGAAATGAAAAAAGAAAATTAAAAAAATGGTTTTTTAAAATAAAAATATAAGAAATAAAATAAAAAATAATGCATGGAAAAAAATTAAATCAAAATTTCCATACAAAATGGTAGAAAATATTTTTAAGTCATTTTTAGGTTTTAACAAAAATATTATCATTTTCCAAGAATATAATATTTTTTGTGAAATAAATAAAATCTTTAATTTAATTTTTTTTTAATTATCCATTGAATTTGTAATGGTAGGAATTTTTTTTAACAATATAGATTTATTTAAATCATTAAAAAAAATTTCCTAGATTTAGTTAAATATGAAAGTCTTTTAGTAATATGGGTATGATCAAGTATAAGTCGGGCTGAGCCGGGTTAGATCGGGTCAAGTTTTTAGGTATGAGTTAATAAATTTATATTACAAATAAATGGTTCATAAATATATCAATATGTCAATTTGGGTCGGACCATTTACAACCCGATCCAAACAAAACGTTGTATTTGCTTTCCCTTCAACCAAAAATATTGCAAATAAGCTTTCATGCTAAAACCAAAAAATTATGAATAATTCCTGTGTGTTAAATATGCAGCAGAGAAGTTGGATCAAAGATCTTACCCGAATGAATGACAAAAGTAGTTGCATATCACATTTTACCTTTGCAGTACTTTTTGTGTGAATCTATCTGGGTTGTTTACTCTTTTCCATGTAAACAATTTTGAAAAATGGCTTGGATTAGCAGAGTTACTGGATGATGTCAAGTTTCGGTATGTATCTCTGAAGTCTTTAGATAGTTTAGGTGGTTAGAGTGTTCATATTTTTTTGTGTTTGTACAGATCAATGACTTGAAATCTTAGAATGATGATTGCATGGTCACCATGCGAGGAATGCTGGACAGAGACAAAAACTTCCTGATTGCTTCAACTTCATATATCAGAGCTTTTTCTGATCTTTTTGTCTTGTTTTTGTGTTTTCACAAAGCTTTTCAACTTCATTATATCATAGAATGTTGATTTCGCAACACTAACCTGATATAGTACTGTCCTAAAAGACCTTATGCTTCTTTTATTCAGGGTAATGAAGATCTTATTATTGTTCATGAAGCTCTTGATTATGGGGATTGCCGTTTGTCTCTCGCGGTAAGAAAGTTTATGCTCTCAATTTTGATATATTGATAGAATAATTTCCAATTGGTTCATTGCTATGGAAAATTTTAGTGTCAATATGTTCTTTTGATCTTCTATTAGATTCCCAAATATGGGATCTTTGAGAAGATTAATTCGGTGAAGGAGCTTGCACAAATGCCCCAATGGACTGAAGAGAAACCACTCAGAGTTGCTACCGGTTTTGGCTATGTATGTTTGCATTTTCAGATCTTAAATGTTATTGTTTATTGTGTCATCTATCCACCTTATAGCAAATTTTCTTGTGGGGTGCCAGAGTGACTGTCCTTTTTAACTGCTTAAGTTTAGGTTTCTCTCTTGTGTCTTTGTAGCTGGGGCCTAAGTTCATGAAAGAAAATGGACTGAAGCATGTGAGCTTTTCAACTGGTGAAGGAGCATTGGAGGCAGCTCCTGCGGTAAAAATATCAATTTCTTTCACTTATTTGATATCTTTATGGGTTACCAACTCATTACCCGTATTGAAGATGGTTTGTGATTGTCACAATGAAATTTTTTCGTTAAGCGCGTGTCGTCTTTAAACTAAACTGGAGTTAATATATCTGTGGAAGCTCTCTTAAGAGATTAAAGGGAAGGGGTTGGGGAACCCATATTCTGGTAGAGTTTATGTCAAGGAGGGATCAATTTTGTATGCTCAAGTAGAATTTAGAATGTAGAAAAGTTTAAACCATTTCATTTTCCAGTTCGCAGGTTCAGACCATTTCAATTTTTGTTTTAAAAAACAAAAGACAATAAAATGCATTGAGAGTCTTATGGCTCTGGATTCATGTCTTTACTCTTTTTCCACCTAGACGGTTAGAAGATCTGTACTGAATGTGCAGATTGGCGAGTACAATTTTTTTTTTGCTTGGTATGGCAGGGTTATGTTATTCTTTTCATGCTGCTTCAGGGGTCAACTCTTTACCACATCTTTTACATTTTTGGCAAATATCTCAATACCCGCTTATTTTCTTGGTTGGTCTATGGAGTGCCAGCCCTTTATGTCACTCTTAAACGCACCCCATTAAGGAGATTAAAAATGTTGTCGGGGAAATATTTACAAGAGAATCTTCATTAAATGAGAAAGGCAGAGAAATATTTCCCATGAAGAGGGGAAACAAGGAAAAGAAGGGAGTGGAAACCGCCGTCTCTTTGTTGACGGGTAGATGCAGTGAAGGAAGGGCGGACTAGTGTACATCCTACTGATTTTCGTATTCTAAATGTCGGTAAATTGTGCTTATGTAGACCATTTTCTATCCACACTGTGGGGCAATGTGTGTACATGTCCTGTCCCGGGGAATGTTTATATGAGACTACATCGAGCCACCATAGTTTTAGCAGGAGGATCCTTTTAAAAAAGCACTTGAATCTTTTGGTGTTTCCTTCGATGATGCAATGGTTGGATCTATCTGTCCTTGCCTATGGATCTTGTGGCCATTCATTTTGTGATATGAAGTGTTGATTTGATTAGTCCATGGATTACAGGTTTTTTCTCTTTTCAATGATTGAAAATTTTATCCCTCGGAAGGAAATAATTCTGCGGACATTGCTTCATCCTTTGTTAAAAAGAATCTGAAAGTATGCCCCTAAAGATTAAGTTATTAGGATAGCAACCTCATGAGCATATCGACTGTAGTTCATTTCATGTATTTGTTTTGAAGCTGCAATTTAGTTGAACAGAACATATATACGACTGCCGTTATATCTTGGCATGTGGCACACTGGTATCTTCAATGGCATCTCCATGAGGGGAGGTCAAGGATTTAATTAAACCGATGCTAATTGATGGCATTGGCAGTGTAGTATTGATGCTGTGTCTGCATGATCTACAATTGACTTCTTTACTTTTCTTTGGTAATCCAGATGGGGACTGCTGATGTTATTTTGGACCTTGTAAGTAGTGGGATAACATTAAAGGAAAATAACTTAAAAGAAATTGAAGGTGGGACAGTGTTGGAAAGTCAGGTGGGTAACATGTTTGCACTGGCAAGCTCGCCCTATGATCGTTTCTTCATTCTGTCTCTTTCAAACTTCCCTTAACTAGGGCTGAATGTCCTTCAGGCTGTTCTTGTGGCAAGCAGGAAGTCACTAATCCAACGGGAAGGTGTTCTTGGTGCAGCGCGTGAGATTCTTGAAAGATTGGAGGCACATCTTAAAGCAGGCCAGTTCAAGGTGTGTAGCTTATTGTATATATGTTGATGAACTTCCTGTCCAGCATCCGAACACACTTCCTGTTAGAGTTTACTACTATTAAGCTGCACCTGCTGTGGCCATCCCCTTTTACTCCTTACTATGTTTCTGAGTTGCATAAAATAGACACATCAGTGCACTCATCAAAAAACAAAATTTAAACGGGTGACTTATGGTTGTGCAAGTTTTCTGTCGAGGTGAATTTAGCAATGTCAATCGGATGTGACGTGGTTGGTACTCTGTGGACATAAGTATAACTTAAATCATTGTCAAGTATGACTTGTTCAACCTTTTCTTATTCAACAACTAAGTAGGAATTGCTGCAATAAAAATTTGGGAGAAATCACATAGGGGGAGTAGTGCAGAGGAAGTTGCTAAGCGAGTACTGCAGATACATACATGTTACCGACTCCTTTATCCAATTATCAAAATCAATGCTTTATAATCGGTATCAATATTTTTCACAGGTAACAGCAAACATGAGGGGGAGTAGTGCAGAGGAAGTTGCTAAGCGAGTACTCAGTCAACCATCACTCTCTGGTTTGCAGGTAATGCAGTGAGCCCTCTTTTCTTGTACTCCAAGTTGAGCCCCGGCTCGATTTGAAGCTTTTAAACTGTAGCTATCTTATTCTCAGGGTTTTTGATTCTCTTGTACTCATACACTATCAGGGACCTACCGTAAGTCCAGTCTTTCGTGAACGTAATGGAGAAGTGGTTGCAGACTACCATGCAATAGTCATTTGTGTTCCTGAAAAGGCACTGTATAGCTCTATGCAGCAGTTGAGAGCCGTAAGTCTTAATTTTGGAAATAGCCGGAGCTGCTTTGTGCAGAGACTTTTTGTTTCCTCCTGGTCACATCCTAATATGAAGTGAAGATACTTGCAACTATAGATTTTCGTTAATCGTAGCTTGATAACACTCCTGGGTGCCTTTTTAACACGTTGAAAGTTTTATCATGCAGATCGGGGGTAGTGGAGTTCTAGTATCTCCGTTGACTTACATTTTTGATGAAGAGACTCCCAGATGGAGCAACTTCTGTCCAAACTCGGGCTGTAGTTCTCGGTAGGCCAGTGCTCGGGTCGACTAGAAGCACCCATATTGGAGAACTAGCTTGTGGAGAAGATAGAGGTCGTGGTAGCCTTGCTGCATCTGTTCTTTTAGATTTGCGATTTCTTTTCCTCTAGATATTTTTTTTCCCTCTATGTGGTTTATAGCAATCGGTTTTAGAATATAAGGAAGTGTGGGAACATCCTAAAGTTTATTTTGTGACATTCTTTATAAGTGATTATGTCATTGATGACAATCGAGGTTGATGGCGATTCCACAACGTACTTTGGAAGATAAAAATACCTACATAAGTCGCTCGTGGCCCGTCGTTTAACGGAATCAGTAGCATTGCTATTACCCACACGAGTCAAATGAGTTAGGTGGCTTGGCTGTTTGATACGAGAGGAATGATTGAATTGTACAAACAACAGAAGATAAGCGACTAATGGTGTCACAAATGAAGACGTTTTCACACCCATCGATTTTGCTTGACGACGGCCTTTGCTATGGAAACGATGTTCAGAGCACAATGTTTGGCGGACAAATTCTCTCACTTTGCCCTTGATTCAACCGGTTGATCTCGAGTTTACAAAGCGCTAGGTTTTATGTTACGACCCAAAGAATTAACTTCGTATTTAGTAATTTTTCTGCTCAACTAGTCATCGGCAAATTAGCTGCACCGTACCAAATGATCATTACATGGGTGTTGGGGAGACCAAAAGGGCGAGGAATGATGCGAGTGGCAATTGAGGGTATTGAGTATTGTGATTTATGAAAAATCTTAAAAAATACCATAAATAAAATTATTCGACCACTGCCAAGATATTTACACATACATAATATGTGTGAAATAAGTTTATACGGACTTTCTTATTTTCTCATCATTCATGTGACTACTAGGGGTGTGCAATCAGACCGGGTATACCCTGTTCCCGGACCGGCCCACCCGGAAAACAGGGTCGGGAATCGGTTCCCATTGAAACCGCTCCGGGAACAGGTTCCCAAAATTCGAAACCGGTTTAAACCGGTCCGGGAACAGGGTCCGAGTGATTACCCACCCGAAAACCGGTTCCTAGACCGGTTTTGGAACCGGTTCTTAGATCGGTTTTGTAAGTAGAGGTCCAAAACATATTTTTTTCTTATGATTTCTATTTTTTCTCTCCCAATCACATGATATTTTTCCTCTTGGCTCTCTCAAACACGCATGGCACTTCTCCTTTGTCATTCATCTTCCTCACTTGCTTCCCTCCCTCACCGGCTCACTCTTGCACCGTCTGATGGACGGATGGTGTTTGTCGCCACCAAATTCTTGTGTATCACATGGATTGGCTCGCCTAATTTCTCTTTTGTATAAAGAGTTATGCTTGAATAAATGAGTAGCTTCATGTAGTAGTTGTGGGAATAAGATTAATATTAGACCTATGTTTGATGTTAATTCTTTGCCTTATGATTTTATTTATTATAATTAGCCCTATGGATCTTTAATTTTTCGTTTATTCCAAATGTTCATGTATTAATTTATTACCATTGCTTAATGTTTCAATATAAATTAAGAGGATTACGTTATTTTCTCGCTTATTAAAATAAAATTCAAAGTTGTATAAGATATCGGAAGATTGCAAAACAGGTTCCAATGGAAACAAGGTTGACCCTAGAACCGAATCGGAAAAACATGGTGGGTCGGGTACAGGGTCCAATACAAACAGGATCGGGTATAGGGTCTAGAAAAGAGGAACCGGTTATTACAGGGTCGGGTACAGGGTCCAGGTCTAGACCCTACCCATCCTGGACCCGATCACCCCTAGTGACTACGCATTGCTAATTTTGTGATAGTAGCTGCTATTAGGGGTGTCAAATGTCAATCCCATACAGCATGTGGACTCCTCGTCGGTTTCAAATGTCCACCATATACCAACATGTGGGCTTTCCAAGTAGTAATAGGCTGAATGGTCCTACTGGATACAAATATATCCATTTCTCCTGAATTATATATATATTTGTTATTACGCCTTTTTCTCCCTCTTTTTATGATCATTTTCTCAACCACTTCTTTGTCCTGATATGACCAGCAAAATCAAAACAAATTATAAACGGAAAAAATACTCCTCTTGTTCATGCGCATTTTTCGTGAACCTATGATTGGGAACGATAAAGCTCTAATGGATCTGGGAGATGATATCTGTGGTCGCCATGATTTCTCTGGTCGAAGGTCCTCATTCAGCATGGGCCAGAGACATAGTACATGACAACGATTGGACTCCGAAGAGCAACCAATTCATTATCGTAACTATGTTGCTCCCTCTCATTCGCTGCTCTTGTTCGTCCATTATCTAACTAGAACACGCTTTAATTTGGAAATATTTGTCCTGCTCTGATGAGTTTTATTGGGAATTTCAATACCTGATTTTGTCACAACTCTTCAATAGAAGAACATAACGAATTTAGGGAAGAAAATAAATTTTGACCCAATTCGCCCTAATTGGCATTTTTCTAGCAACTCAAATCAACAATATTGAAGTAATCATTTTATTAAAAAATCGGTATTCTAGTTATTGCTCAAAGAGTTTGAGTATCAAAGGAAGTGACTATGAAAGTTACGATAATTCTAAAATCATTTTCTCCATTTATGCACGTGTAAGGTTTTATCAGTAAAAATATTCATAATTTTTACTGAAAAAGACAAACGGATGTGTACGTGATTATCAATAAAACGTTAATTTCCCTTGTATTGTTGAACTTACGAAAAAATGCATGTATTAAACAAATATCATAATATGTTCGAAAAAAAAAGTTATTCAACTTTTAACTAATTTCTGATTTTTAACGGTCAACTATTAATGTGACACGTCAATTATCATTTATCACATAAAAATTATGATAGAAATATTAAAAAAAAAATCATATTAGAAAAGACATCTTAACAAAATCTTGTAACATGAAGGATCCTATTATAATATGCAAGCTTTCTCATCTATAACGCAAAGCAAACTCATTGCATCGTCATTTTAGATTACATTTTACTAATTATGAAATTTTCTTAGATACTTTAAAAAAATGACAATAAATATATATTTGCATTTCGAATGGTATAATCTCCATTTCGTATATATATTACCACCAAAGGGATCAGGTATGATGACTTTCACCTTAGATTGAAGCCTACAACATTTATTGCAATCAAAAGTAAAAATTAATTCTTTCAAGTTCCGTTCAGTGAATCGCATATAATTATTAATCTGATAACTTATATCTTATATGATGTTTGTGCTAACGATAAATTTGAATTGAAAAATCCCACCTAGAGGGTTTAGTGATGACAAGAAGACAAGGCTGAATCGAATTTGAAATTACGAGATATGCGGCGAGCGGTGAATTAGGGGGGAACAACCGAATTGGGAATCCTTTCATTATCTTATTCCACAAAAAAAAATAAAAAAATAAATCAAAATGACCAAACGAAACCTTGTGGGATGGACTATTTCTTTCATCTTCATTTCGATTTATTTACTTACAAACAATTATGGCAAGGCATAAAAGTTGCCATGGTACCATTTTGTCATGTTATGCCTAAACCACCTCATCCACACATAGCCAATAAGACTCAACCCCCGGCTATGGCCTCCATTATACAATCATAAATCTACTTTACAATTTAGTTACTACATTATTTTTTCGTAATTTTGACTAATTAAGAAAATGTAAGAATGGTGCCTGCGCTATGCTCGATCCCCAAACTAAGCATAGCCAAGAGGCTGTCCTTTGGTTCCAAGATAAGAAATCTTCCGATGGATTTCCATTCCAACCGATCTCCCTAATAATTTCGATTACAATTCTTGGTCTTCAACGAGAGAATTCTTCTCATTAATGATATCGAACCACAATTTTGGTGTTCAGCTATGCGTAGAGATGTCAAAATTTTAAATCCATATACAATGAGATGGATCACGTGTAAGTTAATTAAGTTTTAATAAATGAGTTGTTGATGGGTATGAATTGTATGTAATTTACATAGGTTGCAAATGGCATCTTTAAACTCATTTAACTTATAAATGTTATTAGTTGAGTCAACCCATTAGTGAGATATCATCTTCTTTAGCAGTTTTTATAATTTTTCTTTTTCTTGGAAAATTTCCTATTTTTAATAATTTTTTATTTTTTATTATATTATATTTTTCTTTCTTTCTTCCTTTTATTTTTTCTTCCCCAACGAACTCTGGTGGCCGATCCTCGCTGGTCACAAGCGACAATGCTGTTCGCCCAGATTTACCCGGATTTTCAAACAGGGGAGTAGATTCGATTGTGGAATATACACTTATGAAGGTAAAATACACGAGAAGTAGTTGGGTACGATGCCTACTTTAAGGCTCCAATCTTTTCGAGTGTGCCGTATCCGTAGAAAAAACGATCGATTAAATGACTAATGTGTGTCAATCTTTAAGACTTACTATTTAAGATAAAATAGAAGAGAATTGCATTAATTCCATTCCTTTCATAAAAAAATGTGGGATGTGACATTTTCAAAAAAATATTTTTCAAGAAGCTATTTTGCAGGAAAATAACCAAATTTTCTTATATTCGACTAAAATTTGAAACTAAACTCGAAAATTTTCCACGTGTGCTCATTTTCAGTGATTTTTTATTAGTTTATTTTTTTAAATTTATTTTTAAATTATTTATTTATTTTTCGTTTCCTTTTCTTTTTCTTTTAAAACTCCATTTTTTAAATATATATATAACATAAAAATAAAAGAAAATTTTGTTTGCGAAAGAAAGTGAGGTGGAAGAAGTTATGGAAAATATTTTCCACTTTTGAAAAGTAGAAAATATTTTTCCTACTTTTGATTGTATTTTTTCCAATAACATAAAACATTTTGCTTAACTAGTTCATTTTCTAGGAAATGAATATTGGAAAAATCCTAATAACATTTTTCTATAAATTATTTTTCATGAAACAGACGAAACTTTTGATACTAGACCGATGAGCACGAACACCATGCCTCGACTATTTCCGTATCAATGGATGGTTTCACAATCCTGAGGTAATTAATTATGACATGTACCTTCGACTAAAAATTTTCTGTTTTGCTTTGGCAAGAAAAGAGTTTAATGATGGCTAAGCATGAGATCACACGAGACCACTCCAACCATGAGTCGATGGATGTGAGGCCTCTTGCTGAATTAGTGGGGATGAGATTTTAATCCCATGTGGCTTGGACATAAATTGAAGTCCAACCTGGACAAACTAGGAGATGACGTGGCATATGGTTTAATTGATTCACCAATTTCCCTTATCTTCTCCTCGTCTTCGTCCTAACGTGACCAGCAAAATCAAAACAAATTGTAAATGAAAAAAAAAAAAATTTCCTCTCGCTCATTCGATGATGCATATTTCGTGAATCTACAATCGGGAACAATGAAGCTCCGACAAGTCTACTCGATAATCTTTGCCGTCACCATGACTTCTGGTGGACAATTCTCATTCAGCGAGGGCCGGAGACATGATGCACGGCGACGATTCGACTCCAAATAATCAATTCGTTTTAGTGACCATGTTGCTCCCTCTCTTTCACTGCTCTTTTTCGTCCTATTTTAACCAGAACATACTTAATTTGGAGATGTTTGTCCTCCTCTGCTCTTTACTGGGGATTTCAATACCTAATGTTGCCACAATTCCTCAATTGAAGAAGAAAACAAATTTAGGGTTCGAAGAAGAAAACAAATTTCGCCTCAATTCACCTAGTTGGTTAACTCAGAGTAATATTGCTTACTTCACTTTATCGACAAGCCATATTACACTATTCATATTAGAAAGTGACGACAAGCCATATTACACTATTCATATTAGAAAATTATCACGTAGGATTTTCCGATAACTCAAATTAGTAACAACACCTAAGTAATCATTTTATTACAAAAGTGGCACTCCAATAATTGCTCAAAAAGTTTTAATACTAAAGTAAGTAACTATGAAAGTTATGGTAATTTTAGAATCATTTTCCCCATTTATGCCTGTCATGACAAGGGTGAGGCTCTATCAGTAAAATATTCATAATTTTCACAACCCCCAAAAAAAAGGAACAGAAGTATATGTGATTATCAATGGAACTTTCATTTCCCTCGTGTTTGTTGAACTTACAAAAAATACATGTTTTGAGCACATATCATAATATATTCGAATAAAGCAATACGACACTAATTTCTGATTTTTAACGGTCAATTAATAATGTGACATGTCTATTTTCATTTGTATTGGTCATATTATATCATATCACATTAAAATTATGATATTCTTTTGATTTAGAAATTTAAAAAAAAAATCATATTAGACGAGATGTCTTTAACAAAATATCGTAGCATAAACGATCCTATTATAATATGTTAGCTTTCTCATCTATAGCACAGTGTAAACTCCTGGTATCATCATTTTAGATTACATTTTACTAATTATGAATTTGTCTACATACTTTTTTTTTAAATGACGATAAATACATATTCGTATTCCAAATAATATAATCTCAATTTCATATAAATAATTAATATTATCACCGGACGGATCGAGAATGATAACTTACACCTTAGATTGAAGCCTACAACATTTAGTGCCACCAAAGAGTATATGTTGACTCCTAAATTTTGGCGACCCGTTAGTCATTTATTGCATTAAAAAATTAGGGATTAATTTTATCCCTGAAAAAATAGTTAATTGCATAGCATATAGTTGTAGATGTATTTATTTTTAATTTGCATTTATATTTGGCCGGTGATGGATGGGTTCGAATTGATGGTTCAGAAACTTTAATTTGATAAGTCGGGCTAAGCCCACGAAGAGAGCAAATCGACCCAACCCCGTATCCTCGGGGAGATTTTACGAGTTTATCTTTGTAAGATTTCAATTCAAAAGCAAATATTGTGTTTGGAAAAGTAAATATTACGTTTGGAAAAGAAATCTTTATGGATATGGTTTTTGAAAATTAAAAAACCCTAATCCTTGGCCTATAAATAGGTTAATTTGCGTAGGGTTTTGGGGACACAGCCATTGATAGAGTCACGAAAGAGAATAGGGAGGTAAATGTCCCAGGGGAACATGAAGAAGCACGCCCACACCTCCCAAATCATAGCTGCAGGACCTTGCTTCCACGTTGCTTCAGTCTTTGTTTGACATTCCATCATCAGTCTCGGTTCTAAAATTGCTGCAGCGATTTCTCAGCCCAATAAAGAACCCAGCAATCCGGCGCATTCCAGTCCAGCACCGGCGTCATCTCCAATCTGCTGCAACTGCGGTTTAGCCACCGATTATTGTGCATGATTTCCTCCATCACCGAGAAACCGACTTATCCAAGTTGAGGGTTGAAGGCCGCGAGTCCAAGAGTCAAAGGAAGCCACAGCCGTGAGTCCATTAGAAAATTCCAAGAGATAAAAGACAACCGCAAGGAACGTGGAAAGCGGAGACTTCAGTTGGGGCAAGCAATCCGACATCCACGAATAGAGAAGAAGACCATTCTCGGTGATCCTCGAAACGTCGATCTTTGCCTCAAGTCACGAGCAGCTTCCCTGGTGCCATCGTAGCAGTGATCTTGCAGTCTTGCCACTGCAGCCGCAAGCCTATTTCCAACCATACAAGAAGGAACAAGTTCTCGGGACTCCTACACTTGCTTGTGGCCGTCCAAGTTCTCTCTGATGCCGAGCAAGCACTGGCGTTAATCTAAATACTTGCTCTTGATCTCAACAAGAAGTAACTCTTGCTGTACATTCCAGTGTTTTGTTCTTGGCAGGTCCTCCTTGTGTTGCGTGGGTTTTTGCTGAATTTTCAAAGAAGAACACTGATCCAGTGCCTCGGTTTGCGAGTTTTGTTGCGTTGTCTATCAAGTTTCTGTTTTGCTAGTTCTCCCCACCACACACGGCCACCATTGGAGGAGAGCCATCATACAGAGGAGACGAGAGTGGAAAAAAGTGGTATGGGTCCACCGGTCAATTAGTCAATAGAAGGAGAGAGGAGGTTGTCCTCTTCCAGCATCCCTCGACGTCACCGCAGCCCCACCGCTGACTTCGTAGCTGCTGTCCTCCGCCCATGGCTACCCGTCCCCGCATCTAGCCCAGCACTACCACGCACCGCCATCACCCGTTGAGCGGATTCCGTTCGGTTCGAATTTGGTAGCATTTATTTGCGAAATTAGGTAATTATTTTATCTAAATTTAATTTGGATATTTTATTGCCTAATAAATGCTTTTTAATATCTTACGTGCATATTTGAATTATTGGCATATTCCCAATTAGGGTTTATTGCCCAATTCGCAACCGCACGAATTTTTATTCCATTTATAAGGCTTTAGATGAAATAATTATTCACGCGGGAGTAAAATTGTTATCTTGATCTTTAAGGTTTAAGATCAATTTATCGATTTTATTAGCAAAATAATCAAGTTCGAATTTAAATTCGAATGGTGGATAACATTTTTGATGACCATGGATGATTTAGTGTTTATTTCTTAATTGTTCTATTTATCCTAAAAATACAAAAAATTGCATTTGTATTCCATGTAGATTGATTGCATGATAGGTTAGTTATTTTTTTTAAATGCATGTTTAGAAGATATCTAGGATAGATAATATCTTACTTTAGTTAGATTTTTATTTTTAGCTTTTTCATTAAAAAAATAAAATACAAAAATACAAAAAAAAAAAAATCATGCAAATGTCATGTAGGATTAGATTCATGAAATGCCTGTCATTTTGTGATTATTGCTAGGTTCATTTAATTAGGAATTGCTCGTCATTAGAATGAGTTCATTTGGTTAATTTAGATTGCATATTTAACCATTAGACAATTTTAATTTCGAATTTCATAAAAAATACAAAAATTGTCTTAGGATAAATTAATTCATTCTCTAGGATAGATTGCATACATATGTCATATAGTTAGGTCATATTGCCATGTCATATCATTTTATGTTAGATTAGCAACATTGCATTGCATATAAATTAGATTCTCATTAAATAAGTGAAAATAAAAAGAAATTGCGTTTTAATTAGAAATCATATCTAGGATTGTTGATGTGAATTCTGATCTAAGCACGTAGATGCATTCGTTGCTATAAGGTAAGTCTCGTAAGGAGCCAACGCCACAAAGGCATAGTTGTAGCCCATAACTTCAGTGGCCAAAAGCTAAGGATGAGAAGCGAGGGCGAGGTCGTGCTTGGTGTAACATTCTTTGGCTATCTTGGAACTGCTAACAACTATGGCTGGGAAAAAGCCGAGCCTGACGGTGAAGAATGACCTGTACTCGTGGCTGGGAAAAAGCCGAGCCTGACGGTGAAGAATGACCTGTACTCGTTTGCCATGAACGCGAAGGTCCTGTGAGGAAGACGGGATTTTGCTAGTATGAGCAAATGCCCTACGACAGGCCATGCACCTGCAACTTCTAGTGGTGTTTGAGCTTGCAACATAAGCTTTTGAATCGTACATGGATTGATAGGATGACGATGACTAGGATCACTCCATACAAGGGGCTGAAGTTCAGGTCTTGAAGTAGAGAGTCCATTTGCAATAGGTTCATCATTGAGTTGTGTTAGTATTTTTTAAAGAACAACATATGACTTATACACATTCCCCTCCTAGGATTATTGATTACTTCCGTAAAGTATAATTAATTACAGATTAGGCTCCAATTGTGCTTAAGAAGTCACTGCCTCGGAGGATTGTTAATTACTTCCTGAGTGTCTTGAGGAAAGCACATCCCATGTGCTATGAAAAAAAAAAAATTGCTACGGAAGTAGGAGTAACTAGAATGGCATTCTAGAGAGCTCGGGGACCAACAAAAGATGCTTTGTAATTCATCGTAAAAGGAGAAGAATTGGTCGATAGGCTTTCGGTACTACTTTTCAGAAAAGCTATCGGTTGAGGCTGTCAAGGGAGAGACGTCCGGGGTGAGAGAAAAAAGGTAACAAAGATGGAGAGGGGGTGAAAGAGAGTAACAGAGACCGGTAAAGGAGGGAGGAGAGAGATGACTTTGGGACACTGGTATAATGAGTTCATCTCAACCACTTCGGTGCTACTTTAAGGCGGTTTCTCCTACACCTCGAACGGTTATTTCTTTGCACTAACTATTCCATTATCCCATAACCGTCCCATGCAGTTATTCTTGAGTGATGTCCCATGATCTATTTTCAAAAGATTTGCTCGTAACTGCTCGTCTTCTGAAGGAAGACTACCTCAATTCTACGAAGCTATGTGCATTCTCTTCTTCCATTGGTACCACCGTAATTGGAGGAGAGGTCATGGTCATAATAAGTGAGCCCATCTGTACCTTTTGTCTCTAGCTTTTCCCTGATTCCCTACCCATCCAAAGAAAGAAAAAGTAGCAATCTCGACCGATACTGAACGCAGATGATTCACCTCACCCCGGTCATAGTGTAGATTACTTCAAATAGTGTGGGATTTCACGACATAGGAGTGCAAGGAGACAAGGTAAGAAAACTTCCATCAGATAGTCTGTAATGGGAAGAGAGGAGGCACGCTGTCTGCAATGGGAAGAGAGGTGTTTGGTCTACCGATTACACAGTTGAACAAGCATGACCCTTTTTGTAGCCCTCTATCACGGCCTTTCTTCAGCAACTATCCTTGACTTTTTTCTTCTTCTTTTCGGAGATCTTTTTGTTGTTTTTTCTGCTGTATATTCCTTGTACCTGTTGCCTACGTCAAAGTAACCGACTTAGACCAAATCATCTAGAGACCTCTCGAACGTGAAGTAAACTTGCTGCTCATCTGGACTACTCTAAAAAAAGTCTGCAAAAATGGGTCACCCATTTAACACCTTCTACAATTCAAAGTACCTTGAATTAAACTTACTCTCTTAATGAAAATTAGCCAATTTAAGGTACAAATGAGAAAATGGATAATTGCAATATGAAAATTGTGCAATGGCGACTGATATGATTCATTTTCCATTTTGGTCAACCTGGGCAATGTATTCTTAAACTTCAAATAAGTCATGAAGAAAGTATGTAACAAAGTCATTTCATGTCTTAACTTGTTTTGCAACATAATTTTCGAGCTTAGTGTAGGAAATGAGAACTTCATGGATCAATGTTTGCAATGCCAAGATGATATGATGTCATTCCCTGTTATTTTTCAGCCAATATTGGGGCAGAGAGTGAGGCAAAAATTGAGTGAAGGATGAAAGGTAATCATTGTAACCTTTTTTCATTGATACTTTTGCGAATATTGTGCCTTCAAGTAGGATATCATCTATAAGGATTATCATTCATGGTACTGTACAGATGGCTGTACCATAATTGTCTCTTTGGGTGTTAAAACCTTTTCTTTTCTTCTTTGATCATGGTTGTAATTACTATCCATTCCTTGTTATTAATTCATGTTTCATATTGATTCCTTTTGAAGAAATTTGCTCTGATATCATGAAAGAATAAAGTGTTTGATTATTGACCTCAACTACAATTGTTGAGATGATTTTTCATTATATATAGATCTTACAAATGTTACACTTCGTGAGGAAATAATATAACAATGAAAATTAATAAATGAAGAGATCATTATATTATAAGAGTTGTCAATCCCTTGATTCTAGCATCTCCAATAATCATCATGTGATTTCGATTTCTATCTCCAGTTTCTTCTTCCTTGCTTGATAAATCAATGCCTTTACCTGGATGACTCAATTGGGGACCCTCCCAAATGTATATGCCGCCAGCAAAAACAGAGTCATCAGGCATACCCATGCCTCGATCACCACTTTAGTATTGTACCCCAAATCCTCGAGCACTGTGGCTCTTATCACGTGGGCATTAGTTGGAGTTGAAGATAGTACTGAGATGCAAATGAGTGGCCTTGTGATCGACATGGAGATTCCTCTCCTTGAGGGGAGGTCACTAAGCAACAACAACAGGGCGCCAAAGGAAGAAAGTAACGCCGTCGTGTTAATCGCAAATGCGAAACTTAGGGCGGGTCGTGGATCGACGCTAACCTTCCATGCATCTCAGTGTGGTGAGATGCATCTCAGTACTATCTTTTGCATGTCGATCACAAGGGCACTCATTTGCATCTCAGTACTATATTCTGCTCTAACTAATGCCTGTGTGATAAGAGCCACAGTGCCCGGGGATTTGGGGTACAATACTGAAGTGGTGATTGACGCATGGGTATGCCTGATGACTCTGTTTTTGCTGGCGGCATATACATTTGGGAGGGTCCCTAATTGAGTCATCCGGGTAAAGGCATTGATTTATCAAGCAAGGAAGAAGAAACTGGATATAGAAATCGAAATCACATGATGATTATTGGAGATGCTAGAATAATGGGATTGACAATTTTTATAATATAATGATCTCTTCATTTATTAATTTTCATTGTTATATTATTTCCTTACGAAGTGTAACATTTGTAAGATCTATATATAATGAAAAATCATCTCAACAATTGTAGTTGAGGTCAATAATCAAACACTTTATTCTTTCATGATATCAAAGCAAATTTCTTCAAAAGGAATCAATATGAAACATGAATTAATAACAAGAAATGGATAGTAATTACAACCATGATCAAAGAAGAAAAGAAAAGGCTTTAAGACTCAAAGAGACAATTATGGTACAGCCATCTGTACAGTACCATGAATGATAATCCTTATAGATGATATCCTACTTCAAGGCACAATATTTGCAAAGTATCAATGAAAAAAGGTTACAGTGATTACCTTTCATCCTTCGCTCAATTTTTGCCTCACTCTCTGCCCCAATATTGGCTGAAAATAACGGGGAATGACATCATATCATCTTGGCATTGCAAACATTGATCCATGAAGTTCTCATTTCCTACACTAAGCTCGAAAATTATGTTGCAAAACAAGTTAAGACATGCAATGACTTTGTTACATACTTTCTTCATGACTTATTTGAAGTTTAGGAATCCATTGCACAGGTTGACCGGAATGGAAAATGAACCATATCAATCGCCATTGCACAATTTTCATATTGCAATTATCCATTTTCTCATTTGTACCTTTAATTGGCTAATTTTCATTAAGAGAGTAAGTTTAATTCAAGGTACTTTGAATTGTAGAAGGTGTTAAATGGGTGACCCATTTTTGCAGACTTTTTCTAGAGTAGTTTAAGTCGGTTACTTTGACGTAGGCAACAGGTACGAGGAATATATAGCAGAAAAAACAACAAAAAGATCTCCGAAAAGAAGAAGAAGAAAGGCCGTGATAGAGGGCTACAAAAAGGCTCATGCTTGTTCAACTGTATAATCGGTAGACCAAACACCTCTCTTCCCATTGCAGACAGAGTGCCTCCTCTCTTCCCATTACTGATTATCTATGGAAGCTTTCTTACCTTGTCTCCTTGTGCTCCTATGTCGTGAAATCCCACACATATACACACTCATTCATTTACGCCAAAGACCAACAAAAAGGTTTGTCCGTCACAATTTGTCGGGCTTTTGGAAATCTTCATCCAAAAGTCCTGCACGAATGGCCGACAATTATCAGTTAGCTTCGCACGTCACTATTTGAAGCAATCTACACTATGACAGGGCTGAGGTGAATCATTTACGTTTAGTATCGGTCGAGGTTGCTACTTTTTTCTTTTTTTTTGGATGGGTAGGGAATCAGGGAAAAGCTAGAGACAAAAGGTACAGATGGGCTCACTTATTATGACGATGACCTCTCCTCCAATTACGGCGGTACCAATGAAAGAAGAGAATGCACATAGCTTCGTAGAATTGAGGTAGTCTTCCTTTGGAAGACGAGCAGATTTTTGAAAATAGATCGTGGGACATCACTCAAGAATAACTGCATGGACGGTTATGGGATAATGGAATAGTTAGTGCAAAGAAATAACCGTTCGAGGCGTAGGAGAAACCGCCTGAAAGTAGCATTGAAGTGGTTGAGATGAACTCATTATACTAGTGTCCCAAAGTCCTCTCCTCTCTCTCCTCCCTCCTTTACCGGTCTCTGATACTCTCTTTCACCCTCTCTCCGTCTCCGTTACCTTTTTTCTCTCACTCCGGACGTCTCTCCCTTGACAGCCTCAACCGACGGCTTTTTCTGGAAAGTAGTACTGAAAGCCTATCGACCCATTCTCCTCCTTTTACGATGAATTACGAAGCATCTTTTGTTGGTCCCCGAGTTCTCTAGAACGCCATTCCAGTTACTCCTACTTCCGTAGCAATTTTTTTTTTTCATAGCACGTGGGATGTGCTTTCCTCAAGGCACTCAGGAAGTAATTAACAATCCTCTGAGGCAGTGACTTCCTAAGCACAATTGGAGCCTAATCTGTAATTAATTATTCTTTATGGAAGTAATCAATAATCCTAGGAGAAGGAAAGTGTATAAGTCATATGATGTTCTTTAAAAAATACTAACACAACTCAATGATGAACCTATTGCAAATGGACTCTCTACTTCAAGACCTGAACTTCAGCCACTTGTATGGAGTGATCCTAGTCATCGTCATCCTATCAATCCATGTACGTTTCAAAAACTTATGTCGCAAGCTCAAACACCACCAGAAGTTGTAGGTGCATGGCCCGTCGTAGGGCATTTGCCCCATACTAGCAAAATCCCGTCTTCCTCACAGGACCTTCGCGTCCATGGTAGACGAATACGGGTCATTCTTCACCATCAGGCTTGGCTTTTTCCCAGCCATAGTGGTTAGCAGTTCCAAGATAGCCAAAGAATGTTACACCAAGCATGACCTCGCCCTCGCGTCTCATCCTTAGCTTTTGGCCACTAAAGTTATGGGCAACAACTATGCCTTTGTGGCGTTGCTTCCTTACTTTGGAACTGCTCTCTATCTAGGGGATTTAGGTGTTTTGATTAAGGATTTAGATCCCATGAGATTCAAAACTTTCAGTCTACTTGCCATCTGCAAATTAGCAACTAGCTTAATACTGTTTGGACTTGTATGCATTGTAAATTAGTTGTATGCATTGTAAATTAGGTGCATGTCATCTATGTTGGGAAAATATGGCTTCGAATAGGGTAGAACAATGAAGACGGATCTTTTGAGTACTCGAGTCGGACTTTGAGGCGTGATATCACTTTCTTTAAGGATTTATTTGCCCCACAAAGTTGCTAATGGTCACCGGCAAAATATCCTCCAGGATACAACAAAGTCTCAATTTGAGAATACTAGATAGCAATTCTAGTATTTCTCCAGGATCTCTCTAGGAAACAATTGAAAGAATGGCTGTCGTTTTTTTTTTTTTTCAGAAAGAAGACTCGAAAAGATGAAAAAAGATCACACTCTTTCTTTCTCAATCTGACAAGTATATATAAACTAGTCTTAAAAAAACGAAGACAACTCTTCGTGAAAAGTTGCGAAATGAACAAACACATTCTTTCGAAATTTGTTCAAATGAACAAAGGTGTCTATTTGTAAGAAGTTAAAACCGAACCAATGCAACCCTTCGGGAAAGGTTGCAAACCGAACGGGTATCATATGCAAATGAAAAGACACAAATAAATTCGGAATAATAATTAATAATTAATTATTTAATTATTTAATAAATAAAATTTCGAATTTTCATTTTATATTTTATTTTCGAAAATTCTCAAAACAAAAATAAAATAAATAATAGAGGGATTAGTGCTAATTAAACCACGGACGCCCAAGCGTGAAAAGTGCTAAGTGCGGCTAATAATCGCGCACCCGCACGCGGGTATGGTGGGGTCTAGCCCCACCCAATCATTACTTTAAATATACAAAATAAATCCTACACTTTTAAACTGGTTTACTTCTTCCCACCTTTCCCATGTGGGACAAGGTAAAAAGCACTCATTTTTGTTTTAACAAACAAAACTCTAACAATCCCCCACTTTGTTTGTAAAATAAAGATTTCAAAAAAAAAAAAAAATTAATTAAAAACCGTACAGTCAAAATTTCAGTAAGATTAATATACATACATAAAGGTCTCTTTCGAGTTAAACCTTTACTTAGTGCAAGTACATCAAAGCTATATCAAAGTGACAAGTAGCTCGGCTTTAAACTTCTACTTTTATGTAATAGAACCGGACATACCGCACATACACTAACCTCTTGTTTTAGCGAGAAGTTCTATATTACTCCGCACTATTATGGCCTTGTGCTTGATCCTGTAACTAGTGATGTTCTAGAAAAAGGTCGGGTTACCATTATTGGTGATTTTAATTAAAGGGTTTCAGCCCCATTTCTTGTGAGGTCATTATTATTATATGTCTTGGTAAAGTCTTTGTCAAAGGATCGGCAAGATTATTACTTGACCTCACATAGACAATTGTTATGGTACCATCTTTAATCAATTGTCTCACATATTCATGTCTTAGACTAATATGTCTAGACTTACCATTATAGTTGCTATTATAGGCTCTTGCCAAAGTAGCCTGACTATCACAGTGGATAGAAATAGGAGGCATAGGATTATGCCATAATTTGATATCCAACAACAAATTCCTAATCCATTCGGCCTCTTTCCCAGTTGCCGCTAAGGCAATAAATTCATATTCCATTGTTGAGTGAGTTATACATGTCTGTTTCTTGCTTGCCCAAGATACAGCACCTCCAGCTATTGTGAAAATCCATCCAGAAGTGGAACGCTCATCTCCCACACTTGTAATCCAACTAGCATCGGTGTATCCTTCTAATACAACCGGATAATTATTATAGAACAATCCTAAATTTTTAGTTCTCTTAAGATAACCAAAAATTCTGGTAATAGCTCTCCAATGTTCTATACTTGGATTACTAGTGTACCTACTCAACTTGCATACAAAATAAGCAATATCAGGTCTAGTACAATGCATCCCATACATTAAAGACCCTATAGCACTCGCATATTCTAATTGTGCCACCGCTCTACCAGTATTGTGATTCAATTTAATACTGGAATCAAATGGAGTACTTATTTCCTTGAAACCAAGATGTTGAAATTTATTTAATAATTTTTCAACATAACTACATTGGCTTAAAGAGTAACCCCCACTATGTTTCAATCAGAAGAACAGTAACATGACATATGGATAGTTACCGCCCCTAATGTTCCGGGAACATGCATATTAGACATTTCTCTAAGAATCATCTATTTGCAGCTCTTGCTCTGTGGCCTAACAATTAAAATCACCAACCCATGTAACCACCTGCCAATCACACAATCACGATGTTACTACCTTAATACATGGTTACTGTCCTTTTTCGTTTGCCAAAATATGACAATGTGAGACCCTTGTGTAAAAAAAAAAAAACTTGAGTCAGCCAGTCTTGTTTCTTGAGCTATGCCAAAGGAAAAAAAATTAAAGCAAGTGAGAGCTTCTACGGTCAACATCTCAAAATTGGTCTAATTTCTGCATCATACCCTTCGCTAGCGCATTCACTATATAGAAGCTCCAATTTCGCCCTACAGTTAGACCTACATTTAAAAAAAACAATCATGTCAAGAGCTCAACAACTTTTTCTTCCCAGAATATCCCTCTTCCTTCATCGAGAATTCATTCTTAATCTGGTAGAATGAGTGAAGCCGAAATGCTAACCACATTAGCCCCATGAATAGGCCTATCTTAGTTTAAGTTTCTAATGGTAAAGAGACCACAAAGCCTTGAAGAAAAACTATCAGTTGCCATGGAACAAGAGTGCTCTCTTTAATCTCATCATTTCAAAAACAAATCTAACCTTCACACGTCCCATGTAAAATATGAATCTGCGAGGGAAATGGCAATGTGGATTCAACAAGTGAAGACCACATTCAAGTGAACTCAACACCAAGATGCCAATGACTTCAAATTGACGCACTACAATACCAACACCATAGACCTCACAATCCCTCCATTGAACTATAAATCGGGATCAAGAAGTCTTAAAAGGAAGCAAACTGGTAGAGTGTTGAGGAAAAAAATCCCCTCACCTGCTACCAACATCTGTTTAGTAGCAGATTTTGATATTGAGTCATGCTTCCCCCTATCAAACGAGTCACAACGCTATCCTAAACAAAATGGACCTCTTACGAAATCAAATCTTATATTTTGGCCAGACAATCTTAATACAACAGGTCAAGATATGCTAAAAATAGCAACTAAACCCCCTACAATGCCCAAGAAACAACACCCCGCCTCAGATATTGATGATCAGATGAAAATTCGTCCCGTCAATAATTGCTTTTTATAATTCAGAAAAGTAGGGTAAAGGGTATCACAGCACCGCTCCATTCTTTAAAGAAACAATTTTCTTACCCTTGCTTCTCTGTCTAAATTTGTCCAATCTATCATCAAGTGAAGAGCCACTATACCATACTTTTTTTGTGAAAATAATGATATATAGAACCCAACTAAACACTGTTAGATCAATCACCGCCACTCTCTCTCTAGATTATTCTTCCCCTTGACAAGTTCTGCCCTCTCTCTCCCTAGAATTTTCTGGTGAAGGCTACAAGACTCTAGGCTGTTTGCGGTAGGTAAAGCTTGTGGCTGTAAATTATCCAACATGAAAAATAAAAGCAAAAATCTCTCGTGTTAGAGATAATTTGTCGAGAGAGTCGGTGGATGATGGCAATAAATAGCCTAGCCTTGAGTTCACGCCTCAAATAAAAGAATAGGGATCTTGTGTAGTGAGTGGGTCTTCAAATGTGGTGTGTAGAGTGTGCTGAGCATGTGTGAGAAGTGAGTGATAGCGGTGCATGTAGCGTGTTTAGTGAGTGGCATGATTGGCGTGAGAGTCCATCGTGTGTTTAGCAAGAGTGTTGTGTTTAAGTGTTTTTGTGATATAAAGAGTGTTTATTTTAGTCACACTTTTGCAACTCTATAAGTGATATCAGAGCTATGCCACGCAACTTAACAAACACATCAAACCAACCAAAGATCTTTCTATTTCAGTTTAATATGGATAAATGTCAAAAGCCTCCTTCTGACATGCAATATTCATAGCTGGTCAAGGATATTGTTATGTGAACTGAAGAGCAGATGTACGCAAGTTTGTCTGCTAAAACGAAATATGAGCTTCTGATGCTGTAGCTTTTGGGTTCTAAAGTAATATGTACATGTCCAGAAAAAAAAAGAGGTTCACATCAACTGAAGCACATATCAAATATACACTCACATCATGGCACTTGCACACGTCACTAATCAAAAACTATCATCAATACCAAAATCATTCTTCCGTGCACATTTAAAATTTCTAAGAAGGCTACCTTTTCCTGCAAGCACATATGGATGGGCATGATGCAAGTTGTAGATTCATCTCTCCTTAGTGTGGGTCAATAAAGCAGTTGAAAGATGGCTACACGACAAATTTATGCTTCATGAGACTGATTGGGAAGGGTTCTACTTCCGGTCCCTTACCTTTGTTGTCTATAACTCCATCCTCGATCAGCTTTGGAATATGAAGTGTCAAGGCCAGAGTTGACACCGAGGCTGGCCAAAACCCAGCTCGCTCGATTCCCATCCTTTCCGCTACTTCCAGCGCCCATCCGGCAATCAGGTCACCAATCATGAAGTTGATCTGCTCGTCTTCATTGCCTTTTGACTGCTGCTTCACTTGTTCAATCAACTCCTGCAAATGACCAGGCATCACCCTTAATACGCTATCCAGAATCTTAGTTGGGTCCTTCCGCTCCTCGTCAGTTTCGAGCCCATCCGGATTGTGACAAACGTAATCCTATGTGATTCGTCGTCCAATCCAGGGTTTGCAGCCGTCACTTGTGCGTGAATGGACTCTGTGTTCACAAACGTCACCTTGACTCCATAGTCAGCAATACAGTGTGAGAGTTTCAGGAGAGGAGTGACATGACCTTGTGCAGGAAATGGTATAACCAGGACATGTTTTAACTTCGCCGTGGTTGACATAGAACGAGGGACAGTTCCTTAGCACACCTTATATTGGCTAATTAAGCTCGGACTCTATTCATGACGATGCGATTCAGAGGGACTTTTGCTCTTGGCTTTGTAGTTTTATCTTTGCCTTTTGCAGGCGATCGGCACATACAGGCATGAAAGGGATAGAGCAGAAGCTGTGGTGGGAACAAAGATAATACGCAACCGGTTATCAATTTGTCTCTGGCTTGTGCTCTCATGTCTGTGTTTCTTAGCAACTAGTGCAGGCTTTCTCTAGTTAGTGGTCGTCCCTCGTGCTGTTGTCATATTCGAAGAAAAGCAAATGTGCTGGAAAGATGCTGATGCCTTAAGAGTTCATGAAACTCAAGCGAGTGTAAATGAAAAGTGAGATACAAGCACATTGATTCTTCAATGTCTTATGTTTTTGTTTTTTCCTTAGTTTCTTGCTTGTCTAGTTTCCCATGTATTAACTCCACGCTTGCCGTTAGATTTAATTTGATTTATATCGTGACGTGGGGGAGCATCAAACATGATGGATGGGTGAAGCATTTAATGGCCTAAGAAATATACAGTCTCATTATGCCTATTGGACTTTTCAACCGGGAGAAGTGCCAAAAAAGTCTTAAACCTTTTGGCTTTGTGTCGATTTAGTCCAAAACTTTTTTTTTTGTGCCAATTTAGTCTTAAACATTTTTATGTTGTGCCAATTTAGTCCTTTCCAGCCAAAATTGGCCGAATTTTATTGACTGGACGCCGGTCGACTGATGTGGCCTGATCGGCGCTGACGTTGACAACTTTTAGTTATATTTTTATATTTTTATTTTTATTAATTTTTTCTTCTCATCTTCTTCCTCTAGCCAATCGTCGGAGCTCAGCAACAAGCCAGAGGCGACGGCTGGCGAGGTCGAGGTCGACCTCGTCGGCCACCTTGCCAGTAGCCGCGAGGGCGGCCGCGCCCGCTCGGCGCAAGGCCGCCCTCGAGGCCGAGCTGGTGAGGCTCGCCCTCGCCAACCATGGGCGAGCCTCACTGTCCAGGCCTCGAGAGCGGCCTCGCGTTGGGCGGGCAAGGCTCACCCTCGCTAGATCTGGCGAGCGCGAGGGTCGACCCTCGCCAAATCCAGCGAGAATGAGCCTCGCCCACCCGGCGCAAGGCCGCCCTCGAGGCCTGGGCGACAAGGCCGAGCTGGCGAGGCTCGCCCTCGCCAACCATGGGCGAGCCTCGCCGCCCAGGCCTCGAGGGTAGCCTCACGGCCGCGGCCACTAGCGAGGTGGCCGACAAGGTTGACCTCGACCTCGCCGTCCGTCGCCTCTAGCCGATCGCCAAGCTCCAGCGACCGGCTAGAGGTAGAAGATGAGAAGAAAAAAATAAATAATAAATAATAAATAAAAATTCAAAAATATTAAAATATTATTAAAAGTTGTCTACGTCAGCGTCGATCAGGCCACGTCAGCCAGCCGGCGTCCAGTCAGCAAAATCCGACCAATTTTGTCCGGAAATGACTAAATTGGCACAACATAAAAATGTTTAGGACTAAATCGGCATAAAAAAAAAGGTTTAGGATTAAATCAGCACAAAGCAAAAAGGTGTAGGACTTTTTTGGCACTTCTCCCGTGGAAGCACCGTAAGTCATTAACTTGAGTATAGCAAATCAATCAGCATTAGATATATAAAGTCATGTTCTCATCATCGGTCTAATATCTCTGTAAGAGACTTTCTCCTAACCCGCACTTGAGAGTGATGAAGCTGTGGTTTTTGTGGATGGTTTGCTTACATTGTGGGGGTAAATGAGGGGTGCTCCTTGCCTCCTCTAGTCTGCATGCATATTCTAAATTTTCTCCTTCTACAGCTGGAAATTCTTTTGAGGGACTATTATGAAAACAAATTGGCTGATTCAGGAAGAATGTTATCTGATGAAACTCAAATGCTACCAGTGTTTTTGGTCTATAGCTTGTTTTCTAGTATGTATTAGCTATGCAAGGCGTTGAAAAACCTGACGAACAATTATGAAAACAACCCGTATTGCTTGGTAATTTCAGTTCTCAGTTTGTTGTTTTTCCCTTATCAATCATGAAAATTGATTGGATAGAATTACAACACCTCTTTTGCACATGATGTGCAGAAAAGGAACATTAGCAGAAAGTAAATAGGGTGGAAAGATCAGAGAATCGAGAAAACAAGAAACCGAACAAAACAGTGGCACCACTCAAAATATGGTAATTTGCTTTTGGGGATGAACTGGTAATTGTCTCGAAGAATCTTCTAATTAATTCCTATGCGAGGTCCTTTTGATGGAAACCCGGGATAGATGTTTGTAATTTTTCATCAATACATCATCTTTTATCTACCCAGCTTTTCAACGATTCTTTTAGTGATTTTGTACGGATTTCTTGAACTGTCTGGTTGTTGTAATGGTTTTGACAGAGAAAATTCAGCTATCAGTGATCTTATGCCTGGCTTCCGAAAATGGTGATTTTGATGGAATTCCGAGAATGGTAATTAATTCTTATCAGTTGAGTCCTTTTGTGGCAAAACTAGGTTCTTTTCTTGTTAGCATTTCGTGTTGATTTCCCCATTATTATTATTATTATTTTTTTATGAATCATAAAAACTTTTAACTTTTTTTTTAATTTATTAAAGGTTTCTCAATTAAAAACGATGTTTGCTTATGCCAAATAGTAAGGTTTGTTGAACATCATTGTCATTGATACATAATGGTTGCGTGTCTAAGTGCTAATTATATATATATTGTAATTTATTGCTTAATGATTCAGCTGTAAGTTATATCGTCAGAACATATATCACCTTACGACTAACCAAAGTAGCACAATTTAAAAACAATAGGGGTTCTTTTTCATTTGTTGTAGGTAATTTTAGCGGATGCAAGAACATTGGGATGAAGAAGTTTTACCTCTTCGAACTAAACCAACTGAAACATTACCTCCCTAAAGAAGTAGCTCTTTTGCAAATACCATGAAGTTTTCTCATAATTTCAACTCCAGTAATCCAATTAACTTATAGCCGCATAACACTGAAAAAAATTGTCAAAGACTTTTTCTTCTTAAAAGCTGATCCGATGTTCTTTACAATCTTGATGAGTTTTCCTGGTCTATTCATCAGAAGCCCGAATGCTGCAGCAAGTTCTGCACTGTGTTAGAACAAGAAATCCCTTTTCTGATGTTCTCCAACTTCATGAAGAACGAAACTTGTGTCAGGCACATACCCAGCTCTCCAGCAATCTGAAATTAGAATATCCAACCCACTATAGATGTTCTTGGCTTGTAAAATGATGTAGTCTCATTCTGATGCATGACCCAACTCTGTGAAGGCTGTTTCTGAAACCCTTTCACCCTCATTTTTTTCGTCACTGTTTCAGAACGATGCCATCTTCCAGATGCAGAGTACAGAGTTGCAACAAGCACATAGGTGGAAGGATCTTGCGGTTCCATCAAAAGTAAATGCTTTATAAATCTTTTAACGATAATTGCATTGGATTGGACTCTACATCCGTCAAGCAAAGCTTGCTAGACTAAAGCCTCTGGTTCAAATGGCATATTGCTGATTATTTTCTCTGCAAGCTCAAGAAGTCCCCAGAATCCTAAAATACCCACAAAGGCTGCTGCATAATGCTCCTGTGAAGGTTTTATATTAATTTCTGTTCGCATGGATGCAAAGAATCCACAACGTTCATCAACTAAACACATTTTAGTATATTTATAAGCTGATATAACTAAAAAGATTCTGCCAGGCTTTATCCCTGCATCCTGTAAGTTTGAACAGACGGTGAGGGCATCATCTCCCCGATGTATAATGAACCACGCACGCAATCAGGCCATTCGATGAAACCACATCATGTGCAGGCATATTGTTAAAGACATTTTTAGCAGCATTAATATTCCAACACTTTGAGTACGCACTGATCAATGCATTTGCTATCTCTAAATCTGAAAATAATCCAGATTTAAGAGCATGACAGTGAATCTGCTCACCCATCTTATCTGACCCTAAAGTTCCACAAACACAGAGAATTGAAATTGATGCAACTTCATCATGCTCCGGCTCCCTCCTTCTACTTTACAACGGCAAAATAGCGATATTGCCTCATCCGGCAGCCCATTACATTGATACCCACATATCATGGAAGCGTTAATGATAGAGCTATCTCACTCAAAAGCCCACCGTTTGAACATCTTTCCGGCATCCACCATCCTCCCACAGCGAGTTCATGTATCAAGCAAAGCTGCTTCCACATAAGCATCTGCCAGGAGGTCACACTTGGTAATAAACCCTTGCAACTGTTCACCAAGTTTCCCTGACCCCAAGCAACCCACACGGCTTAGTAACAGTAGTCAAGGTGTAGTCAGTCAACTCTAAGCCCTCTCCTCCACCATACGAATAAATAAATCTAGCACTTCAAAAGCTTTGCCATTATCACAAACTCCCGCCAGAAGGGCGTCGCAAGAAACACAATTCTTCTCTGGCATTATATCAATCAACCCAAACTCTGCATAGGCTCTCATCATCTGCGTCCAAATGATAACATCCCTCGTGGCCATCTTCTCAAACAAGGGCTCCACATCGTCTATGGTTCCACATTTTATGTAAAATCTGATAAGTGCAGTCTCCATTCCAATTCTGATGGCATCACCACGAATTTCCTTTACTCTAATTAAACTATTAGTCTCAGCACATTATCAATTTGGTCCATTGGCTGAAAAGATTCAAATGCTCTTTCGTACATTTGGGCCTTCACCAATCCCAAAACTACAGTATTCTTCGAAGCAATGTGTCTCTTAGGCATTTCGTAAGGCAATTCAAGAACGGAATCCAGACACTCGCATTTAAGTGCATTAGAAACAAAGAGGCTTTCTAAATAACCCGGGGCAGCCACCAAAGCATGGACTTGCGAACCAGCTCCAGTTCAGTCAGCCGTGTCCACTATACTCATTTTGCTGAGTACCTGAACTCATCAATCCCAAGAAAGCCTCCGCTGCTTCGAGTCCTCAGCCCGCCTTAGCGAGACCAGAGACGACGGCCGTATAAGAAACCACATTGGGATGCGACAGCCCATCGAAGACGCCGTAAGCGTGCGAAGTGCAGCCAAGTTTGAGGCAGGCCACGATGAGAGCATTGCCCAAACTGGGATTTTTCTCAAGCTTGAGGACGAGAGCGTGCACCTGGCCGTATCTTTCTGGAGAAGCGAAGCAAGTCAAGGCAGCCGTCAGTATGAGAAATATTGACATGTAAATTAGTAAATATTTTTCATCATATTTATTTAAAATTCCAACAATATTTAATTTTTTGGCCGAAAAGAAAAATTAATGCTTTTGTCATGATATTAAGTTGTCCTTTCGTTTCGCGGAAAATATCATGTTTTCAGAAAAATGACTCTCTTTTCCAGTGTTCGGCCAAAATCTAAACTTTAAGTGGAAAATGTTTTCCGCTGTTCGTTAGCTAATTTAATTGTTTAGCTAATTTAATTGTTTGGGAAAAATTATCATAAATTAAATTCTAATATTTTTAATTGGCCAAAAAATTAGTTTTATTTTTTTATATTTTTTAAAAAATGATTTTTTTTAATTATTTGTATTTTTAAAAATTCGAAATTTTTATTATTTTTTATTTTTTCTTTATTTTTTCCTTTTTCTTTTCCTTCCACCTTCCTCCTCCTTCTTCCTCCTCCTTCCTACGCCACCGCACGCTTGACGATGGCCGGCTACCCGGCAGCCAACCAAGACCCGGTTGCCAAATTCGACGAGCTCGAGGCTCGGCCAATCTCGCTAGGCGAACCTCTGGTGAGCTCGGGCGAGGCCCGAGCTTTGCCCCAGGCCAGCGAGAGCTCCGCCTTGCCCGATCTGGCGAGGCCCGAGCTCGGCTTCGCCAAATCGGGCTAGGCGGAGCCTCGTCAGCTTAGGGCGAGGCTCAAGCTAGCTCGCGGCCGCAGCCGGTTGCCGACTGCCATCATGGCTGGCGACCGGCCAAGGCTAAGGAAGAAAGAGGAAAAGGAAAGAAAGAAAAGAAGAAAAGAAAAAAAAAAAGCATAAAAATAAAACAAAAATGTGTTGATGAAATTGAAGAAGTTATGGAAAATGTTTTCCACTTTACATCTTTTGAAAAGTGGAAATATGTAAAGTGGAAAACATTTTTCTCATCTTTGAAGGTTGTTTTTTCCAATCATGGAAAACATTTTTCTTGAGTAGTTTATTTTTCGTGAAACGAACACTTGGAAATCCAAAAAACATTTTTCAGAAAATCATTTTCCGTGAAACGAACGGAACCTAAATTAACAATCTCTTTTGCATACCGCAAGTTTTCCCATTTAATACCACCGTGTTTTAACAATTATTATATGTTTTTGTGTTTATGTTATTCGATCTGATTTTTTTTCCTTTTGTTATACAGTTATACCATGTATACATATATTATACCTTTTGCTCAATTATTGGGCATGCTAAAAAGACATAGATATAATGATTCTAGAATATCAAGGGGAAAAACCATGGAAACTTGGAAATGGAGTAAATGCAAATTCCATTACCATCAATTGGAAGATTATTATTCGTGTGTCTTTCGGTAAATAATAAAATAGGATACACACATCTTCCCTTTAATTGCCCATATAAACTCGGTTTGGAATTGTTTTTTAGTGTTGTTTCTTAAATTTTGAGATTTCACAACGCCACCCTTATGTGAAATTGATTAAACCATTCAATTGAATATCCATCATCTGCAGATCTATTGACCATGGAGCAAATATGAAGTATACGTGTTCTTATGTGTCCCCAAAGCTCGCCAATGCAAGAGTGAACCTGTCTCTAAACCCCCGCCGCACATGGGGACGAGTTAAAAGATTCATTGATTCTTATTCACCGTGGGAATGGCCCATTTAATGGACGACATATGGCGCCACGTGTCATCCGGGTCCCACCACTCCCTCCTCCACTCTTCCTTCCTGTGATTCCTCTCCTCTGTGCTTGCGTTTCTTCCTTTTTCCTTGTGGCCGCCATGGCCGCGGAGCTCGACCTCGTCGGCGTCCTCTCTCTCTCTCTCTTCCTTTTTTCTCAACAGTGACTACTTGCCGTTCTTTTTCTTTTTCGCGCGCCACCACAGCCGCGGAGCTTGAGCCCAGGACTCTCGCGGCTGCCATAAGCTCGACCTCGAGCCTAGGGCTTGTGGTAGCCATGGCAGGTCAAGTTACGAGCACACAGACATGGTCGTTCCCATGGGCGCGAGCTCGAGGTCAAAGCAGCCATGGTCGAGGTCGAGGTTGATCTGCAGTCTCGCATTGGCTATGGCTATGGAGCTGAGGCTTGAGCCTAAAGCTCGAGGTCAAAGTAGCCACGGTCACTCGTTCAACGAGCTCGCAACAATTTTCGCCGTAGCTTGAGCTCGCGACCAGGGCTACCCAAGCTCGAGCTCCATGGTCATGGCGCCCACAAGAATAAAAGAAGAAACGCAATCGCAGTGGAGAGAGGAGGAGAGAGAGAGTGGTCGGACCCGATGAAACGTGGCGCCACGCGTCGTCCATTAAATGGTCTGTCCCCACGACGTGGTTTAGGCCGACCCGAGATTTTCTCGTAAAACAAATATGCTACGTTCTTTAGAAAACCACGTACCAAATTAGTGGCAATTTCTTTTTATTTATTTTCAAGAACACGTGATATTCAAACGTTTGACTTGTCAACCGCCGGATAGTCCTCCGCGCTGAAAATTAAAGCAATTAAGCTTGTTAGACAACTTTAATTAGTTTAGACTTAAAAGATTTAATTAATCTATAAATTGACTAATAATAAGTAAGAAAAAGGTTGGGGGTTGATTCATTTAGTAGAAAAAATAATTGATGATAATTAAAATCTTATCTACCAATCACGATCGTGATTTTATGTTTGGAAAAAAATTATAGATATGCAATGACCGTGAAACAACTATTTTTTTTTCCTTTTAACACTTGAAGATTATCAACACTTTAAAATGAGTTCTTTAATTTCCTAACACTGATTTCTCAACATTGTCAAATAGGCCAAAATCCACATTAATCAATACATTGATGTAAATAGAATAAGGCTATGTGATTGGATTATGCTTACACCTCAATTTTGTCAAGAACAAAGAACAGCTCACAAAAATCATTGTATTGAGGTTTTCTAGAGATGTATGCTTTTAAAAGTAGCAATGCATCTTTATGAATATCTATAATGACAAAAAAGAATATAAAATACCATAAGTTTAAAGTGTGTTTGAACTAGCTTTTACTTATTATTACTTTTTTTTTTAATCTCGTAGCACCTGCGCTTTGACTTTGTTTTTAGTCATAAGCATCCGAGGCATTCGTAATACATAAATGTCCAACACATGGATTCACCGGATCTTTCTTATTGTCTCTTTCCACATCTTTGTCATTATGGATCATATATGAGTACCCGGCAATGGGTCTTCTTACTCAGTAGACAATTCATCATTTTTGTTTCCGTTCCTTTTAATTACCTAATGAAGATCTAGTGTTGATTTTCTGTTGAAATTGTTACAGCTCTTTCAATATACGCAGAAATATGAGAATATTAGTGTTGCAAGTTATAACGGTTATATAAAGTTTGCAAGGACAAGCCACAACCTCTTGAATGCACTAGAAGTCTTCCGGATGCCTCAATGTGAATCAATGTCTTTATTAAGTAATGTTTTTCAACAAATGAAGCAGGACGGGCTGAAATCGGATATCGTTACGAATGGTATAGGGCATGACTCTTACCTCATATTGGTTAGCTTTCTTTAAGTAATCAAATTAGCAACTTGTGCAAAATGGATTTATGACCAATAGAGAGCTAAATTTAATGTGATATCTATTGTTAGATTACATTGGACTTTCGATACGTGAATATGGTAGGCATGAGATAAGTGTTCATATTCAAAAATGACTGTACGAAAAATATTTTCATATTCTACGAAAGCATTTTCTGGTTTTACAACATCAAATTAATCCGCAATTCCCTGCCTTCCGAACAATTAGATTCTGTCATTACTTTTTCTCATCCAAAGAGATAAGCTCATCAATTAAGTTTTTTTTTTTTTTTTTGTCGGTCCTACTATATGCCTATTCTAACACTCACTATCAATTAAGTTCATAAGTATAGAATTAAGTTGTTTAATCATTTGGGCCTGAGTGGTTTGGACCATTTGAACCGTAGGAAAAGCCCAAAGTCCGAGCCCAGGGTCTGGCCCGTATTCACCTGCGCACTATCACGCTCGTCTTCATTCCTCCCCACGATGAAGCAAACCGAGATTTTAGATTCCACGTGCGGCATTGTTCCAATCGCAACCGTCCATTTCAAATGACGGTTACTGCTCACGAGAAGAGAACCGCTTCTTACTCCTCTGCCCTCCAAAACCAGCCTTTGCCTTACGCTGCTAATTGCTGTAAAAATATAAAATATAAAATAAAATAAAATAAAAAATAACCCCACAAAATCGAATTTCACATTATTCATTTGAGAAATAATCCTCAACCGTTCCCGCCTTCGTCAGTTTTCACCCTCATCGCTCGTTTGCTCGGTTAGGTTTTAATCGGCCATCGTTGGCATGAAGCTCTCTTTCGACACCTCCAAGAAGCCCCTGAAGCCAGCCGCCAAGCCCCTCTACACCACCTTTCGCTTCGCTGCCGCCACCGCTGTCGGTTCCGAAGCACCGCCTTGATTGGCGCGTGAGCAATTACCCAATTCGATTCCTCCGAGACCCCCGACGGATGACGTGAACTGCAGAAACCTGCTAGTCATCCGCCAAAGCCCAACAAGTGGTGGCCCCCCTGGAGGATGAAGAACCTCGACTCGCCTCTCCACTAAAGAGCAGTCACGTGTTGTAATCGAGAGAGAGAACGAGGAAGAGAGACAGAGAGCAAGAATGGCGGGTGGAGGATTTGTAGAAGCCAGGCAGCTGAAAAGGGCGCATCTTTATGGATACCGGATCACTTGGTATTTCGTATTCGCCTGCATTATTGCGGCCCTTGGCGGATCGCCTTTTGGGTACGATCTGGGCGTTTCGGGTGAGTCTTTTTTTTCTTTCGTCTCGCCTTTTTGCTTGGATTTTGAATGCGTCTGCTGCGATGTTTCGTGAATTGCGAAGCTTTATCCGGGGAAGATAACCTTTTTTGGTGTTTGTGGAAGATAAATGCGGAATCTTGATTGAAGGTTGATGCAAAAGGGGTTGCTTTTTGTCCCGGAAGTAGTTGTGAATATGCAGGGAAGGGGAGAGATTTCTGAAAGTACTAATTTCACTGGGTGTTCATGTCAGCCAGTGCTCTTCTTGGTCGTGTCTTTGGTATTAATCTGGATTTTTTGACGTATGCATTTCATCATTCTCGATTCCTCTGGTCCGAAACAGAATGAAATTTAGGAAGAGAATCGCCCTTTGAATTACCCAGAAACGAACGATCTTGAAAATTAGCAGATGCCAATGGCTGTGCCAGGAAGAAGATAATCCCTTCTTCAACCCGAGTTCTTTAAAAATTGACGACCAATGATCTTGATACTTGCATTCGTTTCAGGTGAAGTGACCTCCATGGACGATTTCCTGAAGGAGTTCTTCCCAAAAGTGAACCGGAGAAAGCAAAAGCATCTGAATGAGACCAATTACTGCAAGTACGACAACCAGATGCTGACGCTCTTCACTTCTTCTCTCTACTTTGCGGGCCTGGTCACTTGAAGATGAGGCCAACACCAGTGCTGGGTTGTACAGCCTCACTATCCGCCAGAGAGAAATGGTGGAGAGCTGTCGGCGGTGGATGGTGAGGTCAAGCCCGAAGCGCCCAGACTATCGGGTAGCCTGGATGATTCCCGGGTGAAACTGAGGCAGGAGCCGGCAAAGATATCATGTATGATTCTTGTTACCATGAACTCTCTGTTTGCCTGTCTTTAAAGGAAGAAAACGCTTCATGCTAATGAATGAAGTTGTCAAAATAAATATTTTTGTCTTTCTATGACTTTTTTTTTCTTAAGAAACATGTATCTGTGGATTTCTAGTTTAACACTAAATGGACTTTACAGGACCACCGGAATGACTCGACAATGTTCTTGATAGTCTGTTTATTACTTTTATCGCTTGAATTAACGATATAGCTTGCATATATTGTCAGGAACTGTGCTTATGCCACCAAAGTGCTCCTTAGGCTATTATCAATGGTGCTGGATCTATGACTCCGATAACAAAGTTTGAGAGGTTGGCTCTTCCGATGCATCTTGCTTGATTCTACAGTCTTTCCTCCTCAACCCGCATTTCCTTCTACCTGATTGAATAACAATGTCCAACTTTCACTGTATGCTGTGGGCATATCATTTATGAGTCAATGCATGATAGTTCTTTAGTCATTGCAGATCACAAGTAAATTTAGAGAAAAGAAGATTCCTCGTGATGTCGTATGGATGCATACAGATTATATGGATGGGTTTTGCTGCTTCGCTTTTCACAAGGCATGGAATCCCATTTTGTGTTAACCCTATTATTGCCTTGTTTGGAAAAATAACATGTTACCTTCCTAAAGTAGGTCTAATTGAACATCATCTACCTCACTTTCAATAGGTATCAAACCACTCGCAACTTATGTCTAGAATTGATTGTTTATCCAATTTCGAAAAGACGTTGTGCACTTATCACCTAAAACAAAGCATAACTATATATCTACATGAAATTTGACCTAAAGCAAAGCATATATCTACTTCTACATGTAAGATGTGAAGAATATTGCCAAATATCAACGAAAATCTGTTTTTCATCTAGTAATGATCTAGAAGAAGATGTTATTCATTTTGGAAGTGGGATAGGTCGTGTGTAATATGTCATTAGTTAATACACTTCGAAGGCACTGCACTGATCAATGTCCTTTGGATATTCTATTTCCAACCTAAGATACAGTGATGAATCAGCCATGCATCACTATTTTGTCCATCGCTACCATACATTTAGTTCACTGAGTCCTTTAATATTGGTGGCCATTTATGTTTGAAGCCTCCAAAGCACATTCATGTCTGGGACTTCTTGGCTCGCCAACTTGTCTAACAGTAATATTTTCAGCATGGAAACTGAAACGGAGGATTTATTCTCAAGACTGCTTCTCTGATCCAAAATCTTTGGTAGATATTCTCCACCAAGATGGGTTCAAAGCCATCTGGAAACTTGATCCTAGTATTAAACGTGAAGAGGGGCCTTATGTCTATGACAGTGGTTGCAAAACTGATGTCTGCATCAAAGCAGCAGATGGAACTCTATTTGTTGGTATTTCGTTGTCTTTCACCGTGGTTTTGGCTAATTTTTGTCGTTGTCTATCTGGTTTTGCTTTTTACTTTTCGTCTTTTGCTTTAACCCTTAAAACCTTTCAAATGTTGACATGTCGAGTCATTTGGATTTAGCTGAAAATAAGTCTATATGTATGTATGTAAATGCTCAGTAATTGTTTTCTTGTCAGGGGAGGTGTGGCCCGATCCTTGTGTATTCCCTAAATTTACACAGTCAAGAGTCCATCGCTGGTGGGTTCAGTTAGTTCAGGATTTCATTTCTAAAGGAGTCGATGGTATATGAAACGATATGAATGAACCATCTTTTCATTAAGGTAACTAGTGCTTTTAGTTTCTGTCATTTTCTTTTGTTGGACCATGGCTCACAACTCCTCTCATTCTATGACAAAGACCATGCCTGAGAGCAACATTCACAGGGGAGATGATGAACTTGGAGGTCTCCAGAATCACTCACACTATCATAATGTAAGTTTTCCAGCCTTTTGTTATTTGTAGCTTGTGTTTCACATTTTAGAGTTATATTGTAATAGATAGTAAGTAATTTTGTAATGTATCCACCACGATTTTACTAGAATTTTTTTTTTTTTTGGGGGAGGGGTCCACTTAAAGAATGAGTTATTGATTCGGGGTTAAGTGCTAAATGTTTTCTATTGAATATAGTTGGATAAAAGACATAACTTCCAGTTTTCCACATTCTTAGCACAAGTATTGTCATGCTTCAACTTTTGATTATTTCATCATAGCTGTACATTTGGTGTCATATAAAACGAATAGTGAGGCTGGTAAAATGGAAGAGTGCCTTGCTTTCCATCTCTTCGTTTATCTTCTTTGCAAAATTTGCATTGTGCACTCTAAGAGCCTTTTCTCCTGTGACCCCAATATTCTCTTCCATGTGTACAATCACAATCAAACCATTAATTAAAGAAAACTGAGACTAAGCTAGTGGAAGAAGAGTTCTTTCTTTGTAAGCATTAGTAAAACCCTCATCTTAAGATCAGGTAGGAGGTTTATTACTGATCGTTTGGTACTTTCATCATTTATAAGTATTGCTTGCGTCCTTCTTCACATAGACATGCAGCTAGAATGTCCTTACGTGAAAGTTTATGAGCTTGATGTTCCTCGAGAAAAGTGACTAGACACACAGATTTCGCCAAGTCATTATCTCTTTTGGCAGCTTCCATGATCAATGGAATTGTTTGACATTGTTCCACTTGAGATATGGTAGGCAATTGACAAAAACAAAGTCGAACATGTGTATAGCTTTTATTGCAAATGTATAGATAGGCACATAATGTGACGTCTCAGTCTGCCACGTACAAACGCAAGTTATTAATCTTTTCACTTATAACACATGCGGAAGTCAAAAGTATAAAATCAAACGGACAATATAATAATGAACGAATGCTATAAAGGAACAAACATCATAGCTTTCATTTCTTATATTATTTATGAACATGAGTGATTTTATCAGGGCCATAATTGGGAGGTCAACAAAAAGGTACGCTACTCCCGTCAGACTACTGAGGCGGCGACGGCGGCAGCGACGGATCCCTCCGCGAGGGGAGGATGGTGTACAGGCGCTGGTCGTCCGTGTCGCTGCCCTTCTGATCGTGGAGACGAAGGCTCCGACCCTGTCGTGGGCCTTGGTCATCTTCACTGTCTCCTGCTTCCTCTCGCGTAAGTCTCCTCGCCTTCCCCTCTCTCCTCCTCTTCGGAATTGGGAACCGGCGCCCCCCTTTCCTTGTCCCCGAGGGAGGTGTCCGATTTCATTAGTTTAGGATGCATTGGAATGTCGTGCCCTCTTATCTTTGTTCTTGTCGTTCTTGAAATTCGCTGTTGGATGGTAGCTTGGATTTGGGGTGAAGATTTGTGCCTCGGTTTTTGCTTATTGAGGAAGAAATGCCTGGAATAGAATGCCCAAGGAAGGGGAATATCTGATTGTGATATGAGAAACTTAGTTCGGCAGTAGCAAAAAACCGAGCATTATCCCGTACTATTAGCGGGACGAGGCTTCCACAAAAATTTGGCACTAGGTTTAAGTTACTTGGACGTTTTTCGGATTATGAATTATTAGTGAATTACAATTTGTTCGATTTACAACGTTTTCAGTGGTGCTTTCGGGTTGTCGATGCACCCTCTTCTATTATGTGGAAATGCGTGGTATCCAAATGCAGCTATCAACAGCTAAGGGTTACTAGCATTTTAGCCTTGTTATTAATTCTACTGTGGAGAATTAGGAATGTACATATGGATCCACTTATGACTGTGATCTTTTTTTTTTTTTCCTTCTTCCTGAAAACATATAATAAAAAAAATTACCATTGTAGATTTGCATACGTTACTGAACCTGGACTTTGAGTCTCACACTTAACTGTTAAAATGTGCATGCAAGATTAGGCATATCCCTAGACACAGGTGAGTGGGTAACTTAGCATTAAAAAGTACACGGGCAGCACCACATACCCCGCTCCCCAGCTAAACCCATACACGCGCACACGGATAGATTAAGATGTCCTTGGCCGAATATCCACAGGCTCATGGCTTCTTTTTCCTATTTTTATCGTCAATGTCACATCGCTTAGGAGAATATAATATAATAATAATAATTTTTTTGTAAGAAATTTCTTGATAACAACTATACAACGAACGAGTCGAGACCACCTTCTCATAATATTATAATTCATGATTGTAAAATCTAATAGAAAACAATCTAAACTATTATTATAATGATAACCCATTATTTAAAAGCAATACTAGAGTTTTTATCTAGTGATTAGGAATGATATTTGAGTCAATTTTTTTTTAAGTCTCATAACTTTTAATTGAGAATTTTTTGGAACAGTGACATAAAAAATAATAATAATAAAGTCTCATAACTTGTAATTGAGAATGTTCTAAACTTGTAATTGAGAATTTTTAGAACAGTCACATACCTTAGAATTGTCAACAACCAACATATATGCACATCAGCATCAAGCAAGCTAGATCGATGTATTAAAAAAAAAATATCCTACATCGAAAAAGTTCAGCGAAATTTAAAATCCGCCCACATCTCCAAATCCGCCGTTGTAAACTTCTTCGTAGGACCCGCTCGGGCCAACCTAGACCAGGTAAGCCGTGACCGCCACGTCAGCCTTGGGGGCGGCCGAGTGATTGGCGGCAGTGAGCTTGTCACTGAATTTGTAGGAGAAGTGGAGCTCCCCCTTGGGCTTCCTGGTAGCTTGCGCACCTGGTGGTCGGCTGCGACATCGGCCAGGAGGCCTTGCTGTTGGCATGGGCGTGAGCGGGGGTGAGGGAGTCGAGGAGCTCCTTGACGGGGATGACGACCTCGCCGACATCCTTGTTGCCGGCTACGATGGTGAATTTGGTGATGTGGGTGGATTTTAAATTTCGCCGAACTTTTTCGATGTAGATTTTTCTATTTATTTTTAATATGTAGAACTAACTGCCTGCTGATGTACATGTATGTTGGTTGTTGACAATTCTAAGGTATGTGACTGTTCTAAAAATTTCTCAATTACAAGTTATGAGGCTTTTTTTTTTTTTGTATGTCACTGTTTCCAAAAATTCTCAATTATATGATTTTATTTTTTTAAAAAAATGGACTCAAATATCATTTCTAATCACTAGATAATAACTCTAATATTGCTTTTTAAATAATGGGCTATCATTATAATGATAGTTTAGATTGTTTCCTATTAAATTTTACAATCATGAATTATAATATTATGAAAGGGTGGTCTCGACTGGTTTGTTTTATAGTTGTTATCAAGAAATTTATAAGCATAAGAAATTTTTTACAAAATAATAATTATTATATTATATTCTCCTAAATAATGTGACATTGACAACGAAAAAATAGGAAAAGGAAGCCATGAGCCAGTGGATATTCGTCACTTTTGGCTGGTCTTTTTGGGTCCTTAGTCAAAAAAGTTCCTTCGTTATTAATCCATAATCCGAGCGAGAGGAGGCTTGTGAAGGAGATCGGACGGCTGGGGATGAGCCTCACATTCATCGGATGGCTTGACCTTCCAATAATAAAATAAAATATAAATTATTAAAAAAGCCGAGCCTTTGTAATGATTGCGTTGTGGACAAAATTTGTATCCCTCGTAAACGTCCAATTCTCGCTCTGAACCAACCCCTTGTCTCTTATCCACTGAGTACAGGAATAGACGCCGAGTAGCACTGCGCCATCACCATGAAATGAAGTCAAGAGGATCAGGAGAAGCGTGGACTATAAATCGGGATTGAGAGTTTGCCGTCGCTGCCTTTGCCAGAAAAATCCACGGAGCATTCTCGAGCTTGAGAGAAGAAGCAATCTCTAAATGGAAGTAGTGCGCTCCTAAAATCTCCGCCCTCCTCCTCGCGAAATCCAGGTAATGCTTCTCTACTCCTTCATTGATCCTTTTTTGAATGAGCAAGTTGTTGCAATCTTAGATTAGAAGGAACGAGTCACTTTCGTGTCACCTCGCATTTGCATCGTCATGAAGCGACTGCTGTGTTGTTTTTATCCCGTTGCGGGTGAGATGGTAAAGATATCGCCGCCTAATATCATCTCTAGATGTATTGATGGACTCACAAGTAAAAAATACATAACTAACCATGATGCTTAATTATTTCATTCACTGAAATTAAAGTAAAATTTTGATATTCGCAAGTGTATCATCTCTAGATGTATTGATGGAGTTGCGAATATCAAAATTTTACTTTAATTTCAGTGAATGAAATAATTGAGCATCATGGTTAGTTATGTATCTCCATCAATACATCTAGAGATGATATTAGGCGGCGATATATTTACGATCTCACCTGCAACTGGATAAAAAACAACACAGCGGTCACATCATGACGATGCAAATGGATGCAAAAGTGACTCGTTCCTTCTATTCTAAGATTGCAACAACTTACTCGTTCGAAAAAAGGATCAATGAAGGACTAGAGGAGTATTAACTGGATTTCGTGAGGAGGAGGGGGTTGGAGGGGGTAGAGATTTCAGGAGCGCACTTCTCGTCGATCAGGCAACCAACTTCCATTTGGAGATTGCTTCTTCTCTCAAGCTCGAGAATGCTCCGTGGATTTTTCTGGCAAAGGCAGCGACAGCAAACTCTCAATCCCGAGTTGTAGTCCACGCTTCTCCTGCTGCTCTTGATTTCATGGTGGTGGCGCGGTGCTACTCGACGTCTACTCCTGTACACGAACTAGGAGCTAGACTCCCTCCTACCTTGTAGCTTGCAATTAATAGCCTGCAATTAATTTTGCTAGCTATGAAGCCCTTCTCTTTACTTTCACTTATAAGCAGGAAGAAGGCCTTCTCTCTCCCCGATCTTCTCGACCGCTCCTTTTCGACTCCACGACCGGCCAACCCCGACCGTTGCCGTCGGAACCAACCAAAACCGTCGCCGTCGAAACCAGCCACCATAGTCTCCGTCGAAGCCCAGCCACCATCGTCATCGTCGAAGCCTTGGCCACCACCGTCGCTAGCCACCCAATGCCGGACTCTCTTTTTGCTTCGGTGAGTTCTCGATTCCATTTTCTTTTGTGCCTAGTTGAATTCCGGTTTTTGTTTCTGGCGTCGAACATTTTGAATTTGGGTTTTAGGTTTCTGGCATGTTCTCTACTTAGTCGTTAGTCGTGGAAGAACAAGCTGTTCACCTTGTAGACGGAGGAGACATAGAAAGTGTGCCATGCGTGATTCATAAGATTCTATAGTAGCATCCATATCTTATTTTATTTCACTTAGCCTACTCCACTCACGCATTTCAACCAGGCACAGCAGAATTCTTATCCACTGGCTTAGATGAGCGGCTCTTGGTTCACTTCCTTGAGAAGGGCTTTCTGTAACTAAGAAAAGAGAATTTTTTGTTGACCCATATGATCTCAGGCTCACAAAGAGGAGAGGATGAAACTGACAATTTTACACTTAGAGATTGAGCTCGTCAGTGATCTTTTCCATGGTGTCTAGAGAAAGCAGCTTTGAAGGCATTTCCTTATATCTTTACCATGATAAAATTTGTTTGAGCGTCTCCCGGTGATTAATAGCTTGCGGGTTAATAGAAATATACTAAAAAGTGTTCCTCTCAGCTTGTTTCTTATTTGTTGGAAAACTTACTTTAGTGTTCCTCTCATCTTGTTTCTTGTTTGTTAGAAGACTTACTTTTTGCAATGTGGATGTCAGGTTGGAGCAATTTTAAATCAATCGAATGAAGGACACTTTAGATTTTGATTTTGAGCGTTATTTCTTGCTGCCAAATGTAAATTTCAGCTTGCGCAACTTGTTCTGGCTCTGAAATCTTTCTACTTGGCAGGCACAATACGCTTTGGCAAGAAATTTTGTAGCTAATTAGCCAAATTGAAAGCTTCGATATGTCATATCAAAGGAATTACCAAAGGAATTACGGTAATTATGGTCAAATGAATTATGATTACCAAAGGAATCACGGTAATTATGGTAAAAGGAATTATGGTAATTAGAGTCAAGGTCGGACGCAATATCATCTGCCCCCTCTGTCCCCTGCCTTCCCTCCCCCTACTTTTGCTCAGCCTATGTATAGACATGTCCTTCTAAGACCGCCTCATGTTCAAACTTTTGAGGCTGCTCCTACTCCTATTGGTATTGGTATTGGTCAGCGGAACTCCCATTATCCTCTACACTCCCACCACTTTCCAACTCCTCCTCCTCTCCTTATTAGTTTTCTAGCAGCACCATTGCCTCCTTCTCCACTTCTCTATCCATATACTCACCCATCGTCAGTGGGGGATGTGGCTCCCCCAACATCGTCAGTGACTCCCTTAGCCTCACCACCTCGCCCTCGCCTACCTCCACTTTCACGTGCAATGAGAAAAGAGTGGAAAATGCAGAGGAAGAGGCGGAAAAGAGAGGTCATAGCTTGGAAGTCATATGTGCCAACTCTGCTGCAAAAGCAAAAGGCAACAGAGAAACAGAGGGTGAGGAACAGGAAGAAAAGAGCGGCAACGGTAGAAGCTCGGAAGAAATTATCCTCAACCCGTGGTAAGCATGTATAGAATATTTGATATTTGTTATGTGCAAATTGGGGACATATCGTCAAGTTTGTCAAAGAGGACTAGTGACTAGCACAACTAGTGTCCAACCTTCCTGAAACTTATGCAATGGGCCATTTGACTCCATACGCTTCAATATTAGTCAAATTGCATCATGTGCATTGGCTGCTCAATATGAAACTTATGCAACGGCATGTCATGCAGATGGGCTTATGACCACATTCGATCTGAACTTGCCACCCTCATCCGCTGAAGATGCAAACACCTCTGAAGGTTCTCTTGATTTTGCTGCAGTTACCCCAGAAAAGGTTCTCACGGTAGATAAAAGGCTGGAGCATAACTTGGCCGAGGTGGACAGAGATGCCACCAAGAGGCTCAGACTTGAGATTGGTGGACAAGATAAACAACTCCAAGAGCCTGTGATGGGGTCGCCATCTTGTGAAACTTATGCAACGGCATGTCATGCAAATGAGCTTGTGAGCACATTCGACCTGAACTTGCAACCCTCATCAACTGAAGATGCAAACACCTCCCAAGGTCCTTTTGATTAAACGCAGAAGCTGCCTCCATTCCTGTGCCTAAGCTTAAAACTGTGATGCGGCTATGGACGGAGCACCTAGCGTAAGTCTTAACCTTCTTGACCACTCGAGTTAGTCACGTATGATTATCATTCTTTGGAATGTAATAATACTTTTCCTGGTGGTAAGACATTTTAGCAGACAATGATTCTTGCATTTTCTATTTCTGCCCTATAATCTTTCCAATTAATTGAACTTATTTCAAATAATTGTCAAACATATACTCCATGAGAGAGCCAAGGACACCAAACAATAAGAGAAAACAAGAGTTTGATGAGCCTAGCCTTAGATCCAAATGAAAGAAATTTCTCATTTTGTCATGATATATAGTAAAATGTACATAGGAGTTAAATGGTTCCTGCAATCTTACAGTTTTTGTTTACTATTTTGCAGGTATGAAATACTAGAGGGACACCCTCTTATGAATGGGGTCAGTCAACATTGCATCTTCTTATAACTATGACAATGTATGTTCACTTTCTTCACTTTGTGTTAATGCCATTTTCCCATTTGTAGCTGGACAAGCTAGAAGCAGATGATCCGTCCAAATACCTCCTCACAATATGGACACCAGGTGAGTAAAGAAAATAAAGGAGGTTAAAGAGTCCAAGTTCATTACATTGATGGCTATTTGCAGAGATATCAACAATAAAAAATGGAAAATTTTCGGTCAAGTTGACTCCAGTGTATTTCTTTGGGTATTTGAAATGGTTTCACAATCAGGCACAACAGCTTCTTCTGTTCAACCACTTGAACATAGGTGCAATTCCCAAGATTTTGGCACTCTCTGCAACTCGTGCAATAGTATAAGAGAAGCAAATTCGCAGACTGTTCGAGGAACATTTCTGGTGAGAATATCAGTAATCTCAGTATCTATCCTGTACATAGCAGTATCTCAAGTAATAAAATCCAGTCATTGTCAGTGGACTCTGTTTTGTCAAATATACAATATTCCGGTGAACACCATAAAGAATTCCAATTCATCTAGCCCTTTGGTTTTCAACTCTAGTTTTTTTAGTAATTTGGCTCTAGATTTGTACATCCTTTTCCTTTTTCTTTACTGAATAAAGTTTTTCGATTATTTCCATGCAAGTGTTGCCACCACTTTGTTCTGAACTTCGGAATCTTGCGATTCTTACAATAGCAGAGTCTCAGGTACTTGGTCTTGAGTCTTTAACTTCAGGAACAAATGTTGGACAGCAAGGATGTCTACATGTAGACAGATTGGCTGCTTTTTTCTGTAAATTTTTCTTGCATACATTGTAAAAGAAAAGCAGAAATGCGGATAAAAGTATCTCTTTTCCTTCAAAGTGAAGTTTTATGAACCAAAAAAAAGAAAGATTTAAGGGACAACTTGACTTATCTGTTGCTTTAATGAAACTAGATTTATTTGCATGAAACAATAATTAAGAAGGCGGCACACTGAAATTGTTTTGTTGTGCGGAACCATTATATTGACTCTTTCACCTAATTTTATTTTCTTTGGAGTATTGAAGTGAAAATCAATTGGAAGGGTACCAAGGGGCTAACTCAATGACTTTTCCATGACTCAGCAGTTTTCATGTGAATCGGAAACTCACATTTTCCTAATTTTTTCACCTTGATCACTATTTCTTTGTCTTTATCTAGGTTCTCTTAACTTTTTGACTTATGCTAGGTTAGACATTTGTATAGTGGCTGCCTGCCTTTAGTATGAGGTCTTTCCCATTCGGTTGGGTGGTAAAGTTTCAGTTGCTCTCTTTGCTTTGGTGGCTTTTTCTCTTCTCGTCCTCATCTTCTTCATTTAGATTCTGATTGCTTCTACATCAATGTGTATGCTTCTGCCATGTCTGATGATAAATAATCCATCAATCTTGTTTAATCATACATTTGCTTATATATTCTTCCAATATATTTTATATGCTGGAGAGTTATCTTATGTGCATGAAGTCTGTTGATTCTCATCTTTCACGTTTAGTTTGATGCTTGGTTTATTTCTTTTGGAAGGTGAGAGTCAATGTTTTGCTATGTTTAGGGGATTTAATTCCTAAGCTTGACAAACAAGCTACCCTTGAAATTTTACAAACAATTCAACGTTGTGCTGCTGTTGACGTTGACTTGTTCTGCTCCTATGCTCATGTGTGCTATTGGAGTTGCTAACTCAATGCTTAAGCAGGTAAGATTTTGCATTTGCAGCTCTATTCAAAATGCCTGTTTACAAATACTTGTGTTTCTTGGTACCATTGTTGTTTTAACGATAAAGTAGAAAGTTCTCTTTATCATAATGACTATTACTATTCTGCTTTCAGTATGGAGTAGAATTTGCTGCAGAGCATGTCCTTGTGCAACAAGTGAATGTCCAAAACTTTGCGAAACAAGTGAGTGTTCAAAACTTTGCGAAAAGGAAGTGATGGAGCGATGACAACCAGGAGGTGGGCTTGGAAGCATAATAGCTCACTGGTCTAGCTCCGTGGCACCGAAAATGTATCCGGGCTCAAGTGATTGACTGAAGAGACCTTGAAAGCTGCTTTTTCAAGTGTCAGTAGCAGGTAAAAAAAACCTGCTCGGGGGTTAAGATCTTGTCTGAATGAGTAAGAGTTGAATGAGTAAGAGCTCGAACTTGAAGACTAAGTTTGTAAAGGATATATTGAGGTATAGCTTTAGTATCAGCACTCTCCCTCTTGCTCTCTTCTGCGGATGTATTATCATTTTGTTTATCCTGTTATGTTCATGCCATGTCACATGAATATGCAAGATAAACGAGGAGCTTCTCTTGGTGATTCTGGTACTGAAGTCTTAAGTCATCTTCGGTTCCAACAGCTAAGCAAGCATGAATGTTTCGTGCGCTTATGAGATAATATTAGATCCACTTTTTAACATTAACCATGCAAAATAAAGAAAAGTCACCAATTAACACTCTGTACAATTAAATTGTATGGTAACCCCTGTTAATTTGGCATTCAATTTGGCAGGAGAAAGAATAGGCTGGAATTTGAAGAGTCAAGGCCAAGAGGTCACAACCACGAAGGAAGTGGAATTAATTAGCCCAAACCACCCTTATTGTGTGTCTCTGTGTGCACCTGCACCTGGGATCCTTGCTTGCTTTACAGAAACAAGTTTGCATTCGTGTGTGTATATGCTCGACCTCTCTAAATAAATAAACAAAAATAATTCTCATCTTACATACTTATGCCCCATTTTTTATGACACTTTGCATGGTAAAAACTTTCGATTATTCATCTTAGATTATCCATCTTAAGTTACTGCAACCGTAGCTAACTGGAAACTGAAAACCGAAATGCTTGGGGGTAGTTCTCTCTTTGTTCTTTCTTTCGTGGGACTAACTTTCATTTACGAGGAGTTTGGGACACCTGGAGTGCCAAAACTTGGCACAGAGGGATACTTAAGTGCCAAAACTTCGGAAATATATACTTAAGTGCCAGTTTCAGAGTAAAGTGAAACACTTAAGTGCCACTCCGGCCAAAATCCGGCCAAATTGCTGAGTGGCAATTTTTCGGCGAATTTGGTGCAAAACAACGTCGTTTTGCTCGCTGATGTGGCGAGAAAATGCAAAACATCGTTTTGTGTCTGATGTGTAAATAATTAATATAAAAATTAATTAACTTTAATTTAAACTTAATTTTATTTAAAATATTCTAAAAAATAAAAAACCTAAAATTAAAAAAAAAAAAAAAGGTGGGGGAGGCCGAAGGAGGCGGCTGAGGGCTGAGCCCTTGCCGCTGCCGGGAAGGGCCGGCGATGGTGGGGGGAGGGTCAGTCAGCCCCTCAACCGCCTCCTTCAGCCTCCCCCACCTTTTTTTTTTTAATTTTTAATTTTTAATTTTTAGTTTTTTAGAATATTTTAAATAAATTTAAGTTAAAATCTAATTTAATTAATTTTTATATTAATTCTTTATACATTTTTATTTTTTATAATATTTTAGCTAGTAGTTTAATTTTTATTTTGCAAATGACGTCGTTTCGGGTGAGTTTTAGCCGAGTCAACTCTCCGGCGAGCCATGTAGGCAAGAAAAAATAATAAAATATTGCCACGTAAAATTTCCAGCAAGGTTCGCCAAAGGTGGCACTTAAGTGTCCCACTTTTCAAAGAAAGTGGCACTTAAGTGTACTTTTTCAAAGTTTTGGCATTTAAGTGTCCCCTCGTGCCAAGTTTTGGCACTTGAGCTGTACTTCTGCCCATTTACGAGGTACGGTGAAAGAGAGAGAGAGAGAGGGAAGGGAAAATAGCAATTAAAAAATGCAAAATGAAATTTGAAAGAAAATTTGGGATAAAATATGTTTAGTCATATTTTTAGTTTTGAATACGAGATGTCTCTCTATTTTAGCTGGATGGGCATGACAAAAATACAAAAAGAAAAGAAAAGGAGTTACAAGAATCGAAGAATAAGGGTATGTTTGGTAACCATCCAAACAATACCTGATTTTAATTTTTTATTCCCGGAGTAGTTTTAGAAGAGAATCGTATTTGGTAAACTTTTTATTCTCGGGAAAAAAATTTCTATTTTTTTGTTCCCAAAAGTAGATTTGGAACAAAATTAAGAATAAAAAAAAAAGTTGATTCTTGTTCTCGGGAACAAATCTAAGAATCAAGTCATTTTATTTTTCTTCTTCTCTTTTCTTCTTCTTCATCTACCGTCACCACTGCGGTTGCCGTCCACTGCCGTTCGCCGCCCACTGCCATCGGTCGCTGACAATTGGTCCGGTGGGCTTGCCTCCGCCATCGGCGAGGCTCGGTCTTGCCAGCCGAGGCTCGGCCTCTCCAGATTTGGTGAGACCGAGCCTTAAAAGGGCTGGGCGAGCCTCGGCGGTGGCCAGGCAAGCCTCGCCTAGCCTTGGTGAGGCTCGGCCGATGAGGGCCGGAGAGTCGCCAGCCCTCGTCTGGCTAAGCATCGGTCATCCCAAGGCCGGCAATTGGCCACCTTGCAGAAAAAGAAGAAGGGGAGGAAGAAAGGAAAAAAAAAAAGAAAAACATAAAAAAAAGGAAAAAAAATAAAATTATTTAAAAAAATGATTTGAAGTATGAATTGAAATTTTGTTATTTATAGAATACATTTAATTTTGTATTTTAATTTATTATTTAGTTTTTATATTTATAGTTTATACTATAGTTTATTGTTTACTATTTAATAAAAAATTAATTAGTTAATACGTTTATTACTTAGTATAAATATAATTAATCAATAGAATTTCTATAATTTGATAAAATTTTAGAATTGGAATAGAAATTTTATACAGTTACCAAACGCTTTTCTATTTTTTTTTTCTATTCCAAAATAAGAAATTTTGTACAGTTAGGCCCTATTTGTTTAAAATTGTTTTTGTTCCCCGGAACAAAAATTTATATTCTTTTGTTCTGGGAAACAAAAAAAGAACAGAAACGTGTTTGGTAAAACTTTTGTTCTCGAGAACAAAAACAAGAAGTAGAAAAAAGTTACTTCTCGTTCCCGGGAACAATTCTGAGAAACAATTTTTCTCTCATTTTTTCTTATTTTCTTTTTTTTCCTTTTTCCTTTTGGCCGGTCACTGGCCTTGGCCATGGTCGACGACCTCGCTAGAGCCTCACCGGTCCCCGGCGAGGCCGAGCTTGCCCAGCCACCAATGAGGCCGACTTTGCGCCGCCTAGGTGAGGTCGAGCCTCGTCGGCCGGCGCAAGGCTTGGCCTTGTTAGATGTGGGCAAGCTCAAGCTTGCCTAGCCAAGGCGAGGTTCCGGCGAGCTCACGGACCTCGCCCAGCCGGTCGCCGGCAACCGGCCACAAATGAGAAATAAGGAAAAAAAAAAACAGAAAGAAGAAAGAAGAAAAAATGAAAAATATTGAAAAATTAGAAGAAACAACAAAATTATACAAATTTATCAAACACATTTTATTCCTGAAATAGAAATTTTTTTACAGTTATCAAGCGCGTTCTTATACTCAGAAATTGTTCCCAGAAACATAAACAAAAAAAAAAACTATTTCTGTTAAAAAATTGTTCACCGAAATAGAAACATTATCAAACACGCCCTTACCAAACACGTTCTTTTACTCATAAACTGTTTCCGATAATAGAATAAAAAAGAATCAATTCTGGTCAGAAATTATTCCCGGAAATAGAATCATTACCAAACACGCTCTAAGCATCATTTTATCTTACTTTTATCTTATATATTAGCTAGACATGATTAGGCGATTGAGCAAAAATTTCTTACGTACATTAACTGCCTAATTCCTCCCAAAAAAGTTTATAACTTCTTAAGAACGCAAAGCTTAATTATATTTGGATACAATGACTAGAAAATTCAACTCTCAATAATGCCCAAAATTCACTTTTACATAGATAATTATGGAATAGTCTCCTTTTTTTTTTAACATTCTCCTCATCCACCTTATATTTATCACATGAAGAGAGCACACATCAACCATCATTAATACACCTTCAAGACTTTCTTTTTGAGGCTTTTTTGGTTGTAAAGCCGTTTCATATTCAAATTAAAAAGATTTTCTCATTAGTAATGTCACAAGCTCTCACACATATAATCACTCAACATGCTGAGGCTTTTTGCAGATTCTCGAAAAGAATTCGATTTCAAAGGCTTCAAGCCTTTTAACTCATGTAGAGTTATTTACAAACTCTGGAGAAGTGTTTCAATTTAAAATGTTTTTCTTTGTATTAAAATATTTCAAGGGAAGGCACAAAAAAATGCGTAAAAGAAATTGGGCAAATTACATTGATCATGAATATTTAGTCTGATTTTTAATTTATTAGCTAGCGTGCCAATTATCTTACAATTGATGTCCTTGGAACTGATTTCAATCAAAATTTTCCACAAAAATATGTGAGATAAAATAATAAAAAATATTAAAAATTGCAAAATTGTCCACTTCGGCATTGGAGGTCAACGATTGCCGGTTAACCGGCTAAATAAATTAGTATATCGATGAAAAGTCTAGGAATAAATTTATAAAATTGAAGTACACCATTATTGTTGCTGTGAAAAATTCTCAAGTGTCTTCTGAGGCTAGGCCTGAGAAACATACTTCTATTATTGTCAAATGTAGAATGGTTGCTGCATTTATCCAAGGATATAGGGGATGATTTCTTCCTCTTCTTTCTGCTCTGTGCTAAGCAAAATTGTGGTCATTTTATTATTGTCATTGCATTAATTTTTCGTGCTATAGGTTATGATATACATTTGATTATAATAGTTACTAATACTAAAATGCCTCATTCAAATGTCAACTGATTTTACACTAGCGTGGGTAGGTAGATTGGTGCAAATAGCTTACATCAATTAGCGGCTTTCTTAGTTACCCTGCCACCAGTAAGTTCAATTCAGTGTATTTATATATGTTAATGTCTGTAGTCTATTAATTATTGCTACCATCATGCATGACAATTACGACTGAGTAACGCAATGCTAAAGGATTTTCTCAAGTTTAAAGTATATAGTATCTGATATTAAATGGCCACAAGAAGAAAGAAAATTAAAACTCACGACTTGCGATGTTGACTGGTCTACTTTGTAACTGCATGTCTTGGCTTTCCGGTTGTTTGCCCCTTGGAGTGGAATCGAATGACTATCTTAGAGAACATGAACATCTTCAGAGTGTCAATAAGTTGATACAACGGGGGAGTAGACCCTACATATATACAAGTATCGAGGACATACACCGTACGTAGATCTCTCAATGGTATAGATTGTATCTCCCAACTACTCTACCACCAACATCCTACTCTTTATCTTACATCTTTAACTTACATCTTTAAGTGCACTGACATCTTACATCTTTAAGTGCACCATGTCTACCCGATAATACAGGCTCTCTCTCTCTCTCTCTCTCTCTCTCTCTCTCTCTCTCTCTCAGTGTTCCGGGTCTTTCCACCTATATTTTTAATAATATTTTTTTTTTCAAATTAATAAATAATTATTTTTTTATTTATTTTTCTTCCCCTTCTTCTTCCCAGAGCCGGCGAGGTCGCCGGTTGCGAGGTGTGTAGGGCAAGCACGAGCCTCGCAAGGCCCAACCTTGCCGAACACACTGGTTGGATGTCGCTCTTGCCGTGCTTGGCAAGGCTCAACCCCTCTCATCGGATTTGGTGAGGTCGAGCCTTGCCCATGACCGATGAGGCCGCCTTGTCCAACCTCGCCTGCCCACCCAGCTGCGAGGTGGCATCGTAGACGCTAGGCCCTTGTTGGCCAGGAGGTGAGGAAAAAAATAAAAGGATAAAGAAAAGAATAAGTTAACAAATAACTCAAAAAAAATTATTAAAATATTATGCGAGGTCGAAAGCGTACGCGTCACCAAAATTAGCTCACTAAAATTAGCTGGACTCAATTCGTACCTAATTAAAATTATAAAAAGTTTAACACTAAATTGATACTAAATACAAGGTTTAAATACAAAAAAAATAGACTAAATTGCCATCAATAAAAGTAAAAAAGAGTAAATTCGCACCTAAACTAAATTGGCACCAAGTTATAAAAGGTTTAAAAGGTTTAGTACTAAGGAGCAAGTAAGGTTTATTAGAAGGAGAAAAAAGAAAGGATTTTGTTGAAAATGTCAACAAAATGCTAGTGAATTAAACGATGAGGAGATGGTGTGTTATCGATTGAGGGCTGCCCGGAGTGGGCGAGAGGACAAGAGCTTGTCATGCCCCACATTTCCATACTCCCCATATTATTTAGTTAAGCAACCATCTACTCGTTGTCCTCTATTAAATTGAGACATATAGCATTTTTCTTTTTGGCCGTAAGCATTCCATTTCATTATTTTGTGAGATTTTAATTGATATCGACGTAGAGAGAGAGAAGGGAGAGAAGGGAGAGAAGGGCTAGGGTTTTGGAAGGAGGAATCACAAACACGGTTCCCAGTTAACTTAGTTTACTGCAAGCAATCCAACAATGAACCCCTAACTTTACCGCAAGCAAGCAATGCAACAAAGAATAATTTAGTTTAGCTCTAGCTTTAGCTTTAGATTCCCAATTTTTTTACTTATAAATAAAAATGCAAAGGAATAAGGAAAGTAGGACTGCCATAACATTTATATCAACCTCACTTAATAAAACTTTAATGTGGATTCCCAATTTATTTATTTTTTTACTATAAATGATTGCCACTTCATGCAAATCATCCTAAGTAGATTTTTTTAATAATTTCCCATTCCCACGTTGATTTTTTAAATTTTTTAATTTTTAATAATTATCCATGTGAGCCCGAGGAAGCCATGTAGACCGGCATCCACATTAAATTTTCTACAAGTGATTGATTTTTTGAATTTGTGGAAGTTGAGTGAGAAGAAAAAAAGGCGGCACCAAAATTTTGGCACTCCAGGTGTTGTTTTCCTCAATACCTCTTATAAAATGTGATAATGTCAATTCAATTTGTTTAATTAAAATCATGATAATATCTATAATATTTTCAGAATGGCTATTTTCCAATGAAAATTTCAGCTCTTATGATGTTAATGGACTTGGCCAAGAATTTTCTTTCTCAGTGGGCTTTGTCCAAGTCGACTAAAGCTCAAAACCATTAATTCAAACCCATCCGCTTGTCCCATACAAACGCATTTTTTTTTTTGTTTGTTTATGGGTTAAAACTTAATCTCCAATTTTCCATTGAATAAATGAATGATCGGATCGTCAAAATCTAGGTGTCCATACTCTATCTCCAATTTATACCCAATTTATACACGGACAATAGAAATAATGGAAGAAGAGATGGTTAATCATGATTAGTGAATCTCTTTCCAATTTAAACACAGCAAAGAATGAAAAAGGAGATGGGTTAACCATGGTTAGTGAATTTAATGCTTATAGGTGAAATCATGAGGTCTAAAAGTAGAGTGACTTGTTGTTCCAATTGAAAGAGTTCATGTGGCCTCTCTTGACTAAGTAAGTATATAAGTCACCCCTTGCATTAATGAAGGTAGAGGTTAATATAGATAGAAGAGGCATGATATCAAGAGGGCTGAAATACTAAAGAATGAAGGGATTTAATACATAAACAAGAAAACCACGGTCCGTTCTAAATATCCATAAATTGTAAAAGTATTTTGAACATTGTTAGAACGTTTAGCAAAACCTTATGAACTTAAGTTGATAATTAACCTATGAACCCATCAAAAAAATTTGGCAAAATTTTCTGAACATGTATAAATAATTAACTTGGTAAATTTCTAACCCATTACTCAAACATAATAGTCATAATAATTGATGGCATATAATTTGAATTCCTACATATTAATTAAGGAATTTTCTGGATTGAACTAGCATCACTTTATCCCTCCGCAAGAAATCCATTATATAAAATACCATAGACTAGTTAGGAGTCACCCTTAAAAAAAGCATTTAACAAAAATCATCAGACTTCTTTAATTTAAATTTACTTACGAATGCAAATAATCATATGTAAATTCATCTCCACAATAATCACTATAGGAGATTCTCCTTACCAATGTAATAGCCAATCAAAGTATCAAATTATCACCTGCATATTCTGATAAAGCTAGTAAGATCACCTAGAGGAGAAGCCTAAATAGGTGATAAATGTTTCAAAAATAACATATTTAAAACTAGTGATCTATTATGCAAGAGACTTCTGAGATAACTATAATAGTGCAATAAACTTAAGTAAAGAGATAAGAGATAATAGAATTATAGGTAGATTTTATAGTGGTTATACTTAGATCAACCCACATTCACTCTCTCATGTTGTCCACTCTTCCACGCTGATAGACTATACTAGCTGAATTTCACTACATCATTAACAAGATATTATAACTTTGAGTGCAAATACTCGGTAGTAGATCATACTATCTCACTAAGTCACTCTCTTGGTATTTCTCCCACAATCTTTGATCGAAATGTTTGGAATTCTAAATTCTACGCAATCTATATCAATAAAATTTAGTAGCCGTTGATATTTTGATCCCCATACAAACATAAGCTTGGTTTCCATAACTAGAGTTTCTTCATTTATAAAGTTCAAATCAATTAGATTGAATAACTAAATTGATTTATGACTCTTTTTTTACACTTTTGCTGGAGCAATTCAAACCAACAATCAAGCTTCAACCGAAAAAATCTAACAAACAAATAATCACGCACATTGTAAAATAGGAAATACATAAAGTCTACTATATTCGAACTTAAAGATGCTTAAAAGTAATAAGGCTTTAGGTAGCAAGTGCACATCTTTTAATCATCACATATAATTATGACTAATGGGAGACTTCAATCAACATTGGTGGATGTTGGATCTTTCCCTATCTAAAGATAGTTGTGTCGTTGTTTGCCCAAAAGTAATATATGCCTTGGTTATTTAAAAATCATTTTTACGTATGAATTAATGCGTTAGTATAATTATGACTAATGGATGATGAAACTGAAGGTCATAGAGTTTTGCATACGGGCACGGCTAAGGTCATGGAGTTTTAGGGGTTAACATATCCACATATACAAGACAAAAGTAATTATATTTTGATTTTCTTTCACGGTGGAGAATATATATTTGGTAAACATAGGCTTTTAAAAAGATTTTCATGCGAAAATGTTGCGCAAGCATCTTCAATAGGAGCAGCCTATGGATGTCGTTGAAAATTTAGAAACTGCTAATGTCCTCGGTCTTGTACAAGAAGAAGGTGTGCCTGATGGTATGTCTTTATCTACTAATATCTTTTCTATAGAAATCTTGTTTTGCCTTTTAGTTCAAAGTGGGTACTAAGTTACCATTCCCATGGTTTTGATATTTAGATGAAGGATCAATGTACCCAGAACCCTTATCTAATGGTGAGATGATGAAGTCAGAAGAGGAGGCTGGATCATTTTCTCCGCAACCGCTGCATGGTGATGAAACTCACCATGTAGCTGAAGAGGCCTTGAAGAGGACAGGGCTGCATTGGATAATTCCTTTTGTCCTTGCAGATTGCTTAGCACAAACTGAGTAAGGTTGTGCATCTAACCAGAGGTTCTGGTAACGAAAAAGAATTGAGGTATTAGAAGAAAAACAAAGATAGATGCAAGAAGCAATGGGGTCAAAGCCAGTTCCAATGGGAGATAATTTTGAAATGAAGGCCATCAAAGCCATGAGAGCCATGGAGGAAGGTGATGCAATTTTTGACAATGGTGCAAAGGTGAATCTCGACTTGCAGGTGCTTCACGTCACCAATTTTCTTGACTAGTTTTGATTTACTCTTGTCATTTTTTTTCTCAAATAACCTGATCCTTGAATTTGTTCATGTGGATGTAGGCTTATTGGTGGCATGATAAGTATCGACCAAGAAAACCAAAATATTTCAATCCTAGTTCACAGTGGATATGAGTGGAGTAAGCACATCAAACGCATTACGAAGATCGCACAAGGGTATGAATTTAATATATTTTATCCTGACATTGTCCTTAATACTAAGGCCTCAACATACTCAATTGAAAAAGATGGTGACATTGTCAGTTTACTTGATCAGAAAATTACTTTTACCCAAGCATAAATACAAATGAAAATGAGCATTCAAGTTCAACAAACATAAATATATAAATATAAATGAACATTAGAGGTGCTTGGTGATAAGATGTTGTTTAGGAAGTGGCTTGGTGATAATTCAATTCGGGATGTGATGGCTTGATGATTGGTTGATGATGATTCCTTTGCTATAGGAGTTGGAGGAGGCAGAAATGCTTTGAGGAAGCTTTCCTCGTTCTTGAAATCATTATCCCTGAATAAAGGCACCGGATGGCCCACCAAGGGGAAAAGAAAGACGTGGTGGGCCCAGCAAAATAGAGAACGATAAAATTTAAAAAAATAAAGGAAGAAGAAGATGGAGCATGCTCGTCTCGATCCTTTCTTCTTCTTTTTTTCTTATTGTATTTAAAATATCGTTGATGGATTAGCCCAAATATTTACATATTTTTACAAGATATATTTTGTATTTGTTTATTTTTTCGATTATATCTTCAGCGCATGCGCGTACATATATATATATAAATTAATTAGAAGAATCCCACACTACTCAAATGGGATTTATGATTTTCGAGAAGGACAAATTGATATTGGTTTCCTAAAAAAACAAGAGGTGGATGAGGCATTGAGTCTTCGCTAATCCCCGGCCTTAGTTTTAATGAACATAAAACTTTTCGTTCCTATATTTCCTATATTTTATAATCAAGCGGAACTACTAAGTCCAAAAGCTAATGCTAAGTGTAAAAATATTGATCGAAAAGCTTAATATCACATTACATAGTTTTAAGTCATGTCATTCGTTAATGATACGTGTGTATCATTATAAAAATTGCAAAATAGTAGGGTGTGATTGTGATTGATCGAACAACAGTACTGGAATCAGAAAAAAAGGAAAAAAAATTAATTGTGATTATGCTAGGTACTAAGATTAAAGTGCTCAATTGCAATTTTCTTTTTGAAATTCAAAACTCGAGTTGGAATATTTACATGCATTACTACTATGTGTGTAGTGTGTCATATTGCCCATATATATATATATATATATATATATATATATATATAATAAATTTATTCTTGCGCGAGCAATTTTCTGCCCCTCATATGTAGTTAAAGAGCATAATAGGACTGAGGTTTCTTTTTCTCATATGAAGGGACCACACATAATAGGTTTTAATTTTGGGCTACACCACCAACATATGGAAATCATGGGAATTAGTTACCGCCATACAAAGTACAGCTTACATATTTTTGTGTCAAAATTTTAGAATGTCCCCCAAAAAAATGAAACTTAGGGATTAAAACATATTGAAAAAATTGAGTTGCAATAACTGAGCATTCAAATTTGGTAGGGTACATTTAATAGAAATCTAAATCCCTACCATGGTAAGTATTTAGGCATTTCTTTATTATGGGGGTTTTTGTTAAGTGTCTTGGTAAGTACATTCACTTATGAAGTATTTTAGCAGATGTTATTGAAATCTCAGATCATTCATATTCCTCATGAGCTCATTTGGGTAAAGCCAAGATGCCTATTTAAACTTGGAATGATGTGATATTTGGAATTATTATTGAAATTCTAAATTCGATAGAGCCAAATCTATCCAACTTATACCAATATTTATGGTAAGTATCATTTCATGCGAATAGTTTTTTTCTTTTTCAACTTGACTAGTAATTGTGAAGATTGTCACATACATTACATAAAAAAGAGCGAGCCAAAAAGAAGTGGAAAGATTTTAAAAACTTGAGAAGTTTCGTTGAAGATAGGTCACATACGCTACATAACATTAATATAACGAGCCATATTGCCTCCAAAGGTGGTATACATAAATCTTCCTTTCAAATTGTTATGATTCAAATACAAACTTCTTATTAGGAAAGATATTAAACCAATTTGTCCCATACGATTGCATCCTTTGAGTTTTCTCCTAGTATCCACTCTTTCTTTTTTATATATTTTTTTCCTGTTGATGGGTGAAAATATATAAATATATCCTTTTATCCGATTAGGAATTTTGCGTTTGCTTGTTTACCAACTGTTGCAACCCTTGCATTTTCTTCATGAATAGTCATAACTTTTTTTTTTTTTGTGACCCGAGAAACCTCGAAAGCCGACAGCCGGCGGGAAGAACCTGGGGGCAACATGGGGAAACCACCACCCCATGCCACCGGGTAAGTCACCAAGTAACTCCATTAGCCCCCTTGCTTTGCAAGAACCTCGAACCTCTCACCTCTCCCTCAAAAGATCACTGAAGCCTACCCAGCGGAGCCACCATGGCCGGTGGTAATAGTCATAACCTTTTAACTCTTCTTTAATCCATAAAAGTCATATTTTTCCCCCAAATGTTATTGGAGGCATTTTTCACATGGATGGCACTCGTAAATCATCCTCCTGAACAAATCCTTATGTTAATTCTTTTGTTTGGATACCCTTTTTAATCTTCACACAAATATTGAAATAAACCACCATCACATACGAGTTTGCTTGAAACGTCATAAATATATGATTGTTGACATATATACACACGTATAGTTATCGAATTTAATTATAATAAATTATATTTATTATCACTAGAACCTAAATAACTACTTAAAAATTAGAGATCTTAATTTAGAGGAAGATGCCTGACCTAATCGAGAATATCAAGTTTGAGTTGACATTGTGGCAGCACAACCAAAAAAAGAGTTGGGAATATTTAAGGAAGTGAGCTCGAATAGGTGTCCTATGGTCCCATCCATGCACATGATAACCATGAGAAGAGAAGTGAACATCAAAACCAAACTCACGCCAAATCCTATTGAAATCAAATTTAGGGAGAGTTTGAGAGCCATAAACGTATTAGGTAAGGATAATGTGGATATCGAAATTTTTTCTATATGGCTGACTCTTATTCAGGAATTATCAGCTATGTAAATAGTAGGTAAATGTAAAATGAATGATTTTGAGCGAAGCAAATTAAAGTTTGAAGTATCATGATTGTAGTAGGCAAAGTAAGCATAAAATTCTAAACATATGTTTTCTTACATAATTAGTATAAGGGTGTAAATACATCCATAATCTTGACATAAATAACCTAAAAAAGTTTCTAGAAAAATCTTAAGTCTTGAATAGGAATAATACAATCTTTTCATAGTTGATTGTCTTGATTCATTAGAATGAAAATAAGGATACGTCTTTTCAAAATTTGAGACAATTGCCCCCGGGGAACGCAGCATAAAAGGACCCACAAGAAATAGTTGGAATATTTGGAGAGTAAATGATGATGTCTAATAGAATAATTTACACAATATGAAATTTTACTAATATTTACCTCCTATTTAGGAAAGCTCGAAAATCTAATTGATTATTTTTCATAACCTAGGCTAGGTGGTTCAGAATATCCCTCTCTTTTCTATTTTTTGTTGAGTAGAGTTGAAACAAGATTTTCTTCATTTTTCTTATTATCTTTTTTCTTATTCTGAATATCTTTCTTCTTGTTCCGAAGACTGCCCAAGCAACGAGTGAAGCCTTGAAGAGCTTTGAGGTTTGTCTTGGCATTCATCAATAGTCCCATCCATCATTCTTCCATTAAAAAAGTAATTCTGTACTCACAATTTTGACATTCCTCCTATGTCTCCTAGTCATAGGAATAGCTAGCCTAGCAATTAATTGCCATGAAGAAGAGGGAGTGCTGTCCTGATAGAGAGATGTCCTAGCAGAGAGAAGAGAGAGAAGAGGTGAGCAATAAATAATCTCTCTCCCTCCTTCTCTCTCCCCCATCATTATCAATTTATGGCGGTGTTACAAGGGTCCCGATCGTTCGTTTACTTGGACTTCATACACATTCACGAGCAAGCGCTGCTGCACAATCATTACAAAGCTCTATTGTACTCTTACTAGGCTCAGCTTTTTTTTAATAATTTATATTTTATTTTATTATTGAAACAGAGACAAGGAAAAAGATAAATGCTAACTCCTTTAATATCGAGATTAACTCTACACTAAACTCAAAGAGCAAGTGGGTGCAATAGATTATTTCCTCTTTTCATTTATTTAGTCCATTCTGAGATATTTGGGGTCTTTTAGGGGTCATGAAAAAGAGAAGAAGGAGGAGATATTATTTAACTATTTATAGAAATGTCAAATCAATGGATTAGACTTATTGATTAAGGAAAATATTTTCTTTGATAATGATCAAACTCTGGCTAAAATTAGCCTAAACCAAACTAAAATGTTTCAGATTAGATTAAATTGACACTAGTTCAAAAGGTTTATGACTAAATTGACACCATTAAAAGTTTAAAATTAAATTGGTACCAAATCAAAAGATTTATAACTAAATTGATTTATGACTCTCTTTTTTTACACTTTTGCTGGAACAATTCAAACCAACAATCAAGCTTCAACCAAAAAAATCTAACAAACAAACAATCACGCACATTATAAAATAGGAAATCATAAAGTCTACTATATTCGAACTTAAAGATGTCCTAAAGCAATAAGGCTTTAGGTAGCAAGTGCACATCTTTTAATCATCACATATAATTGTGACTAATGGGAGACTTCGATCAACATTGGTGGATGTTGGATCTTTCCCTATCTAAAAATAGTTGTGTCGTTGTTCGCCCAAAAGTAATACATGCCTTGGTTATTTAAAAATCATTTTTACGTATGAATTAATGCGTCAGTGTAATTATGACTAATGGGTGATGAAACTGAAGGTCATAGAGTTTTGCTGGCACAGCTAAGGTCATGGAGTTTTGGGGGTTAACATATCCACATATACAAGGCAAAAGTAATTATATTTTGATATTATTTCACGGTGGAGAATATATATTTGGTAAATATAGGCGTTTTGAAAGATTTTCATTCGAAAATGTTGCACAAGCATCTTCAATTGGAGCAGCCTGTGGATGTCGTCAAAAATCCAGAAACTACTAATGTCCTCGGTCCTGTACAAGAAGAAGGTGTGCCTGATCGTATGTCTCTGTCTACTAATATCTTTTCTATAGAAATCTTGTTTTGCCTTTCAGTTCAGAGTGGGTACTAAGTTACAATTCCCATGGTTTTGATATTTAGATGAAGGATCAATGTACCCATAACCCTTATCTAATGGAGAGATGACGGAGTCAGAAGAGGAGGCTGGATCATTTTCTCCGCAACCACTGCATGGTGATGAAACTCACCATGCGGCTGAAGGGGTCGTTTGCACTAGCAAGCCTTGAGCTCACCAGATCTAGCAAGGCTCAACCCTTCTTGATTTGGCGAGACTTGAGCTCGCGATTGGGGTGAGCTTGAGCAAGGCCGAGGCTTGGCTTGCCGAACAGTCATTGGCCATTGCCTTGGCTGATGACGGAGTGAAGAGGGAGAAGAAAGAAAAAGAAATGAAAAAAGAAAATAAAAAAAATGGTTTTTTAAAATAAAAATATAAGAAATAAAATAAAAAATAATGCATGGAAAAAAATTAAATCAAAATTTCCATACAAAATGGTAGAAAATATTTTTAAGTCATTTTTAGGTTTTAACAAAAATATTATCATTTTCCAGAAATATAATATTTTTTGTGAAATAAATAAAATCTTTAATTTAATTTTTTTTTTAAATTATCCATTGAATTTGTAATGGTAGGAAATTTTTTTTAACAATATAGATTTATTTAAATCATTAAAATTTTTTTCCTAGATTTAGTTAAATATGAAAGTCTTTTAGTAATATGGGTAGGATCAAGTATAAGTCGGGCTGAGCCGGGTTAGATCGGGTCAAGTTTTTAGGTATGAGTTAATAAATTTATATTACAAATAAATGGTTCATAAATATATCAATATGTCAATTTGGGTCGGACCATTTACAACCCGATCCAAACCCGACTTGACTCATTCGTGTTTAACAAGTCTAGCTATGTGCAACAAGGCTAGTGACAGAGGCTCGTGATGCCGACGGGGATGGCGGCGGCGGCAGGTGCGCAGCGGATATTGGTCGGTCGGGAGATTGAGAAAGGAGTGATGATGTTATCAAAATTTATTAAAATGTGAAATGATACAATCCATGGTTTAGTTAAGCAACCTATCTCGTTCCTCCCTTTTTTTTTTCTTTTTCTAAAAAAGAGTTTCATCGCATGGAATCCAAATCGGTGCTCTCATTTTTCTCGAGCACGAAAATTAGTGGGAATTAAAACGGCTTCCAAGACGGCTCCATTGGGCCCCCCACTGATCGAGGAGGTTGCTTGGGCCCTGGAGAGAGAGAGAGAGAGAGAGAGAGAGGGACTCGGAGAAGACGGTCTTTTTGGGACTTCGGCAGGAGGGGTGCGTGCACTGCTGATCTTATTTTCTACATGTGCTGCTGTTCGGTCGGATTTACTAAGATTTTTTTTTTTTGTCAGTTTTACGCTAATCCTACTCTAACACTCACCCTCAGACTTTTGTCCTGCCTCATTGCAGGGCGTGAGAGTCGAAATTCACTCCTGAAATGAAATCGTCCCCACCCCATATGGGGATTTAAACCCCCTGAGAATGTGGGGATTTAAACCCCCAACCTCTCCCTTCCAAGATGGAAGGGTGGCCACTGGGGCGAACCCCCAGTGGTTTTTTTTACTAGGATTTTCAAAAGGTGAATTTGATCTGATTGCGGAATATGCATTTATGATGGTAAAGTACATGAGAAGTAGTTTGGTACGATAAAACGATAAATTAAATTACTATAATAACAAATTCTCACGGCTATTACTATTTAAGATAAGATAGCAGAGGGATTGCATTAACTCCGTATGTTTCAAGGGAAAATGTACCGTTTCTAAAAATTATTTTTAAATAAGTCATTTTACAAGAACATAACCATGTTTTCCGATATTCTGTTGAAATTTGAGGATGAACTAAATAATATTTTTCGTTGTTCAATAAGGAAAATCTTTTCCTGCATATACTCATTGTAAAAAAAAAAAAAAAAATTATTTTTTAAAATTGGTTTTTCAGTTTTTAATTTTTTTCCTTTCATTTTTTCTTTTAAAACTCTATTTTTTTAAAAATAAACATTAAAATAAAATAAAAGTGTATTTGGTGAAAAAGTGATATGGAATAAGTTATGGAAAATATTTTTTGTTATTTGAAAATTGGATAACATTTTCTCTACTTTTGAAGATGTTTTTTTAATAGCAACAAACGTGTTCATTACGAATTCATTTTTTTATAAAATGAACATCGGATAATTCAAAAAACGTTTTTTTGGAAATTATTTTTCATAAAAGGAACGGAATTTTTCATTCTTTCTAGACTGATGAGCATGAACACCATGGCTCAACTATTTCCGTATTCAATGGATGGTTTCGCAATCCTGAGGTAATTAATTATGACATGTAACTTCGACTAAAAATTTCCTATTTTGCTTTGGCGAGAAAGGAGTTTTATGATGGCTACGCATGAGATGGCACTGAGACCACTTCAATTATAAGTCGATGGATGTGAGGCGTCTCGCTGAATTAGTGGGGATGAAATTTTAATTTCACGTGGCTGCTGGACTTAACTTGAAAGTCCAAACTGGACAGAGGAGGAGATGACGTGGCATATGATTTTTTTAACTTAGTAATTTCCCTACTCTTCTCTTCTTCATCTTCGTCTTCATCCTTCATCTCTTGCTACCAATTTTCACTTTCATATACATTTTTATTTTTCTTAATAATCATTTTCTTGACCATCTCTATGTCCTTCATGCCAAGAAAAAAAGAAAAAAAAAAGCACCTCTATGTCCTAATATGATCATCAAAATCAAAACTAATTGTAAGCGAAAAAAAATAAAAATTCTCTTGCTCATTCTATGATGTATTTTTCGTGAATTTACATTCTAGAATGATAAAACTCCGGCGAGTTTGGTGGATGATCTCTATGGTCGCCGTGTTTTTGCTGGTGGATGGTCCTCGTTCGGCGAGGACCGGAGCCATAATAGAACACAATGACAATTCTGACTCCGAAGAACAACCAATTCGCTTTGGTAACTATGTTGCTCCCTCTCATTCGCTGCTCCAGTTCGTCCAATTCTAACGAGGACATGCTTAATTTGGACATGTTTGTCCCGCTCTGCTCTTTATTGGGGATTTCAATACCTAATTTTACCACAATTCCTCAATTGAAGAGCAAAACAAATTAATGGTTGAAAAAGAAAACAAATTTAACCTCAATTCACCCTAGTTGATTAATTTAGGGCAATATTGCTATCCTAACTTTATCAACGAACCACGTTAGACTATTCACTCTAAAGTGATTATTTTATTACAAAAGTCGCACACAAGTGATTCACTTGAAAAGTTTTGATACTAAAGTAAATAACTACGGAAATTATGATAATTTTAGAATCATTTTCCCCATTTATGCATGTCATGGCATGGGCAAGGCTTTATCAGTAAAATATTTATAAAAAAGAAAAAAAGAAGAAGGGAAATGTATGTGATTGTTTTTGTTAGGATTAATACATTAAAAAAACCCAAAACTGATATATATGTGACAAATTTACTTCAAACCAAAAACCCAAATTGGTACACTTGTGATAAATTTACCTTCTGTGAGTTTCCGATTAATTTTACTGTCAAATTAATAAGTTAGATGACACGGTAGTTGACTAATATACAAGTTATGTGAGTTTCCAATTTTAGATGGTATATTTGTCACAAATGTACTAATTTGAGGTTTTTGGCGATCGAACAAATTAGTTTGGGATAAATTAGTCAAAAGTATACTCATTTGGGATTTTTGTGGTCATTTTGAATAAATTTGTTACAGATGTACCGGTTTGAGATTTATAATAAAAAAATTAATTTAGCGTAAATTTGCCACATGTATACTAGTTTTGGATTTTTTCAGGGTATTAACCCTATTTATTATACTTATGAAAATATGCATAGTAATGCAACTTTTAAGTAATTTCTTATCTTTAACGGTCAATTAATAATGTCACATGTCAAGTATCATTTGTATTGGTTATATTATATCATATCACATAAAAATTATGATACTCTTTTGATTTAGAAATATTAAAAAAAATCTTATTAAACGAGCTGTAAGCTTTCTCGTCTACAGCACAGTGTAAACTCATGGTATCATCATTTTAGATTATATTTTACTAATTATGAGATTTTCTTGCATACTTTTTTTTTTTTAAATGACGATAAATTTTCTTACGTACTTTCTTTTTTAAAATGGTGATAAATTACCACGGTCGCCAGCGACAATGGTCTATGGTCGGTGGTGAAATTGAGTTATTTAGGGTGCGCATCATAAAATTTATTGGCTGGGGAAGAGTTTTTTTCCAGAAATAGTTCTTTTCTATTTCTATTCCAGAGAACAGTTTCTGAGCAAAAGAACACGTTTGATAACTGCACAAAATTTCTACTCTTGGAATAGAAAAAGAATAGAAATGCGTTTGGTAATGCAACGATTCTTTTTTGTATTTATTTGTTCTTTTTATTTGTTTTTTTATTCTTTTTGTATTTATTTGTTTTTTGTATTTGTTTTTTATTCTTTTATTTGTTTTTTATTATTTTTTGTATTTATTTGTTTATTTGTTTATTTATTTGTTTTGTATTTTTTATTTGTTTTTTGGTATTTATTTATTTTATTTGTTTTATTTGTATTTTTAAATTTTTTTTCTTTTTTTTTTTTTTTTTTTTTTTTTTTTTTTTTTTTTTTTTTTTTTTTTTTTTTTTTTTTTTTTTTTTTTTTTTTTTTTGTATTTTTGTATTTTTGTATTTTTTGTATTTTTATTTGTTTTTTTATTTATTTGTTTTTTTATTCATGCTCACAGTCGGCGGTGACGGGTGACCAGCGGCGGCGGTGGTCGGCGGTGGCTCCAGACGGTTGGAGGTGGCCATGGCAAGAGAGAAATAAAACAAAAATAAAAAAGAAAATTTGCTTATTTCTAGAAATTGTTCCTGAGACAAAAAGCAATTTTTTTTTGTTTCTCGTTTCTATTCCCGGGCAACTTTTCTATTCCGGGGAATAGAAATCAACTTGCCGTTATCAAACGGGTTTCTATTCTTTTTTTGTTCCGAGGAACAAAAAAATAGAAATTTTTGGGCTGGGGAAGGTTACCATGCAGCACCTTAGCTATCAAAACTTTATTGAAATGCGAAATCTAAATTGGCGGCGCTCCTTGTTTTTCTCGAGCGTGAAAATTAGTTCTCTCTCTCTCTCTACGGGTGCGCAACAAGGACAAACCATCTAGCTAATAGGCACCGGTGCCAGCCTAGCCCAACCTGTTCTTTTGGGCTAATATAATCTTCGGGTCAGGTCGAGTCGAGTCCAATCAAGCATGCCCTTGTGGGGTTTTGGGTTGGATTGGGTGTCATGAAAACCTGACCTAACCCAACCCATTGACACCCCTACCTCCACTCACGGTGGCACTCCATATCCTTACACTTTGAAACTCCCTCTCTCTTTCTCAGGTTGTGAAGCTCTCGAAGCATCACTCGCCATCTCCCAAGTTGGGTGAGGGTCGCCACCCTCGCTCAAATTGGGTTAAGGATTGCTACTAGCTTAGATTTGGGTGGGGGCCTGCAAGGCCTCCCCTATGGTCGGTTAGGGTTGCCAATGATGAGGCTTAGCAACCCCATCTAACTCTCGCTCTTCCCACCATCATTGGCTTGCTGCATTTGCTATCTTTTTATATTTTTTAAATAAATTTAATTTAATTAATATTTATATTAAAAATCAAATTTAAACCAAATTGCCATCGTTCTGGGCCTATCTTTCTTACCTTAGCCACGTTAGCACCAAAGAAAGTAATAAAAAAGCCATTGTCAACATTTTCAATTAACTAAATTAGACATTGTTAATAAAAAAAATTTGATTGTATCAAATTGACAAATTTTATGATTTGATTACGATTAACTCAATCGTATTGTGATAAATTTTAGGATTCCCAGCATACATATTCCATAATTTTATTAGACGTAACCTAAATCCGTGCTCTCATTTTTCTATCAAACGCGAAATCAATGGGAACCAAAAATCCTATTTGTCGGCAAAATTGGACTTTTTACTCTCCATCCGTCGCCATTCTCCACTCGCGGCGGCGCAGCGCTCGAAACTCTCTCTCTCTCTCTCTCTCTCAATCATTCGCAGCCGCTCGCCACCGCAATGGCGTCCGCATCGATGTCGATGTCGCTCGTCTCGTCGCCCCGCGGCCCCCAGCAGCGCCTCCTCTCGCCGTCCTCGGTCGCGCCTCCGCTCTCCGCCTTCTCCCGCCATGCCCGCACGTCCATTATCTTCTCTCCCACGAGGCCGCCCGCAGTCCTGAGGATCGTCTACTGCTCCTCCGCCGGCTCCTTGCCGTCCTCTGCTGCTGTCGCGGCCGCGGTCTCCAACGGCAGGCCGGATGGTGGTAAGACATCTTGAGTCTATTCATTGTAACTCACTTGGACCTAGGGGTGTGCATGGTCCGGATGGACGGTTCTCGACCTAGAATCGGGAACCGCCCGCTAAGAACCGGTTTTGAAAAATTGGAACCGGGAACTGCCCACTAGTTGCATGGATCCACCCGGGAATCGAACCGCCAGTCCGGTCTGGTTCCCGGGTGGGTCCATAGAACCGGTCCAACCTCCAAGCCTTCCCCTTTTCGCCCTCCCCGCATCTACTTATCCTAGCTCTCCCGACACCTTATTCTCCTCAAGTACTAGCATCGTGGCCGCGGCGATTGCGACCCGCACGCCACTTCTGTCCCAACCACCACCACCATCTTCCTTAAGCATGTTTTTGGTCACCTGAGCAAGCTGATCCCTGACCCAGCTGTATCCTCACCTACACTCCACGGCGCAATGAGCCATCAAAATGTCGCACATGCACAAATGACAACCAGAACCACGAATCCTGACTCTCGACCATCAAAACCCAGAACCCAATTTCGCCCGAACAAGGAAAAAGTCTTGCACGAAATCAAAAGGGACCGGAGAGGGACGAAAAATGAAGCGACCCGTCGGAGCCGAACGCGTCTTGAGCTAATTGAGAGCGACCCAGAAACAGAGAGAGAGAGCTGGAACGAATTTTACCTTGACCATGTCGATGGGTTGGACGACGCAAGTGGCGAGCATGCCGGAGGCGCCTCCGTTGATGAAAGGCTTGACGGCAGACCATGCACCGCCTGATTTGTGCAGTTTAATATAACTGGTGCGGTCCGGGTGGGTGGATGGGTGGATCCGCCTATGGAACCGGGAACCGGACCGGTTCCCCTAAGAACCACCGGTTCCGGGCGGTTCCGGCGATCCAGGCGGGTCCCGGTTCTTTTGCACACCCCTACTTGGACCTCAATTTTGATTTTAAGAACTACTGGAGATAGGCTAGCAAGAGAGATTTATGTAGTCATCGTATCTGAGATATGTGGACAGGGAATTAAGGAGTGATAACCCTTTAACAAAAGCATTGATGTAAAATAGGATCTCTGTCCTAATTAAGATAGAATGTAGTCTTCACAAAGTGCTGAAGGTTTGAACCCCAAAGCGTAATGCTGAAATTGTCTTTGCAAGACACAAGAATAAGAAAGGACCCACTCTAGTCACTCAAATGCTGTGGTTGAAAAGGTCTGTGTCTTGTAGTACTTCTGTGGTGATGAGCTAGACAAGCGCTTCTCTAATCTTACATAGAATTACTCTCGTTCATATAACAAAGAAAATCTCCATGAAAAAGTAAATAAAAAAATCTTCACGGTGCTGTTTAATTTAGTTGTTAGTTCTATATGCCGCAGGCTGTTTTTAATTGATTTGGTGGCTAACTTATCCTGCAGCTCTCTAATTTGCAAGTCTAGTTTCAACGACAAAAGGACATTGTAAATTTTTTTTATTTATAGTATATCATCATATATCTATGACAAAACCTAAGCTCTTATTTATAAGAAAATAAGGATGTACTTATCATTAATATTAATGTATTGAATAATACATACATTAGATAGGGAGATAAACATTCATTGTATAGGGAGATGTATTTATAAGATACAAATGTACCATAATAAGTATATTAGATAAGATGAATATAATAAATATTCATTCATATATTTCATAAAAATTTCTGATTTTTAGTAGTCAACTATTAATTTGACATGTCAATTATCATTTATACATGGGAAAAAGCCACCAAAAACCCCAAATTTTGTCCAAAGTGATCAAAACTTTTTTTTGTGACATGAAAAACCCTGAAGTTTGCTAACCGTTACACATTTACTCCAAACTTTTATTTGTGACATAAAAAACCATAAACTTTCATTTATGTGACACATTTGCCCCAAATCATAGGGGCATTTTGGTCTTTTTTTTTTAACTTTTTTTTTAATTTTTTAATTTACTTTTTCTTCCCTTCATCGGCGTCCGGCGAGAGCCACCCTTGCCAGCGTTGGACAAGGGCTCCGCCATGGCCGGTGGAGGGAAGAGAGAAGAAAAAAAAATTAAAAAAAAAAGAAAAATTAAAAACAGAAAAATAAGACGAAAATGCCCATAATGGAGGTAAATGTGTCACGGTTTGCAAAGTTTGGGGTTTTTCATGTAAAAAAAAAGTTTGGGATAAATTTGTCACTTTGAGTAAATTTTAGGGTTTTTGGTGGCTTTTTCTCTTTGTACATCACATAAAAATTATGATAGAAATATTAAAAAAAAAATTCATATTAGAAGAGACATCTGAACAAAATCTTGTAACATAAAGGATCCTATTATAATATGCAAGCTTTCTCATCTATATTGCAAAGTTTGTGTTGACACCTAATTTTTATTTTTTTTTGCATAAAAAATGGGTTAATTTTTAACCCAAAAAATAAAATTAAAATTGCACAACATATAGTTTAGAAACATTTATCTTATTTTGTTTTATTTTATCTTATTTTATTGGATTGACGATGAGCGTTAATATTCCACTAAGATTTTTCACATATTCAGGTAATATACACTGATGAGCATATTTTTTAGCAAAAAGGAAATTTTCGGATGGAATATTCAAAAAATACAAAAAAAAATATCGCGTAGGGTGCAATGATATATTTAGGGGATTATGTACAAGCAAAATTGGAAATAAAATATGCCAGGTCTAAATTTTTCACTATAAAATGTGTTGTTCGTGTGCGGATACTGGGGGATTTTTTCGAAAAAAATTCGGAGAAAAAACGTGAGGGCCTTCCTTCGGTTTTGGGAGGGAAAGTGAGAGAAGGAGAGAAAAAAAAAACGTGATCGGTCTACAGCGTCGTCTTCTTCCTCCCGACGCTGCCCCCTGTCCGCGTCGGCCCCTTGCCTGCGCCGGTCACAGCGCCGGCACCGCGACGCCAGTCACTACCGCGTCTCGCCACCTCGCCGCTCCGCTCGCTGCTCCGCCAGTCTCGCCGCGACGTCCAGCCCCGCCGCCGACACCCGCAGCTGCTCCCTCGTTGCTCCGTCCGCGTCTCGGCCCTCGCCGACGCCTGTGGCACTCCTCGCCGCTCTGTTCGTCGTCTGCCGACGCTCGCCGCGCCATCCCTGCGCTGCCCGTTGGTCCCTTCGCCGGTCACCGTCGCCGCGCTCTCGCTCTCTCAATCATTCGCAGCCGCGCTCTCGCTGTCGCAATGGCGTCCGCGTCGATATCGATGTCGCTCGTCTCGCCGCCCCGCCGCCCCCAGCAGCACCTCCTCCTCTCGCCGTCCTCGGTCGCGCCTCCGCTCTCCGCCTTCTTCCGCCGCGCCCACACGTCCGTTATCTTCTCCCCCGCGAGGACGCCCGCGCTCCTGAGGATCGTCTGCTGCTCCTCCGCCGGCTCCTCGCCGTCCTCCAACGGCAGGCCGGAGGGGGAGCGGAGGGAGGTCCGGCTCGGCCTGCCGAGCAAGGGGCGCATGGCCGACGAAACGCTCGTTCTCCTCAAGGTAATATCGCACTGCCGGTTTTCGGTTGCCGAGGAATCGGTTCCGATGAAAGTGTCTTTAATCTCTGACATGCCGCTCCAGGAGAGTTGCGGTCTGTTTGTTTTTATCTGCATACTGATCCTTTTCGACTTTGTTCTTGAAGGATTGCCAATTGCCGGTCAAGCGGGTGAATCCCCGCCAGTATGTTGCAGAAATCCCACAGGTATGGATATATGTCATGAAAAAATGCGTGCCTCATTTTGGTGTAGGCATGGTGGTAAGACATTTTGAGTTCGTTTATTGTAACTCACTTGGACCTCAATTTTGATTTTAAGAACTACTGGAGATTAGCAAGAGAGATTTATGTAGTTATCGTAGCTGAGATATGTGGACAGGGAATTAAGGAGTGATAACCCTTTCACAAAATCATTGATGTAAAATAGGATCCTTATCCTAATTGAGATAGAATGTAGTCTTCACAAAGTGCTGAAGCTTTGAACCCCAAAGCGTAATGCTGAAATGACCCACTCTAGTCACTCAAATGCTGTGGTTGAGCTAGACAAGCGCTTCTCTAATCTTACATAGAATTACTCTATTCATATAACGAAGAAAATCTCCATGAAAAAGTAAATAAAAAAATCTTCACGGTGCTTTTTAATTTAGTTGTTACTTCTATATGCCACGGGCTGTTTTTAATTGATTTGATGGCTAACTTATCTTGCAGCTCTCTAATTTGCAAGTCTGGTTTCAGCGACCAAAGGACATTGTAAAAAAATTGTTATCTGGAGATCTAGACGTTGGAATAGTGGGTTTTGACACAGTTAGTGAACATGGACAGGTAAGCAGAAGATGTTATATGCTCTATGTTTGATCATTGGTTGGATTTTTTATGCATCATTTTCCACTAATGTTTCGTTTGCATTCAAATATTTATACTCTGAAGCTGTGAAAACAATTTATTGCATGGTTTTCCCCTGCTTTGGATGAAGTGGAAGATTAAGAGCGCTTTATCAAACAAAACGTTGTATTTGCTTTCCCTTCAAACCAAAAATATTGCAAATAAGCTTTCATGCTAAAACCAAAAAATTATGAATAATTCCTGTGTGTTAAATATGCAGCAGAGAAGTTGGATCAAAGATCTTACCCGAATGAATGACAAAAGTAGTTGCGTATCACATTTTACCTTTACAGTACTTTTTGTGTGAATCTATCTGGGTTGTTTACTCTTTTCCATGTAAACAATTTTGAAAAATGGCTTGGATTAGCAGAGTTACTGGATGATGTCAAGTTTCGGTATGTATCTCTGAAGTCTTTAGATAGTTTAGGTGGTTAGAGTGTTCATATTTTTTTGTGTTTGTACAGATCAATGACTTGAAATCTTAGAATGATGATTGCATGGTCACCATGCGAGGAATGCTGGACAGAGAAAAACTTCCTGATTGCTTCAACTTCATATATCAGAGCTTTTTCTGATCTTTTTGTCTTGTTTTTGTGTTTTCACAAAGCTTTTCAACTTCATTATATCATAGAATGTTGATTTCGCAACACTAACTTGATATAGTACTGTCCTAAAAGACCTCATGCTTCTTTTATTCAGGGTAATGAAGATCTTATTATTGTTCATGAAGCTCTTGATTATGGGGATTGCCGTTTGTCTCTCGCGGTAAGAAAGTTTATGCTCTCAATTTTGATATATTGATAGAATAATTTCCAATTGGTTCATTGCTATGGAAAATTTTAGTGTTGATATGTTCTTTTGATCTTCTATTAGATTCCCAAATATGGGATCTTTGAGAAGATTAATTCGGTGAAGGAGCTTGCACAAATGCCCCAATGGACTGAAGAGAAACCACTCAGAGTTGCTACCGGTTTTGGCTATGTATGTTTGCATTTTCAGATCTTAAATGTTATTGTTTATTGTGTCATCTATCCACCTTATAGCAAATTTTCTTGTGGGGTGCCAGAGTGACTGTCCTTTTTAACTGCTTAAGTTTAGGTTTCTCTCTTGTGTCTTTGTAGCTGGGGCCTAAGTTCATGAAAGAAAATGGACTGAAGCATGTGAGCTTTTCAACTGGTGAAGGAGCATTGGAGGCAGCTCCTGCGGTAAAAATATCAATTTCTTTCACTTATTTGATATCTTTATGGGTTACCAACTCATTACCCGTATTGAAGATGGTTTGTGATTGTCACAATGAAATTTTTTCGTTAAGCGCGTGTCGTCTTTAAACTAAACTGGAGTTAATATATCTGTGGAAGCTCTCTTAAGAGATTAAAGGGAAGGGGTTGGGGAACCCATATTCTGGTAGAGTTTATGTCAAGGAGGTATCAATTTTGTATGCTCAAGTAGAATTTAGAATGTAGAAAAGTTTAAACCATTTCATTTTCCAGTTCGCAGGTTCAGACCATTTCAATTTTTGTTTTAAAAAACAAAAGACAATAAAATGCATTGAGAGTCTTATGGCTCTGGATTCATGTCTTTACTCTTTTTCCACCTAGACGGTTAGCAGATCTGTACTGAATGTGCAGATTGGCGAGTACAATTTTTTTTTTGCTTGGTATGGCAGGGTTATGTTATTCTTTTCATGCTGCTTCAGGGGTCAACTCTTTACCACATCTTTTACATTTTTGGCAAATATCTCAATACCCGCTTATTTTCTTGGTTGGTCTATGGAGTGCCAGCCCTTTATGTCACTCTTAAATGCACCCCATTCAGGAGATTAAAAATGTTGTCGGGGAAATATTTACAAGAGAATCTTCATTAAATGAGAAAGGCAGAGAAATATTTCCCATGAAGAGGGGAAACAAGGAAAAGAAGGGAGTGGAAACCGCCGTCTCTTTGTTGACGGGTAGATGCAGTGAAGGAAGGGCGGACTAGTGTACATCCTACTGATTTTCGTATTCTAAATGTCGGTAAATTGTGCTTATGTAGACCATTTTCTATCCACATTGTGGGGCAATGTGTGTACATGTCCTGTCCCGGGGAATGTATATTTGAGACTACATCGAGCCACCATAGTTTTAGCAGGAGGATCCTTTTAAAAAAGCACTCGAATCTTTTGGTGCTTCCTTCGATGATGCAATGGTTGGATCTATCTGTCCTTGCCTATGGATCTTGTGGCCATTCATTTTCTGATATGAAGCGTTGATTTGATTAATCCATGGATTACAGGTTTTTTCTCTTTTCAATGATTGGAAATTTTATCCCTTGGAAGGAAATAATTCTGCGGACATTGCTTCATCCCTTGTTAAAAAGAATCTGAAAGTATGCCCCCAAAGATTAAGTTATTAGGATAGCAACCTCATGAGCATATCGACTGTAGTTCATTTTATGTGTTTCTTTTGAAGCTGCAATTTAGTTGAACAGAAAATATATACGACTGCCGTTATATCTTGGCATGTGGCACACTGGTATCTTCAATGGCATCTCCATAAGGGGAGGTCAAGGATTTAATTAAACTGATGCTAACTGATTGCATTGGCAGTATAGTATTGATGCTGTGTCTGCATGATCGACAAGTGACTTCTTTACTTTTCTTTGGTAATCCAGATGGGGACTGCTGATGTTATTTTGGACCTTGTAAGTAGTGGGACAACATTAAAGGAAAATAACTTAAAAGAAATTGAAGGTGGGACCGTGTTGGAAAGTCAGGTGGGTAACGTGTTTGCACTGGCAAGCTCGTCATATGATCGTTTCTTCATTCTTTCTTTTCGAACTTCCCTTAACTAGGGCTGAATGTCCTTCAGGCTGTTCTTGTGGCAAGCAGGAAGTCACTAATCCAACGGGATGGTGTTCTTGGTGCAACACGTGAGATTCTTGAAAGATTGGAGGCACATCTTAAAGCAGGCCAGTTCGAGGTGTGTAGATTATTGTATATATGTTGATGAACTTCCTGTCCAGCATCCAAACATACTTCCCGTTAGAGTTTACTACTATTAAGCTGTACCCGCTGTGGCCATCCCCCTTTCACTCCTTACTATGTTTCTGAGTTGCATAAAATAGACACATCGGTGCACTCATCAAAAAACAAAATTTAAAGAGGTGACTTATGGTTGTGCAAGTTTTCTGTTGAGGCGAATTTAGCAGTGTCAATTGGAAGTGACGCGGTTGGTACTCCGTGGACATAAGCATAACTTAAATCATTGTCAAGTATGACTTGTTCAACCTTTCCTTATTCAACAACTAAGTAGGAATTGCTGCAATAAAAATTTGGGAGAAATAATATAGAAAATTCGGTAAGTGCAATACAAGGCATTTTAGAATATACACAACTAAGATACTGCAGATACATATGTGTTACCAACTCCTTTATCCATTTATCAAAATCAATGCTTTATAATCAGTATCAATATTTTCACTGGTAACAGCAAACATGAGGGATATTTTTCATAGGTAAAAGCAAACATGAGGGGGAGTAGTGCAGACGAAGTCGCTAAACGAGTACTCAGTCAACCATCACTCCGTGGTTTGCAGGTAATGCAGTGAGCCCTCTTTTCTCGTACCCGGCTCGATTTGAAGCTTTTAAACTGTAGCTATCTTATTCTCACTCTTAAGGGTTTCTGATTCGCTTGTATTCATACACTATCAGGGACCTACCGTAAGTCCAGTCTTTCACGAACGTAATGGAGAAGTGGTTGTAGGCTACCATGCAATAGTTATTTGTGTTCCTCAACAGGCGCTATTTGACTCTGTGCAGCAGTTGAGAGCAGTAAGTCCTAATTTTGGAAATAGCCGGAGCTACTTTATGCAGAGACTTTTTGTTTCCCCCTGGTCACATCCTAATATGAAGTGAAGATACTTGCAGCTGTAGATTTTTGTTAATCGTAGCTTGATAACACTCCTGGGTGCCTTTTTAACACGTTGAAAGTTTTATCATGCAGATCGGGGGTAGTGGAGTTCTAGTATCTCCGTTGACTTACATTTTCGATGAAGAGACTCCCAGATGGCAGCAGCTTCTGTCCAAACTCGGGCTGTAGTTCTTGGTAGGCCAGTACTCAGGTCGACTAGAAGCACCCGCATTGGAGAACCAGCTTGTGGAGAAGATAGAGGACGGGGTGAAATTCATCAGGATTGTTGTATCTTAGTTATGTGGGTAGCCTTGCTGCATATGTTCTTTTATATTTGCGATTTCTTTTCCTCTAGATATTTTTTTCCCCTCTGTGTGGTTTATAGCAATCGGTTTTAGAATATAAGGAAGTGTGGGAACATCCTAAAGTTTATTTTGCGACATTTTTTGTAAGTGATTATGTCATTAATGACAATCGAGGTTGATGGCAATTCCACAATGTACTTTGGAAGATAAACATGTGCTGCTAATACCTACATAAGTCGCTCGTGGCCTGTCGTTTAGCGGTATCAGCAACGCTGCTATTACCCACACGAGTCAAATGAGTTAGGCGGCTTTGCTGTTTGTTACGAGAGGAATGATTGAATTGTACAGACAACAGAAGATAAGCGACCGATGGTGTCACAAATGAAATGTTTTCACACCCATCGATTTTGCTTGACGACGGCCTTTGCTATGGAAACGATGTTTAGAGCACAACGTTTGGCGGACAAATTCTCTCTTGCTTTGCCCTTGATTTAGCCAGTTGATCTCGAGTTTACAAAGCGCTAGGTTTTATGTTACGACCCAAACAATTAAACTTTGTACTTAGTAATTTTTCTGCTCAACTAGTCATCGGCAAAATCGGCCGCACTATACCAAACGATCGTTACACGGGTGTTGGGGAGACCAAAAGGGCAAGGAGTGATGCGGGTGGCAATTGAGGGTATCGAGTATCGTGATTTATGAAAAATCTTAAAAAGTATCATAAATAAAATTATTCGACCACTGCCAAGATATTTACACATACATAACATGTGTAAAATAAGTCTATATGGACTTTCTTATTTTCTCATCATTCATGTGACTACGCATTGCTAATTATGTGATAATAGCTGCTATTAGGGGGTGTCAAATGTCAATCCCATACAGCATGTGGACTCCTCGTCGGTTTCAACTGTCCACCATATACCAACATGTGGGCTTTCCAAGTAGTAATAGGCCGAATGGTCCTACTGGATACAAATATATCCATTTCTCCTGAATTATATATATATATATATGTTTGTTATTACGCCTTTTTCTCCCTCTTTTTATGATCATTTTCTCTACCACCTCTTTGTCCTGATATGACCAGCAAAATTAAAACAAATTATAAATCTTTGATGGATCTGGGAGATGATATCTGTGGTCGCCATGATTTCTCTCGAAGGTCCTCATTCGGCAAGGGCCAGAGACATAGTACATGACGACGATTGGACTCCGAAGAGCAACCAATTCATTATCGTAACTATGTTGCTCCCTCTCATTCGCTGCTCTTGTTCGTCCATTATCTAACTAGAACACGCTTTAATTTGGAAATATTTGTCCTGCTCTGATGAGTTTTATTGGGAATTTCAATACCTGATTTTGTCACAACTCTTCAATAGAAGAACATAACGAATTTAGGGAAGAAAATAAATTTTGACCCAATTCGCCCTAATTGGCATTTTTCTAGCAACTCAAATCAACAATATTGTAGTAATCATTTTATTAAAAAATTGGTATTCTAGTTATCGCTCAAAGAGTTTGAGTATTAAAGGAAGTGACTATGAAAGTTATGATAATTCTAAAATCATTTTCTCCATTTATGCACGTGTAAGGTTTTATCAGTGAAAATATTCATAATTTTTACTAAAAAGGAAAAACGGATGTGTACATGATTATCAATAAAACGTTAATTTCCCTTGTATTGTTGAACTTACGAAAAAATGCATGTATTAAACAAATATCATAATATGTTCGAAAAAAGGTTATTCAACTTTTAACTAATTTCTGATTTTTAACGGTCAACTATTAATGTGACACGTCAATTATCATTTATCACATAAAAATTATGATAGAAATATTAAAAAAAAAAATCATATTAGAAAAGACATCTTAACAAAATCTTGTAACATGGAGGATCCTATTATAATATGCAAGCTTTCTCATCTATAATGCAAAGCAAACTCATTGCATCGTCATTTTAGATTACATTTTACTAATTATGAAATTTTCTTAGATACTTTAAAAAAATGACAATAAATATATATTTGCATTTTGAATAGTATAATCTCCATTTGGTATATATATTACCACAAGAGGGATCAGGTATGATGACTTTCACCTTAGATTGAAGCCTACGATATTTATTGCAATCAAAAGTAAAAATTAATTCTTTCAAGTTCCGTTCAGTGAATCGCATATAATTATTAATCTGATAACTTATATCTTATCTGATGTTTGTGCTAACGATAAATTTGAATTGAAAAATCCCACCTAGAGGGTTTAGTGATGACAAGAAGACAAGGTTGAATTGAATTTGAAGTTACGAGATATGCGGCGAGTGGTGAATTGGGGGGGAACAACTGAATTGGGAATCCTTTCATTATCTTATTCCACAAAAAATAAAAAAAATAAATCAAAATGACCAAACGAAACCTTGTGGGATGGACTATTTCTTTCATGTTCATTTCGATTTAATTACTTATAAACAATTATGGCAAGGCATAAAAGTTGCCATGGTACCATTTTGTCATGTTATGCCTAAACCACCTCATCCACACATAGCCAACAAGACTCAACCCCCGGCTATGGCCTCCATTATACAATCATAAATCTACTTTACAATTTAGTTACTACATTATTTTTTCGTAATTTTGACTAATTAAAAAAATGTAAGAATGGTGCCTGCGCTATGCTCGATCCCCAAACTAAGCATAGCCAAGAGGCTGTCCTTTGGTTCCAAGATAAGAAATCTTCTGATGGATTTCCATTCCAACCGATCTCCCTAATAATTTCGATTACAATTCTTGGTCTTCAACGAGAGAATTCTTCTCATTAATGATATCGAACCACAATTTTGGTGTTCAGCTATGCGTAGAGATGTCAAAATTTTAAATCCATATACAATGAGATGGATCACGTGTAAGTTAATTAAGTTTTAATAAATGAGTTGTTGATGGGTATGAATTGTATGTAATTTACATAGGTTGCAAATGGCATCTTTAAACTCATTTAACTTATAAATGTTATTAGTTGAGTCAACCCATTAGTGAGATATCATCTTCTTTAGCAGTTTTTATAATTTTTCTTTTTCTTGGAAAATTTCCTATTTTTAATAATTTTTTTTTTATTATATTATATTTTTCTTTCTTTCTTTCTTCCTTTTATTTTTTCTTCCCCAACGAACTCTGGTGGCCGATCCTCGCTGGTCACAAGCGACAATGCTGTTCGCCCAGATTTACCCGGATTTTCAAACGGGGGAGTAGATCCGATTGTGGAATATACATTTATGAAGGTAAAATACACGAGAAGTAGTTGGGTACGATGCCTACTTTAAGGCTCCAATCTTTTCGAGTGTGCCGTATCCGTAGAAAAAAACGATCGATTAAATGACTAATGTGTGTCAATCTTTAAGACTTACTATTTAAGATAATAAAGAAGAGAATTGCATTAATTCCATTCCTTTCATAAAAAATGTGGGATGTGACATTTTCAAAAAATATTTTTCAAGAAGCTATTTTGCAGGAAAATAACCAAATTTTCTTATATTCGACTAAAATTTGAAACTAAACTAGTCTACGTGTGCTCATTTTCAATTATTTTTTATTAGTTTATTTTTTAAAATTGATTTTTTAATTTTTAATTTTTTTGTTTCCTTTTCTTTTTCTTTTAAAACTCCATTTTTTTAAACATAAAAATTAAAGAAAATTTATTTGTGAAAGAAAGTGAGGTGGAAGAAGTTATGGAAAATATTTTCCCACTTTTTGAAAAGTAGAAAATATTTTTCCTACTTTTGATTGTATTTTTTCCAATAACATAAAACATTTTGCTTAACTAGTTCATTTTCTAGGAAATGAATATCGGAAAAATCCGAAAAACATTTTCCTATAAATTATTTTTCATGAAACAGACGAAACTTTTGATACTAGACCGATGAGCACGAACACCATGCCTCGACTATTTCCGTATCAATGGATGGTTTCACGATCCTGAGGTAATTAATTATGACATGTACCTTCGACTAAAAATTTTCTATTTTGCTTTGGCAAGAAAAGAGTTTAATGATGGCTAAGCATGAGATCACACGAGACCACTCCAATCATCAGTCGATGGATGTGAGGCCTCTTGCTGAATTAGTGGGGATGAGATTTTAATCCCATGTGGCTTGGACATAAATTGAAGTCCAACCTGGACAAACTAGGAGATGACGTGGCATATGGTTTAATTGATTCACCAATTTCCCTTATCTTCTCCTCGTCTTCGTCCTAACGTGACCAGCAACATCAAAACAAATTGTAAATGAAAAAAAAAAAAAAAATTTCCTCTCGCTCATTCGGGAACAATGAAGCTCCGACAAGTCTGCTCGATAATCTTTGCCGTCACCATGACTTCTGGTGGACAATTCTCATTCAGCGAGGGCCGGAGACATGATGCACGGCGACGATTCGACTCCAAATAATCAATTCGTTGTAGTGACCATGTTGCTCCCTCTCTTTCACTGCTCTTTTTCGTCCTATTCTAACCAGAACATACTTAATTTGGAGATGTTTGTCCTACTCCGCTCTTTACTGGGGATTTCAATATCTAATTTTGCCACAATTCCTCGATTGAAGAAGAAAACAATTTTAGGGTTCGAAGAAGAAAACAATTTTCGCCCCAATTCACCTAGTTGGTTAACTTAGGGTAATAGAGCCATGTTACACTATTCATATTAGAAAACTATCACGTAAGATTTTCCGACAACTCAAATTAGTAACAACACCTAAGTGATCATTTTATTACAAAAGTGGCACTCCAATAATTATTTGAAAAGTTTTAATACTAAAATAAATAACTATGAAAGTTATGGTAATTTTAGAATCATTTTCCCCATTTATGCCTAACATGGCAAAGGTGAGGCTCTATCAGTAAAATATTTGTAAATTTTACAGCAAAAAAAAGAAAAGAAAAGAAAAGGGACAGAAGTATAGGTGATTATCAATGGAACTTTCATTTCCATCGTGTTTGTTGAACTTACAAAAAATACATGTTTTGAGCACATATCATGATATATTCGAATAAAAGTAACACAACACTAATTTCTGATTTTTAACGGTCAATTAATAATGTGACATGTCTATTTTCATTTGTATTGGTCATATTATATCATATCACATTAAAATTATGATATTCTTTTGATTTAGAAATTAAAAAAAAAATCATATTAGACGAGATGTCTTTAACAAAATATCGTAGCATAAACGATCCTATTATAATATGCTAGCTTTCTCATCTATAGCATAGTGTAAACTCCTGGTATCATCATTTTAGATTACATTTTACTAATTATGAATTTGTCTACATAATTTTTTTTTAAATGACGATAAATACATATTCGTATTCCAAATAATATAATCTCAATTTCATATAAATAATTAATATTATCACCGGACGGATCGGGAATGATAACTTTACACCTTAGATTGAAGCCTACAACATTTAGTGCCACCAAAGAGTATATGTTGACTCCTAAATTTTGGCGACCCGTTTAGTCATTTATTGCATTAAAAAATTAGGGATTAATTTTATCCCTGAAAAAATAGTTAATTGCATAGCATATAGTTTTAGATGTATTTATTTTTAATTTGCATTTATATTTGGCCGGTGATGAATGGGTTCGAATTGATGGTTCAGAAACTTTAATTTGATAAGTCGGGCTAAGCCCACGAAGAGAGCAAATCGACCCAAGCCCGTATCCTCAGGGAGATTTTACGGGTTTATCTTTGTAAGATTTCAATTCAAAAGCAAATATTGCGTTTGGAAAAGTAAATATTACGTTTGGAAAAGAAATCTTTATGGATATGGTTTTTGAAAATTAAAAAACCCTAATCCCTGGCCTATAAATAGGTTAATTTGCGTTGGGTTTTGGGGACACCGCCATTGATAGAGTCACACGAGAGAATAGGGAGGAATCGTAAAGGTCCCAGGGGGAACATGAAGAAGCACGCCCACACCTCCCAAATCATAGCTGCAGGATCTTGCTTCCACGTTGCTTCAGTCTTTGTTTGACATTCCATCATCAGTCTCGGTTCTAAAATTGCTGCAGCGCCACCTGCAGCGATTTCTCAGCCCAATAAAGAACCCAGCAATCCGGCGCATTCCAGTCCAGCACCGGCGTCATCTCCAATCTGCTGCAACTGCGGTTTAGCCACCGATTATTGCCTGATTTCCTCCATCACCGAGAAACCGACTTATCCAAGTTGAGGGTTGAAGGCCGCGAGTCCAAGAGTCAAAGGAAGCCACAGCCGTGAGTCCATTAGAAAATTCCAAGAGATAAAAGACAACCGCAAGGAACGTGGAAAGCGGAGACTTCAGTTGGGGCAAGCAACCCGACATCCACGAATAGAGAAGAAGACCATTCTCGGTGATCCTCGAGACGTCGATCTTTGCCTCAAGTCACGAGCAGCTTCCCTGGTGCCATCGTAGCAGTGATCTTGCAGTCTTGCCACTGCAGCCGCAAGCCTATTTCCAATCATACAAGAAGGAACAAGTTCTCGGGACTCCTACACTTGCTTGTGGCCGTCCAAGTTCTCTCTGATGCGAGCAAGCACTGGCGTTAATCTAAATACTTGCTCTTGATCTCAACAAGAAGTAATTCTTGCTGTACATTCCAGTGTTTTGTTCTTGGCAGGTCCTCCTTGTGTTGCGTGGGTTTTTGCTGAATTTTCAAAGAAGAACACTGATCCAGTGCCTCGGTTTGCGAGTTTTGTTGCGTTGTCTATCAAGTTTCTGTTTTGCTAGTTCTCCCCACCACACACGGCCACCATTGGAGGAGAGCCATCATACAGAGGAGACGAGAGTGGAAAAAAGTGGTATGGGTCCACCGGTCAATAAGTCAATAGAAGGAGAGAGGAGGTTGTCCTCTTCCAGCATCCCTCGACGTCACCGCAGCTCCTTCACCGATGACGTTACTGCAGCCCCACCGTTGACTTCGTAGCTGCTGTCCTCCGCCCATGGCTACCCGTCCCCGCATCTAGCCGAGCACTACCACGCACCGCCATCACCCGTTGAGCGGATTCCGTTCGGTTCGAATTTGGTAGCATTTATTTGCGAAATCAGGTAATTATTTTATCTAAGTTTGATTTGGATATTTTATTGCCTAATGAATGCTTTTTAATATCTTACGTGCATATTTGAATTATTGGCCTATTCCCAATTAGGGTTTATTGCCCAATTCACAACCGCACGAATTTTTATTCCATTTATAAGGCTTTAGATGGAATAATTATTCACGCGGGAGTAAAATTGTTATCTTGATCTTTAAGGTTTAAGATCAATTTATCGATTTTATTAGCGAAATAATCAAGTTCGAATTTAAATTCGAATGGTGGATAACATTTTTGATGACCATGGATGATTTAGTGTTTATTTCTTAATTGTTCTATTTATCCTAAAAATAGAAAAAAAATTGCATTTGTATTCCATGTAGATTGATTGCATGATAGGTTAGTTATTTTTTTTTTAAATGCATGTTTAGAAGATATCTAGGATAGATAATATCTTACTTTAGTTAGATTTTTATTTTTAGCGATTTTAATTACGATTTTTCATAAAAAAAATAAATACAAAAATACAAAAAAAAAATCATGCAAATGTCATGTAGGATTAGATTCATGAAATGCATGTCATTTTGTGATTATTGCTAGGTTCATTTAATTAGGAATTGCTCGTCATTAGAATGAGTTCATTTGGTTAATTTAGATTGCATATTTAACCATTAGACAATTTTAATTTCGAATTTCATAAAAAATACAAAAATTGTCTTAGGATAAATTAATTCATTCTCTAGGATAGATTGCATACATATGTCATATAGTTAGGTCATATTGCCATGTCATATCATTTTATGTTAGATTAGTAACATTGCATTGCATATAAATTAGATTCTCATTAAATAAGTGAAAATAAAAAGAAATTGCTTTTTAATTAGAAATCATATCTAGGATTGTTGATGTGAATTCTGATCTAAGCACGTAGATGCATTCGTTGCTATAAGGTAAGTCTCGTAAGGAGCCAACGCCACAAAGGCATAGTTGTAGCCCATAACTTCAGTGGCCAAAAGCTAAGGATGAGAAGCGAGGGCGAGGTCGTGCTTGGTGTAACATTCTTTGGCTATCTTGGAACTGCTAACAACTATGGCTGGGAAAAAGCCGAGCCTGATGGTGAAGAATGACCTGTACTCGTTTGCCATGAACGCGAAGGTCCTGTGAGGAAGACGGGATTTTGCTAGTATGGGCAAATGCCCTACGACAGGCCATGCACTTGCAACTTCTAGTGGTGTTTGAGCTTGCGACATAAGCTTTTGAATCGTACATGGATTGATAGGATGACGAAGACTAGGATCACTCCATACAAGGGGCTGAAGTTCAGGTCTTGAAGTAGAGAGTCCATTTGCAATAGGTTCATCATTGAGTTGTGTTAGTATTTTTTAAAGAACAACATATGACTTATACACATTCCCCTCCTAGGATTATTGATTACTTCCGTAAAGTATAATTAATTACAGATTAGGCTCCAATTGTGCTTAAGAAGTCACTGCCTCGGAGTATTGTTAATTACTTCCTGAGTGCCTTGAGGAAAGCACATCCCATGTGCTATGAAAAAAAAAATTGCTATGGAAGTAGGAGTAACTGGAATGGCATTCTAGAGAGCTCGGGGACCAACAAAAGATGCTTTGTAATTCATCGTAAAAGGAGAAGAATTGGTCGATAGGCTTTCGATACTACTTTTCAGAAAAGCTATCGGTTGAGGCTGTCAAGGGAGAGACGTCCGGGGTGAGAGAAAAAAGGTAACAAAGATGGAGAGGGGGTGAAAGAGAGTGACAGAGACCGGTAAAGGAGGGAGGAGAGAGATGACTTTGGGACACTGGTATAATGAGTTCATCTCAACCACTTCGGTGCTACTTTAAGGTGGTTTCTCCTACGCCTCGAACGGTTATTTCTTTGCACTAACTATTCCATTATCCCATAACCGTCCCATGCAGTTATTCTTGAGTGATGTCCCATGATCTATTTTCAAAAGATTTGCTCGTAACTGCTCGTCTTCCGAAGGAAGACTACCTCAATTCTACGAAGCTATGTGCATTCTCTTATTCCATTGGTACCACCGTAATTGGAGGAGAGGTCATGGTCATAATAAGTGAGCCCATCTGTACCTTTTGTCTCTAGCTTTTCCCTGATTCCCTACCCATCCAAAAAAAGAAAAAGTAGCAACCTCGACCGATACTGAACGCAGATGATTCACCTCACCCCGGTCATAGTGTAGATTACTTCAAATAGTGACGTGTGAGGCTAACTGATAATTGACGGCCATTCATGTAGGACTTTTGGATGAAGATTTCCAAAAGCCTGACAAATTGTGACGGACAAACCTTTTTGTTGGTCTTTGGCGTAAATGGACGAGTGTGTATATGTGTGGGATTTCACGACATAGGAGTGCAAGGAGACAAGGTAAGAAAACTTCCATCAGATAGTCTATAATGGGAAGAGAGGAGGCACGCTGTCTGCAATGGGAAGATAGGTGTTTGGTCTACCGATTACACAGTTGAACAAGCATGACCCTTTTTGTAGCCCTCTATCACGGCCTTTCTTCAGCAACTATCCTTGACTTTTTTCTTCTTCTTTTCGGAGATCTTTTTGTTGTTTTTTCTGCTGTATATTCCTTGTACCTGTTGCCTACGTCAAAGTAACCGACTTAGACCAAATCATCTAGAGACCTCTCGAACGTGAAGTAAACTTGCTGCTCATCTGGACTACTCTAGAAAAAGTCTGCAAAAATGGGTCACCCATTTAACACCTTCTACAATTCAAAGTACCTTGAATTAAACTTACTCTCTTAATGAAAATTAGCCAATTTAAGGTACAAATGAGAAAATGGATAATTGCAATATGAAAATTGTGCAATGGCGACTGATATGATTCATTTTCCATTTTGGTCAACCTGTGCAATGGATTCTTAAACTTCAAATAAGTCATGAAGAAAGGTATGTAACAAAGTCATTTCATGTCTTAACTTGTTTTGCAACATAATTTTCGAGCTTAGTGTAGGAAATGAGAACTTCATGGATCAATGTTTGCAATGCCAAGATGATATGATGTCATTCCCTGTTATTTTTCAGCCAATATTGGGGCAGAGAGTGAGGCAAAAATTGAGTGAAGGATCAAAGGTAATCATTGTAACCTTTTTTCATTGATACTTTTGCGAATATTGTGACTTCAAGTAGGATATCATCTATAAGGATTATCATTCATGGTACTGTACAGATGGCTGTACCATAATTGTCTCTTTGGGTGTTAAAACCTTTTCTTTTCTTCTTTGATCATGGTTGTAATTACTATCCATTCCTTGTTATTAATTCATGTTTCATATTGATTCCTTTTGAAGAAATTTGCTCTGATATCATGAAAGAATAAAGTGTTTGATTATTGACCTCAACTACAATTGTTGAGATATTTTTCATTATATATAGATCTTACGAATGTTACACTTCGTGAGGAAATAATATAACAATGAAAATTAATAAATGAAGAGATCATTATATTATAAGAGTTGTCAATCCCTTGATTCTAGCATCTCCAATAATCATCATGTGATTTCGATTTCTATCTCTAGTTTCTTCTTCCTTGCTTGATAAATCAATGCCTTTACCCGGATGACTCAATTGGGGACCCTCCCAAATGTATATGCCGCCAGCAAAAACAGAGTCATCAGGCATACCCATGCCTCGATCACCACTTTAGTATTGTACCCCAAATCCTCGAGCACTGTGGCTCTTATCACGTGGGCATTAGTTGGAGTAGAAGATAGTACTGAGATACAAATGAGTGCCCTTGTGATCGACATGGAGATTCCTCTCCTTGAGGGGAGGTCACTAAGCAACAACAACAGGGCGCCAAAGGAAGAAAGTAACGCCGTCGTGTTAATCGCAAATGCGGAACTTAGGGCGGGTCGTGGATCGACGCTAACCTTCCATGCATCTCAGTGTGGTGAGATGCATCTCAGTGCTATCTTCTGCATGTCGATCACAAGGGCACTCATTTGCATCTCAATACTATCTTCTGCTCTAACTAATGCCTGTGTGATAAGAGCCACAGTGCCCGGGGATTTGGGGTACAATACTGAAGTGGTGATTGACGCATGGGTATGCCTGATGACTCTGTTTTTGCTAGCGGCATATACATTTGGGAGGGTCCCTAATTGAGTCATCCGGGTAAAGGCATTGATTTATCAAGCAAGGAAGAAGAAACTGGATATAGAAATAGAAATCACATGATGATTATTGGAGATGCTAGAATAAAGGGATTGACAATTTTTATAATATAATGATCTCTTCATTTATTAATTTTCATTGTTATATTATTTCCTTACGAAGTGTAACATTTGTAAGATCTATATATAATGAAAAATCATCTCAACAATTGTAGTTGAGGTCAATAATCAAACACTTTATTCTTTCATGATATCAAAGCAAATTTCTTCAAAAGGAATCAATATGAAACATGAATTAATAACAAGAAATGGATAGTAATTACAACCATGATCAAAGAAGAAAAGAAAAGGCTTTAAGACTCAAAGAGACAATTATGGTACAACCATCTGTACAGTACCATGAATGATAATCCTTATAGATGATATCCTACTTCAAGGCACAATATTTGCAAAGTATCAATGAAAAAAGGTTACAGTGATTACCTTTCATCCTTCGCTCAATTTTTGCCTCACTCTCTGCCCCAATATTGGCTGAAAATAACGGGGAATGACATCATATCATCTTGGCATTGCAAACATTGATCCATGAAGTTCTCATTTCCTACACTAAGCTCGAAAATTATGTTGCAAAACAAGTTAAGACATGCAATGACTTTGTTACATACTTTCTTCATGACTTATTTGAAGTTTAGGAATCCATTGCACAGGTTGACCGGAATGGAAAATGAACCATATCAATCGCCATTGCACAATTTTCATATTGCAATTATCCGTTTTCTCATTTGTACCTTTAATTGGCTAATTTTCATTAAGAGAGTAAGTTAAATTCAAGGTACTTTGAATTGTAGAAGGTGTTAAATGGGTGACCCATTTTTGCAGACTTTTTCTAGAGTAGTTTAAGTCGGTTACTTTGACGTAGGCAACAGGTACGAGGAATATATAGCAGAAAAAACAACAAAAAGATCTCCGAAAAGAAGAAGAAGAAAGGCCGTGATAGAGGGCTACAAAAAGGGTCATGCTTGTTCAACTGTATAATCGGTAGACCAAACACCTCTCTTCCCATTGCAGACAGAGTGCCTCCTCTCTTCCCATTACTGATTATCTGATGGAAGCTTTCTTACCTTGTCTCCTTGTGCTCCTATGTCGTGAAATCCCACACATATACACACTCATTCATTTACGCCAAAGACCAACAAAAAGGTTTGTCCGTCACAATTTGTCGGGCTTTTGGAAATCTTCATCCAAAAGTCCTGCACGAATGGCCGACAATTATCAGTTAGCTTCGCACGTCACTATTTGAAGCAATCTACACTATGACAGGGCTGAGGTGAATCATTTACGTTTAGTATCGGTCGAGGTTGCTACTTTTTTCTTTTTTTTGGATGGGTAGGGAATCAGGGAAAAGCCAGAGACAAAAGGTACAGCTGGGCTCACTTATTATGACGATGACCTCTCCTCCAATTACGGCGGTACCAATGGAAGAAGAGAATGCACATAGCTTCGTAGAATTGAGGTAGTCTTCCTTTGGAAGACGAGCAGTTACGAGCAGATTTTTGAAAATAGATCGTGGGACATCACTCAAGAATAACTGCATGGACGGTTATGGGATAATGGAATAGTTAGTGCAAAGAAATAACCGTTCAAGGCGTAGGAGAAACCGCCTGAAAGTTGTGACAGCCTGAATTTTTCTAAGTTGTTTTCGATTAAATAAATCGGGTTTTTCGTCGACGTGTCTATAGTGCTATTCTCTGAGTTGGCCACTCACGAGATAACTGGTCTATTTGGGAAATCAATTAAGGAATCTAAATGCAATGGACTTGAGAATTCGAACAGGAATCGACTGCTCGACCGTGTCGGTCTACAAGGGTCATTACGGCACTGTCAGAAATCGATCAGAGACCGGAGATAGGTCGATTCGACTGAGATATGTGATTAGAGTGTGGGTGATTCCACCTGATTGCAAAATACTCGTCGATCAACACTAGACCGATTTTTCGATCGTTTTGGTACCCGGTGTCCGTATTTGAAACCTCGAGATTTTCACGACAACCGAGAGTCGCCAATGTGTCGAAGATGTACTATGTGACTCGAGATAAATCAATCACGGGTCAATTGCACCAAAAATTCCTAAAAGTGACCCAGTAGACTAGGTCACGCTAAAAGCACGTCAGATTGAAATTAACTGCTTATTTGAATCCGATTTCAGAAATTGAAAGTTATGTGGTGTCACAAGCTATTTTAGGAATGTCGACTCATCCTCTGAAGATTTTTTCGAAGATTACGAGATTTTTACGGAAAATCGATTCGGACGCCGCGGAAAATGATCGGAAATTCAAATTGGCCGAATTGAAGAGATTTTCGATTTGTAAATCGAGTTACTTGGCGAATGGGAATTGTAGAAATTGTATGGACTTCTTCTACATCAAAATCGGACGTCGAAGTTGGGAATTTATTTAAGAAATGGAAGATCAAAAAGAAAATGGAAATTCGGAATTGGAAAATAACAACATTTTTTTGGGCATCAAAATGGGTTAATTGTGAGGATAATACAAGAAGATATTTTTGGACAAGTGGGATAAGGTTGAGCACTATGTGGGGGACAAGCAATTAAGGTAATGGCTAAGGATTGAGAATAATGGGCCCCTCCTTAGCTTCATTTGCAAGATTTCTTCCATCTTCATGCTTTGCTCTCCTTCGACGCCCTCTGCTTCTATTTCCCTTTCATTTCTTCTCGTTTTTCTTTTCATCCGAACAGCCCATTCCCATTTTCATTTCTTCCTCACACATCTTTCTTCCCCCTCCCATCATCATCACCAACTCATCATCCAAAGCCCCACCGTTCGGACGCAACTTCACCCACGTATGTGGCTTCAAGCTGCCATCGAAGCCCAGCCCACCGATCTCCACCCTTGCCTCGAAGACCAGTAACCGAAGCTGCCGTCTGCTCCATCTTGTCAATCTTCAGGTGGAGTCTTCAAGCGACACCACACGATCGAAGCTGCCACGCCAAACTCTTCATTCGGTTCGGTCATCAAGCAGGTGTCCCTCTCCAGGCGTCCAAGTCTCCTCTTGTTCGGTCAACAGCCGGTGGAACTCTCCCTTTGTTGACCCCGCATCCGTGAATTCCTCTGCCCGCACGTCCACGTTTCCTCCGCCAGCTTGAAGACCCCAGCGCATGCGAGGCCAGCCCACGTCCCTCTCCATCTTTGCTGCTTCTCTCGGTCTAAACCCCAGCGAAATCATTTCGCCGAAGTTGACTCCAGCGTTCCTCCATCTTGCCGCATCACCATTCGTTGCTCCCTCTCACGTCCACGAGCCGCAAGATTTCGGCCCAGCAGCAGCCCCAATTCCAGCGCCCATGGCCCACATCTTCAAGCCCAACTCACGTTAATTTCAGCAGCCCACAAGGAGCCAGCCCATCAGCTGAACAGCTCAGCCCATTTGAAGTTCCACCCAGCTTTGAAGCCCAGCAAGTTGTTTGTTTCAGCAGTCCAAGCCCGCGACCAACAACCCAAGTTGAAAACAAATCTCAGTTGGGCTGAGATTTGTTGGGCCCGTTTTAGGTCCAGCCCGAGAGTTTGCCGACACGGCCGGAAATTAAGATTTCGGCCGCCGTCGCGTCGTTGTCGCGGTGAACCGGTTTTCGCGATACACCGGTGAGTTTATACTCTAAACTCTTCTTAGTAGGTTTTGAGGCTAATGGGTGTTTAGATTTATTTAATTAGGAATTAGGTGGTTAGTTAGATTAAATTAGTGATTTAATTATTTAATTGAGCATGTTAGGTGGTTAGTATGGTTGAGCTAAGGCCTATTTTAATTGTGCTATTTATCTAGAAGGGTTCGGGAATTTTTCCGGGTCCGTATTGGTATTTAATTTAATAATTTTGGCCTAGGTTAGTATTTTTCGAAATTAATTATTTATTAATTATTTTTCCGGAAATTAGGTCGGGATGGCTGGTGACCGGAATTTCGTGCTGATTGCAATGGTGTGGTTAATTTTTGCAATTGAGTGTTAAATTATGCAAATTTAGTGATTATTGGATTTTTAGTATTTAATTCCAAAAATTGTGAATTTTCAATATTTACTCAGAAAATCCGGGGTGTCGGATTTTAACACCGAAAATGGTTTTATGTACTATATAAAATAGTGGGATTTTAAAAAGAAAGAATGTCAATTTTTCTGGGTCGAGTTGACCGTGTACCCACGCACGACTATTTTCATGCGTATTTCTAATACGAAGAAAAATGTCAGGTTCACCATTTTAATTGAAGCATTTGAGTGCAATGCACGGTGCCCTGGGCCATATTTGAGTGATCGTGTGATGACAATGAGAAATCGTCCCGGGCTGTTGAGCTGGACGTTATCCCTATTTGGGATACCCCTTGTTAAAGGGAAGCCGGTCGCAGTAGATTCTGGACCCTATGCTCCTTCGGGAAAGACATCGACGTAGTGACGTGCCGTGCTCAATGGGGTGAGACGATGCCTGGCAATGCCAGAAGACCGCCGAACTGAGAGTAGGCCGTGCTATATGCCGAGATCAAAACGAGGAACGCATGTTTATTTAAGTATTTTGTTCCAATTAATTGAGCTTGAGTGATGCTCTTATTTGTGATATGAAATATGCTGACCTACAGGGTGGAACTGAGACGAGGTAAGTCTCCTTGATTGTGTGATTGCGTGCTTAGAACGCTTCTTAGCTTCTTCTCCTCCTAGCTGCAGTTTAGAGCTTAGACTTGCTGAGACATTGTCTCACTGGTTATTGTATAACCACTTTCAGGGTCATCGAGTGGAGGACTTGGAGTTGAGAGGAGGTGATTTGAAGCATAGGTCGGATAGGATCGCTTCTTTTTGGAGAATAGTCTTTTGTGGTCTTTTGACCATAGACTCTTGTACTTGACTCAGTATATGTTTATAAAGGCATGTTTGTTTGTGAAATTATTGTTCTGCTTTTCTATCCCGAGATAGTTACTGTCAGGGGATTTGTTTTCGCTTCCGCATGTGCAACAAAAATGAAAAGGGTCGGCGATTAGTCTTGGGAAGTCGCAAAATTTTATCGACCAGAGTGGGATGGGTACGCGCTCGGAGTTCGGGGCGTGACAAAAGTAGCATTGAAGTGGTTGAGATGAACTCATTATACTAGTGTCCCAAAGTCCTCTCCTCTCTCTCCTCCCTCCTTTACCGGTCTCTGATACTCTCTTTCACCCCCTCTCCGTCTCCGTTACCTTTTTTCTCTCACTCCGGACGTCTCTCCCTTGACAGCCTCAACCGACGGCTTTTTCTGGAAAGTAGTACTGAAAGCCTATCGACCCATTCTCCTCCTTTTACGATGAATTACGAAGCATCTTTTGTTGGTCCCCGAGTTCTCTAGAACGCCATTCCAGTTACTCCTACTTCCGTAGCAAATTTTTTTTTTCATAGCACGTGGGATGTGCTTTCCTCAAGGCACTCATGAAGTAATTAACAATCCTCTAAGGCAGTGACTTCCTAAGCACAATTGGAGCCTAATCTGTAATTAATTATTCTTTATGGAAGTAATCAATAATCATAGGAGAAGGAAGGTGTATAAGTCATATGCTGTTCTTTAAAAAATACTAACACAACTCAATGATGAACCTATTGCAAATGGACTCTCTACTTCAAGACCTGAACTTCAGCCACTTGTATGGAGTGATCCTAGTCATCGTCATTCTATCAATCCATGTACGTTTCAAAAGCTTATGTCGCAAGCTCAAACACCACCAGAAGTTGTAGGTGCATGGCCCGTCGTAGGGCATTTGCCCATACTAGCAAAATCCCGTCTTCCTCACAGGACCTTCGCGTCCATGGTAGACGAATACAGGTCATTCTTCACCATCAGGCTCGGCTTTTTCCCAGCCATAGTGGTTAGCAGTTCCAAGATAGCCAAAGAATGTTACACCAAGCATGACCTCGCCCTCGCGTCTCATCCTTAGCTTTTGGCCACTAAAGTTATGGGCAACAACTATGCCTTTGTGGCGTTGCTTCCTTACTTTGGAACTGCTCTCTATCTAGAGGATTTAGGTGTTTTGATTAAGGATTTAGATCCCATGAGATTCAAAACTTTCAGTCTACTTGCCATCTGCAAATTAGCAACTAGCTTAATACTGTTTGGACTTGTATGCATTGTAAATTAGGTGCATGTCATCTATGTTGGGAAAAGATGGCTTCGAATAGGGTAGAACAATGAAGACGGATCTTTTGAGTACTCGAGTCGGACTTTGAGGCGTGATATCACTTTCTTTAAGGATTTATTTGCCCCACAAAGTTGCTAATGGTCACCGGCAAAATATCCTCCAGGATACAACAAAGTCTCAATTTGAGAATACTAGATAGCAATTCTAGTATTTCTCCAGGATCTCTCTAGGAAACAATTGAAAGAATGGCTGTCGTTTTTTTTTTTTTTCAGAAAGAAGACTCGAAAAGATGAAAAAAGATCACACTCTTTCTTTCTCAATCTGACAAGTATATATAAACTAGTCTTAAAAAAACGAAGACAACTCTTCGTGAAAAGTTGCGAAATGAACAAACACATTATTTCGAAATTTGTTCAAATGAACAAAGGTGTCTATTTGTAAGAAGTTAAAACCGAACCAATGCAACCCTTCGGGAAAGGTTGCAAACCGAACGAGTATCATATGCAAATGAAAAGACACAAATAAATTCGGAATAATAATTAATATTTAATTATTTAATAAGTAAAATTTCGAATTTTCATTTTATATTTTATTTCCGAAAATTCTCAAAACAAAAATAAAATAAATAATAGAGGGATTAGTGCTAATTAAACCGCGGACGCACAAGCGTGAAAAGTGCTAAGTGCGCCTAATAATCTCGCGCAATTATTCGCGCACCCGCACGCGGGTATGGTGGGGGTCTAGCCCCAACCAATCATTACTTTAAATATACAAAATAAATCCCACAATTTTAAACTGGTTTACTTCTTCCCACCTTTCCCATGTGGGACAAGGTAAAAAGCACTCATTTTTGTTTTAACAAACAAAACTCTAACAATCCCCCACTTTGTTTGTAAAATAAAGATTTCAAAATAAAATAAAATAATTAAAAACCGTACAGTCAAAATTTCAGTAAGATTAATATACATACATAAAGGTCTCTTTCGAGTTAAACCTTTACTTAGTGCAAGTACATCAAAGCTCTATCAAAGTGACAAGTAGCTCGGCTTTAAACTTGTACTTTTATGTAATAGAACCGGACATACCGCACATACACTAACCTCTTGTTTTAACGAGAAGTTCTATATTACTCCGCACTATTATGGCCTTGTGCTTGATCCTGTTTCATGAGCTCTCTAGAAAGCAACTTATACTTTCGTAAGAAGCGGCACCACTTCTAAGCTCATATAGGTGAAGTATCTACCATGTGTTTCCGTTACTATCAACACACTACAAATTTGTATCATACTTCATTAAGAATTCAATCCAACCTACAAAACGTAACAGACGATACTGACTTCTCATATCAGGGCTACATCAGTATCAAACAATCACATTCAATAACTTGTTCTTACCCATTAAACCTTGTAACTAGTGATGTTCTAGAAAAAGGTCGGGTTACCATTATTGGTGATTTTAATTAAAGGGTTTCAGCCCCATTTCTTGTGTGGCCATTATTATTATATGTCTTGGTAAAGTCTTTGTCAAAGGATCGACAAGATTATTACTTGACCACACATAGACAATTGTTATGGTACCATCTTTAATCAATTGTCTCACATATTCATGTCTTAGACTAATATGTCTAGACTTACCATTATAGTTGCTATTATAGGCTCTTGCCAAAGTAGCCTGACTATCACAGTGGATAGAAATAGGAGGCATAGGATTATGCCATAATTTGATATCCAACAACAAATTCCTAATCCATTCGGCCTCTTTCCTAGTTGCCGCTAAGGCAATAAATTCATATTCCATTGTTGAGTGAGTTATACATGTCTGTTTCTTGCTTGCCCAAGATACAGCACCTCCAGCTATTGTGAAAATCCATCCAGAAGTGGAACGCTCATCTCCCACACTTGTAATCCAACTAGCATCGGTGTATCCTTCTAATACAACCGGATAATTATTATAGAACAATCCTAAATTTTTAGTTCTCTTAAGATAACCAAAAATTCTGGTAATAGCTCTCCAATGTTCTATACTTGGATTACTAGTGTACCTACTCAACTTGCATACAGAATAAGCAATATCAGGTCTAGTACAATGCATCGCATACATTAAAGACCCTATAGCACTCGCATATTCTAATTGTGCCACCGCTCTACCAGTATTGTGATTCAATTTAATACTGGAATCAAATGGAGTACTTATTTCCTTGAAACCAAGATGTTGAAATTTATTTAATAATTTTTCAACATAACTACATTGGCTTAAAGAGGAACCCCCATTATGTTTCTTAACCTTAATACCTAAGATAGTATCTACTTCACCCAAATCCTTCATTTTAAACATGGAAGTTAGATACTTCTTAGTCTTAATAATTCCAGTCATATTCGTTCCAAAGATAAGCATATCATCAACATACAAGCACACTAAGACACCATAGTCTTTAGTGAATTTAGAGTATATACACTTATCAGCACTACTATTGATGAAACCATTAGACAATATGACCGAATTAAACTTTTCATGCCACTGCTTAGGAGCTTGCTTAAGCCCATAAAGAGACTTAATCAATTTACATACTTTTCTTTCATTTCTAGGAAGAACGAAACCTTCTGGTTGTTCCATGTAAATTTCCTCATTTAAGTCTCCATTTAAGAAAGTGGTCTTAACATCCATTTGATGAACACAAATATCATAAATGGAAGCTAGAGCAAAAAGAACTCGAATAGAAGTTATACGTGCAACAGGAGCATACGTATCAAAATAATCTATTCCTTCTTTTTGTCTATATCCCTTGGCCACAAGTCTAGCCTTAAAAGCTTGAATAGAACTGTTAGGATGATATTTTCTTCTAAAAACCAATTTGCACCCAATAGGTTTTGATCCTTTTGGTAAATCTACTAATACCCAAGTATTATTAGACATAATTGAGTCCATTTCATCATTCACAGCTTCTTTCCAAAAGGAAGCATCTCTAGAAGACATATCATCATCAAAGCTTATAGGATCATCTTCTAAATTTAATACTAAAGGATATTTATTTATCACGTTATTATCTCCATCTCCTTCAACAAGAAAAACATGAGTAATAAAATAAGGACCTAAGTCTTTTAGTTTCCTAACTCTAGTACTTCTCCTTGGTTCAATCATATCTCTAGAATCATTCGTTTCTTTCTCTTGAGAATCTCTTTGAATAATTTCAGAACTTGTGAAACATCTATTCTCAAAGAATTCAACGTCTCTTGATTCTACAATGACATTGGACTCTAAATCAAGAAGTCTATAAGCTTTACTATTTTCAGCATATCCAACGAAAACACTTTTGATAGCTCTAGGACCGAGCTTTGTTCTCTTAGGATCCGGTACTCGGTAATATGTCAAACAACCCCACACTTTAAGATATGACAAATTTGACTTTCTACCTTTTCATATTTCATAAGGGGTTATGTCATTTTTCTTGGAAGGTATTCTGCTATGAATATAGCATGCAATAAGTAATGCTTCTCCCCAAAGATTACTTGGTAACTTTGAATTTGAAAGCATACAATTAATCATTTCTCCAAGAGATCGATTTTTCCTTTCAGCCAAACCATTTTGTTGTGGAGTATATGGTGCTGAAGCTTGATGAATAATACCATGTTCTTCACAAAAAGAAGAGAATTCATTTAAGAAATATTCTCCACCTCTATCTGAACGTAGAACTTTGATTTTCTTTTCTAATTGATTTTCTACTTCAGCCTTATATTTCTTAAACATGGTAAATGCTCCATCCTTTGATCTCATGAGATAAACATACATAAACCTACTGCAATCATCCACAAAGGTAATAAAATACCTTTTACTTCCACGTGTTAGCATGCCATTGAATTCACATATATCACTATGAACCAAATCCAATAAATTCGAATTTCTTTCAACACTAGGAAATGGTTTCTTAGTAAGTTTGGACTTAGCACATATTTCACATTTATCATATTCGCCATTGAAATTTATCAAGTCTAACTTCTTCATATTCTTCAAATAACGAATATTTATATGTGCTAACCTACTATGCCATAAAAATAAAGACTCAACAGTATAAGCAGGACTAGCAATATTATTATTGATACTCAGTTGATACATGCCATCATTGGCATAACCCTTTCCAACAAACATCCCATTCTTCGACAAGATAACCTTGTCGGATTCAAATAAAACCCGAAACCCCCTCTTACAAAGTAAATCAATAGAAACTAGGTTCTTCCTAATTTCGGGTATAAATAACACATTAAGAAGAGTAATCTTCTTTCCATAAGTGAAATCTATCTCCATCGTGCCTTTTCCAGCAACCTTTGCAAGATCACTATTCGCCATCAGGACCTCTTGAACATCCAAGTCAACAAGCTCCTTAAATTGCTTGAACATGTATTTGTCCTTGCACACATGGACCGTTGATCCAAAATCTAACCACCAACCAGATTTGGCGGTGGTAGAATTAATTTCAGAAATCATAGCCATCGCATCATTAATTTCAGAAACTTTCATGTTCGAAAACATGGTTGAAATCATGGTCACATAATTTTCTTCAACCAGATTTGCATCTGCCTTCATCGTCGGAATATTCTTGTCCTTCGAAATGCTCTTGTGGTGAATGCATTCCTTGGCGTAGTGTCCCTGTTTGCCACAGATAAAACAACAACCCTTTTTCTTCTTTTGTGTTCTCTTAAATTTATGCCCGCCTTTTTCTTTGAAGTTCTAGCCAAATTTTCGCTTTCTTTCCACAGCATTCACCTTGGAATTATACAAAACAGAATTATCACGTAAACGTGACTCTTCCTCAATGCGAAGATGTTTCTGTATTTGCTCCAAAGTAAAGTCCTCTGACTTATGCATCAGCCTTTTTCCATAGTCTTTCCAACTTGAAGGCAATTTCGCAATAATTGCTCCAACTTGAAAGGCTTATGGAATATCAATCTTGAGGGCACGGATTTTATTCACAAGTACTTGCAATTCATGGACTTGTTCCAGCAAGGGTTTAGTATCAATAAATTTGAAATCAAAATACTTTGCGATTAGATACTTGTTGGTACCTTGCTCCTCCGCTTTGTACTTGAATTCCAGTGTATTCCAAATTTCTCTAGCCGACTTCATTTCAGTGAATAAGTCGTACAAGCGATCGGATAGAGTATTCAGAATGTGTCCTCGACAAAGTAGTTCGTCCTCCGCACGTTTCTTCTTCTCTTTATTAACCCTTTCAATGGCTTCCGCACTTGGCTCTCCTCCTTCGATAGTAGGCTTCGGATCTTCTATAGGCGCCAAGTTAGGATCCAGTATGTAGGAAATCTTCAAAGCACTAAGTAAGAACATCATCTTGTCCCTCCAGCGAGCAAAGTTGTTCCCATCGAACCGGTCCAGTTTGACCATATCTTGATTCATCACTTTGATTGTCTCCGACTCCATTGTTGTGAAATAAATCCTTAAAATTGTTGGGAAAATATGGCTTCGAATAGGGTATAACAATGAAGACGGATCTTTTGAGTACTCGAGTCGGACTTTGAGGCGTGATATCACTTTCTTTAAGGATTTATTTGCCCCACAAAGTTGCTAATGGTCATCGGCAAAATATCCTCTAGGATACAAATAGTATATTAATTCCATCACATATTAACATTTGATGACTTGACAAAAATACGATTCGATGCGTTTATCACCTCTTTGCGGCAATCTAAATATTATTATGAATGGGAGCGGGATAACTTCTTGTCATTCCAAAACCCATCCTATACCTTAGGGGGTTTGATGTAATATTCCAACTCAACTTGATGAAGTAATCAGGTTCTCGCAAATTGTCACAATATTGCAATAAATAATATTCATATTTAATATGTAATAAACATCCTCATATTTGTATATATAATTATTTATTTGAAACCCATGCCTTTTAAGTCTCCAATTAGTCCAAAATATAAGAATGGAAGAATTTAAGGTTGAGACAAAAATCTAACATCTAATAAATATATAGAAGCTAGGTGTGAAATGATGGCCATCGTTAAAAAAAATCTTATATTATACTAAATTTTGGTACTAGCATTCACAATTTTTACAATTAAGTAATCTTGGAGGGTTTAACATTGTAAGAGCAATTTGAAAAATCCCAAAAACCATTAGAAATTCTAGTAGAGGTGCTAATTATGTTTGCTTACTCAACCACATGCGGAATATAAAGGAAACAAATAGCATTTTAATAGCCATATTGGCTTTCCCAACTATAACATTATGAAACCCGTCATGAACTTGCCATTTACGTCGCATTAGGTTTTGAGAAGGTCGGATACCGTATCATCCTTGTCCCACTTCTATTCCTAAAAATCATGGACTCAGTAGGACCGGAACATAAGACAAGCAAAATGACTAGGTAACCGCAAGTATCATAAGGATGATATATAAAAGGATTAATACCACCAAAAAAAAAAACTCCAAATCAATATATTTATGATAAATTTATTCCAAATTTATATTTTGATAGCCCAAAATCTTAAATTAATACACATGTGACAAATTTAATCTAAGTAATTTTTTTTTTTTGCCACAAAAATCTTAAACTCATTGCGATAAATTTACCCTTTGGTAGTTTCCATTAAATTAGATTAATACTATGAAAAATCACAAACTAATACACATATAATAAATGGAGAGTAAAATCTCAAACTAATATATTTTCAATTGTCACGTGTCATCTTAGTCAGTAAAATTTAACAAAAATTGACAAAAGATAAATTTATCATAAGTGTATCAATTTGGAATCTTTGCTTGTCCAAAAATTAATTTAGAGTAAATTTATCACATGTATACCTGTTTGAAATTATTTTGTAGTATTAATCCAATATAAAAACATAATTATCAAAATATCTTGCTCTCCTGCTCCGAGTCACCTGATTAAAAACTGGTTTAATAAGTTTTTAAATATGCATTTGCTTATTCCAAATGGCAAATTAGCCTGCTCTTTATCCTTTCTAACAATGCCAAGAACTTTACACAAGAACAACCTGATACTTAACTATGAACTGCCAAATTAGGCAGGCATGATAATTACCAGTTTCAGCGATAAGAGGTTTCACACCGCCCTCTGCTCACGGAACTGCCTTAATCAGCCATCATGAGAACACCAATTTGAAGAAGAGTAAAACAGTGACTTTGTCAGAGAGACTACTTAACATTAGCAGACAATTTACAGCGGAAAGGAAGAGAATGCAACCTTAAAGGTACTTTGTGATCAACATTTAATTTTTCACTAGTACATCCTTAGGAAATAATCAAGTAGCCTTCAAACTGAATGAAAATCCATTGTGCCAAAATATATCTGTCTGCGCCTCAGAAGAATCTCACTTAACCCTCAAGCTAAGGAAGCCAGCCTATTATGCTTGTCCTTAATCCGAATTTTATGACCTCTCATTTCGTCATTGCTGGACGAGCAGGGCCAAAATAGTTTGTCACCAATCCCATAATGGCAAACATGACAAAAGAGAAAGATGTAAATGCAACCATCTAATTAACAGTGCAACAGAGCTAACGTGATATGATGAATCGATTGGATTGAGATGATCCACTACAGGGAACAAAAGCACCTAATTTCCAGTTGGCCGTAACTAACAAAAATTAACGGGGTCATTACTGTACAAGAATTCACCCACAATGTCACATTTTGCAGAATCATTCTGAGAGAACCAGGCAGAAAAGGAAGAACCAAAATAACTAAAGCCCCTCAGAATCCTTAAACATCTTGGGCATCGGACAAGTTCCGAATGCCTCACTCCTCTCAATTATCTGCCTCAATCAGAAGAACAGTAACATGACATATGGATAGTTACCGCCCCTAATGTTCCGGGAACATGCATATTAGACATTTCTCTAAGAATCATCTATTTGCAGCTCTTGCTCTGTGGCCTAACAATTAAAATCACCAACCCATGTAACCACCCGCCAATCACACAATCACGATGTTACTACCTTAATACATGGTTACTGTCCTTTTTTGTTTGCCAAAATATGACAATGTGAGACCCTTGCATAAAAAAAAAAAACTTGAGTCAGCCAGTCTTGTTTCTTGAGCTATGCCAAAGGAAAAAAAAATTAAAGCAAGTGAGAGCTTCTACGGTCAACATCTCAAAAATTGGTCTAAGTTCTGCATCATACCCTTAGCTAGCGCATTCACTATATAGAAGCTCCAATTTCGCCCTACAGTTAGACCTACATTTAAAAAAAACAATCATGTCAAGAGCTCAACAACTTTTTCTTCCCAGAATATCCCTCTTCCTTCATCGAGAATTCATTCTTAATCTGGTAGAATGAGTGAAGCCGAAATGCTAACCACATTAGCCCCATGAATAGGCCTATCTTAGTTTAAGTTTCTAATGGTAAAGAGACCACAAAGCCTTGAAGAAAAACTACTAGTTGCCATGGAACAAGAGTGCTCTCTTTAATCTCATCATTTCAAAAACAAATCTAACCTTCACACGTCCCATGTAAAATATGAATCTGCGAGGGAAATGGCAATGTGGATTCAACAAGTGAAGACCACATTCAAATGAACTCAACACCAAGATGCCAATGACTTCAAATTGACGCACTACAATACCAACACCATAGACCTCACAATCCCTCCATTGAACTATAAATCGGGATCAAGAAGTCTTAAAAGGAAGCAAACTGGTAGAGTGTTGAGGAAAAAAATCCCCTCACATGCTACCAACATCTGTTTAGTAGCAGATTTTGATATTGAGTCATGCTTCCCCTATCAAACGAGTCACAACGCTATCCTAAACAAAATGGACGTCTTACGAAATCAAGTCTTATATTTTGGCCAGACAATCTTAATACAACAGGTCAAGATATGCTAAAAATAGCAACTAAACCCCCTACAATGCCCAAGAAACAACACCCCGCCTCAGATATTGATGATCAGATGAAAATTCGTCCCGTCAATAATTGCTTTTTATAATTCCGAAAAGTAGGGTAAAGGGTATCACAACACCGCTCCATTCTTTAAAGAAACAATTTTCTTACCCTTGCTTCTCTGTCTAAATTTGTCCAATCTATTCATCAAGTGAAGAGCCACTATACCATACTTTTTTTGTGAAAATAATGATATATAGAACCCAACTAAACACTGTTAGATCAATCACCGCCACTCTCTCTCTAGATTATTCTTCCCCTTGACAAGTTCTGCCCTCTCTCTCCCTAGAATTTTCTGGTGAAGGCTACAAGACTCTAGGCTGTTTGCGGTAGGTAAAGCTTGTGGCTGTAAATTATCCAACATGAAAAATAAAAGCAAAAATCTCTCGTGTTAGAGATAATTTGTCGAGAGAGTCGGTGGATGATGGCAATAAATAGCCTAGCCTTGAGTTCACGCCTCAAATAAAAGAATAGGGATCTTGTGTAGTGAGTGGGTCTTCAAATGTGGTGTGTAGAGTGTGCTGAGCATGTGTGAGAAGTGAGTGATAGCGGTGCATGTAGCGTGTTTAGTGAGTGGCATGAGTGGCGTGAGAGTCCATCGTGTGTTTAGCAAGAGTGTTGTGTTTAAGTGTTTTTGTAATATAAAGAGTGTTTATTTTAGTCACACTTTTGCAACTCTATAAGTGATATCAGAGCTATGCCACGCAACTTAACAAACACATCAAACCAACCAAAGATCTTTCTATTTCAGTTTAATATGGATAAATGTCAAAAGCCTCCTTCTGACATGCAATATTCATAGCTGGTCAAGGATATTGTTATGTGAACTGAAGAGCAGATGTACGCAAGTTTGTCTGCTAAAACGAAATATGAGCTTCTGATGCTGCAGCTTTTGGGTTCTAAAATGGACTTGTGTAATATGTACATGTCCAGAAAAAAAAGAGGTTCACATCAACTGAAGCACATATCAAATATACACTCACATCATGGCACTTGCACACGTCACTAATCAAAAACTATCATCAATACCAAAATCATGCTTCCGCGCACATTTAAAATTTCTAAGAAGGCTACCTTTTCCTGCAAGCACATATGGATGGGCATGATGCAAGTTGTAGATTCATCTCTCCTTAGTGTGGGTCAATAAAGCAGTTGAAAGATGGCTACACGACAAATTTATGCTTCATGAGACTGATTGGGAAGGGTTCTACTTCCGGTCCCTTACCTTTGTTGTCTATAACTCCATCCTCGATCAGCTTTGGAATATGAAGTGTCAAGGCCAGAGTCGACACCGAGGCTGGCCAAAACCCAGCTCGCTCGATTCCCATCCTTTCCGCTACTTCCAGCGCCCATCCGGCAATCAGGTCACCAATCATGAAGTTGATCTGCTCGTCTTCATTGCCTTTTGACTGCTGCTTCACTTGTTCAATCAACTCCTGCAAATGACCAGGCATCACCCTTAATACGCTATCCAGAATCTTAGTTGGGTCCTTCCGCTCCTCGTCAGTTTCGAGCCCATCCGGATTGTGACAAACGTAATCCTATGTGATTCGTCGTCCAATCCAGGGTTTGCAGCCATCACTTGTGCGTGAATGGACTCTGTGTTCACAAACGTCACCTTGACTCCATAGTCAGCAATACAGTGTGAGAGTTTCAGGAGAGGAGTGACATGACCTTGTGCAGGAAATGGTATAACCAGGACATGTTTTAACTTTGCCGTGGTTGACATAGAACGAGGGACAGTTCCTTAGCACACCTTATATTGGCTAATTAAGCTCGGACTCTATTCATGACGATGCGATTCGGAGGGACTTTTGCTCTTGGTTTTGTAGTTTTATCTTTGCCTTTTGCAGGCGATCGGCACATACAGGCATGAAAGGGATAGAGCAGAAGCTGTGGTGGGAACAAAGATAATACGCAACCGGTTATCAATTTGTCTATGGCTTGTGCTCTCATGTCTGTGTTTCTTAGCAACTAGTGCAGGCTTTCTCTAGTTAGTGGTCGTCCCTCGTCCTGTTGTCATATTCGAAGAAAAGCAAATGTGCTGGAAAGATGCTGATGCCTTAAGAGTTCATGAAACTCAAGCGAGTGTAAATGAAAAGTGAGATACAAGCACATTGATTCTTCAATGTCTTATGTTTTTGTTTTTTCCTTAGTTTCTTGCTTGTCTAGTTTCCCATGTATTAACTCCACGCTTGCCGTTAGATTTAATTTGATTTATATCGTGACGTGGGGGAGCATCAAACATGATGGATGGGTGAAGCATTTAATGGCCTAAGAAATATACAGTCTCATTATGCCTATTGGACTTTTCAACGGGAGAAGTGCAAAAAATGGTAATTGATTCTTATCAGTTGAGTCCTTTTGTGGCAAAACTAGGTTCTTTTCTTGTTAGCATTTCGTGTTGATTTCCCCATTATTATTATTATTATTATTATTTTATGAATCATAAAAACTTTTAACTTTTTTTTTTAATTTATTAAAGGTTTCTCAATTAAAAACGATGTTTGCTTATGCCAAATAGTAAGGTTTGTTGAACATCATTGTCATTGATACATAATGGTTGCGTGTCTAAGTGCTAATTATATATATATATTGTAATTTATTGCTTAATGATTCAGCTGTAAGTTATATCGTCAGAACATATATCACCTTACGACTAACCAAAGTAGCACAATTTAAAAACAATAGGGGTTCTTTTTCATTTGTTGTAGGTAATTTTAGCGGATGCAAGAACATTGGGATGAAGAAGTTTTACCTCTTCGAACTAAACCAACTGAAACATTACCTCCCTAAAGAAGTAGCTCTTTTGCAAATACCATGAAGTTTTCTCATAATTTCAACTCCAGTAATCCAATTAACTTATAGCCGCATAACACTGAAAAAAATTGTCAAAGACTTTTTCTTCTTAAAAGCTGATCCGATGTTCTTTACAATCTTGATGAGTTTTCCTGGTCTATTCATCAGAAGCCCGAATGCTGCAGCAAGTTCTGCACTGTGTTAGAACAAGAAATCCCTTTTCTGATGTTCTCCAACTTCATGAAGAACGAAACTTGTGTCAGGCACATACCCAGCTCTCCAGCAATCTGAAATTAGAATATCCAACCCACTATAGATGTTCTTGGCTTGTAAAATGATGTAGTCTCATTCTGATGCATGACCCAACTCTGTGAAGGCTGTTTCTGAAACCCTTTCACCCTCATTTTTTTCGTCACTGTTTCAGAACGATGCCATCTTCCAGATGCAGAGTACAGAGTTGCAACAAGCACATAGGTGGAAGGATCTTGCGGTTCCATCAAAAGTAAATGCTTTATAACTCTTTTAACGATAATTGCATTGGATTGGACTCTACATCCGTCAAGCAAAGCTTGCTAGACTAAAGCCTCTGGTTCAAATGGCATATTGCTGATTATTTTCTCTGCAAGCTCAAGAAGTCCCCAGAATCCTAAAATACCCACAAAGGCTGCTGCATAATGCTCCTGTGAAGGTTTTATATTAATTTCTGTTCGCATGGATGCAAAGAATCCACAACGTTCATCAACTAAACACATTTTAGTATATTTATAAGCTGATATAACTAAAAAGATTCTGCCAGGCTTTATCCCTGCATCCTGTAAGTTTGAACAGACGGTGAGGGCATCATCTCCCCGATGTATAATGAACCACGCACGCAATCAGGCCATTCGATGAAACCACATCATGTGCAGGCATATTGTTAAAGACATTTTTTAGCAGCATTAATATTCCAACACTTTGAGTACGCACTGATCAATGCATTTGCTATCTCTAAATCTGAAAATAATCCAGATTTAAGAGCATGACAGTGAATCTGCTCACCCATCTTATCTGACCCTAAACTTCCACAAACACAGAGAATTGAAATTGATGCAACTTCATCATGCTCCGGCTCCCTCCTTCTACTTTACAACGGCAAAATAGCGATATTGCCTCATCCGGCAGCCCATTACATTGATACCCACATATCATGGAAGCGTTAATGATAGAGCTATCTCACTCAAAAGCCCACCGTTTGAACATCTTTCCGGCATCCACCATCCTCCCACAGCGAGTTCATGTATCAAGCAAAGCTGCTTCCACATAAGCATCTGCCAGGAGGTCACACTTGGTAATAAACCCTTGCAACTGTTCACCAAGCTTCCCTGACCCCAAGCAACCCACACGGCTTAGTAACAGTAGTCAAGGTGTAGTCAGTCAACTCTAAGCCCTCTCCTCCACCATACGAATAAATAAATCTAGCACTTCAAAAGCTTTGCCATTATCACAAACTCCCGCCAGAAGGGCGTCGCAAGAAACACAATTCTTCTCTGGCATTATATCAATCAACCCAAACTCTGCATAGGCTCTCATCATCTGCGTCCAAGTGATAACATCCCTCGTGGCCATCTTCTCAAACAAGGGCTCCACATCGTCTATGGTTCCACATTTTATGTAAAATCTGATAAGTGCAGTCTCCATTCCAATTCTGATGGCATGACCACGAATTTCCTTTACTCTAATTAAACTATTAGTCTCAGCACATTATCAATTTGGTCCATTGGCTGAAAAGATTCAAATGCTCTTTCGTACATTTGGGCCTTCACCAATCCCAAAACTACAGTATTCCTCGAAGCAATGTGTCTCTTAGGCATTTCGTAAGGCAATTCAAGAACGGAATCCAGACACTCGCATTTAAGTGCATTAGAAACAAAGAGGCTTTCTAAATAACCCGGGGCAGCCACCAAAGCATGGACTTGCGAACCAGCTCCAGTTCAGTCAGCCGTGTCCACTATACTCATTTTGCTGAGTACCTGAACTCATCAATCCCAAGAAAGCCTCCGCTGCTTCGAGTCCTCAGCCCGCCTTAGCGAGACCAGAGACGACGGCCGTATAAGAAACCACATTGGGCTGCGACACCCCATCGAAGACGCCGTAAGCGTGCGAAGTGCAGTCAAGTTTGAGGCAGGCCACGATGAGAGCATTGCCCAAACTGGGATTTTTCTCAAGCTTGAGGACGAGAGCGTGCACCTGGCCGTATCTTTATGGAGAAGCGAAGCAAGTCAAGGCAGCCGTCAGTATGAGAAATATTGACATGTAAATTAGTAAATATTTTTCATCATATTTATTTAAAATTCCAACAATATTTAATTTTTTGGCCGAAAAGAAAAATTAATGCTTTTGACATGATATTAAGTTGTCCTTTCGTTTTGCGGAAAATATCATGTTTTCAGAAAAATGACTCTCTTTTCCAGTGTTCGGCCAAAATCTAAACTTTAAGTGGAAAATATTTTCCGCTGTTTGTTAGCTAATTTAATTGTTTAGCTAATTTAATTGTTTGGGAAAAATTATCATAAATTGAATTTTAATATTTTTAATTGGCCAAAAAATTAGTTTATATTTTATATTTTTTAAAAAATGATTTTTTTTAATTATTTGTATTTTTAAAAATTCGAAATTTTTATTATTTATTATTTTTTCTTTCTTTTTTCCTTTTTCTTTTCCTTCCACCTTCCTCCTCCTTCTTCCTCCTCCTTCCTCCGCCGTCGCGGCAGGCTTCCTCCTCCTTCCTACGCCACCGCACGCTTGACGATGGCCAGCTACTCGGCAGCCAACCAAGACCCGGTTGCCAAATTCGACGAGCTCGAGGCTCGGCCGATCTCGCTGGGCGAACCTTTGGTGAGCTCGGGCGAGGCCCGAGCTTTGCCCCAGGCCGGCGAGAGCTCCGCCTTGCCCGATCTGGCGAGGCCCGAGCTCGGCTTCGCCAAATCGGGCTAGGCGGAGCCTCGTCAGCTTAGGGTGAGGCTCAAGCTGGCTCGCGGCCGCAGCCGGTTGGCGACTGCCGTCATGGCTGGCGACCGGCCAAAGCTAAGGAAGAAAGAGGAAAAGGAAAGAAAGAAAAGAAGAAAAGAAAAAAAAAAAGAGCATAAAAATAAAACAAAAATGTGTTGATGAAATTGAAGAAGTTATGGAAAATGTTTTCCACTTTACATCTTTTGAAAAGTGGAAATATGTAAAGTGGAAAACATTTTCCTCATCTTTGAAGGTTGTTTTTTCCAATCATGGAAAATATTTTTCTTGAGTAGTTTATTTTTCGTGAAACGAACACTGGAAAATCCAAAAAACATTTTCCAGGAAATCATTTTCCGTGAAACGAACGGAACCTAAATTAACAATCTCTTTTGCATACCGCAAGTTTTCCCATTTAATACCACCGTGTTTTAACAATTATTATATGTTTTTGTGTTTATGTTATTCGATCTGATTTTTTTTCCTTTTGTTATACAGTTATACCATGTATACATATATTATACCTTTTGCTCAATTATTGGGCATGCTAAAAAGACATAGATATAATGATTCTAGAATATCAAGGGGAAAAACCATGGAAACTTGGAAATGGAGTAAATGCAAATTCCATTACCATCAATTGGAAGATTATTATTCGTGTGTCTTTCGGTAAATAATAAAATAGGATACACACATCTTCCCTTTAATTGCCCATATAAACTCGGTTTGGAATTGTTTTTTAGTGTTGTTTCTTAAATTTTGAGATTTCACAACGCCACCCTTATGTGAAATTGATTAAACCATTCAATTGAATATCCATCATCTGCAGATCTATTGACCATGGAGCAAATATGAAGTATACGTGTTCTTTTGTCTTGGGCCAGCTATAGACGTGCTTATGTGTCCCCAAAGCTCGCCAATGCAAGAGTGAACCTGTCTCTAAACCCCCGCCGCACATGGGGACGAGTTAAAAGATTCATTGATTCTTATTCTCCGTGATGACGAACGAAGCCAAACAACAGATAAATTTCCAACCCAAAATCCCCAAAATCAAGAAAGGGCAAGAGATGTTGGAATTGAATGCTCAAACCAACCTGAAGCGGAATCTAAATTGAAGGTATGTGTCCGAAAAGTTGCTGCCTCAGCATCTCCAACATTGGCTGCTTCTGATATTCCCCATGATGTGGAAGAAGGAGCAAACGGCGTGGAGCTCTCGTCAATGGCCGCTCCGGCGAGATGCCTTGAATCCTTGCAAGAAGCGGAGTCTCAAGAGCCGAACCAACCGCCAATCGCCGCCTCGACGTGCGATGGAAGGGTTTTGGCGAGACGCCAGGCAAACTAATCGTCGGGGTGGTCTCCCTCGCAAGCGCACATTGAGAGAGAATTTGAGAGTGCGATCAAGAAGAAGAAATTGATTTGGAGATGGAATGGAAAAGCATAAAAAATAATTTTTCAAACTTTAGCGCAAAAACACAAAATTATTGCAATTTCAATCCCGTGGTTTAGACTAAATTGCGTGAGCAGCCGCTTAGTTTCCGAAATTGGTTTTTGGATGAAATTGGTCGAAGATTTGGGTCAAGATTGGTCCAAATCAATTAGAATTCAAGATTGATTTAAGATTAGTTCATTATTTTTCAAACATAATCAAAAGCGTATATAAGATCTAGCATAAAGTTTGAAAAGAGAAGAGATGGACCGAGTCAATTTAGAGATGAAGCGATCGAGGATGGGCTGGCTTTACGTAGTCTTTCAAGGGATTTAATTTTGTATTCATAAGACAAAGAAAAACCTAAAAAAACAAGGGGCAGCGTGCCCCCAATGCACATACAATTTGCTCGGGATCGCTTAACTCCGATACGGTATTAAAGAAGTATAATACGACGTGTATTATCTAATAATTACAAAAAAGATACAAGAAATATACTTCAAATAGGGTCAACTAAAAGAGCCACTGCAGGTGTGATATCACCTTTTCGATGAAAAAATATTCAAAAAGTTGTTAATATATTGCATTTTTTAAATTCAATCCCAAATCTTTTTATTTGTAAACTGAGTCTCAAATATTTTTCCGGCCAAATTTTGCCGAAAATCGTTAACATAGACACGGACCATTCTACACGGCACAATAGGTGCCGACATGGACAATTTTAATAATATTTAAGTATTTTCTAATCATTTTTCTTTTATTGAAATTCCTGTCTTCTCACCGCATGCTTTCATCTGATTAGTTGAATTCAGAACTGCTTAACAATGAGATATTTGAGGAAATTTACCATTTGTTCTTTGCTTGCCTATTGCAAAGTGAAATGATTCTTATCACTACCTTAATTATTAGATGGAGTACGATGATGGATTGCAAAGGCGTCGATTGGTCAAGCGTTTCAATGTAGATCTCGCAATTTAAGATGATGATGTTAACCTTGCCATCAACATGACCTCCTTCCATCTTAGATAAATTTGGGGGCTAATCAATTTGTACTTGATTGAGACAGGTTCCTAAAGTACTTGATGGTTGTGGAGAAAAATCAACGTAGAAAGGCTCGATTCAGAACGAACTCCTAAAGCACACAACTCCTACTCGAAAAATCAAAAGTATGAGGGCTTGTTAACACGGAAACAAAAGTTCGGAGCTGCATGGAAAATTTTACTCGACATAAGGAATTTATATTTCTAATTTAGACCCAAGTGTTGCACGATCATACCAAAGGTCTCATCGTGGTGCACATATAGTGTCCGTAGTTTCATAATTGGCATAACATTATATTGATGCATATTGATGAACTGGTTCCAAAGAAGCTTTCAGCAGTCGATGATAAGAAGGTGCTCCTCCCACTCCCAATTGAAGCGATCTGCAGACCCGCATATCAGAGCTTCCACAAGATCAGCACAGACTCAAACAGCAAAAAAATCATAGATCTCTATTTTCGCATGAAGCTACAAGTTGGAATGTTTTCAAGGACGCCATAACTGCAAATGCTAGTTATGGCGCCATCCCCGCAAACCTAGGTCATTGTGGGATATCCATTGGTTGAATGTTTGATTTGGCTTTGGCGTTGTTGTGTAGTTTCTTTCCCAATCAGAAGCTGTAACTTCTTCAGACACAATAAAAACTATGATTTGAAAGTGACTAGAGAGCCCCTCACCTTTTTGAAACATTGTTTTGTGACATCAAATTGGACCGAAGGATTAAAAGGGTCATTTCCCTACACAATGAAAACTATCATTTTCTCCAAAATATTTCAATAATCAATAAATTAAAATGTAACTTAATATTGTTTCTCTTCTCTCTTCCTCTCTCGGGTGTAAAAGCCAACATGTTGGGAGTCTGTTGCTTCTACTTAATGTCAATTTAATTAGCCAAGCTTTACATTGGGGCAAAGTCATTATGGTCCCATGTGACTCTAATTGAGATGATGATTCATCTAGAATAATTATTCATTTGTCTATTATAGCGGGACCCCTTTGCCGACTAAAAATAAAGAAAACGCTCAATAAAATTTAAAATGGCCGTACATATATTTGTGTGTGTGAATACCTTTTTATAATATTCTGCTTGTTGACATATTAGACTGAGGCTAACCCAAACCCTTATATCGGGAAAATTGTCTAAAAAAGTCATAAACTTATCATACTTTTGTCAATTTAATTTTAAACCTTTCAATTTTACCAATTAAATTCTAACTATTTTCGCATTTTGCTAATTGAGTCTAACCAACCAATTTTGGCCAGAAATCACTAACGTGACACTTTTTAATAAAATTTTTGAATTTTTTATGGTTTGCTTGCCAAGCCCCTACTCAACTAGAGCCGACAAGGGGCACAACAACCTTGCTTAGGGCTGGCAAGGGTCGACTGGCCCTTGCTTATTGTCCTCCATCCCAAAAACCTTAAAAAAAAAAAAAAGCAAAGAAAAGGAAAAAGCCATAAAAAATTCAAAATATTATAAAAAATGCCACATCAATGTTAGCGTTCATGTTAGTAATTTCCAACTAAATTAGTTAGATAGACTCAATTGGTAAAAGGTGAAAATGTTTAGGACTCGATTGACAAAATTGAAAGGTTTAGAACTAAGTTAGCAAAAGTGCTAGGGGTGTGCAAAACAAATTGCCCAAATTCAGTCAAACCAATTGGTTTGGTCCGGTTCTCAAGAGTGTCAATTCGATTCTTGATTTCTAAAAGTGGAACCTATGTTCGAACAATCCGATCTCGATTCCAAGGGGGGAAATTGAACTGAGTCGGCTACATGCACCTTTTTTAATATATATATCTTTCTTTCAAAAAATTTAGTAAAATGTGAATTAAAGGCTATCTCGAATCAAATAATGGGAAAAAAGTAATGGGAAAAAAAGTAGTGAAAAGAAAGTGATCAGTTTCATTAGACCTAACCAATGGTGTAGTCTAGTTACTCGGCCCAAGACAAACAAGTCCATTTGGGAACCAAGAACCTATTCTTTTATTAACCGATTTATGTATCGCCCTTTGCGATTTTGAGAAGAGTTGCTCTTTGATCACCCCTAAAAAGTGTAATAAATTTAGGAATTTTTGGATAATTTTCCCCCCTTATGTCTAGTTAATGTTGATCATTGATTTAAAATGAGTATTGACAATTCATGTATTATCTCTCTGATTTTCAATTTCTTTTTTTTTTTATACTAAAAACCCCTCATATCATAGCATAAACCAAACAAAAAGACCTCAGTTTATGAGGAAATTTTGGAGTTGTTTATTCTTTTTGCATAATTGTAACATTAGAATGTCAAATTACTCATTAATCTATATAAATGTTATGGCTATTTATAAAAGGTTATGGCTACTTTTTTACAAAAAGAAAAATATTATGAATAAACAAAAACATCGAAACTGAAGGTTCTCACATTCTCATTCCTTAACAACATTTTTCCAGATTTAGGAATTACATAATTTTTTAAAGATAAAACCATGGAATTTTATTAACCAGATCGATATGTGATCTGGCTCAAAATGTCATGCAAATATTTCTAGTCATTGTGGCATGGATTAATGTGGTTTTTCAATAAGATCCTCCTAGCATGCATGCCAAGCCTCAGCCCATTTCGATTTTTGAAAGTCAGGTCCAAAGGCCCTTTTGATAGTCCGGCCTATTCCTCCTTCCAACCGTGTAATGGCATGGAAATCATACTATTCTCGGGCGTTATTGTTTGCCACCTTTAGATCACCCTAAGCAAAAGTTTGAATCAAGGCATTTGAGGAAGATGGTGATAAGTTTCATACGAATTGAAGAAGGGAAAGAATGAATCCAACAACAAATAGATGGAGCTTGATCATGACCGGGACGGGGCCTACTACATGATTGAAACTTGCCAGCATGCATGTGACCTCATTTGCAATCGGGCCTAACTTGATCCATGATCGGAACTTTCTTTACTCAGCATTCCTCTTCATTAATTGTTACCACCCCTTTTTTTGTTCCTCATATTTCAATTATGTTTTGTCGTGGTCCATATTGCTATGTTTTAAAATACAAAAATGCCCTAGCAGGGGAGTGAAATTGAATGATGGGGTGCCATAATTTTGCAACTCCATGTGATCTAGGCTAATCTGTAACAATAAAACGCATTGAGCGGCCTAAGTACACAATTTTAACTAAATTTGCATGCTTAGTTTGAATTAGCAATTGCATTTTGGTGCAGTTGTCTGCCATCATAATATCTTTGAAGCACTTTGATTGAATAATATTAGGCAAAAAGAGGAGTCCCTTTATATTCAAAAACCATGAGATGGATATGACCAATGGAGTAAGGCTCCGTGGATTTCCATCACCCTTTCAACAACGAAATGATGTCATCATTACGCATTTTTAGTTCTTTAGTCTAGATCGAACCACCTCAAACATTGAGAAGCACTGTGCTCGAGAGACTCTTTCCACATCTTCTCAATAGACTTCCTGGAATTAGTTCTCTATCATTAAAATAAAAAAAAATAAAAATTAAGGTACAAGTCCATGACAATAACTTGGCATACTCAAATCGCAAGTGCAGAATAGCAATGTCCAAAGTATGCTTCGGAAGTGGAAACCATGGCACAATTCACTTCATCTCCATTGGCTCAAGACAAAGCCAGACTGCCTGGTGATCGAGGCAAAGATACTTGGACAGTGCTAAGCTTTTGATGATTGTATCGCTAATAATCCAAAAGCACGAAGTTGAAATCGCTAATAACTGTCATAAAAGTTTGTAAAAGATGAGGAATTAAGTCATGTGTAAGGATGAGGTAAATTAAATTGTGACCTAAATTCAACGTGGCCTTTTAATTTTATTTTATGACGATTGAGAATGATGAAGTATCAACTATGTGTTTACTTTGTGTCTATAATAACTAAAATAATATGGAATTTGCCGAGGGATCTAGTTGCCCCCTCCTTACTTTGACACCGAGTGTGCCCAAACAAAGTTATGTGGTTTAGTGCATCTGCTTAGGGAGTCAATTAATTTGATTTGCAAATATAGCGCATTTAAATTTACGTTGTGCAAGCATATATTTCATGGATTAATTTTGACAAGTAAATCTATTTATGCCATTTAATTGTGGGTATATCTGAATAGTATGATTTGTGTCCAGCATAACATAACTCAATGTAATAGCCATTGTAAAATTAATTTTTTTTTAAATGCTCAAACATTAGTTAATTTTATAGCTAAGGTAACGAAGGAGTACGTGCAAGTAAAGTACACAGGAGACCTTCTCCATTAGATTAGATTTTTTGGCCACGTCATATCCAGACTTCTCAACAGGGATTAAAGGCAACAAAAATGGTGAGGAGGGAAAACCGACGTGCGAATGATCGTTCAGGGATCGTGTGCTGTTTTACGATAAAATCTTGGGTAGGTCTCCACGTCACCCTGGGAATGGCCCATTTAATGGACGACAGATGGCGCCACGTGTCATCCGGGTCCCACCACTCCCTCCTCCACTCTTCCTTCCTGTGATTCCTCTGCTCTGTGCTTGCGTTTCTTCCTTTTTCCTTGTGGCCGCCATGGCCGCGGAGCTCGACCTCGTCTGCGTCCTCTTTCTCTCTCTCTCTCTCTCTTCCTTTTTTCTCAACAGTGACTACTTGCCGTTCTTTTTCTTTTTCGCGCCCCACCACAGCCGCGGAGCTTGAGCCCAGGACTCTCGCGGCTGCCATAAGCTCGACCTCGAGCCTAGGGCAGGTCAAGTTACGAGCACACAGACATGGTCGTTCCCATGGGCGCGGGCTCGAGGTCAAAGCAGCCATGGTCGAGGTCGAGGTTGATCTGCAGTCTCGCATTTGCTATGGCTATGGAGCTGAGGCTTGAGCCTAAAGCTCGAGGTCAAAGTAGCCACGGTCACTCGTTCAACGAGCTCGCAACAATTTTTGCCGTAGCTTGAGCTCGCGACCAGGGCTACCCAAGCTCGAGCTCCATGGTCATGGCGCCCACAAGAATAAAAGAAGAAACGCAAGCGCAGTGGAGAGAGGAGGAGAGAGAGAGTGGTGGGACCCGATGAAACGTGGCGCCACGCGTCGTCCATTAAATGGGCTGTCCCCACGACGTGGTTTAGGCCGACCCGAGATTTTCTCCTAAAACAGCACATGCTACCTTTCTTTAGAAAACCACGTACCAAATTAGTGGCAATTTCTTTTTATTTATTTTCAAGAACACGTGATATTCAAACGTTTGACTTGTCAACCGCCGGATAGTCCTCCGCGCTGAAAATTAAAGCAATTAAGCTTGTTAGACAACTTTAATTAGTTTAGACTTAAAAGATTTAATTAATCTATAAATTGACTCATAATAAGTAAGAAAAAAGGTTGGGGGTTAATTCATTTAGTAAAAAAAATAATTGATGATAATTAAAATCTTATCTACCAATCACGATCGTGATTTTATGTTTGGAAAAAAATTATAGATATGCAGTGACCGTCAAACAACTATTTTTTTTTTTCCTTTTAACACTTGAAGATTATTAACACTTTAAAATGAGTTCTTTAATTTCCTAACACTGATTTCTCAACATTGTCAAATAGGCCAAAATCCACATTAATCAATACATTGATGTAAATAGAATAAGGCTATGTGATTGGATTATGCTTACACCTCAATTTTGTCAAGAACAAAGAACATCTCACAAAAATCATTGTATTGAGGTTTTCTAGAGATGCATGCTTTTAAAACTAGCAATGCATCTTTATGAATATCTATAATGACAAAAAAGAATATAAAATACCATAAGTTTAAAGTGTGTTTGAACTAGCTTTTACTTATTATTACTTTTTTTTTAATCTCGTAGCACCTGCGCTTTGACTTTGTTTTTAGTCATAAGCATCCGAGGCTTTCGTAATACATAAATGTCCAACACATGGATTCACCGGATCTTTCTTATTGTCTCTTTCCACATCTTTGTCATTATGGATCATATATGAGTACCCGGCAATGGGTCTTCTTACTCAGTAGACAATTCATCATTTTTGTTTCCGTTCCTTTTAATTACCTAATGAAGATCTAGTGTTGATTTTCTGTTGAAATTGTTGCAGCTCTTTCAATATACGCAGAAATATGAGAATATTAGTGTTGCAAGTTATAGCGGTTATATAAAGTTTGCAAGGACAAGCCACAACCTCTTGAATGCACTGGAAGTCTTCCGGATGCCTCAATGTGAATCAATGTCTTTATTAAGTAATGTTTTTCAACAAATGAAGCAGGACGGGCTGAAATCGGATATCGTTACGAATGGTATAGGGCGTGACTCTTACCTCATATTGGTTAGCTTTCTTTAAGTAATCAAATTAGCAACTTGTGCAAAATGAATTTATGACCAATAGAGAGCTAAATTTAATGTGATATCTATTGTTAGATTACATTGGACTTTCGATACGTGAATATGGTAGGCATGAGATAAGTGTTCATATTAAAAAATGACTGCAAGAAAAATATTTTCATATTCTACGAAAGCATTTTCTGGTTTTACAACATCAAATTAATCCGCAATTCCCTGCCTTCCGAACAATTAGATTTTGTCATTACTTTTTCTCGTCCAAAGAGATAAGCTCATCAATTAAGTTTTTTTTTCTTTTTTTGTCGGTCCTACTATATGCCTATTCTAACACTCACTATCAATTAAGTTCATAAGTATAGAATTAAGTTGTTTAATCATTTGGGCCTGAGTGGTTTGGACCATTTGAACCGTAGGAAAAGCCCAAAATCCGAGCCCAGGGTCTGGCCCGTATTCACCTGCGCACTATCACGCTCGTCTTCATTCCTCCCCACGACAAAGCAAACCGAGATTTTAGATTCCACGTGCGGCATTGTTCCAATCGCAACCGTCCATTTCAAATGACGGTTACTGCTCATGAGAAGAGAACCGCTTCTTACTCCTCTGCCCTCCAAAACCAGCCTTTGCCTTACGCTGCTAATTGCTGCAAAAAAATAAAATAAAATAAAATAAAAAATAACCCCACAAAATCGAATTTCACATTATTCATTTGAGAAATAATCCTCAACCGTTCCCGCCTTCGTCAGTTTTCACCCGCATCGCTCTTTTGCTCGGTTAGGTTTTAATCGGCCATCGTTGGCATGAAGCTCTCTTTCGACACCTCGAAGAAGCCCCTGAAGCCAGCCGCCAAGCCCCTCTACACCACCTTTCGCTTCGCTGCCGCCACCGCTGTCGGTTCCGAAGCACCGCCTTGATTGGCGCGTGAGCAATTACCCAATTCGATTCCTCCGAGACCCCCGACGGATGACGTGAACTGCAGAAACCTGCTAGTCATCCGCCAAAGCCCAACAAGTGGTGGCCCCCCTGGAGGATGAAGAACCTCGACTCGCCTCTCCACTAAAGAGCAGTCACGTGTTGTAATCGAGAGAGAGAACGAGGAAGAGAGACAGAGAGACAGAGAGCAAGAATGGCGGGTGGAGGATTTGTAGAAGCCAGGCAGCTGAAAAGGGCGCATCTTTATGAATACCGGATCACTTGGTATTTCGTATTCGCCTGCATTATTGCGGCCCTTGGCGGATCGCCTTTTGGGTACGATCTGGGCGTTTCGGGTGAGTCTTTTTTTTCTTTCGTCTCGCCTTTTTGCTTGGATTTTGAATGCGTCTGCTGCGATGTTTCGTGAATTGCGAAGCTTTATCCGGGGAAGATAACCTTTTTTGGTGTTTGTGGAAGATAAATGCGGAATCTTGATGGAAGGTTGATGCAAAAGGGGTTGCTTTTTGTCCCGGAAGTAGTTGTGAATATGCAGGGAAGGGGAGAGATTTCTGAAAGTACTAATTTCACTGGGTGTTCATGTCAGCCAGTGCTGTTCCTGGTCGTGTCTTTGTTATTAATCTGGATTTTTTGACGTATGCATTTCATCATTCTCGATTCCTCTGGTCCGAAACAGAATGAAATTTAGGAAGAGAATCGCCCTTTGAATTACCCAGAAACGGACGATCTTGAAAATTAGCAGATGCCAATGGCTGTGCCAGGAAGAAGATAATCCCTTCTTCAACCCGAGTTCTTTAAAAATTGACGACCAATGATCTTGATACTTGCATTCGTTTCAGGTGAAGGGACCTCCATGGACGATTTCCTGAAGGAGTTCTTCCCAAAAGTGAACCGGAGAAAGCAAAAGCATCTGAATGAGACCAATTACTGCAAGTACGACAATCAGATTCTGACGCTCTTCACTTCTTCTCTCTACTTTGCGGGCCTGGTCACTTGAAGATGAGGCCAACACCAGTGCTGGGTTGTACAGCCTCACTATCCGCCAGAGAGAAATGGTGGAGAGCTGTCGGCGGTGGATGGTGAGGTCAAGCCCGAAGCGCCCAGACTATCGGGTAGCCTGGATGATTCCCGGGTGAAACTGAGGCAGGAGCCGGCAAAGTTGGGGGATGATCCGGGTTACGAGGACATGCCCGTGGAGGAATTTGCAGCGGCATATCTTAGAGGGGTTTTGGATGGCAAGAGGGGGAAGGGGTGGGAAAGAACGCCAAGGAGGATGTTCCGGTTAGATGCAAGGCTTTTATGCTTCCTGTACTGCAAATTCTGCCCCTTCTTTTTATCTGGTCTTTTTCGTTTTGTTAACAAATGATAGTTCAAATCCTTAGAATCTTTCCTACGGAAGCTCTCGAAACTTTTGCCAAAAAACTCGAGGCATGTTTACTGCTTTTTTCCCACCATTTGCTTTTTATAACATGTAAAGGCTTCACTTAAATGGTTTTCCTTAGGGGTATCCATGATAAGCCGATTCATAGACATTGAAAAGTCAAATGTATTCACTTTATCAGGATATCATGTATGATTCTTGTTACCATGAACTCTCTGTTTGCCTGTCTTTAAATGAAGAAAACGATTCATGCTAATGAATGAAGTTGTCAAAATAAATATTTTTGTCTTTCTATGACTTTTCTTTTCTTAAGAAACATGTATCTGTGGATTTCTAGTTTAACAATAAATGGACTTTACAGGACCACCGGAATGACTCGACAATGTTCTTGATAGTCTGTTTATTACTTTTATCGCTTGAATTAACGATATAGCTTGCATATATTGTCAGGAACTGTGCTTATGCCACCAAAGTGGTCCTTAGGCTATTATCAATGGTACTGGATCTATGACTCTGATAACAAAGTTTGAGAGGTTGGCCCTTCCGATGCATCTTGCTTGATTCTACGGTCTTTCCTCCTCAACCTGCATTTCCTTCTACCTGATTGAATAACAATGTCCAACTTTCACTGTATGCTGTGGGCATATCATTTATGAGTCAATGCATGATAGTTCTTTAGTCATTGCAAATCACAAGTAAATTTAGAGAAAAGAAGATTCCTCATGATGTCGTATGGATGCATGCAGATTATATGGATGGGTTTTGCTGCTTCGCTTTTCACAAGGCATGGAATCCCATTTTGTGTTAACCCTATTATTGCCTTGTTTGGAAATATAACATGTTACCTTCCTAAAGTAGGTCCAATTTAACATCATCTATCTCACTTTCAATAGGTATCAAACCACTCGCAACTTATGTCTAGAATTGATTGTTTTATCCAATTTCGAAAAGACGTTGTGCACTTATCACCTAAAACAAAGCAAAACTATATATCTACATGAAATTTGACCTAAAGCAAAGCATATATCTACTTCTACATGTAAGATGTGAAGAATATTGCCAAATATGAACGAAAATCTGTTTTTCATCTAGTAATGATCTAGAAGAAGATGGTGTTATTCATTTCGGAAGTGTGGTAGGTCATGTGTAATATGTCATTAGTTAATACACTTCGGAGGCACTGCAACGATCAATGTCCTTTGGATATTCTATTTTCAACCTAAGATATAGTGATGATGCAGCCATGCATCACTATTTTGTCCATCGCTTCCATACATTTAGTTCACTGAGTCCTTTAATATTGGTGGCCATTTATCTTTGAAGCCTCCAAAGCACATTCATGTCTGGGACTTCTTGCCTCGCCAACTTGTCTAACAGTAATATTTTCAGCATGGAAATTGAAACGGAGGATTTATTCTCAAGACTGCTTCTCTGATCCAAAATCTTTGGTAGATATTCTCCACCAAGATGGGTTCAAAGCCATATGGATACTTGATCCTAGTATTAAACGTGAAGAGGGGCCTTATGTCTATGACAGTGGTTGCAAAACTGATGTCTGCATCAAAGCAGCAGATGGAACTCTATTTGTTGGTATTTCGTTGTCTTTCACCGTGGTTTTGGCTAATTTTTGTCGTTGTCTATCTGGTTTTGCTTTTTACTTTTCGTCGTTTGCTTTTTTGTAGCATTTGAAATTTGAGTAACCCTTAAAAACCTTTCAAATGTTGACATGCTGAGTCATTTGGATTTAGCTGAAAATAAGTCTATATGTATGTATGTAAATGCTAAGTAATTGTTTTCTTGTCAGGGGAGGTGTGGCTCGATCCTTGTGTATTCCCTAAATTTACATAGTCAAGAGTCCATCGCTGGTGGGCTCAATTAGTTCAGGATTTCATTTCTAAAGGAGTCGATGGTATATGAAACAATATGAATGAACCATCTTTTCATTAAGGTAACTAGTGCTTTTAGTTTCTGTCATTTTCTTTTGTTGGACCATGACTTACAACTTCTCTCATTCTATGACAAAGACCATGCCTGAGAGCAACATTCATAGGGAGATGATGAACTTGAACTTGGAGGTCTCCGGAATCACTCACACTATCATAATGTAAGTTTTCCAGCCTTTTGCTATTTGTAGCTTGTGTTTCGCATTTTAGACTTATAGTAAGTAATTTTGTAATGTATCCACCATGATTTTACTAGAAAAGTTTTTTTTTTTTTTGGGGGGGGTCCACTCAAAGAATGAGTTATTGATTTGGGCTTAAGTGCTAAATGTTTTCTATTGAATATAGTTGGATAAAAGACATAACTTCCAGTTTTCCACATTCTTAGCACAAGTAATGTCATGCTTCAACTTTTGATTATTTCATCATAGCTGTACATTTGGTGTCATATAAAACGAATAGTGAGGCTGGTAAAATGGAAGAGTGCCTTGCTTTCCATCTCTCTGTTTATCTTCTTTGCAAAATTTGCATTGTGCACTCTAAGAGCTTTTTCTCCCGTGACCCCAATATTCTCTTCCATGTGTACAATCACAATCAAACCATTAATTTAAGAAAACTAAGACTGAGCTAGTGGAAGAAGAGTTCTTTCTTTGTAAAGCATTAGTAAAACCCCCATCTTAAGATCGGGCACCAGGTTTATTACTGATCGTTTGGTACGTTCATCATTTATAAGTGTTGCTTGCGTCCTTCTTCACATAGATATGCAGCTAGAATGTCCTTACGTGAAAGTTTATGAGCTTGATGTTCCTCAAGAAAAGTGACTGGACACATAGATTTCGCCAAGTCTTTATCTCTTTTGGCAGCTTCCATGATCAATGGTACATGATCCAACATATCTTGCATGAGATTGTTTGACATTGTTCCACTTGAGATATGGTAGGCAATTGACAAAAACAAAGTTGAACACGTGTATAGCTTTTATTGCAAATGTATAGATAGGCACATAATGTGACGTCTCAGTCTGCCACATACAAACGCAAGTTATTAATCTTTTCACTTATAACACACGCGGAAGTCAAAAGTATAAAATCAAACGGACAATACAATAATAAATGAATGCTATAAAGGAACAAACATCATAGCTTTCATTTCTTATATTATTTATGAACATGAGTGATTTTATCAGGGCCATATTGGGAGGTCAACAAAAAGGTACGCTACTCCCGTCAGACTATTGGGGTGGCGGCGACGGATCCCTCCGCGAGGGGAGGATGGTGTACAGGCACCGATCGTCCATGTCGCTGCCCTTCTTGCCGCTAGCGATGGTTGTCGGCGGGATCTCCAGGAAAAGCTTCTCCTACAGCCAGCTCCCATAGGAGCCCCTCAAGCTCTCCATCCTCAAATTGGATATTCGTCATCTTCGCCGTGCACGATCTGATCGAGGAGGCGAAGGCTCGGACCATGTCGTGGGCCCTGGTCATCTTCGCCGTCTGCTACTTCCTCTCGCGTAAGTCTCCTCACCTTCCCCCCTCTCCTCCTCTTCGGAATTGGAACCGGCGCCCCCTTTCCTTGTCCCCGAGGGAGGTGTCCGATTTCGTTAGTTTAGGATGCATTGGAATGTCGTGCCCTCTTATCTTTGTTCTAGTCGTTCTCGAAATTCGCTGTTGGATGGTAGCTTGGATTTGGGGTGAAGACTTGTGCCCCGGTTTTTGCTTATTGAGGAAGAAATGCCTAGAATAGAATGCCCAAGGAAGGGGAATATCTGATTGTGATATGAGAAATTTAGTTCGGCAATAGCAAAAAACCGAGCCTTATCCCCTACTATTAGCGGGACGAGGCTTCCACAAAAATTCTCAATTACAAGTTATGAGGTTTTTTTTTGGTATGTCACTGTTTCAAAAAATTCTCAATTACAAGTTATAAGACTTTTTTTTTTAAAAAAAAATGGCCTCAATTATTATTCCTAATCACTAGATAATAACTCTAATATTGCTTTTAAATAATGGGTTATCATTATAATAATAATTTAGATTGTTTCCTATTAGATTTTACAATCATGAATTACAATATTATGGGAAGGTGGTCTCGACTAGTTGTTGTATAGTAGTTATCAAAAACTTTATAAGCACAAGAAATTTTTTACAAAAAAATTTAATAATTATATTGTATTCTCCTAGGAGATTTAACATTGACACCGATGAAGATAGGAGAAAGAAGCCATAGCCAGTGGATATTCATCGCTTTTGGCTGGTCTTTTTGGGTGCTAAGTCAAAAAAGTTCCTTCATTATTAATCCATAATCCGAGGGAGAGGAGGCTTGCGAAGGAGATCGGACGGCTGGGGATGAGCCTCACATTCCTCGGATAGCGTAACCTTTCAATAATAAAATGAAATATAAATCATTAAAAAAGCTGAGCCTTTGTAATGATTGCGTTGAGGACAAAATTTGTATCCCACGTAAACGTCCAACTCTCTCTCTGAACCAACCTCGTAAACGTCTCGTCTCTTCCTCCTCTCTTATCCACTGCAACAATTTTAAAGTCCATTAAAGTCCAAGTCTTGTCCCACTGCACACACGAACCAAATATTGGGTATACGAGACACTCCAGCGTGGCAAACAAGAAGACAGTAGGAGGATTACACGTGTTCTCATGTCAGGTGCCATTTTAAAAAAAAATTCGGACTAAGTGAGTGAGGGTTTTCTCTTTTGAATCTCTTTCTTCGCGCCTCGTGCGGGAGGACCTAGTCGGTCTCTCTTCCTGTTCTCCTCTCTCTCCTTTATGTTTCTCTCCCCTCCGCCTCCACTGGTTGCTTCCATCGCCCTCCACCCTAACGCCGATGCCGTTGACACTTCTCCAACTCCCTCTCGTGACGTCCGCTCTACTCTCTCTCTCCTCCTTCGCGAAGTCGTGCCTCTCTTCTAGCACAACGCGACGCCAACGGCCCTCCGCCTCCGCCTCCGCCGGTTGCCTCCGTGGCCCTCGACTCCAACTCCGATGCCAACGCGACGAGGCCGATGCCTTCAGGAATGTAAGCCGGGCGAACCAGGCACGTCAAAGAGACCACACCCTCCTCTTTGTCTCCGTCTTCTGCTTCGTCGCCGTCACTAGTGCTGTCGAGCTCGTCGTCTCTCTCCTCCATTTTCACCGTCGTGGTTCGACGCGTTGGCTTCGGGCGTGTAGGCGTAGGCGGAGGCGGAGGAGTCAGGAGCGATGGATTCCGATGCTGACGGAGGCAACCGGCGAAGGACCGTCGGCGTCGGGGTTTGCTGGAAGAGAGGCGTGACTTTGAGGATGAGAGAGAGAGAGAGAGAGAGAGAGAGAGAGAGGTCGCGAGAAGGAGGCGGAGGGGTGTTGGTGTTAGAGTCCGGTTCAGGGGAGGAGGCGGAGGCTGAGTCGGCATCGGAGTCGGAGTCGAGGGTAACGGAGGTAACCGGTGGAGGCGGAGGTGGAGGGCCGTCTCGAGGACGAAAGAGAGAGAGAGAGTGGACTAGAGGTCGTGAGAGGGAGGCGGAGGGGCGTCGGCGTTAGAGTCGAGTTTAGGGGAGGAGGCGGAGGCTGCGTCGGCGTCGGAGTCGGAGTATAGGGTGATGAAGGCATCCAGTGGGCGGAGGCGGAGGGCCGTCGGTGTTGCGTTTCACTGGAAGAGAGGCACGACTTTGCGGAGGAGGAGAGAGAGAGCAGAGCGAACGTTGCAGAGGGAGGTGGAGGAGCGTTGGCGGCGATGGCATCGGCGTCAGGGTGGGGCGCAATGGAAGCAACCAGCGGAGGCAGAGGGGAGAGAGATAGAGAGGAGAGAGAGGAGAACAGGGAGAGAGACGGACCAGGTCCTCCCGCATGAGGCGTGAAGAAAGAGATTCAGAAGAAGAAACCCTCGCTCAGTCAGTCCGAATTTTTTTTTAAAATGGCGCCTGACATGAGGACACATGTCGTCCTCCTACGGCTTGTTTGTCACGCTGGAGCGTCTCACATACCCAATATTTTCTCCAACCGAGAGCTAGACTCTCTTTTACCTTGTAGCTTGCTTGCAATTAATTTTGCTAGCTATGAAGAAGTCTTTTTTTTTTTTGTCAGTCCTATTCTATTCCTACTCTAACTCTTACTCTCAGACTTTTACCTTGCCTTCTTACAGGGCGTGGGAGTCAAAACCCACTCTTGAAACTAATTCGTCCCCAACCCAACCCCCTCTAAGAAGGTGGGGATTCGAACCCCCCACCTCCCCCTTCCAAGTTGGAAGGGTGGCCACTAGGGCAAACTCCAGTGATTAAGAAGTCCTATTTACTTCCACTTATATGCAGAAAGAAGGCCTTCTCTCTTCCCAATCTTCTCCACCGCTCCTTTTCAACTCCACGACCGCCTAACCATGACCTTCGCTGTCGGAACCAATCATGACTGTCGCTATCGGAACCAGCCACCACCGTCTCCGTCGAAGCCTAGCCACCACCGTCGCTGTTGGAGCCCTGGCCACCATCGTCGCCAACCACCCAACGCTGGACTCTCTTTTTTCTTTGGTGAGTTCTCAATTTCATTTTCTTTCGTGCCTAGTTGAATTCCGGTTTTGGGTTTCTGGCGTCGAACATTTTGAATAGCTTGCAAGTGGGTTATCTTGGATGGTAGCTTGCAGGTTTAATAAAAATATACTGAAAAGTGTTCCTCTCAGCTTGTTTCTTGTTTGTTAGAATACTTACTTTAGTGTTCCTTTCATCTTGTTTCTTGTACTTTTTGCAACGTAGATGTTAGGTTGGAGCAATTTTAAATCAATCGAATGAAGGACACTTTAGATTTTGATTTCGAGCGTTATTTCTTGCTCCCAAATGTAAATTTCAGTTTGCGCAACTTGTTCTGGCTCTGAAATCTTTCTACTTGGCAGGCACGATACGCTTTGGCAAGAAATTTTGTAGCTAATTAGCCAAATTGAAAGCTTCGATATGTCATATCAAAGGAATTATGGTAATTATGGTCAAAGGAATTATGATTACCAAAGGAATTTCAGTAATTATGGTCAAAGGAATTATGGTAATTGGAGTCAAGGCCCTCGTCCGAGGACGCAATATCATCTGCCCCCTCTGCCCCTGCCTTCCCTCCCCTACTTTTGCTCAGCCTATGTATAGTCATGTCATTCTAGGACCGCCTCATGTTCTACCTTTTGAGGCTGCTCCTACTCCTATTGGTATTGGTCAGTGGAACTCCCATTATCCTCTACACTCCCACCACTTTCCAACTCCTCCTCCTCCCCTTATTAGTTTTCGAGCAGCACCATTGCCTCCTCCTCTTCTCTGTCCATATAGTCACCCATCGTCAATGGCATCGTTAGTGGGGGACGTGGCTCCCCCAGCATCGTTAGTGGCTCCCTTAGCCTCACCACCTCGCTCTCTCCTACCTCCACTTTCACTTGCAACGAGAAAGGAGTGGAAAATGCAAAGGAAGAGGCGGAAAAGAGAGGCCATAGCTCGGAAGTCATACGTGCCGACTCTGCTGCAAAAGCAAAAGGCAACAAAGAACCATAGGGTGAGAAATAGGAAGAAAAGAGTGGCAACAGTAGAAGCTCGGAAGAAATTATCCTCAACCCTTGGTAAGCATGTATAGAATATTTGATATTTGTTATGTGCAAATTAGGGACCTATCGTCAAGTTTGTCAAAGAGGACTAGTGATTAGCACAACTAGTGTCCAACCTTCCCGAAACTTATGCAATGGGCCATTTGACTCCATGCACTTCAATATTAGTCAGATTGCATCATGTGCATTAGCTGCTCAATATGAAACTTATGCAATGGCATGTCATGCAGATGGGCTTGTGAGCACATTCGACTTGAACTTGCCACCCTCATCTGCTCAAGATGCAAAAACCTCCAAAGGTTCTCTTGATTTTGCTACAATTACCCCAGAAAATGTTCTCACGGCAGATAAGAGGTTGGAGCATAACTTAGCGGAGGTGGACAGGGATGCCACCAAGAGGCTCAGACAATGATTCTTGCATTTTCTATTTCTACCCTATAATCTTTCCAATTAATTGAACTTATTTCAAATAATTGTCAGACATATACTCCATGAGAGAGCCAAGGACACCAAACAATAAGAGAAAACAAGAGTTTGATGAGCCTAGCCTTAGATCCAAATGAAAGAAATGTCTTGTTTTGTCATGATATCTAGTAAAATGTACATAGGAGTTAAATGGTTCTCTGCAATCTTATAGTTTTTGTTTACTATTTTGCAGGTATGAAATACCAGAGGGACACCCTCTTATGAATGGGTCAGTCAACATTGCATCTTCTTATAACTATGACAATGTATGTTCACTTTGTGTTAATGCCATTTTCCCATTTGTAGCTGGACAAGCTAGCAGCAGATGCTCCGTCCAAATACCTCCTCACAATATGGACACCAGGTGAGTAAAGAACAGTAAGGAGGTTAAAGAGTCCAAGTTCACTACACTGATGGCTGTTTGTAGAGATATCAACAATAAAAAATGGAAAATTTTTGGCCAGGGCTTAAGTGCTAAATGTTTTCTATTGAATATAGCTGGATAAAAGACATAAATTTCAGTTTTCCACATTCTTAGCACAAGTAATGTCATCCTTCAACTTTTGATTATTTCATCATAGCTATACATTTTGTGTCATATAAAACGAATAGTGAGGTTGGTAAAATGGAACAATGCCTTGCTTTCCATCTCTTTGTTTATCTTCTTTGCAAAATTTGCATTGTGCACTCTAAGAGCCTTTTCTCCTGTGACCCCAATATTCTCTTCCATGTGTACAATCACAATCAAACCATTAATTAAAGAAAACTAAGACTGAGCTAGTGGAAGAAGAGTTCTTTCTTTGTAAGCATTAGTAAAACCCCCATCTTAAGATCGGGCATGAAGTTTATTACTGATCGTTTGGTACGTTCATCATTTATAAGTGTTGCTTGCGTCCTTCTTCACATAGACATGCTGCTAGAATGTCCTTACGTGAATGTTTATGAGCTTGATGTTCCTGGAGAAAAGTGACTGGACACATAGATTTCGCCAAGTCTTTATCTCTTTTGGCAGCTTCCATGATCAATGGTACATGATCCAACATATCTTGCATGAGATTGTTTGACATTGTTCCACTTGAAATATGGTAGGCAATTGACAAAAACAAAGTTGAACACATGTATAGCTTTTATTGCAAATGTATAGATAGGCACATAATGTGACGTCTCAGTCTGCCACATACAAACGCAAGTTATTAATCTTTTCACTTATAACACACGCGGAAGTCAAAAGTATAAAATCAAACGGACAATACAATAATGAATGAATGCTATAAAGGAACAAACATCATAACTTTCATTTCTTTTCTTATGTAAGAACATGAGTGATTTTATCAGGGCCATAATTGGGAGGTCAACAAAAAGGTACGCTACTCCCGTCAAACTACTAGGGTGGCGACGGCGGTGGCAACGGATCCCTCCGCGAGGGGAGGATGGTGTACAGGCGCCGGTCGTTCGTGTCGCTGCCCTTCTCGCCGCTAGCGATGGTCGTCGGCGGGATCTCCAGGAAAAGCTTCTCCTACAGCCAGCTCCCGCAGGAGCCCCTCAAGCTCTCCGTCCTCAAATTGGATATTCGTCATCTTCGCCGTGCACGATCTGATCGAGGAGGCGAAGGCTCGGACCGTGTCGTGGGCCCCGGTCATCTTCGCCGTCTCCTACTTCCTCTCGCGTAAGTCTCCTTGCCTTCCCCTCTGTCCTCCTCTTCGGAATTGGGAACCGGCGCCCCCCTTTCCTTGTCCCCTAGGGAGGTGTCCGATTTCGTTAGTTTAGGATGCATTGGAATGTTGTGCCCTCTTATCTTTGTTCTTGTCGTTCTCGAAATTCGCTGTTGGATGGTAGCTTGGATTTGGGGTGAAGATTTGTGCCCCGGTTTTTGCTTATTGAGGAAGAAATGCCTGGAATAGAATGCCCAAGGAAGGGGAATATCTGATTGTGATATGAGAAACTTAGTTCGGCAATAGCAAAAAACCGAGCCTTATCCCCTACTATTAGCGGGACGAGGCTTCCACAAAAATTTGGCACTAGGTTTAAGTTACTTGGACGTTTTTCGGATTATGAATTATTAGTGAATTACAATTTGTTCGATTTACAACATTTTCAGTGGTGCTTTCGGGTTGTCGATGCACCCTCTTCCATTATGTGGAAATGCGTGGTATCCAAATGCAGCTATCAACAGCTAAGGGTTACTAGCGTTTTAGCCTTGTTATTAATTCTACTGTGGAGAATTAGGAATGCACATATGGATCCACTTATGACTGATCTTTTTTTTTTTTCCCCTTCTTCCTGAAAACATATAATAAAAAAAAAATTACCATTGTAGATTTGCATACGTTACTGAACCTGGACTTTGAGTCTCACACTTAACTGTTGAAATGTGCATGCAAGATTAGGCATATCCCTAGACACAGGTGAGTGGGTAACTTAGCATTAAAAAGTACACGGGCAGCACCACCTACCCCGCTCCCCAGCTAAACACACTCAACCCACACGCGCACACGGATAGATTAAGATGTCCTTGGCCGAATATCCACCGGCTCATGGCTTCTTTTTTCTATTTTGTCGTCAATGTCACATCGCTTAGGAGAATATAATATAATAATAATAATTTTTTTTGTAAGAAATTTCTTGATAACAACTATATAACGAACGAGTCGAGACAACCTTCTCATAATATTATAATTCATGATTATAAAATCTAATAGAAAACAATCTAAACTATTATTATAATGATAGCCCATTATTTAAAAGCAATATTAGAGTTATTATCCAGTGATTAGGAATGATATTTGAGTCCTTTTTTTTTTTTAAGTCTCATAACTTTTAATTGAGAATTTTTTGGAACAGTGACATAAAAAATCATAAAAAAAAAGTCTCATAACTTGTAATTGAGAATGTTCTAAACTTGTAATTGAGAATTTTTTAGAACAGTCACATACCTTGGAATTGTCAACAACCAACATATATGCACATCAGCATCAAGCAAGCTAGATCGACGTATTAAAAAAAAATATATATCCTACATTGAAAAAGTTCAGCGAAATTTAAAATCCGCCCACATCGCCAAATCCGCCGTCGTAAACTTCTTCGTAGGACCCGCTCGGGCCAACCTAGACCGGGTAAGCCGTGACCGCCACGTCAACCTTGGGGGCGGCCGAGTGATTGGCGGCGGTGAGCTTGTCACTGAATTTGTAGGAGAAGTGGAGCTCCCCCTTGGGCTTCTCGGATAGCTTGCGCACCTGGTAGGTCATGGTGGTCGGCTGCGACATCGCCCAGGAGGCCTTGCCGTTGGCGTGGGTGTGAACGGGGGTGAGGGAGTCGAGGAACTCCTTGATGGGGATAACGGCCTCGTCGACATCCTTGTCGCCGGCTACGATGGTGGATTTGGTGATGTGGGTGGATTTTAAATTTTGCCGAACTTTTTCGATGTAGATTTTTCTTTTTATTTTTAATACATAGATCTAGCTTGCCTGCTGATGTACATGTATGTTGGTTGTTGACAATTCTAAGGTATGTGACTGTTCTAAAAATTTCTTAATTACAAGTTATGAGGTTTTTTTCTTGTATGTCACTGTTCCCAAAAATTCTCAATTATATGAATTTAAAAAAAAAATGGACTCAAATATCATTCCTAATCACTAGATAATAACTCTAATATTGCTTTTAAATAATGGGCTATCATTATAATAATAGTTTAGATTGTTTCCTATTAAATTTTATAATCATGAATTATAATAATATGAAAAGGTGATCTCGACTGATTCGTTTTATAGTTGTTATCAAGAAATTTATAAGCATAAGAATTTTTTTACAAAATAATAATTATTATATTATATTCTCCTAAATAATGTGACATTGACAACGAAAAAATAGGAAAACGAAGCCATGAGCCCGTGGATATTCGTCACTTTTGGCTGGTCTTTTTGGGTCCTTAGTCAAAAAAGTTCCTTCATTATTAATCCATAATCCGAGCGAGAGGAGGCTTGTGAAGGAGATCGGACGGCTGGGGATGAGCCTCACATTCATCGGATGGCTTGACCTTCCAATAATAAAATAAAATATAAATTATTAAAAAAGCCGAGCTTTTGTAATGATTGCGTTGTGGACAAAATTTGTATCCCTCGTAAACGTCCAATTCTCTCTCTGAACCAACCTCTTGTCTCTTATCCACTGAGTACAGGAATAGACGCCGAGTAGCACTGCGCCATCACCATGAAATGAAGTCAAGAGCAGCAGGAGAAGCGTGGACTATAAATCGGGATTGAGAGTTTGCCGTTGCTGCCTTTGCCAGAAAAATCCACGGAGCATTCTCGAGCTTGAGAGAAGAAGCAATCTCTAAATGGAAGTAGTGCGCTCCTAAAATCTCCGCCCTCCTCCTCGCGAAATCCAGGTAATGCTTCTCTACTCCTTCATTGATCCTTTTTTGAATGAGCAAGTTGTTGCAATCTTAGATTAGAAGGAACGAGTCACTTTCGTGTCCCCTCGCATTTGCATCGTCATGAAGCGACTGCTGTGTTGTTTTTATCCCGTTGTGGGTGAGATGGTAAAGATATCGCCGCCTAATATCATCTCTAGATGTATTGATGGACTCACAAGTAAAAGATACATCTAGAGATGATATTAGGCGGCGATATCTTTACCATCTCACCTGCAACTGGATAAAAAATAACACAGCGGTCACATCATGACGATGCAAATGGATGCAAAAGTGACTCGTTCCTTCTATTCTAAGATTGCAACAACTTACTCGTTCGAAAAAGGATCAATGAAGGAGTAGAGGAGTATTAACTGGATTTCGTGAGGAGGAGGGGGTTGGAGGGGGTAGAGATTTCAGGAGCGCACTTCTCGTTGATCAGGCAACCAACTTCCATTTGGAGATTGCTTCTTCTCTCAAGCTCGAGAATGCTCCGTGGATTTTTCTGGCGAAGGCAGCGACAGCAAACTCTCAATTCCGAGTTGTAGTCCACGCTTCTCCTGCTGCTCTTGATTTCATGGTGGTGGCGCGGTGCTACTCGACGTCTACTCCTGTACACGAACCAGGAGCTAGACTCCCTCCTACCTTGTAGCTTGCAATTAATAGCCTGCAATTAATTTTGCTAGCTATGAAGTCCTTCTCTTTACTTTCACTTATAAGCAGGAAGAAGGCCTTCTCTCTCCCCGATCTTCTCGACTGCTCCTTTTCGACTCCACGACCGGCCAACCCCGACCGTTGCTGTCGGAACCAACCAAAACCGTGCCGTCGAAACCAGCCACCATAGTCTCCGTCGAAGCCCAACCACCATCGTCATCGTCGAAGCCTTGGCCACCACCGTCGCTAGCCACCCAATGCCGGACTCTCTTTTTGCTTCGGTGAGTTCTCGATTCCATTTTCTTTCGTGCCTAGTTGAATTCCGGTTTTGGTTTCTGGCGTCGAACATTTTGAATTTGGGTTTTAGGTTTCTGGCATGTTCTCTGTTTAGTCGTTAGTCGTGGAAGAACAAGCTGTTCACCTTGTAGACGGAGGAGACATAGAAAGTGTGCCATGCGTGATTCATAATATTCTATAGTAGCACCCATATCTTATTTTATTTCACTTAGCCTACTCCACTCACGCATTTCAACCAGGCACAGCAGAATTCTTATCCACTGGCTTAGATGAGCGGCTCTTGGTTCACTTCCTTGAGAAGGGCTTTCTGTAACTAAGAAAAGAGAATTTTTTGTTGACCCATATGATCTCAGGCTAACAAAGAGGAGAGGATGAAACTGACAATTTTACACTTAGAGATTGAGCTCGTCAGTGATCTTTTCCATGGTGTCTAGAGAAAGCAGCTTTGAAGGCATTTCCTTATATCTTTACCATGATAAAATTTGTTTGAGCGTCTCCCGGTGATTAATAGCTTGCGGGTTAATAGAAATATACTAAAAAGTGTTCCTCTCAGCTTGTTTCTTATTTGTTGGAAAACTTACTTTAGTGTTCCTCTCATCTTGTTTCTTGTTTGTTAGAAGACTTACTTTTTGCAATGTGGATGTCAGGTTGGAGCAATTTTAAATCAATCGAATGAAGGACACTTTAGATTTTGATTTTGAGCGTTATTTCTTGCTGCCAAATGTAAATTTCAGCTTGCGCAACTTGTTCTGGCTCTGAAATCTTTCTACTTGGCAGGCACAATATGCTTTGGCAAGAAATTTTGTAGCTAATTAGCCAAATTGAAAGCTTCAATATGTCATATCAAAGGAATTACCAAAGGAATTACGGTAATTATGGTCAAATGAATTATGATTACCAAAGGAATTACGGTAATTATGGTAAAAGGAATTATGGTAATTAGAGTCAAGGTCGGACGCAATATCATCTGCCCCCTCTGTCCCCTACCTTCCCTCCCCCTACTTTTGCTCAGCCTATGTATAGACATGTCCTTCTAAGACCGCCTCATGTTCAAACTTTTGAGGCTGCTCCTACTCCTATTGGTATTGGTCAGCGGAACTCCCATTATCCTCTACACTCCCACCACTTTCCAACTCCTCCTCCTCTCCTTATTAGTTTTCTAGCAGCACCATTGCCTCCTTCTCCACTTCTCTATCCATATACTCACCCATCGTCAGTGGGGGACGTGGTTCCCCCAACATCGTCAGTGGCTCCCTTAGCCTCACCACCTCGCCCTCGCCTACCTCTACTTTCACATGCAATGAGAAAAGAGTGGAAAATGCAGAGGAAGAGGCGGAAAAGAGAGGTCATAGCTTGGAAGTCATATGTGCCGACTCTGCTGCAAAAGCAAAAGGCAACAGAGAAACAGAGGGTGAGGAACGGGAAGAAAAGAGCGGCAGCGGTAGAAGCTCGGAAGAAATTATCCTCAACCCGTGGTAAGCATGTATAGAATATTTGATATTTGTTATGTGCAAATTAGGGACATATCGTCAAGTTTGTCAAAGAGGACTAGTGACTAGCACAACTAGTGTCCAACCTTCCTGAAACTTATGCAATGGGCCATTTGACTCCATACGCTTCAATATTAGTCAGATTGCATCATGTGCATTGGCTGCTCAATATGAAACTTATGCAACGGCATGTCATGTAGATGGGCTTATGACCACATTCGACCTGAACTTGCCACCCTCATCCGTTGAAGATGCAAACACCTCTAAAGGTTCTCTTGATTTTGCTGCAGTTACCCCAGAAAAGGTTCTCACGGTAGATAAAAGGCTGGAGCATAACCTGGCCGAGGTGGACAGAGATGCCACCAAGAGGCTCAGACTTGAGATCGGTGGACAAGATAAACAACTCCAAGAGCCTGTGATGGGGTCGCCATCTTATAAAACTTATGCAACGGCATGTCATGCAAATGAGCTTGTGAGCACATTCGACCTGAACTTACAACCCTCATCAACTGAAGATGCAAACACCTCCCAAGGTCCTCTTGATTAAACCCAGAAGCTGCCTCCATTCCTATGCCTAAGCTTAAAACTGTGACGCGGACCTAGCGTAAGTCTTAACCTTCTTGACCACTCGAGTTAGTCACGTATGATTATCATTCTTTGGAATGTAATAATACTTTTCCCGGTGGTAAGACATTTTAGCAGACAATGATTCTTGCATTTTCTATTTCTGCCCTCTAATCTTTCCAATTAATTGAACTTATTTCAAATAATTGTCAAACATATACTCCATGAGAGAGCCAAGGACACCAAACAATAAGAGAAAATAAGAGTTTGATTAGCCTAGCCTTAGATCCAAATGAAAGAAATTTCTCATTTTGTCATGATATCTAGTAAAATGTACATAGGAGTTAAATGGTTCCTGCAATCTTACAGTTTTTGTTTACTATTTTGCAGGTATGAAATACTAGAGGGACACCCTCTTATGAATGGGGTCAGTCAACATTGCATCTTCTTATAACTATGACAATGTATGTTCACTTTCTTCACTTTGTGTTAATGCCATTTTCCTATTTGTAGCTGGACAAGCTAGAAGGAGATGATCCGTCCAAATACCTCCTCACAATATGGACACCAGGTGAGTAAAGAAAATAAAGGAGGTTAAAGAGTCCAAGTTCATTACATTGATGGCTATTTGCAGAGATATCGACAATAAAAAATGGAAAATTTTCGGTCAAGTTGACTCCAGTGTATTTCTTTGGGTATTTGAAATGGTTTCACAATCAGGCACAACAGCTTCTTCTGTTCAACCACTTGAACATAGGTGCAATTCCCAAGATTTTGGCACTCTCTGCAACTCGTGCAACAGTATAAGAGAAGCAAATTCGCAGACTGTTCGAGGAACATTTCTGGTGAGAATATCAGTAATATCAGTATCTATCATGTACATAGCAGTATCTCAAGTAATAAAATCCAGTCATTGTCAGTGGACTCTGTTTTGTCAAATATACAATATTCCGGTGAACACCATAAAGAATTCCAAGTTCATCTAGCCCTTTGGTTTTCAACTCTAGTTTTTTTTAGTAATTTGGCTCTAGATTTGTACATCCTTTTCCTTTTTCTTTACTGAATAAAGTTTTTCGATTATTTCCATGCAAGTGTTGCCACCACTTTGTTCTGAACTTCGGAATCTTGCGATTCTTACAATAGCAGAGTCTCAGGTACTTGGTCTTGAGTCTTTAACTTCAGGAACAAATGTTGGACAGCAAGGATGTCTACATGTAGACAGATTGGCTGCTTTTTTCCGTAAATTTTTCTTGCATACATTGTAAAAGAAAAGCAGAAATGCGGATAAAAGTATCTCTTTTCCTTCAAAGTGAAGTTTTATGAATCAAAAAAAAGAAAGATTTAATGAAACTAGATTTATTTGCATGAAACAATAATTAAGACGGCGGCACACTGAAATTGTTTTGTTGTGCGGAACCATTATATTGACTCTTTCACCGAATTTTATTTTCTTTGGAGTATTGAAGTGAAAATCCATTGGAAGGGTACCAAGGGGCTAACTCAATGACTTTTCCATGACTCAGCAGTTTTCATGTGAATCGGAAACTCACTTTTTCCTAATTTTTTCACCTTGATCACTATTTCTTTGTCTTTATCTAGGTTCTCTTAACTTTTTGACTTATGCTAGGTTAGACATTTGTATAGTGGCTGCCTGCCTTTAGTATGAGGTCTTTCCCATTCGGTTGGGTGGTAAAGTTTCAGTTGCTCTCTTTGCTTTGGTGGCTTTTTCTCTTCTCGTCCTCATCTTCTTCATTTAGATTCTGATTGCTTCTACATCAATGTGTATGCTTCTGCCATGTCTGATGATAAATAATCCATCAATCTTGTTTAATCATACATTTGCTTATATATTCTTCCAATATATTTTATATGCTGGAGAGTTATCTTATGTGCATGAAGTCTGTTGATTCTCATCTTTCACGTTTAGTTTGATGCTTGGTTTATTTCTTTTGGAAGGTGAGAGTCAATGTTTTGCTATGTTTAGGGGATTTAATTCCTAAGCTTGACAAACAAGCTACCCTTGAAATTTTACAAACAATTCAACGTTGTGCTGCTGTTGACGTTGACTTGTTCTGCTCCTATGCTCATGTGTGCTATTGGAGTTGCTAACTCAATGCTTAAGCAGGTAAGATTTTGCATTTGCAGCTCTATTCAAAATGCCTGTTTACAAATACTTGTGTTTCTTGGTACCATTGTTGTTTTAACGATAAAGTAGAAAGTTCTCTTTATCATAATGACTATTACTATTCTGCTTTCAGTATGGCGTAGAATTTGCTGCAGAGCATGTCCTTGTGCAACAAGTGAATGTCCAAAACTTTGCCAAACAAGTGAGTGTTCAAAACTTTGCGAAAAGGAAGTGATGGAGCGATGACAACCAGGAGGTGGGCTTGGAAGCATAATAGCTCACTGGTCTAGCTCCGTGGCACCGAAAATGTATCCGGGCTCAAGTGATTTACTGAAGAGACCTTGAAAGCTGCTTTTTCAAGTGTCAGTAGCAGGTAAAAAAACCTGCTCGGGGGTTAAGATCTTGTCTGAATGAGTAAGAGCTCGAACTTGAAGACTAAGTTTGTAAAGGATATATTGAGGTATAGCTTTAGTATCAGCACTCTCCCTCTTGCTCTCTTCTGCGGATGTATTATCATTTTGTTTATCCTGTTATGTTCATGCCATGTCACATGAATATGCAAGATAAACGAGGAGCTTCTCTTGGTGATTCTGGTACTGAAGTCTTAAGTCATCTTCGGTTCCAACAGCTAAGCAAGCATGAATGTTTCGTGCGCTTATGAGATAATATTAGATCCACTTTTTAACATTAACCATGCAAAATAAAGAAAAGTCACCAATTAACACTCTGTACAATTAAATTGTATGGTAACCCCTGTTAATTTGGCATTCAATTTGGCAGGAGAAAGAATAGGCTGGAATTTGAAGAGTCAAGGCCAAGAGGTCACAACCACGAAGGAAGTGGAATTAATTAGCCCAAACCACCCTTATTGTGTGTCTCTGTGTGCACCTGCACCTGGGATCCTTGCTTGCTTTACAGAAACAAGTTTGCATTCGTGTGTGTATATGCTCGACCTCTCTAAATAAATAAACAAAAATAATTCTCATCTTACATACTTATGCCCCATTTTTTATGACACTTTGCATGGTAAAAACTTTCGATTATTCATCTTAGATTATCCATCTTAAGTTACTACAACCGTAGCTAACTGGAAATTGAAAACCGAAATGCTTGGGGGTAGTTCTCTCTTTGTTCTTTCTTTCGTGGGACTAACTTTCATTTACGAGGAGTTTGGGACACCTGGAGTGCCAAAACTTGGCACAGAGGGATACTTAAGTGCCAAAACTTCGGAAATATATACTTAAGTGCCAGTTTCAGAGTAAAGTGAAACACTTAAGTGCCACTCCGGCCAAAATCCGGCCAAATTGCTGAGTGGCAATTTTTCGGCGAATTTGGTGCAAAACAGCGTCGTTTTGCTCGCTGATGTGGTGAGAAAATGCAAAACATCGTTTTGTGTCTGATGTGTAAATAATTAATATAAAAATTAATTAACTTTAATTTAAACTTAATTTTATTTAAAATATTCTAAAATATAAAAAACCTAAAATTAAAAAAAAAAAAAAAGGTGGGGGAGGCCGAAGGAGGTGGCTGAGGGCTGAGCCCTTGCCGCTGCCGGGAAGGGCCGGCGACGGTGGGGGGAGGGTCAGTCAGCCCCTCAACCGCCTCCTTCAGCCTCCCCCACCTTTTTTTTTTTTAATTTTTAATTTTTAATTTTTAGTTTTTTAGAATATTTTAAATAAATTTAAGTTAAAATCTAATTTAATTAATTTTATATATTAATTATTTATACATTTTTATTTTTTATAATATTTTAGCTAGTAGTTTAATTTTTATTTTGCAAATGACGTCGTTTCGGGTGAGTTTTAGCCGAGTCAACTCTCCGGCGAGCCATGTAGGCAAGAAAAAATAATAAAATATTGCCACGTAAAATTTCCAGCAAGGTTCGCCAAAGGCGGCACTTAAGTGTCCCACTTTTCAAAGAAAGTGGCACTTAAGTGTACTTTTTCAAAGTTTTGGCATTTAAGTGTCTCCTCGTGCCAAGTTTTGGCACTTGAGCTGTACTTCTGCCCATTTACGAGGTACGGTGAAAGAGAGAGAGAGAGAGGGAAGGGAAAATAGCAATTAAAAAATGCAAAATGAAATTTGAAAGAAAATTTGGGATAAAATATGTTTAGTCATATTTTTAGTTTTGAATACGAGATGTCTCTCTATTTTAGCTGGATGGGCATGACAAAAATACAAAAAGAAAAGAAAAGGAGTTACAAGAATCGAAGAATAAGGGTATGTTTGGTAACCATCCAAACAATACCTGATTTTAATTTTTTATTCCCGGGAGTAGTTTTAGAAGAGAATCGTATTTGGTAAACTTTTTATTCTCGGGAAAAAAATTCTATTTTTTTGTTCCCAAAAGTAGATTTGGAACAAAATTAAGAATAAAAAAAAAAGTTGATTCTTGTTCTCGGGAACAAATCTAAGAATCAAGTCATTTTATTTTTCTTCTTCTCTTTTCTTCTTCTTCATCTACCGTCACCACTGCGGTTGCCGTCCACTGCCGTTCGCCGCCCACTGCCACCGGTTGCTGACAATTGGTCCGGTGGGCTTGCCTCCGCCATCGGCGAGGCTCGGTCTTGCCAGCCGAGGCTCGGCCTCTCCAGATTTGGTGAGACCGAGCCTTAAAAGGGCTGGGCGAGCCTCGGCGGTGGCCAGGCAAGCCTCGCCTAGCCCTGGTGAGGCTCGGCCGATGAGGGCCGGAGAGTCGCCAGCCCTCGTCTGGCTAAGCATCGGTCATCCCAAGGCCGGCAACTGGCCACCTTGAAGAAAAAGAAGAAGGGGAGGAAGAAAGGAAAAAAAAAAGAAAAACATAAAAAAAAGGAAAAAAAAAATAAAATTATTTAAAAAAAATGATTTGAAGTATGAATTGAAATTTTGTTATTTATAGAATACATTTAATTTTGTATTTTAATTTATTATTTAGTTTTTATATTTATAGTTTATACTATAGTTTATTATTTACTATTTAATAAAAAATTAATTGGTTAATACGTTTATTACTTAGTATAAATATAATTAATCAATAGAATTTCTATAATTTGATAAAATTTTAGAATTGGAATAGAAATTTTATACAGTTACCAAACGCTTTTCTATTTTTTTTTCTATTCCAAAATAAGAAATTTTGTACAGTTAGGCCCTATTTGTTTAAAATTGTTTTTGTTCCCCGGAACAAAAATTTCTATTCTTTTGTTCTGGGAAACAAAAAAAGAACAGAAACGTGTTTGGTAAAACTTTTGTTCTCGGGAACAAAAACAAGAAGTAGAAAAAAGTTACTTCTCGTTCCCGGGAACAATTATGAGAAACAATTTTTCTCTCATTTTTTCTTCTTTTCTTTTTTTTCCTTTTTCCTTTTGGCCGGTCACCGGCCTTGGCCATGGTCGGCGACCTCGCTAGAGCCTCCCCGATCCTCGGCGAGGCCGAGCTTGCCCAGCCACCAGTGAGGCCGACTTTGCGCCGCCTAGGTGAGGTCGAGCCTCGTCGGCCGGCGCAAGGCTTGGCCTTGTTAGATGTGGGCAAGCTCAAGCTCGCCTAGCCAAGGCGAGGTTCCGGCGAGCTCATGGACCTCGCCCAGCCGGTCGCCGGCAACCGGCCACAAATGAGAAATAAGGAAAAAAAAAAAACAGAAAGAAGAAAGAAGAAAAAATGAAAAATATTGAAAAATTAGAAGAAACAACAAAATTATACAAGTTTATCAAACACATTTTATTCCTGAAATAGAAATTTTTTTACAGTTATCAAGCGCGTTCTTATACTCAGAAATTGTTCCCAGAAACAGAAACAAAAAAAAAAACTATTTCTGTTAAAAAATTGTTCACCGAAATAGAAACATTATCAAACACGCCCTTACCAAACACGTTCTTTTACTCATAAACTGTTTCCGATAATAGAATAAAAAAGAATCAATTCTGGTCAGAAATTATTCCCGGAAATAGAATCATTACCAAACGCGCTCTAAGCATCATTTTATCTTACTTTTATCTTATATATTAGCTAGACATGATTAGGCGATTGAGCAAAAATTTCTTACTTACATTAACTGCCTAATTCCTCCCAAAAAAGTTTATAACTTCTTAAGAACGCAAAGCTCAATTATATTTGGATACAATGACTAGAAAATTCAACTCTCAATAATGCCCAAAATTCACTTTTACATAGATAATTATGGAATAGTCTCCTTTTTTTTTTAACATTCTCCTCATCCACCTTATATTTATCACATGAAGAGAGCACACATCAACCATCATTAATACACCTTCAAGACTTTCTTTTTGAGGCTTTTTTGGTTGCAAAGCCGTTTCATATTCAAATTAAAAAGATTTTCTCATTAGTAATGTCACAAGCTCTCACACATATAATCACTCAACATGCTGAGGCTTTTTGCAGATTCTCGAAAAGAATTCGATTTCAAAGGCTTCAAGCCTTTTAACTCATGTAGAGTTATTTACAAACTCTGGAGAAGTGTTTCAATTTAAAATGTTTTTCTTTGTATTAAAATATTTCAAGGGAAGGCACAACAAAATACGTAAAAGAAATTGGGCAAATTACATTGATCATGAATATTTAGTCTGATTTTTAATTTATTAGCTAGCGAGCCAATTATCTTACAATTGATGTCCTTGGAACTGATTTCAATCAAAATTTTCCACAAAAATATGTTAGATAAAATAATAAAAAATATTAAAAATTGCAAAATTGTCCACTTCGGCATTGGAGGTCAACGATTGCCGGTTAACCGGCTAACTAAATTAATATATCGATGAAAAGTCTAGGAATAAATTTATAAAATTGAAGTACACCATTATTGTTGCTGTGAAAAATTCTCAAGTGTCTTCTGAGGCTAGGCCTGAGAAACATACTTCTATTATTGTCAAATGTAGAATGGTTGCTGCATTTATCCAAGGATATAGGGGATGATTTCTTCCTCTTCTTTCTGCTCTGTGCTAAGCAAAATTGTGGTCATTTTATTATTGTCATTGCATTAATTTTTCGTGCTATAGGTTATGATATACATTTGATTATAATAGTTACTAATACTAAAATGCCCCATTCAAATGTCAACTGATTTTACACTAGCGTGGGTAGGTAGATTGGTGCAAATAGCTTACATCAATTAGCGGCTTTCTTAGTTACCCTGCCACCAGTAAGTTCAATTCAGTGTATTTATATATGTTAATGTCTGTAGTCTATTAATTATTGCTACCATCATGCATGACAATTACGACTGAGTAACGCAATGCTAAAGGATTTTCTCAAGTTTAAAGTATATAGTATCTGATATTAAATGGCCACAAGAAGAAAGAAAATTAAAACTCACGACTTGCGATGTTGACTGGTCTACTTTGTAACTGCATGTCTTGGCTTTCTGGTTGTTTGCCCCTTGGAGTGGAATCGAATGACTATCTTAGAGAACATGAACATCTTCAGAGTGTCAATAAGTTGATACAACGGGGGAGTAGACCCTACATATATACAAGTATCGAGGACATACACCGTACGTAGATCTCTCAATGGTATAGATTATATCTCCCAACTACTCTACCACCAACATCCTACTCTTTATCTTACATCTTTAACTTACATATTTAAGTGCACTGACATCTTACATCTTTAAGTGCACCATGTCTACCCGATAATACGGACTCTCTCTCTCTCTCTCTCTCAGTGTTCCGGTCTTTCCACCTATATTTTTAATAATATTTTAATTTTTTTTCAAATTAATAAATAAATAATTTTTTTTATTTATTTTTCTTCCCCTTCTTCTTCCCAGAGCCGGCGAGGTCGCCGGTTGCGAGGTGTGCAGGGCAAGCACAAGCCTCGCAAGGCCCAACCTTGCCGAACACGCTGGTTGGATGTCGCTCTTGCCGTGCTTGGCAAGGCTCAACCCCTCTCACCGGATTTGGTGAGGTCGCTAGGCCCCTGTTGGCCAGGAGGTGAGGAAAAAAATAAAAGGATAAAGAAAAGAATAAGTTAACAAATAACTCAAAAAAAAATTATTGAAATATTATGCGAGGTCGAAAGCGTACGCGTCACCAAAATTAGCTCACCAAAATTAGCTGGACTCAATTCGTACCTAATTAAAATTATAAAAAGTTTAACACTAAATTGATACTAAATACAAAAAAAAATAGACTAAATTGCCATCAATAAAAATAAAAAAGAGTAAATTCGCACCTAAACTAAATTGGCACCAAGTTATAAAAGGTTTAAAAGGTTTAGTACTAAGGAGCAAGTAAGGTTTATTAGAAGGAGAAAAAAGAAAGGATTTTGTTGAAAATGTCAACAAAATGCTAGTGAATTAAACGATGAGGAGATGGTGTGTTACCGATTGAGGGCTGCCCGGAGTGGGCGAGAGGACAAGAGCTTGTCATGCCCCACATTTCCATACTCCCCATATTATTTAGTTAAGCAACCATCTACTCGTTGTCCTCTATTAAATTGAGACATATAGCATTTTTCTTTTTGGCCGTAAGCATTCCATTTCATTATTTTGTGAGATTTTAATTGATATCGACGTAGAGAGAGAGAAGGGAGAGAAGGGAGAGAAGGGCTAGGGTTTTGGAAGGAGGAAGCACAAACACGGTTCCCAGTTAACTTAGTTTACTGCAAGCAATCCAACAATGAACCCCTAACTTTACCGCAAGCAAGCAATGCAACAAAGAATAATTTAGTTTAGCTCTAGCTTTAGCTTTAGATTCCCAATTTTTTTACTTATAAATAAAAATGCAAAGGAATAAGGAAAGTAGGACTGCCATAACATTTATATCAACCTCACTTAATAAAACTTTAATGTGGATTCCCAATTTATTTTATTTTTTACTATAAATGATTGCCACTTCATGCAAATCATCCTAAGTAGATTTTTTTAATAATTTCCCATTCCCACGTTGATTTTTTTAATTTTTTAATTTTTAATAATTATCCATGTGAGCCCGAGGAAGCCATGTAGACCGGCATCCACATTAAATTTTCTACAAGTGATTGATTTTTTGAATTTGTGGAAGTTGAGTGAGAAGAAAAAAAGGCGGCACCAAAATTTTGGCACTCCAGGTGTTGTTTTCCTCAATACCTCTTATAAAATGTGATAATGTCAATTCAATTTGTTTAATTAAAATCATGATAATATCTATAATATTTTCAGAATGGCTATTTTCCAATGAAAATTTCAGCTCTTATAATGTTAATGGACTTGGCCAAGAATTTTCTTTCTCAGTGGGCTTTGTCCAACTCGACTAAAGCTCAAAACCATTAATTCAAACCCATCCGCTTGTCCCATACAAACGCAATTTTTTTGTTTTGTTTATGGGTTAAAACTTAATCTCCAATTTTCCATTGAATAAATGAATGATCGGATCGTCAAAATCTAGGTGTCCATACTCTATCTCCAATTTATACCCAATTTATACACGGACAATAGAAATAATGGAAGAAGAGATGGGTTAATCATGATTAGTGAATCTCTTTCCAATTTAAACACAGCAAAGAATGAAAAAGGAGATGGGTTAACCATGGTTAGTGAATTTAATGCTTATAGGTGAAATCATGAGGTCTAAAAGTAGAGTGACTTGTTGTTCCAATTGAAAGAGTTCATGTGGCCTCTCTTGACTAAGTAAGTATATAAGTCACCCCTTGCATTAATGAAGGTAGAGGTTAATATAGATAGAAGAGGCATGATATCAAGAGGGCTGAAATACTAAAGAATGAAGGGATTTAATACATAAACAAGAAAACCACGGTCCGTTCTAAATATCCATAAATTGTAAAAGTATTTTGAACATTGTTAGAACGTTTAGCAAAACCTTATGAACTTAAGTTGATAATTAACCTATGAACCCATCAAAAAGATTTGGCAAAATTTTCTGAACATGTATAAATAATTAACTTGGTAAATTTCTAACCCATTACTCAAACATAATAGTCATAATAATTGATGGCATATAATTTGAATTCCTACATATTAATTAAGGAATTTTCTGGATTGAGCTAGCATCACTTTATCCCTCCGCAAGAAATCCATTATATAAAATACCATAGACTAGTTAGGAGTCACCCTTAAAAAAAGCATTTAACAAAAATCATCAGACTTCTTTAATTTAAATTTACTTACGAATGCAAAGAATCATATGTAAATTCATCTCCACAATAATCACTATAGGAGATTCTCCTTACCAATGTAATAGCCAATCAAAGTATCAAATTATCACCTGCATATTCTGATAAAGCTAGTAAGATCACCTAGAGGAGAAGCCTAAATAGGTGATAAATGTTTCAAAAATAACATATTTAAAACTAGTGATCTATTATGCAAGAGACTTCTGAGATAACTATAATAGTGCAATAAACTTAAGTAAAGAGATAAGAGATAATAGAATTATAGGTAGATTTTATAGTGGTTATACTTAGATCAACCCACATTCACTCTCTCATGTTGTCCACTCTTCCACGCTGATAGACTATACTAGCTGAATTTCACTACATCATTAACAAGATATTATAACTTTGAGTGCAAATACTCGGTAGTAGATCATACTATCTCACTAAGTCACTCTCTTGGTATTTCTCCCACAATCTTTGATCGAAATGTTTGGAATTCTAAATTCTACGCAATCTATATCAATAAAATTTAGTAGCCGTTGATATTTTGATCCCCATACAAACATAAGCTTGGTTTCCATAACTAGAGTTTCTTCATTTATAAAGTTCAAATCAATTAGATTGAATAACTAAATTGATTTATGACTCTTTTTTTACACTTTTGCTGGAGCAATTCAAACCAACAATCAAGCTTCAACCGAAAAAATCTAACAAACAAATAATCACGCACATTGTAAAATAGGAAATACATAAAGTCTACTATATTCGAACTTAAAGATGCTTTAAAGTAATAAGGCTTTAGGTAGCAAGTGCACATCTTTTAATCATCACATATAATTATGACTAATGGGAGACTTCAATCAACATTGGTGGATGTTGGATCTTTCCCTATCTAAAGATAGTTGTGTCGTTGTTTGCCCAAAAGTAATATATGCCTTGGTTATTTAAAAATCATTTTTACGTATGAATTAATGCGTTAGTATAATTATGACTAATGGATGATGAAACTGAAGGTCATAGAGTTTTGCATACGGGCACGGCTAAGGTCATGGAGTTTTAGGGGTTAACATATCCACATATACAAGACAAAAGTAATTATATTTTGATTTTCTTTCACGGTGGAGAATATATATTTGGTAAACATAGGCTTTTTAAAAGATTTTCATGCGAAAATGTTGCGCAAGCATCTTCAATAGGAGCAGCCTATGGATGTCGTTGAAAATTTAGAAACTGCTAATGTCCTCGGTCTTGTACAAGAAGAAGGTGTGCCTGATGGTATGTCTTTATCTACTAATATCTTTTCTATAGAAATCTTGTTTTGCCTTTTAGTTCAAAGTGGGTACTAAGTTACCATTCCCATGGTTTTGATATTTAGATGAAGGATCAATGTACCCAGAACCCTTATCTAATGGTGAGATGATGAAGTCAGAAGAGGAGGCTGGATCATTTTCTCCGCAACCGCTGCATGGTGATGAAACTCACCATGTAGCTGAAGAGGCCTTGAAGAGGATAGGGCTGCATTGGATAATTCCTTTTGTCCTTGCAGATTGCTTAGCACAAACTGAGTAAGGTTGTGCATCTAACCAGAGGTTCTGGTAACGAAAAAGAATTGAGGTATTAGAAGAAAAACAAAGATAGATGCAAGAAGCAATGGGGTCAAAGCCAGTTCCAATGGGAGATAATTTTGAAATGAAGGCCATCAAAGCCATGAGAGCCATGGAGGAAGGTGATGCAATTTTTGACAATGGTGCAAAGGTGAATCTCGACTTGCAGGTGCTTCACGTCACCAATTTTCTTGACTAGTTTTGATTTACTCTTGTCATTTTTTTTCTCAAATAACCTGATCCTTGAATTTGTTCATGTGGATGTAGGCTTATTGGTGGCATGATAAGTATCGACCAAGAAAACCAAAATATTTCAATCCTAGTTCACAGTGGATATGAGTGGAGTAAGCACATCAAACGCATTACGAAGATCGCACAAGGGTATGAATTTAATAAATTTTATCCTGACATTGTCCTTAATACTAAGGCCTCAACATACTCAATTGAAAAAGATGGTGACATTGTGAGTTTACTTGATCAGAAAATTACTTTTACCCAAGCATAAATACAAATGAAAATGAGCATTCAAGTTCAACAAACATAAATATATAAATATAAACGAACATTAGAGGTGCTTGGTGATAAGAGGTTGTTTAGGAAGTGGCTTGGTGATAATTCAATTCGGGATGTGATGGCTTGATGATTGGTTGATGATGATTCCTTTGCTATAGGAGTTGGAGGAGGCAGAAATGCTTTGAGGAAGCTTTCCTCGTTCTTGAAATCATTATCCCTGAATAAAGGCACCGGATGGCCCACCAAGGGGAAAAGAAAGACGTGGTGGGCCCAGCAAAATAGAGAACGATAAAATTTAAAAAAATAAAGGAAGAAGAAGATGGAGCATGCTCGTCTCGATCCTTTCTTCTTCTTTTTTTCTTATTGTATTTAAAAAATCGTTGATGGATTAGCCCAAATATTTACATATTTTTACAAGATATATTTTGTATTTGTTTATTTTTTCGATTATATCTTCAGCGCATGCGCGTACACACACACACACATATATATATATTAGAAGAATCCCACACTACTCAAATGGGATTTATGATTTTTTCGAGAAGGACAAATTGATATTGGTTTCCTAAAAAAACAAGAGGTGGATGAGGCATTGAGTCTTCGCTAATCCCCGGCCTTAGTTTTAATGAACATAAAACTTTTCGTTCCTATATTTCCTATATTTTATAATCAAGCGGAACTACTAAGTCCAAAAGCTAATGCTAAGTGTAAAAATATTGATCGAAAAGCTTAATATCACATTACATAGTTTTAAGTCATGTCATTCGTTAATGATACGTGTGTATCATTATAAAAATTGCAAAACAGTAGGGTGTGATTGTGATTGATCGAACAACAGTACTGGAATCATAAAAAAAGGAAAAAAAATTAATTGTGATTATGCTAGGTACTAAGATTAAAGTGCTCAATTGCAATTTTCTTTTTGAAATTCAAAACTCGAGTTGGAATATTTACATGCATTACTACTATGTGTGTAGTGTGTCATATTGCCCATATATATATATAATAAATTTATTCTTGCGCGAGCAATTTTCTGCCCCTCATATGTAGTTAAAGAGCATAATAGGACTGAGGTTTCTTTTTCTCATATGAAGGGACCACACATAATAGGTTTTAATTTTGGGCTACACCACCAACATATGGAAATCATGGGAATTAGTTACCGCCATACAAAGTACAGCTTACATATTTTTGTGTCAAAATTTTAGAATGTCCCCCAAAAAACTGAAACTTAGGGATTAAAACATATTGAAAAAATTGAGTTGCAATAACTGAGCATTCAAATTTGGCAGGGTACATTTAATAGAAATCTAAATCCCTACCATGGTAAGTATTTAGGCATTTCTTTATTATGGGGGTTTTTGTTAAGTGTCTTGGTAAGTACATTCATGTCGCGACCAATTTTTTTCGGGTGTGAACCACCTAGGGTTTGGCTAATGGATTGTTAAGCCTAGACTTAACTCGAGCTCTCCCAAGCCCATACCAATTCGCGACTTAGGTTTGAGTTCTTAACATGCAAATGATTTTCAATTAGGAGTCGCCACTAATCTATTTTTGGTGGGTCGATTAGAAACCCAAGTAAAGCAACGGGAGGTTTACTTTACTCCTACGAACCAGAGACTATGGGTACGGGGACTTGGTTACACTAGATTTCTCTAATGCCCTTTCGGTACCTTTCTTAAAAAAATGTTTGGCAAGCAGCTTGGATTGATTTTAAATCTATTTCCCTAACATGTGAGGTGATCATGCGGGTGCACAATCTACCAATTTAACACTCAAGAAAGCAATTAAATAAATCGCAAACTTACCTCAAAGCAACGAAAGCATATGCAATGTTAAATTAAAATCCACATCAACAACCCTAGATATGGTTTCTAATTAACACGCAATTTCTCTTTTGGTTTTCACTTTATTTAATGGGAACTTAATCTATTGCAATGCATGCTAATAATCTAATATGACATGGCGACATGACCTAAATTACATGACATGGCAATATGATCTAAATTATATGACATGAATAGAGTAAATCCTAAAGAAATGCAATAATTAGATGCAATCTAAATGACCTAATTCTATTGACAGGCAGTTTCTAAATAAATGAGACTAAAAACTAAATGACGTGCACTTCATTTAATCTAATCCTAAATAACATGTTCATGACATTTTTTTCTTTTCTTTTTTTAAAAAAAAATGCAATTTACCCTAAAAAATAAAACTAATTCGACTTACGACATTTTTTGTACTTTTCTTATGAAATTCGGAATTAAATAAAATGTGAAAATTACCTAATTAGATTAAGATCCTATTCAATTTATATTAGGGATTAGGTTAAACTAAATCCTAATTTAAACTAAAATCTTATCTTAACCCAAATAATCCTAGAATGTAATCTATCTAAAAAAAAATCTAAACTTAAGATTAACTAGGAAGTAAAAATTAACATGTAATCTTACCCTAACATGCAATGACGTGCAAAATATACCTCATAATTCTACATGACATATGCATAATGATTTTTTTTTGTTTATCCTTTTTTCCTCTTTTTTTAATTTCGAAATTAATAATTGCCAAGTAATTAAACATGCAATTCAAGTTAAAAAATAAATCTAGCAACCTAAACTAAATGATTTGATTTTCGATTTTTATATTTAAAATGAAATTTCAATTCTAAACATGCAAACCCTAATTCTAACCTACATCTTTTTGATTGATTTTTTTTTTTAATTAATTTAAATGACACCACAGCAAATCAAGCAACATTGATACCTAAATTGACGAACCATATCTCGCGCATGAGATCGGGTTGGCCAATTTCACAAAAATCACGAATCGGATCTCGGGCGGGAGATCGGATTGGCAATCTTTTAAGTAATTGCGAGTCGGATTTCGGGCGCGAAAATCGGACTGACAATCACTAAATTTCAAGGCAATTTATCATGCAATTTCAATTCCACATTAAAGGGTAATTACACTAAAAAACAAATAATATGGGATATCAATAATAAAAAAAACAAAAGATAAATAAACAAAAGAAAAAAAATAAAAATTACCTAATTTTTGCTTTTCTCGCTTTTTCTCTTTTTCTCTTTTTCTTTTCTTTTTTTTTAAAGAAAGAAAAAAGAAAAGTAAAACTGATGGCCGGTCGATGAGGGGAAGCTCGATCGCTAGGTTTCCGGCGAGGGCTCCGGGGTGGGTCTCCGCTCGTCGATGAAGGGGCGGCGTTCGGAGCTCGCGGAACGGCGCGATCGGCACGGCAGTCGCAGCGGCTTTGGGTCTTCAGGTCAGGAAGCGATCGGAGGTTGAGGCGCAGCGGGCTGAACGGCTCGCGCGGTGGTGCGACGCGGGCTTCACGGACGTCGGGGATGGAGAGTTGCAGGCGCAAGCGGACTCTCGGATTCCGGTGGGGAGAGTTCACGAAGAAGACCCAAAAGTCTTCTTTTTCCCATTTTTTTAATCTTTTCTCCCTTTCTCTTTCACGTCTTCTCTCCTGTCTCTTTTCTGCTCTTGCTTTTTGTCCTTTCTTATGCTATTGGTTAGAAGAAAAAGAAGGGGAAGAGCCGGCGCTCCTCTCCTCTCTCCTTTCGAAGACCGGCGGACGGCTTCCCCTCTCTCTTTTATTCAATTTTCTTTTACCTCGAAAAGCAAACCTGCAAAACCCTCAAACGAATCACCTCCCTTTACTCGGCCAACGAAGCTTCTCTTTTTTTTGTTGTGATTGATTTCTTTTTTTTTTTCGTTCTCCTCCCCCAAACGAAGAAGAAGACCCCCCCTCTTTTCTTTACCGTACGTGACCCTTTTATACACCAAAAAAATGTATCATTGTGGTATATTTCATTGCCAATTTTGCTCACGTAAAATTCTATTGAATATATCGTTTCACCCCGTGTAATATTTTTTTGCATATTTGATAGAAAAAATTCCCTTTTGCACAAAAAATGTATCTTTCGATGTATATTACCTAAATTTATGAAAAATCTTAACAAAATATAACAAAAATAAAATTTTCCTAAATCTATATGCCATGTGATTGTTTTTTTTTTTTTAATTTAGCAAAATCAAATCCCAAAATTTTAGGTGTCAACAGCTGCCCCTCTTTGAAGGCGAGCTCGCAGAGGTTGCCTTTAAAGACAAATTGAGGCCTAAATTTTGGTCATGTTCATGCAATGAATGATTTTTGTTGGAACATGAATTCCATTTTTTAATGCAATTTATATGATGCATGGAAATACTAATGCAAATGATAGATGAACCTACCTGGAATAACTTACCTTCAAGGAGGATAGAGTAATTCGAGGTAGTGGGTGTTACCTATCCAGGACCCGTACCATTCTACGGTCGCCTAGAATAGTAACATGATTTTGTGACAATACTGCTTTCCCAGGACCCGTACCATTCTACGGTCGCCCAGTATGGCAGAAAGGAGCTGCTTTCTCAGGACCCGTACCATTCTACGGTCGCCCAATACGGCAGAAATGAGCTGCTTTCTCAGGACCCGTACCATTCTACGGTCGCCCAATACGGCAGGAAGGGGTTGCTTTCTCAGGACCCGTACCATTCTACGGTCGCCCAATACAGCAGAAAAGTTTTGTAAGGAACTGCTTTCCTAGGACCCGTACCATTCTACGGTCGCCCAGTATGGCAGAAAAGTTTTGTCTAGGACCCGTACCATTCTACGGTCGCCTAGACGGGGATTCATTTTCCAGGACCCGTACCATTCTACGGTCGCCTTGACGAAAAATTGATTTTTCAGGACCCGAACCATTCTTCGGTCGCCTGAATGGGGAGATTGCTTTTCCAGGACCCGTACCATTCTACGGTCGCCTGTTAGAGCAATAAATGTTGTTTAGGACCCGTACCATTCTACGGTCGCCTGAATAAGGAATAGGTGTTGTCGAGGACCCGTACCATTCTACGGTCGCCTTGACGGAAAATTGATTTTTTCAGGACCCGAACCATTCTTCGGTCGCCTGAATGGGGAAATTGCTTTTCCAGGACCCGTACCATTCTACGGTCGCCTGTTAGAGCAATAAATGTTGTTTAGGACCCGTACCATTCTACGGTCGCCTAAACGGAGATTTTGCTTGGCTAGGACCCGAACCATTCTTCGGTCGCCCGGCGTTGCAACTTGGAGAAAAATCTTTGGGGACAACTCAATCGAGTGTCGGTGTATTCAAAAGGGGAATACCTGTGCAACGACAAGTATTTGAGGTATAGAGAGATACTTACCTGGTGACATCTCTACTTCTTGGGGGTATGTCTCCTGTAAAGATGGGCTTTGGGCTACAAAAGCACGCCAGGATAATATAAAAGGATTCTGGGCTACGAAAGGACGCCAGGTCAATTTAAAAGAACAGCTTGACCGAGTCAAGTGTCGAGAATGGGTAGAGATATACTTACCTGATGATATCTCTGATTCTTTGGGATATGTCTTTTGGAACTTAGATATCCTGTGGAGGCCTCTCATCTCCTGGTAGAAATAAATTTTGGAACATTAAGGATGCACCTTGAATGCTCATGATGGTTTCTTATCTCCTCATATCATGAGGCATCTTGAAAAGAACCTAAATGTTAGGAGCTCTCGAGTCTTTGAGAAAACATTATTTGTCAGACATGATTAGAGCAAAAATGCATTCACCAAAGAAATAAGCAATTAAGGCTATTCTGGAATGCAAACTTTAAAATCTACTGAAACTTTTATCAATTCAATCAAGATTCGTGCATAATGATTTTTGCATCATCCGAATTTCCACTAGAGAGAATCATCGTTCAAGACAATTTTCATGACATGGATTTTCTAAGAATACTAAATGAGAGACTTTCAATTAGAAAGGACTTTCACTCACTCTCATTTAGGAGGCTTTTTTTATGAGAATCACTCAATCTCACTATCATCATACCAACAAGGGTCCGAGTATTCTCGCAAGCAGTACGACCTTACCAATCTGAGAGGTCTTTAATAGGGACCGTAATGTGGGCTTGGTCAACGGATTTAAAAAAAGGGGACTCTTTGAGTCAAGGCTATTTGAAAGAACAATTCCACAATCATCTCCGGGTTTACAAGTCAAGAACCCTGCAAAATGAGAAAGAAATAATTTTGCTCGCACTTCTTCGAGCAATGCTTAAAAACATGTGAATCCATACGCTAATTCAAGTGCCCTAATCTGAAGAGACTTTTATAAGGGACGTAACGTAGGCTGGGTTCATGGGTTAAGAAATGAAAGGATCATTAGGCTCAAAAAGTGTGTAAAGGGTGAGAGTTGATGATCATCTTAGCATTGCCACCAGTTTTCTTTTTCACCATCGAGGATTGTCTTCATGAAGTGCCCCATTGATTGTAAAAACTCAGCATTTGAGTTCTTTGAGTATTGCATCCATTGGGATTCAACTCTTACAATTGACAGTCACCTATCTTGACTTTCTTTTTTCATCTATGGGCATTGGCCTTGCTTTTACTAGGCACACTGCTTTTTATGCCCCTAGTTCTCATTCATTTTTTTTTCACTTCTTTTTCATGGGCATCGGCCTTGCTTTTACCAGGCACACTGCTTTTTCATGCCCATTAGTTCTATTTTGAATTCAATTCTTGCGCATAATACATGTGTCAAGCAATTACACTTTAAATGACACTATAACCTTTCAAGAGTCTTCATCTGCCTTTTGCCTTGCCCCAGTGTGGGGGTTGATCATTAACTGGTTTTGCCTTGCCCCAATGTGGGGGATGATCATCAATTGGGTTTAAAGAAATGAAATTGCAGGCTCAAGTGGGCTATGCAAAGGATATAAGTGTATAGGATAGAGAAAGAAATGCTCTTCGTCATCCTAAGGCACTTAAATTAACACATGAATTCAATGTAATAACATAACTTGAAGATTGATGCAAGTGAGAGCAAGAAAATTTCAATCCATTTTCTTCACCTTATGGTATTGTCTTACCCTCCAATTTGCCCCAATGTGAGGTGGTTCTTGACAGGGGTAATTTGAAAAGAATCCATAAGTGTATAGGCTCAAAAAGGTTAAGCAATGGATCACCTGTAGTGTTTGGGATAGAAAAATGAATTGCCCCTAATCATTTCGGTCATCGTACCTTTTGCGAGAGAACTCTTTACCTTGCAGATATGGAACTTCCTACACTCATCTCACAAGTGTATAAGTATGGGACTGTGTATAGAATATGGCTTGCCTTTCATCATCCTGACACGTCTCATTTCGCATTCTTAAGCATTGATGTCACTTTATTGAATTGTCTATCTTGACAAATCTCCACATGAAATTGGTGAGCTAAATCAATATGAAAATTCCCTTTTCAAAAGAGTCTAGCAACTTTAAGCATGAAAAGAGTTTGTTACTTCAAAACAAACAATTTATTGCACTCAAAACATGGTTTTAAGCACTCATTTAGGGGATTGCTCCACAAAGTGATTGTCTCAGCAGTGAATGACCTTAGATTGTCTCTATTAATCAAAAGTGAAAATCCGCTTTTGCCCCTGCACAAGAGAATGTGCATGAATAGGATACTATGCAACATCAGAGTAAATTCAAATTGTACAACCATTCTGGCTCGGATCGAGATTTTGTCTCGGTCATGTCACTACTAGAATCTGTAGTGCCCCAATTTGTCATCTGCAAGGAAAAGAACAGAGTATCAATTCCAAAATTAATTATATTCATGAACACAATGTATCCATTTCATCCAAGACAAATTATCCTCTTTTGACTTGTTCCATCATTTTCTCACGGAAATGAGAAACTTCATTTGGCCTTCGAGAATAACATCTCACACAAATTGTTATGAGATGTGCCACATATCACACTTTGGAATCAAGATGATTTTCTTCACTCTTGAGAGATGTCATTACAATCGGCTAGGAAATGATCCTTTGCCCTTATGTCTATTTTCCTTCGGATGTATGTTCCCAAATCAACGGGCGAACTATCACTGGAAATTGACACATTATTTTCAAATGGCTCTCTGTTATGCTCTGAGACATGAAGTAAATGAGTTAGAAAAACAAACAAGGGTAACCTAATGCATGCTTTTGGAAATTGCTTGAAAAATGATTTTTTTTTTTTTAAAACAATGAAGTGTTTTTTGTTTTTGAAATTTTTTTTTAGGAGGAAGCATGAGAAAGTCCAGCCCTCAGGATTTCTCCGTGGATGATATTTTTTTTTCATGGCTGGATATCATCATTGGACTAGTTTGGAGTACCTCATCATGCCCTCAAAATAAAATTTGTAATTTTATTGAAATTCATCAATAAATTACATTTATTAAATAAAAAATGCAACACTTAAGAATTAAAAGGAAAGTGGAAACATCTCTCTAAAAACAATAAAAATTCCCACGCAGGGGAATATGCAAAAATAGTAAAAGAGTTACTCTTGTGGGCCAAAGCCCATCTCTTCTGAGGGTCCTTCATTGATAGCTCCTATGATGAGATCGTCGAACAAGCTTGCAACTCCTTCCAGATCATTATCAGGGTTTTCTGCCTTCGGGGGTATCAGATCATCCATGCCACCCCATCCATCTGGGATTATCTCACGAGGATCAATGTAGTAACTGGGAGGGGCCGAATACTTCACCAAGTAATCAAACTTGCCACTAGGCTGCCCCAGAGTGTCTATGACTTCAGCTTCATCCTGCATCATTCTTGGAGGACTGGGGAATATTTCGTGAATGCTCAGGGGTAGTGGGTTTTGCCTCCCTCGCCTTTGGTCAGGTGGCGGGTTCCGCTCTCCCTGTCTTCGTCCTTCAGAACTTTCCCCTCCTCTTCCAACAGCATGGGGCCTCTGAGGGACTTCATTTAGACTTTGAATACTCTGACTATTTCTTCCATGGTGACTACCAGGAACAAAACCATTCACATCCATCATCCTTTCCATCATAAAGGCAGCATTTGAAGCTTCATAAGTGGGTGGTGGTGAGCCTTGAGATGCATGTATGGTGGACACCAACTCAAACGAGTGGTAACTTGATTCGGATTCAATGTCTGGTTCCAGGGTAGCATTGACCGTATCCTCATGCTTCAGTGGCGGATCTTTCTGGATGTTCGGCCGAGCAGTTTGAAATGAGAAGGCTTTCGTGTCCAAGAGATTTTGGATCTTGTGCTTGAGGGTGAAACACTCATCAGTTGAATGCCCCAATTCACCACTATGGTAGTCACACTTCTTCGTCGGGTCGTAACTGCGATTACTTTCACGGTTAGGACGCTTTGGTTCACTAGTTAACAAACCATTCTTTCGGAGGATTGTCAGCACTTGGGATGGAGACCCAGGGAGAGGAGAGAATTGCCTTGTATTATTTGCTTGGGCAAATGGTTGACGGCCAGCAGATTGGGGTTGTCTTGGATTCATTTGGATAGCCGGGGCACGTTTGACATTCTCTTGGCTATAAGCCACATTCACATCCGCAGCCGCTCCCTTCTCCTTCTTGGCAGTGAATCTCTTACTGGATGGTTCGGCAAACCATCCTTCCATTATCCCTACTTCGAGTTGTTCTCCCACGGGGATAAGCTGATTGAAGTTTTCCACATACGTGCTGGCCATCGGGTTACGGAACTCGGATGGGAGAGTTTTGACAAACAATTTCATCAACTCCTTATCAGTAGGCTCGGGAGTAATTTGAGCTGCCAGATTTCGCCATCTCACGGCATATTCTTTGAACGACTCGTTCCTCTTTTTCTCCATCCTCTCAAGATCTTCTCGAGAAGGTGCAATATCCATGTTGAACTTGTATTGCTTGAGAAATGCATCGGTCGCTTCATTCCAGGTGTCGAGAAGGTTCACATTTTTCATGACATACCAGTTTAGTGCAGGTCCAGTCAAACTCGCATGGAACGATTGGATCATGAGGGGCTCGTTCTTGACATATTGGGCCATACGCACGTGATACATCTGCAAATGAGCTTTTGGGCAGGAAGTACCATCATACTTCTCAAAATCCGGCATCTTGAATTTCTTTGGCATGTTGACCTTTTCATACACCGATAAGTCGAACGGGAGTGAATTCTGCGACTCTTGCAGTTGTTTCAATTTTTTCCTCCAGCTTTGAGAAGCGTTCATCATGATCAGTCTTTGGAATGCTGTCGAGCTTGGTCTTTCTAACAATGATCGAGTCATCGTCCAAACTGGGCATGTCATCATCAACCTTGTTTGTTTGCTTCGGGATAGTTATTTGAGGAAGAACAGGTGCAGTTGTTGGATTTACTTGGAGGAATTGGAGTTGATCCGTCACAAGCTGTAGAGAGGCGAGCACTTGTTGAAGTTGAGTTTCCACAGCAGACATACGATCACGCATTTCTGATTGGTCGGCCATTCTAGCTCTTAATCGCGTGATAATGGGTGAACGTGGAGGATCCGTTATCACCTAAATTGAAGAAAATGGACAAAAATAAGTATCTCATATGGAATACGCCGGCCCATGGCAACAGTCTAGAACCTTTATTCATTAATGGAGTTTTTGACAAGCTTATCAAGATAGCAACTTAGAATGTTCTAAATAAAAGAACTAAGAAAGTAAACGACTCAACTTTCTAGACATTAATCTAAACATGAAAGTAGCAATATTTGATTCAAGCATTTCATCTGGCTTGATCAATATACACTCGGGACACCATTCGGCGCAATCGTTTATTCTCCTCTTGAGCTTTTTCAGCAACTCTTTTGAGGCGTTTATTCTCAGCGCGGTTGGTGATCTTCGCTGATGCCTCCGGTATCTTCGGAAGCAGCTCCTCAGGAATCTTGTGTTGTCGGATGTACTTAGTTGAGGCATAGTATTTCCTTTCTTTGCCCTCCAACTCCTCCTTGGGCCATTTGAGCTTTCGTGGATGGCACATATCCCAAATCGATTTGATAGTGAGAATAGAATCTTCATGGCCTTGGCTTCCATCAACGAAGCTAACTCGGAGCGGATCCGCTTGTAATGCTGGGGGAAGCTCTTGCACGACTTGATACTGACGAGTCACTCTAGTTGGATAGTACTCCAATGCTCCAGTGAATCCCAGTAGAGGGATTGGGCCAACACCTCCACATGTAAGTCTCGCCACACGAACTTGGAACCATTTAGCATGCCATAGGAAACCCTTGGAAGTTGGTTTTTTCATGAAAGCTAGCCACCTAGAATAATGGTAATCCGGTGCGTGTTTTTGGTTGTTCTCAAATTTTATAATAGGGTGGTTAGAATCACTAATATCATGTATAATCATTAGACCACCAAATCCCCTTATATGAGAAAGAAACCAAATTTGCAAAAGTTCGGGAGAGGAACGGAATGTTTTATCACCGCCTCCTTTGAATCGGGTGAGAGAAAGAAAAGTTTCAGTGAGGACAGTGTTTACAAAATTTTTTATTTCCAACACTTGTCTAACTAAATGAGCAATCAAAAGATTAATAGCATTCTTGCAATAAGGAAATACTATAAACCCAAAGAAAGCTAACAGGAAAACTCTACGCATTTGAAATGAGGTCCCTTTTTCAAAATATTCTTTCAGAAGAGATAAAGGACATGCATTACGGTGAGCCTTTAAAACCTTTCTTATGTTGTCTTCCTTAGTTCTTAGAAAATCAGATAAGGCCATAACAGGATCTATTCCGATAGGCGGATTAATCAATTCAGCTTTCAAGGATTTCCCTATGGCAATGCTATATTCTTCCAAGGTGGGAGTGAGCTCATGCTTACCGCCGAAGATAAAGGTAGAGGTCTCGGGGCACCAACAATGGGCGAGTGCTTGGATGAGGCCGCCATGGATATTGATGCGCAGCAGTGGAAGTAGGCGACCAATATGCGACTCTATGAACTGACGGCCATCTTGATCTAACTTGTCCCACCAAGTGCTAAGCTCTTCCTTTGGAGGGAGAATAATTCGAATGTCCGAAGTCCCCATTGTATATTGATCAAGACTCAGGACAATCCTAATGCCATGGACCGACAAAAATAATGCGATAAAGTAAGTAAATTGCAAAAGCAAAAATTTAGAGAACTTACTTTACCAATGGTGAGCAATCACATAGACATGCGCATGATAAGTGGCTCGATTTCTAATCTATAAGGCTTATCAAAGTGGAGCCACAAGGATGATCGGACTAGCCACGGGCTTGTGGACTATGTCGGGTCCTCATGACTCTGGCTTGGTCAAAGAGCCGACCCGGGTCGCGGGCATGCGGACCGAGGTGGGTACTCTTGACACCATGAAAAAAACTTCGGGATTGAGATGGGCGACTCGTACCGCGAGCATGCGGTCGGAGTGGTATCCATCTCAACACCATCCTAAATGATCCTATGCGGCCCAGGTCCGGCGGCAGGTTGCGTGTGCAAAAGTGTAGTGTAAATGCAAAGCATGCAAAACAGTTTATATCAAGCAACACTTCAACATGAAAGTAAACCATACATTCCTACACCTCCCTGCAAAACAAAGGTTAGCAAACACTTCCCCTTATACCTCCCATCCTGCAAAAACATTTAACACCTTAAATGTTAGGGACGTACCTGGAATCCTCGCTGCCAAACAAAAACATTTTTCAAAAGAAAAAGAAAGTTGGCCTAAGTCCACTAAGAGTTTTAACTCAAGTCCCCAGTGGAGTCGCCAAGCTGTCGCGACCAATTTTTTCGGGGGGTGAACCACCTAGGGTTTGGCTAATGGATTGTTAAGCCTAGACTTAACTCGAGCTCTCCCAAGCACATACCAATTCGCGACTTAGGTTTGAGTTCTTAACATGCAAATGATTTTCAATTAGGAGTCGCCACTAATCTATTTTTGGAGGGTCGATTAGAAACCCAAGTAAAGCAACGGGAGGTTTACTTTACTCCTACGAACCAGAGACTATGGGTACGGGGACTTGGTTACACTAGATTTCTCTAATGCCCTTTCGGTACCATTCTTAAAAAAATGTTTGGCAAGCAGCTTGGATTGATTTTAAATCTATTTCCCTAACATGTGAGGTGATCATGCGGGTGCACAATCTACCAATTTAACACTCAAGAAAGCAATTAAATAAATCGCAAACTTACCTCAAAGCAACGAAAGCATATGCAATGTTAAATTAAAATCCACATCAACAACCCTAGATATGGTTTCTAATTAACACGCAATTTCTCTTTTGGTTTTCACTTTATTTAATGGGAACTTAATCTATTGCAATGCATGCTAATAATCTAATATGACATGGCAACATGACCTAAATTACATGACATGGCAATATGATCTAAATTATATGACATGAATAGAGTAAATCCTAAAGAAATGCAATAATTAGATGCAATCTAAATGACCTAATTCTATTGACAGGCAGTTTCTAAATAAATGAGACTAAAAACTAAATGACGTGCACTTCATTTAATCTAATCCTAAATAACATGTTCATGACATTTTTTTCTTTTCTTTTTAAAAAAAAAATGCAATTTACCCTAAAAAATAAAACTAATTCGACTTACGACATTTTTTGTACTTTTCTTATGAAATTCGGAATTAAATAAAATGTGAAAATTACATAATTAGATTAAGATCCTATTCAATTTATATTAGGGATTAGGTTAAACTAAATCCTAATTTAAACTAAAATCTTATCTTAACCCAAATAATCCTAGAATGTAATCTATCTAAAAAAAAATCTAAACTTAAGATTAACTAAAAAGTAAAAATTAACATGTAATCTTACCCTAACATGCAATGACGTGCAAAATATACCTCATAATTCTACATGACATATGCATAATGATTTTTTTTTGTTTATCCTTTTTTCCTCTTTTTTTAATTTCGAAATTAATAATTGCCAAGTAATTAAACATGCAATTCAAGTTAAAAAATAAATCTAGCAACCTAAACTAAATGATTTGATTTTCGATTTTTATATTTAAAATGAAATTTCAATTCTAAACATGCAAACCCTAATTCTAACCTACATCTTTTTGATTGATTTTTTTTAATTAATTTAAATGACACCACAACAAATCAAGCAACATTGATACCTAAATTGACGAACCATATCTCGCGCATGAGATCGGGTTGGCCAATTTCACAAAAATCACGAATCGGATCTCGGGCGGGAGATCGGATTGGCAATCTTTTAAGTAATTGCGAGTCGGATTTCAGGCGCGAAAATCGGACTGACAATCACTAAAATTCAAGGCAATTTCATATCATGCAATTTCAATTCCACATTAAAGGGTAATTACACTAAAAACAAATAATATGGGATATCAATAAAAACAGAAGATAAATAAACAAAAGAAAGGAGAAAATAAAAATTACCTAATTTTTGCTTTTTCCTCTTTTTCTCTTTTTCTTCTTTTCTTCTTTTTTTTTTAAAGAAAGAAAAAAAAAAGATAAAGGTGATGGCCGGTCGGTGAGGGGAGCTCGGTCGCCGGCTAGGGTTCCGGCGAGGTTCCGGAGGATGGCGCGACGGCGGCGTGGCGCGGGGCGGAGTCACGAGCGCAGGGGGGAAACTCCAGGACCAGCAGGCGGCGGCTCGTGGATCAGGGTGGCTCGGATCGGCTTCGGGCCGTGGGTGCTTTGCGGTGGCGAGGCTCGGCGTCGGGATCTGGCGGGCTCTGCGGATCTGGCGAAGGCGGCGGCGACGGGGCGTCGGGACGAGCGGCAGCGAGTCTCCGCGTCGGGCGGCACGCGTCGTCGGGGCTCGGATCTGCAGGCGAGGACTGGCGGCAGTGACGGCGCGGAGGAAGGCGAGTCGGGCGAAGGGCGGTGCGGACTCTGGGGCTGCCGGCGGCTCGCGGCTGACATCGCGGGTGCGCCGGTGGCTCGGACGCGGGCGTGAACTTCGCGGACGGAGAGGCGGCGGCGACCGGTGGGCTTGGCGTCCGGATCTGGTGCAGGCGACTCGCGGCGTGGCTTCACGGCGGCGCGAGTGCAGGTTGCGGTGGGGCTTCGCGGCGGTGGGGCTCGGCGTCGGGGCGGCACGGACGAGGCAGAGGCGGCGGGTCGCGGGCCAAGGCGAGCGGTGGCGTGTCGTCGATGCTCCGGCGAAGACCCCCCCTGCGAGGAAGATGAACAGTCGCGTGGGGGGGGTTTTCCCCTTTTTTTTTTTACTTTTTTTTTTTTACCCACTCACTTTTCACCTTTTTCTCTTTTTGTGCTTTTTTTTTTTCGGAAAGAGAACCCCCCAAATTGATCGTACGTGACCCCTTTTATAAGCCAAAAAATTGTATCTTCGGGGTATATTTCACTGCCAATTTTGCTCGCGTAAAATTCCATTGAATATATCATTCCACCCTGCGCAATATATTTTTTATTCGATCAAAAACAAATTTCCTTTTTGCGCAAAATATGCATCCCTCAGTGTATATTACCTAAATCTTAACAAATAATAAAATTTTCCTAAACTATATGCCATGTGATTTTTTTTATTATTTAGCAAAATGAACCCCAAAAGTTTAGGTGTCAACATGTTTAAAACTTTCCTTTGAAAAAATCTGATTAGAGTCTAAAGGTGCAAATAACTCCCACAATGTCAAAATCCATTAGATAATTAGATTGAATTTTAATTTTCAACTTTATAATTAAGTTCCCTTCAAACTATTTGATGAAAAATAGGCAATTAATTATATTTTCATAAACCGTTATATCTAGAAATTTCTAACATTCTGTGTAACTTTTCTGATTAAAAAAATGAGATCACATATTAAATTTAACAATCTCCTCCTCTAGGCAAAGTGATAATAGGACGCATGATATTGTTTGGTTTAATTTGACATTTACATTGTAAAAATAATAATATAAGAGAGATGATAGAAATAAATGTAGTTTTGTGAGTTAACTTGATAAAAGAGGAAATAACAAATTGAAGAGAGAGAGAGGAGGTATTTTGGTATGTTAATTGAAAAAAAACGAGTATCTTAGCCAAAATAGGAGTAGAGATAGCACCACCCTTTCTTTCTCTGTTGATAGTTATACTATAGAGAAAGGTGTTACATTATTAAAGCAACGTGCATCACCATACTCAAACTGAATATAGACATAAAGATAGAAAGGTTCAATCAACTTGTAATTGAGAATAAAAAAAAAATAGATCTGATCTGGGTCGGGCTGCATAATGATGGCCTACCTAGTTCTTTTCTCACCCAGAGTTTGGCATTGGGCCGAAAAAAGTGTTGGCCTGGACAATTCGATTTCAATCGCTGAGGAAACAAGCAACCTAAGTATGTTGTGTGAGGGAGTTGAAAATTGCTTTCTTTCTACTTACAGTGATCAGTACTATTTTATGCATGGATAGAATTTGTTTATTATCATGTATAATATCAATGATGAATATGCTATTGATCGACTTTTTACCCTCAAGACATGGCACATTGCCGAAAAAGTCACCAGCCATTGAAATGTCTATGAGTAGTTTTAATAATCGAATCTTGTATAAGAGTATAAATTGATTTAATATACCACAAATGCGCGGAAAAAGTCATCGGTAACACGAGTTCAAGCTATTCATCTTTTATTCAGTCACTTTTTGAGATCATGGTTCTTTGGCATCTCATAAAAGTTATTTTCTTCAAAAAGAATGTAATTTTCTTTATAAAGAATCGCTAGTCCTGAGCAACTTCTAGTGCTAACACAAATTAAGGGTCTTCTGCAGGTTACATACCCTAATATGATGGAGTTGTTTGAGAGTCTTGGAGTGGAAATGGAGATATCGGATATGTCATCCTCAGTCAGCTTAGACGAAGGCCGAGGCTATGATGGAGTTGTTTGAGAGTCTTTTGAGTTTGTTTGCCCAAAAGACAAATGTGTTGAATCCTTACTTCTGGCAAATGCTCAGAGAAATCATCAAATTTAAGGCGGATGTCCTTAGGTAAATCAAGTCTTTTTAGTGCTCAATATTGGAAGGTTATTGTATTTCTGTCTCTAGTTCTCTGAATTGATTGCAGCTCAGAACAATGATAGTGATCATAATCATTTTTGCCAAAGATTTCCCACTAATCTTTTTTGCAATCTTGCCAGTGAGCTTCCTATTGTAAGTAGGAATTATCATTAATTAAGTTTTATTTCGAGTTGACTTCATCACTGTTGATATCAGTAAAGAGAGTAATTTCTTGAAGCCTAAGTTTTCGGCAATATGCTACACTTTTGACATGAGATTTTAAACTGTTTGAACAATGATAATGTCATTTTTCGAAAAGAAACTCTAGGCATTCACTCTGTTTGACAAATTGGGCCTAGTGCATTATAAAGTAGATGCCAATCTTCAAGTTCTCGCATCCTTTTTGTATAGGCATTCACTCTGTTTGATGCCTGTTTATTTTTGCAGTTACCTAGAAGGACTTGAGAGCAATCCGGACATCAATCGCAGTGAAACTTTGGGACAGTTTATCAAGTCACGGGGTTACTCTGAATTATTTCAAAAGGCTTACCTTGTGAGATTGTTGAATCACTGCACTCCGTCATATCCTTGATCTTTTACTCATATCACAAAATCTGTCCTTCGCTTGTTTGGAGAATATAGATCTATGGCAATTACCAATTAATTTTATATTCCTATAGATCCCAATTTGTGGTTCAATCTGGTCTTGCCCTTCGGAAGGAGTCATGAGCTTTTCAGCCTTCTCAATTTTGTCCTTTTGCCGCAATCATCATCTGCTTCAGGTAGTTCATGTGGCTCTAGAAAGTTGCTGATTGATTGGAAATGATAAAACTGTGTTTCGCCATTTCAGTTGTCCTACCAATGAATTCTCTGCTGCTTAAGTTGGTGGCATTTCATATCAACGAGTCAATCGCCAAATCTTTCCTTCTACCTCTATCAATCAGTCCTCATAATACTCTTTGTTTAACTTTACTTGCTTTCTTTGCAGGTTTTTGGCCGCCCTCAGTGGCTTACGGTCCGAAGACGCTCACATTCTTATGTCAATAAGGTGATGATAATTAGGACATTCAATAGTTCGAAATGGAAAACTCGACATGCTTGGTCATAATTTTCTCTGGAAATCCTACAAATTGAACTGTAAAGATTTGTGAATTCAGGTCAGAGATGTGCTCGAGAGTAAAGGGTGTGAAATCAGACCAAGTTGTGAAGTGCGATCCATCTCCACTAGTGATGAGGGTAAGTACTTGCTGTTTAGGTCTCGTCTTTTTTGGCATTGTTTTGTCACATGACATTGAACTAGAGCAAACAATATGGACATGATAAACAAACTGTCACAGTAGGTATACTCGCGAATCATCAGGAAAATCTACCTTTTTTTTATCCTTATAGTCCGCAATAGGTAACAGAAAGAGATTGAACAGGATGCATTGTCTTAACTGGAGATGGTTCTGAAGAAGTATATGACAAGTGTATCGTAGCCGTCCATGCACCGGATGCTCTGAGAATGTTGGGGGACCAAGCAAACTTATGATGAGACAAGAGTACTTGGTGCATTCAAATATGCCTACAGGTATAATTGGTTAGCCTGTAGCTTGCACATTCTCGAATAATGTCACGACTAGTGTCTGCAAACCTATTACTGGACAACCAATTGTCTACAAAGGCACAGTTGGTCGATGTGGTACAGAACAATATGTTCATGGTGATGTCGTTGTCCATTACATTTGCTTTAAGCCTTCTGCTTGGGGGAAGTAAAATTAAAATTTCAAGAATGGCAATCTTCTTTTTGCTTTCTATATCTAGTGCGGAATGCAAAACCATTGATATATTTTTCTATTGGCAGTGAGATTTATCTTCATCATGACAAAACTTTCATGCCCAAAAACTCAGCAGCGTGGAGTGCCTGGAATTTTCTGGGAAGTGCTGAAAATAAAGTATGCTTGACATACTGGCTTAATGTGCTCCAGGTGTGGCGAATGTGTTTTGCTCATTTTATGTCTAATTCAGCTGTGCCCTTCAGTATGCGTTATGCTGCAATGCATGCAACATGAATGCATGCTACATGCTACAACGCATGCTACATATCGCCTAAATAAAGGAAGTGAAACTGGCAGTTGTCATGGAGTACATAAACCAATTTATCAGGTAGGTTGATATGCATATAAGTTGTTAACAACTACAAAAATTTTAGCAGCATGGTGAGGTGCATTCCACAACATGTTGACCATTTCCAGTGTTTGAACCTGTAGAACTCCCTTTCTGTTCTGACCAGTTTCAGCTTGACCGATGCTCTTTTAATTAATTGGGTCCATATATATTTGCAGAACGTGGATCAGAAGGATTTTCCGTATCTTGTGACCCTCAATCCTTCACATGAACCGGAACACACATTGCTTAAGTGGTGCACTGGCCATCCAATTCCATCTGTCGCTGCATCAAAAGCTTTGCTTCAGCTACATGAGATCCAGGGAAAAAGAGGAATTTGGTTCTGCGGAGCATACCAGGGTGAGCCTGTTAAAGTTTCTATGGACCAGTGATTGTTATGCTGAGAGTATTATATTGCTACGCATGTAATAAAGAATATTCTTACAAGGTTCTTGCCGTCTTTCTTGAGGTTAAATTTGAAGAGGAGATCTTTGCTAATAAGGTTGCTGTAATTTGAATCTATTGGTATGGACGCAGGTCGCCAAGGGACCGTAGTTGTATGTTTCATGACTAACTTGAGTACTTATTCTACTTTCAGGATATGGATTCCATGAGGATGGATTGAAGGTATAGACTCTCTCTCTCTCTCTCTCTCTCTCTCTCTCTGAGCAAGTTGCATATGCTAATTTTAATTTGAGGGACTTCTTTGCAGGCAGGCATGTCTGCTGCACATGGAGTGATGGGACAAAGTAATTTTCTTCTTGATAACCCTCGACATATGGTTCCTTCACTCAAGGAAATTGGGGCACGCTTTTTTGTTACTGGATTTCTCAGACGTTATATTTCTACAGGCTTGGAAACGTGAGTATATTAGTACTTATCATGATAACTATTGGATTGTAGAGTCATAATTCCTTGTCTTTTCTCTGTAGATCTTCAGAAGTGTTTAAGTGTCATTGCTTTGATACAGCGTCATAGTCAACATCTTCTCATCTGTAGATCCTCAGAAGTGTTAAACTGCCATTGTGGTCCACTCCTGCATTCTCATTAATATCTTAGAACAGAATTTGCCCATTTACTTGTAAATAAAAATGATATTCATAAATGCAGAATGTTCTTAATGACTTACCGCTTAGAGGAACATTTTGAGAATCAGGTAGCAATAATTATGCTTTCGGGATTGGCAGTTTATTAGAGGAAGGAGGCACGATGTTTACGTTTGAGGGAACCACAAAAAGATGTCCTCTAACAGTTACTTTGAGGATCCATAGTCCAGAGTTTTACTGGAAGGTATTGTCTCAACTTAAACGCGACTTCAGCCCACTTTGGATTAGACTATTTAGGACTCTTGTACAAACAAGGTCTAGTTTATGCTTTTTCGTGCTGAGACCTTTTGTGTCCTAATAAAGAATTTTTGGTTTTTCAGGTCATGACTCAAGCCGACCTAGGCCTGGCAGATGCATACATAAATGGTGATTTTTCTTGTGTAGACAAAAATAAAGGTCTTCTAAATCTTTTTCAGGTTATTTTCTCCATCAAACAGACTTCGTTTTATAAATGCCGTATCCTTCTATACATACCAAATACTTAATCGCTTGTCAACATTATGGCAAGTCACAGATTCTCATAGCGAACTGAGATTCCAATATTGCTGTCTCGAAATTGAGTAAGAGAAGGTACTCAATACTTTACTAGTTGGAACTAAATGATTTTTTACTTTTTATGTTATTATTAAATATACTAAACTAGTGTATGCAACTTTTTGATTAAGGGGTTGGTGGACACCGATGTTATTAACAGCTGGTATTGCTTCGGCTAAGTACTTCTTCAAGCATGTTTCGAGGCAAAACACTTTAACTCAAGCTCGCAGGAACATCTCCCAACATTATGATCTGGTAAAAACTTTATTCCAAATCTTTTTCTCAAGAGAACAGAATGAACCAGAATACATTGTCAGTTTCTCAACATTGATGGGTATCAAAAGCAAAAATGTGCTTGTACATATGGTATTCTGTAATGCTGTTTTCCATTTCGTTGTGTTTGCAGAGTAATGAACTTTTTTCATTGTTCTTGGATGAGACTATGACATACTCCTGTGCGGTATTCGAGGTCAGTAGCCGCAACCCCATTTCGAAATTTTGCTGCTGAATACTTGATATAGAAGCAAGAGTAAATACAAATCCACATATGAAAGTGCAGTGGCTCAAAATAATGACGCATTGTTCTCCTGTTGAAAATTTGATAGATGGCTGGTGAAGACCTAAAGGCAGCACAGATGAGAAAAATCTCTCTTTTGATCAAGAAGGTAAATGTTTTACTTGCTGTTAGTTTTGGGCTGCTTGATGGGTTAACCTTCGACTGTTCAGTGACTAATGCTTTGCCTAGAAAAAATGTAGGCAAGAATCGAAAAGACGCATGAAGTTCTTGAAATCGGCTGCGGTTGGGGAAGCTTGGCCATTGAAGTTGTTAGGCAAACCGGATGCAAATACACAGGCATCACTCTGTCGAAAGAGCAATTGAAGTATGCCAAATCAAGAGTGAAAGAAGCAGGGCAGCATCAAATTCATTCTTTGTGATTATCGCCAATTGCCAAGTACCTGCAAATATGACAGGATCATTTCCTGGTGAGTTTCTCGCCATTTTTTCTTTTTATAATCTGGCTAAACAGACCAAAAAGATGCTTAAAAGACTCTCTTAATGGAATGACTTCACAGCGAGATGATAGAAGCAGTTGGCCACGAATACATGGAGGAGTTCTTCGGCTGTTGCGAATCGGTGCTAGCCAAAGACGGATTTCTTGTTCTACAGGCATGTGACATACAATGGTTCTACGGCTTGAATTATTGTTTCAAAAGTAAAAGACATGCTTATTTTTTCACACTATTCTTGTTAATGGTGCGCTGAATTTCACTAGTTCATTTCCATACCTGATGAGCGGTACGAGGAATACAGGAGAAGTTCAGACTTCATAAAAGAATATATCTTTCCCGGGGCCTGCGTGCCTTCCTTAAGCAGGATAACATCAGCTATGGCCTCTGCTCCCGACTTAGGTACAACTGCATAACATCAAGTGCACAAATTTCTGTCTTCTTCACTTCATCTATTCACTGAAAGATCTTCCACCACAGTGTGGAGCATGTGGACAACATAGGAATCCATTATTACCAAACACTTCGATGTTGGAGGAAGAACTTCATGGAGAAACAAAGGTGACAAGCGATATGATGCTGCGATGACTTTGGTATAATTTCTCCTGGTTTTGTGGTCATTCGTGACCCCTTTCTCCTTTTGTAGGAAAATATTAGCTCTGGGATTCAATGAAAAGTTCATAAGGACATGGGAGTACTACTTCGACTATTGTGCAGCTGGTTTTAAGTCTCACACGCTCCGAAATTATCAGGTAATTCCTTCTTTTAGGTAGTACTACTTTCACTCTCATTAAGTTGAAAATAACGCGAGTGCAAATTACAAAGCACTTTTTCTTTTGGTACTTCTTCTACGAAGCGTAATTTTTTATAAACTCCGAAATGCAGATTGTATTCTCACGTCCAACCAATGATGCTGCTTTCACCGATCTGTATGCGAGTTCCCCGACGTCGAATTGATCTTTAAGTTGCAATGTGATTGAGCACGACCCATTTGAGCCAAATCACAACTGATTCCCCTAGGGCCATTCGACCCTTGGTTCCTGAAATTTTTATTGCTTCTCTCAGTGTGCAAACTTCTTTGGTTGTGAACACCATGTTCAAACATGCAAAATCAATCGGGTTAGAGAACAATTTTCTTTGTACAGTCCAGAATGATGTTCAAATTGGTGCAGTTATTGATTCAGACAAGGAATTAGCCAAAATCCTTCTCTTGCGAATAAGTTATAAATCAACTGCATTTGAAGGTGTAAATAAACTATTCTCCAACTGCTTTCGAATCAGGTTGCACAAGCAAGAGATCATGCAAGTTGAGAGAGAGAGAGAGACTAATTTAGACAGTTTTGATTGCAAATATGATATCTGCATTGGATGAACCAGACGAGATTGCCTGCCGGTCGAGATAGTATTTTCCTCGATCTGATAGATGACATTCTTAACATGGGTTCGTAACTTCGTTTCAATAGCACGAGTTTAACTTTTCATGGATCAAGCAGTTGTCACCACGCTAATGAAAGATCCCCAAACTCTTATTCAGAGGCAACTTGAATAACAATTGGCAAATGAGCCTGCCAACATATATAAAGGGGAAAGACAGGGAGAGAAGAGACCCACCCAGCTCTCCCTGTCGCCCAACAATGGTGGAAATCCGGCCACTCCACGCCTTCTCATTGATCACATCTCCCAACTCAACGAGAACTTAGTTCAATTCAATCCTTCTTGCCCTTTTGCAATCTCCATCAACGGAGCGAGCCCATGATTTTTTTACCCAAATGGTGAAAAATGGCCTCGTTCCCTATCTGAGCGCCTTCAATACTTAGCTGAGTTCTCTCGTTCGGTCGGGCTCGTTCGACGAGGTGTGGCGTCTGTTCAGTGATTCCTGTTAAGAGAACTATACAAAGTGCTAGTGATGTCAAGAACAGAGAAAAGAAAGAAGACTTCGAGAACAGAGGAAAGAAAGAAGGCGAAGCTAATGGAAAACTAGTAAGTGCTATCGAGCACAAAGGAAAGAGAGAAAGCGTCGAGAACAGAGGAAGGAAAGAAGCTGACGAAAATGAAGAAAGCAACAACAGAGATTAGAGCACGTGTAGCATGTTTACATTGAGGAATCAGTATTCAGTTTTAAGTTTGTAAAGTCAAACTTTCCGTTTTTGCTTTCAGTTAGTTAGTTGTTTTTCATTCTGTTGTCGAGTTCTTTGATGTAAGCGAGCTCTCATTGAATAAGAATACACTTTGATTCTGCATCATTCTTTGATGTAAGCGAGCTCTCATTGAATAAGAATACACTTTGATTATGCATCATTTTCATCTCTCTCTCTCTCTCTCTCTCTCTCTCTCTCTCTCTCTCTCTCTCTCTCTCTCTCACTTTGTTCATCAAATCTCTTCATGGTATCAGAGCAGTTTCCTGAGAGTACAAATCATCTTCGTTCTCTATGAAAAGATGATGAATTTGCAACAGATTGAAGTCACATTCAAGCCTCATCGATCACTGTCTTCTGCTGCTAATGGTGGTATCTGTTCTTTGATTGTGGATCTGTGAATCTTTTACATCACTAAACAAGAACTGTAAGTTGTTCTTATTCTTCATCGAGATCTTATCATCATCAGTGATAGATTCACGACTCTGTACTACAAAACCAGTAGGAGACTGTTTCTGTAATAGAGCATCTCCTAGGATTTGAAAGTGTGAGAATGGCAGTAAGAATGCAGAAATATCCATTCCCTATTAATGTTAACATCTCTAACTTTGTTACCATCAAATTAGCTAAAGATAATTTTCTTCTTTGGCAAGCTCAGTTTCATAGATTCCTGAGAAGCCAAGATCCATTTGGTTTCATTAGTGGAGAAAATCCACCACCTGCCAAATCATTGCAGGTTGAAGGAGAAGGTCAGGGTGCTAAAGTTATAAACCCTGATTACAACGATTGGATCAAGACAGATCAACTTGTATCTTCTTGGATTAGTGGTGCTGTTTCAGAAAACATACTTAGTCTGATAAATGGCTTGGATACTGCATATGAGGTATGGCAAACCTTACTCAATCGATTCACGCAAAAATATGTGGCTAGAGAATTTGAGTTGAGAGGAAAGATGCAAGCATGTCAAAAGCGTGATCAAGCATTGGCTATATATCTTAGAGAATATAAATCAATATGTGATCAACTCAATGCAATAGGGAAACCTATAGATGAGATAACAAAGTTATTCGGAGTTTTGGAGGGTTTAGGATCTAAATATGAGAGTTTTAAAACCACAATATACTGCTTGAAACCTCAACCAGAGTATGATGAGGTAATATCACACTTAGAAAGATTCGAAGCAAGATTACATAACTATTCTTCGAATCAGTTCAGTTCTAACCTAGCCTATTATGGTTAAAGGAAAACTGAAGTCCTGCAGAGGGAAGATCTTGACAGAGAATCTACACAACAAAATGTTAGTTTTGGAGGACCAAAAGGATACAATCGTGGAGGTAGAAGTTATGGAAGAGAACGCCCCTTCAATAATCGATATCGCAACTATGGATATCCTGGAAGAAATATGAGCTACCGACTAAATAGTTCGAATCATGATCAGGGAGGACAGCAGTTCAAGCAATTCGATACTTTCTCTGGCGTTGGTTCTGGTCAAGGCTTTGGACCATATGTTGGTTCTTCACAAAGGAATCTAGATACCAAGTCATATCCCTCAAACTCTTCAAATCTAACTCATCACAAAAATTTGCAGGTAGACAAAACAATAGATAACACTCGTTTAGAGTGTAAGATTTGCAAACGTCCTGGGCACGATGCACTTCACTGTTGGTATGGATTCGAAAACTCATATCAAGTTGAGGAAATTCCAACAGCACTAGTAGCAATGCATCTTGAAGAATTGAATGGCAATGAGTGGTATCCAGACACTGGCGCGACTGCTCACATCATTGCTAATGCTGGTATTCTTCATAATTTCTCTAAACACATTGGCAATGATACAATTATGATTGGTAATGGCTTGTGCCTACCTATTACATGTATTGGTGATGCATTACTGCATACTGCAGTGGATTCTTTACCTTTGAACGATGTGCTCATTGTTCCAAAAATTAAGAAAAACCTTCTGTCAGTTTTGAAATTAACATATGATTATCCATGTTCATTTGTCTTTGACAATACTGGTGTATATATAAAGGACCACTTCTCCAACACAACCAAGATGCTCAGAAGGAAGGTTAAAGGGCTCTATCGAGTGGATCCTCATATTACAGAGGTCTTTTTTACTCAAAAACATAGGACAATTGGAGAAGATGTGTGGCATCAACGATTAGCTCACACGAACCTGAAAATCTTGAAGTATATGAATACTAAGCAGTTGATTCACTGCAATACAAAGCTACAGTCTATATGTAGGAGTTGTCAAATAGCTAAGAGTGCTGCTTTACCCTTTCCATTATCAGACTCTATAGCTTCTATGCCCTTAGAACAGATTCATGGTGACATCTGGGGGCCTTCTCCAGTTAACTCATTTCAGAATTTCAAGTATTATGTGATTTTTGTGGACAACTTTTCACGGTTTAGCTGGATCTATCCACTGAAACAAAAATCAGATTTCTATAATGTCTTTCCCATGTTCCAGAGGTTAGTAGAAAATCAGTTTGATTGTAAAATCAAGATCTTCCAATGTCATGGTGGAGGAGAATTCATTAGTCACAAATTCAAGTCTCATTTACAGAACTGTGGCATTCAACAGCGTGTGTCCTGTCCTTACACACCAGAACAGAATGGAATACCTGAAAGGAAATATCGACACATTGTTGAGTTTGGACTAGCTATGCTTTATCATGCAAAACTTCCTTTGAAATTTTGGGTTGATGCATTTATAACAGCCAATTACACTGTTAATCTTCTTCCCACTCTAAAGTTACAAATGCAATCGCCCCACAGTAAGCTATATCAGCAACAACCAAGTTATGATCATCTTAGAATCTTTGGCTGTGTGTGCTATCCATGTCTCAGACCCTATGCACAGCACAAGTTTGATCCAAGATCTCTCACCTGTGTATTTCTAGGTTATAGTGATCGCCATAAGGGATATTGATGCCTTATTCCCACCACTGGTCATATATACATAAGTTGTCATGTTATATTTGATGAAAGCTTCTTTCCTTTTACTTAGAAATTGGCAACAGACTATCCTCATTATACAAAACTGTATCAGTTGTGGACAAAGGAAGTCCAATTCTTCGACTCTCCAAGTGAAGAACGCACCCCATCCAAATTATCTACACATATAGGTCATTTACAAGACACCAGCATCATCACTAAAGCTCATTTACAAGAATCTCCTAGTTCAGAATCATCTCCAACTTCATCTTCGTTACACCTGCCATCTGCTAGTTCTTCGAGTTCAGCATCATCCTCAACCTCATCTCTTTTACATCCGCCACCTACCAATTCTGTAGAGTCAGGAGTTCCTATTTCCACAACTAAATCACCTCTCCAGGTATACCATCTACTCATCCTATGCAAACAAGATCTAAATCTGGTATTATAAAGACCAATCCTCGATATGCCTGCATTGCTGAATATCAGGTGCCTTTTGAACCACGATCACTCAATTATACTCTAGCAGATCAAGGATGGTATAAAGCAATGCAAGATGAAATGGATGCATTAGATGAAAACCAGACTTGGATCTTAGTTCCTCGAACTAGTCAAATGAATGTTATAGGTTGCAAGTGGGTATTTAAGACAAAACTTGCACCAGATGGCGGTCTTGATCGTTTGAAGGCTCGGTTAGTAGCTAAGGGCTTTCATTAGGAAGAAGGAGTGGACTTTACAGAAACATTTAGCCCTGTTGTCAAGCATGCCACTATCCGCATTGTGCTTTCTGTGGCAATGATAAAAAACTGGTTGATCCATCAACTCGATGTTAAAAATGCATTTCTTCATGGAAGCTTGAATGAAACAGTATACATGGAGCAACCTCCTGGCTTTGTACATCCACAAAAATCACAATATGTTTGTCTTCTTAAGAAGTCTCTTTATGGTCTTCGCCAAGCACCACGTGCTTGGTTTGACAAATTCAGCAATTTCTTGCTTGAAGTTGGTTTTTTCTGTAGTACCACAGATCCATCTCTTTTTATATTGCATGATGGACAAGAGACAGTACTTCTGCTATTGTATGTTGACGATATTATCTTGACTAGCAGCTTAGATAAGTTGCTCCATACTTTGATTCATTCCCTTAGTCTTCAATTTCATATGAAAGACCTTGGCCATCTTCATTATTTCCTAGGAATTGAAGCTAAGCGCACCTCTACTGAGCTATTTTTATGTCAAACAAAATATGCCCTTGATTTACTTACATGAGCACACATGACTGATTGCAAACCCATCTCAACTCCTCTGTCCCTATGACGAATCATCTTGAAATCTGATGATACTCTTCTCTCCAATCCTGTTGAATATAGAAAATTAGTTGGTGGCCTGCAATATCTGACCGTCACTCGTCCTAACCTTGCCTTTGCCACAAATTTGTTATGCCAGAAAATGCAATAGCCTACTATAGGCGATCTTCATAAGTTGAAAAAGGTACTTCAATATGTCAAAGGCACAATTCATCTTGGCATCTTCATTCATTCACACAGCTCTATGAAGTTATATGGCTTCTCTGATGCAAACTGGGCTGGCTATGTTGAGACCAAACGTTTAACAACTGGTTTCTGTACCTATCTTGGTTCGAATCTCATTTCATGGGCAGGTAAGAAACAACCTACTGTCTCCCGCTCCTCCACTGAAGTAGAATACAGGGCACTTGCTTCTGCTACAGCTGATCTCACTTGGATTAGTTTTGTTCTCCATGATATTGGACAATCTCTGCACTCTCCAACTCTCCTCTTTTGTGATAATCAGTCTGCTATTTCACTAACAGCAAATCCTGTTCTCCATGCTCGCACAAAACATATTGAAGTCGATTTTCACTTTGTTCGTGAGAAAGTTTCTTCTAGTTCTCTCCGAGTTCAGTATATTCCGAGCATGCATCAACTTGCTGACATTTTTACTAAAGCTTTATCACGGCTCACACATTCTACTCTTCGAATTAAATTGGGCATGGGCTTTTTACCCCTTCCCAATTTGAGGGGGGATGTTAAGAGAACTATACAAAGTGCTAGTGATGTCAAGAACAGAGAAAAGAAAGAAGACTTCGAGAACAGAGGAAAGAAAGAAGGCGAAGCTAATGGAAAACCAGTAAGTGCTATCGAGCACAAAGGAAAGATAGAAAGCGTCGAGAACAGAGGAAGGAAATAAGCCGACGAAAATGAAGAAAGCAACAACAGAGATTATAGCACGTGTAGCATGTTTACATTGAGGAATCAGTATTCAGTTTTAAGTTTGTAAAGTCAAACTTTCTGTTTTTGCTTTCAATTAGTTAGTTGTTTTTCGTTCTGTTATCATCCTCCAGATTGATATAAAAACTGATGAGGAAAGAGTAAATGACAAGTCGAGTTCTTTGATGTAAGCGAGCTCTCACTGAATAAGAATACACTTTGATTCTGCATCATTTTCATCTCTCTCTCTCTTTTTCACTTTCTGTTCTTTTGATCAAATCTCTTCAATTCCAGGGCAAAAGTTGGTATCTTCGACGAGTAGAGCCTCGGGATCATGGTGAAGGGCTGCTGCGATGCCAGTCGCTCGGACCGGGGTTTCAAGATTTTCGCTCAGTTGAAGGAGATGAACTGGTCTCCAGTGGCTTACGTGTACACGGCCTTGATCGACGGCTGTTGCAAACACGGCGACGTCGAAAGGGCGGGAGAATTGTTCTCCGAGATGAGCGAGTTGGGTTTAGTCACCAAACGCAACACCTACAGAGTTTTGATTGATGGGTATTTGAGGAAAGGCATGAAGGGAGATGGTCTCGAGTTGTACCGAAAGATGAAGCTCAGCCGGGTGTTCCGAGCGTACGTACCTTTGAACTGTTCGATGAAATGCGCGATCGAGGGATCGCATATAGTATTGTTACATTCAGCACTCTCATTCGGGGGCTGTGTCGTGACTCGAGGGTTTGGGAAGCCAAGAGGTTAGTGGACTTGATGAAAAGGAGCGGTATAAATCCAGACGTGATTACATATAACACGCTCATACACGGATTTTGTAGTTGTGGGAAGTTGGATAAAGCTTTCAGCTCATTTGTTCAACTGAAGTCAAATGGTCACTCCCCATCCTTGGTGACATACAACGCTTTAATTGGAGGATCTGCTAGAGCCAAGAATAAGCCTGCAGTGACTGATTTGGTGAACGAGATGGAGGAGAGAGGCATTGCTCCTTCGAAAGTGACCTATACTATTCTAATTGATGCCTTCGCATGATCAGACGACATGGAGAAAGCATCTGACATCTATGCATCCATGCAGAAGGCTGGATTCTTTCCTGATGCCACACATACTGTGTTTTAGTACACATGTTGTGCATTAATGCTAATATGAAGGAAGCACCGAAGTTGTTCAAGTCAATGCGTGATGGATGCGTAGTGCCCAATGATGTGATATACAACACCATGATCCACGGATACTGCAGGGAGGGCAGCTCATATAGGGCCCTGAATTTGCTTATGGAAATGGGAAAGAAAGGAATGGTTCCTAACTTCGCCAGCTACAGTCGTACTATTGAGGTTCTTTGCAAGGATCAGAAGTGAGAAGAGGCAGAGGATTTACTGAATGCCATCGTGAAGTTAGGTTTGAAATCGTCTGTTTCTCTATATGATGTGATTTCGAAGGCAAAAATTGGCACAAGTTAGGGTGGCAAACCTTAGCGATGTACATTATGGAGTTCCTTTGCAGAAAGCCAATTTCTATACACCAATCAAATGGCCAAGTCCAAAGAGTTGCTTAGCGGTAATTCACCAATGCCAACTAGCAAGTATCGGCCTCTACATCTGTAATATTTTACCTTGCTTCTTGATGAGTTTTCACTTAATCTTGTGTCTACCAGCACATGGGTTGGGTATCAAGTTGTGTATAATTTTGGTAACGCTGAGGCTTTGCAGCTTTGGATATTGAGGATTTTTAGATTTGAATATGACAGTTTTGTGATGATTTTACTTCCTATAACTACTGGGGAAAGTACACTAGGGCTGCGTTTGGTAACGTTTTCGTTCAAAAATTGTTCTTGGGAACATAAATAGAAAAAACTATTTATGTTCCAGGGAACAATTTTTGACCAGAATAACGTGTTTGATAAGTGCACAAAATTTCTGTTCCTGGAATAGAAAAAGAACATAAACACGTTTGGTAAACTTATGTAATTTTTTTAAAATATTTTTTTGTTCTTTTTTCCTTTTGGCCAGTCACCGGCCTCGGCCATTGTGATAGCCTGAATTTTCAGATTTCATTTCGATTAAATAAATCGGACATTTCATCAACACGCCTATAGTGCTATTCTCTGAGCTGATCACTCATGAGATAACTGAACTATCTAGGAAAGCAATTAAGGAATCTAGATGCAATGGACTTGAGAATTTGACTAGGAATCGACTGCTCGACCGTGTTGATCTGCAAGAGTCATTACAACACTGTCAGAATCGATTAGAGATCAGAGATAGGTCGATTCGACTGAGATATGTGATTAAAGTATAGGTGATTCCACCTGATTGCAAGATTCTCATCGATCGACACTAAATTGATTTTCTATCGTTTTGGGTACCCCGTGTCCGTATTTGAAACCTTGATATTTTCACAACAATCGAGAGTCGTCAATGTGTCGGAGATGTACATTGTGACTCGAGATAAATAAATCACGGGTCAATTGCACCAAAAATTCTTAAAAGTTATCCGGTAGACTAAGTCACGCTAAAATCACGTCGGAGTGAAATTAACTGTGAATTTGAACCCGATTTCAGAAATTGTAAATTTTGTGGTGTCGGGATCTATTTTAGGACCATACACTCATCCTCCGAGGATTTTTTAGAGATTTCGAGATTTTTACGGAAAATCGATTCGGACGTCGCGGAAAATTAACGGAAATTCGGATGGTCCAAATTAAAGAAACTTTGGACTTCCAAACCAAGCATTTGGGTGATAGGGACTTGCAGAAACTTTGTAGACTCTCTCTTCATCAAATTTGGACTGTGATTTGGAGAGATTGGAAGTGAAATTTGAGTTCGAACATTAGTGAAATTCGGAGCGTAAGGTGAGGGGGTGCAACACTTACATCAAAATGTGTTTAATTAGTGGAAATTTATGTTGAAAAGTAATGGGAGACAAGGCCATCAATGGAGGGGATAAAAATTTCTGACTTTGGGGCCCCCTCCTTAGCTTCACGAGCACGCTAAGCTACTCTCTTCCCCCTACGCGTCTTCGGTGTCGACCTTCCTTTCACTTTCATCCATCCGAACCTGCAGATTCATCCCCTCAACTTCTCTCTCTCTCCACTAGCAAATTGCGTTCATTTCCCTTGGAGTTCGAAGACCGCACGCCCCAAACTCCACCGATCGCCTGCTCCACGCCAGCACTCGTTCCACCCATCTTTCTTCTTCTGCCACGTCCGAGTTTCCTTCAAGCTCAGTCAATAGAAGAAGCGTTTCCCCAGCCGCGTTGACTCCCCCTGCCAGTGAAGCCCCACGCGGATTCAGCAGCGTCCGCGTCTTTTCTCCAATAGCCAGCTGCCCAAAGCCACCGAATCAGAGTGCCGTGCGTCTCTACTGGAGTCTGCCAAGCCACCAACGTTTGTCTCCCTCAACTCTCTTGACGTCAGCTTCTCTCCATCTTTGTTGCCACCATCCGTGAGAAGCCACCCACCGAAACTCCACCATCGTTCCTCTCTCCTTCGCCCGCAAGTTCGGTCATAATTTGGCCGAGATTTGGCCCAGCTTTCGGTCCATCTAGCCTACATCAACGGCCCAGCAACAGCCCATGCGTTTCTTCTTTTCAGCCGCCTCAACCTAGCAGAATTCGGCCCATCTCCTCCAAGCCCAGCAAATTCAGTGGTTTAGCCCATCTTGGGCCCGCGAAGTAGACCTAGCGCACAGCCAAGCCCAAGCCCGAAGTCAAGCCCAACTTTTGTTGTGGGCTTGAAAGGCATTTGGGCCCAGTCCAAGTGTCCATCGACGCTACCGGAAATTTGGATTTCAGCTGTCATCTCGGTGAACCGGTTTTCACAATTAACCAGTGAGTTTATTCACTAAACTCTTCTTAGTAGGCTAATGACGTCTAAAGGGTGTTTAGATTTATTTAATTAGGAATTAGGTGGTTAGTTAAATTAATTTAGTGATTTAATTATGCAATTATGGATGTTAGGTGGTTAGATTAGATTAAGTGAGGCCTAGATAAATTGTGTTATTTATCTAGAAGAGTTCGAGAATTTTCCGGGTTCATATTGGTATTTAATTTAGTGATTTTGGCCTAGGTTTGCATTTTAGTATTTAAATTGATTTATTTAATTAATTTTATAAAATTAATTAATTAGTAAATATTTTCCAGAAATTAGACTGGGATAGCCGGTGATTGGAATTTCTTGCTAATGGCAATGATGTGGTTAATTTCTACAATTTAGTGTTAAAAATTATGCAAATTGATTGTTGATTGAATTTTTGAACATTTATTCCAAAAATTTATATAATTTGTTATTTATTTAGAAAACCCCAGGTGTCGGGTGTTAACACTGAAATTGGTTTTATATACTATATAAACTAGTGGGATTTTGAAAAGAATGCTATGAATTTTCCGAGATGTTTTTAAACAAAGAAAATAGGCCAGGAACACTATTTTAATCAAGGCATTTGTGTACAATGCACAGTGTCCTGGGTCGAGATTGAGTGGTCGTGTGTTGGTTAAAGTGAACCCGTCCTAACGTTTACGCCAGACGTTACTAAATCCCATTGTCGGGTTACCTATGCATTAGAGTAGCGGGTTGCAGTAGATTATGGACTTAAGCTCCTTCGGGATAGCCGTCTTTGTGACGTAGCCATGCTCTATGGGGAAGAGACGATGCCTGGCTATGCCAATAGGCTGCCGAACATGGATGTCGACAGTGCCTTGAGTGGCTTAATTAACAATTGGAACACATGATTGTCTGAGTTTGATGCGCCTGATTATGAGAAAAAACTGTGTGATATGGTATGGGACGTGTCATAATGGTTTGGTCTTATAATCGGGACTCCTGTGATTGATTGGGCTGAGACCCCTGTAGTTGATTGAGAAAAGTAAGGCATTTCAATTGTCGTATGCATTAATTGCATGCATTTGTGATATGAACTGTGCTGACAATTGGGAAGGAACTGAGGTGAGGTAAGTCCTCAATCCTAATTGTGTGGTTGTGTGGCTAGAGCGCTCTTAGGTGTATTATCCTCCTAATCGGGGTTTAGAGTATGAACTTGCTGAGACATTGTCTCACTGGTTATTGAATAACCATTTTCAGGTCCTTAGAAGGTGGTTGTGGAGGACCAAAGCCCTAAAGTCTGAGGAGGTGGATATGGAGGATCGGCGGATGTGTCCTATTAGTATGTCATAGGACAGCCTCTTTTGACAGTCGACCTTTTTGTAGGCTTTCGACTAAACTCATTTTGTACCTGAATCTCGTTGTTTATAAAAGTGTGCTTTTGTGAATTGATGTCCTACTTTTCTATCTTGAGATGCTTACTATCAAGGGATATTTTGTCATATGCCCCGATCCTCGAATGCCTGCCCATCCCTCACCTAGTCGATTAAAAGCGACATCCAAGGACGCATCGCCGACCCTGTTCATTTAATATGCGCATGCGGAAGTATAAAGAAAATCCCCAAACAATAAAACAATGGGATAGAAAAGTAAGGCCATATTTTCATATTGAAACTCATAACCAAACTTTTATACAAAACACAAACCATAGTACTTCACAACCTCCTATTTCACTCTATTCACACCAAAATAGGGTTCACAAAAGAGGATGGGATCTTAGTCCTCATCCGGGTCGTACTCAAGATCATCCTGATCCTCCTCGGTTCCTTCTTCGCTAAGTTCCTCCTCCTCAGGTTCTTCATCCTCCTCTTCAGCTTTGTCCTCGGCTTCAGATGCCGGCTCATCTTCAAGCATCTCCTCAGCTACTCCCCAATCTTCATCCTCCTCTAGTCCTTCCACCTCCTACTGCGCCATCTCACCGTTACCTTCATGTCCATTGTCCTCCTCGGTCGAATATACGGGAGTGCGAGCCTTGGTCTCCTATTGCGGGTCCCTCACATCCACTACCGATCCATCCACTCGATCGGATGTTCCCTTTCCGAACGCCGCTTCCATCACGTCAAAAGGCACGTCCTCTTCCGGAATAGGACCTTCTCTGCGTCCATCAAAATAATCATGGTACCATGACCGATATCTATGGGGCCTCTGGTCTTCCTCCCCCATGTTAACCCAGATGGTCGACTAAACTAAAACGTACTCTAATCCTTCCGGATGAGGGTGGATGTGGAAGTGGGTCTCGAATTCTGAAATCTGCTCTGGGACACCGTAGTGCATACGAGGACGTGGAGATGGAGGTGCTGCCATTCTAAGGGCCTGAAATGTTGTCCCACAACTGAGATGAGACTACGTCTCAGCAAGTTCTACCCCACTAAGACTCAATTAGGGAACCAATACACTACTTGGTTGCCTAAGCACAGCATGAGTCAGAGGACTTACCTTGGCCTCAGTTCCAACCTGCAAATCAAAGTTATATACAGATGCTCCATAACAATCAATTAAATCACGGCAATCGGATCAAATCATTGATCAATTGAACTAGTCGATTACATGTTAGACGGACCATCCTAGGTCATAATTCCACACCATATAACCTCCCATACTGCCCTTGGTCACAAGCCACATCAATGCTCTCGGGCTTCAAGTTCGCCAAGTGAAGTATCCACTAGACAATTACATGTGTTCTCTAAGGCGCCGTTTTCACCAGTGATGTCCTTAATCACCGAACCACACATGCCTATAACCATGTATTCAATAGACAGTTACTTGCGTTCTTTAAGGCATCGTTTTCGCCAGTGATATCCCAAATCACTGAACCACATATGCCTATGATGATATAGATACTAGACTGATACGTGCATTCTTTAAGGCGTCGTTTTCGCTAGTGACATGCTTAGTCACCGAATCACGTAGGTCCATACACCGTACCTGATCGGTCAAAGCCTAAAGTACTTTCGATTAACTCTCACAATTCTACTGACTTTACAACTCAACAAAGCATTATAAATGCTAAATAAACATACTTGGCCAACTACCAATCAATTATTTAATCCCACTCAATTTCAATCAATTTAGGGTAAATCCCTAAAATATCACAATTTATTTAATTCCATGCAACGTAGAGCTCAAATAAATAAATGGACTGCGCCACGACAATCAGCACGAGATGTCGGTCGTCGACCATCTCAGCCTTAATTTCTGAAAAATAAATAAATAATTAATTAATTTCGAAAATTAATTAATAAATATAAAAAAATCAATTTAGCTCAAAATAAAGCCCAATTAAATAAACGGAATTCACCATGATCATCAGCATAAAATTCCGGTCATCGACCATCCCGGTTGAATTTCCGGAAAATAATTAATTAATTAAATTAATTTCAAAAAATAATATTTAATTACTAAAAATTCCACTTAGGCCCGAATCGCCAAATTGAAGCCCGATAAGGGTCAAGAAAAATCCCGAGCTACCCTCAATAAATAGTAGACCACATCTACTTGCTAAATGCCCACTCAATTTGTCTAATTCGCATCACAATTGACTAATAAATACTAATTTATACTAATCTACCCACCTAAACTTAATTAATTAAAAATAAACAACCTTAAGGGTAATTAGTCAACTAAGAAAGGATTAGTGAGATCACTCACTTGAATCGTGTGCAAATTGTGCCAATCCAATGGGGACGGCGCGAGGGTCAACAAACTCCAAAGCACGGCTCGGGTTCGGGGCTTGGAAACGGCCCAAAACCAACCACAAACCGGTTGGATACCCACTTGGTGGGCTGCTGGTTTTGCTGCAAAACAGAGGGAAAGAGAGAGGGTTGGGGGCGGCAAGGGGTCGGGAAGGTAGGCGGCGGCCCGACGAGGCTGCACGACGGCTGGATGGAGGCGATCGGATTGAGCTGGACAGAGGCCGAACGGGGCTGGATGGCGCACGGCAGGGATGACAAGCGCAGGCGGGAGGCGGCGGAGTGCATGGCATTGCACGGGCGGTGGTGTGGCAGCTCCAGTGCGATGGTGTTCAGGCGGCTGGCTGCTGCTCTGATCTTCCTCTCTGGACTGCTGTCTTCGCTTCAGTTTTCTGGTTCACTGGTCTTGTTTGTTCGGACAAGAAAAATGAGAGAAAGAGAGTGTACCGAGAGAGAGAGAGAGAGAGAGAGAGAGAAGAGATAAAGATAAGAGAGAAAAATGGGGGGTTTGAAAAGTCAAAGGTAGAAAAAGCAAGGAGGGAGACAGCCCAGCATGGGGTATTTGGTGGGGGGGGGTTGCGCGAGAGGGAAAAGAAAAAGAGAGGGAGAGAGAGAGAGAGAAAAAGAAAGAAAGAAAGGGGGAGAGAGAAAGGGAAAGAAGTGTTTGGCCAAAAATGGAAAAGAAATGGGAAGATCACAAATAAAAGGATTTCCTCAAATAGAAAATCCTGATCCTAATTTCTCTTAAATAAGCTCATAGATTCTCAAAAGGATTTTCCAACTTAGAGTTCTTGATCCCCACTTCAATTGAACGAAAATGGCCATACGACAACTTTTTCCCAAAAAGTGTCGGGTGTCAGAAAAATCTTCTAAAACTGAGTCTACACTCCTAAAATTTATTGTGACATAACAGAAATTCCAATTTTTGAAATCGGACTTGAATTGGCGATTAATTTCAATTCGATGTGTTTTTAACGTGACTTAGACTACTGGGTAACTTTAAGATATTTTTAAGTGCAATTGACCCGTGGTCGATTTTCTTCAAGCCACTATGAACCCACTCAACACATTGGCCACTCTAGGTTGTCGTGAAAATCCTGAGGATCCAAATACGAACACAAGGTACCAAAATAATAAGAAAATCAGTCTAGTGTGGGTCGACATGAATTTTCTAATTTAGTGGTGTCACCCACGATTAGTCACACATCACTTTCGATCTAGTCTATTTTTTATTTCAAATCGATTTTTAACTGTGCCGTAATGGCCTCTAAAGATGGACACGGTCGACAAGCCGATTCCTGGTCGAATTCTCAAGTCTATTGCCTTAAAATTCCGAATAATTTTTCTAGATAGTCTAGTTATCTCAAGAATGATCAGTTCTGAGAAAAGCCCTATAGACACGTCAATGAAACGCCCTATTCATTCAGAAGAAAAACAGAATTGAAAATTTGGGATCTCACATATTTATTCGCTTCCACATGTGTAATAAAATGAAAGGGTCAGCGACTCGTCTTGGGAAATCGCAAAATTTTCTCGACCAAAGAGGGATGGGCACACGCTTGGGGTTCGGGGCGTGACAGCCATGGCTAGCGACCAGCCGACAAGGGTCGGCGGCCTCGCCTAGCCACGATGACGCTCACCAGCCGGCACGAGGTCAGCCTCGCCTTGGCTGGGCTTGCTCGAGCTCAAACAGATCCGGCGAGGCTAGCCTCACCTCGCTGGGGGCTGGTGACGCTCTGGCGAGGTCATCGGCCCTCTACAGCCGGTCGCTGACCATGGCCGAGGTCGGCGACTGGCCAAAGAAAAAAGAAGAAGAAAAGAAAGAGAAGGAAAAAATAGGAGAGAGAAAATTTGCTTCTCGGAAGTGTTCCTGGGAACAAGAAATCAACTTTTTCTTGTTTCTTGTTGCTATTCCAAGTTTGTTCCCGGGAACAAAAACCCAAACAAACGCATTTTTGTTCTGTTTTTGTTCCCCAGAACAAAAGAACATAAATTGTGTTCCGGGGAACAAAAAAAGAACACAAACAAACAGGCCCTAGAAGTGCCAAAAGTTGTGTACGACGCTCACTCTGGTGCCAACAGTTACCGTCGGATCACTTAAATGCCAAATCAAAAAAAAAAATACAATCACTTTGGTGCCACCGATGAGAGAATTTGGTCAAATTAATTACATGGCTTTTATATTTAAAGAAAAAAAGTTGCGATGGCTTTTAAAGGACTCATTTTCCATCCTCCTTTAGAAACAACGTCGTTTTGCCGTCATATGTGGACAGCCTCCACAAAAATGATGCCATATAGCTCATATGGGGATTGAAATTAGGGTTCTTTGTCCGATCCTATTTGAAAAAGAAAACTTGTTAAAAATAATTTCACAATGAATATCAAGGTGTTTAAAGCAACTTTCATGAAGATGGAATGACCTAGGTTCATACATAAACTAATCTAGGAAGTTTATCTAAACAATCACAATCAAGTTTATATCTAGAAATTTCATAACAAGCATGTAAAAAACAGCAAAATTGAACAATTCCTAATGACAATTTGGCAATGACAAAATTCTCTAACATGCATGACATGATAATAAACAACTTTTGTGAAGAAAGTTTTCTTAAAAGAATTATACATGATTTTACAAAAATAAAAAAAACAAGCAATAGAATGTCAGAAAATTTTCAAAACAGTAGGACATTCAGTCAATATCGCAAGGATTTGTCATATCAAGTAGGTCTAAAAACCACCCTATTTTTACATAACATAGCCAACATAATGATAAACAAGTTTTATTAAGGGATCAAGTGCAGAATCATTATAGAGAAAATAAACCAAAAATGTTAAAGGTCTGTCCAAACAGGAGTTAGAACAGGGATCCGAATTTGTTCCCATGTCTAAATTCTAATCTAATATAAAATAATAAAAAATGCAAAGTGGTCCAAACAATGAGCGACCTATGTGAAACTAGCAACATTGGAAACCTCTAAGTGTATCCTACGACTTCCTAAAAATACTTGAGTCCAAACTAAGTCAATTTGATACCGTAAAATCGAGATCTCTAAATGTGCACGTGTTAATAACTAAAAAAAAAGGACACAAGCACACATTAGAAAACCTCAAAGTCATTCAAATCATGCATAAACAACATGAAGGAATCACATGGGACTTAGGATTGGATGCAACAGAAAATTTTGATAATTGTCTAATCCTAAATTAGCATACAAAAATTTCATACAATTCAATGACATTATGAAACAATTCAAGATTCCTATTGATATGCTTAGGACTCATAAATGCGATGAACACTTTTATGACACAAATTTAATGTACGAAATGATGCTAAAATGATATAGCCTAAACGTGTATGCGAACCTTACAACATGCAATTCAATTGTCATGAAGGCAAAACAACAAGGTTTAGACTCTAGATGACTCAAACAAACATGACAATGTGTATATACAATAAGGTTTCGTTTTAACATTAACTCCACAAAACAGGCTTGATTTGAGCTATCTCGAGACATACAAAAATCCTATCAAAAATCCCACATACAGAACACATAATGAGGAATATTTTTTTTTTAGAGTTTGAAACCTAATTATAATCACATTAAGCATAGTAAAAATGGCAAAACATAGGTGCATATCCAAGTTATATATTGTTGCGGCACCTTTTCACATTAACTCATGTAATTGACACACTAGATAACATAAAAAATTTGCAAATTATGCATCAATTGTACACATACGGCATGTATTTCATCTTTTATGAAGGATTTGAGACCAAAGAAACTCATTTATGGACTCAATTTCATTAAAACACAATTTGGAATAGTTCGATTTTGACCTAGTTAAGCACATCCAAAAATTCTGAAGAAATTACAAGATGTTCTCCACACAATTCTCAGCAACATTCATGAGGAAAGTTCCTTCAGAAATAAACATAGAAATCAGTACAAAAATGACAAAATCAAAAATCAACATAGTGCAGATTGACCTAATCTCAGATCTGAGTTGTTTTTACTTGGCTAATGATGTCTAAAAATTCTTTAGAAAAAAAAAAAGCAAAAAATTCTTAAGATAATAACAAACAACTTTCATGAAGGAAAGTTCCTCCAGAAATCAACATAGAAAAATGCACAAAAATAGAAAAGACAGAAGGTGGAATAAGAACAAAATTGAAAACTAACTTAAACTTTTACAAAATCGCTCATTTTTGGAGGTTTTTTTTTTAAGGTCAAACGATACTCGATCAGCACATGCGACCTATCAATTCAAAGCTAGTGATGTCTATTTTAAAAGTCTAAGAGGACTCGAGTTGAAATAAGGTCATTTTCGGACCTCATTTTGACCAAACCATCAAATCAATCCTATAGCTACGAAATTGCAGATTCAAGCTAAATCAACTACAATAATTCAAGTTCATTCAAGAACACTCATTCACATTGAAGCTTCAACAACTCATCAAAAATCATATAAGCATAACATATATCCCTAAGATTAAACCCTAGCCCCGGCAGGTTCGGCTAGACCGGTTTTCGAGTCATTGGCGAGAAGATCTTGATCGCCAACAATGAATCAGTGATTGGTTCAGTACATCATAATCAAGACCAGGTCGGACATCATCTAGAGGCTTGATTGGGAGTGAGCGATGCCTCCGAGAACCTTTGGTGATGACTGGTTCAACTTAGGGACAATTCTGGTCCTGTTCAGACCAGCTTTCGACCACCGATAAGAAAACAAATCATTGGAGGTACTCCGACAATTGATCTACCAATCCCTAACCATAGCTAGGTCAAGGACTCTTCAAGGATTCGATCGGTAATGATCAAATCCACTTAGGATCGTCACTGATCACCGGTTCAATCGATCTAGCCAACTGAAGCTGAAACCATCAACTTTTGGACCGATCGGAGAAGCAAAACCGAGCATGAATCCTGAATGGCCACAAAGCTCAAACAAATAATAGCAAGGATGGAGGGAGGTTTGAGATGCTGATCGGCAACCAGGCACAGCAGAGGGGGACCGATCCGCGAGCAAAAAAGAGAGGGAGAGGAATGAGAGTTTTTTTTTTTTTTTTTTGGAGCCAAAACAGAGAGGAGAGAAAGAGTGGATCTAAGAAGAGAGAAAGTATTTCGTGCAAATGAGCCTTCCTTGAAAAATGGAGGAAAAATGGGTATATATACCCATTCCAAATCGAGCAATTTTGGCCGTCGATTCGATCCGACGGTCAAAATTTTGATCCAAAGGTTAAAATTTGATTCTAAAGGCTGCTACTGACACTTGATTTTTAGTCAACATGTAGTTAAAAAGTAAAAAAAATCGAATTTCGGTTTCTAATTGCGATGGAGCCCATCTCTCAACCAAAAAGTGTCTTTTTTCATTTCTTTATTTTGCATTGTTGTTTTTAAGTAATTTTTAGCTCATTTTTCAAGAAAAATCCAACAAAGTCAAACGATTGACTTTCAAGTTCACTTATTGGTCAACCATTTGACCAAAAGTCAACTCCGGGTCAAAAATTGACTTTTTTTCTCTAAAAAATTCCATTTAGCTTTAATTTAACTTTTATCAAATCAATTTCTTGAAAATTCAAAGATTTGACCAAAAAATTGACCTTTTAGGATGGTTGAACCTGTAACAAAAAAATAAAAATAAATAAAAATGCACAAATATATTTATTTTAATGCCAATTTGACTTTTGTGTAAAAAATTTCACAAAATTCAATTATGAACCTTGATTTTTATTTTATTTTTTGAAACCACCGCCTTGGTGGCCACGATGGTTTGGGCTCTCTCCTTCTCACGAAAGAGAGGAGTTCGAATCCCCTCACGGTCGCTTAGGGTCTTAAGTGTGACATCGGGGGCGGTGGGTCATTCGCTAGCGTCACCCCAGGGTTTGCTCGCCGGCTGTCGGCTGTACGGGGTTCATTGAGTCACCAAAAAAAAAAAAAAAACCTTGATTTTTGAATTATTTCAATTTTTGGTTCTACATCGACCAAAAATAAAATTATTTTTATTCTAATCATAATTAGGAGTAGTTCTTTCTTTAACATTTGGTTTAGGGATTATCTGAAATCTACTTAAGTATTTAATTTCGTGATTTATCGAGTCAAAACACGAATTGCCATTTTGAGACTTAGTTAGGGGACAAAAATTGATCATTCATAACTTGCAAATGGACGATTGTTTCTCACTCATTTCCTTAAGATAAGTCCAAATTTGAAATCGATTTTGTGAAATTTACACCAAAACTAATTAATTTGAAGAATTTTATCCTCCCGGGCAATAGAAAATCAAGCAATTAACCTTCAATCAACAAAATTCGAATTGATCCATTCTTGACTTTGGTTTAATTTCATGAATCTAGATCCAATTTTAATATTAGGTTTAGATCTATTTTTTACCCAAGCTCGAGCACTTCAATTCAAGGTCAATTTAAATATGATAAGTGGTCTTACATATGAGTAACTCATTCGATAGGGCAATTGTGACACTAATTGAGTTCAATTTTAGTTAATTATAATTTTGCCCATTGAATTGAAATTTTTACCATTTTAGCCCTTTAGGCCCAATTCAAAGCACCTATCATCGTTTCGACTCGTTGTTTTTCATGATAATCATTCAATTAGGTCAATAAAAGAACCCTAGATCCCATTCATAAGGTTTGATTAGCTTAATTTCATCTTAATTAGCCAATTTTCTTCTTAAAAATGATAAAATTCCTTTTCAATTTGGTCATTTATGGACCAAATTGCATAAATATTAGACTCACAGAGGTCTCAAGTGGACAAAATAACTGAAATCGAACCAAACTGGTCAAGAACCAATCAAAATCCGGCCAAACGGATTGAATCAGTCTGACCGGCTATCGGTGGGACTAGTCGGTTCAAGCTCTTGTCGAACGGTTCTTGGCCTCCGGTGACTGGTTCTGAAACCCTCTCAATGTCAATTTCACTTCTCAACCTTTGATTTCCAAAAATTTTACAAATTGATTCTCAAATTTCGTCAAATTGCAAATTAACCCCTAATTGAATATTTTGACGCAATTCCCGATTTTGGCTTGGTTTTTTTACAAATGAAACCCACTAGATCAATTACCCAACACCTCAAAATCATGATGGAGCGTTCAAAATCAATTTTTGACCGTTGGATTGAAATTTTGACCGTCAAATCGAACTAACGGCCGAAATCGCTTAATGTGAGGAGTATATAAATGAAATGTTCCTCTGTGACATCCCGAATTTTCGGTTATGTTTTTCTTCTAATTGAATCGGGCATTTCATTGACGTGTTTATAGGGCTATTCTCAGAACTGATCATTCTTGAGATAACTAGACTATTTGAGGAAATTATTAGGAATTTTAAGGCAATAGACTTGACAATTCGACCAGGAATCGGTTTCTCGACCGTGTCCATCTTCAGAGGCCATCTCGGCACAGTTAAAAATCGATTTGAAATCAGAGATAGACTGGATCGACATTGATGTGTGGCTAATCGTGGGTGACACCACTAAATTAGAAAATTCATGTCGATCGGCACTAAATTGATTTTCTTATTATTTTGGTACCCTGTGTTCGTATTTGGATCCTCGGGATTTTCACGACAACCGAGAGTCGCCAATGAGTCGAGTGGGTTCACAGTGGCTCGAAGAAAATCGACAACGAGTCAATTGCACTTAAAAATATCCGAAAGTTACCCGATAGGCTAGGTTACGCCAATTCGAGTCCGATTTCAGAAATTGAAGTTTCAGCCATGTCACAATAAATTCTAGGAGTGTCGACTCAGTCTCAGAAGATTTTTCGGAGATTCCGAGATTTTTACGGAAAAATCGGTTCGGACGTCGCGGAAAATCAGCGGAAATTCGGATAGGTCAATTTAAAGGAAATTTGAACTTCCAGGCCGAGCCTTTTAGTGTCAGAGACTAGCGGAGGATTGTTCGGGAATTTTCTTCACCGAAATTGGATCTCAATTTGGGAAATTGAGTGATGAAATTAAAGATAAAAATGTGAAATTCGGATTTGAAAGTGGCAGCAATTTTAGGCTTCAAATTTGATTGGTTTATAAAGATTATTACAAGAAAGTATTATAGACCAACCAAGATAAGGATAAAGAAAAAGGAGGGGGACAAGCATTTAAGGCAAAGGATTAGATTTCAGAAATTTGGGCCCCCCTCCCATCGTTATCTCTCCCCCTCACCGCCTCAATCTCTTGCTCACTCTCGTAGAAGCAGCGTGCGGCACTCCAATCTCCAGCTTCACTTTTATTTCTCTTCGTTTGGAAGGGCAGCTCCATCGAACGCATCAAATCCAGCGAAGCAACTCCGTAAATCCCTCTGTTGCAGCTCCTAGTCCCAACACCTCCACCGGTCGGCCACAGAACCCACGAGGTCAGCTCCTCCATTTTGTTGACCGCGCGCCAGGCTTCCATCCGCAGCAACGTCCGCGACTTCACTCCTTTTTGCCTCCACGCGTCCAGGTCAGCGATGCAGCTCCACTCACTCGGTTGTTGACCACCGAGTGAACTCCTGCAGCCCCACTTCATTTTGTCGCTGCCATCGAAGACAGCACGCCAGTCAATCTCTTGGCTTCCGCGGCGTTTTGTTGACCGAGCAGCGCCGTTCGAAGCCACAGCAATCCGCGCATCCTTCAGCTCACGCCAACGCCGGCCAGCTCGCTCATCTCCACGCTCGAACAACGCCAGCAGATTTCAACGGCCCACCTGCAGCGAATCCAGTCCAGTTCCAGCAACGTGTCTTCGACCTAGTGAAGCCCACAATTTCAGCAGTCTTGGCCCATCAGCCCAAGGATACTCAGCCCATCTTCAATTAGAATTGAAGCCTAACATTTTGGCTAATTTCTGGCCCAGCAAGCAGCCCAAATTTTAGCAGGCCCGTTCAGTCAAGTGAAGCCCAATCCGAAGCAAGAACAAATCTTGCTTGGGCTGAGATTTGTTGGGCCCAAGTCTAAGGCCCGGCCCAAGCCCGCCGGTGTTGCCGAAAATCCGATTTCGGCTGCCGTCGCGTCGCCGTTACGGTGATTCGGTCTCCGCTTTTGCCAAGTGAGTTTTACTCACTAATGCTTTCTTAGTTAGTTAATTATACTTAGGGTTAGTTAGATTTAAATTAAATGCAATTAGGTAGTTAGATTAAGTTAGATAAATTAAATTAGAGACTTCTTGATGCATGTTAGGTGGTTAGAAATAACCATTAGCTAGTAGACGTGCCATGTTATTTATTGAGCGAGTCTCGGTAATTTTCCGGGCTCGTCTCGGCTTCCAATCATGCAATACTGGCCTAAATTGGATTTTAGTATTTATTTATTTAATTTTCGAAATTAATTATTTAATTATTTATTTTTCCGGAAATTCAACCGGGATGGTCGGTGATCGAAATTTCGTGCTGATTGTTGTGGTGCAGTCCGTTTATTTAATTGAGCTTTAATTTATATAGAATGGATTTAAATGGTGAAATTTGAGGATTTGTCCTTTATTGTTTATTATTAAATGTGTGATTGGTAGATGATCGAATATGGGTATATAGCGCCAGTATGTTGATGGGCTATATAGTAGAGAGAATGGTGAGAGATTACTGAGAATGTTATTGGCTGAGACCAATCAGGTACGATGTTATTGGACATACGTGGTTCGGTGATTGGAAGTATCACTGGCGAAAACGACGCCTTAAAGAACGCACGTGAATGACTTATAGACAAACGTGGTTCGATGATTAAGGAAATATCACTGGTGAAAACAACGCCTTAAAGAACTCACGATGTTGTCTATTGCCGATGTCACTTTGGCGAAAACGGTGCCCTAGAAAGGACACATGGTTCAGTGATCGAGGATTTCACTGGTGAAAACGGTGCCTTAAAGAACGCACGGTGTCGGTGATCGGTATGTCATTGGCGAAAACGACGCCTGAGAAACACATGTGATTTGGTGAAGGAGTATACCATTAGAGAATTATGGTGTGAGTGGAAATGACCTAGAAATGGTCCGACTGACATGTAATCGACTATGTCGATTTAATCGATGCTTTTATCGATGATGTGATTGTTGAGTACCTATTAAATTGTACTGATTTGCAGGTGGAATCTGAGGCCAAGGTAAGTGCTCTGACCTGTGCGTGTTTAGGCAGCCCGTAGTGTATTGGCTTACTAATCGAGTCTTAGGGGGTAGAACTCGCTGAGACGTGGTCTTATTGGTTATTGAATAACCATTTCAGGACCCTGAGGAGGAGCTGAGGAAGAGGAACTTGAGGAGGAGAAAGATTGTTGAAGAAGAAGATGATCCAGAGAGGGATCTTGATTACAACCCGGGTGTGGATTGAGATCCCATTCCTTTTGTGAACCCTGTCTTAGTATAGATAGGGGTGAGACTTGTTTGCTGTAAATAGTATTGTAATTATACTATGAGTTGTACTGTTAATGAAAGTGTGGTTGTGAATTTCAATATGAAAGTTATGGCCTGCTTTTCTATCCCATTGTTTTATTGTCTGGGGATTCTTAACTGCTTCCGCATGCGCAAAATAAATTGAAAGGGTCGGCGATACATAGTTCTGGGATATCGCACTTTAAAATCGACCAAGGTAAGGGATGGACGCGTGCCCGAGGATCGGGGCGTGACATCCTCCAATTTCAAGGGGGGCTCATTTCGCACAATAACTATTCTCTCTTCATATCTCTCTCTCCTCTCTCTCTATTTTTCCCGCCTAAACCAATCCCTCTCTCTCTCCCATTCCTCGCGAACCAAATCGACTCATCGTTGATTTAGGCTCGCTAGCCTCACGTCGGCAATTTGCTAGCTACTGCTCAACCCCGAGGCCATCTCCTCCTCCTTCCTAGTCTATTTGTGGTTAAAGATTAACTAGGTTTTGATCAGGAGTTGTCCAATCGAGCTAGCTCCCCTCTCAACATCCATAGTCGATCCAACTTGGACCGGTGGTTCCGGCGATCCTAGCCGGAGGTTAACGGCAGTTCTGAGGTCTTAAGCGATTTAGATTTGATCCTCAGCAGTCTGTGGAGATTCGAAAGTCTTCCGACGTTTTGATCCGATTGATCGTGATAGAAACCAACAAAAATGGCGACGAATGTAACAATTCGAAACTCTAATCTAATGAAGCAAGATCGAGTTAATCGATTGGGACTAGGATTCAAGATTAGAAACTTTTACATGCTTAAGATCAATTATTATAAATGCTAATATGATTTGTTCATGATTGTGTTCTTGAGTCTATTTTGGATTTTCGTATGTTTGTACCTAGGTTACTGTTTTGCCCAAAACAAGGTCCGAAACAACCTTGTTTCAACTCAAGTCCTCTTAAGATTAGATAATAAATATCCCGAGCTTCGAAACGGTAGGTCACATGCCCCAATTGAGTGTCATTTGACTCTCAAAAAACACCTCCAAAGATGAGTGATTCTATAGTATTTTAGGTTTTTTTTTCAATTTTGTTTTTGTTCTGCCTACTGTCTTTGCTATCTTTGTGCCGACTTTTTTGGTAATTTTTTGACAATTTTTTCAGGAGTTTTGTTTCAAATCATCTTTTGAATCTTTTGTAATTTTTTCATGATTTTTTTATGTGTTTAACTAGGTCAAATCTACTTAGATCCAAGCCTAGGTCAATCAGTTCCGTATTGATATATGATTTTGTCATTTTTGTACTGATTTTTTTGTTGAATTCTGGAATAACTTTTGTGCATGAAAGTTACTCGTATTAGTGTTGTGCATGTCCTGTATTTTTTTTTTCGAAATTTTAGACATGTTTAGCTAGGTCAAAAGCACTTGATCTGAACATAGGACAGTCTGTCCTATATTGGTTTGAAATTTGTTTTGATGAAATTAAGTCCTCAAATGCACCTATTTTATCACAACCCCAACTCCATCTCCAGGGTCACCAACGACAAGGGTTATTTTTGCGACATCCCAGGCTCGTCGCCGTCTCGATTCATTTTATCTTGTTATCATGCACATGCAGAAATGTGAATAAACAACTCCCCGGACAAACAACAACTGGAAGACTGGGACATACATCACACAAAAAACACTAATTAATATTATCATAAGACTTTCAGAAGCCCTTTCTCGATGGGCCCTATTTTCTTTTTACATCACAGTACAAGTTTTTATATAGGCCAAGGGAAATCCTATCTCCTTAGCATGACTACAGCTCCCAAAACTGACGTGAGACTTCCATGCCTACAAGATTGAAAGATGAGGGGTAAGTTTTGGGGAAACTCAGTAAGTAAAATTCCTAGTTCTCTACTAGGAAAGCATCTCATCATTAAAGCCTAACAAGTACAACACTCGCAAACAGTGTCAATGATAGATCAATTAAGCTATTTTACCAAACAAGCTTATCAACATCACATAGTAACATATTCAATAAGTTCATTAACTGCATAAACGGTTCTTCCCATACTTTCAAGGGCTTCCAACCTCAAGCCAAGCATCCCATACTTTCAGGCGCTTCCTAGCTCAATCAAGGCATCTGGCCATCAAGCCAGGCATCCCATACTTTCAAGGGCTTCCCATACTTTCAGGGGCTTCTTGACTCAACCAGGGCAACTGGCCATCAAGCTAGGCATCCCATACTTTCAAGGGCTTCATGGCTCAACCATGGCATCCCATTCAATGAATGAGGCATCGCCACCAATGCTATGTGAGGACAGACGTTTTTTTCTCTTTAAGTGAACACACATAAGTGCATCACACAAGTCGATTATTATCTTTTCTCTTAGTTGACACATGTATGGCCCGAAGGCGTGCTCATTCAGTCATGTGTATCTCATGAATTCTTATACTTCACTAATACATATGTCGAGAACGATCTTTGATTCGTAATCAATCACTTAGCGCTGATCCCCGCACCAGACAAGGCTCGAAAACAGTACGCCTCAATATTGATCAAAGACCTCGAGGCTTGGGTACACCTCGCTTTAGTGACAATCCCGAGCTTGACAGACCTCTGCTCCATCCCGATGTGAATACACATGTATCAAGAATGACCATTAGCTCGCGGTTTCATTCAACACCAAGCACAAAATCCCCGTGTCCACTTGAACTATGGAAATTGGCATGCTTGGTGCCTTACCAAGATCTCGTGGATTTGGGCGATCCCCATACCAATCAAGGCATAAATTCAACACACCTCAATGTTGACTTAGGACCTTGCAACCTTAGGCGATTCCTGCACCAAGCGAGACTTGGACCCGGCGTCCTATTTATGTTGAAACCAATGCTTTATGGCTTGGGCGACTTTGTCTTGCGATGAACTCAACCCGAGCGAACCTCAGCTCCATTTTGAACGTGAATAACTCAAGCACACATTCAAGCACAAACATGAGCAAGACCACACAAATGATCTAACATCCTACTCACGGCTTTATGGGTGAGCATCTAACTAGACTCGACAATGGAGACTACCGCTCTAGAGGAGACATAGGGATCTTACTTACCTTGGCAAACCTTGAAGACCAACTTAGATTAGCTTGAGGGCTTGAGGATGCAAGGCTGAGAGAAAGGAGAATAAGGGGGGCATCCAAGGAGAAGGAGGAAGGAGGAAATGAGAGACAAGGTGAAGAAATGAAGAAGGCTCCTCCTATTTATAGCCCCTTGGTGCCATCATTACTAAGCCAAGTGATTCAATTTTAAGTTTCCAAGTGTCCTGCTAGAATACTTAGGTTGCAAACCTAAGTTGCAAGGTGGCAAACCTAAGTTGCTAGGTGTCAAGCCTATTTTAAAAGGTGGCACATCTAATGGCCTAATGTAATAATTGGACGCTTACTTGTTTCATTCCTATTGGACCATTTATACAATGCCATCATGACTTGGCCTACTTGTTCCCTAAGGAAAATCTTATGGTAATGAGAATCATACATTTCATGGTCACCTAAGCTTATGAGTCACCAACTTCTTCTCCAAGGCAAATCTCAAGCCATCATTACCAAATCTTCAGATGGACACCTAGGTGGGATGACTCATCCTTGCATTTAATGAGGCGTTCTAGAATCTCATATATGTCTTCCCTTAATTGGTTCATTTGTCTAAGAGTCCCTTACTTAATTCCCAAGGTGAATTTTTTGTAATCATTACCAAATTTAGGAAAATCTATCCAAAGTGGTGAGTCATCCTTCTCATTAAATGAGGGAGTTCTAGAATTTTCTTATGTTTTGTCCTTTTCTTCATCAAGAAGGTGGTCTAAAGAATTCTATCATCCAAGTTTGTTTCGGGACCGGAGAAGAGATCATTAGGTACACCTCGAAAAGCCAAATCACGTAGACCTGAGCTTCAGCCATTACCTTCCATATTCGCCCAACCGTTCCTTTGGATAGTCGTAGGGTTAGTTGTCCTTTGATTGGTTCGAGATCAATCCTAAGGCTACTCATGGCCTAGCATAAAGCCAAGAAACTCATGGATGTTAGAATTAGTGACAGAATAGTCGGGTCTATTCTTGGACTCATTCCAGTTGGAACCTGATCCACCGGTAGAGTTCATGGTTGGTGCATTACCAATCCATGATCGGACATCACCAATTCAAGATTCTGTTCTGATCACTAAGCATTAAATAGGGAATGATGCATTTTTGGTCGGAAAAAAAGTCTCATTTTTTTCAAATTGGATTGTCCGTGTATCGATGCATAACTGAGCGGAATCACTCGCGACCAGAAACTGCGACCAATCGGATCGATCCATGACCATCGACTGATCCAAAACCATCCCGTGATCAAAAAGTCATCTTATGAGCTAGTAATCCTATCCCATCAGTATGGCCAATAAAAAATTCACTGTCAGCACCTTGACCAATTCGTGACCCGTCGGTCGATTTGATCTTGACCGATCCGTGATTCCTTGCCGATCGAACCGATTGATCTATGGCCAATGGCCCATGATTGATCCTTTTAGGACCTTATGACCAATCCTTATGGGGTCGGAATCGAGGATGTTATATATTTGGTCTCAAATCCTTCATGAGAGTTGAAATACATGATACATATGTTTAGTTTATGCATGTTTTGCAAGATCTTTATGTTGGCAAAGTGAGTCAATTGCATGCATTAGAGTAAAAGGCACTGCAACAACATGAGCTGGGCATATAGTTTGTCATTTTTTTTTCATTTTTGCCACGACTCATATGATCTTTATTGAGTTTTGAACTCTTAACGAGAAATCTTCATCATCGCATGCTCTATATGTGAGATTTTTAGTAGGATTTATACATGTTTTGAGGATGGCTGAAATCATGCTCGTTCTGTAAATTTAATACTAAAATGAAACCTTGTCATATGTGCACATTTCCACACTTGTTTGAGTCATCTAGAAACCAAATCTTACGATCACGCCTTCTTGATGATTGAACCGCATGTTGCAAGGTTTGTATACATGTTTAGGTCATGTCCTTTCAATATCATCTTGCACATTAAATTTGTCTCACAAAAGTGTTCTTCACACTTAGGATTCCCAAGCATACCATTAGGAATCATGAATTATTTCATAATGTTATTTAAATTGTATGACATTTTGCATGCCGACTTAGGATTAGATGACTATCTAAACTTTCTTTCGCATCCAATCCTAAGTCCTATGTTATTTCTTCATGCTGTGTATGCATTCTTTGAATGATTTTGAGGTTTTTAAATAAATGCTTATATTTTGTTTCCTTAGTTACTGATGCGCATATTTTTAGAGATCTCGATCTTAAGATACCAAATTGACCTAGTCTGAACTCGAGCTCTTCTAAGAGGATGTAAGGCACAATTTGAGGTTTCCAATACTGCTAATTTCACATAGATCGCTCATCGTTTAGACCACTTTTCCATTTTCTTAAAACTAGATTGGAATCTGGACAATGGATCAAATTCAAACCCCTATTCTAACCCCTGTTTGGACAAATCTTTGATATTTTTGTTCCATTTTTTTCTATTTGGAATCTACACTCGGCCTCTAAATGAAACTTACTTGTCATAATGTTGGCTATGTTGTATGTAAATTTGATTATTTTTAGACATGTTTCAATAAGATAAATCCTCGTGCCATTAGCTGAATGTCCTATTGTTTTGACAAATTTCTGATGTGTTATTGCTTATTGTTTGATTTTTGTAAAATCATGTGTAGATTGTTTAAGAAAACTTTCTTCATGAAAGTTGTTCATCATCATGTCATGTATGTTAGGGAATTTTTTCATTTCCAAATTAGCACTAGGTATTGCCCAACTTTGTTGTCCTTACACGTTTATTCTGAAATTTCCTAATATAAACATGATCGTGATTAATTAGTTGTACCTTTTAGGTTAGTTTGTGCATGAAATTAATCCATGTCATCTTCATGGAAATTGTTCTAAATGATTTGATCTTGGTTGTTAAACAATTGGTCTTTTCAAAATTGCATCTTTCAAAAAAATACTTTGGTATGTGTGATGTTTCCCAAAAACAATTTCTAAGAAATTATTTTATAAAACTCGATTTGGCTTAAGGAAAAAATCGTGGTTTGGACCATATTCAAAATGCCTGCGACACTTATGAGTGCATTTATGTGAGCCTCGGGCTAGCCTTGGCAATTGAACGTGTTCCATATGTTTTTGAAATATCACATGTACCCCCTCATACATATAATCTCGTCATGCATAAGAAATTGCTTGTGTTTGTGATTGGCGTATGCCATTGGTAATAAGTGACCTACCGATGGTTCACTCTCTTGCTTGATTGGTTGAGAAATAAGATACAAAAGATCTGTATGCATGTTTACATTTTTGCAATGCATGTGACTTTTAGATGAATGGTAGGGTTGATGCATGATATCGAGGGAAAAACCTGAGAACACATAAATCGCTTGATTAAGAGACTTATAAGTGTTATTGGCCATGCGAGAGCACAATTGGTCAACAATTGTTATAAGTCACAAAAATGGATTGGGTAGGTGTCTTAGTGGGACCCTCGCATGAAAATTTGACTTTCGTATTAAACTTTCTTTAAATGATTGATCTTGATATGATGTCATGTTTTTTTATTGTTTTGATATGTATGTTTATTTCTTTCCATTGTATGCACCTAATTATAGGTTTCTAGATTAGGTTTAGATTATGACCTCGAAGATGGAAAATGCATGAAAGGATGAAGTGATGACATCTTTATGAGCGAAGCGTACTGTCAAGAGGGCTACCATGGTAAAGGTACCCTTAAATCCAATATCCACACCCGATCTCTTCTCTCAAAGTGTGTCACCCGTGTGGATATGGACCACAACACTCCTCTATCACGTGGGGTATGAGCTTGGGAGAGCTCGCAATCTCATGAATGGAACTCACAAAAGGCTTGATTTGAAAGATGAGATAATGACGTCTTTTAGAACGTGAGCCGTGAGGGAACTCTTGTGATCAAGTACCCCTAAATCCAACCTTTCTCCCCTTTCTCTCCTCTTGTTGGTGAGGGATCGAGGGGCGGCGAGATCGGGTCGCGACAGGCTTGGCGACTCCGCTGGGGATTGGTTACTAGATTAAGATGACTTGAAGCCGTTTAAAATGGTTGTTGTGCTTTAACTAACGTGTCTTGTGTAGGATCGCCTACATGTCAAAGTCGCATGGAAAATCAGGTTAATCGGTAACCTCGTGTTAAATGGTCTTGTAGGTGGGAGTTATAAGGGGAGACATGCTTGTAAACCCTTTGTTTTGCAGGTGGTGTAAGGATGTATGAATGTATGAGGATTTATATTGAAGTGCTGAATGTTTAAATTAAAATGTATGTTTACAAGCTTTAGCATGACACTACACACACAACCGTGGTCTAAAACTTCGATCACCCAATTTAAAACCTTAGGAGGGTTTATGGGTGGAAGCTGCAAGTGAATACTCGTGGTAATCCATTACTGTGATCATACTCATTGCTGTAGCCCTAGCTCTATAGACCATTGCCTTCAATAGCTTCAAAATATTCTTAGACTCCTTCATCAAAGAACTTGGCCATGTAGGATTGTTTCTCAATCTATCACAATACTTGCTTGCTAGCCATTCAGTACTAACTTGAGGAACATGTAGAGTTCTATTACATATATGTACGAAGGTTTTGACTTGTAAAGTATGCTCTCTCTTCACTTTGGAAGCATAAATGAGCCAATCACAACCCTCTGAACACATTGCCCTCAACCTATTTTGTGCATTCTTAACAAACCTCACTTGTCTCCCATTTTTAAATAGCATGGTTTCTAACGACTTCTCTAAACTCTTCAGCATTACCAAAACCCATTCCCAACTTGAAAATGGGATTCCCCATATCAACCCTAAAATTGAACTTAGGATGTGCATACTCATTTTGGCTATTCATATTCAAGAAATCTATATTATCAGTCGGCACATCTACATACATGCTGCTATCTCCAACATCCATATCCCTCCCCATCGATCTATTACCCTCGGCACATCTTACATGTCTTTTGGATAATTCATCAAGATCGATAATGGCAAATCCATCATCTTGAGCACCCTTAGTAACTTCAACATACCTATTATCATAAAGATTCACTGCTTCACATCCCTCACTTGATGCAAAATGAAAAAAAAATATAACGTCAATATGTTATTATGCACTAGAAAACACATAACAAAAACAGAAATAATTGCAACATGTAAGATTTGTTTGCCACTTCACGTGGCATCCTAGAATTTCATGAAAATCCCTAAATGTACTATGAGCCATGGATAGGTGATAAAAGCACCGTCATTGTATTTTGTAGCCTTTTTGATACATGATTTGCAATGAGATTTATGGCCAAGCTATTAATGGATAATTTTTTTTTATAGGAAAGAAAGTTCTATCATTGGCCATGTGTGTTATAAATTTGAAACTTTTGGATTTATGACTACAAGTTTTATGGCCATATTATTTTTGTAAGTTAGGAATTTATTAAAGTGGAAGATATTAGTAGGTTCAATTAGAGAAGAGTGGGCCAAGACCAGCCCACGATCACCCCCCCATTCGGCCTTTTGGCTTGGTCCACGAAGCCCCAAAGGAAAGGGATGCCGTCCGACCGGCCCATAGAGCCTCATTGGGCCGTCGACCAAGCCAGCCCTAAGCCTAGCCGGATGAGCCCCCTTGCATGAAGAAATCTCCAAGTGTCCTCACCTTGTGGCCATGTGTAGCAAGCCATGCAAAAACTAATGATGGAGGAAAGGAAAAATTAGAGGGGAAAGTGGGCGGATTAAGCGAGAGAGAGAGAGAGGGGTTCGTCCGAGAGAGAGAGAGAGAGAGGAGAGAAAGAGAGAAAGGAAAGGAAAGGAAGAAAGGAAAAGAGAAAGGAGAGGACATGCGTGCGAGAGGAAGGAGGAGGGCCGTCCGCCAATCGTCCGCCTAGCTCGCCGCCATCCGTTCGCCGCCTTGCCCGCCGTTTGTCGCTGTTTTGTTCTTAAATGTGAGACAAGTAGAGTCCATTTCTCTACTCTTTGCTAGCTGAAACATGTTCATGTTGGCTGGTGAGTGTTGGATGTGGTGGAGGTGAGGAGATTTCGAAGTAATGGGGAGGAATGTGATTGTTGTGCATGCTGTATTTGGAAAAGTCAGCCCGTTCCTCCGTAAGATTTTGAGTTGCATGTGATTTTGAGTGAGAATCCTACTTCGACTTCTTAACAAAAGTGGTAGAGGACATCTTGATGTATCACATATCAAAAACTTAGAGGAAAAGAACAAGTATAGGTAGGTGGAATCATTGTTCTTTGAAGAAGACTAGATCTGGAAATTTTAGTACCGACCCTTGATGAATGCATGCACAGTAAGGCAATCTTTTTGTTGAAATTTCACTTTGATTTCTTAACAAAAGTTTTAAAGGACATCCTGAGGTTTAACATATCAAAAATTTAGAGAAAAAAAAAACAAGAATAGGTAGGTGAAATTGTGGTCCTTTGGAGATGGTTAGATCTGGAAATTTTGGTACTACGAACAGAGGTCTTAACCGTCTATATTTAATTATCTAGGACGAATTTGACTTTGATGTCTTCATGAAGTATCTACCTTATGGTCTTGGCTATCACATAATCACATTTCATAATTGTTGAAGGTCATTTGGATATTTAATCGGAAATGTTTCTAAAACTGTGCAATCTGATGTGTTTGGACTATGTAAGTTGCGATGCGTGGACTATATCGTTTTATATGAGACTCTTTTGGAAAAGTGTTCTGCATGAAATATATCTTTCTATGTCTTTCCTATAAAATATTCAAATTTCGTAATTTTTAAAGTTCATTTGCCTATTTAACCGCAAATATTTCTAAAACTGTGCAAGTTGAAATGTTAGAATTTTTGTGCTGTGATGCATGGACCGTACTGAATTTTGTGAGGTCCTTTTGGTGTAGTGTTCTGCATGAAATATCTGCCTATATGTCTTAAATATCACATATTCGAATTTCATAATTTTTTAAGGTCATTTGGGTATTTAATTAAAATGTTTTCTAAAACTGTGCAAGCTGGATTGTACGAATTTCAAAAGCAGTAATGCATGGAATATTTTGTTTTTGTTTGGAATTCTGGTGGTGTTGTGTTCTTCATGAGATAAATGCCTCTAGAGCTTGTCTATGATGTATTAAATTCTTAGAAATTATTAGGGCCACTCACAAAATTTTAAGAAGTGGAAATTAAAAGAATGCATTCCGTTTCTAAAATAATAGTAATAATCCATGAGTTTGCCCCATGAATTATATTATTTTTAAGTGATTGATCTTGTTGCACTTGTAATGATATTTGGCATTACATATAAAAATCAAAAGCTGAATTTGACCTTGTTGCCATCACATCATGTGCCATGTTGATATTGAGACACAATTGTGAACATGAATTATGATAAATGAGGATACTGTCGAAGGTGTGAGCCGACGATACCCCGGGAGTGTCGGGATGCTTGAAGGTGAGTGCTAGATGCCCGGAGGTGTGTGCCGGAGGTTCCTCGTGATAAAATATGGGATGCAATAACTAGTCCCGGGAAAGAAAAATGTGGTGATCCAATTGAAAGATAAAAGCTGAAATTGAAGCATACATGGTATGGTGACATGTATGCATGGCTGTATGATGTAATATGTATAAGTGCATGGTGGTATGTGCACATAGTATGGTGACATGTATGCATGGCGGTATGATGTTATATGTACAAGTGCATGGTGGTATATGCACATGACATGGTGACTTATAGACATGGCTATTTTGATGTAATGTGCATGGCTGAAAGGTGAGACATGTTTAACATGTATGAACTATATGTACTCTACCATGATGTCATGATTGTTCTGATTGATGCATTGAGTAGTTTAATGGATCTTTTACCTGCTGAGTGGTTATACTCACCCCTTTGGGGACTAACATTTCATATTAGAAAGATGCCTCTCCCTCCGGTCACACGCGGTACCTTTTACGGCCTTCCATCTGACGTAGAGGTTGAGTGTTTGGAGCATATTTGTGTCACCATTCCTGGTTTGGTGTTCATACGGGTTCGTATGCTGGTGATGTATGACGTGGGCCTGGCTGGGGGCCCGGTCATCCAGGAGTTTTTGTCTGTCCACGTCCGTCGTGACAGAGTGATGCTGGGGATGTTGCCGCCGCCACCGCCCGATGCACCAGGGTGGGTGTGATGGCCCGCGTGAGGAGTGGGAGCTGACACTTTTTGGAGATAGCCAACACTTGCAGATGGAGGGTTATACATGATCGATATAGGGGGTCGAGATCTCTCTTTTGAGTTGTAGCCAAGTTTAGTGAAAAGTTTTGGCTTTTTGGTTGTACCGACCCGAAATGTCCATCATAAAAATGTAAATAAAAGTGGCTCGACTTTATGTTTTATTTCGATGTGTAGTTGGTGTGCATTGTATCATCGTTACGAGAGTAGAGGGATGGTAAGACTCATCTTTATTTTCGCTATGAGCTGCACCAAATTCTTTTTAAAAAAAATAAATGCCTATGAACTACGGTTCCTCTTTGACCCCGAAAGGAATATATGTAACTGGTATTCAATAGGTAGAACGATAGGTATCTGTGGTGAAGAATTGCAAAATAGGGACCACCACTAGCACGTTCAGCAATACCAATTAGAAATTGCACAGTATACCACTTGCCAATAGAAAATGCAACTTATATTCATCAATTCACAAAAAAAAAAAAAAAAAAAACGCACCTTGACGTCCTATCAAAGTAACCAAATCAACGCCATAAAATAAAAATATTCCTCTTACCATCATCGTCATCGCTGCCGTCAGTTTGGCATTCCATGACGTGTCCACACTTTGTCGACATTTTGCTTCTACGAGTTGCAAAGGCCCCCTCTTGGATGAACAAAGAATCAACTAAAATGAAGAAACGTAGCAAACGAACAAACAAAAACGAAGAAACCTATATAAACGAAGTTTCAATGGGGAGAGACATGATAGACTATGATTTTCGTCTCAAACAAAAAATAAGTCAAAAACAAAGAAACGAAGCAAGCATAGAAACAAAGAATAGAAGAAACGACGGATCACATATGAGAAGAAAGAAGCGAAGTAATTGTGGGGATTTTGGTTGTACGGATTTCAATATTTGACCAAGAATTTTTGGAGAAGAACGAGCAAGAGCAGAAGCAGAGAGCGTGGGGGAAGGGAAATATTAATACAATTTGGTTTTTTTTTTTTTTAAGAGTTCAATTTTATACCTTTAAATTTTTTTGACTAAAATGCCCTTCTCTGATTAACCTGAACAATCACATGCTCGCCAATTAATCAAAGGTTTCGTGGCTGGCAAGCTCAGGCTCTCATTTGATACGATTTGATCACTTCAGGCTCTCATTTGAGACGATTTGGCCACTTCATACTCTTATTTGAAATAATGTCCACTTTGAGCCTCTCTTTTTTTTAAGAAAATAGCTCCACTTCGGGCCTTTATTTGAAATTTTATCTTCCCTTTGTTATATTTTAATTGTAGAATTTATATAAAAATGGAGTTAATTAATTAATTAATTAAGAGTGCACTCGGTCATTTTAATTTTAGTTGAAACTTAAAAAAAAAAATTGCATGGTCAACAACGCTTGCTGACCATGCAAACGGTCAGTAACCGTTGCCGACGACGTTGTGCCTTGTGCACAACGTGCACTGCCGAACGTGCACATTATGTGCTGCGATGAGCAACTGTTGCTGATGGCACATAAAATAGGGGCGCCTAGCAACTGTTGCTGATGAACAATAATAGAAGAAAAAAGAAGATAATGTGCACATGAGAGAAAAAGGGACTAAAATATCAAGAGTGCGGCAAATAATCTCCACGAGATTGCTGGCACAATTTTAATAGTGATTATTCCGAGTTCTTTCTTCTGTTTGATGTGCAATTGGCGATGTGTCTGAACTAGAGATCTAACATTTGTGTGGCTCAAAACATCATAATCAAGTCGTTTAAAGCACGTCACAGGAGGTAATCCATTTAACTCCCTTTGTTCTTATGATTTTTTTTATTAAAACGCACAAACAACACCTTTAGAGATACTTTCATAATAAAATTTAACTTTGCTTCAATTGCGTTTATGTTTATTTCACCTATGAATGTTTCGTAAACCCCAACACACATTACAAATCGCAAACCTTAATTGGTACTTATAATTGAATAAAGTAAAACTTAAAATCTATACACTGCAATTTATAATAGCTAAATAATTAATATTGATCAATCATATATTTTATGTTAATCATTTTATTCAATAACTATAAAAACTAATTTCTAATGAAAAAATTATAATGTAATTTTAAGGTAGATAATTACCTATATTTTATAGTTTAACTATACTCTCCAAAATTAAAAATAACAAATATTTTTAAACATATATTTTTATTTTTAATTATACTAATTAATAAGTAGCAATAAATTGATATTTTTATATGATTTTATCAAATAGTTTTTTAGCTAGAAAAGGGAAAGGAATTGTAACTCCTCCATTATATACAAGCGAATTGGATAAAATTAGTCAAAAGGAAGGATAGGGAATCGGACACTAGATTTATGTGATTCAGTTCAAATATTGGTATCTATGTCCACGGGAAGAGTAGCACAGAATTCCACTATAGAAACTAAGCAATATACCATAGATTACAATCACTCGAGCATCCAAACACTCACTCGGTATTTCCCAGCCCCCAATTATACCCAATAACTCACACAGTGTTTAACCCCTTTACATAAATTCTACTCACAAAAATTTATCTAGCTAAAATCATTCAAGTGTAATTGCAACGAGAAGGTTTAGAAAGTCACAGTGCCTTTCTCGACGTGCATACGTTTAATTTCAATCTTCTTCTTCTTCTTCTTCTTCTTTTCTCCGCGGCATATATATTCGCAGTCTTTTTTCTCTAATCTTAAATATAAGATGGGCTGATTTTGCAAGTATACTCTCCGTTTGCCATATATTGAAAAACTTTTTCCAAAGATCAGAGCGCCATAAGATAGATATTAATGGTTTTCGTGAGACATATGTTGCCGTCCAACAATTTCCATACCATTTATTTCCATTTTAATACTAGCGTAGTGGTAAGAAGAAACATATGATTGATGGTCTTCCTTTTTTTGTTCAATTATCTCTAGATCGATGCAAAATTCAATATCCACAAACGTACAATTCCAAAAGGCGTTTGGAATCTTAATAGGTGATTTATTTGTTCATTGAAAGAATTCTCTCTTGTCGTTTCTGGTCTAACAGTCGAGTTCATGTCGAGAAAGACAACAAACAGCATGGTGGAAGGAATCTTCTGTGATTGCGAATTGATTTAAGAAGAGGTTAACATCCTTTCTATATGTAAATTATACTGTCAATTCCAAGCTACCACATTTGAATATTGATACAAGTCACAAGATGTTACATATTTCAACTAAGGATAAGGATAAGGAATTTTTATTTTGGTCCAAGAGCCGTTCCAAGAGCAATTTAAAAATTGGAATAAGATATTACTTTTACTTCAAGGGAAAAAAGCAAGCTTTAGAAGTTCAATCAAACAAATCGTAGATTTAGTACGACAATAGAGGGGATTGTTATATGGAACTATTTTTTGGTTTTATAAGAAGAAACATAGGAATGAAAGAAAAGGGCTTTCGCAGGAGAGCCGGGGATGCACCCCTGCAACGTCACCCAAGAAAAAAAAAAAAATAGAGGCCCTGAAAATGATTGAGAGGCGCCGGGGGATGCACCCCTGCAACGTCAGCCAAAGAAAATTATATATATAGGTCGCTCTTAAAGCCAACTTTCTAACTACTTTAGAAAATTAATCATCAAATGTAATCCAATATTTAAAAAACTAAGATGTAAATAGATTATTTGTGGCATATATGTTCCGCATCTTTTTTCTCAAATCTTAAATACAAGATGGGCTAATTTTGTAAGTATACTTTCCATTTGCCATGTATTAGAAAACTTTATCTAAAGGTTAGAGCACCATAAGATAGATATTAATGGTTTTCGTGAGAGGTATACTGCTGTCTGTTAGTCTCCATAACATTTATTTCCATTTTAACACTAGAATAATGGTGAGAAGAAACATATGATTGATGGTCTTCCTTCTTTTGTTCAATTATCTCTAGAACCATGCAAATTTCAATACCTGCAAACATGTACTTCCAAAAGGCATCCAGAATTTTAAGAGGTGATGAATTTGTTCACTGAAAGAACTCCCTCTTGTCCTCTTTGGTCGAATGGTCAAGTTCGCATGGAGAAAGACAAGAAACGCCATAGTAGAAGGAATCTTCTATGGTTGTGAATTGATTTAAGAAAAGGTTAACCTCCTTTCTATGTCTAAATCATACTATCACCTCCAAGCTACACATGAATATTGATACAACTCACAAGACTTTACATAAGGATGTGGGTTTTCTTTTGTTTCAAGAGCCATTCCAACAGCAATTCAAAAATTGGTGTAATATATTACTTTTACTTGAAGGGAAAAAAAACTACTGGCTTTAGAAGTTCAATCAAACAAACTCTAATTGTAGATTTAGTACGAGAATAGAGTGGAATTGATTGTGATATGGAACTATTTTTTCGTTTTATAAGAAAAACATAGGATTGAAAGACCAATCTAACATGAATGAGAGCTCTAGGCTCAACTAGTTTCAACCACCAGCGATCATTCAATAAACTTAGGTCGAATTCACAAGAAACTTGCATGAAAACCCACTAATTTGTTTTGGGTAGATATCGGTAATAATTTCTCACTACTTACACTTTGGACCTAGGGCATAGGAGTAGACCTCGATTGTGGCCTTGGTAGTTCCCTAGGCTTGCCAATCCGGCAAGGTTTAGAACAGGAAGAAAGCGGTTTCTTGTCTAGTTAGATTTGCTTTATTCTTTAGTGAGATTTCTTTATGTTTATAGTTATACTATAAAGAAAGGAGTTACATGACTAAAGCAACGTGCATGACCGTACTTAATCGGCCAATCAGTTTCCAACTTAGAATAAAAATAAATAGATCTGGCCTTAGTCGGGCTTCATAACAATGGCCCATCCAGTTCTTTTCCAACCCATGAGTTTGCGGCTGAGTCGGAAAATGTGTTGGTGCAGAGAGTTCGATTTTTATTGTTGAGGAAACAAGCAATCTAATTGTGTTGCACAAGGAGAAACTTAGGGAGTTGAAAATTTATTTCTTTCTACTTACAATAATCGGTACTATTGTATGCATAGATTGAATTTGTTTAAGGCCTGTTTAGTAACATTCTAATTCTATTATTTTGTTCCTAGGAACAAAAAAAGAACATAAATCCATCTAATAAATTTTTTGTTCCCATAAATAAAATTCCATTTTTTTTTTGTTCCCAAAAATAGATTTAGAATAGAATCAAGAAACAGAAAAAAAAAAAAATTTGCTCCCGGAAACAATTCTTTGAATCAAGTATAATTTTTTTCTTTTTCATTCTCTTTTCTTCTATTTCCTTTTCTTCTTCTTCATTTTTGGCCGGTCGCCGACCTCAACCATAGTTGGCAACCGGCTAGACTAGGGTCGGCAACCTCGCCAAAGCATCGTCGGCCAGAGCCTTGCCATGGTTGGGCAAGGCTCATTGGCCCAAGCTCAGCCACCGGCGAGACTCGGACTCGTTAGGCCACCATGAGGCTCGGCCTTGCCCAAATCTAGCGAGGCCAAGCCTCACTGCGGCTAGGTGAGCCTCTACGCGAGCTCACCGAACCTCGTCCTAGCCTAGCTAGGCTTTAGTGAGCTCACCTAGCCAGTCGTCAGCCACCACTATGGCTAGTGACTAGCCACAAAGAAGGAGGAAGAAGAAGAGAAAATAAAAAAGAAAATAAGAGAAAAGAAAAAATAAGAAAAATATAATAAAAGTATAAAAAATTAAAAGAAACAAAAAAAATTAAGAATCCTACCAAATGCATTTCTATCTTGAGAATAGAAATTTTGGGTAGTTATTAAACACTTTCAAAAATTTAGAAATTATTCCCGGGAATTGAATAAAAAAATCATTTATGAGCGAAAATTATTCTCATGATTAGTTTGGTTATTAAACACGCCCTTATTATCATGTATAATAATATCAATGATGAATATGTTGTTCATCGATTTTTACCCCCGAGACATTACACATCATCCAAAAATTCGTTGGCCAATGAAAAGTCTTTGAGTAGCTATAACCATTGAATCTTGTCTAGAAGTATAAATTGAATAAAAATACCACTAATGCAGCTTCGCACATCATCAGTAACGAGAGTTGAAGCCATTGATATGTTATTTTGTCACTTTGAGATCATGGTTCTAAGCATTAGAAACTAGAGTTAATATTTTGAAAAATCTCAAACCGGTATATTTGTCACAAATATTACAAACTTGGTATATTTGTCACAAATATACACTCCATTAAATTATATTAATACCATAAAAAAATCACAAAACTGGTACAATTGTGACAAACGAAAAGTAAAATATCAAATTAATAGATTAATCAATTGTTACGTGTCAGCCAACTTAATAATTTGACGGTAAAATTTAACTGAAACTAATAGAGAATAAATTTGTCCAAAGTGTATCAATTTATGGTAAATTTGTCGAACGTGTACCAATTTGGGATTTTTTGTGATCAAAAAATTGTTTGTAATAAATTTGTCACAAGTATATCGGTTTTGGATTTTTTGTGGTATTAATCTTTGAAGTTATTTGTTAATTAGAATAGCCAACCTATTTACATGAGGATCTTGTTAATAAAAAAATCAAATTATATTAAGTTTACCTATTTAGGTATGCTTATATTACAAGGATAATCTCAAAGAGTGAATTTGTGCATATGCGTGATTATTATCAGTTGAAGGGAGATTGGCACGTTTAATTAGGAACAATGAGGTGATTCAAGAGTTTTAGATACTTCATTGTCAGCATGAAAATACTCTCTCTCTCTCTCTCGAATTTATTGTCTTTTTTTTTTTATCAAGCTAATCCACAAAACTAGTTTTATACTTATCATCTGTCTCATCATTTTGACAATATATATGGTCCAATACAACCAACAAAATATGATTTTACCATGCATCTTTTTATCACCTTGCCTAGAGAATGTTGTCGATTTTAATTTATGGTCTCATATTTTCAATCATAAGATATTTCTATTTGTGACAGTTTATGAACACATAATTAATTCCCTTCTTTTTATCATATAGTATGAGCGAAATTATATTACGAATTCAAAAATAAAATTCAATTGTCTAGCCAATATTGATAAAATGGAAATGAAAAAATTTTAATTTCTCATAAGCATGATCAAATGTCAAACATATTTATATTTAGATCATATCTAAATATTAGCAAAACATAAGCACACAAAGAAGGGGGGAAAAAGAAAGAAATTTCTTGCTATTCTACTCCTACAATGAAGAAAGTAATTAATATCGATTGTAGATTTAATCTTATATCAAGTGGATCAAAACTTTAAAATATGTTTAAAACTTTCCTTTGAAAGAATCTAGTTAGAGTCTAAAGGTGCAAATAACTTTTCTACCTCATATTTAAAATATACATAATACAATGATGTTTAACTTTAAAAACCTACAAACTTTTTCCCAAAAAACATCCACGATGTCAAAATCTGTTAGATAATTAGATTGAATAATTTTCAACTTTAAAATTAAGTTTCCTTCACACTATTTGATAAAAAAAATAGGCAATTAATTATATTTTCATAAGCCATTATATCTAGAAATTTCTAACCTTTTGTGTAACTTTTCTGATTAAAAATATGAGGTCATATATTAAATTTAACAACCTCCTCCTCTAGGCAAAGTGATAATAGGATGCATGATATTGTTTGGTTTAATTTGACATTTATATTATACTAATAAAAAAAAGGAAATAACAAATTGAAGAGAGAGAGGAGGTATTTTGGTAAGTTAATTGGAAAAAAAGAGTATCTTAGCCAAAATAGGAGTAGAAATAGCACTGCCCTTTCTTTCTTTGTTGATAGTTATACTATAGAGAAAGGTGTTACATGATTAAAGCAACGTGCATCACCATACTCAAACTGAATATAGACATAAAGATAGAAAGGTTCAATCAACTTGTAATTGAGAATAAAAATAAATAGATCTGATCTTGATCGGGCTGCATAATGATGGCCTACCTAGTTCTTTTCCCACCCAGAGTTTGGCACTGGGGCGAAAAATGTGTCGGCCTGGACAATTCGATTTCAATCGCTGGGGAAACAAGCAACCTAAGTGTGTTGCGTGAGGAAGTTGAAAATTTCTTTCTTTCTACTTACAGTGATCGGTACTATTTTATGCATGGATAGAATTTGTTTATTATCATGTATAATATCAATGATGAATATGCTATCAATCAGCTCTTTACCCTCAAGACATGGCGCATTGCCAAAAAATTTCCCAGCCATTGAAATGTCTATGAGTAGGTTTAATCATCGAATCTTGTATAAGAGTATAAATTGATTTAATACACCATAAATGTGCAGCAAACGTCATCGGTAACAAGAGTTGAAGCTATTGATCTTTTATTCAGTCACTTTGAGATCATGGTTCTTTGGCATCTCATAAAAGTGCTTTTCTTCAAAAAGAATGTAATTTTCTTTATAAAGAATCACTAGTCTTAAGCAACTTCTAATGCTAACGCGAATTAAGGGTCTCCTGCAGGTTACATACCCTGATATGATGGAGTTGTTTGAAAGTCTTGGAGTGGAAATTGAGATATCAGATATGTCATTCTCGGTTAGCTTATACGAAGGCCGAGGCTGTGAATGGGGAAGCATAAATGGTCTTTTGAGTTTGTTTGCCCAAAAGAAAAATGTGTTGAATCCTTACTTCTGGCAAATGCTCAGGGAAATCATCAAATTTAAGGAGGATGTCCTTAGGTAAATCAAGTCTTTTTAGTGCTCAATATTTGAAGGTTATTGTATTTCTATCTCTAGTTCTCTGAATTGATTGCAGCTCAGAACAATGATAGTGATCATAATCATTTATGCCAAAGATTTCCTGCTAATCTTTTTTGCAATCTTGTCAATGAACTTCCCACTATAAGTAGGAATTATCATTAATGAAGTTTTATTTCCGGCTGACTTGGTCATGGTTGATATCAGTGAAGAGAGTGATTTCTTGAAGCCTAAGCTTTTGACATGAGATTTTATGTTTGAACAATGATAACGTCATTTTTCGAGAGGAAACTCAAGGACATTTTATGCATTTTATAGCAGGTAAGATGATCGAATATCAAATTTTGTCTCGAAATGTTGAATATTCATTCTAAAGGTAGCATTATCGTACATGACATTGCAAGGTGACAAGTTGGGCCTAGTGCATTATAAAGTATAACCCAATCTTCAAGTTCTCGCATCCTTTTTGTATGCACGACCGGACAATCATAAGCATTCACTCTGTTTGATGCCTGTTTATTTTTGCAGTTACCTAGAAGGACTGGAGAGCAATCCGGATATCAATCGCAGTGAAACTTTGGGACAGTTTATCAAGTCACGGGGTTACTCTGAATTATTTCAAAAGGCTTACCTTGTGAGATTGTTGAATCACTGCACTCTGTCATATCCTTGATCTTTTACTGATATAACAATGTCTGTACTTCGCTTGTTTGGAGAATGTAGATCTATTGCAATTACCAATTAATTTTATATTCCTACAGATCCCAATTTGTGGTTCAATCTGGTCTTGCCCTTCGGAAGGAATCCTGAGCCTTTCAGCCTTCTTAGTTCTGTCCTTTTGCCGCAATCATCATCTGCTTCAGGTAGTTCATGTGGCTCTAGAAGGTTACTGATTGATTGGAAATGATAAAACTGTGTTTCGCCATTTCAGTTGTCCCACCAATGAATTCTCTGCTGCTTAAGTTGGTGGCATTTCATATCAATGAGTCAATCGCCAAATCTTTCCTTCCACCTCTATCAATCAGTCCTCATAATACTCTTTGTTTAACTTTACTTGCTTTCTTTGTAGGTTTATGGCCGCCCTCAGTGTTTTACCATCCAAAGACACTCACATTCTTTTGTCAATAAGATGATAATAATGATGGACGCAAATTGCGCAACCCCAAGATCTCCATAACCAGAACAAGAACATGCATAATTGAGTAGGAGAATTAACGCACCTATTTTGGAATCCATCGATCTTGAAGCGGAAGCGGAAACACAATGTTCCATGCGCAAGTCCTTCTCCTCTATTGCCCTCCGTATCACTGGCTCAATGAGGCGGCCCCCCTCACGTTTAGCGTTAGGTAAACGCCCCTTAGGTGAGGATACATGTGAGAATTAAGGGTTAGAGGAGAGACTTAGCGCTATTTATAGAGTTTCCAGCTAGGCCCCCTCATTACGGGCCAGGCTCAACTCGGCCCACACTAGCCAGCCCATATTAGACTAATTAAGAAACCTTCTATCTCACCTTAGACCAATCCCCGTAAAACGGTAAACGTTAAACGGTAAATTACAATATCAATTAATGTAGTCCACAATTAAGAAAACTCTTACATTCTCCCACTTGGACTATATTAATTGAAATCGTACTGTATGTGCACACATTGGTCTAGAGATAATTCTTAATAGTCAATCATATCCCATAAAGTCTCAAACACCAAATCATGGCGGTAACTGCATGTATACACACAGAGCCTTCCATGGTCACGAGTGTTCTCAACTCTATTGATATGGATCCAATATGGTAGTGTGTCAAATGGATAACATCTCTCATAGAGAGATCTCATTTGTCAGTCACCATTCTCTTACCTTAAGCGTCACAAAACCTTGTGACACTAGAGAATGTCCATTCTCTTACCTTAAGCGTCACAAAAAACATGTGCCACTAGAGAATGCATTTATGGTTCCATGAACCCACATATGTCTTGTTCTTACGGTTAACATTTCTTTATATATAACAAGACATGTGGACAAGGCTAATAAACGTATGCCCCTAGCCTTCACTCAAGGTTTAAGCAATACCTTGAGACTTTAACAATATATATATTTTCAACATAATAACAAACCATTCAAAAACATTTTATTGAATGCAAAAGTTGACATATATATATATATATATCAAAATGTTACTAAATTGTAACAAAAAACAGATGTAAACATTATTCAAAGAAAAATAAAATAGCTCCCACTAAATAACAGCATCTCAAGATGCTCCTAAGCCCATGCTAATGACATGTCGCTCAAATATACATGGACGTAGGCCTTTAGTTAGTGGATCTGCAACCATATCATCTGTTGGAATATAATTTACTGCAACGTCACCATTCTGTACCAATTCCTTTATAATCAAAAACTTGACCTCCATGTGTTTAGACCCCTTGAGACTTCTGTTGTTATTAATAAACAACACATTCAAAAAATACTTTTAAGTGCACTGACACAATGTACACCTTTTAATTAGATTTTCCCAATATCTAAATAAGGACAATGTGATAGATTCAACCCATCACCCTTAACAACAGGAGCAATTCCTGGCTTGCAATAATGTATATTGAATATTTCCAATATACAATCAGCAAATGTCCTCCGAGAAAATCTAATATAATATGACAAAAACAATTCTTACAGACCTTAGTATAAAAGATATAAGATGCATCAAGGTCATTACTTGTAAACAAAATATCATGTACATAGAGTATGAGAAAAAATAAATTTCCTCCCACTGACCTTGCAGTATATTGAATTACTTTGTTCCCAATTGAACAAAATAACAACACTATGAAACTTTAATAATATTGCCTGGAAACTTGCTTAAGACCATGAATTAAGACTTTTCAGTCTACACACAAGTTTACTTGAATCTACTGCAAAATTCTCCAGTTGCACTTATATGGATTTTATATCTCTTTGATATAACTCCATATAAAACTATCAATGCCACGTTCACTCTGAAAGAATTAGTAAAGAAATAATTATTTCTTCACTAACTATCCACCCCTCTTTCAAAGTAAAAAAAATTATTATCCTTTTTTTTTATGGCATCTAATCACATACTTAATTAAGAACAAGAAACAACATTTATATATGTTGCTAAAACAACCATGTAATGGATATTGTAATTATGCTCTCACAAATAGACTATATAGTCTGATGGTATAACTAATTGTCTTTCCCTAACAAATCTTCTTAATAAAGCTGCAACCACTTCATTCTGCACTTGAGAGGTTTAAGAAATTTCATTATAAACTATATCAATAATAGTACATTAAACCTCAACAAGTTTAGTCTATTGTACAGGAGATTCCATAATTATCTGTATAGATAAAGACAAAAAACACAGTAACCCCATCACATTATTATCTTTAATAGTCTGAGAGCAGCTATCCTTTACAATTACGTCGATCTTAAGAAACTTTAAAGTATGTGATTCCATAATTCTTGTATCTTCTTTAGGGTCATAAGATCAATACCCCTTTAACAATCTGGATAAGATACAAATTAATACCGAGTTAATTTGAATTGCAATACACTTAAAATTGGATTAGATAATCTCACTTCTGCATGACACCCCTAAATTTAATATGATTCAAGTAATCTATGCCTAGTCTATAACTCAAAAGAAGTTTATAAAACAACTTTGATAAGGACATTTTTTGTATGTGAAAAAGTTGCTTTCATAATATCAACCCACAGAAGACTGGATAAATTAGTTTTACTCATCATTATTAAATCTGACAACCTTTAAGACTAATGCTAACCAATTTATTCTTTATCTCGGTCAATTTTACTTCCACAATAATCTATAAAAGTCTTTAGATAACCGTTAAGAGTAAATATAAAAAAATTGGAAACAACTTTTTCATCCTTATATGAGATGTATATATCATTAGGACTTAAACACAATCTTTACAGATATGTCCTAATTTCAATATTATACAAAACATAATTTCAAGCAACTAAGGCTTCCATCATATTATAGCAGTGCAGTTTGCAGACAAACCTCTTTTCTAGTATTCCATAATGAAACGCTTCATGGATAGTAAGCAAATTTTATTGCATTCTCAAGCAACAAATCATATGTCCACAACTTAAAATTTGAAGCAGTAAAAACCTCAATAATAACAGAGTTATTAATTACAGAAAAGGCGATTGAAAAATCAAGCAATGTATATATAATTAGCATCATGTGAGCAATGTGTAACTTGACACATAAGTACACATCCAGAGAGTTACATGCAAAATCACATAATCACCTTTGGGCAGAATACATGATAAGCTGTTGTAAACTCCCCACATGATAGCGGTTATGAGAATATATTCCAATCTTCGTGAATTCATCACCTTTGGGCAAACGAACCACTAGGATCAGTCACTCTTCCACCACATAATCATGTATCCCTCCATGAACTAATATTTAATCACCCCCTTTGGGAGTATGACTACACATTAGAGCAGGAGACATCCCAATCATTATACGAGACCGAAATTTCTCAAACCCAATCAAGCGTGCCACTTTGGCGGTCACTACTCAATTGAATCCTTGAAACTCTCTCATACCAGGGATAAAATTTTACTCCTCACATACACCATATACATGTGATTTTAGCTTTAGTGATAGGGGCATCATATCACCAAAATCACATATCATGCTAATTACATTGCTTCATAAAAATAAACTTTATTGTAAAATATTGATGAATAACACTCATAAAATTCATGTTATAACGTACCAGTAACCCAGCACATGTATTTCGAAAATCACAGAAAAATACAAGAAAGATACGCAAAAATACACTAAAAATACGCGTATTTAGGGCTTTGTATGTATTTTAACATCCATAAATTCATCAAAAAATTAAGTCCGAGAGATAATGTACGTAATTTTTTCATTGCAGGACAGCATCAAATTCATTCTTTGTGATTATCGCCAATTGCCAAGTGCCTACAAATATGACAGGATCATTTCCTGGTGACTTTCTCGCCATTTTGTCTATTTGTAATCTGGCTAAACAGACCAAAAAGATGCTTAAAAGACTCTCTTAATGGAATGAATTCACAGCGAGATGATAGAAGCAGTCGGCCACGAATACATGGAGGAGTTCTTTGGCTGTTGTGAATCGGTGCTACCAAAGACGGACTTCTTGTTCTACAGGCATGTGACATACAATGGTTTTACGGCTTGAATTATTGTTTCAAAAGTAAAAGACGTGCTTATTTTTTCACACTATTCTGTTAAATGGTGCGTTGAATTTCACTAGTTCACTTCCATACCCGATGAGCGGTACGAGGAATACAGGCAAAGTTCAGACTTCATAAAAGAATATATCTTTCCCGGGGGCTGCCTGCCTTCCTTAAGCAGGATAACATCAGCTATGGCCTCTGCGTCCCGACTTTGGTACAACTGCATAACATCAAGTGCACAAATTTCTGTCTTCTTCACTTCATCTATTCACTGAAAGATCTTCCACCACAGTGTGGAGCATGTGGACAACATAGGAATCCATTTTTACCAAACACTTCGATGCTGGAGGAAGAACTTCATGGAGAAACAAAGGTGACAAGCGATATGATGCTGCGATGGCTTTGGTATAATTTCTCCTGGTTTTGTGGTCATTCGTGACCCCTTTCTCCTTTTGTAGGGAAATATTAGCTCTGGGATTCAATGAAAAGTTCATAAGGACATGGGAGTACTACTTCGACTATTGTGCAGCTGGTTTTAAGTCTCACACGCTCGGAAATTATCAGGTAATTCCTTCTTTTAGGTAGTACTACTTTCACTCTTGTCAAGTTGAAAATAACGCAAGTGCAAATCACAACGCACTTTTTCTTTTGGTGCTTCTTCTACGAAGTATAATATTTTATGAACTCCGAAATGCAGATTGTATTCTCACGTCCAGGCAATGAAAATGCTTTCACCGATCTGTATGCGAGTTCCCCGACGTCCAATTGATCTTTAAGTTGCGATGTGATTAAGCACGACCCATTTGAGCCAGCTCACAATTGATTCCCCTAGGGTCACTGAGCCCTTGGTTCCTGAAATTTTTCTTGCTCCTCTCAGTGTGCAAACTTCTTTGGTTGTGAACACCATGTTCAAACGTGCAAAATAAATCGGGTTAGAGAACAATTTTCTTTTTGCAGTCCAGAATAATGTTCAAATTGGTGCAGTTATTGATTCAGACAATGAATTAGCCAAAATCCTTCTCTTACAAATAAGTTATAAATCAACTGCATTTGAAGGTGTAAATAAACTGTTCTCCAATTGCTTTCGAATCAGGTTGCACAAGCATGAGATCATGCGAGTTGAGAGACAGAGACTAATTCAGTCAGTTTTGATTGCAAACATGATGTCTGCATCGGATGAAAAAGACGAAATTACCTGCCGGCCGAGACATATTTTCCTCAATCTGATAGATGCCGTTCTTAAGATGGGTTGGTAACTTCGTTTCAATAGCACGAGTTTAACTTTTCATGGATCAAGCAGTTGTCACCGCGCTAATGAAAAATCCTCAAACTCTTATTCAGAGGCAACTTGAATGACAAATGGCAAATGAGCCTGCCAACATATATAAAGAGGAAAGACAGGGAGAGCAGCAGAGACCCGCCCAGCCCTCCCCGTCTCCCAACAATGGTGGAAACCCCGCCACTCCACGCCTTCTCATTGATCACATCTCCCAACCCACCGAGAACTTAGTTCAATTCAGTCCTTCTTGCCCTTTTGCAATCTCCATCAACGGAGCGAGCCCATGACTTTTTTACCCAAATGGTGAAAAATGGCCTCGTTCCCTATCCGAGCGCCTTCAACACTCTGCTGAGTTCTCTCGTTCGGTCGGGCTCGTTCGACGAGGCATGGCGTCTGTTCAGTGATTCCAGGGCCAAAGTTGGTATCCTCGACGAGCGGAGCCTCGGAATCATGGTGAAGGGCTGCTGCGAAGCCGCTCGCTCGGACCGGGGTTTCAAGATTTTCGCTCAGTTGAAGGAGATGAACTGGTCTCCGGTGGCTTACGTGTACACGGCCTTGATCGACGGCTGTTGCAAACACGGCCACGTCGAATGGGCGGGAGAATTGTTCTCTGAGATGAGCGAGTTGGGTTTAGTCGCCAAACGCAACACCTACAGAGTTTTGATTGATGGGTATTTGAGGAAAGGCATGAAGGGAGATGGTCTCGAGTTGTACCGAAAGATGAAGCTCATCGGGGTTGTTCCGAGCGTACATACTTGCAATCTCATGATCAACGTGCTTTGCAAGGGAGGTGATGGGAACAGAGCCTTCGAACTGTTCGATGAAATGTGCGACCGAGGGATTGCGTATAGTGTTGTTACATTCAACACCCTCATTCGGGGGCTGCATCGTGACTCGAGGGTTTGGGAAGCCGAGAGGTTGGTGGACTTGATGAAAAGGAGCGGTATAAATCCAGACGTGATTACGTACAACACGCTCATACACGGATTTTGTAATTGTGGGAAGCGGGATAAAGCTTTCAGCTTATTTGATCAACTGAAGTCAAATGGTCACTCCCCATCCTTGGTGACATACAACACTTCAATTGCAGGATCTGCTACTGCCAAGAACATGCCTGCAGTGACAGATTTGGTGAATGAGATGGAGCGGAGAGGCATCGTGTCACACCCCGAACCTCAAGCGCGCGAACATCCCTCGATGGTCGATAGAATTGTGACGTTCCCAAGACGCATCGCCAACCCATTCGTTTTATATATATATATATATACGGAAGCAAATTAATAAACCCCAGACAACAATTAAACATGGGATAGAAAAGCAGGACAATCAATTTTCACAAAACATGTTTTGTATACACATCAGGTTTATAAACAGAAGTCTAAACCAAAAAAAAACTACCAGGCTAATCCTACCCCGGACCCTACTTACTTGGGATCCGGGTCTACTGCGACACCATCTGGGATGTCGATGTCTAGAGGGTCAGCTACTTCTACTCCGAGCCCTTCAACCTCGGGCCCCTGGTTCGCCGCGATATCTTCCAAAATATCGGCATCCACGACGAGGTCGAGTACCTCCTTGTACTCAAAATCAACGGCAAGCCCGTCAAAACCATCCAAGGGACCCTCCCGAACCTTGTCAGGCCCGTGACGAAACCACGCTTTGAAGCGATGAGGTACCAACTAAGGTAGTCCCTCATCGACCCAAATGGTGCTCACCACGAGCTCACGGGTCCAGGGGGTCCCGTGGATAGGGAGAAGGGTACACTTGGTCTCAGCCTCACGTGGCCACCCAAAATGAACGTGGCACACCCTCCATCTATGGACCTAAGAAATTTTAAACCACGAAAGGGTGAGATAAATCTCAGCGAGTCTACACCCTAAAAACCCTTATTAGGACAAGAATTCACCTAGAGGTAGCCGAAACATACACCATAAAGGACTTACATCACTTGAGAACCTCCCTGTACATTAGTACATCTCATATATCATATGCATATAGTATTTGCATTCAATAATTGGAACACTTCAATTTATTCATCAATTAATCACAAGGGTCCCGATTATAAGGCCAAATCGATATGACACATCACATTCCATGCCACACAATTTCGTCCCATAATCAGACGTGGCTATCTCAATCACTCAAGCATGTCCCAATTATTTACAACCCAACGGCCACGACCAACTCATCAGTTAGCGGTCATCCGGCATAACCGAGCGTTATCCCATTTCGTTGGGCACGACAACGTCTACATCTAGACGACATTCCCAAAGGAGCATCGGCCCAGCCTCCACTGCGACCGGCATCCGTTGTCAAGGGCATCTGAACTTAATCGGGCATCACCCCTTGACTTTCATCAGGTGACGAGTTCCAATAGTGATCACACGCACATCCATGCTCGCCCAAGAACATCGTGCTTTGCAATCAAATATTTCCATTTCAAATAATGGACTTGGCATATTTTCTTCGTATTAAAAATATCCGGTAAAATAATTGTGCGTGGTCACATAGTCAAATCGAACCATAAAGCATGATATACTCCCATTTCAAAATTCCATGATTTTGTATAGTACCTAAAATATTTTTGGCTTCAAAACTCGACACCCGGTATTTTTCTAATTAAATACCATAAAATCATATTTTTGTAATAATAAGTAAAAAATCATCATCAAGTACTCAATTGCATAAATTAGCAATCAATTTCACAATTCAACGCAACCACGACGATCAGCGCAAAATTCTGATAACCAGCTATCCCGGTACAATTTACGCTAATTATAATTAATTAAATAAATTAAAAATTAATTAAATAAATTGTAATTTTTTTAAATTAAACCACCTAATTAATCTACATAGGCTAATCTAACCAACCTAATTGAACTAATTAAATTAATCTAACTAAGCTAACTAATTTAATCTAATTAAACTAACTATATAATCTAACTAACCCTTAACTAAATTAATCTAACCACCTAGTCATCTAACTAAACTAAATAACTAAATAATTACACTAACTAAATTCACCTTAATCCTAATTAAGCCTAACTAATCCATTAATCCTTAATTAACACTAATCCACCTAACTAAGTGCAATTAACTTCCTAATCCAAGATTATGGTGTTAACTCACCGGATTAGCACGAAAATGGGTTCACGGCTACGGCGGCGCGACGGCGGTGAAATCCTGGGCTTACAACGGCTCTAAATGAGGGCCGGAAGAGGCTAAAAAAGCATTACAAGCTCACAACTTGAGCTGGGCTTTTAGTTCTGAGGTGGTTGAACCAAGGGGTTGCCGGGGGACGAGCAGGCTGGCTAAGGTGGTGGACGTGGAGCAGTGGCAGTGTTGGAAGCCAGGCGGGGGTTGGCGGCTGAGTGTGGTCGACGGCAACTCGAGCAACCTGGCATCGGGCTAGAGCTGGACACAGCGAACGCAGGCTGACATCGGCTCGGGGATGGGCTCGCGGCTGGGCTTGACCGGCAGTTGGAGTTGGTCGGGTTGCTGGCACGAGGAGGCTCCAACGACGGTGGACTGGTGGACTGGTGGCTTGGCGTGCGGCAGGGATGGAGGGCCTAAGCAGAAGGTAAATGGAGAAGAAGAAGAAGTAGCAAGGTTTTGCTGGAGAGGGGGGATGCGCAGACCAGGGGGACAAGGGGGAGAGTGGGGGGGGGGACAAGGGTTAAGAGGGTCAAGGCATGCACCAATGGACTTCCAAGGCAAATATCTAAGCAATGATCACACTTTGCACAAAGTCTTCAGCCCTCTTAAGTCCATGCGACCTCTAATGGGTGATTTCTTCACATTTCCCTCACAAACATACCCAAATTGAAGGCCAAAAATGCCCATTGCAGTAGCCCTACGAATTTCCCTCTAATTTCTTCTCAATTCTCCACAATTAACTCCAATTTGATGGCCAAAATGGCTAAGGAGGTTGCCCATACCAATTTCCACAATTTCATTCACAAACTAATTCATTTTGAAGGCCAAAAAGTCCCTCAATTTTGCTCATCCGAATTTCTTGATTTAATTTTGCCGATTTTGATTTTTCTGCCAAAATTCCGAACTCGACGGAATTTTCCTAAAAGATCCGACGAGGTCCTAAAAATAAATCGTGACACGCTCGAACTTTCGATTCCTGAAACCGAGTTCAATTTTGTCACGCCCCGATCCTCGAACGTGTGCCCATCCCTCACCTGGTCGATTTATAGCGACGTCCCAGGACGCATCGCCGACCCTGTTCATTTAATATGCGCAAGCGGAAGTATAAAGAAAATCCCCAGACAATAAAACAATGGGATAGAAAAGTAGGGCCATAACTTTCACATTGAAGCTTATAACCAAACTTTTATATACAACACAAACAGTATAATCCACAACCCTTCATACCCTCCTGATTCACTCTATTCACACCAAAACTGGATTTCCAAAAGACGATGGGATCTCAATCCTCATCCGGGTCATACTCAGGATCATCCGGATTATCTTCCTCAGTTCCTTCCTCGCTAGGTTCTTCCTCTTCTGGTTCTTCTTCCTCCTCTTCAACTTCTTCTTCGACTTCTGATGCCAGCTCATCATCAGGCATCTCCTCAGCTACTCCCCAATCTTCATCCTCCTCTGGCCCATCCACCTCTTGCTGCGCCATTCCACCAATATCCACAGGCTCATTATTCGCCTCGATCGAAGGTACGGGTGTAAAAGCTTCGGCCTCCTGATCCTGGGCTCTCGGATCCACTACCAATCCATCCACTCGATCGGCCGTTCCCTCTCCGAACGCCTTTTCCATCATGTCGAAAGGGACGTCCTCTTCCGAGATAGGGCCTTCTCTACGACCATCAAAATAGTCACGGTACCAAGACCGATACCGGTGGGGCCTTTGGTCATCCTCTCCCACATTGACCCAGATGGTCGACTGAACTAAAACGTATACTAACCCTTCCGGATGAGGGTGGACATAAAAATGGGTTTCAAACTCCGAGATCTGCTCTAGAATGCCATAATGCATGCGTGGACGAGGAGGTGGAGGTGCTGCCATTCTAGGGGCCTGAAATATTATCCCACAACCGGGATGAGACTACGTCTCAGCGAGTTCTACCCCACTAAAACTCAATTAGGGAGCCAATACACTACTCGGTTGCCTAAGCACAACACGAGTCAGAGGACTTACCTTGGCCTCAGATTCCACCTGCATGTTAGCACATATCACATAGGCATCCAAGTAATCACATCACTGATCGAAGCATCGATCAAATCGACCTAGTCGATTTCACACCAACAAGACCACTCACGGTCAATCTCATTCAATCAATCAAATCACTGTTCAATCGAACTAGTCGATTACATGTCAGACGGACCATTCTAGGTCATTGACTCCACACCACAAAACCTCCCATAGTGCACTCAGTCACAGAGCCATATCAGTGTTCTCAGGCGTCAAGTTCGCCAAAGTGATTAATCCACTAGACAACTGCGTGCGTTCTTTAAGGCGCCGTTTTCGCTAGTGATATCCCACATCACCGAACCATGCATGCCTACAACCAAGTACTCACCAGACAACTGTGTGCGTTCTTTAAGGCGCCGTTTTCGCCAGTGAAGTCCCACCTCACCGAACCACACATGCCTATAATAATGTGTTCAATAGACAAGTGTATGTGTTGTTTAAGGCGCGGTTTTCGCCAGTGATACCCTTAATCACCGAACCATACATGCCTATAACGATATGTTTAATAGACAAGTGCATGCGTTCTTTAAGGCGCCGTTTTTGCCAGTGATCTTCCCCATCACCGAACCATGCATGCCTATAACAATGTGAGTACTCGACCGATACGTGCGTTCTTTAAGGCGTCGTTTTCGCCAGTGACATCCTTAGTCACCGAACCACGTAGGTCCATATACCGTGCGTGATCAGTCCATCACCAAGGTACTTCTGACTCATTCTCACCATTCCACATACTTTATGACTCAATAACGCATAAGAATGTTAAATAAACAAACTTGGCCAAATTCCAAACAACAATTCAATCTCAATCAATTCCAGTCAATTTAGGGTAAATCCCTAAAATATCACATTTTAATTAATTTCAAGCAACGTAGAGCTCAAATAAATAAACGGACTGCGCCACGACAATCAGCACGAAATTTCGGTCGTCGGCCATCTCAGCCTTAATTTCCGAAAAATAATTAATTAAATAATAAATAATAGAAATTCAATTTAGCTCAAAATACAGTCCGATTAAATAAACGGACTTCACCACTGTCCTCAGCGTAATATTCCGGTCGCTGGCCATCACACTTGAATTTTCGGGAAATAAATAATTAAATAATTTAATTCCGAAAAATAATATTTAAATGCCAAAAATTCCACTTAGGCCCGAAATATCAAATTGAAGCCCGATAAAGGGTCGGAAAATTCCCGGGCTACCCTCAATAAATAGTAGACCATGTCTACTTGCTAAATATGCATTCAATTTAACTAATTCACATCAAAAACAACTAATAAACCCTAATCAAAACACTTAAGCTTAATTAAACACACTAAACAACCAATTAAGCATAATTAACTCACTAAGCAAGCGTTAGTGTGGTTACCCACCGGAATCGCGCGCAATCGGTACCAAATCGACGGGCTCGGCGCGAGGAACAACAAACCCCAAAGCAGGTGTCGGGTCCGGGGCTCGGAAGCGGTCCAAAAGCGGGCCCGAAGTGGGCTGGAAACCCACTCGCTGGTTTGCTGTGGAGGGCTGGCCGGAGGAGCTCCGGTGGCTGAGGCGGCAAGGGGAGGTCGGCGGTGGGTGAGAGGGGTGTCGGAGGGTCGAGCGGCGGCTAGGCAGCGGCCGGACGGGACTGGGTGGCGTCGGACCGAGCTGGGCGGAGGCGGAGGTCGAGCGGGAGGGGGCGGAGCTGGCCGCGCGGGCGGACGCGCGGGCGGCGCGGGTGACGGCGACGGGCGGTGCGAGTCGGCGGCGCGGTGCGGTGCGACGACGGCAGGTGGCTGGCCGGCGAGCTTCTCCTCCTGGTTCGCTGGTTTCGGACAAGAAGAAGAAGAAATGGGAGGGGCTTCGTTCACGTGCGTGGGGAATTTTGGGGAGAGAGGAGAGAGGAGAGAGGAGAGAGAAGAAAGAGATAAGAAGGAGAAAAAGAAAAGGAAGACAGCTAAGGGAGGGGGGTGTGCGCACGGATGGGGAGGGAAAGGAGAGAGAGAGAGAGAGAGAGAGAGAGAGAGAGAGAGAGAGAAAAGAAAAAGAGAAAAGGGAGAGAGAGAAAAAGAAAATAACAATTCCAATAATCATGCTTTTCTTTTCTCTTTCCCTTTCTATTTTCTTTTGGTCTTCGAATTTCCTTCCGACAATTTCTTTTTCGAAATTTCGGACTCGTCAATAAATTGACGGACGATGAGACGATGTCCTAAAAATAAGAATTATGACGTGCATAAAATTCGATTCCCGAAATTGAGTTCAATTCATGGTTAAAATCGACCGAACACGATTTTAGTCCGATCCGACCTATCGAGTAGCTTTTAGGGATTTTACCGCGGTTATATCCCTTAACGGCTTCACTCAATAGCTGGGTTAACTCATGAGTGATCAGCTCAGAGAAAAAGGACCATTGGCGCGTCGACGAAATGCCCATTTCAATTATTCGGGACGGGTCGAAAATTCGGGATGTCACAACTCTTCCCCTCTTACAAAAATTTCGTCCTCGAAATTTAAACCTTCATCCAATCCTGACAAAAGGTGGGGTATTGTCGTCTCATCAGGTCTTACTTTCCCTGGTTGCTTCTTCAGTCCCGTGGCGTTGTCCGACCACTTTAACCAAGGGGACTTTCTTGGTTCACAGTATCTCATCTTCCTTATGGCTCCAAGCGGTCTATAATCTGATTCTGCTCACGACAACTACAACGACTAACTGCTGAACTGACTCTGAGCCTGTGATTTTTCTTTCTCGGATCTCATCTCAACAAACTGGAATTCTGTACAGTCTGCTTTGTTCCGCCTCAAAAGAAATATCTGACTATTCTGTTGAAACTAGGAACCTCGATTCTAGATTTGGTATAGATCTGCCGCCGGTACTCCACAAAGACGAACTATTTAACTCATGTACACTTCTTTGTGTCTGATCATATCAAGATTCCTTCATACATCAATGAAATGAGTCAGTTTCATCCATCTATTGACCATTATCCCAAATGGAATCATTACTCTCTTAACTCTTGAGTAATCCTGTCATACGTTCCATCATGATGTACTTCTATTCTCACCCGAGACTCTTGAGTTATTATAAAAGTTCTCTCGGCTTGCATTACTGAATTTTCCTTATTGGCACATCTAACACTTGCAACCTGTCTGGTGATATCAATCCTTATGTCAATTTACCAATCAAACTTATGTCATCCCTGACCTACTCGTACTATTAGGTCGAATACTGCAACTGCTATAGTGAATTCTTCACAAGGCCTCCTCCTTAAGTTCCGTACTGTCTGACACCAATCCGTACTCACAATACTTCGGTATTCCATCTTTCGAAATTTGAAAGTTAATCTCTTCTTTATCAGTATCCTCTTGCAGGATCTTCTTATCATTCCAATCTATCAACTGAAGCGCTTGATTCTTGCTCGTATATTTGGTTCAATTTTGAGGGTGGCCGTAAAAATTCAAAAGGTAGCCTACCTCAAATTTGAAAACCGAATTTCAAACACTTTCAAGTAAAGTCTATACTTTAGTTAGCCACTGCACAATTGAAGACTCTCAACTCAACACCTCAGTGACTTCTTTCTTTCCTCAGGAGTGATACTAGATAACACCATTCTAGTCTTGCCAAGATTCTGATTCACGACACCGTTTCATATTCAACTTGTTGGGTCTCAACTGGTGGGACATGTATGCAACAATCTTGCCATGTTGTATCAATACATACCCAATTCTTTGAATAATGCATAAACATAGATCTCATCTCCTCCACAACCATATGGAGAGATCAACACAAACATAATAGCTAGTTCTTGCATCAGCTCTTGAAATTGTCCTTATTCTTACCTGTCCATATGAATTTCTCTTTTTCTTCAAAAGTCGAGTCAATGTTAACACTAATGTTACGGCTCTCTTCACGAACTTTCTGAAGTGACTTGTACAACCCATACGGCTTCTGATCTCTGATACCATTGTCAGTCTTGGTCCACTGATAATTGACTCGGTCTTGTTCGGAACCACGGAAATTCTTTCTCCATTCTCAGATGTCTCTCAAGCTCCTTAGCGTTTTTCTATTACATAGAATATCATGGAAAGACACGATCACAATTGATCTAGGTATTCTTCGAACACTCAGGTTGTCAACTCCATTACAACAACTGGAGCGTTTGCCAGGCTAAACAATTTCACAATACTCACTAAGGCCATATTAAGTACGAACATCTGTCTTCAATATAACCTCATTTCTAGTTCTCAACTAATGATAACATGTCCTCAAGTTGACCTTTAAAACATCAACACTCTTTATAACTAGTCACACCATTCCTTGATCTTTAGTAATAAACACTTGTCCTTGATTGTCACCTAATTGAGTTGACCATGGTTGATGCATGATTGCCATGAACCATCTTCATTTTCTCTCTCTACAAAACTGATGTTCCCTGAAGTGATGCACTAATATGCATGAATTCCTCATTCCTCAATCTTCACATGCGCATCGTTGGTTCTATTAGTTCAGACCACAATAACCGACAAGAAGCCTTCAAGAGTGGCTCTATTTCGGTGCTAGCTCGATCGCACTTTCTATCTCTTTTTCTGACAACTGTTTGACAGTTTTTATGACAACACATCTTAGAAATTCTTACACCACTGAGATGTCTTCCACCTCCAATTCTCCCATCTGTCTGATCTATGACCATCATAGAGTTATCTTGGCAATCTCTGCCTAACAAGCGGGTTACCTTCAACCGACAAGATCAAAGATTCATTTTGACTCCCAATAAACTTGACACTTTCATAAACTACTAGGCTAAGTTGAATAGTTCCATGACCATGATTCCTTATTACAAGATGCTCCATGAGCCCCTTCTACTCATGTAGCATCAAAGTTACATCTCAGCAACTAGTCAAGCATGACTATTACTAGTGATTCCTCCTTTTCTTTCATTTATTCCAATAAACTGAAGTCTCCCAAACTTCACCAAAACTCTGCTACGATACTCTGATAGAATTTTCCCCAAAACATTCTTCCTCTGATTAGTGCCGGGTCGGTTCCATTCCTGTTCTTCTCGCCATTCTAGTGGCATCCTAACTGAGGTAGCGATGTCAATGTTCCATTGGACTTTCATTGACAGTCCTTCACCTGACGACTATGCTGATCGTAATCACAGCACGTTCTAGCCATACTCAAACACCGGATTCATCCATGTTTCCTTCCACAATTTCGGCACCTACCTGGTGAGTCTTTTATTTCTTGTCAAGTGCCAACATACACTCTTCTCGTAACAGACACCTATTCCAAAAATCCATAGTGTGTCCCATGGCGCACTTCTCATGATCTGTCTCAACAACGGTGATAGCCATAACCATTACTGAGATTCCATCTACTTATGCGGACAATCCATAAATCACTATTCGTGCTGGCGACACTTACCACAAATTCCTATCCTCAGGATACACGTGACTGATCCGTACCGTCTTCCATGGAACAACATGTTCCATTTGTCTGAATGTTGACTTGATTATTCCACCCTTGCCCACTGGACGGAATAAAATACTCTTTCCTCAACATTAGTCTTTCCCTGATCGAATTTCAAATTTGCCTACACTGAATCTTGACTCAGATATCGAAATCTATTCCCTGATCATCCTTCCAGGTCAGACCTCGGCAAAGGTAGCAACAACAACAACAACTTGATCCTGATCTTTCTGGCTCATCCAAATCCCAAGGAACACTTGCATCAGAACGATCCTATCGGACTTAGGATCATTCGACGCTGCTACACTAGTACCAACCTACGGTGGTACTCTTACGCTCGAACTGGCCAGAGTCAACACTCTGCCACAACCACCTCAGGTACCGACCTTTGTCGATGCTTTACCCCGAGTCACAGAGGACACTGTCCTCTTACTAGAAGTTCTCAACTCCCACTCGCTCATGGTTCAGTCTTTTACTGACACCTGCTTCCGAATCCACACGGGATTAGAAGATGAGCGATTCACACAACAAACAATTTTAACACTCAGCTAACACAGACATGCACCAGCATGAATTTAAAGGCCATCCTACTACTATCCCATGAACTATCGCTCCTTATCACTCCAATCTAGAACTTCGCTCTGATACCACTTAAACAGGATGTCACGCCCCGATCCTCGAACGCGTGCCCATCCCTCACCTGGTCGACTTATAGCGACGTCCCAGGACGCATCGCCGACCCTGTTCATTTAATATGCGCAAGCGGAAGTATAAAGAAAATCCCCAGACAATAAAACAATGGGATAGAAAAGTAGGGCCATAACTTTCACATTGAAGCTTATAACCAAACTTTTATATGCAACACAAACAGTATAATCCCCAACCCTTCATACCCTCCTGATTCACTCTATTCACACCAAAATTGGATTTCCAAAAGAGGATGGGATCTCAATCCTCATCCGGGTCATACTCAGGATCATCCGGATTATCTTCCTTAGTTCCTTCCTCGCTAGGTTCTTCCTCTTCTGGTTCTTCTTCCTCCTCTTCAACTTCTTCTTCGGCTTCTGATGCCAGCTCATCATCAGGCATCTCCTCAGCTACTCCCCAATCTTCATCCTCCTCCGGCCCATCCACCTCTTGCTGCGCCATTCCACCAATATCCACAGGCTCATTATTCGCCTCGATCGAAGGTACGGGTGTAAAAGCTTCGGCCTCCTGATCCTAGGCTCTCGGATCCACTACCGATCCATCCACTCGATCGGCCAATCCCTCTCCGAACGCCCTTTCCATCACGTCGAAAGGGACGTCCTCTTCCGGGATAGGGCCTTCTCTAGGACCATCAAAATAGTCACGGTACCAAGACCGATACCGGTGGGGCCTTTGGTCATCCTCTCCCACATTGACCCAGATGGTCGACTGAACTAAAACGTATACTAACCCTTCCGGATGAGGGTGGACATGAAAATGGGTTTCAAACTCCGAGATCTGCTCTGGAATGCCATAATGCATGCGTGGACGAGGAGGTGTAGGTGCTGTCATTCTAGGGGCCTGAAATATTATCCCACAACCGGGATGAGACTACGTCTCAGCGAGTTCTACCCCACTAAAACTCAATTAGGGTGCCAATACACTACTCGGTTGCCTAAGCATAGCACGAGTAAGAGGACTTACCTTGGCCTCAGATTCCACCTGCATGTTAGCACATATCACATAGGCATCCAAGTAATCACATCACTGATCGAGCATCGATCAAATCGACCTAGTCGATTTCACACCGACAAGACCACTCACGGTCAATCTCATTCAATCAATCAAATCACTGTTCAATCGAACTAGTTGATTACATGTCAGACGGACCATTCTAGGTCATTGACTCCACACCACAAAACCTCCCATAGTGCACTCAGTCACAGAGCCATATCAATGTTCTCAGGCGTCAAGTTCGCCAAAGTGATTAATCCACTAGACAACTGTGTGCGTTCTTTAAGGCGCCGTTTTCTCCAGTGATATCCCACATCACTGAACCACGCATGCCTACAACCAAGTACTCACCAGACAACTGTGTGCGTTCTTTAAGGCGCCGTTTTTGCCAGTGAAGTCCCACCTCACCGAACCACACATGCTTATAATAATGTGTTCAATAGACAAGTGTATGTGTTGTTTAAGGCGCGGTTTTCGCCAGTGATACCCTTAATCACCGAACCATACATGCCTATAACGATATGTTTAATAGACAAGTGCATGCGTTCTTTAAGGCGCCGTTTTCGCCAGTGATCTTCCCCATCACCGAACCATGCATGCCTATAACAATGTGAGTACTCGACCGATACGTGCATTCTTTAAGGCGCCGTTTTCGCCAGTGACATCCTTAGTCACCGAACCACGTAGGTCCATACACCGTGCCTGATCAGTCCATCACCAAGGTACTTCTGACTCATTCTCACCATTCCACATACTTTATGACTCAATAACGCATAAGAATGGTAAATAAACAAACTTGGCCAAATTCCAAACAACAATTCAATCTCAATCAATTCCAGTCAATTTAGGGTAAATCCCTAAAATATCACAATTTAATTAATTTCAAGCAACGTAGAGCTCAAATAAATAAACGGATTGCACCACGACAATCAGCACGAAATTTCGGTCGTCGGTCATCTCAGCCTTAATTTCCGAAAAATAATTAATTTCGAAAATTAAATAATAAATGTTAGAAATTCAATTTAGCTCAAAATACAGTCCGATTAAATAAACGGACTTCACCACTGTCATCAGCGTAATATTCCGGTCGCTGGCCATCACACTTGAATTTTTGGAAAATAAATAATTATTTAATTTAATTCCGAAAAATAATATTTAAATGCCCAAAATTCCACTTAGGCCCGAAATATCAAATTGAAGCCCGATAAAGGGTCGGAAAATTCCCGGGCTACCCTCAATAAATAGTAGACCATGTCTACTTGCTAAATATGCATTCAATTTAACTAATTTGCATTAAAATCAACTAATCAACCCTAATCAAAACACTCAAGCTTAATTAAACACATTAAACAACCAATTAAGCATAATTAACTCACTAAGCAAGCGTTAGTGTTATTAGCCACCGGAATCGTGCGAAATTGGTACCAAAACGACGGGCTCGGCGCGAGGGACAACAAACCCCAAAGCGGGTGTCGGGTCCGGGGCTCGGAAGCGGCCCAAAAGCGGGCCCGAAGTGGGCTGGAAACCCACTCGTGGGTTTGCTGGTGAGGGCTGGCCGGAGCTGGTTCGGGGGCTGAGGCGGTGAGGGGAGGCCGGCGGACGGCGAGAGGGGCGCTCGAGTCGAGCGGCGGCTGGGCGACGGCCGAACGGAGCTGGGTGAAGTCGGGCCGAGCTAGGCGGACGGTGGGACAGCAGGTTGCTTTCGAGGCGGACGGCGGATAACGGAGTCGAGGCCGGATGCGCGGCGCGCGTGGCAATGGCGGCGCAAGCGGCGACGCGGTGTGGTGCGGGTAGCGGTGGCTGGCTGTCCGGCGAGCTTCCTGCTTCTGCTAGTTCGCTGGTTTTTCACGGAGAAGAAGAAGAAGAAATGGTGGGGGTTCGGTTCACGTGCGTGGGGAATTTTTGGGGAGAGAGGAGAGAGAAGGAGAAGATAAGAAGGAAGAAAAGAAAAGGGAGCCAGCTAAGGGGGGGTGTCGCACGGATGGGGAGGGGAAAGGAGAGAGAGAGAGAGAGAAATAACAATTTAAAAATCTTGTTTTTCTTTTCCTTCCTCTTTCCCCTTCTTATTTCTTTTTGGTCTTCGATTTACCTTCCGATAATTTCTTTCTTGAAATTTCGGACCCGTCAATAAATTGACGGACGATGAGACAAATTCCCAAAAAGAATTATGACACGCTTAAAATTCAATTCCCGAAATCGAGTTCAATTTCATGGTTAAAATCGACTGAACACGATTTTAGTTCGATCTGATCTATCGAGTAGCTTTTAGGGATTTTACCGCGGTTATATCCTTTAACGGCTTCACCCAACAGATCGGCTAACTCATGAGTGATCAGCTCAGAGAAAAGGACCATCGGCGTGTCGACGAGTTGCCCATTTCATATATTCGGGACGGGTCGAAAATTCGGGATGTCACAAATTTCGTGGTTAAAATCAACCGAACGCAATTTTAGCGCGAAACTATCGGGTAGCTTTTAGGGATTTTAGCGCATTTGACTTGTGGTCGATAATTTTCGATCCACATTGTGCATCTCCAACTCATAGGCGACTCTCGGTTGTCGTAAAAATCTCAAGGTTTCAATTACTGGTACCAAGTACAAATCGATAAAAAAATCGGTTTAGTGCCGTTCAACGCGAATTTTGCAATCATGTGACAATTTAATTACATGCTTCTGTCGAATCGACCTATCTTCGATCTTTAATCGATTATAACGGTGCCGTATTGACCCTTGCCAATTATTACGGTCGAGCAATCGATTTCTGATCGAATTCTCAAGCCTATCGTGTTTATATCCCTTAACGGCTTCACATGATAGATCTGTTAACTCGAGAGTGATCAGCTCCGAGAAATAGGACCATAGGCGTGTCGATGAAAAGCCTAGTTTATTTAATCGAAACATGGTAAAAAATTTAGGATGTCACAACTCTTCTCATCTTATAAAAATTTCGTCCTTAAAATTTAAACCATTACAATTCTTCTTCAAAAATGTGGGGGTATTGTCGTCTCATTGATTCTTCGCTTTCCCACGTAGATCCTTCTGTTCCATGGTGTTGCCAGACCATTTTGACCAAAGAGATCGTCTTATTGCGCAGCATTTGCTCCTTTCGATCCACGATTTGAACTGGTCTCTCCACATTCGACACTCTGTCGTCCACATCTAATTCTTCAAAATTCAGCACGTGGGTCGGGTCAGGCTCATACTTCCTTAACATCAACATGTGGAAGACATCATGCACCTGAGCAAGTCTTGGCGTCAACGCAAGACGATACGCCAGAGTCCCTATTCGCTCCAGAATTTCAAAGGGACCGACGTACCTCGGACTTAGCTTCCCTTTCTTACCGAAGTGCGAAGTACCCCTCATTGGTGACACTTTAAGGAAGACATGTTCACCAACTTGGATTTCCAATGGTCTTCGACGCTTATCTACATAACTTTCTAACGACTCTATGCGGTCTTAAGCCTTTCTCGAATAACTTCAACGGCTTTGACGGCATCAACTAATTGTTGAACCAACTCTGGGCCGGTAATCTTCCTATCTCCGACTTCATCCCAACAAACTGGAGTTTTGCACGCTCTGTCATACAACGCTACAAATGGTGCCATCTGAATACTCTGTTGATGACTGTTGTTGTAGGCGAACTCGACTAGATGAAACTATTCCTCCCAGCTTCCTTTGAAGTCTAACACACAAGCTCGCAGCATGTCCTCGAGGGTTTGAATCGTCATCTTAGACTAGCCATTCGTCTGAGGATGATAAGCCATACTATACTGCAGCTTTGTTCCCAAGGCAGTCTGTAAACTCTTCCAGAAAGTGGCGGTGAACTTCATGTCTCGATTTGACATAATCGTCACTAGCACTCCATAAAGACGAACTATCTGTCGGACTTACAACTCAACATATCTATCCAATGCATAGTCCTTTCGTACAACGATGAAGTGAGCGGACTTCGTCAATCTATCAACTACAGCCCATATGGAATCATTACCTTGCTGGCTCCTTAGTATTCCCATCACAAAGTCCATTGTGATATGGTCCCACTTCCACTTGAGAATCTTGAGAGGTTGCAAAAGTCCTCTCGGCTTGCAATACTGTGCTTTCACTTGCTGACACGTCAAACACTTGGCGATATGTCTAGCGATATCCGCCTTCATACCGATCCACCAATAGTGTTCACGCAGATTCTTATACATCTTTGTACTGCCTGGATGAATGTTGTAACTGCTACGATGAGCTTCTGACAAGATCTCATCCTTAAGCTCTGCATAATCAAGTACACATAATCGTCCACAAAACTTTAGTGTTCCGTCTTTAGAAATCTGAAAGTCAGGTTTTCTCTTTTCTGAGACTCTTGCAGAATTTTCTGGATCTCAGGATCTATCAACTGCAACGTCTTGATCCTTAATCGCACTTTCAGTTCAATTCTGAGGGTGGCCACAAGACTTAAAATGTGGCATATCTCAAATTTGAAAACCAAATCTCGAGCTCCTTCTAGTAAGATCCACTCTTGAATCACCATATGTGCAATCGAAGACTTTCGACTCAACACATCTGCGACCTTTTTAGCTTTTCCAGGGTGATACAGAATGTCGCAGTCATAGTCCTTGAGAAGTTTCATCCAACAATGCTGTCTCATGTTCAACTCCTTCAGAGAAAATAAATACTTGAGACTTTAATAGTCTGTAAAGATCTGGAACCTTTCTCCACACAAGTAGTGTCTCCAAATCTTCATAGCGAAGATAATCACTAGGAGTTATAAGTCATGTGTCTGGTAATTCAACTCATGAGGTCTCAATTGATGGGACGCATATGCAACAACCTTTCCATGTTGCATTAACACGCAACCCAGTCCTCTATACAACACATCACTAAAGATCTCGTATCCTCCAAGACTAGACGAAATCGTCAGCACGGGTGCGGTAGTTAGCTTCTACTTAAGCTCTTGGAAACTATGCTCGCACTTATCTGTCTAGACGAACTTTTCTTCCTTCTTTAGCAATTGAGTCAACAGCATGGATATTGCTGAAAATCCTTCACAAACCATATGTAATAACCTGCTAATCCTAAGAAACTTTTAATCTCTGTCACTGTCATCAATCTTGGCCAGTTGATTACGGCTTCAATCTTGGTCAAGTCCACATAAATTCCTTCACCTGAAATCACGTGACTTAGGAAAGCTACACAAGTCAGCCAAAACTCGCACTTACTGAACTTGGCGTACAGTCCATGATTTCGCAAAGTCTGAAGCACTGTCCTTAAATGTCTTTCGTGCTCCTCTGGACTTCTCAAGTACACCAGGATGTCGTCGATGAACACAATCATGAACTGATCCAAGTACTCCTTGAACACTCGATTCATCAGATCCATGAAAGCGGTTAAAGTGTTTGTCAAACCAAACGGCATTACGATGAACTCATAATGGCCATAACGCATACGCAACACCATCTTTGGTATGTCTTCCTTGTTTATTCTCAGCTAATGGTAACATGTCTTCAAGTCGATCTTGGAAAATATCGACGCTCCCCGTAGCTGATCAAACAAGTCGTCAATCCTCGGTAGCGGGTACTTGTTCTTGATCATCACCTGGTTGAGTTGCCGATTGTCGATGCAAAGATACAACGAACCATCTTTCTTCCTCACGAACAAGACTGGTGCTCCCCAAGGTGATGCACTGGGACGTATGAATTCCTTATCCAACAACTCCTGCATCTACACCTTCAGTTCCTTCAACTCTAATAACGTCATACAGTAAAGAGCTTTAGAGATTGGCTCCATCCTAGGGGCCAACTCGATTACGAACTAGATCTCCTTTTCTAGGGGCAGACTAGGTAATTTCTTCGAAAACACATTAGCAAACTCCGGTACTACTGCAATGTTCTCCATCTTTGGCTCCTCAACTATCGTAACCACGGCAGCGCCAAGTAACTTTGGCAACCCCCGTCTAACAAACGGGTTGCCTCAAGTGACGAGATTAAGGTAATCGAGGGTCCTCCTCTACTTCCAATAAACTCGAAACTTTCACCCGCTAACGGGTTAAACTGAATCGATTTACGATAACAGTCTACAATAGCCCGTTGCTTGGTGAGCGAGTCCATGCCAATTATCATATCAAAATCATACATAGCCAGGACAACCAAATCTATAATTTCCTCTCACTCACCAATAACTAACTTGACAACTAGGACAGTCTACTGCATACAACACATTATCTTTTAACAGGTTTGATATACTAATAACTGACCCCAACGGTTCTGGACTCAACCCGACCAACTTAACGTACTGCTTAGCAATAAATGAATGCATAGCTCCAAGGTCAAATAAAGCATAAGCAGCATGGTCGTTCAGCGAGACCGTACCTATGACCATGTTTGGTGAGTCCGCTGCATCTCGTCGGGTGATAGCATACACCCTTCACTATGTTCGAGGCCTGTTCATCATGGCCTGCAATGCTTTTTGCGGCGGACTTCCTCTATTTTGTCCCATTGGCGGTACATGCGATGTCACAAACACGAGCAGTTCTAAATTAATAATGTGATTGTATGCATGAGGGGTACATGCGATGTTTCAAAAATATCTTTCAAAATCATCCACGAAAAGTTTTGAAACAAAGTGATGTCTCAGCTATGAAAGACATTCAATTATCAAGGCTAGCCCGAGACTCGCATGAATGCACTCACAAGCGTCGCAGGCATTCCGAATACAATTCAAATCAAGACTTTCACAATTGTCAAATCAAGATTTAAGAAAAATTTTGAAACTATTTCGGATTAAGGAATATTTAGACTATGGAACACATTCAATTGCCAAGGCTAGCTTGGGGATCGCATAACTGCACTTACAAGCGTTGCAGACATTTTGAATATGCTCCAAACCATGACTCTTTCTTAAGCCAAATCGGGTTTTGGAGAACACTTTCTTAGTAAATGGTTTTCAGAAACATCATATGTACCAAAGTATTTTTGAATTTGATTTGAAAAGAAAACTTGTTAAAAATCATTTCCCAATGAATATTGAGGTGTTTAAAGCAACTTTCATGAAGATGGAATGACCCAGGTTCATACATAAACTAATCTAGGAAGTTTACCTAAACAATCACAATCAACTTGATATCTAGAAATTTCACAACAAGCATATAAAAACAGCAAAATTGAACAATGCCTTATGAAAATTTGGTAATAACAAAATTCTCTAACATGCATGAGATGATAGCAAACAACTTTTGTCAATGAAGTTTTTACACACGAGTTTTTTGGACTTTGTTTCTCAACCAATCAAGCAAGAAAGTGAACTGTCGACGGGTCACTTATTACCAAGGCCACAAGCCAATCACAAACACGAGCAGTTCTAAATTAATAATGTGATTGTATGCATGAGGGGTACATGCGATGGTTCAAAAATATCTTTCAAAATCATCCACGAAAAGTTTTGAAACAAAGTGATGTCTCAGCTATGAAAGACATTCAATTATCAAGGCTAGCTCGAGACTCACATGAATGCACTCACAAGCGTCGCAGGCATTCCGAATACAATTCAAATCATGACTTTCACAATTGTCAAATCAAGATTTAAGAAAAATTTTGAAACTATTTCGGATTAAGGAATATTTAGACTATGGAACACATTCAATTGCCAAGTCTAGCTTGGGGCTCGCATAAATGCACTAACAAGCGTTGCAGACATTTTGAATATGCTCCAAACCACGACTCTTTCTTAAGCCAAATCGGGTTTTGGAGAACACTTTCTTAGTAAATGGTTTTCAGAAACATCATATGTACCAAAGTATTTTTGAATTTGATTTGAAAAGAAAACTTGTTAAAAATCATTTCACAATGAATATTGAGGTGTTTAAAGCAACTTTCATGAAGATGGAATGACCCAGGTTCATACATAAACTAATCTAGGAAGTTTACCTAAACAATCACAATCAAGTTCATATCTAGAAATTTCACAACAAGCATATAAAAACAGCAAAATTGAACAATGCCTTATGAAAATTTGGTAATAACAAAATTCTCTAACATGCATGACATGATAGCAAACAACTTTTGTCAATGAAGTTTTTACAAACGAGTTTTTTGGACTTTGTTTCTCAACCAATCAAGCAAGAAAGTGAACTGTCGACGGGTCACTTATTACCAAGGCCACAAGCCAATCACAAACACGAGCAGTTCTAAATTAATAATGTGATTGTATGCATGAGGGGTACATGCGATGTTTCAAAAATATCTTTCAAAATCATCCACGAAAGTTTTGAAACAAAGTGATGTCTCAGCTATGAAAGACATTCAATTATCAAGGCTAGCTCGAGACTCACATGAATGCAGTCACACGCGTCGCAGGCATTCCGAATACAATTCAAATCATGACTTTCACAATTGTCAAATCAAGATTTAAGAAAAATTTTGAAACTATTTCGGATTAAGGAATATTTAGACTATGGAACATATTCAATTGCCAAGTCTAGCTTGGGGCTCACATAAATGCAATAACCAGCGTTGCAGACATTTTGTATATGCTCCAAACCACGACTCTTTCTTAAGCCAAATCTGGTTTTGTAGAACACTTTCTTAGTAAATGGTTTTCAGAAACATCATATGTACCAAAGTATTTTTGAATTTGATTTGAAAAGAAAACTTGTTAAAAATCATTTCCCAATGAATATTGAGGTGTTTAAAGCAACTTTCATGAAGATGGAATGACCCAGGTTCATACATAAACTAATCTAGGAAGTTTACCTAAACAATCACAATCAAGTTCATATCTAGAAATTTCACAACAAGCATATAAAAACAGCAAAATTGAACAATGCCTTATGAAAATTTGGTAATAACAGAATTCTCTAACATGCATGACATGATAACAAACAACTTTTGTGAATGAAGTTTTTACAAACGAGTTTTTTGGACTTTGTTTCTCAACCAATCAAGCAAGAAAGTGAACTGTCGACGGGTCACTTATTACCAAGGCCACAAGCCAATCACAAACACGAGCAGTTCTAAATTAATAATGTGATTGTATGCATGAGGGGTACATGCGATGTTTCAAAAATATCTTTCAAAATCATCCACGAAATGTTTTGAAACAAAGTGATGTCTCAGCTATGAAAGACATTCAATTATCAAGGCTAGCTCGAGACTCACATGAATGCACTCACAAGAGTCGCAGGCATTCCGAATACAATTCAAATCATGACTTTCACAATTGTCAAATCAAGATTTAAGAAAAATTTTGAAACTATTTCGGATTAAGGAATATTTAGACTATGGAACACATTCAATTGCCAAGGCTAGCTTGGGGCTCGCATAAATGCAGTAACAAGCGTTGCAGACATTTTGAATATGCTCCAAACCACGACTCTTTCTTAAGCCAAATCGGGTTTTGGAGAACACTTTCTTAGTAAATGGTTTTCAGAAACATCATATGTACCAAAGTATTTTTGAATTTGATTTGAAAAGAAAACTTGTTAAAAATCATTTCCCAATGAATATTGAGGTGTTTAAAGCAACTTTCATGAAGATGGAATGACCCAGGTTCATACATAAACTAATCTAGGAAGTTTACCTAAACAATCACAATCAAGTTCATCTCTAGAAATTTCACAACAAGCATATAAAAACAGCACAATTGAACAATGCCTTATGAAAATTTGGTAATAACTAAATTCTCTAACATGCATGACATGATAACAAACAACTTTTGTGAATGAAGTTTTTACAAACGAGTTTTTTGGACTTTGTTTCTCAACCAATCAAGCAAGAAAGTGAACTGTCGACGGGTCACTTATTACCAAGGCCACAAGCCAATCACAAACACAAGCAGTTCTAAATTAATAATGTGATTGTATGCATGAGGGGTACATGCGATGTTTCAAAAATATCTTTCAAAATCATCCACGAAAAGTTTTGAAACAAAGTGATGTCTCAGCTATGAAAGACATTCAATTATCAAGGCTAGCTCGAGACTCACATGAATGCACTCACAGGCGTCGCAGGCATTCCGAATACAATTCAAATCATGACTTTCACAATTGTCAAATCAAGATTTAAGAAATTTTTTGAAAGTATTTCGGATTAAGGAATATTTAGACTATGGAACACATTCAATTGCCAAGGCTAGCTTGGGGCTCGCATAAATGCAGTAACAAGCGTTGCAGACATTTTGAATATGCTCCAAACCACGACTCTTTCTTAAGCCAAATCGGGTTTTGGAGAACACTTTTTTAGTAAATGGTTTTCAGAAACATCATATGTACCAAAGTATTTTTGAATTTGATTTGAAAAGAAAACTTGTTAAAAATCATTTCCCAATAAATATTGAGGTGTTTAAAGCAACTTTCATGAAGATGGAATGACCCAGGTTCATACATAAACTAATCTAGGAAGTTTACCTAAACAATCACAATCAAGTTCATATCTAGAAATTTCACAACAAGCATATAAAAACAGCAAAATTGAACAATGCCTTATGAAAATTTGGTAATAACAGAATTCTCTAACATGCATGACATGATAACAAACAACTTTTGTGAATGAAGTTTTTACAAACGAGTTTTTTGGACTTTGTTTCTCAACCAATCAAGCAAGAAAGTGAACTGTCGACGGGTCACTTATTACCAAGGCCACAAGCCAATCACAAACACGAGCAGTTCTAAATTAATAATGTGATTGTATGCATGAGAGGTACATGCGATGTTTTAAAAATATCTTTCAAAATCATCCACGAAAAGTTTTGAAACAAAGTGATGTCTCAGCTATGAAAGACATTCAATTATCAAGGCTAGCTCGAGACTCACATGAATGCACTCACAAGCGTCGCAGGCATTCCGAATACAATTCAAATCATGACTTTCACAATTGTCAAATCAAGATTTAAGAAAAATTTTGAAACTATTTCGGATTAAGGAATATTTAGACTATGGAACACATTCAATTGCCAAGTCTAGCTTGGGGCTCACATAAATGCACTAACCAGCATTGCAGACATTTTGAATATGCTCCAAACCACGACTCTTTCTTAAGCCAAAGCTTGTTTTGTAGAACACTTTCTTAGTAAATGGTTTTCAGAAAGATCATATGTACCAAAGTATTTTTGAATTTGATTTGAAAAGAAAACTTGTTAAAAATCATTTCCCAATGAATATTGAGGTGTTTAAAGCAACTTTCATGAAGATGGAATGACCCAGGTTCATACATAAACTAATCTAGGAAGTTTACCTAAACAATCACAATCAAGTTCATATCTAGAAATTTCACAACAAGCATATAAAAACAGCAAAATTGAACAATGCGTTATGAAAATTTGGTAATAACAAAATTCTCTAACATGCATGACATGATAGCAAACAACTTTTGTCAATGAAGTTTTTACAAACGAGTTTTTTGGACTTTGTTTCTCAACGAATCAAGCAAGAAAGTGAACTGTCGACGGGTCACTTATTACCAAGGCCACAAGCCAATCACAAACACGAGCAGTTCTAAATTAATAATGTGATTGTATGCATGAGGGGTACATGCGATGTTTCAAAAATATCTTTCAAAATCATCCACGAATAGTTTTGAAATAAAGTGATGTCTGAGCTATGAAAGACATTCAATTATCAAGGCTAGCTCGAGACTCACATGAATGCACTCACACGCGTCGCAGGCATTCCGAATACAATTTAAATCATGACTTTCACAATTGTCAAATCAAGATTTAAGAAAAATTTTGAAACTATTTCGGATTAAGGAATATTTAGACTATGGAACACATTCAATTGCCAAGTCTAGCTTGGGGCTCGCATAAATGCAGTAACAAGCGTTGCAGACATTTTGAATATGCTCCAAACCACGACTCTTTCTTAAGCCAAATCAGGTTTTGGAGAACACTTTCTTTGTAAATGGTTTTCAGAAACATCATATGTACCAAAGTATTTTTGAATTTGATTTGAAAAGAAAACTTGTTAAAAATCATTTCCCAATGAATATTGAGGTGTTTAAAGCAACTTTCATGAAGATGGAATGACCCAGGTTCATACATAAACTAATCTAGGAAGTTTACCTAAACAATCACAATCAAGTTCATATCTAGAAATTTCACAACAAGCATATAAAAACAGCAAAATTGAACATTGCGTTATGAAAATTTGGTAATAACAAAATTCTCTAACATGCATGACATGATAGCAAACAACTTTTGTCAATGAAGTTTTTACAAACGAGTTTTTTGGACTTTGTTTCTCAACCAATCAAGCAAGAAAGTGAACTGTCGACGGGTCACTTATTACCAAGGCCACAAGCCAATCACAAACACGAGCAGTTCTAAATTAATAATGTGATTGTTTGCATGAGGGGTACATGCTATGTTTCAAAAATATCTTTCAAAATCATCCACGAAAAGTTTTGAAACAAAGTGATGTCTCAGCTATGAAAGACATTCAATTATCAAGGCTCGCTCGAGACTCACATGAATGCACTCACAAGCGTCGCAGGCATTCCGAATACAATTCAAATCATGACTTTCACAATTGTCAAATCAGGATTTAAGAAAAATTTTGAAACTATTTCGGATTAAGGAATATTTACAATATGGAACACATTCAAATGCCAAGGCTAGCTTGGGGCTCGCATAAATGCAGTAACAAGCGTTGCAGACATTTTGAATATGCTCCAAACCATGACTCTTTCTTAAGCCAAATCGGGTTTTGGAGAACACTTTCTTAGTAAATGGTTTTCAGAAACATCATATGTACCAAAGTATTTTTGAATTTGATTTGAAAAGAAAACTTGTTAAAAATCATTTCCCAATGAATATTGAGGTGTTTAAAGCAACTTTCATGAAGATGGAATGACCCAGGTTCATACATAAACTAATCTAGGAAGTTTACCTAAACAATCACAATCAAGTTCATATCTAGAAATTTCACAACAAGCATATAAAAACAGCAAAATTGAACAATGCCTTATGAAAATTTGGTAATAACAAAATTCTCTAACATGCATGACATGATAGCAAACAACTTTTGTGAATGAAGTTTTTACAAACGAGTTTTTTGGACTTTGTTTCTCAAGCAATCAAGCAAGAAAGTGAACTGTCGACGGGTCACTTATTACCAAGGCCACAAGCCAATCACAAACACGAGCAGTTCTAAATTAATAATGTGATTGTATGCATGAGGGGTACATGCGATGTTTCAAAAATATCTTTCAAAATCATCCACGAAAAGTTTTGAAACAAAGTGATGTCTCAGCTAGGAAAGACATTCAATTATCAAGGCTAGCTCGAGCCTCACATGAATGCACTCACAAGCGTCGCAGGCATTCCGAATACAATTCAAATCATGACTTTCACAATTGTCAAATCAAGATTTAAGAAAAATTTTGAAACTATTTCGGATTAAGGAATATTTAGACTATGGAACACATTCAATTGCCAAGTCTAGCTTGGGGCTCGCATAAATACACTAACAAGCCTTGCAGACATTTTGAATATGCTCCAAACCACGACACTTTCTTAAGCCAAATCTGGTTTTGGAGAACACTTTCTTAGTAAATGGTTTTCAGAAACATCATATGTACCAAAGTATTTTTGAATTTGATTTGAAAAGAAAACTTGTTAAAAATCATTTCCCAATGAATATTGAGGTGTTTAAAGCAACTTTCATGAAGATGGAATGACCCAGGTTCATACATAAACTAATCTAGGAAGTTTACCTAAACAATCACAATCAAGTTGATATCTAGAAATTTCACAACAAGCATATAAAAACAGCAAAATTGAACAATGCCTTATGAAAATTTGGTAATAACAAAATTCTCTAACATGCATGACATGATAACAAACAACTTTTGTGAATGAAGTTTTTACAAACGAGTTTTTTGGACTTTGTTTCTCAACCAATCAAGCAAGAAAGTGAACTGTCGACGGGTCACTTATTACCAAGGCCACAAGCCAATCACAAACACGAGCAGTTCTAAATTAATAATGTGATTGTATGCATGAGGGGTACATGCGATGTTTCAAAAATATCTTTCAAAATCATCCACGAAAAGTTTTGAAACAAAGTGATGTCTCAGCTAGGAATGACATTCAATTATCAAGGCTAGCTCGAGACTCACATGAATGCACTCACAAGCGTCGCAGGCATTCCGAATACAATTCAAATCATGACTTTCACAATTGTCAAATCAAGATTTAAGAAAAATTTTGAAACTATTTCGGATTAAGGAATATTTAGACTATGGAACACATTCAATTGCCAAGTCTAGCTTGGGGCTCGCATAAATACACTAACAAGCCTTGCAGACATTTTGAATATGCTCCAAACCACGACACTTTCTTAAGCCAAATCTGGTTTTGGAGAACACTTTCTTAGTAAATGGTTTTCAGAAACATCATATGTACCAAAGTATTTTTGAATTTGATTTGAAAAGAAAACTTGTTAAAAATCATTTCCCAATGAATATTGAGGTGTTTAAAGCAACTTTCATGAAGATGGAATGACCCAGGTTCATACATAAACTAATCTAGGAAGTTTACCTAAACAATCACAATCAAGTTGATATCTAGAAATTTCACAACAAGCATATAAAAACAGCAAAATTGAACAATGCCTTATGAAAATTTGGTAATAACAAAATTCTCTAACATGCATGACATGATAACAAACAACTTTTGTGAATGAAGTTTTTACAAACGAGTTTTTTGGACTTTGTTTCTCAACCAATCAAGCAAGAAAGTGAACTGTCGACGGGTCACTTATTACCAAGGCCACAAGCCAATCACAAACACGAGCAGTTCTAAATTAATAATGTGATTGTATGCATGAGGGGTACATGCGATGTTTCAAAAATATCTTTCAAAATCATCCACGAAAAGTTTTGAAACAAAGTGATGTCTCAGCTATGAAAGACATTCAATTATCAAGGCTAGCCCGAGACTCACAAGATTGCACTCACAAGCGTCGCAGGCATTCCGAATACAATTCAAATCATGACTTTCACAATTGTCAAATCAAGATTTAAGAAAATTTTTGAAACTATTTCGGATTAAGGAATATTGAGACTATGGAACACATTCAATTGCCAAGGCTAGCTTGGGGCTCGCATAAATGCAGTAACAAGCGTTGCAGACATTTTGAATATGCTCCAAACCACGACTCTTTCTTAAGCCAAATCGGGTTTTGGAGAACACTTTCTTAGTAAATGGTTTTCAGAAACATCATATGTACCAAAGTATTTTTGAATTTGATTTGAAAAGAAAACTTGTTAAAAATCATTTCCCAATGAATATTGAGGTGTTTAAAGCAACTTTCATGAAGATGGAATGACCCAGGTTCATACATAAACTAATCTAGGAAGTTTACCTAAACAATCACAATCAAGTTCATATCCAGAAATTTCACAACAAGCATATAAAAACAGCAAAATTGAACAATGCCTTATGAAAATTTGGTAATAACAAAATTCTCTAACATGCATGACATGATAACAAACAACTTTTGTGAATGAAGTTTTTACAAACGAGTTTTTTGGACTTTGTTTCTCAACCAATCAAGCATGAAAGTGAACTGTCGACGTGTCACTTATTACCAAGGCCACAAGCCAATCACAAACACGAGCAGTTCTAAATTAATAATGTGATTGTATGCATGAGGGGTACATGCGATGTTTCAAAAAGATCTTTCAAAATCATCCACGAAAAGTTTTGAAACAAAGTGATGTCTCAGCTAGGAAAGACATTCAATTATCAAGGCTAGCTCGAGACTCACAAGAATGCACTCACAAGCGTCGCAGGCATTCCGAATACAATTCAAATCATGACTTTCACAATTGTCAAATCAAGATTTAAGAAAAATTTTGAAACTATTTCGGATTAAGTAATATTTAGGCTATGGAACACATTCAATTGCCAAGGCTAGCTTGGGCCTCGCATAAATGCAGTAACAAGCGTTGCAGACATTTTGAATATGCTCCAAACCACGACTCTTTCTTAAGCCAAATCTGGTTTTGGAGAACACTTTCTTAGTAAATGGTTTTCAGAAACATCATATGTACCAAAGTATTTTTGAATTTGATTTGAAAAGAAAACTTGTTAAAAATCATTTCACAATGAATATTGAGGTGTTTAAAGCAACTTTCATGAAGATGGAATGACCCAGGTTCATACATAAACTAATCTAGGAAGTTTACCTAAACAATCACAATCAAGTTCATATCTAGAAATTTCACAACAAGCATATAAAAACAGCAAAATTGAACAATGCCTTATGAAAATTTGGTAATAACAAAATTCTCTAACATGCTTGACATGATACCAAACAACTTTTGTCAAAGAAGTTTTTACAAACGAGTTTTTTGGACTTTGTTTCTCAACCAATCAAGCAAGAAAGTGAACTGTCGACTGGTCACTTATTACCAAGGCCACAAGCCAATCACAAACACGAGCAGTTCTAAATTAATAATGTGATTGGATGCATGAGGGCTACATGCGATGTTTCAAAAATATCTTTCAAAATCATCCACGAAAAGTTTTGAAACAAAGTGATGTCTCAGCTATGAAAGACTTTCAATTATCAAGGCTAGCTCGAGACTCACATGAATGCACTCACAAGCGTCGCAGGCATTCCGAATACAATTCAATTCATGACTTTCACAATTGTCAAATCAAGATTTAAGAAAAATTTTGAAACTATTTCGGATTGAGGAATATTGATACTATGGAACACATTCAATTGCCAAGGCTAGCTTGGGGCTCGCATAAATGCAGTAACAAGCGTTGTAGACATTTTGAATATGCTCCAAACCACGACTCTTTCTTAAGCCAAATCGGGTTTTGGAGAACACTTTCTTAGTAAATGGTTTTCAGAAACATCATATCTACCAAAGTATTTTTGAATTTGATTTAAAAAGAAAACTTGTTAAAAATCATTTCCCAATGAATATTGAGGTGTTTAAAGCAACTTTCATGAAGATGGAATGACCCAGGTTCATACATAAACTAATCTAGGAAGTCTACCCAAACAATCACAATCAAGTTCATATCTAGAAATTTCACAACAAGCATATAAAAACAGCAAATTTGAACAATGCCTTATGAAAATTTGGTAATAACAAAATTCTCTAACATGCATGACATGATAACAAACAACTTTTGTCAACGAAGTTTTTACAAACGAGTTTTTTGGACTTTGTTTCTCAACCAATCAAGCAAGAAAGTGAACTGTCGACGGGTCACTTATTACCAAGCCCACATGCCAATCACAAGCACGAGCAGTTCTAAATTAATAATGTGATTGGATGCACGAGGGGTACATGCGATGTTTCAAAAATATCTTTCAAAATCATCCACGAAAAGTTTTTAAACAAAGTGATGTCTGAGCTATGAAAGACATTCAATTATCAATGCTAGCCCGAGACTCACATGAATGCACTCACAAGCGTCGCAGGCATTCCGAATACAATTCAAATCATGACTTTCACAATTGTCAAATCAAGATTTAAGAAAAAATTTTAAACTATTTCGGATTAAGGAATATTTAGACTGTGGAACACATTCAATTGCCAAGGCTAGCTTGGGGCTCGCATCAATGCACTAACAAGCGTTGCAGACATTTTGAATATGCTCCAAACCACGACTCTTTCTTAAACCAAATCGGGTTTTGGAGAACACTTTCTTAGTAAATGGTTTTCACAAACATCATATGTACCAAAGTATTTTTGAATTTGATTTGAAAAGCAAACTTGTTAAAAATCATTTCCCAATGAATATTGAGGTGTTTAAAGCAACTTTCATGAAGATGGAATGACCCAGGTTCATACATAAACTAATCTAGGAAGTTTACCTAAACAATCACAATCAAGTTCATATCTAGAAATTTCACAACAAGCATATAAAAACAGCAAAATTGAACAATGCCTTATGAAAATTTGGTAATAAAAAAATTCTCTAACATGCATGACATGATAACAAACAACTTTTGTCAAAGAAGTTTTTACAAACGAGTTTTTTGGACTTTGTTTCTCAACCAATCAAGCAAGAAAGTGAACTGTCGACGGGTCACTTATTACCAAGGCCACAAGCCAATCAAAAACACTAGCAGTTCTAAATTAATAATGTGATTGTATGCATGAGGGGTGCATGCGATGTTTCAAAAATATCTTTCAAAATCATCCACGAAAAGTTTTGAAACAAAGTGATGTCTCAGCTATGAAAGACATTCAATTATCAAGGCTAGCTCGAGACTCACATGAATGCAATCACAAGCGTCGCAGGCATTCTGAATACAATTCAAATCATGACTTTCACAATTGTCAAATCAAGATTTAAGAAAAATTTTGAAACTATTTCGGATTAAGGAATATTTAGACTATGGAACACATTCAATTGCCAAGGCTAGCTTAGGGCTCGCATAAATACACTAACAAGCGTTGCAGACATTTTGAATATGCTCCAAACCACGACTCTTTCTTAAGCCAAATCTGGTTTTGGAGAACACTTTCTTAGTAAATGGTTTTCAGAAACATCATATGTACCAAAGTATTTTTGAATTTGATTTGAAAAGAAAACTTGTTAAAAATCATTTCCCAATGAATATTGAGGTGTTTAAAGCAACTTTCATGAAGATGGAATGACCCAGGTTCATACATAAACTAATCTAGGAAGTTTACCTAAACAATCACAATCAAGTTCATATCTAGAAATTTCACAAGAAGCATATAAAAACTGCAAAATTGAACAATGCCTTATGAAAATTTGGTAATAACAAAATTCTCTAACATGCATGACATGATAACAAACAACTTTTCTGAATGAAGTTTTTACAAACGAGTTTTTTGGACTTTGTTTCTCAACCAATCAAGCAAGAAAGTGAACTGTCGACGGGTCACTTATTACCAAGGCCACAAGCCAATCACAAACACAAGCAATTCTAAATTAATAATGTGATTGTATGCATTAGGGGTACATGCGATGTTTCAAAAATATCTTTCAAAATCATCCACGAAAAGTTTTGAAAGAAAGTGATGTCTCAGCTATGAAAGACATTCAATTATCAAGGCTAGCCCAAGACTCACAAGAATGCACTCACAAGCGTCGCAGGCATTCCGAATACAATTCAATTCATGACTTTCACAATTGTCAAATCAAGATTTAAGAAAAATTTTGGAACTATTTCGGATTAAGGAATATTTAGACTATGGAACACATTCAATTGCCAAGGCTAGCTTGGGGCTCGCATAAATGCAGTAACAAGCGTTGCAGACATTTTGAATATGCTCCAAACCACGACTCTTTCTTAAGCCAAATCGGGTTTTGGAGAACACTTTCTTAGTAAATGGTTTTCAGAAATATCATATATACCAAAGTATTTTTGAATTTGATTTGAAAAGAAAACTTGTTAAAAATCATTTCCCAATGAATATTGAGGTGTTTAAAGCAACTTTCATGAAGATGGAATGACCCAGGTTCATACATAAACTAATCTAGGAAGTTTACCTAAACAATCACAATCAAGTTCATATCTAGAAATTTCACAACAAGCATATAAAAAAAGCAAAATTGAACAATGCCTTATGAAAATTTGGTAATAACAAAATTCTCTAACATGCATGACATGATAACAAACAACTTTTGTGAATGAAGTTTTTACAAACGAGTTTTTTGGACTTTGTTTCTCAACCAATCAAGCAAGAAAGTGAACTGTCGACGGGTCACTTATTACCAAGGCCACAAGCCAATCACAAACACGAGCAGTTCTAAATTAATAATGTGATTGGATGCATGAGGGGTACATGCGATGTTTCAAAAATATCTTTCAAAATCATCCACGAAAAGTTTTGAAACAAAGTGATGTCTGAGCTATGAAAGACATTCAATTATCAAGGCTAGCGCGAGACTCACATGAATGCACTCACAAGCGTCGCAGGCATTCCGAATACAATTCAAATCATGACTTTCACAATTGTCAAATCAAGATTTAAGAAAAATTTTGAAAGTATTTCGGATTAAGGAATATTGAGACTATGGAACACATTCAATTGCCAAGGCTAGCTTGGGGCTCGCATAAATGCACTAACAAGCGTTGCAGACATTTTGAATATGCTCCAAACCACGACTATTTCTTAAGCCAAATCGGGTTTTGGAGAACACTTTCTTAGTAAATGGTTTTCAGAAACATCGTATGTACCAAAGTATTTTTGAATTTGATTTGAAAAGTATACTTGTTAAAAATCATTTCACAATGAATATTGAGCTGTTTAAAGCAACATTCATGAAGATGGAATGACCCAGGTTCATACATAAACTAATCTAGGAAGTCTACCTAAACAATCACAATCAAGTTCATATCTAGAAATTTCACAACAAGCATATAAAAACAGCAAAATTGAACAATGCCTTATGAAAATTTGGTAATAAGAAAATTCTCTAACATGCATGACATGATAACAAACAACTTTTGTCAAAGAAGTTTTTACAAACGAGTTTTTTGGACTTTGTTTCTCAACCAATCAAGCAAGAAAGTGAACTGTCGACGGGTCACTTATTACCAAGGCCACATGCCAATCACAAACACGAGCAGTTCTAAATTAATAATGTGATTGTATGCATGAGGGCTACATGCGATGTTTCAAAAATATCTTTCAAAATCATCCAAAGTTTTGGAACAAAGTGATGTCTCAGCTATGAAAGACATTCAATTATCAAGGCTAGCCCGAGACTCACATGAATGCACTCACAAGCGTCGCAGGCATTCCGAATACAATTCAAATCATGACTTTCACAATTGTCAAATCAATATTTAAGAAAAATTTTGAAACTTTTTCGGATTAAGGAATATTTAGACTATGAAACACATTCAATTGCCAAGGCTAGCTTGGGGCTCGCATAAATGCACTAACAAGCGTTGCAGACATTTTGAATATGCTCCAAACCACGACTCTTTCTTAAGCCAAATCGAGTTTTGGAGAACACTTTCTTAGTAAATGGTTTTCAGAAACATCATATGTACCAAAGTATTTTTGAATTTGATTTGAAAAGAAAACTTGTTAAAAATCATTTCACAATGAATATTGAGTTGTTTAAAGCAACTTTCATGAAGATGGAATGACACAGGTTCATACATAAACTAATCTAGGTAGTTTACCTAAACAATCACAATCAAGTTCATATCTAGAAATTTCACAACAAGCATATAAAAAACAGCAAAATTGAACAATGGCTTATGAAAATTTGGTAATAACAAAATTCTCTAACATGCATGACATGATAACAAACAACTTTTGTGAATGAAGTTTTTACAAACGAGTTTTTTGGACTTTGTTTCTCAACCAATCAAGCAAGAAAGTGAACTGTCGACGGGTCACTTATTACCAAGGCCACAAGCCAATCACAAACACGAGCAGTTCTAAATTAATAATGTGATTGGATGCATGAGGGCTACATGCGATGTTTCAAAAATATCTTTCAAAATCATCCACGAGAAGTTTTGAAACAAAGTGATGTCTCAGCTATGAAAGACTTTCAATTATCAAGGCTAGCCCGAGACTCACATGAATGCACTCACAAGCGTCGCAGGCATTCCGAATACAATTCAAATCATGACTTTCACAATTGTCAAATCAATATTTAAGAAAAATTTTGAAACTTTTTCGGATTAAGGAATATTTAGACTATGAAACACATTCAATTGCCAAGGCTAGCTTGGGGCTCGCATAAATGCACTAACAAGCGTTGCAGACATTTTGAATATGCTCCAAACCACGACTCTTTCTTAAGCCAAATCGAGTTTTGGAGAACACTTTCTTAGTAAATGGTTTTCAGAAACATCATATGTACCAAAGTATTTTTGAATTTGATTTGAAAAGAAAACTTGTTAAAAATCATTTCACAATGAATATTGAGTTGTTTAAAGCAACTTTCATGAAGATGGAATGACCCAGGTTCATACATAAACTAATCTAGGAAGTTTACCTAAACAATCACAATCAAGTTCATATCTAGAAATTTCACAACAAGCATATAAAAAACAGCAAAATTGAACAATGCCTTATGAAAATTTGGTAATAACAAAATTCTCTAACATGCATGACATGATAACAAACAACTTTTGTGAATGAAGTTTTTACAAACGAGTTATACATGATTTTACAAAAATCAAAAACAAGCAATAGAATGTCAGAAAATTGTCAAAATAGTAGGACATTCAGTTAATATCGTAAGGATTTGTTCTATCAAAACAGGTCTAAAAACCACCATATTTTTACATAACATAGCCAACATAATGATAAACAAGTTTTATTCAGGGATCAAGTACAGAATCCTTATAGAAAAAATAAACCAAAAATTTTAGACTTCTGTCCAAGCAAGGATTAGAACAGGGATCCGAATTTGATCCCATGTCTAAATTCCAATCTAGTATAAAAAAAAAATGCAAAGTGGTCCAAACAATGAGCGAGCTATGTGAAACTAGCAGCATTGGAAACCTCTAAGTGTATCTTATGACTTCCTAAAAATGCTTGAGTCCAAACTAAGTCACTTTGATACTGTAAAATCGAGATCTCTAAAGGGGCACGTCTTAGTAACTAAAAAACAAAAAAAAAAAAAAAACAAAACAAAATACAAGCACACATTAGAAAACCTCAATCATCCAAATCAAGCATTAACAGCATCAAGGAATCACATGGGACTTAGGATTAGATGCGACGGAAATTTTTGATAATTATCTAATCCTAAATCAGCATACAAAAATGTTATACAATTCAATGACATTATGAAACAATTCAAGATTCCTAATGATATGCTTGGGACTCATAAATGCGATGAACACTTTTATGACACAAATTTAACGTGCGAAATGATGCTCAAATGATATAGCCTAAACGTGTATACATACCTTACAACATGCAATTCAATTGTCATGAAGGCATAACAACAAGGTTTAGACTCCAGATGACTCAAACAAACATGACAATGTGTATATACAATAAGGTTTCGTTTTAGCATTAACTCCACAAAACAGGCTTGATTTTAGCTATCTCAAGACATACAAAAATCCTATGAAAAGTCCCACATATAGACCACATAATGAGGAATATTTTTTGTTTAGAGTTTGAAAACTAATTATAATCAAATTAAGCATAGTAAAAATGGCAAAACATAGGTGCATATCCAAGTTATATATTGTTGCGGCACCTTTTCACAGTAACTCATGTAATTGACAAACTAGACAACATCAAAAATTTGCAAATTATGCATCAATTGAACACATACAGCATGTATTTCATATTTTATGAAGGTTTTGAGACCAAACAAATTCATTTATGGACTCAATTTCACTAAAACACAATTCGGAATAGTGCAATTTTGACCTAGTTAGGCACATCAAAAAATTCCAAAGAAATTACAAGATGTTCTCCACACAATTCTCAGCAATATTCATGAGGAAAGTTCCTTCAGAAATCAACATAGAGATCAGTACAAAAATAACAAAATCATAAATCAACATAGTGCATATTGACCTAAGCTCATATCTGAGTTCTTTTGACTTGACTAATGATGTCTAAAAATTATTTTAAAAAAATAAAAAGCGAAACATTCTTAAAGATAATAGCAAACAACTTTCATGAAGGAAAGTTCCTTTAGAAATCAACATAGAAAATTGCACAAAAATAGAAAAGACAGAAGGCGAAATAAGAACAAAATTGAAAACTAACTTAAACTTTTGTAGAATCGCTCATTTTTTGAGGTTTTTTTCAAAGATCAAACGACACTCGATCGACGCATGCAACCTATTAATTCGAAGCTAATGACGTCTATTTAAAAGTCTACTAGGAATTGAGTTGAAATAAGGTCATTTTGGAACTCATTTTGACCAAACCATCAGATCAATCTTATAGCTACGAAATTGCAAATTCAAGCTAAATCAACTACAATAATTCAAGTTCATTCAAGAACACTCATTCACATTGAAGTTTCAACAACTCATCAAAAGTCATATAAGCATAACATATAGGATTAAACCCTAGCCCCGACAGGTTCGGCCAGACCGGTTTTCAAGTCACCGGCAAGAAGATCTTGATAGCCAGCAATGAATCAGTGATTGGTTTACTAGATCATAATCAAGACCAGGTCGGACATCATCTAGAGGCTTGATTGGGAGTGAGCGATGCCTTCGAGAACCTTTGGTGATGGCTGGTTCAACTTAGGGACAAATCTAGTCCTATTCGGACCAGCTTTCAACCGTCGATAAGAAAACAAATCATTGGAGGTATTCTGACAATTGATCCGCCAATCAATTTGCCAATCCTTGACCACAGCTAGGTCGAGGACTCTTCAAGGATTTGATCGGTAATGATCGGATCCGCTTGGGACCGTCGCCGATCACCGATTCAACCAATCTAGCCAACTGAAGCCGAAACCATCAACTTTTGGACCGATCGGAGAAGTAAAGCCGAGCATGAATCCTAAATGGCCACATAGCTCAAACAAACAATAGCAAGGATGGAGGGAGGTTTGAGATGCTGATCGGCCACCGGGCACAACAAAGGGGGACCGATCCGTGAGTAAAAAAAAGATGGAGTGGAATGAGAGTTTTTTTTTTTTTTTTTTTTGAGCAACAACAGAGAGGAGAGAAAGAGTGAATCTAAGGAGAGAGAATGTATTTCGTGCAAATGAGCCTCCCTTGAGAAATGGAGAGAAAATGGGCATATATATACCCCTTCCAAATCGAGCAATTTTGGCCGTCGATTCGATCCAACGGTCGAAATTTTGATCCAACGGTTAAAATTTGATTTTAAAGGGTGCTGTTAACACTTAATTTTTAATGAATGCGTGGTTAAAAAGTAAAAAAATCGAGATTTGGGTTTCTAATCGCGGTAGAGCCCCATCTCTCCACCAAAAAGTGTCGTTTTTCATTTCTTTCTTTTGCATTGTCGTTTTTAAGTAATTTTTAGGTCATTTTCAAGAAAATTCCAAAAAAGTCAAACCATTGACTTTTGAGTTCACTTATTGGTCAACCATTTGACCAAAAGTCAACTCCAGGTCAAAAATTGACTTTTTTTCTCCAAAAAATTCCATTTAGCTTTAATTTCACTTTTATCAAATCAATTTCTTGAAAATTCAAAGATTTGACCAAAAAATCAACCTTTTAGGATGGTTAAACCTTTAACAAAAAAAAAATGCACAAATATATTTCTTTTAATGCCAATTTGACTTTTGTGTCAAAAATTTCATAAAATTCAATTATGAACCTTGATTTTCAATTTTTTCAATTTTTGGTTCTAAATCGACCAAAAATAAAATTACTTGTATTCTAATCATAATTAGGAGAAGTTCTTTCTTTAACATTTGGTTTAGGGATTATCTGGAATCTACTTAAGTATTTAATTTCGCGATTTATTGAGTGAAAATACGAATTACCGTTTTGAGACTTAATTAGGAGACCAAAATTGATCATTCATAACTTGCGAATGGACGATTTTTTCTCACTCATTTCCTTAAGATAAGTCCAAATTCGAAATCGATTTTGTGAAATTTACACCAAAACTAATCAATTTGAAGAATTTTATCCCTCCAGGCAATAGAAAATCAAGCAATTAACCTTCAATCAACAAAATTCGAATTGACCCATTCATGACTATGGTTTAATTTCATGAATCTATATCCAATTTTAATATTAGCTTTAGATCTATTTTTGACCTAAGCTTGAGCACTTCAATTCAAGGTCAATTTAAATATGATTAGTGATCTTACATATGAGTAACTCATTAGATATGGCAATTGTGACACTAATTGAGTTCAATTTTAGTTAATTTGTAATTTTGCCCATTGAATTGAAAATTTTACCATTTTAGCCCTTTAGGCCCAATTCAAAGCACCTATCGTCGTTTTGACTCATTGTTTTTCACCATAATAATTCAATTAGGTCAATAAAAGACCCCTAGATCCCATTCATAAGGTTTGATTAGCTTAATTGCATCTCAATTGACCAATTTCTTCTTTAAAATGATGAAATTCCTTTTCAATTTGGTCATTTATAGACCAAATTGCATAAATTTTAGACTCACAGAGGTCTCAAGTGGACAAAATAACCGAAACCAAACCAAACTGGTCAAGAACCGATCAAAATCCAGCCAAACGGATTGAACTTGCCTGATCGGCCGCCGGTGGGACTAGCCGGTTCAAGCTCTTGTCGAACGGTTCTTGGCCTCCGGCAACCGATTCTGAAACCCTCTCAATGTCAATTTCACTTCTCAACCTTCGATTTCCCAAAATTTTACAAATTGATCCTCGTATTTCGTCAAATTGCAAATTAACCCTAATTGAATATTTTGACGCAATTCCCGATTTTGGCTTGGTTTTTTGCAAATCAAACCCACTAGATCAATTACCCGACACCTCAAAATCATGATGGAGCCTCCGAAATTGATTTTTGATTGTCGGATCGAACTGACGGCCGAAATTGCTTAATATGAAGAGTATATAAATGAAATGTTCCTCCATTTTCAAGGGGGGCTCATTTGGTACAAAACCTATTCTCTCTCTTCAAATCTCTCTCTCTCTCTCCTCTCTCTCTATTTTTCCCGCCTAAACCAATCCCTCTCTCTCTCCCATTCCTTGTGAACCAAACCGATTCATCGCCGATTTAGGCTCGCCAACCTCACGCCGGCGGTTTGCTAGCTACTGCTCAACCCTGCGGCCATCTCCTCCTCCATCCTGATCTATTTGTGGCTAAAGATTGACTAGGTTTTGATCAGGAGTTGTTCGATCGAGCTATCTCCCTCTCGGCGTCCATAGTCGATCCAACTTGGACCGATGGTTCCGACGATCCTAGCCGGAGGTTAATGGTAGTTCTAAGGTCCTAAGTGATTCAGATTTGATCCTCACCAATCTGTGGAGATTTGAAAGTGTTCCGATGTTTTGATCCGATTGATCGCGATAGAAACCAACGAAAATCGTGACGAATGTAACAATTTGAAACTCGAATCCGATAAAGCGAGATCGAGTTAGTCGATCGGGGCTAGGATTGAAGATTATGAACTTTTACATGCTTAAGATCAATGATTATAAATGCTACAATAATTTGTTCATGATTGTGTTCTTGAGTCTATTTTAGATTTTCATATGTATGTACCTAAGTTACTATTTTGACAAAAACGAGGTCCGAAACAACCTTGTTTCAACTCGAGTCCTCTTAAGGTTAGATACTAAACATCCCGAGTTTTGAAATGGTTGGTCGCATGCCCCAATCGAGTGTCATTTGACCCTCAAAAAACACCTCCAAAAATGAGCGATTCTATAGTATTTTAGGTTTTTTTTCAATTCTGTTTTTCTTCCGCCTTCTGTCTTTGCTATTTTTGTGCTGACTTTTGTGGTCATTTTTTGACAAAATTTTTCCATGAGTTTTGTTCCAAATCATCTTTTGAATCTTCTGTAATATTTTCATGATTTTTTTATGTGTTTAACTAGGTCAAATCTACTCAAATCCAAGCCTAAGTCAATCTGTTCTATATTGATATCTGAATTTGTCATTTTTGTACTAATTTTTTTGTTGAATTCTAGAATAACTTTGCTTCATGAAAGTTGCTCGTATTAGTGTTGTGCATGTCTGGTATTTTTTTTTGAAATTTTAGACATGTTTAGCTAGGTCAAAAGCACTTGATCTGAACGTAGGACAGTTTGTCCTACATCGGTTCAAAATTTGTTTTGATGAAATTAAGTCCACAAATGCACCTATTTTGTCATGACCCCAACTCCATCTCCAGGGTCACGAGCGACAAGGGTTATTTTCGCGACATCCCAAGCTCGTTGCCATCTCAATTCTTTTTATCTTGTTATCATGCCCATGCGGAAATGTGAATAAACAACTCCCCGGACAAACAACAGCTGGAAGATTGTGACATACATCACACAGAGCACACTAATTAATATTATAATAAGACTTTCACTAGCCCTGTCTCTACGGGCCCTCTTTTCTTTTTATATCACAATACAAGTTTTTACATAGGCCAAGGGAAATCCTATCTCCTTTAGCATGACTACAATTCCCAAAACTGACGTGAGACTTCCATACCTACAAGACTAAAAGATGAGGGGTAAGTTCTAGGGAAACTCAGTAAGTAAAATTCCTAGTTCTCTACTAGGAAAGTATCTCATCATTAAAGCCTAACTAGTACAATACTCGCAAACAGTGTCAATGGCAGATCAATTAAGCTATTTTACCAAACAAGCTTATCAACATCACATAGTAACATATTCAATAAGTTCATTAACTGCAAAAACGGTTCTTCTCATACTTTTAAAGGCTTCCAGTTGCAGGCTGGGCATCCAGCCTCAAGCCAGGCATCCCATACTTTCAGGGGCTTCCTAGCTCAATCAGGGCATCTAGCCATCAAGCCAAGTATCCCATACTTTCAAGGGCTTCCCATATTTTCCGGGGCATCCTGGCTCAACCAGAGCATCTGGCCATCAAGCCAGGCATCCCATACTTTCAGGGGCTTCCTGGCTCAACCAGGGCATCCCATTCAATGAACGAGGTATCGCTGCCAACGCTATGTGACGACGGACGGTTATTTTCTCTTTAAGTGAACACACATAAGTGCATCACACAAGTTGATTCTTATCTTTTGTCTTAGTCGACACATGTATGGCCAGAAGGCGTGCTCATTCATTCATGTGTATCTCATGAATTCTTATACTTCACTAATACATATGTTGAGAACGATATTTGATCCGTAATCAATCACTTAGCGCCGATCCCCGCACCGGACAAGGCTTAGAAACGGTACGCCTCAATATCGATCCAAGACCTCGAGGCTTGGTACACCTCACTTTAGTGACAATCCTGAGCTTAACGAACCTCTGCTCCATCCCGATGTGAATACACATGTATCGAAAATGACCCTTGGCTCGCGGTTTCATTCAATGCCAAGCACAAAATTCCCATGTCCACTTGAATTATGGAAATTGGCATGCTTGGTGCCTTACCAAGACCTCATGGATTTGGGCGATCCCCATACCGATCAAGGCATAAAATCAACACACCTCAATGTCAACTTAGGACCTTGCGGCCTTAGGCGATTCCCACACCAAGCGAGACTTGGACTCGGCGTCCTATTTATGCTGAAACCAATGCTTTACGGCTTGGGCGATTTTGTCTTGCGATGAACTCAATCCGAACGAACCTCAGCTCCATTCCAAACGTGAATAACTCAAGCACACATTCAAGCACAAACATGAGCAAGACCATACAAAAGATCTAACATCCTACTCACGGCTTGATGGGTGAGCACCTAACTAGACTCGACAATGGAGACTACCGCTCTAGAGGAGACATATGGATCTTACTTACCTTGGCAAACCTTGAAGACCAACTTAGATCAGCTTGAGGGATTGAGGATGCAAGGCCGAGAGAAAGGAGAATGATGGGGGCGTCCAAGGAGAAGGAGGAAGGAGGAAATGAGAGGCAAGGTGAAGAAATGAAGAAGGCTCCTCCTATTTATAGCCCCTTGGTGCCATCATTACTAAACCAAGCGATCCAATTTTAAGTTTCCAAGTGTCTCGCTAGAATACTTAAGTGGCAAACCTAAGTTGCAAGGTGTCAAGCCTATTTTAAAAGGTGGCACACCTAATGGCCTAATGTAATGATTTGAAGCTTACTTCTTTCGCTCCTATTGGACCATTTATACAATGCCATTCCCTAAGGAAAATCTGATGGTAATGACAATCATACATTTCATGGACACCTAAGCTTATGAGTCACCAACTTCTTCTCCAAGGCAAATCTCAAGCCATCATTACTAAATCTTTGGATGGACACCTAGGCGGGATGACTCATCCTTGTATTTAATGAGGCGTTCTAGAACCTCATATATGTCTTCTCTTGATTGGTTCATTTGTCCAAGAGTCCCTTACTCAATTCCCAAGGAGAATTTTTGGTAATCATTACCAAATCTAGGAATATCTATCCAAAGTGGTGAGTCATCCTTCTCATTAAATGAGGGAGTTCTAGAATTTTCTTTTGTTTTGTCCTTTTCTTCATCAAGAAGGCGGTCTAGAGAATTCTATCATCCAAGTTGGTTTCGGGACCGGAGAAGGGATCATTAGGTATACCTTAAAAAACCGAATCACGTACACCTAATGTTCGGCCATTACCTTCCATATTCGCCCAACCGTTCCTTTGGACGGTCGGTCGGCCAATAGGGTCAATTGTCCTTTGATCGGTTCGAGATCAATCCTAAGGCTACCCATGGCCTAGCATAAAGCCAAGAAACTCATGGATGTTAGAATTAGTGACAGAATAGCCGGGTCTATTCTTGGACTCATTCCGGTTGGAACCCGATCCACCAGTAGAGTTCATGGTTGGTGCATTACCGATCCATGATCGGACATCACTAATTCAAGATTCTGTTCTGATCACTAAGCATTAAATAGGGAATGATGCATTTTTGGTCGGAAGAAAGTCGCATTTTGTCAAATTGGATCGTCCGTGTATCGATGCATAACTGGGCGGAATCACCCGCGACCAGAAACTGCGACCAATCGGATCGACCCATGACGATCCACCGATCCAAAACCATCCCGTGATCAATTCTCATGATCAAAAAGTCATCTTATGAGCTAGTGATCCTATCTCATCAGTATGGTCAGTAAAATATTCACTATCAACACCTCGACCAATTCGTGACCGATCGATCGGTCGGATCATGACCGATCCGTGATTCCTTGACAATCGAACTGACCGATCCATGGCCAATGGCCCATGATTGATCCTTTTAGGACCTTATGACCGATCCTTATGGGGTCAAAATCGAGGATGTTATATATTTGGTCTCAAATCCTTCATGAGAATTGAAATACATGATACATATGTTTAGTTGATGCATGTTTTGCAAGATCTTTATGTTGGCAAAGTGAGTCAATTGCATGCATTAAAGTAAAAGGTACTGCAACAACATGAGCTGGGCATATAGTTTGTCATTTTTTTTCATTTTTTTCACAACTCATATGATCTTAATTGAGTTTCGAACTCTTAACGAGAAATCTTCATGATCGCATGCTCTGTACGTGAGATTTTTTAATAGGATTTATACATATTTTCAGGATGGCTGAAATCATGCTCATTATGTAAATTTAATATTAAAATGAAACATTGTCATATGTGCACATTTACATGCTTGTTTGAGTCATCTAAACACCTAATCTTGCGATCACGCCTTCTTGATGATTGAACCGCATGTTGCAAGATTTGCATACATGTTTAGGTCATGTCCTTTTAGTATCATCTTGCACATTAAATTTGTCTCACAAAAGTATTCTTCACACTTAGGATTCCCAAGCATACCATTAGGAATCATGAATTATTTCATAATGTTATTTAAATTGTATGACATTTTGCATGCTGACTTAGGATTAGATGACTATCTAAACTTTCATTCGCATCCAATCCTAAGTCCTATGTGATTTCTTCATGCCATGTGTGCACTCTTTGAATGATTTTGAGGTTTTTTAATAAATGCTTATGTTTTATTTCCTTAGTTACTAATGCGCATACTTTTAGAGATCTCAATCTTAAGATACCAAATTGACCTAGTCTGAACTCGAGCTCTTCTAGGAGGATGTAAGGCACACTTAGAGGTTTCCGATACTGCTAATTTCACATAGATCGCTCATCGTTTAGACCACTTTTCCATTTTCTTAAAACTAAATCGAAATTTGGACAATGGATCAAATTCAAACCCCTATTCTAACCCTTGTTTGGACAAATCTTTTATATTTGTGTTCCATTTTTTCTATTTGGAATCTACACTCGGCCTCTTAATGAAACTTGCTTGTCATAATGTTGGCTATGTTGTATGCAAATTTGATTATTTTTAGACATGTTTCAATAAGACAAATCCTCATGCCATTAGCTGAATGTCCTATTGGTTTGACAAATTTCTGATGTGTTATTGCTTATTGTTTGATTTTTGTAAAATCATGTGTAGATTTTTTAAGAAAACTTTTTTCATAAAAGTTGTTCATCATAATGTCATGTGTGTTAGGGAATTTTTTCATTGCCAAATTAGCACTAGGTATTGCCCAACTTTGTTGTCCTTACACGCTTATTCTGAAATTTCCTAATATAAACATGATTGTGATTATTTAGTTATACATTTTAGGTTAGTTTGTGCATGAAATTAGTCCATGTCATCTTCATGGAAATTGTTCTAAATGCTTTGATCTTTGTTGTTAAACAATTGGCCTTTTTCAAAATTGCATCTTTCAAAAAATACTTTGGTACATGTGATGTTTCCCAAAAATAATTTCTAAGAAATTATTTTCTAAAGCTCGATTTGGCTTAAAGCAAAATTGTGGCTTGGACCATATTCATAATGCCTGCGATGCTTATGAGTGCATTTATGTGAGCCCCGAGCTAGCCTTGGCAATTGAATGTGCTCCATATGTTTTTGAAATATCACATGTACTCCTCATACATATGATCCCGTCATGCATCAGAAATTGCCTGTGTTTGTGATTGGCATATGCCCTTGGTAATAAGTGACCTACCGACGGTTCACTCTCTTGCTTGATTGATTGAGAAATAAGATACAAAAGATCTGTATGCATGTTTACATTTTTGCAATGCATGTGACTTTTAGATGAATGGTAGGGTCGATGCATGATATCGAGGGAAAACCCTGAGAACCCATAGATCGCTTGGTTAGGAGACTTATAAGCGTTATTGGCCATGCGAAAACACAATTGGTCAACAATTGCTATAAGTCACAAAAATGAATTGAGTAGGTGTCTTAGTGAGACCCTCGCATGAAAATTTGACTTTCCTATTGAACTTTCTTTAAATGATTGATCTTGACATGATGTCATGTTTTTTTTTTTTTTTGATATGTATGTTTATTTCTTTCCATTGTATGCTCCTAAGTATAGGTTTCTAGATTAGGTTTAGATTATGACCCTGAAGATGGAAAAAGCACGAAAGGATGAAGTGATGACATCCTTATGAGCAAAGCGTACTATCAAGAGGGCTACCATGGTAAAGGTACACCTTTAATCCAATATCCACACCCGATCTCTTCTCTCAAAGTGTGTCGCCCGTGTGGATATGGATCACAACACTCCTCTATCACGCAGGGTACGAGCTTAGGAGAGCTCGCAATCTCATGAATGAAACTCATGAAAGGCTTGATCTGAAAGACGAGATGATGACGTCTTTTGGAATGTGAGCCATGAGGGAACTCTTGTGATCAAATACCCCTAAATCCGACCTTTCCGCATTTTCTCTCCTCTTGATGGTGAGGGATCGAGGGGCAGCGAGATCAAGTCGCGACAAGTTTGGCGACTCTACTGGGGACTGGTTACTAGATTAAGAGGACTTGAAACTGTTTAAAATGGTTGTTGTGCTTTAACTAATGTGTCTTGTGTAGGATCGCCTACATGTCAAAGTCGCGTGGAAAATCAGGTTAATCGCTAACCTTGTGTTAAATGGTCTTGTAGGTGGGAGTTATAAGGGGAGACATGCTTGTAAACCCTTTGTTTTGCATGTGGTGTAAGGATGTATGAATGTATGAGGATTTATATTGAAGTGCTGGATGTTTAAATTTAAATGCATGTTTACAAGCTTTAGCATGACACTACACACACAACCACGGTCTAAAACCCCGATCACCCAATTTAGAATCTTAGGAGGGTTTATGGGTGGAAGTTGCAAGTGAATACTCGTGGTAATCCATTATTGTGATCATACTCACTGTTGTAGCCCTAGCTCTATGGACCATTGCCCTCGATAGCTTCAAAATATTATTAGACTCCTTCATCAAAGAACTTGGCCATGTAGGATTGTTTCTCAATCTATCACAATATTTGCTTGCTAGCCATTCAGTACTAACTTGAGGAACATGTAGAGCCTTGGCAATTGAATGTGCTCCATATGTTTTTGAAATATCACATGTACCCTCTCATACATATAATCTCATCATGCATCAGAAATTGCCTATGTTTGTGATTCGCGTATGCCCTTGGTAATAAGTGACCTACCGACGGTTCACTCTCTTGCTTGATTGGTTGAAAAATAAGATACAAAAGATCTGTATGCACGTTTACATTTTTGCAATGCATGTGACTTTTAGATGAATGGTAGAGTCGATGCATGATATCGAGGGAAAACCCTGAGAACACATGGATCGCTTGATTAAGAGACTTATAAGCGTTATTGGCCATGCGAGAACACAATTGGTCAACAATTGTTATAAGTCACAAAAATGGATTGGATAAGTCACAAAAATGGATTGGGTAGGTGTCTTAGTGGGACCCTCGCATGAAAATTTAACTTTCGTATTAAACTTTCTTTAAATGATTGATCTTGATATAATGTCATGTTTTTTATTGTTTTGATATGTATGTTTATTTCTTTCCATTGTATGCACCTAATTATAGGTTTCTAGATTAGGTTTAGATTATCACCCCGAAGATGGAAAAAGCACAAAAGGATGAAATGATGACATCCTTATGAGCGAAGCATATTGTCAAGAGGGCTACCATGGTACGGGTACCCTTAAATCCAATATCCACACCCGATCTCTTCTCTCAAAGTGTGTCACTCGTGTGGATATGGACCGCAACACTCCTCTGTCACGCGGGGTATGAGCTTGGGAGAGCTCGCAATCTCATGAATGGAACTCACGAAAGGCTTGATCTGAAAGACGAGATGATGATGTCTTTTGGAACGCAAGCCGTGAGAGAACTCTTGTGATCAAGTACCCCTAAATCCGACCTTTCTCCCTTTTCTCCCCTCTTGATGGTGAGGGATCGAGGGGCGGCGAGTTTGGGTCGCGACAGGCTTGGCGACTTCGCTGGGGACTGGTTACTAGATTGAGATGACTTGAAGCCGTTTAAAATGGTTGTCGTGCTTTAACTAACGTGTCTTGTGTAGGATCGCCTACATGTCAACGTCGCGTGGAAAATCAAGTTAATCGCTAACCTCGTGTTAAATGGTCTTGTAGGTGGGAGTTATAAGGGGAGACATGCTTGTAAACCCTTAGTTGGGTTTATGGGTGGAAGCTGCAAGTGAATACTCGTGGTAATCCATTATTGTGATCATACTCACTGCTATAGCCCTAGCTCTATAGACCATTGCCCTCAATAGCTTCAAAACATTCTTAGACTCCTTCATCAAAGAACTTGGCCATGTAGGATTGTTTCTCAATCTATCACAATACTTGCTTGCTAGCCATTCAGTACTAACTTGAGGAACATGTAGAGTTCTATTACATATATGTACGAAGGTTTTGACTTGTAAAGTATGCTCTCTCTCTCTGCACTTTGGAAGCATAAATGAGCCAATCACAACCCTTTGAACACATTGCCCTCAACCTATTTTGTGCATTCTAAACAAACCTCACTTGTCTCCCATTTTTAAATAGCATGGTTTCTAACGGCTTCTCTAAACTCTTCAGCATTACCAAAACCCATTCCCAACTTGAAAACGGGATTCTCCATATCAACCTTAAAATTGAACTTAGGATGTGCATACTCATTTTGGCTATTCATATTCAAGAAATCTATATTATCGGTCGGCACATCTACATACATGCTGCTATCTCCAACCTCCATATCCCTCCCCATCGATCTATTACCCTCGGCACATCTTACATGTCTTTTGTATAATTCATCAAGATCGATAATGGCAAATCCATCATCTTGAGCACCCTTAGTAACTTCAACATACCTATTATCACAAAGATTCACTGCTTCACATCCCTCACTTGATGCAAAATGAAAACAAATATAACGTCAATATGTTATTATGCACTAGAAAAAACATAACAAAAACAGAAATAATTGCAACACGTAAGATTTGTTTGCCACTTCAAAAGAAAAATTTCTTTTGAAGTGGCAAAGAATTAAAATTCTAATTCACTTGAAACCATATAGGTTGGAGAGTTGGTCCCATAAGTGTTTGTACTTGGCGAAAAAGGCATGAAAAAGAATTAAAAACACAAATAGAAAAAGTGGATGGGCAGCCTTCATGAAATATAAAACAAAACACAAATAAGTAAATTGGCCCCAAACGACAAAACATACATCACAGAAAACAAACTAAAAGCATTAAAGAATTGCAAAATAGGGACCACCACTAGCACGTTCAGCAATACCAATTAGAAACTGCACAGTATACCACTTGCCAATAGAAAATGCAACTTATATTCATCCATTCACAAAAAAAAAAACGCACCTTGACGTCCGGTCAAAGCAGCCAAATCAACGCCATAAAATAAAAATATTCCTCTTACCATCATCGTCATCGCTGCCGTCAGTTTGGCATTCCATGACGTGTCCACACCTTGACGTCCGGTCAAAGCAGCCAAATCAACGCCATAAAATAAAAATATTCCTCTTACCATCATCGTCATCGCTGCCGTCAGTTTGGCATTCCATGACGTGTCCACACTTTGTCGACATTTTGCTTCTACGAGTTGCAAAGGCCCCCTCTTGGATGAACGAAGAATCAACTACAATGAAGAAACGTAGCAAACGAACAAACAAAAACGAAGAAACCTATATAAACGAAGTTTCAATGGGAAGAAACGTGGTAGACTATGATTTTCGTCTCAAACGAAAAATTAGTCAAAAACAAAGAAACGAAGCAAACATAGAAACCAAAGAATAGAAGAAACGACGGATCACATATGAGAAGAAAGAAGCGAAGTAATTGTGGGGATTTTGGTTTAGGGACTTCAATATTTGACCTAGAATTTTTGGAGAAGAAAGAACAAGAGCAGAAGCAGAGAGCGTGGGGGAAGGGAACCGTTGCTGACCATGCAAACAGTCAGTAACCGTTGCCGACGACGTTGTGCCTTGTGCACAACGTGCACTGCCGAACGTGCACATTATGTGCTGCGATGAGCAACTGTTGCTGATGAACAATAATAGAAGAAAAAAGAAGATAATGTGCGCGTGAGAGAAAAAGGGACTAAAGTATTAAGAGTGCAGCAAATAATCTCCATGAGATTGCTAGCACAATTTTAATAGTGATTATTCCGAGTTCTTTCTTCCGTTTGATGTGCAATTCGCGATGTGTCTAAATTAGAGATCTAACATTTGTGGGGCTCAAAACATCATAATCAAGTCGTTTAAAGCATATCACGGGAGGTAATCCATTTAACTCCCTTTGTTCTTATGATTTTTTTATTAAAACGCACAAACAACACCTTTAGAGATACTTTTATAGTAAACTTTAACTTTGCTTCAATTGTGTTTATGTTTATTTCACCTATGAATGTTTTGTAAACCCCAACACACATTACAAATCGCAAACCTTAATTGGTACTTATAATTGAATAAAGTAAAACTTAAACTCTATACAATGCAATTTATAATAGCTAAATAATTAATATTGATCAATTATATATTTTCTGTTAATCATTTTATTCAATAACTATGACAACTAATTTTTAATGATAAAAATTATAATGTAGTTTTAAGGTAGATAATTAACTATATTTTATATTTTAACTATACTCTCCAAAATTAAAAATAACAAATATTTTTAAAAATATATTTTTATTGTTAATTATACTAATTAATAAGTAGAAATAAATTGATATTTTTATCTGATTTTATCAAATAGTTTTTTAGCTAGAAAAGGGAAAGGAATTGTAACTCCTCCATTATATACAAGCGAATCCGATAAAATTAGTCGAAAGGAAGGATAGGGAGTCGGACACTGGATTTATGTGATTTAGTTCAAATATTGGTATCTATGTCTATGGGAAGAGTAGTACGGAATTCCACTATAGAAACCAAGCAATATACTGGAGATTACAATCACTCGAGCATCCAAACACTCACTCGGTGTTTTCCAGTCCCCAATTATACCCAATAACCACACAGTGTTTAACCCCTTTACACAAATTCTACTCACAAAAATTTATCTAGCTAAATCATTCAAGTGTAATTGCAACGAGAAAATCTCCCATGAGAAAATCTCTTCTCTCAGAGACCGAATGGAACATGGTGCACTTCTTGTCTTCAAATGTCCTCTCCTTTTATAGAATAAAGAAGACAAAAAAATGGACTCAATAAATGGCAAGAGCGGCGCTGGCATGACAAATCTCTACAGCAGCAACGGCGCCCTCCATTTTTCATGGAATGCATGCATCTAATGAGGGGAGGAAAACTATGGCCGTCCTTTTATAGTATAAACAAGACAAAAAAAATGGATTCAATAAATGGCAAGAGCAGCGCTGGCATGACAAATCTCTACAGCAGCAACGGCGCCCTCCATTTTTCATGGAATGCATGCATCTAATGAGGGGAGGAAAACTATGGCCGTCCTTGCACTGGGCCCTTCCTTCCTCTCCCTTCAATTATTTATTTCCCTTTGGTCTACCATCGTCCAACTTGGACTTTATTTATCGAGACGAGCTCGCACGCTTTAATTTTTTATATTTATTTGACAACCTCAAACTTACGATATATTTTAACAGCTTATGTAGAGTTGTGCATGAGAACAAATTATTATGAGGGCACACCTCTCTATATAAGAGATCTACTAAGTCAAATAGTTCAACAAATTTTAGATACACTAATAATTTCTATGTTATAGGACACTTGTTCGCACATTTTACATCAATGTCAGATTGAACTGAGTAAGGTAAGATCAAGAATCGCTCTTGCTCTATCTCTCTCTAAAATTGCTTGTCTTCCTATCTTTGCAATTGACAGATTGTGTATGAGATAGAGAGAGTATAAGAATGAGAGCTGCCATTGGGGAGTGATAGAACCAGTAGTAGGAGGAGATATTTGGGGGGGTGCAAGCACCAATCTATTCTCTTGCAACACCTTTTTAAGGTAACGTTTTCGTCTTCTTCTAATCTCTCGCTCTCCCTGGGGACAAAGTTCTCTGGGAATGTGCCTAGAAAGTAGAGAAAATTCTGGCGCATTCTTCTTCTCTACTGGAAGTTCTTGAATTCATGTCCCCAGAAAGAAAGAAAATATACTGGAAGTTCTTGCATTCTTCTCCTCTTCGGCACTCCCTATGCATTGTGTAATCCTTTCCGAAAAATCATCCATTTTCTTGTTTTGGCTCACGTTCCACTTGCATGCGTTTTCACGAGTGCCCTTAACCACTGCAAAAAATATTTCAACTTAACCCTAGACGGGAGGTTGCATTGGCAATCATTAAACTGTCTCTTTTCCACCTTTTTCTTTGGAATCAAGATTAGGGTATCTATTGAGAAAAGATTCGGAAGAAGATGAAAGTGGGAGTGATTGGGGGTGGCGTGAGCGGGCTCGTGGCAGCCTACGAAGCAGCGAGGGGAGGAGCGAAGGTCGTAGTGTATGAGAAGGAGGATTACTTGGGCGGCCATGCCAAGACCGTCTCATTCAACGGTGTCGACCTGGACCTCGGCTTCATGGTCTTCAATCGTGTGAGTCTGCAACTCTCCGTTTCCGTTGATCTCTTCTTCTTTTACATTTTCCTCCTTTTTTTTTTGGTTTCTTGAGTCCTCTCTGCTCAGAGCAAAACATAGATCTAGTTGTACATGTCAGGAGTCAAACATTTGGTGACAGATAGAGTGACTTCTTCGTTATTAGTCAAATCGCCCTTGCTGGACCTCTTTTCCCTATAGTGACAGATAGAGCAACTTTCTAAGTTGGGGTTTTAGGGAGGTGCGCAGGCAATAAGAAAAGGTAACTTTCTATATGCCATGTGCAGGTTTAGAAAGTCACAGTGCCTTTCTCGACGTGCATACGTTTAATTTCAATCTTCTTCTTCTTATTATTATTCTTTTTTCGCAGCATATATAGTCAACATCTTTTTTTCTCTAATCTTAAATACAAGATGGACTGATTTTGCGAGTATACTCTCCATTTGCCGTGTATCGGAAAACTTTTTCCAAAAACTAGAGCGCCATAAGATAGATATTAATGGTTTTCATGAGACGTAATGCTGCTGTCCGACAGTTTCAATACCATTTATTTCCATTTTAATGCTAGCATAGTGGTAAGAAGACATATTTAATTGATGGTCTTCCTTTTTCTATTCAATTATCTCTAGAACAATGCAAAATTCAATATCCACAAGCATACGATTCCAAAAGGCATATGGAATCTTAATAAGTGATGAATTTGTTCACTCAAAAAATTATCTCTTGTCGTCTTGGTTGAACAGTAGAGTTCATGTCGACAAAGACAACAAACGGCATGGTGGAAGGAATCTTCCGTATTTGCAAATTGATTTAAGAAGAGGTTAACGTCCTTTATACTGTCACTTCCAAGCTACCTCATTTGAATGTTGATACAAGTCAAAATATGCTACATATGCCAAGTGGGGATAAGGATTGTTTTTTGGTCCAAGAGCCGTTCCAAGAGCAATTTAAAAAGTGGAATAATATATTACTTTTACTTCAAGGGAAAAAGCAAGCTTTAAAAGTTCAATAAAACAAACTCTAATCGTAGATTTAGTACGACAATAGAGGGGATTGTAATATGGAACTATTTTTTTTTTTTTTTTTTGGCTTTATAAGAAGAAACATAGGAATGAAAGAAAAGGGCTTCCGTAGGAGAGCTGGGGGTGGTCCCCTCCTCCAACGTCAGCCAAAAAAAAACAAAAAAACAAAAAAAAAATTAGAGGCTCTGAAAATGATTGGGTCTCATTTTAGTTCTTGGATTTCTTTTTCAATTATTTAATTTTGAAAAGAATTGCAAATCATGACGATGTCTAAAACAATAAATTTTTGTTATAAGTAACTTGTGCACGTACGTATTGTCCTGAGCATCGGTATTTATTTTGTTGATTAGACTAGCCAATCTACTTACGCGAGAATCTCGCTTATTGAAATATCAAATTATATTAAGTTTTGTTATTTATGTATGCTTGTGTCATGAGGATAATCTCAGTAAGTTGAATTTGTGGATTTGCATGATTATTATCAATTTAAGAAAGATTGGCACGTTTAACTAGGGATAATAAGGTGATCTAAGAGTTTTAGATACTTCATTATCAATATACAAATGTTCAAATTATTATTTGAACATGTCCTGCTTGTTTGAATATATATGTATATAATGTTGTTATTGAACCCGACTTTTTAGCTACTTTAGAAATTTAATTGTCGAATGTAATTCGATGATTAAAAAATTAAGACATAAATTCATTATTCATGGCATATATATTCCCCCATATTTTTTTCTCCAATCTTAAAAATGAGATGGGCTAATTTCGTGAGTATACTCTCCATTTGCGGTGTATTGGAAAACTTTTTCCAAAGACCGAGGCGCCATAAGATAGATATTAATGGTTTTTGTGAGAGGTATGCTGCTGTCCATCACTCCTGATACCATTTATTTCCATTTTAATGCTGGCATAGTGGTAAGAAGAAACATATGATTGATGGTCTTCCTTCTTTTGTTCATTTATACTTAGAACAACACAAATTTCAATATCCGCATACGATTCCAAAAGGCATATGGAATCTTAATAGATGATGATTTTGTTCACTGAAAGAATTTTCTCTTGTCCTCTCTGTCAAACGATCGAGTTCACGTCGAGAAAGATGACAAACGGCATGGTCAAAGGAATCTTCCATGGTTGCGAATTGATTTAAGAAGAGGTCAACGTCCTTTTTATATGTAAATCATACTATAACTTCCACGCTTCCACATTTGAATACAACTCACAAGAAGTTACTTATGTCAACTGAGGAAAAGGATTTTGTTTTTTTTTTTTTGGTGTCCAAGAGCCATTTCAAGAGCAATTTAAAAATTGGAATAATATAGTACTTTTACTTGAAGGGGAAAAAGCTATTGGAGTTAAAAGTGAATCAAACATTCTCTAATCGTAGATTTAGCATGAGAATAGAGTGGAATTGATTGTGATATGGAACTATTTCTTGGTTTTATAAAAAGAAACATAGGATTGAAAACCTACCCATGGATAGCGTAGATGGTGTGCGTGCTCTCCCTCATTGCCAAGGTCGAGGGTTCAAACCATCTTGTTTGCATTCCATGACTTAAGTGGGGGTCTCAGGGGTGAATTACTGGGCCAACCCCCTTAGGTTTTACTTCTAAATAGTGGCTTGCGATGACGTCTGACGGTGCCACCGGGCATCGGAGAGTGGTGTGACCATGTAAGGGAGTCTCCGGCAGTTCTTCGGTCACCAAAAAAAAACATAGGATTGAAAGAAAAGGACTTCCGTAGGAGGAGCCGCGGGAGATGCACCCCTGCAACGTCAGCCAAAAAAAATAAAATTACAGGCTCTGAAAATGGTTTTCATGAGAGGTATACGGTTGTCTGTTAGTCTCCATACCATATATTTCCATTTTAATACTAGCATAGTGGTGAGAAGAAACATATTATTGATGGTCTTCCTTCTTTTGTTCAATTATCTCTAGAACCATGCAAATTTCAATATCCGCAAACATGTAATTCCCAAAGGCATCCGGAATCTTAATAGGTGTTGAATTTGTTCACTGAAAGAACTCCCTCTTGTCCTCTCTAGTCAAACGGTCAAGTTGACATGGAGAAAAACAAGAAACACCACAATGGAAGGAATCTTCTATGGTTGCGAATCGATTTAAGAGGAGGTTAACGTCCTTTCTATATGTAAATTATACTATCACTAAATATGAGATCACATATTAAATTTAACAACCTCCTCCTCTAGGCAAAGTGATAATAGGACGCATGATATTGTTTGGTTTAATTTGACGTTTACATTGTAAAAATAATAATATAAGAGAGATGATAGAAATAAATGCAATTTTGTGAGTTAACCTGATAAAAGAGGAAATAACAATTTGAAGAGAGAGAGGAGGTATTTTGGTATGTTAATTGAAAAAAAAAAAGAAGAAGAGTATCTTAGCCAAAATAAGAGTAGAAATAGCACCACCCTTTCTTTCTCTATTGATAGTTATACTATAGAGAAAGGTGTTACATGATTAAAGCAACGTGCATCACCATACTCAAACTGAATATAGACATAAAGATAGAAAGGTTCAATCAACTTGTAATTGAGAATAAAAATAAATAGATCTGATCTTGGTCGGGCTACATAATGATGGCCTATGTAGTTCTTTTCTCACCCAGAGTTTGGCGCTAGGCCGAAAAAATGTGTTGGCCTGGACAATTCGATTTCAATCGCTGAGGAAACAAGCAACCTAAGTGTGTTGCGTGAGGGAGTTGAAAATTGCTTTCTTTCTACTTACAGTGATCGGTACTATTTTATGCATGGATAGAATTTGTTTATTATCATGTATAATATCAATGATGAATATGCCATTGATCGACTTTTTACCCTCAAGACATGGCACATTGCCGAAAAAGTCACCAGCCATTGAAATGTCTGTGTAGTTTTAATAATTGAATCTTGTATAAGAGTATAAATTGATTTAATACACCACAAATGTGCGGCGAACGTCATTAGTAACAAGAGTTCAAGCTATTGATCTTTATTTAGTCACTTTGAGATCATGGTTCTTTGGCATCTCATAAAAGTGATTTTCTTCAAAAAGAATGTAATTTTCTTTATAAAGAATTGCTAGTCTTGAGCAACTTCTAGTGCTAACTCAAATTAAGGGTCTCCTGCAGGTTACATACCCTAATATGATGGAGTTGTTTGAGAGTCTTGGAGTGGAAATGGAGATATCGGATATGTCATTCTCAGTCAGCTTAGACGAAGGCCGAGGCTGTGAATGGGGAAGCAGAAATGGTCTTTTGAGTTTGTTTACCCAAAAGACAAATGTGTTGAATCCTTACTTCTGGCAAATGCTAAGAGAAATCATCAAATTTAAGGAGGATGTCCTTAGGTATATCAAGTCTTTTTAGTGCTCAATACTGGAAGGTTATTGTATTTCTGTCTCTAGTTCTCTGAATTGATTGCAGCTCAGAACAATGATAGTGATCATAATTATTTTTGCCAAAGATTTCCCGCTAATCTTTTTTGCAATCTTGCCAATGAGCTTCCTATTGTAAGTAGGAATTATCATTAATGAAGTTTTATTTCGAGTTGACTTCATCACGGTTGATATCGATAAAGAGAGTAATTTCTTGAAGCCTAAGTTTTCGGCAATATGCTACACTTTTAACATGAGATTTTAAACTGTTTGAACAATGATATTGTAATTTTTCGAAAAGAAACTCTAGGACATTTTATGCATTTTATAGCAGGTAAGATGATCAAATATGCGACAAGTTGGGCCTAGTGCATTATAAAGTATATGCCAATCTTCAGGTTCTCGCATCCTTTTTGTATGCACGACTGGACAATCATAGGCATTCACTCTGTTTGATGCCTTTTTATTTTTGCAGTTACCTAGAAGGACTTGAGAGCAATCCGGACATCAATCGCAATGAAACTTTGGGACAGTTTATCAAGTCACGTAGTTACTCTGAATTATTTCAAAAGGCTTATCTTGTGAGATTGTTGAATCACTGCACTCCGTCATATCCTTGATCTTTTACTCATATAACAAAATCTGTCCTGCGCTTGTTTGGAGAATATAGATCTATGGCAATTACCAATTAATTTTATATTCCTATAGATCCCAATTTGTGGTTCAATCTGGTCTTGCCCTTCGGAAGGAGTCATGAGCTTTTCAGCCTTCTCAATTTTGTCCTTTTGCCGCAATCATCATCTGCTTCAGGTAGTTCATGTGGCTCTAGAAAGTCACTGATTGATTGGAAATGATAAAACTGTGTTTCGCCATTTCAGTTGTCCTACCAATGAATTCTCTGCTGCTTAAGTTGGTGGCATTTCATATCACTGAGTCAATCGCCAAATCTTTCCTTCTACCTCTATCAATCAGTCCTCATAATACTCTTTGTTTAACTATACTTGCTTTCTTTGCAGGTTTTTGGCCGCCCTCAGTGGCTTACAGTCCGAAGACGCTCACATTCTTATGTCAATAAGGTGATGATAATTAGGACATTCAATAGTTCGAAATGGAAAACTCGACATGCTTGGTCATAATTTTCTCTCTGGAAATCCTACAAATTGAACTGTAAATATTTGTGAATTCAGGTCAGAGATGTGCTCGAGAGTAAAGGGTGTGAAATCAGACCAAGTTGTGAAGTGCGATCCATCTCCACTAGTGATGAGGGTAAGTACTTGCGGTTTAGGTCTCGTCTTTTTCGGGATTGTTTTGTCACATGACATGGAACTAGAGCAAACAATATGGACATGACAAACAAACTGTCACAGTAGGTATACTCACGAATCATCAGGAAAATCTACCTTTTTTTATCCTTATAGTCCGCGATAGGTAACAGAAAGAGATTGAACAGGATGCATTGTCTTAACTGGAGATGGTTCTGAAGAAGTATATGACAAGTGTATCGTAGCCGTCCATGCACCGGATGCTCTGAGAATGTTGGGGGACCAAGCAACTTATGATGAGACAAGAGTACTCGGTGCATTCAAATATGCCTACAGGTATAATTGGTTAGCCTGTAGCTTGCACATTCTCGGATAATGTCACGACTAGTGTCTGCAAACCTACTACTGGACAACCAAATGTCTACAAAGGCACAGTTGGTCGATGTAGTATGGAACAATATGTTCACGGTGATGTCGTTGTCCATTACATTTGCTTTAAGCCTTCTGCTTGGGGGAAGTAAAATTAAAATTTCAAGAATGGCAATCTTCTTTTGCTTTCTATATCTAGTGCGGAATGCAAAACCATTGATATATTTTTCTATTGGCAGTGAGATTTATCTTCATCATGACAAAACTTTCATGCCCAAAAACTCAGCAGCGTGGAGTGCCTGGAATTTTCTGGGAAGTGCTGAAAATAAAGTATGCTTGACATACTGGCTTAATGTGCTCCAGGTGTGGCGAATGTGTTTTGCTCATTTTATGTCTAATTCAGCTGTGCCCTTCAGTATGCGTTATGCTGCAATGCATGCTACATGAATGCATGCTACATATCGCCTAAATAAAAGAAGTGAAACTGGCAGTTGTCGTGGAGTACATAAACCAATTTATCAGATAGGTTGATATGCATATAAGTTGTTAACAACTACTAAAATTTTAGCAGCATGGTGAGGTGCATTCCGCAACATGTTGACCATTTCCAGTGTTTGAGCCTCTAGAACTCCCTTTCTGTTCTGACCAGTTTCAGCGTGACCAATGCTCTTTTAATTAATTGGGTCCATATATATTTGCAGAACCTGGATCAGAATGATTTTCCGTATCTTGTGACTCTCAATCCTTCACATGAACCGGAACACACATTGCTTAAGTGGTGCACTGGCCATCCAATTCCATCTGTTGCTGCATCAAAAGCTTTGCTTCAGCTACATGAGATCCAGGGAAAAAGAGGAATTTGGTTCTGTGGAGCATACCAGGGTGAGCCTGTTAAAGTTTATATGCACCAGTGATTGTTATACCTCAGCTTTTTGGCAATGCCGAGAGTATTATATTCCTACGCATGTAATAAAGAATATTCTTACAAGGTTCTTGCTGTCTTTCTTGAGGTTAAATTTGAAGAGGAGGGTCCTCACTTAGGCCAAATTGATGAGATGGTCTTTGCTAATAAGTTTGCTGTAGTTTGAATCTATTGGTATGGACTCAGGTCGCCAGGGGACCGTGGTTGTATGTTTCATGACTAACTTGAGTACTTATTCTTCTTTCAGGATATGGATTCCATGAGGATGGATTGAAGGTATAGACTCTCTCTCTCTCTCTCTCTCTCTCTCTCTCTCTCTCTGAACAAGTTGCATATGCTAATTTTAACTTGAGGGACTTCTTTGCAGGCAGGCATGTCTGCTGCACATGGAGTGATGGGACAAAGTCATTTTGTTCTTGATAACCCTCGACATATGGTTCCTTCACTCAAGGAAATTGGGGCACGCTTTTTTGTTACTGGATTTCTCAGACGTTATATTTCTACAGGTTTGGTAACGTGAGTATATTAGTACTTATCATGATAACTATTGGCTTGTAGAGTACGTGTAGTTCCTTGTCTTTTCTCTGTAGATCTTCAGAAGTGTTTGAAGAGTCGTTGCTTTGATACATCGTCATAGTCAACATCTTCTCACTGTAGATCCTCAGAAGTATTAAGTGTCATTGTGGTCCACTCCTACATTTTGAGAATCAGGTAGCAATAATTATGCTTTCGGGATTGGCAGTTTATTAGAGGAAGGAGGCACGATGTTTACCTTTGAGGGAACCACAAAAAGATGTCCTCTAACAGTTACTTTGAGGATCCATAGTCCAGAGTTTTACTGGAAGGTATTGTCTCAACTTACTCGCGACTTCAGCCCACTTTGGATTAGACTATTTAGGACCCTTGTACAAACAAGGCCTAGTTTCTGCTTTTTCGTGCTAAGACCTTTTGTGTCCTAATAAAGAATTTTTGAATTTTCAGGTCATGACTCAAGCCGACCTAGGCCTGGCAGATGCCTACATAAATGGTGATTTTTCTTGTGTAGACAAAAATAAAGGTCTTCTAAATCTTTTTCAGGTTATTTTCTTCATCAAACAGACTTCGTTTTATAATTGCCGTATCCTTCTATACATACCAAATGCTTAATCGCCTGTCAACATTATGGCAAGGCACAGATTCTCATAGCGAACAGAGATTCCGATAGTACCATCTCGAAATTGAGTAAGAGAAGGTACTCAATACTTTACTAGTTGGAACTAAATGTTTTTGACTTTTTATGTTATTATTAAATATACTAAACTAGTGTATGCAACTATTTGATTAAGGGGTTGGTGGACACCGATGTTATTAACAGCTGGTATTGCTTCGGCTAAGTACTTCTTCAAGCATGTTTCGAGGCAAAACACTTTAACTCAAGCTCGCAGGAACATCTGCCAACATTATGATCTGGTAAAAACTTTATTCCAAATCTTTTTCTCAAGAGAACAGAATGAACCAGAATACATTGTCAGTTTCTCAACATTGATGGGTATCAAAAGCAAAAATGTGCTTGCACATACGGTATTCTGTAATGCTGTTTTCCATTTCGTTGTGTTTGCAGAGTAATGAACTTTTTTCACTGTTCTTGGATGAGACTATGACATACTCCTGTGCGGTATTCGAGGTCAGTAGCCGCAACCCCATTTCGAAATTTTGCTGCTGAATACTTGATATAGAAGCAAGAGTAAATACAAATCCACATATGAAAGTGCAGTGGCTCAAAATAATGACGCATTGTTCTCCTGTTGAAAATTTGATAGATGGCTGGTGAAGACCTAAAGGCAGCACAGATGAGAAAAATCTCTCTTTTGATCAAGAAGGTAAATGTTTTACTTGCTGTTAGTTTTGGGCTGCTTGATGGGTTAACCTTCCACTGTTCAGTGACTAATGCTTTGCCTAGAAAAAATGTAGGCAAGAATCGAAAAGACGCATGAAGTTCTTGAAATCGGCTGCGGTTGGGGAAGCTTGGCCATTGAAGTTGTTAGGCAAACCGGATGCAAATACACAGGCATCACTCTGTCGACAGAGCAATTGAAGTATGCCAAATCAAGAGTGAAAGAAGCAGGGCTTCAGGTACTCAATCTACCAGCATTTTGTACTTGACAACTTAATTCACAAGTCCGAGAGATAATGTATGTAAATCTTTCATTGCAGGACAGCATCAAATTCATTCTTTGTGATTATCGCCAATTGCCAAGTACCTGCAAATATGACAGGATCATTTCCTGGTGAGTTTCTCTCCATTTTTTCTATTTATAATCTGGCTAAACAGACCAAAAAGATGCTTAAAAGACTCTCTTAATGGAATGACTTCACAGCGAGATGATAGAAGCAGTTGGCCACGAATACATGGAGGAGTTCTTCGGCTGTTGCGAATCGGTGCTAGCCAAAGACGGATTTCTTGTTCTACAGGCATGTGACATACAATGGTTCTACGGCTTGAATTATCGTTTCAAAAGTAAAAGACATGCTTATTTTTTCACACTATTCTTGTTAATGGTGCGCTGAATTTCACTAGTTCATTTCCATACCTGATGAGCGGTACGAGGAATACAGGAGAAGTTCAGACTTCATAAAAGAATATATCTTTCCCGGGGGCTGCCTGCCTTCCTTAAGCAGGATAACATCAGCTATGGCTTCTGCGTCCCGACTTAGGTACAACTGCATAACATCAAGTGCACAAATTTCTGTCTTCTTCACTTCATCTATTCACTGAAAGATCTTCCACCACAGTGTGGAGCATGTGGACAACATAGGAATCCATTATTACCAAACTCTTCGATGTTGGAGGAAGAACTTCATGGAGAAACAAAGGTGACAAGCGATATGATGCTGCGATGACTTTGGTATAATTTCTCCTGGTTTTGTGGTCATTCGTGACTCCTTTCTCCTTTTGTAGGAAAATATTAGCTTTGGGATTCAATGAAAAGTTCATAAGGACATGGGAATACTACTTCGACTATTGTGCAGCTGGTTTTAAGTCTCACACGCTCCGAAATTATCAGGTAATTCCTTCTTTCAGGTAGTACTACTTTCACTCTTGTCAAGTTGAAAATAACGCAAGTGCAAATCACGATGCACTTTTTCTTTTGGTGCTTCTTCCACGAAGTATAATTTTTTATGAACTCCGAAATGCAGATTGTATTCTCACGTCCAGGCAATGAAGCTGCTTTCACCGATCTGTATGCGAGTTCCCCGACGTCGAATTGATCTTTAAGTTGCGATGTGATTAAGCACGACCCATTTGAGCCAGCGCACAATTGATTCCCCTAGGGCCATTGAGCCCTTGGTTCCTGAAATTTTTCTTGCTCCTTTCAGTGTGCAAACTTCTTTGGTTGTGAACACCATGTTCAAACGTGCAAAATCAATCGGGTTAGAGAACAATTTTCTTTTTGCACTCCAGAATAATGTTCAAATCGGTGCAGTTATTGATTCAGACAATGAATTAGCCAAAATCCTTCTCATACAAATAAGTTATAAATCATCTGCATTTGGAGGTGTAAATAAACTATTCTCCAATTGCTTTCGAATCAGGTTGCACAAGCATGAGATCATGCGAGTTGAGAGACAGAGACTAATTCAGACAATTTTGATTGCTAACGTGATGTCTGCATCGGATGAAAAAGACGAAATTACTTGTCGGCCGAGACATATTTTCCTCGATCTGATAGATGACGTTCTTAACATGGGTTGGTAACTTCGTTTCAATAGCACGAGTTTAATTTTTCATGGATCAAGCAGTTGTCACCACGCTAATGAAAAATTCCCAAACTCTTATTCAGAGGCAACTTGAATGACAAATGGCAAATGAACCTGCCAACATATATAAAGGGGAAAGACAGGGAGAGCAGCAGAGACCCGCCCAGCTCTCCCTGTCGCCCAACAATGGTGGAAACCCCGCCACTCCACGCCTTCTCATTGATCACATCTCCCAACCCAACGAGAACTTAGTTCAATTCAGTCCTTCTTGCCCTTTTGCAATCTCCATCAACGGAGCGAGCCCATGTTCCCTATCCGAGCGCCTTCAACACTCTGCTGAGTTCTCTCGTTCGGTCGGGCTCGTTCGACGAGGCGTGGCGTCTGTTCAGTGATTCCAGGGCCAAAGTCGGTATCCTCGACGAGCGGAGCCTCGGGATCATGGTGAAGGGCTGCTGCGAAGCCGGTCGCTTGGACTGGGGTTTCAAGATTTTCGCTCAGTTGAAGGAGATGAACTGGTCTCCAGTGGCTTACGTGTATACGGCCTTGATCGACGGCTGTTGCAAACACGGCGACATCGAAAGGGCGGGACAAATTGTTCTCCGAGATGAGCGAGTTGGGTTTAGTCGCCAAACGCAACACCTACAGAGTTTTGATTGATGGGTATTTGAGGAAAGGCATGAAGGGGGATGGTCTCGAGTTGTACCGAAAGATGAATCTCAGCGGGGTTGTTCCGAGCGTACATACTTGCAATCTCATGATCAACGTGCTTTGCAAGGGAGGTGATCAGAGCCTTCGAACTGTTCGATGAAATGCGTGAGCGAGGGATTGCGTATAGTGTTGTTACATTCAACACTCTCATTCGGGGGCTGCATCGTGACTCGAGGGTTTGGCAAACCGAGAGGTTGGTGGACTTGATGAAAAGGAGCGGTATAAATCCAGACGTGATTACGTATAACACGCTCATACACGGATTTTGTAATTGTGGGAAGTGGGATAATGCTTTCAGCTTATTTGATCAACTGAAGTCAAATGGTCACTGCCCATCCTTGGTGACATACAACACTTTAATTGCAGGATCTGCTAGAGCCAAGAACTTGCCTGCAGTGACAGATTTGGTGAAGGAGATGGAGCAGAGAGGCATCGCTCCTTCGAAAGTGACCTATACTATTCTAATAGACGCCTTCGTGTGATCAGACGACATAGAGAAAGCATCCGACATCTATGCATCCATGCAGAAGGCTGGATTCATTCCTGATGCGCACACCTATGGTGTCTTAGTACACGGGTTGTGCATGAATGGTAATATGAAGGAAGCGTGGAAGTTGCTCAAGTCTATGCGTGATGGATGCGTAGAGCCCAATAATGTGATATACAACACAATGATCCACAGATACTGCAGGTAGGGCAGCTCGTATAGGGCCTTGAGTTTGCTCAGAGAAATGGGCAAGAAAGGAATGGTTCCTAACTTCCCTGTTTGGTTCAATATTCTCAAAGAACGGCCATTGGGAAAAATATTAGGTATTTGGTTTAGCATTTTGAGGCCTCATTGGCCAAATGCTAGAATTTAGAATGCTGAAAGTTCAAAATAGGTAGGGATCTCCTTTGAGTTTTCAGCATTTTTGAAATGTTAAGTAAATGATTTTTTTTTTCTTTTCAAAATTGCCCTCATTCATAATCGCGTTTTCCTCTTGTGCCCTAAAAAATATTGTTCATTGTCTTCTTCCTTAGACTTGCTACTCCACCAATGAAGCTCAGACAGCGAAGATCAACCGTGGGCTCCACACTGGCCAGATCTGGCCTCAGCCTTCGGGAAGCCTCCCCACAACATCCAACACCACCACCACCAGCTGCCTCCCCATCGCCACCTGCACCACCACCAGCAACAGAGCAAGCCACCTCCCCACGATTTTGCCCTCCCCGATGCATCTGCATCTACGACCCAGGGCATCACCTAAGGTAGTGCAACCTAAGGTGGAGCCGCCTCCCCACCACCGCCACCGCCACCAGCCGCCTCCCCACCACCAGCAACACCACCAATAGCAGCTGCTCGAGCTGCCTCCCCCACACTTTCGCCCTTTCCGATACTCTGCATCTCCTCTTCTTTTTTTCTTTTCTTTTCTTTTCTTTTTTTTTTTCTTTTTATCTCAAAGTTGCGTTACAAAATATACACAAAAATGAGTATCCAAACACTTTTGCATTCATCGAATGCCCATTCATTCAAAGATATTTGGGGAAATGCAAAGGTATTTTCCCAAAGTTGAACCAAACGGACCGAAGTAAGGTTTGAAACGGTCTGTTTCTCTATATGATGTGATTTCAAAGGCAAAGAGTGGCAAACCTGAGCAATGTGCGTTATGGAGTTCTTTTGCAGAAAGCCAATTTCTATACACTAATCAGATGGCATTGTCCAAAGAGTTGCTTAGTAATTCACCAGTGCCAACCGGCAAGTATCGACCTCTGCATCTGTAAGATTTTACCTTGCATCTTGATGAGTTTTCACCTAATCTTGTGTCTACCTTTACATGGGTTGGGTATCAAGTTGTGCATAATTTTGGTAATGCTCAGGTTTTGCAGCTTTGGATATTGTGGATTTTTAGATTTGAATGACAGTTTTGTCATGATTTGACTTCCTATAACTAAAGATTGCTGTTACAGAACCAACATGAAAAATCATCCTTTGTTGTTGAGAAGCGAAGCACGTATTATTCATTATGTGAAAAGAAAACGACATCGAACAATGACCCAAAGGTCAGAGAGAACAAACAAAGACGAAGCCATAACCATTTTTTTTACCTTTTTTTCAGAGAGAGAGAGGGAGAGGGAGGGGGAGGGAGGGAGGGCGAGGGCGAGGGAGAGGGAGAGGGAGAGAGGGGGAGGGGGAGAGGAAGAGGGAGAGAGATGACAATGGACTTAAGATTCGAATAGTGGAAGGCCAATTTCCAAGTAAAAAATGAAATAGTAAGGGCTCATTTAGTTCAATGCGGAATTGGATTCTTCAGAGAATGTTATTCTCAATACTTCTCATGTTTGGAGAGAAATCACAATGTGGAATAGGATTCCACGAGACATAGGATTCCTAAAAAATGCGGAATTGAATTACCTAGTATTGATATTCCAATTCCACATTTCTAAAACTTGAAAACTATCAAAAAGCCCAATTCTATCAGTCGCCATTCCCATTCACCGATCGCTGCCACCGACCACCACTCGCCAATCATTGCCACCGCAGATCACCTTTCCCCGATGGCTACTGTCGATCACAGATGAGAAGCGTTGTTTACTTGAAATGTAAATCCAACTATAATTTTATGAACATGAATAACAAGGAATCTCATTAATGAACTCATAAGCAAACGGTAGAATTTGCTCAGATTCCATCTTTGGAATGTAGTCGAACCATGTTTACATAATAACAAACGGTAATAATTGTTTATAATTGGATGAAGTGATAGTTCAAAACTACTGAATGTAATTTAGTGACTGATGGAATCGGATGGCCATTGCACCACTTAAGCAATGTGTGTTCCGGTTCATGTTGATCATTTCCAGTGTTTGAGCCTCGAGAACTCCCTCTCCGTTCTGACCAGTTTCAGCATGACCGATGCTCTTTTTATTAATCGGGTCCATATTATTTGCAGAACCAGGATCAGAAGGATTTTCCGTTTCTCGGTACTATTGTATGCATGGACGGAATTTGTTTATTATCATGTATAATATCAATGATGAAATGTGCTATTGATCAGTTTTTTACCCTCAAGACATGGCACATCACCGAAAAAGTTGCAGGCCATTGAAACGTCTATGAATAGTTTTAACCATCGAATATTGTATGGGAGTATAAATTGATTTAACATACCACAAATGTGTGGCATAGAGAATCGGTGATGAGAGTTATAGCCATTGATCTGTTATTCTGTCACTATGAGATCATGGTTCTTTGGCATCCCAGAAAAGTGATTTTCTTCATCATAAAGAATGTAATTTTCTTCATAAAGAATCACTAGTCTTGAGCAACTTCTAATGCTGACGTGAATCACTGGTCGCCTGCAGGTTATGTACCCTAATATGATGGAGTTGTTTGAGAGTCTTGGAGTGGAAATTGAGATATTGGACTTGTCATTTTTGTCAGCTTAGACGAAGTCTGAGGCTGTGAATGGGGAAGCAGAAATGGTATTTAGAGGTTGTTTGCCCAGAAGACAAATGTGTTGAATCCTTGCTTTTGGCAAATGCTCAGAGGAATCATCAAATTTGAGGAGGATGTCCTCAGGTAAATCAAGTCTTCTGCTTGCAGCTCACAATAATGATATTGATCATAATCATTTATGCCAAAGATTTCCTGCTAATTTGTTTTGCAATCTTGCCAATGAGAAGTAGGAAACATCATTAATGTAAGTGTTGTTGCCAGCTAAATGGATCATGGATGATGTCAATGTAGAGAGTGATTTCTTGAAGCCTCCTGCACTATAGATTCCAAACTCTTTGACCAATGTTATCGGTCATTTTCCAAAAGGGAACTCAGGACATTCTATGCATTTAATAGCAGGATAAGATGATTAGATATCAAATGTTTTCTCGAAAATGGTCAAAATTCATTCTCAAAGTAGCATATCCTACATGACTTTGAGGTGATCAAGCTGGGCCTACTGCATTAAAATGTATAAGCCAATCTTCAAGTTCTTGCAACCTTTTCGTATGCACGACCAGACAGTCAATTCACTCTGTTTGATGACTGTTTATCTTTGCAGTTACCTAGAAGGACTTGAGCGATCCCAATGTCAACCGCAGCGAAACTTTAGGACATTTTATCAAGTCACAGGATTACCCTGAATTATTTCAAAAGGCTTAGATTGTGAGATTTTTGAATCACTGTACTCTATCATATCCTCGATCTTTTACTCATATAACAAAATCTGTCCTTAGCTTGTTTGTAGAATGTAGATCTATGGCAATTACCAATTAATTATATTTTCATGTAGATCCCAATTTTTGGTTTATATTGGACTTGGCCTTCAGAAGGAGTCATGAGCTTTTTAGCCTTCTCGGTTCTGTCCTTCGCTGCAATCATCATCTGCTTCAGGTAGGTTATGTGGCTCTAGAAGAGGTAGTGATTGATTGTAAACGACGCAAACTGTGTTTCGCAATTTCAGATGCCCTACCAACCAATTCTCTGCTGTTTTATTTGGTAGCATTTTTTATCAATAAGTCAATCAACTAATCTTTTCTTCCATCTCTATCAGTCTCTCATCATAATACTGTCCATTTTCACATGGTTTCTTTGCAGGTTTTTGGCCACCCTCAATGGCTTACTGTCCAGAGATGCTCACGTTCTTTTGTCAATAAGGTGATGATATTTTGGACATTCAGTGGTTCAAGATGGAAAACTGGACGTTCTTGCTCATAATTTTTCCTCTGGAAGCCCTACAAAAGATTTGATGAGTTGAACTGTAAATATTTGTGAATTCAGGTAGAGATGAGCTTGAGAGTGGAGAGTGTGAGATAAGAACAAGTTGTGAAGCGCAATCCATCTCAACTAGTGACGAGGGTAAGTACTTGCTGTTTAAGTCTTGTCTTTTTTCTGCATTGTTTCGGTTACGTGACATGGAACTAAAGCAAAAAATATGGGCTTAAGTAGGTATATTTAAGAATCATCATGACAATCTGTAGTTTTGATCTTTATAATCCACAATTTATTAGTAACGGGAGATTGAACAGATGCATTGTCCTAACTAGAGACTAGGGGTGAGCACCGGTCCAAGATTGACCCTGGACCGACCCTGGACCGGCCCAACCCCGTCGGTCCTAGTCCGGTTCCTAAGGAGATTGGGTCAGTCTTTGGTCCTAAAATTTCAGGACCAGCACTGTGCGGGTCGATCCTCGGTCCTATGAGTTCTGGGTCGGTCCAATCCAGACCAACCCTGAATATATATATTTAATATATTATTTATAATTTTTTTATATATAGAAAACCTTAAAATAAATTGTGTCAACAACATTAAGCAGCTATTTAGTGAGGAGTTCAAGTAATTTTACATTGTTCTTTAATATCTTAGATTTTGAATATCTTTTACAGCGTCAATAATCATAATTTACGAAAGATGAAAATGTTTTTGTAAGGAGTCCTCACGATGTCCAAAAAGGTATGGACAACTCCTTATGACATTCTCCTCTAATATCCGTTCTCTTTTTGTCTTATTTGTTCACTTAGTCTTCAATTTGCCAAAATCAAAAGAAACAACTTCTCCACTCGCCACTCGACACTTGCCTCGCTCACTTTGGGTCACTCGTGCCGCTCGATGCTGGATTGGCTTGTTGCTTCCTGCTCGACATTCGATACTCATTATGTTTGACGCTCACCCCACTTGACCCTCACGGCTTGTCTTTGTTAGCTGACCTCACTCATCATCGAACCCATTGGGTTAGTACAGTCCTTAGTTGCCCTTTCAAGGATTACAAAAAATGAAATAAAAAATTATTGGTTAATCCTAGGTTGACCTTGAAACCGGATTGAACCCATTGGGTCAATCCGGTCCTCAATCGTTTTTTTAAGGACTACAAAAAATGAAATAAAAAATTATTAGTTAGTCCCGAGTTGACCCTGGAATCGGATCGAATCCATTGGGTCGGTCCGGTCCTCGATCCCAAACTCGATAGGGTCGGTCCTCAGTCCCAAAAATCGAGGACCAGCACTGTGTGGGTTGGTCCTAGGGTTAAGGCATGGACCGGCCCAACCCGGATCATGCTCACCCTTATTGAAGACAGTTTTGAAGAAGTATATGGTAAGTGTATTGTAGCCGTCCATGCACCAGATGCTCTGATATTATTGGGAGACCAAGCAACTTACATGGAAATGAGAGTACTTGGTGCATTCCAATACGCCTACAGCTATAATTGTTTAATTTGTAGTTTCATGTAATGTTTTCATGACTAGTATTTGCGAACATACTACTGGAGAGATATCCTATTGTCTAAAAGGGCATAGTTAGTTGATGTAGAATGGAACAATGGTGTCCACAGTGATATCATTGTCAATTGTATCTGCTTTAAGCTTTCTACTTGGAAAATTTTCCTTTGATATTTCGAGAATAGCAAGCTTCTTTTTGCTTTTTATATTTACTACAGAATGCAAACCATTAGTACATTTTTCTATTGGCAGTGAGATTTATCTTCATCATGCCAGAACTTTCATGCCTATTAGAGAAGGGTAAATGGGTCTTTACCACTTTTAGGGTTTATTTTGATGTATATATTTTAAACTTTATTGAATAATACAAAATTAGTTTTTCCCTCACATGGTATCAAGCAAGTGTTGTTGAAAGGAAGAATAGGCATTTATTGGAAGTTACTAGATCCATGTTATTTGAGATGAAGGTCCCTAAAGCCTTTTGGTGTGATGCTATTCTAACTGCATGTTATCTCATTAATCGCATGCCTCCTTCTGTTCTGCAAGGTGGTATTCCTTTTTCTACTTTGTTTCCTAATGAGCCATTGTTTGTCCTACCACCTCGTATTTTTGGTTGTATTTGTTTTGTTCGTGATTATCGACCTAGAGTATCAAAACTTAATCCCAAGGCACCAAGTGTATGTTTATGGGTTATTCCCGCACTCAAAAGGGATATCGTTGTTATTCTCCATTACTGAGAAAATATTTTATAACAGCTGATGTTTCATTTTTTGAATCCACTCCTTATCATGATGTCCACTGTGTCTGAATTGGATGAAGACTTGTATGTGACCACCACTCGATCAACTATTCCAACTGTTTCAATAGTATCTACAGAAGAACGACGTCCTTGTGTCGCTACTGCTCCTCCCACTCCTCCTGTCACTACTACGTCATCTTCTGCTCCAGATCCGCCATTAGCTCACCCTCCTCTTGTATCTAATCTTGATTTTCCTATTGCTCATCGCAAAGGCACACGTACTTGTACTCAACATTCTATTGCAAATTTTATTTCACACTCTTATGTGTCTCCTACCTTTCGGGCTTTTTTAACTACTGTTGAACAATATCCTATTCCCAAGTCTGTCGCTGATGCATTACAAAGTTATGGTTGTAGGATAGCAATGGAAGAATAATTAAAGGCTCTTGAGATTAATCAAACTTGGGACTTAGTACCAGACAAAACTGCTATTGGTTGTCAATGGGCATATGATGTAAAGGTCAACCCCAATGGTTCTCTTACTCATTTAAAAGCAATAATTGTTGCCAAAGGGTATGCTTAGGTGTATGGGGTTGACTATCTAGACACCTTTTCTCTTGTTGCTAAACTTACTTCTGTTCGTATTTTGATCTCTCTTGCTGCAACATATAACTGGCCTTTGTTTCAGCTTGATGTTAAGAATGCTTTCTTGCATGGCACTCTTCATGAAGAAGTTTATATGGAGCAACCTCCAGGGTTTGTTGCTCAGGGGGAGTCTAGACTGGTTTGCAAATTTAAAAAGTCTTTATATGGTTTGAAACAATCCCCATGGGCATGGTTTGGAAGATTTTTTGAGGTTGTATTGTCTTTTGGACTATCAAGATATGGAAATGATCATTCTTTATTTTATAAACAATCAGGGGGAGGCAAACTATTCTTGATTGTGTATGTTGATGATATTATCATCACGGGAGATGACTTGGTTGGTATAGCTAAGCTAAAAACCTATCTCTAGCAACAATTTCAAACTAAAGACTTAGGAAAATTGAAATATTTCCTAGGAATTGAAGTGGCGCAATCACAGAAAGGTATTGTTCTGTCATAGTGAAAATATGTCTTGCATTTGCTCGCTGAGATAGGTATGTTGGGATCAAAGCCTCTTGATTCACCCATGGAACAAGGGGTTAAACTGGTTGCTAATGGAGGAGAAATTCTTAATAATCCCAAGAGATATAGAAGACTAGTAGGTATTGTTCTGTCACAGTTACTCGACTAGACATTGCTTTTCTTGTTAGTGTGGTAAGCCAGTTTTTGTCTTCCCCTCGTACATCTCACTGGGATGCAGTTATTCGGATATTGAGGTATTTGAAGAAAGTTTTGGGGAAAGGAATTGTCTACCAAAACCATGGTCATATCAAGGTTGCAGGATTTTTTGATGCTGATTGGGTTGGATCTCCAGATGATAGAATATCAACTACTGGGTATTGTACCTTGGTTGGAGGAAATCTAGTATCATGGAAAAGTAAGAAACATAGTGTTGTAGCTTGCTCCAATGCTGAGTCAGAATATAGAGCCATGGCACAAGTGACAAGTGAATTAGTGTGGATTCGACAATTATTGACTAAGTTAAGCTCTAAAGATTTTGCACCCATGACTCTATGGTGCAATAATAAAGATGCAGTGCATATAGCTTCCAACCCCGTGTTTCATGAGAGAACAAAACACATTGAGGTTGACTATCATTTTATCCGAGAGAAGTTGCAGAGTGGAGTTATTCTTCCTAGTCATATTCGAACTAGCGAACAACTTGCAGACATCTTCACTAAATCTTTGGATAATGAGAGGATTGAACATATTTGTAACAAGCTAGGCATGATTAATATTTATGCTCCAACTTGAGGGGGAGTGTTAGAGAAGGGAAAATAGGTCTTTACCACTTTTAGGGTTTATTTTGATGTATATATATATTAAACTTTATTGAATAATACAAAATTAGTTTTTCCCTCACAATGCCCAAAAACCCAGCAGCATGGAGTGTGTGGAATTTTTATGTGGATTACTGAAAATAAAGTGTGCTTGACGTATTGGCTCGATGTGCTTCAAGTATGACAACTGTGTTTTGCTGATTTTATTTCTGATTCAGCTGTTCCCTTCAGGATCTATTGCGCTACCAACTGGTGCTACATATCACCTTAAAATAAAAGAAGTGAAACTTGCAGTTGTCGTGGAGTGCATAAACTTCAGTAATAGTATTAAGTCAGTATGCATATAAGTTGTTAATTTTAGCAACGTTGCATCTTTGTGAGGTGCATTTCGCAGACAACTTCCACAGTTTGACTGCTTCTAGAACTACCTTTCTGTTGGCACTAGTTTCGGCAAGACCGATGCTCTTTTCTTTAATTGGGCCTGTAAAAATCTGCAGAACCTTGATCAGAAGGATTTGTTGTTTCTCTTGACTCTAAATCCTTTATAAGAACCGCAACACACATTGCTTAAGTGGTGTAAAGGCCACCCAATTCCATCTGTTGTTGCATCGAAAGCTTCACAAGAGCTAGATCAGATCCAAGGAAAAAGAGGAATTTGGTTCTGCAGAGCTCACCAGGGTGAGCCTTTGAAATTTCTATATTAGCGCTAGTGATTGTTTTTATAGCAACGTTGAGAGTGTTATTAAGTTCTGTGCATGTAAAAAAGAATACTCCTACAAGGTTCTTGCCATATTCTTGAGGTTAAATTATGAATGAGAAGGGTCCTAAGTTATGCCTAATTGACTCATCGGTTTTGTAAGGTCTTTTGCTCATAAAATTGCTGTGATTTGAATCTTTTGGTAGATAGAATTTTTTTAAATTCTTGGACTTAGGTCAACAAGGGAACATAGTTTTATATTTCATTACCAACTTGAGTTCTTATTCTTCTTTCAGGATATGGCTTCCATGAGGATGGGTTGAAGGTTTAGACTCTCTCTCTCTCTCTCTCTCTCTAGGCTGGCATGGTTGCTCACATGGAGTGATTGTACAGAGTTATTTTATTCTCGAGACTCTGGTTCCTTCTCTCTCTCTCTCTCTCTCTCTCTCTCTCTCTCTCTCTCTCTCTCTAGGCTGTCATGGTTGCTCACATGGAGTGATCGTACAGAGTTATTTTATTCTCGAGAATCTGGTTCCTTCACTCAAGGAAATGGGGGCACACCTTTTTGTTACTAGATTTCTTGGATGTCATATTTCCACAGGATCAGTAATATTAGTATACTACTACTTATCATTTTAACTATCAGTTGGTAGTGTACATATCTTCTTTTCATCTTATGTAGATCCTCAGAATTGTTACCCATCATTGCTCTAAATTAGCCTATGAGTCAACATCTTCTCATCTTTAACGTCATATCCATTGCTACTTTGTTGTGGTCCACTTATGCATTTTAGTTAGTGTCTCAGAAACAGAATTTGCGAATTTACTTGTCAATAAGAGTGATATTCGAAAATGCAAAATGTTCGTATTGACTAGTGGTTTAGGGGAACATATAGAGAATTATGTAGCAATAATTGTGCTTTCTTGAGCGACAAATTATTAGAGGCAGGAGGCACGATGTTTATCTTCAAGGGAACCACTTCAAAATACCTACGATGCTTATGAGTGCATTTATGCGAGCCTCAAGCTGCCTGGCAATTGAATACCTTTCATAGCTAAGACATCACTTTGTCTCAAAACTTTTTATGAATGATTTCAAAATATGTTTTTTTTTAAATATCACATGAACCCCTCATACATATAATCTGATCATGCATTAGAAATTGCATGTATTTGTGATTGGTGCATGCCCTTGGTAATAAGTGACCCGCCGACGGTTCACTTTCTTGCTTGATTGGTTGAGAAACGAGGTTCAAAAGACTTGCATGCATGTTTAAATTTTTGCAATGCATGTGACTTTTAGTTGAATGGTAGGGTTGATGGATGATATTGAGGGAAAACCCTCGGATCACATAGATCGCTTGATTAGGAAACTTATAAGCATTATTGGCCATGCGAGAACACAATTGGTCAACAATTGCTATAAACCACAAAGAAAAAAAAAAGGATTGGGTAGGTATCTTAGTGTGACCTTCGCATGAAAGACAAAGGCCCAAAATTTGACTTTCGTATTGCACTTCCTTTAAATGAATGATCTCGACATGATGTCTTGTTTTTGTTTGTTTAGATGTGTATGTTTATTTCTTTCCATTGTATGCACCTAGTTATAAGTTTCTTAGATTAAGTATAGATTAGGACATTGAAGATGGAGAAAACGCGAAGACGGTGGAGGTCGATATCCATTCCGATCATTATCATGTACTATTCATTTTCCTAACATATGTCTTGGGTTTCATTTTGTTGTATAAAGCCCGACGAGTTGCAGGTTTTCTCTCTCTTTTTCATCTTTCTCAATTGTGTTTCTCTTTTATATTTTCTAGGATTGCATGGTAGATTTACTGCTTTTCTTGATTATTTACTTACTGTCTCGTAATTTCAATTCCATTGATTGCTTTTTTTTTCAATTTCAATTCAACAGCACTTATTAGGCACTTCCAAGCTCTCCTCTCACTGCGAATAGTGGAGGATAGACCATCGGTTCGGGTGATTTAGGATGCTATCCGGTCCCCCCTCATTGCCGACCATGTTAGCTTCCTTGCCCGACCTGTTTCTAATTTAGAGATTCGGGACACCCTCCTTTCCCTGCCTAGAGGCAAAGCTCCTGGATCGGATGGTTATACGACTAAATTCTATAAGCATAACTGGGAGACTGTTGGTCAGCTGGTCACGACAGCGGTGAAGGATTTCTTCATCTTGGGTAGACTTTTTATGGGAGATTAATGTGGCACCCCCAAAACCCGGTAGGGTCGCCACAGAAACCAAGCGAAAGAAACTAGAACAAAAACAAAATATACACCGATAAAAGAAAGATTCAAGCCAACACTTAGGTGTAAAATTTTTTCTTTTCTTTTCCTTTAAAAAGGCTTTAAGGATTTTGCGCAGCTCATAGCGGAAATTAAGAGGCGAGTCTCACCAACACTTCGCTTCCCTCACGACAACACAATGCACACCAACTATCTTTGATTAAACGAAAGCACGAGGCCGAACCACTTTTATTTACATATATAATTATGAAGGGCAACACGGGTCAGTACAAAAGGGTAGGCCAAGACTCATCTATGCTCGGCCTTCAACCTCAAAAGGAGACACACGACCCTCAAAAATGCGACGTGTAACGATCTCCCTTCGGACTACTCGTGGCGGCCATCCAAAAAGTTGCTAACCCCCACTCCACGTGCGCAGGCCGTCACACCCATCCCGGTGCGTCAGGTGGTGGAGGTGGCAGCATCCCCATCATGACACCGTCGCGGCGGATGTGGACGGAGATGTACTCCTGGATGACTGGACCTCCAGATAGGCCCACGTCATAAGATAGGATCACACGCACACGTATAAAAGTCAGTCCCGGTAGGGTGTGACAGTCTATCTCGGTCAGCTCGACCTCCACGTCAGATGGAAGGCCGTAAAACACTCCCCGTGTAACGACAGGGAGAGGCATCGTACTAATCTGAAATGTTAGTCCCCGAAGGGGTGAGTACAACCACTCAACAAGTAAAGAGATCCAATCAACACTCAATGCATTTAAACAATACAACAGTTCCAATACACATGTCATTCATACATTGTAGTGTACTTATCTCGAAGCCATGTACATGCCATCGTACCTCATCATCAAAATCATAATACACATACATGTCATCATCATAACATAGTGCACATACATGTCATCATCATACTATAGTACACATACATGTCATCATCATAATATAGTACACATGCATGTCATCATCATACTATAGTACACATGCATGTCATCATCATAACATAGTGCACATGCATGTCATCATCATACTATAGTACACATGCATGTCATCATCATACCATAGTACACATGCATGTCATCATCATGCCATAGTATACATGCATGTCATCATCATGCCATCATGTCACTATATCATAAGTGATTATCATCACATCATATCACATATATGCATGATTTAATTTCCACTTTAGTTCTCAATTGATGAACACATCACCCTTTCTCGGGATCATCCATCCCATACTTTACACTCGCACCCTATTCGGGCCTTGCGAAAAACCTCCGGAATTATGCCAATCATGGCCACCGGGCATCCGGCACCCCCGCATCCCGGGCATCTCGCATCCCAACCGGCATCACGAGGCATCCCCTCGGGCAAAGACCTCCGAGGCTTCTGGCACCCATCTCATTCCGGGCATCTTGATACTCCCAGGGCCATCCGGCCATGTATCTCTATACATTCCGGGCATTAACATCCTCCCCCAACAATTACCATGGATCACATTGCCAATTATGTCTCAATTCATCATGCACATGATATAATGGCAAGACAAGATCACAATTGCTCTTATACATGTATCATCAAGCAATTATACATACATGCAATAGATGCATTCCCCCATAGCAATTAGGTCCACATGCCACTCAAAACAATGTACTTGCCAATTGCATTTAGAATTTATTTAAATCCTAATTTAATTCTACCTTGCAATTAATTAATTAATTAATCACAAAAATCACAATTCATGAAATCAAAACACATAATATTGTAATGCCATAAAATAGTGATTTTACCACAGAAAAGCATGGCCAATCAATTTCTACACAATAAACACTATTTCCACAATTTCCATATTGAATTTCGGATAAGGGCAGAACGCACAGTTTTCTAAGTAAATAGATTAAAATATCCATACGAGCTCAGAAAATTATGAAATTTCACCAGGTTATAATTAAGACATTAAACTAGACTTTTCATGAAAGAACCTAGGCCAAATTCATTATAGATAAATTTTTACAGATCCACGAAGCTTCTGGTCAGGTTACCGAAACGCACAGGGGACTATGTCCGAAATATGGAGATTTGACCCACCTAAACTTCTTCGTATTCTCTGAAATTTGGATATATTATATTTATAAGGATCCCCTACAACTTTCATGAAGGAACTCAGGCCACAAAACCAAAGGAAGACCTCCAAATGGTTCCACGAAGTCTCGGGTGTCACACCTCGCGACTCCAGTTTCATCGTCTTCAATATCAGGTTGGTTTCCTAATCTATACTTGTTCATTTTACTTCAAATTTGATTATATTCATCCTTAAGATATGATCTACAAGTTTCATGAAGAAGTCAAAGATAGATTCTTAGTAAAAACCAACATGCAAACCATAAATCCACCACAAGGTCAGAAAAACAACTCCAGATCTAGGGTCTCCGAAACATGAGGCTTTGACCCATTAAATCTCTATCATTTTTCACGAAGTTTCAGTATGTTATAGTTCAAGGTATTAGCTACAACTTCCATGAAGAGATCCAAGCCAAAATCGAACTCCAAGCATACATGCAAGCCCTCACAAGTTTCTGACTTCACTGGTTCATGCGAAAACAGCATGCATTTTCAATAACCAAACACCCTAGCTTCGGTTTCTAGCTTCCAAACACCGAAGAGTTCAATCATCCATACAAAACACACATGCAAGAGTAGAATGGAACCTAGACTTGCCTCAACACAAGGAGGAACAACGACGAACGGCGGCGGTGGACGGCGGCGTGCGGCGGACGGACGGCTCTCCCTCTCCCTCTCGCGCGAGCCTCCTTCCTTCTTTCCTTTCTCTCTTTCTCTCTTTCTCTCTCTCTCTCTCTCTCCCTCTCTTCTCTCGCACGACACTCTCTCTCTCTTCTCTCCCCATCCGGCCAACCCTTTTCTCTTTTCTCCCCCCAAAGGCAATGATTGCCTTGGAGACTCTAATGCATGGGTGCCAAATGGCCCATGCATTAGGACACTTGGGGAGGGGCATGCATTTTGAAACCCTCCCCCTCTCTTCGCTCGGCCACAAAGCCCAATGGGCCTCATGGGCTTGGCCCACACGGCCCAATTTAGGCCCTCCATCCATGGGCCTAAAGTCCATGCTATTGGGCCTAAGGCCCAATCCAACTCCATTTTCTAATTTAAATTAAAATTAACAATTAATTACACCTAATTAAAAACCCATAACATTAATCTTTAACAAACATGACAACACATAATTTATAATTATTAAATACCTTAGGTTTAAATTAAAAACACACGGCACAAAAAAATACAAAGCCTTAAGAAAGAATTAAGGCTAAAACACAAACCAATAGGTAAATTCATTACCTATTTAAAAGCTCTAGGGCACCTTAGGACTTGCCCTTAATTTCTAGGATGCCACAATTAATAACACGATTTTGGTATTAGTACCTAAAAGCCCGAATGCGACCTCTGTGGATGATTACGGGCCAATCGCCTATTGCAATACCATCTACAAGTGCATCACCAAAATTATGACCAATCGGATTTCGACAATTCTTTAGAATGTCATCAGGCCTTTCCAAAACGCCTTTGTTAAAGGCCGGCGGATTAGAGACAATATCCTTCTGGCACAGAACTATTCTCTGGGTTTCAACTCCACCTCTATTCTCCTAAGTGCGCAATCAAAGTGGATTTTAGGAAAGCATATGACACTGTTGATTGGGATTTCCTTGAGAAGGTCCTCCTCACATTTGGCTTTCTGGATCACTTGACTCGGCTTATCATGACTTGTGTGAGAACTCGTAAATTCTCCATTTCCTTGAATGGGGAATTACATGGCTTCTTTGCTAGTGGGCGTGGGCTCTGCCAAGGAGACCCCTTATCCCCTACCTATTTACACTAGTCATGGAGGTTTTATCCGGTATTCTCACCTCTCGCTCTTCCATGCCAGAGTTCCGGTATTATTAGAGATGCAAATCAACTACACTCTCAAACTTATTCTTTGCGGATGATATCTTCCTTTTCTATGAAATTGACTTACCTTCGGTAAAGCTCTTTAAGGAAGGCCTCCAAATATTTTCAGAGTGGTCCGGCCTTTGCTCGAACACAAACAAAAGTGAGATCTACCTTGCAGGAGGATCTTCTTCTGTGCGGAACCAAATTCTCCTTACCTTTGGATTTCAAGAGGGGAGCCTACTGGTTCGTTACCTTAGGGTCCACATCATCACTTCCAGGATTAGCAAGGTGGATTGCTGCGTGTTAGTCAACCTTATCACAGCGAGAGTACAATCATGGACTCATCGTTTTCTATCCTTTGCTAGTAGACTGCAGTTGATTAGATCAGTCCTTCATGCCATCCAAGCATACCGGGCTAGTGTCTTTATGTTACCTATATCTGTCTTGGATCAAATTGAATGAATCCTCAAACAATTTCTCTGGAAAGGACCGAGGATGGGAAGAGGGGGTGCAAAGGTATCTTGGGAGGACGTTTGTTGCTTGAAAGAGGAGGGAGGTCTTGCTATACGAAGACTTCATGACTATAACAATGCCGCCATGTTAAAACATATTTGGATTCTGTTCTCGAACAAGGAATCTTTATGGTGCAAATGAGTTCACTTGACTTTCTTAAAAGGATCAAACTTCTAGGTGGCCAGAAAGCCTATCTTTTGTTCGTGGGCTTGGAAGAAGATCCTCCTACTCAAGACTGAATTTCGAAGTTCCTTCTATTGGAGGATTGGAGATGGCCGATCGGTGTCTCTTTGGTTCGCCAACTAGCAACCCAGGGGTCCATTGAACTTATATTTTTTAGATGTAGCCATCTACAACTTTGGCCTCTCTAAGAAGGCGACGGTGGCAGACCTCTTCATTGTGGATGACGATATGGTCAAGAGGATCTTGGATTCTTGGGAGGATCCTCTCCCGATCCTCACCTAGATCTCGGATCGTTCTAGCTGGAAGAAGAACACATCCCACCTCTTCATGGTGGCTTCGGCTTGGGAGAGCATTAGAAGGAAGAAAACTCTGGTATTCTGGCATGCGCTTATTTGGAGCAATTCGATCGTCCCAAGATACCAACTAAACCTTTGACTTATTGCCAAGCGTAGACTTCCTACCCAAGCTCTACTACTGTCTTATGGTAGGATAGATAGTGCCTTGTGTCCCTTTTGCAACGAGGTTCCCGACTCCATAAACCACCTATTTTTGGATGTCGCATCATTGCTAGCATCGCCTTCTTCTGAGCCACAATATGCAACCTTCCCTAGCGAAATAGGTCGTGGGCCGAGAATTTCAATTGGGCCGTCTTCGCACTTGCCGGCAAAGAATTCTATAAGTGCATTGCCCGCTTCTCTTTTGGGGCACTCTACTATTTTATTTGGAAGTATAGGAACAGTATCCTCTTTAGAGGAGAGACCTTGCCCATTCTAGCGGTGAAGAAGCAGCTCTTCAAAGTCGTCAGAGACAAATCAATCACTTTCAGGAGTGTGGATGATACGTTTAGAAACAAGAGACTGAAGCATAGCTAGGGCATTGATTCGATTCGCTTCTCGGCTGGGGAGACTTCAAATCCGTTAGGGCCCTAGCCTGTCTAGGGTGCTGAACGCTGATACCCTCATTGCGGCTGCTCCTCGGAGTCTTCTCTTTTGTTGTTGGTGGTCTAGGTTGAGATTTGGAGTCTTCCTGGCCCCGTGCAGCCCTCTCGGTCTCTTCTATTCCTTTTGCCTATTGTTTAGGCTGTTCTTCGCTTTGACTTGCTCTTATGGAGTTCTTTTGCATCCGGCTCCTTTCCACTTACTATGACCTGTTGTCTTATTGAGTGCAAGTTTTGTGGTGCCGGCTCTTGTGTAAATGTTGGTTCAAAGATCTATTCATTATTAACTTACCAAAAAAAAAAAAGAATGAAAATGACTAACCACGCATGATCACCTAGTTTTAGATTAATGATGACATCCTGAATTTCAACTTCATTTCAATAATATGAAATGGGCATTTCGTCGACACACCTATGGTCATTTTTCTCTGAGTTGGCTACTCACGAGTTAACTAACCTATTAGGTGAAGCCGTTAAGGGATATAAACACAGCAGACTTGAGAATTCGATTAGAAATCAATTGCTTGACCATAATAATCGGCAAGGGTCAATACGACACCGTTATAATCGATTAGTGAACGGATATAGGTCAATTCAACGGAAACACACAATTGAATTGTGGGTGATTCCACATGAATGCGAAATTCGCGTCGAATGGCACTAACCCGGTTTTCTATCAATTTTGTACTCATTACCCATAATTGAAATCTTATAATTTTTACGACAACCGAGAGTCGCTGACGAGTCGAAGATGCACAAACGTGGATCGAAAATTATCGACCACGGGTCAATCTCGATAAAATCCCTAAAAGCTACCCGGTAGGTTAGGTTATACTAAAATCGTGTTCAGATGATTTTAACCATGAAATTGAATTCGTTTTCGGGAATCGAACATTCAAGCATGTCACAATTTATTTTTAGGACCTCGTCTCATCTTTCGGAGAAATTCCGTCAACCCGGGAAATTGCAGAAAAATTAAATTCGGCAAAAAAGAATTGGTAGGAAATTCATATGGGCTGCTGAATTGATTTATTTGGCCACCAAATTGAATCGTTTTGTGAAGATTTGAAGGAAAATCTCTCATTGGATGATGCCTTGACCAAAGTGGCTAAAGACTTTAAGGGCAATGCACTCAAGTGGCTTGATATTGAATCCTCATTGTCTGATATGTTGACTTCCGTCTCCCCTTGTTCCCCCTCCTTGTGCAGCCCCTCTCCTCAGTCGACTCTTCTCCCTTCCGCTTCTTCTTTTCTTTAGTTCTCCTCATGCCTTTTTCTTCTTTATTCCATTTCCTTGCTGCCAGTCACACCTCTCCTCAACCAGCCCACCCACCTCACCGACCACCAACATTCCATCTCCACCTCCACACGTCTTTACGCCTCACCCTCTTGGTCTGCCTGTCCAGCTCCATCCCCGATGCCACCATCAGCTCTAACATCCAACCCTCTCCACTCGCCAGCTATATGACTGACACGCCTCCACTACCAAAACTGCACCGTCCAGCAACAGCAGCCTCATGTCTCCACACCAACCTTCACACCAGCTCACCTTCTTGCACGCCAGCAACTTCAACGCCACCAAGCTGCTCCACCACTCACTCACCAAGCAACCACCCCAACACGCCTCAGCCCAACAACAGCCCCTTAGCCTTGATTGATAGGGCTGCTTTCAGCCACCAATTGGCCTCCGTTGAAGATGTCGTAGGCTTAGGTCTTCACCGTCTTCGTGTTGCCGTTGCCGTGGACTCGTCACCTCGCTAATCCGGTGAGTTAAAGCCCTAATCTTGGATTAGGAAGTTAATTACACTTAGGGGATTAGTTTAGTTCTAATTAGGATTAAGGGTTAATTTAGTTAGTGTAACTAGTTAGTTGGTTAGTTTAGTTAGATGAACTAGATAGTTAAATTAGTTTAGTTAGGAGTTAGTTTAGTTAGGTTACTACCCTAGGTTAGTTAGTTGACTAGGGTTGGTTAGTTAACCATGGTTAGTTTAATTAAATTAGATTTATTTAATTTAATTGTTATTTATTTAATTATAATTAACGTAAATTGTGCCGGGATAGCCGGTTAGTGAAATTTTACGCTAATCATCATGGTTGAATTCGTATGTGAAATTGATTGCTTAATTGTGCAATTGGGTGCTTGATTGTTGTTTTTGACTATTATTGCAAAAATTGATTTTTTGGGTATTTAATTAGAAAAACACCGGGTGTCAGTTTTTGACGCCAAAATTTTATATAGTATATAAAATCATGTAATTTTGAAATGGGAGTGCACCATGCTTTATGGTTCGATTTAAATGCGTGATCACGCACGATTATTTTATTAGGATGATTTTTAATAAGAAGAAAAATTGACCAAGTTCATTATTTGAAACGGAAGTAGTTGAGAGCAAACCATGATGTTCTTGGCCGAGTATGGATGTGCATGTGATCACCTAAGTACCCTGATGCGTTTACGCGGGGTAGTGAACCCGTCCTGATGCGTTTATGCGGGACAATGCCTGATTAAATTCGGATGCCCCATGTCAACGAATACTAGTCGTAGTGGAGGCTAGATAGATGCTCTTGTGTGGAATGCCATCCTGATGCGTTTATGCGAGATGATGCCATGCTCAACGGAGTGACACGACGCCCGGTTATATCGAATGACTGCCAACTGTTGAGTTGGCCATGGCTGATGTGTCGTAATAACTGGGACATGCCTGAGTGATTGTGCATTATTATGGAGCAAAATTATGTAGCATGGAATGGGACGTGTCATAACGATTTTACCTTATAATCGGGACCCCTGTGATTGTTTGAAAGATGAATTGAAGTGTCCTGTTTATTAAATATGTTTGCTGTATGTGAGACACTAATGTGCAGGAACGTGCCAGGGCGAGGTAAGTCCTATGTGATGCATGTTTAGGATGCCTCTAAGTAAATTCTTGTCCTAATCGGGGTTTAGGGTGTTGACTTGCTGAGATTTATCTCACCCCGTCATGGTTAAAATTTTTAGGTCCCTAGGATGGAGAACCCGGAGCCCGAGGCGGAAGGGTCGGGAGTGTAGGTGGCCTGATAGTTTCTTTTTGAAAAAGACTTATGTGAATATACTTGTAAGATTGACTTGGCATGTATATAAAGTGTGGTTTTGAAAAAGGCGTTAGCTGGTTTTACTATCCCAGTGTTTGATGGTTGTTAGGATATTTGTTTAATTCGCTTCCGCATGTGCTTAATTGAAAGATAAGAAGAAAGGGTCGGCGACGCATCCTGGAAACGTCGCAATTTGCTTGACCACCGAGGGATGTGCGTGTGCTCGGGGTTCGAGGCATGACAATAATAATCCCGAAAATGTAAAAAAGAAACACATGGACATGTTAGGAAAACACAACATACAATTTAGGTACCGAAAGGGCGCTAATAGAAATATTAGTGTAACCAAAGTTCTCGAACCTAGATATTTGGTTGCGTAGGAATCAAGGAAACACTCCCGACACTCGATTGGGTTTTCTAGCCGACCCCCAAAATGAGGCTCATGGCGACTCCCGTCTTATTTTTAGGTTGTCATAAACAACTAGATTGTATAAATAAACCCATCGCGCGGGGTACACGTTTCGATGAAACTCACCACGGTTTAGCATGTACAAATTTCGATAAAACTCACCATGGTTTAGCATATTCGATATGGGAGTACCCAAAGGATGAAGTGATGTCATCTTTATGGGCGAAGCGTACTGTCGAGAGGGCTACCATGGTAAATGTATCCTTAAATCCAATATCAACACCCGACCTCTTCTTCTAAAGTGTGTCGTCAGTGTAGGTATGAATTGCAACATTAGAGAGAGAGAGAGAGAGAGAGAGAACCAATAGTAGGAGATATTTGAGGGGGTGCAATCACCAGTCTATTCTCTCGCAACACCCTTTTAAGGTAACGTTTTCGTCTTCTTCTAATCTCTCGCTCTCTCTGGGGACAAAGTTCTCTGGGAATGTGCCTAGAATGTAGAGAAAATTCTGGCGCATTCTTCTTCTCTACTGGAAGTTCTTGAATTCATGTCCCCAGAAAGAAAGAAAATCTACTGGAAGTTCTTGCATTCTTCTCCTCTTCGGCACTCCCTATGCATTGTGTATTCCTTTCTGAAAAATCATCCATTTTCTTGTTTTGCCTCACGTTCCACTTCCATGCGTTTTCACGAGTGCCCCTAATCGCTGCAAAAAAATTTCAACTTAACCCTAGACGGGAGGCTGCATTGGCATTCATTAAACTGTCTCTTTTCCTCCTTTTTCTTTGGAATCAAGATTAGGGTATCTATTGAGAAAAGATTCGGAAGAAGATGAAAGTGGGAGTGATTGGGGGTGGCGTGAGCGGGCTCGTGGCAGCCTACGAAGCAGCGAGGGGAGGAGCGAAGGTGGTAGTGTATGAGAAGGAGGATTACTTGGGCGGCCATGCCAAGACCGTCTCATTCAACGGTGTCGACCTGGACCTCGGATTCATGGTCTTCAATCGTGTGAGTCTGCAACTCTCCGTTTCCGTTGATCTCTTCTTCTTTTACATTTTGCCCACCATTATCTCCACTGCATTTTCCTCCATTTTTTTTTTTGTTCTTCTGCTTAGAGAAGAACATAGATCTAGTTGTACATGTCAGGAACCAAACATCTGGTGACGGATAGAGTGACTTCTTCGTTATTACTCAAATCGCCCTTGCTCGTCCTCTTTTCCCTATAGTGACAGATAGAGCAACTTTCTAAGTTGGGGTTTTAGGGAGGTGCGTAGGCAATTAAAAAAGGTAACTTTCTAAACGTGCCATGTGCAGGTTTAGAAAGTCACAGTGCCTTTCTCAACGTGCATACGTTTAATTTCAATATTTTTCTCCTTCTTCTTCTTCTTTTTTCGCAGCATATATATTCCTCATCTTTTTTCTCTAATCTTAAATAAAAGATGGGCTGATTTTGTGAGTATACTCTCCATTTGCCGTATATCAGAAAACTTTTTCCAAAGACTAGAACGCCATAAGATAGATATTAATGGTTTTCATGAGACGTAATGTCCAACAGTTTCCATACCATTTATTTCCATTTTAATGCTAGCGTAGTGGTAAGAAAAAACATATGATTGATGGTCTTCCTTTTCTTGTTCAATTATCTTTAGAACAATGCAAAAATCAATATCCACAAACATACGATTCCAAAAGGCATATGGAATCTTAATAGGTGATGAATTTGTTCACTTGAAGGATTCTCTCTTGTCGTCTCTATCAAGTTCATGTCGAGAAAGATGACAAACAGCATGGTGGAAGGAATCTTTTGGGTTGCGAATTGATTTAAGAAGAGGTTAACGTCCTTTCTACATATAAATTATACTGTCACTTCCAAGCTACCACATTTGAATATTGATACAAGTCAAAAGATGTTACATATGCCAAGTGGGGATAAGGATTTTTTTTTGGTCCAAGAGCCGTTCCAATAGCAATTTAAAAATTGGAAGAATATATTACTTTTACTTCAAAGGGAAAAAAGCAAGCTTTAGAAGTTTAATAAAACAAACTCCAATCGTAGATTTAGTACGAGAGTAGAGGGGATTGTAATATGGAACTATTTTTTGTCTCTATAAAAAGAAACATAGGAATGAAAGAAAAGGGCTTCCGTAGGAGAGCTGGGGGTGGACCGCCCCCGCAACGTCAGCCAAAAAAAGAAGAAGATAAAATTAGAGGCTCTGACAATGATTGGGTCTCATTTTAGTTCTTGGATTTTTTTTTTCAATTATTTAATTTTGAAAATAATTGCAAATGATGACGATGTCTAAAACAAGAAACCTTTTGTTTCAAGTAACTTGTGCACGTACGTGTTGTCCTAAGCATCGGTAGTTATTTTGTTGATTAGACTAGCCAATCTATTTACGCGAGAATCTCGCTTATTGAAATATCAAATTATATTAAGTTTTCTTATTTATATATGCTTGTGTTAAGAGGATAATCTCAGTAAGTTGAATTTGTGCATTTGCATGATTATTATCAATTCAAGAAAGATTGGCACGTGTAACTAGGGACAATAAGGTAATCTAAGAGTTTTAGATACTTCATTATCAATATACAAATGTTCAAATGATTATTTGAACATGTCTTGCTTATTTGAATATATATGTATATAGTGTTATTATTGAACCTGACTTTCTAGCTACTTTAAAAATTTAATCGTCAAATGTAATTTGATGATTAAAAAATCAAGATGTAAATTCATTATTCGTGGCATATATATTCCCCATCTTTTTTCTTCAATCTTAAAAATGAGATGGGCTAATTTCGTGAGTATACTCTCCATTTGCGGTGTATTGGAAAACTTTTTCCAAAGACCGAGGCACCATAAGATAGATATTAATGGTTTTTGTGAGAGGTATGCTGCTGTCTATCAGTCCCCATACCATTTATTTCCATTTTAATGCTGGCATAGTGGTAAGAAGAAACGTATTATTAATGGTCTTCCTTCTTTTGTTCAGTTATCTCTAGAACAACGCAAATTTCAATATCCGCAAACATACGATTCTAAAAGGCATATGGAATCTTAGTAGATGATGAATTTGTTCACTGAAAGAACTTTCTCTTGTCCTCTCTGTTGAACGGTTGAGTTCACGTCGAGAAAGACGACAAACGGCATGGTCAAAGGAATCTTTTGGGGTTGCAAATTGATATAAGAAGAGGTCAACGTCCTTTTTATATGTAAATCATACTATCACTTCCACGCTTCCACATTTGAATACAAGTCACAAGAAGTTACATATGTCAACTGAGGATAAGGATTTTATTTATTTATTTATTTATTTGGTGCAAGAGCCATTTCAAGAGCAATTTGAAAATTGGAATAATATATTACTTTTACTTGAAGGGGAAAAACCTATTGGCTTTAGAAGTTGAATCAAACATACTCTAATCGTAGATTTAGCACAATAATAGAGTGGAATTGATTGTGATATGGAACTATTTCTTGGTTTTATGAAAAGAAACATGGGATTGAAAGAATAGGGCTTCCGCAGGAGAGCTGGGGGAGATGCACACCTGAAACGTCAGCCAAAAAAAATAGATTAGAGGCTCTGAAAATGATTGGGTCTCATTTTAGTTCTTGGAGTTTTTTAATTCAAATATTTTATATTGAAAAGAATTGCAAATGATTATGATGTTTAAAAAAAAGGAACTTTCTGTTTCAAGTAACTTGTGTACGTACGTGTCGTTCTAAGCATCAGTAATTATTTTGTTGACTACACTAGCCAATCTATTTACGCGAGGATCTAAGGCGTAGGGCGTAGGAGTAGACCTCGATCGCGGCCTTGGTAGTTCCCTAGGCTTGCCAATCCGGCAAGGTTTAGAACATTAATATTTCGGTTTCTTGTCTTAGATTTGCTTTATTCTTTAGTGAGATTTCCTTATTATTATAGTTATACTATAAAGAAAGGAGTTAGATGACTAAAGCAACGTGCATGACCATACTTAATTGGCCAATCAGTTTCCAACTTAGAATAAAAATAAATAGATCTGGCCTTAGTCGGGCTTCATAACAATGGCCCGTCCAGTTCTTTTTCAACCCATGAGTTTGGGGCTGAGCCGGAAAATGTGTTGGCGTAGAGAGTCCGATTTTTATCGTTGAGGAAACAAGCAATCTAAGCGTGTTGCGCATGTGGAACCTTAGGGAGTTGAAAATTTCTTTCTTTCTACTTACAATGATTGGTACTATTGTATGCATAGATTGAATTTGTTTAGGGCCTATTTGGTAACACTTTGATTTTGTTCTTTTGTTCCTAGGAACAAAAGAAGAATAGAAATCTATTTAATAATTTTTTTGTTTCCTGGAACAAAAATCTGTTTTTTGTTTTTTTTTTGTTCTAGGAAATAGATTTGGAATAGAATCAAAAAACAGAAAAAAGATACTTCTTGCTCCTGAAAATAATTCCTAAAATCAAGTATAATTTTTTTCTTTTCTCTTCTCTTTTCTTCTCTTTCCTCTTCTTCTCTTTCCTTTTCTTCTTCTTTCTTTTGGTTGATCGCCGTCCTTGACCATGATTGGCAACCTCCCAGACTAGGGTCGGCGACCTTGCCAGAACATCGTTGGCCCAAGCTCAGCCTCGGCAAGGCTCAGCCTCGGCAAGGCTCAGCCTCATTAGGCCACTGCAAGGCTTGGCCTTGCCTAGATCTGATGAGGCCAAGCCTCACTGTGGCCAGGTGAGCCTCCACGTGAGCTCATCGGACCTCGTCCTGGCCTGGCGAGGCTTCAGTAAGCTTGCCTAGCCAATCATCGGCCACCACTGTGGCTCACGACTAGCCACAAAGAAGGAGGAAGAAGAAGAGAAAAGAGGAAAGAGAAAAATAAGAAAAATATAATAAAAGTATTAAAAATTAAAAGAAACAAAAAATTTAAGAATCCTACAAAATGAATTTCTATTTCGGGAATAGAAATTTTGGATAGTTATCAAATACTCTAAAAATTTTAGAAATTATTCTTGAGAACATAATTTTAAAAAAATTATTTCTAAGCAAAAATTATTCCCAAAACAGAATGGTTATTAAACACGCCTTTATTATCATGTATAATAATATCAATGATGAATATATTGTTCATTGGCTTTTACCCCCATGACATTGCACATCATCCAAAAATTCATTGGGCATTGAAATGTCTTTGAGTAGCTATAACCATTTAATCTAGTTTGGAAGTATAAATTTAATAAAAATACCACTAATGCAGTTTCATATGTCATCGGTAATGAGAGTTGAAGCCATTGATAAGTTATTTTGTCACTTTGAGATCATGGTTCTATGCATTAGAAACTAGAGTTAATACTATAAAAAAAACTCAAACCGGTAATACCTATGACAAATTTATCCCAAATTAATTTTTTGACTACCAAAAATCTAAAACCAGTACATCTATGACAAATTTATCTCAAATGATCACAAAAAAACCCTAAACTGATACACTTGTGATAAATTTACCTCAAATTAATTTTTTGACCATCAAAAACCCCAAATTGGTATATTTGTGACAAATATAATTAGATTAATAACATAAAAAATCACAAAACTGGTAGAATTGTGACAAATGGAGAATAAAATCTCAAATTAATATACTAGTCAACTGTCATGTGTTAGCTAATTCAACAATTTGATAATAAAATTTAACGGAAACTAATAGAGACTAAATTTGTTAAAAGTGTACTAGTTTATGGTAAATTTGTCGATGTATCAGTTTGGATTTTTGGTGGTAAAAAAATTAGTTTGTAATAAATTTGTTACAATTATACCAGTGTTAGGTTTTTTGTGGTATTAACCCTTGAAGTTATTTGTTAATTAGACTAGCCATCCTAATTACATGAGGATTTTGCTTAATAAAAAAATCAAATTATATTAAGTTTACCTATTTGGATATGCTTATATTACGAGGATAGTCTCGAAGATTGAATCTATGCATCTGCGTGATTATTCTCAGTTGAAGGGAGATTGGCACGTTTAATTAAGAACAATGAGGTGATTCAAGAGTTTTAGATACTTCATTGTCAGCATGAAAATGTTTAAAGGATTTATTCGAACATGATGCTCATTCCTGCGAGGGCGCGCGAGTGTATATATTGGCACTATTTCCATCCCCATTTTAGCCAAGGCACTCATTTTTTTCCAATGAACTTACCGAAACACCCTCTCTCTGTCTCTCTCTCTCTTGAATTTATGTTTTTTTTTTTATCAGGCTAATCCAAAAAATTGATTTTATACTTATCATCTCTCTCATCAGTTTGATAAAATATATGGTCCAGTACAACCAAAAAAATATCATTTTACCGTGCATCTTTTTATCATTCCTGCGAGGGCGCGCGCGTGTATATATTGGCGCTATTTCCATCCCCATTTTAGCCAATCCAATGAACTTACCGAAACACCCTCTCTCTCACTCTCTCTCTCTCTCTTGAATTTATCGTTTTTTTTTTTTTTTATCAGGCTAATACAAAAAATTGATTTTATACTTATCATCTCTCTCATCAGTTTGATAAAATATATGGTCCAGTACAACCAAAAAAATATCATTTTACCGTGCATCTTTTTATCACCTTGCTTGGAGAATGTTGTCAATTTTAATTTATGGTCTCATATTTTCAATCATAAGATATATCCATTTGTGATAGTTTATGAACAAATAACTACTTGCCCTCTTTTTATCAAATATTATGAGCAAAATTATATTTTGAAGTCAAAAATTAAATCATTCAATTATCTATCCAATATTGATAAAAAATGGAAATGAAAAGTTGACCAAAGTATGAATTTTTTTTAATTTTTCATAAGCATGATCAAATGTCAAACATATTTATAGTTAGATCATATCTAAATATTAGCAAAACAAAAGCACACAAAGGAGGAGGAGAAGAAGAAGAAGAAGAAGAAGAAAGAAAGAAAGAAAGAAACTTCTTGCTATTCTACTCCTACAATGAAGAAAGTAATTAATAACGATTGTAGATTTAATCTTATATCAAGTGGATCAAAACTTTAAAATATGTTTAAAACTTTGAAAAAATCTGATTAGAGTCTAAAGGTGCAAATAACTCCCACAATGTCAAAATCCATTAGATTATTAGATTGAATTTTAATTTTCAACTTTATAATTAAGTTCCCTTCAAACTATTTGATGAAAAATAGGCAATTAATTATATTTTCATAAACCGTTATATCTAGAAATTTCTAACATTCTATGTAACTTTTCTGATTAAAAATATGAGATCACATATTAAATTTAACAATCTCCTCCTCTAGGCAAAGTGATAATAGGACGCATGATATTGTTTGGTTTAATTTGACATTTACATTGTAAAAATAATAACATAAGAGAGATGATAGAAATAAATGTAGTTTTGTGTGTTAACTTGATAAAAGAGGAAATAACAAATTGAAGAGAGAGAGAGGAGGTATTTTGGTATGTTAATTGAAACAAAACGAGTATCTTAGCCAAAATAGGAGTAGAGATAGCACCACCCTTTTCTTTCTCTATTGATAGTTATACTATAGAAAAAGGTGTTACATGATTAAAGCAACGTGCATCACCATACTCAAACTGAATATAGACATAAAGATAGAAAGGTTCAATCAACTTGTAATTGAGAATAAAAAAAATAGATCTGATCTGGGTCGGGCTGCATAATGATGGCCTACCTAGTTATTTTCTCACCCAGAGTTTGGCATTGGGCCAAAAAAAGTGTTTGCCTCTACAATTCGATTTCAATCACTGAGGAAACAAGCAACCTAAGTATGTTGCGTGAGGGAGTTGAAAATTGCTTTCTTTCTACTTACAGTGATCGGTACTATTTTATGCATGGATAGAATTTGTTTATTATCATGTATAATATCAATGATGAATATGCTATTGATCGACTTTTTACCCTCAAGACATGGCACATTGCCGAAAAAGTCACCAGCCATCGAAATGTCTGAGTAGTTTTAATAATCGAATCTCGTATAAGAGTATAAATTGATTTAATATACCACAAATGTGCGGAAAAAGTCATCGGTAACACGAGTTCAAGCTATTCATCTTTTATTCAGTCACTTTTTGAGATCATGGTTCTTTGGCATCTCATAAAAGTGATTTTCTTAAAAAAAAAATGTAATTTTCTTTATAAAGAATCGCTAGTCCTGAGCAACTTCTAGTGCTAACACAAATTAAGGGTCTTCTGCAGGTTACATACCCTAATATGATGGAGTTGTTTGAGAGTCTTGGAGTGGAAATGGAGATATCGGATATGTCATTTTCAGTCAGCTTAGACGAAGGCCAAGGCTATGAATGGGGAAGCAAAAATGGTCTTTTGAGTTTGTTTGCCCAAAAGACAAATGTGTTGAATCCTTACTTCTGGCAAATGCTCAGAGAAATCATCAAATTTAAGGCGAATGTCCTTAGGTAAATCAAGTCTTTTTAGTGCTCAATATTGGAAGGTTATTGTATTTCTGTCTCTAGCTCTCTGAATTGATTGCAGCTCAGAACAATGATAGTGATCATAATCATTTTTGCCAAAGATTTCCCGCTAATCTTTTTTGCAATCTTGCCAGTGAGCTTCCTATTGTAAGTAGGAATTATCATTAATGAAGTTTTATTTCGAGTTGACTTCATCATGGTTGATATCAGTAAAGAGAGTAATTTCTTGAAGCCTAAGTTTTCGGCAATATGCTACACTTTTGACATGAGATTTTAAACTGTTTGAACAATGATAATGTCATTTTTCGAAAAGAAACTCTAGGCATTCACTCTGTTTGACAAATTGGGCCTAGTGCATTATAAAGTATATGCCAATCTTCAAGTTCTCGCATCCTTTTTGTATAGGCATTCACTCTGTTTGATGCCTGTTTATTTTTGCAGTTACCTAGAAGGACTTGAGAGCAATCCGGACATCAATCGCAGTGAAACTTTGGGACAGTTTATCAAGTCACGGGGTTACTCTGAATTATTTCAAAAGGTTTACCTTGTGAGATTGTTGAATCACTGCACTCCGTCATATCCTTGATCTTTTACTCATATAACAAAATCTGTCCTTCGCTTGTTTGGAGAATATAGATCTATGGCAATTACCAATTAATTTTATATTCCTATAGATCCCAATTTGTGGTTCAATCTGGTCTTGCCCTTCGGAAGGAGTCATGAGCTTTTCAGCCTTCTCAATTTTGTCCTTTTGCCGCAATCATCATCTGCTTCAGGTAGTTCATGTGGCTCTAGAAAGTCACTGATTGATTGGAAATGATAAAACTGTGTTTCGCCATTTCAGTTGTCCTACCAATGAATTCTCTGCTGCTTAAGTTGGTGGCATTTCATATCAACGAGTCAATCGCCAAATCTTTCCTTCTACCTCTATCAATCAGTCCTCATAATACTCTTTGTTTAACTTTACTTGCTTTCTTTGCAGGTTTTTGGCCGCCCTCAGTGGCTTACGGTCCGAAGACGCTCACATTCTTATGTCAATAAGGTGATGATAATTAGGACATTCAATAGTTCGAAATGGAAAACTCGACATGCTTGGTCATAATTTTCTCTGGAAATCCTACAAATTGAACTGTAAATATTTGTGAATTCAGGTCAGAGATGTGCTCGAGAGTAAAGGGTGTGAAATCAGACCAAGTTGTGAAGTGCGATCCATCTCCACTAGTGATGAGGGTAAGTACTTGCTGTTTAGGTCTCGTCTTTTTTGGCATTGTTTTGTCACATGACATTGAACTAGAGCAAACAATATGGACATGATAAACAAACTGTCACAGTAGGTATACTCGCGAATCATCAGGAAAATCTACCTTTTTTTATCCATATAGTCCGCGATAGGTAACAGAAAGAGATTGAACAGGATGCATTGTCTTAACTGGAGATGGTTCTGAAGAAGTATATGACAAGTGTATCGTAGCCGTCCATGCACCGGATGCTCTGAGAATGTTGGGGGACCAAGCAACTTATGATGAGACAAGAGTGTTAGGGAAATCCCTTATGATGTTTTGAAGATGACAAAATAAATCAAAGGCTACTAACATGTTTAATGGTTAAGTAATAGACCATGCCGATGATTGAACATGTAAAGGATATCGTCAAAGCCTGAAGACGGCCAGAAAACTGAACGGAACACATGTCCAAAGTATATTCTGAAGATTTCCATATTTCTGTCAAAGTCTGAAGACTGCTAGACTTTAGTGTCAAAGTCTGTTCTGACAAATTCCAGACTGAACGTGAATGAAGAACCAGAATGTAGACTCTATGCTGAAGCTGAACCAGAAGATAAACTCTATGCTGAAGTAGAACATAACATACTGTGTTCAGACCTTAAAGCTAAATCTGTTCAGACCCAGATTGCAAAGTTTATCGCAGTCAGACCCAGATTGTAAAGTCTATTGCTCTCAGACTTTACATCCAGATTCAACAGAACGTAACACAAGCCCAATCATATAACGGCTAGTGATCTATTTTGGATTCCACATCAAGATTGATTTGATTGACTCAATCTAATTGATTGACAATTAGATCTTGAAGACAAGAACGTTCTATACGAAGAAGCTTTACTTATGGAAACCAAGATTTCGTTTGTATGGGCGATCGGAATCAATTTGGGATTCTATCTTTGTCACTCAACGGCTACCAAATCTTTTTGATACAGGGTTGTCCAATGGGTATATTGGAAGACGATCCTCGGGATACTGTCCAACGGCTAGTTTTGGAAGTGGAGGAGTATTTAAGGAGATGAAGGACCGATGAGCAAGTAAGAGACGGAGCGTAGAATTTATAATTCCAAAATCTGAGCGATCTTCTATCATACACTTGTCTCTCGTGAGCTTAAACGTTTGTGATCTTGAGAGAAATACCAAAAGAGTGACTTAGTGAGATAGTGTGATCTACTACTAAGTGTTTGCACTCAAAGTTGTAATCTCTTGTTGATTGCATAGTGGAATCCAGTCAAGAAGGCTGTTAGCGTGGGAGAGTGGACGTAGGCTTGGATTAAGCCAAACCACTATAAACATTGTGTTATTATTCTCTTCTCTAAACTCTTTATTGTGTTAAAGTCTGATCTCGCTCAAAGTCTGCTGTTCTTCAGAATTTGCTCACAACTTATTTTATTCCGCATATATTTGCCAAGGTTTTGTTTAAACACCTATTCACCCCCCTTTAGGTGTTGTTACTAGTCCTCTCAAAGAGTACTTGGTGCATTCAAATATGCCTACAGGTATAATTGGTTAGCCTGTAGCTTGCACATTCTCGAATAATGTCACGACTAGTGTCTGCAAACCTACTAATGGACAACCAATTGTCTACAAAGGCACAGTTGGTCGATGTGGTACAGAACAATATGTTCATGGTGATGTCGTTGTCCATTACATTTGCTTTAAGCCTTCTGCTTGGGGGAAGTAAAATTAAAATTTCAAGAATGGCAATCTTCTTTTTGCTTTCTATATCTAGTGCGGAATGCAAAACCATTGATATATTTTTCTATTGGCAGTGAGATTTATCTTCATCATGACAAAACTTTCATGCCCAAAAACTCAGCAGCGTGGAGTGCCTGGAATTTTCTGGGAAGTGCTGAAAATAAAGTATGCTTGACATACTGGCTTAATGTGCTCCAGGTGTGGCGAATGTGTTTTGCTCATTTTATGTCTAATTCAGCTGTGCCCTTCAGTATGCGTTATGCTGCAATGCATGCAACATGAATGCATGCTACATGCTACAACGCATGCTACATATCGCGTAAATAAAGGAAGTGAAACTGGCAGTTGTCATGGAGTACATAAACCAATTTATCAGGTAGGTTGATATGCATATAAGTTGTTAACAACTACTAAAATTTTAGCAGCATGGTGAGGTGCATTCCACAACATGTTGACCATTTCCAGTGTTTGAACCTGTAGAACTCCCTTTCTGTTCTGACCAGTTTCAGCTTGACCGATGCTCTTTTAATTAATTGGGTCCATATATATTTGCAGAACGTGGATCAGAAGGATTTTCCGTATCTTGTGACTCTCAATCCTTCACATGAACCGGAACACACATTGCTTAAGTGGTGCACTGGCCATCCAATTCCATCTGTCGCTGCATCAAAAGCTTTGCTTCAGCTACATGAGATCCAGGGAAAAAGAGGAATTTGGTTCTGCGGAGCATACCAGGGTGAGCCTGTTAAAGTTTCTATGGACCAGTGATTTTTATGCTGAGAGTATTATATTCCTACGCATGTAATAAAGAATATTCTTACAAGGTTCTTGCCGTCTTTCTTGAGGTTAAATTTGAAGAGGAGATCTTTGCTAATAAGGTTGCTGTAATTTGAATCTATTGGTATGGACGCAGGTCGCCAAGGGACCGTAGTTGTATGTTTCATGACTAACTTGAGTACTTATTCTACTTTCAGGATATGGATTCCATGAGGATGGATTGAATTGGGGCACGTTTTTTTGTTACTGCATTTCTCAGACGTTATATTTCTACAGGCTTGGTAACGTGAGTATATTAGTACTTATCATGATAACTATTGGATTGTAGAGTCATAATTCCTTGTCTTTTCTCTGTAGATCTTCAGAAGTGTTTAAGTGTCATTGCTTTGATACAGCGTCATAGTCAACATCTTCTCATCTGTAGATCCTCAGAAGTGTTAAACTGCCATTGTGGTCCACTCCTGCATTTTCATTAATATCTTAGAACAGAATTTGCCCATTTACTTGTAAATAAAAATGATATTCAGAAATGCAGAATGTTCTTAATGACTTACCGCTTAGAGAAACATTTTGAGAATCAGGTAGCAATAATTATGCTTTCGGGATTGGCAGTTTATTAGAGGAAGGAGGCACGATGTTTACCTTTGAGGGAACCACAAAAAGATGTCCTCTAACAGTTACTTTGAGGATCCATAGTCCAGAGTTTTACTGGAAGGTATTGTCTCAACTTAAACGCGACTTCAGCCCACTTTGGATTAGACTATTTAGGACTCTTGTACAAACAAGGTCTAGTTTATGCTTTTTCGTGCTGAGACCTTTTGGCCCTATTTGTTTGTATTTCTTTTTTTGGTTCCGAAACACTTTTTCTGTTTTTTTGTTCCCAGAAACAAAAAAAAAACAGAAACGCATTTGGTTGCGTTTTTGTTCTAAATCTGTTCTTTTGTTCCCGAGAACACTTTTGAAACAAAACTCAGAAACAGAAAAAAGTTGTTTTTCTGTTGCGGGAACACTTCTTGAGAAATCAAAAAGAACAAAAACCAGAGAAATTGTTTCTTTCTTATTTCTCTCTCGTTCCACTTGCGACCCTTGTCCTTCCCTTTTCCGGCGTCTCTCTGGTTCTCCACCGCGATCCTCTCCGGCGCCGATAGCTGCTGCTCCTTCACCGGCGTCTCTGGTTCTAAGTCGAGGTAAGTTCCGTCCTTCACCTTTTGACGAAAGCTTCGGCGAGAGGCCCCCTCGCAGATCCGCGTTGCTGCTCGCTCGGGGCTCAAGCAGCAGATCTGGGCGAGCGAGAAGATGTGGGCGAGCAACGCTCGCTTGGGGCTCGAGCGAGCAGCAACGCTTGCCCAGATCTGCTGCTCTGGGCGAGCGAGCAGATCTGGGCGAGCGAGCAGCAACGCTCGCCCAAATCTGGTGGTCTGGGCGAGCGATGCTGCTCGCTCGCCCAGAGCAGCTACTGCTCGAGCAGAGCAGCTGCTGCTGCTGCTCTGCTCCATGGAGCTCGAGCAGCTGCTCTGCTCCATGGAGCTCGAGCAGCTGCTCTACTCTGTTTCCTTTAATAATTTAAAAACTTCCGGAATCGAAATCAAAGACGTGTTGAGCTGTTACCACTTGGACTCTCTGTCTCTCTTTCTCTCTCTTCTCTGCCTCCCTCCCTTATTACGTTCCTCCAGTTCTCACACTTCCTCAGAGCTGTAATTGATTGAGCGATGAGTCCTTTGGCGCTCCGTTGCCTCCTCCTCGTTCACGGCTCATGAGTACCCCCTCTGTGCACGTCCATCATCTTCTTCTGTAATCCTCATTGCCATTAGCATTTTGATCTGATAAAACCACTTGGTCGCAACACGTCCGGTGTTTCTTGGCTCGCCTTCCCTGAAGTGAATCTTCTACAAAAGCTGAAAGCTTGGCCTTTCCTGCGAAGTGGGTGTGCTTCAAGAATCGAGATTCAAGAAGATCGAGACTTAAAAATGGCACCTTCGCTCGATTCGTGGGCAAAACAGAGCGTTCACAAGGGCACCCCCGTCGTCGTCAAGATGGAGAACCTGAACTGGTCCATGGTCGAGCTGGAGAGCCCGTCGGACGAGGACATCTTCGTCGCCGGCGCCCCCGCCGGCGACGAGGGGGTGGCACCGGAGCGGACGCGCAACAAGAACGCGAAGCAGCTCACATGGGTCCTGCTCCTCAGGGCTCACAAGGCCGCCGCCGCCCTGGGCCTCGCCTCCGCCGTCAGGCGCCGCGTGGCCGCCGGCAAGACCGACAACGACGTCAGCGAGGCTTCTCGTCGCGGCGGGGGAGTGAGAGAGAGCCCCACTCTCAAGGCCAGGTGCTATACTTGCACAAAAGTGTTCCTTTGGCTGTCCATTGTCCTGTTAGGGTTTGAAGTGGCTGCTTACTTCAAGGGTTGGCACTATGGTGCGCACAATGTCGAGTTGCAACACCTGTTGGCAACTTCTTTCTTAGTCAAGGGTGTTTTCGATCGGTTGTATTCGAAGTGGGTTTCGATCCGGGTGGAATATCTTGCTCCTCCATTGCAGTTCTTGGCCAATGCTTGCATAGTGCTCTTCCTTATCCAGAGCGTGGACAGGCTTGTCCTGTGTTTGGGTTGTTTCTGGATCAAATTCAAAAACATCAAGCCGATCCCAAAGGAGGACGCCTCAGTCGATGTCGAATCCGGCGAGAAGGGATACTTCCCTATGGTCCTAGTGCAACTCCCCATGTGCAATGAAAAGGAGGTAAAAATTGAAACCACCCCATTTCTTGTCATTTGTGTGTTTGAGTACATTGATTTCCAAATGAATCTGTCGTGGCATTAATCAAGAAATAGTGAGCTTGATCTGATGTGGAAATTCTTAATCTATCCATCAGGTGTATCAGCAGTCAATTGCGGCTGTCTGCAACTTGGACTGGCCGAAATCAAAGTTGCTGATTCAAGTCCTCGATGATTCTGATGATCCCACTGCACAATCGCTGATTAAAGAGGAAGTGAACAAGTGGCAGAGGTGCTCGCATCGTGTATCGGCATAGGGTAATTAGAGAAGGATACAAAGCTGGTAATCTCAAGTCAGCTATGAATTGCAGCTACGTCAAAGAGTATGAGTTTGTCAGCATCTTCGATGCCGATTTTCAGCCCGCCCCTGACTTCCTAAAGAGAACAGTTCCTCATTTTAAGGTACTTTTTAGTAATTTCATGTGGCAGATTTGTCTTACGTGTGTCGAGAACGCATACGTTCAGAATTTTGCTGCTTACACGTACTAAAGGAAATGAAGATTCTGGGGTTGAGTTGTTCATCTGCAATTTTGCATTCCGATGATGTTAAAATTGCAATCTGGTGATAATGCAGGATAATGATGAGCTAGGCTTGGTTCAAGCGAGATGGTCATTTGTGAACAAGGATGAGAACCTCCTAACTAGGCTCCAGCACATTAATTTGGCTTTCCACTTTGAGGTGGAGCAGCAAGTGAATGGTGTCTTCTTAAATTTCTTTGGTTTCAATGGGACTGCTGGCGTGTGGAGGATTAAGGCTTTGGAGGATTCTCGGGGGTGGTTGGAGAGGACGACCGTCGAGGACATGGACATTGCAGTCCGGGCTCATCTTCATGGGTGGAAATTTATTTTTCTCAATGATGTTGAGGTACTTATCTGGTTAATGGGCAGAAATTGGGAACATTCTTAATATTATAGCTTTTATGACATCAAAATATGTTTGTTTCCTCGACAAGCTGAGCCAGGATTTGTAGTGTTCATTCGTGATCAAGATAGGATGGACATAAACTTTTCCCATTATGGAGATCCGGAGTATCCATTTGGACCTAGAGAAGTGGAGGTTGCAGATGATACATCGCATGAGCAGGCACTTGGGATAAACATGCTTAGGATAAGTATTGCAAATAAAATGGCAAGGGATCACAATATGCCTGAGATTTGTTGACTTTGTGTTTCCGACTTTTGTAATATTGTTTTTAAGTATTCACTTATCAAAGTGAATGTGATGAAGTTGAACAATGAACTATATTGCTTCATAATTGTGATGTCATGTATGAAAGGATCCATGTTGAGATCTATAAGATACTCTTCTTTTTGGTAGTTCTTATTGTACGAACTTTACTTATAAAAATTTCTTTCGAGTATGCATATATGACCATATTCAAAATGTTTTTATTCACTCTCCATGATGAAAATTAAATTTATGAGTATTTCATGACAATGAGAATTCAATACCAAGTTTACACTTTATTAAAAAAAAACACTTGAGAAAAATTTGGTAAAAACTTTACTTACTAAATTTTATACCAACTATGCACATATGACCATATTCAAAATGTTTTTCTTCACTCACCATGATGAAAATTAAATTGATGAACATTTCATGAGAATGAGGATTTAATACCAAGTTTACACTTTATTAAAAAAAAAGCAATTGACAAAAATTTGGTACAAACTTTACTTACTAAATTTTCTACCAAGTATGCACATATGATTATGTGAAAAATGTTTGTCTTCACTCACCATGAACAAAATTAAATTGATGAACATCTCATGAGAATGATAATTCAATATCAAGTTTACACTTAAAAAAAAAAAAGGTGATAAAAATTTGGAACAGAAATTTTTTAACAGTTACCAAACGTGTTTCTGTTCTTTTCCTATTCCAGGAACATATATTTTTTACAGTTACCAAACGTGTTTCTGTTCTTTTTTTATTCCAGAAACATAAATTTTATACCGTTACCAAACGTGTTCTTTTGTTCAAAAACTGTTCCCCGGAACAGAAACATTTTTTTTTGTTTCTGTTCCCTGGAACAGTTTTTAAACAGAAACACAAACAAACGCACCCTTTGTGTCCTAATAAAGAATTTTTGGGTTTTCAGGTCATTACTCAAGCCAACCTAGGCCTGGCAGATGCATACATAAATGGTGATTTTTCTTGTGTAGACAAAAATAAAGGTCTTCTAAATTTTTTTCAGGTTATTTTCTCCATCAAACAGACTTCGTTTTATAAATGCCGTATCCTTCTATACATACCAAATACTTAATCGCTTGTCAACATTATGGCAAGTCACAGATTCTCATAGCGAACAGAGATTCCAATATTGCTGTCTCGAAATTGAGTAAGAGAAGGTACTCAATACTTTACTAGTTGGAACTAAATGTTTTTTACTTTTTATGTTATTATTAAATATACTAAACTAGTGTATGCAACTTTTTGATTAAGGGGTTGGTGGACACCGATGTTATTAACAGCTGGTATTGCTTCGGCTAAGTACTTCTTCAAGCATGTTTCGAGGCAAAACACTTTAACTCAAGCTCGCAGGAACATCTCCCAACATTATGATCTGGTAAAAACTTTATTCCAAATCTTTTTCTCAAGAGAACAGAATGAACCAGAATACATTGTCAGTTTCTCAACATTGATGGGTATCAAAAGCAAAAATGTGGTTGTACATACGGTATTCTGTAATGCTGTTTTCCATTTCGTTGTGTTTGCAGAGTAATGAACTTTTTTCATTGTTCTTGGATGAGACTTTGACATACTCGAGGTCAGTAGCCGCAACCCCATTTCGAAATTTTGCTGCTGAATACTTGATATAGAAGCAAGAGTAATTACAAATCCACATATGAAAGTGCAGTGGCTCAAAATAATGACGCATTGTTCTCCTGTTGAAAATTGGATAGATGGCTGGTGAAGACCTAAAGGCAGCACAGATGAGAAAAATCTCTCTTTTGATCAAGAAGGTAAATGTTTTACTTGCTGTTAGTTTTGGGCTGCTTGATGGGTTAACCTTCGACTGTTCAGTGACTAATGCTTTAACTAGAAAAAATGTAGGCAAGAATCGAAAAGACGCATGAAGTTCTTGAAATCGGCTGCAGTTGGGGAAGCTTGGCCATTGAAGTTGTTAGGCAAACCGGATGCAAATACACAGGCATCAGTCTGTCGAGAGAGCAATTGAAGTATGCCAAATCAAGAGTGAAAGAAGCAGGGCTTCAGGTACCCAATCTACCAGCATTTTGTACTTGACAACTTAATTCACAAGTCCGAGAGATAATGTATGTAAATCTTTCATTGCAGGACAGCATCAAATTCATTCTTTATGATTATCGCCAATTGCCAAGTACCTGCAAATATGACAGGATCATTTCCTGGTGAGTTTCTCGCCATTTTTTCTATTTATAATCTGGCTAAACAGACCAAAAAGATGCTTAAAAGACTCTCTTAATGGAATGACTTCACAGCGAGATGATAGAAGCAGTTGGCCACGAATACATGGAGGAGTTCTTCGGCTGTTGCGAATCGGTGCTAGCCAAAGACGGATTTCTTGTTCTACAGGCATGTGACATACAATGGTTCTACGGCTTGAATTATTGTTTCAAAAGTAAAAGACATGCTTATTTTTTCACACTATTCTTGTTAATGGTGCGCTGAATTTCACTAGTTCATTTCCATACCTGATGAGCGGTACGAGGAATACAGGAGAAGTTCAGACTTCATAAAAGAATATATCTTTCCCGGGGCCTGCGTGCCTTCCTTAAGCAGGATAACATCAGCTATGGCCTCTGCTCCCGACTTAGGTACAACTGCATAACATCAAGTGCACAAATTTCTGTCTTCTTCACTTCATCTATTCACTGAAAGATCTTCCACCACAGTGTGGAGCATGTGGACAACATAGGAATCCATTATTACCAAACACTTCGATGTTGGAGGAAGAACTTCATGGAGAAACAAAGGTGACAAGCGATATGATGCTGCGATGACTTTGGTATAATTTCTCCTGGTTTTGTGGTCATTCGTGACCCCTTTCTCCTTTTGTAGGAAAATATTAGCTCTGGGATTCAATGAAAAGTTCATGAGGACATGGGAGTACTACTTCGACTATTGTGCAGCTGGTTTTAAGTCTCACACGCTCCGAATTATCAGGTAATTCCTTCTTTTAGGTAGTACTACTTTCACTCTCATTAAGTTGAAAATAACGCGAGTGCAAATTACAAAGCACTTTTTCTTTTGGTACTTCTTCTACGAAATGTAATTTTTTATAAACTCCGAAATGCAGATTGTATTCTCACGTCCAACCAATGATGCTGCTTTCACCGATCTGTATGCGAGTTCCCCGACGTCGAATTGATCTTTAAGTTGCAATGTGATTGAGCACGACCCATTTGAGCCAAATCACAACTGATTCCCCTAGGGCCATTCGACCCTTGGTTCCTGAAATTTTTATTGCTTCTCTTAGTGTGCAAACTTCTTTGGTTGTGAACACCATGTTCAAACATGCAAAATCAATCGGGTTAGAGAATAATTTTCTTTTTACAGTCCAGAATGATGTTCAAATTGGCGCAGTTATTGATTCAGACAAGGAATTAGCCAAAATCATTCTCTTGCGAATAAGTTATAAATCAACTGCATTTGAAGGTGTAAATAAACTATTCTCCAACTGCTTTCGAATCAGGTTGCACAAGCAAGAGATCATGCAAGTTGAGAGAGAGAGAGACTAATTTAGACAGTTTTGATTGCAAATATGATATTTGCATTGGATGAACCAGACGAGATTGCCTGCCGGTCGAGATAGTATTTTCCTCGATCTGATAGATGACATTCTTAACATGGGTTGGTAACTTCGTTTCAATAGCACGAGTTTAACTTTTCATGGATCAAGCAGTTGTCACCACGCCAATGAAAGATCCCCAAACTCTTATTCAGAGGCAACTTGAATAACAATTGGCAAATGAGCCTGCCAACATATATAAAGGGGAAAGACAGGGAGAGAAGAGACCCGCCCAGCTCTCCCTGTCGCCCAACAATGGTGGAAATCCGGCCACTCCACGCCTTCTCGTGATCACATCTCCCAACCCAACGAGAACTTAGTTCAATTCAATCCTTCTTGCCCTTTTGCAATCTCCATCAACGGAGCGAGCCCATGATTTTTTGACCCAAATGGTGAAAAATGGCCTCGTTCCCTATCCGAGCGCCTTCAATACTTTGCTGAGTTCTCTCGTTCGGTCGGGCTCGTTCGACGAGGTGTGGCGTCTGTTCAGTGATTCCTGTTTATAGAACTATACAAAGTGCTAGTGATGTCAAGAACAGAGAAAAGAAAGAAGACTTCAAGAACAGAGGAAAGAAAGAAGGCGAAGCTAATGGAAAACTAGTAAGTGCTATCGAGCACAAAGGAAAGAGAGAAAGCGTCGAGAACAGAGGAAGGAAAGAAGCTGGCGAAAATGAAGAAAGCAACAACAGAGATTAGAGCACGTGTAGCATGTTTACATTGAGGAATCAATATTCAGTTTTAAGTTTGTAAAGTCAAACTTTCTGTTTTTGCTTTCAGTTAGTTAGTTGTTTTTCATTCTGTTGTCATCCTCCAGATTGATATAAAAACCGATGAGGAAAGAGTAAATGACAAGTCGAGTTCTTGGATGTAAGCGAGCTCTCATTGAATAAGAATACACTTTGATTCTGCATCATTTTCATCTCTCTCTCTCTCTCTCTCTCTCTCTTTCACTTTCTATTTTGTTCATCAAATCTCTTCATGGTATCAGAGCAGTTTCCTGAGAGTACAAATCATCTTCGTTCTCTATGAAAAGATGATGAATTTGCAACAGATTGAAGTCACATTCAAGCCTCATCGATCACTGTCTTCTGCTGCTAATGGTGGTATATGTTCTTTGATTGTGGATCTGTGAATCTTTTACATCACTAAACAAGAACTGTAAGTTGTTCTTATTCTTCATCGAGATCTTATCATCATCAGTGATAGATTCACGACTCTGTACTGCAAAACCAGTAGGAGACTATTTCTGTAATAGAGCATCTCCTAGGATTTGAAAGTGTGAGAATGGCAGTAAGAATGCAGAAATATCCATTCCCTATTAATGTTAACATCTCTAACTTTGTTACCATCAAATTAGCTAAAGATAATTTTCTTCTTTGGCAAGCTCAGTTTCATAGATTCTTGAGAAGCCAAGATCCATTTGGTTTCATTAGTGGAGAAAATCCACCACCATCATTGCAGGTTGAAGGAGAAGGTCAGGGTGCTGAAGTTATAAACCTTGATTACAACGATTGGATCAAGACAGATCAACTTGTATCTTCTTGGATTAGTGGTGCTATTTCAGAAAACATACTTAGTCTGATAATTGGCTTGGATACTGCATATGAGGTATGGCAAACCTTACTCAATTGATTCACGCAAAAATATGTGGCTAGAGAATTTGAGTTGAGAGGAAAGCTGCAAGCATGTCAAAAGCGTGATCAAGCATTGGCTATATATCTTAGATAATATAAATCAATCTGTGATCAACTCAATGCAATAGGGAAACCTATAGATGAGATAACAAAGTTATTCGGAGTTTTGGAGGGTTTAGAATCTAAATATGAGAGTTTTAAAACCACAATATACTGCTTGAAACCTCAACCAGAGTATGATGAGGTATTATCACACTTAGAAAGATTCGAAGCAAGATTACATAACTACTCTTCGAATCAGTTCAGTTCTAACCTAGCCTATTATGGTCAAAGGAAAACTGAAGTCCTGCAGAGGCAAGATCTTGACAGAGAATCTACACAACAAAATGTTAGTTTTGGAGGACCAAGAGGATACAATCGTGGAGGTAGAAGTTATGGAAGAGGACGTCCCTTCAATAATCGATATCGCAACTATGGATATCTTGGAAGAAATATGAGCTACAGACTAAATAGTTCGAATCATGATAAGGGAGGACAACAGTTCAAGCAATTCGATACTTTCTCTGGCGTTGGTTCTGGTCAAGGCTTTGGACCATATGTTGGTTCTTCACAAAGGAATCCAGATACCAAGTCATATCCCTCTAACTCTTCAAATCTAACTCATCACAAAAAATTGCAGGTAGACAAAACAACAGATAACACTCATTTAGAGTGTAAGATTTGCAAACGTCCTGGGCACGATGCACTTCACTATTGGTATGGATTCGACAACTCATATCAAGCTGAGGAAATTCCAACAGCACTAGCAGTAATGCATCTTGAAGAATCGAATGGCAATGAGTGGTATCCAGACATTGGCGCGACTGCTCACATCACTGCTAATGCTGGTATTCTTCATAATTTCTCTAAACACATTGGCAATGATACAGTTATGATTGGTAATGGCTTGTGCCTACCTATTACATGTATTGGTGATGCATTACTACATACTGCAGTGGATTCTTTACCTCTGAATGATGTGCTCATTGTTCCAGAAATTAAGAAAAACCTTCTGTCAGTTTTGAAACTAACAGATGATTATCCATGTTCATTTGTCTTTGACAAAACTGGTGTATATATAAAGGACCACTTCTCCAACACAACCAAGATGCTCAGAAGGAAGGTTAAAAGGCTCTATCGAGTGGATCCTCATATTACAGAGGTCTTTTTTACTCAAAAACATAGGACAGTTGGAGAAGATGTGTGGCATCAACGATTAGCTCACACGAACCTGAAAATCTTGAAGTATATGAAGACTCAGCAGTTGATTCACTGCAATACAAAGCTACAGTCTATATGTAGGAGTTGTCAAATAGCTAAGAGTGCTGCTTTACCCTTTCCATTATCAGACTCTATAGCTTCTATGCCCTTAGAACAGATTCATTGTGACATCTGGGGGCCTTCTCCAGTTAACTCATTTAAGAATTTCAAGTATTATGTGATTTTTGTGGACAACTTTTCTCGATTTAGCTAGATCTATCCATTGAAACTGAAATCAGATTTCTATAATGTCTTTCTCATGTTCCAGAGGTTAGTAGAAAATCAGTTTGATTGTAAAATCAAGATCTTCCAATGTCATGGTGGAGGAGAATTCATTAGTCACAAATTCAAGTCTCATTTACAGAACTGTGGCATTCAACAGCGTGTGTCCTGTCCTTACACACTAGAACATAATGGAATACCTGAAAGGAAACATCGACACATTGTTGAGTTTGGACTAGCTATGCTTTATCATGCAAAACTTCCTTTGAAATTTTGGGTTGATGCATTTATAACAACCAATTACACTGTTAATCTTCTTCCCACTCCAAAGTTACAAATGCAGTCGCCCCACAGTAAGCTATATCAGCAACAGCCAAGTTATGACCATCTCAGAATCTTTGGCTGTGCGTGCTATCCATGTCTCAGACCCTATGCACAGCACAAGTTTGATCCAAGATCTCTCACCTGTGTATTTCTAGGTTATAGTGATCGCCATAAGGGATATCGATGCCTTATTCCCACCACTGGTCATATATACATAAGTTGTCATGTTATATTTGATGAAAGCTTCTTTCCTTTTACTTAGAAATTGGCAACAGACTATCCCCATTATACAAAACTGTATCAGTTGTGGACAAAGGAAGTCCAATTCTTCGACTCTCCAAGTGAAGAACGCACCCCATCCAAATTATCTACACATATAGGTCATTTACAAGACACCACCATCATCACTATAGCTCATTTACAAGAATCTCCTAGTTCAGAATCATCTCCAACTTCATCTTCGTTACACCTGCCATATGCTAGTTCTTCGAGTTCAGCATCATCCTCAACCTCATCTCTTTTACATCTGCCATCTACCAATTATGTAGAGTCGGGAGTTCCTATTTCCACAACTAAATCACCAGGTGACCTCACTATTGATCAAACTTCTTCTACTTCTCAAATTACCTCACCAGGTATATCATCTACTCATCCTATGCAAACCAGATCTAAATCTGGTATTATAAAGACCAATCCTCGATATGCCTGCATTGATGAATATCATGTGCCTTTTGAACCACGATCACTCAAATATGCTCTAGCAGATCAAGGATGGTATAAAGCAATGCAAGATGAAATGGATGCATTAGATGAAAACCAGACTTGGATCTTAGTTCCTCGAACTAGTCAAATGAATGTTATAGGTTGCAAGTGGGTATTTAAGACAAAACTTGCACTAGATGGCGGTCTTGATCGTTTGAAGGCTCGGTTAGTAGCTAAGGGATTTCATCTAGAAGAAGGAGTGGACTTTACAGAAACATTTAGCCCTGTTGTCAAGCATGCCACTATCCGCATTGTGCTTTCTGTGGCAATGATAAAAAACTGGTCGATCCATCAACTCGATATTAAAAATCCATTTCTTCATGGAAGCTTGAATGAAACAGTATACATGGAGCAACCTCCTGGCTTTGTACATCCACAAAAATCACAATATGTCTGTCTTCTTAAGAAGTCTCTTTATGGTCTTCGCCAAGCACCACGTGCTTGGTTCGACAAATTCAGCAATTTCTTGCTTGAAGTTGGTTTTTTCTGTAGTACCACGGATCCATCTCTTTTTATACTGCATGATGGACAAGAGACAGTACTTCTGCTATTGTATGTTGACGATATTATCTTGACTAGCAGCTCAGATAAGTTGCTCCATACTTTGATTCATTCCCTTAGTCTTCAATTTCATATGAAAGACCTTGGCCATCTTCATTATTTCCTAGGAATTGAAGCTAAGCGCACCTCTACTGAGCTATTTTTATGTCAAACAAAATATGCCCTTGATTTACTTACATGAGCACACATGATTGATTGCAAACCCATCTCAACTCCTCTGTCCCTATGACCAATCATCTTGAAATCTAATGATACTCTTCTCTCCAATCCTGTTGAATATAGAAGTTAAGTTGGTGGCCTGCAATATCTGACCATCACTCGTCCTAACCTTGCCTTTGCCACAAATTTGTTATGCCAGAAAATGCAATAGCCTACTATAGGCGATCTTCATAAGTTGATTAGGGTACTTCGATATGTCAAAGGCAGAATTCATCTTGGCATTTTCATTCGTTCACACAACTCTATGAAGTTATATGGCTTCTCTGATGCAGACTGGGCTGGCTATGTTGAGACCAAACGTTTAACAATTGGTTTCTGTACCTATCTTGGTTCGAATCTCATTTCATGGGCAGCTAAGAAACAACCTACTGTCTCCCGCTCCTCCACTGAAGTAGAATACAGGGCACTTGCTTATGCTACAGCTGATCTCACTTGGATTAGTTTTGTTCTCCGTGATATTGGACAATCTTTGCACTCTCCAACTCTCCTCTTTTGTGATAATCAGTCTGCTATTTCACTAACAGCAAATCCTGTTCTCCATGCTCACACAAAACATATTGAAGTCGATTTTCACTTTGTTCGTGAGAAAGTTTCTTCTAGTTCTCTCCGAGTTCAGTATATTCCGAGCATGCATCAACTTGCTAATGTTTTTACTAAAGCTTTATCACGGCTCACACATTCTACTCTTCGAATTAAATTGGGCATGGGCTTTTTACCCCTTCCCAATTTGAGGGGGGATGTTAAGAGAACTATACAAAGTGCTAGTGATGTCAAGAACAGAGAAAAGAAAGAAGACTTCGAGAACAGAGGAAAGAAAGAAGGCGAAGCTAATGAAAAACCAATAAGTGCTATCGAGCACAAAGGAAAGATAGAAAGCGTCGAGAACAGAGGAAGGAAAGAAGCCAACGAAAATGAAGAAAGCAACAACAGAGATTATAGCACGTGTAGCATGTTTACATTGAGGAATCAGTATTCAGTTTTAAGTTTGTAAAGTCAAACTTTCTGTTTTTGCTTTCAATTAGTTAGTTGTTTTGGTTGGAAGATATGCAATCTTGTGGATTTGTACAATATTTAGATTGATATGGAAAATCAATTAATGTCAGTCTAGTATAAGATTTGATTTGTAATATCATTTATTTCCTTTTTCTTGTACATGCCTAGTGCTATAATTGTAGAGCTTTGTACATCAATGTTTTACAGAACAGAATATACAAAAATTTCCTCCTTTTTCCTTGTTCCTCCTTGCGTTCTTTCATGGTATCAGAGCGACTTTCGCTTCTGGTTTAGCTTCCGCAAACCTTCTTTTTGATTGCCTACCGGAAGCACTTGAACAAACCGCTAACCTGCAAAAGGCGTTAGCACTCCGGTGTAGGAATCAGTTTCTGAGAAAAAAAGGCAAGCGAAGAAAAGGAACGTCTTACCGTTACACCATGGCAGAAGATCCATTTGCACTTACTGGAATGCGTACCACATAAGAAGAAAATCAAAGCTTTGCAGTCCACTTATCAACTGAAGGCACCAGAACTCAACCGAATGCGAGTTTTATTCCATGGCAGCTCGGTCTGGGGCAACCCATTCCAGGCCAATCCACATCGGGTCCGGCCATGGCGGGTCAACCATACCAGTGGGTACTCGTACCTGTTCAGTCCAGTCCATGGTACTACGGGTCGAACCCGAGTGCTCCATGGCCCGGAGCTCAAGTTTCCGAAGGCAATGTCCAGCCCGATAATGGCTCGCCAACCACAGGCGGGGCAAACACAAATACCGAGTTTGGAAATCAAGATACGGGATTATCCAGTGGGTCAGTTAATCCGGGTACGGGTCCAAATACCTACCCAACGATGAGACCCGGATTTTTACCGTACCCATTTTCGCTCGTTTCCGGTAAGCTAGAACTCGGTGATCCATTGTATGTGTCTACTGCCGATGGACCCGAAATACGACTTATCAGCCACCAACTAAGGGGATCTGAGAACTACTCAGTTTGGGCTCAAGAATTTCGCCGAGCCCTCGTCACCAAAGATAAAGAAGGTTTTATCAAAGGATATATTCCCGTTCCAACAGACGAAAGGATGGCGAGACAATGGAAGAAATGTAATCAACTTGTGAGAACGTGGCTTGGGAACTGCATCAGCCCAGAGATTGCTGCCGGACTACCACCCACAGAAGACTCAAAGAGGATGTGGGATAATATAAGGGAAATGTATGGCAAATTAGACCGTGCAAAAACTTTTTCCCTGACTCAAGCCCTTTCCGAACTCAAACAAGGTAATATGAGCATTACAGCCGTTTTCAACAAATTATCCGCCCTTTGGAACGAACTGGAGGCGACAGAGGAAAAACTCGAAGGACCCGAGACCACTTTGCAGCAGTACAAAGGGATACGGGATAGAGAGAAGGTTACTCGATTCTTGCTCATATTAAACGATTCTTACCTGACTTTTAGATCTCAGATCCTAGCCATGGACCCTATGCCCTCGCTTGGCCGCATCTTCCAGTTAGCCGTTCAAGAGGAGAACCAGAGACTCACGGCAACAGAGCATGCAAGAGGAGCAGAGACGCTGGCTTTGGCTGCTCGCGGGACGCTCGCTGTTCGGCGAGAGAAGGAGCGAAATCAGAAGAGTTCGGAGGGAGAGATGGGGCCAGATGAGCTAGGGTTTGCGTTTGGGACAACTACACAGCCTTTTAAAGTATCTGAGATGAACGGCTCAAATCGTGAGACACGATCCGATGGCTGGAAAGGAGCCGATTCTTTAAAAGGATCGGACGGTGGGCATGCGGCAGTTCTTAAAGGATCCAACGGCCCATTTTTTTCCGCAAATTCGAAGGCATATGGGCAAAATATGAGAGGAAAAAATAAGTTGTTTTGCGAATATTGCAGGCGACCTCATCACACCATCAATAATTGCTGGAAATTACACGGGAAGCCTGGTGAAAGAGGAAAACATGGAAAGGAATCTTCAGTCGCGGCTTATCAAACTTCAGCTACAAATATTGATCAGCCTATCACTCAAGGGCAATATCAGGAAATTATGCAGGCCTTGCAAAAAATGGATATTTCCAACAAAGGAAGTAGCTTTTCAGGTATTTCTCATTGCCGGATAAATTCTATTTCTCGAAATTCTTGGATAATCGACTCAGGGGCTAGTGACCATATTGTTTGTGATAAGGACTTATTTTCTGTCATTCACGAAAAATTAAGTATTCCTATCTCTGTGAAGTTACCAAATGGAAACACTACCTATGTGACTACTACAGGAATTGTGAATCTTAGCCCTCAAATAACCCTGAGCCATGTCCTTTATGTGCCAGATTTCCAATTCAATCTGATTTCCGTGTCTAGAGCCTACAAAGAAAATTCTTGCCGAATTTTATTCAAATCTGATATCTGTTTCTTTCAGGCCCTTTCGACTGGGAAACTGATAGGCTGGGGTAATCATACCGATGGACTATTTTTTTGGACTAGCATTCCCAGAACCTTAGATTTATCTCAAATTTCTTTCAATAAGCAATCATTGTGTAATGCCACTACCCAAAATAAAAATTTCCTTTTGCATTCCAGAATGGGTCATAGTGCGTTGTTTCCTTACTCTCAATGTCATATATGCCCTCTCGCAAAACAATCACGTGCACCCTTCCCAACTAGCATGAGCCGTTCCACTAGTGTGTTTTCACTTATTCATGTTGATGTATGGGGACCGTATCATACGCCCAATCATGATGGGTCAAGATATTTTCTTACCATTGTTGACGACCATTCCCGAGCGACATGGATATTTCTTATGCAAACCAAGGGTCAGGTCATATCTCACTTAAAGGAATTTATTTCCTTATCAAAAACCCAATTTAGGAAGACTATCCAGCGGATTAGGACAGACAATGGAAGATAATTTTTCAATCACGAATGTGCAGCGTTATTTTCATCTTATGGCATCTTGCATGAAAGTTCGTGCACATATACTCCACAACAGAATGGAGTTGTGGAACGAAAGCATCGACATATTCTGGAAGTGGCACATGCCTTGAAGTTTCAGGCTTCAATCCCAAATAAATTTTGGGGAGATTGCATTATAACGGCAGTATATTTAATCAATCGAATGGCAACGAAGGTGTTGAATGGTCAAAGTCCTTTCGAAATTCTGTTCCGGGAAAAGCCAAAAATGGATCACCTAAGAATTTTTGGGTGTTTATGCTACGTCACCACGGTGGGCCCTCGAGACAAGATGAGTCCTCGTGCCCAGCGGTGCGTCTTCATGGGATATCCAAATCTTCAGAAGGGGTATCATGTGTTTCAGCCATCAACAGGTGAATTTTTAATAAGCAGAGATGTGGTGTTCCATGAAGACATTTTTCCATTTGCCGAAGAACAATTCTCACAGGACAACGATCTCCATTCTTCACGTGTTATTTTCTCTGAAGAACATGTATCCAAGGATCCTGATTATGTTATGATAGGAAACCCAGGAGCATTCAATAGCACTTCCAAAAACAATGAGTCTCCTGCCGAAGTTTTTTCTCCCAGATTTGAGCATACAATTACTGGAGAAGCTTCAGATCTCATGCCAGTCCCTCCTATGGAAGAGGATGCACCTCCACCATCACGTCCTGATTCACCTCGATGTTCAGGGCGAGCTACTCGTCCACCAACCTAGACTAAAGATTATATTTGTGCCACGCACAACTCTCCAGGTATTCATTATCCTATCTCAGCTTATGTCTCTTTCAATCAATTGTCCCCGGAACATCGACAGTGCATAAGTCGCATATCTGAAGAAAGGGAACCAACTAGTTATGATGAAGCATCCGTGGATCCAAGGTGGCAAAAGGCTTTGGCAGCAGAATTGCAAGCCTTACATGAGAATCACACATGGGATCTTGTGATTTTTCCCTCAGATCGGAAGGCAATAGGATGCAAATGGGTATACAAAATAAAGTTTCGGGCAGATGGATCGATTGAAAGATATAAAGCTCGTTTAGTGGCCAAAGGATTTACACAACGAGAAGGTTTCGACTATCACGAGACATTCTCTCCAGTGGCCAAAGACGTCACAGTTCAATCTTTTCTATTCGTTGCGGCCTTCCGAGATTGGTCTTTACACCAAATGGATGTCCACAACGCATTTCTGCATGGTGATTTGGATGAAGAAATCTATATGGAACTTCCTCAGGGTTTACGGAGACATGGGGAGAATAGAGTATGTCGTCTCCGCAAATCCCTTTATGGTCTCAAACAAGCATCAAGGCAATGGTATGCCAAATTCGCAGGTGCTCTCACAACAGCAGGTTTCAAACAGTCCAAATATGACTACGCTCTTTTTACATGGACAAAAGGTACGTCATCCATATTTTTAATGATATATGTTGATGATATACTCATTATGGGCAACGATACAATTGCCATAAAGAGCTTCAAGGAATACTTGCATTCGACATTTCATATAAAGGACTTGGGATCACCCAAATTTTTCTTAGGAATAGAAATTGCACGATCGGATAAAGGGATTTCACTCAGTCAACGAAAATTCGTGCAAGAGATCATATCAGAAGCAGGTCTATCGGGAAGCAAACCGGTAGCAATTCCAATCGAACAAAATGTCAAGTTAACCACCGTAGACCATGATGAAGGAAATCTCCAAAACGATCCTATTCTCAGAGATCCGGCAGGTTATCAAAGGTTGGTTGGAAAGCTTATATATTTGACCATGACTAGACCGGATATATGCTATGCTGTGCAGACACTCAGTCAGTTTATGCATAAACCCAAGCAGTCCCACATGAACGCCGCTCTAAAGGTTGTTAAGTATTTGAAGAAATGTCCAGGGCTTGGAATTCTTCTTTCAAGAGAATGCAACATGGAGATGACAGCTTATTGTGACGCTGATTACGCAACTTGTCCAATGAGCAGGAGATCAATTACAGGATTCTGTATTATGCTGGGAAAATCTTTACTGTCTTGGAAAACGAAGAAACAGCCAACCGTGTCTCTATCTTCAGCAGAGGCTGAGTATCGAGCTATGGCTAAGACCACTTGTGAAATAGTGTGGCTACGAGGCTTGCTTCAGGATCTTGGAGTGCGAACAAAGGGACCGACCATGTTGTTTTGTGATAACGACGCAGCGCTTAAACTTGCATCAAATCCTGTAATGCACGAAAGGACAAAGCACATAGAAGTGGACTGCCACTTTACTCGAGAAAAGATTCAAGAAGGAATAATCGAGACGAGGAATTGGGACTACAGAGCAGCCTGCAGATATTTTTACTAAACCTGTATGTCAGAGACAACACACATATCTACTAAGCAAGCTAAGTGTCTTGGACATTTACAAGCCACCAGCTTGAGGGGGAGTGTTGGAAGATATGCAATCTTGTGGATTTGTACAATATTTAGATTGATATGGAAAATCAATTAATGTCAGTCTAGTATAAGATTTGATTTGTAATATCATTTATTTCCTTTTTCTTGTACATGCCTAGTGCTATAATTGTAGAGCTTTGTACATCAATGTTTTACAGAACAGAATATACAAAAATTTCCTCCTTTTTCCTTGTTCCTCCTTGCGTTCTTTCAGTTTTTCGTTCTGTTGTCATCCTCCAGATTGATATAAAAACTGATGAGGAAAGAGTAAATGACAAGTCGAGTTCTTTGATGTAAGCGAGCTCTCATTGAATAAGGATACACTTTGATTCTGCATCATTTTCATCTCTCTCTCTTTTTCACTTTCTGTTCTTTTGATCAAATCTCTTCAATTCCAGGGCAAAAGTTGGTATCCTCGACGAGTGGAGCCTCGGGATCATGGTGAAGGGCTGCTGCGATGCCGGTCGCTCGGACCGGGGTTTCAAGATTTTCGCTCAGTTGAAGGAGATGAACTGGTCTCCAGTGGCTTACGTGTACACGGCCTTGATCGACGGCTGTTGCAAACACGGTGACGTCGAAAGGGCGGGAGAATTGTTCTCCGAGATGAGCGAGTTGGGTTTAGTCGCCAAACGCAACACCTACAGAGTTTTGATTGATGGGTATTTGAGGAAAGGCATGAAGGGAGATGGTCTCGAGTTGTACCGAAAGATGAAGCTCAGCCGGGTGTTCCGAGCGTACGTACTTGCAATCTCATGATCGACGTGCTCTGCAAGGGAGGTGATGTGAACGGAGCCTTTGAACTGTTCGATGAAATGCGCGAGCGAGGGATCGCATATAGTATTGTTACATTCAGCACTCTCATTCGGGGGCTGTGTCGTGACTCGAGGGTTTGGGAAGCCAAGAGGTTAGTGGACTTGATGAAAAGGAGCGGTATAAATCCAGACGTGATTACATATAACACGCTCATACACGGATTTTGTAGTTGTGGGAAGTTGGATAAAGCTTTCAGCTCATTTGTTCAACTGAAGTCAAATGGTCACTCCCCATCCTTGGTGACATACAACGCTTTAATTGGAGGATCTGCTAGAGCCAAGAATATGCCTGCGGTGACTGATTTGGTGAACGAGATGGAGGAGAGAGGCATTGCTCCTTCGAAAGTGACCTATACTATTCTAATTGATGCCTTCGCATGATCAGACGACATGGAGAAAGCATCTGACATCTATGCATCCATGCAGAAGGCTGGATTCTTTCCTGATGCCACACATACTGTGTTTTAGTACACATGTTGTGCATTAATGCTAATATGAAGGAAGCACCGAAGTTGTTCAAGTCAATGCGTGATGGATGCGTAGTGCCCAATGATGTGATATACAACACCATGATCCACGGATACTGCAGGGAGGGCAGCTCATATAGGGCCCTGAATTTGCTTATGGAAATGGGAAAGAAAGGAATGGTTCCTAACTTCGCCAGCTACAGTCGTACTATTGAGGTTCTTTGCAAGGATCAGAAGTGGGAAGAGGCAGAGGATTTACTGAATGCCATCGTGAAGTTAGGTTTGAAATCGTCTGTTTCTCTATATGATGTGATTTCGAAGGCAAATGTTGGCACAAGTTAGGGTGGCAAACCTTAGCGATGTACATTATGGAGTTCCTTTGCAGAAAGCCAATTTCTATACACCAATCAAATGGCCAAGTCCAAAGAGTTGCTTAGCGGTAATTCACCAATGCCAACTAGCAAGTATCGGCCTCTACATCTGTAATATTTTACCTTGCTTCTTGATGAGTTTCCACTTAATCTTGTGTCTACCAGCACATGGGTTGGGTATCAAGTTGTGTATAATTTTGGTAACGCTTAGGCTTTGCAGCTTTGGATATTGAGGATTTTTAGATTTGAATATGACAGTTTTGTCATGACTTTACTTCCTATAACTACTGGGGAAAGTACACTAGGGCTGCGTTTGGTAACGTTTTCGTTCAAAAATTGTTCTTGGGAACATAAATAGAAAAAACTATTTCTATTCCAGGGAACAATTTTTTACCAGAAGAACGCGTTTGATAAGTGCACAAAATTTCTGTTCCTGGACTAGAAAAAGAACAGAAACACGTTTGGTAAACTTATGTAATTTTTTTGTTTCTTTTAATTTTTTTAATATTTTTATTTATTTTTTATTTATTTTTCTTTTTTCCTTTTGGCCGGTCACCGGCCTCGGCCATTGTGATAGCCTGAATTTTCAGATTTCGTTTCGATTAAATAAATCATACATTTCGTCAACACGCCTATAGTGTTATTTTCTGAGCTGGTCACTTATGAGATAACTGAACTATCTAGGAAAGCAATTAAGGAATCTAGATGCAATGGACTTGAGAATTCGACCAGGAATCGACTGCTCGACCATGTTGATCTGCAAGAGTCATTACAACACTGTCAGAATCGATCAGAGATCAGAGATAGGTCGATTCGACTAAGATATGTGATTAAAGTATAGGTGATTCCACCTGATTGCAAGATTCTCATCGATCGGCACTAAATTGATTTTCTATCGTTTTGGGTACCCTGTGTCCGTATTTGAAACCTTGATATTTTCACAACAACCGAGAGTCGTCAATGTGTCGGAGATGTACATTGTGACTCGAGATAAATCAATCACGGGTCAATTGCACCAAAAATTCTTAAAAGTTACCTAGTAGACTAAGTCACGCTAAAATCGCGTCGGAGTGAAATTAACCGTGAATTTGAACCCGATTTCAGAAATTGAAAATTTTGTGGTGTCGGGATCTATTTAGGACCATCAACTCATCCTCTGAGGATTTTTTAGAGATTTCAAGATTTTTATAGAAAATCGATTCGGACATCGCGAAAAATTAACGGAAATTCGGATGGTCCAAATTAAAGAAACTTTGGACTTCCAAACCGAGCATTTGGGTGATAGAGACTTGCAGAAACTTTGTAGACTCTCTCTTCATCAAATTTGGACTGCGATTTGGAGAGATTGGAAGTGAAATTTGAGTTCGAACATTAGTGAAATTCGGAGCCTAAGGTGAGGGGGTGCAACACTTACATCAAAATGTGTTTAATTAGTGGAAATTTATGATGAAAAGTAATGGGAGACAAGGCCATCAATGGAGGGGATAAAAATTTCTGACTTTGGGGCCCCCTCCTTAGCTTCACGAGCACGCTAAGCGACTCTCTTCCCCCTTCGCGTCTTCGGTGTCGACCTTGCTTTCACTTTCATCCATCCGAACCTGCAGATTCATACCCTCAACTTCTCTCTCTCTCCACTAGCAAATTGCGTTCATTTCCCTTGGAGTTCGAAGACCGCACGCCCCAAACTCCACCGATCGCCTGCTCCACGCCAGCACTCGTTCCACCCATCTTTCTTCTTCTGCCACGTCCGAGTTTCCTTCAAGCTCAGTCAATAGAAGAAGCGTTTCCCCAGCCGCGTTGACTCCCCCTGCCAGCGAAGCCCCACGCGGATTCAGCAGCGTCCGCGTCTTTTCTCCAATAGCCAGCAGCCCAAAGCCACCGAAGCAGAGTGCCGTGCGTCTCTACTCGAGTCTGCCAAGCCACCAACGTTTGTCTCCCTCAACTCTCTTGACGTCAGCTTCTCTCCATCTTTGTTGCCACCATCCGTGAGAAGCCACCCACCGAAACTCCACCGTCGTTCCTCTCTCCTTCGCCCGCAAGTTCGGCCATAATTTGGCCGAGATTTGGCCCAGCTTTCGGTCCATCTAGCCTACATCAACGGCCCAGCAACAGCCCATGCGTTTCTTCTTTTCAGCCGCCTCAACCTAGCAGAATTCGGCCCATCTCCTCCAAGCCCAGCAAATTCAGTGGTTTAGCCCATCTTGGGCCCGCGAAGTAGACCTAGTGCGCAGCCAAGCCCAAGCCCGAAGTCAAGCCCAACTTTTGTTGTGGGCTTGAAAGGCATTTGGGCCCGGTCCAAGTGTCCATCGACGCTGACGGAAATTTGGATTTTAGCCGTCGTCTCGGTGAACCGGTTTTCACAATTAACCAATGAGTTTATTCACTAAACTCTTCTTAGTAGGCTAATGACGTCTAAAGGGTGTTTAGATTTATTTAATTAGGAATTAGGTGGTTAGTTAAATTAATTTAGTGATTTAATTATGCAATTATGGATGTTAGGTGGTTAGATTAGATTAAGTGAGGCCTAGATAAATTGTGTTATTTATCTAGAAGAGTTCGAGAATTTTCCGGGTTCATATTGGTATTTAATTTAGTGATTTTGGCCTAGGTTGGCATTTTAGTATTTAAATTGATTTATTTAATTAATTTTATAAAATTAATTAATTATTAAATATTTTCCAGAAATTAGGCTGGGATAGCCGTCATTGGAATTTCCTGCTGATTGCAATGATGTGGTTAATTTCTACAATTTAGTGTTAAATTATGCATATTGAGTGTTGATTGAATTTTTGAACATTTATTCCAAAAATTTATAAAATTTGTTATTTATTTAGAAAACCCCAGGTGTCGGGTGTTAACATTGAAATTGGTTTTATATACTATATAAACTAGTGGGATTTTGAAAAGAATGTTATGAATTTTCCGAGTCCAATTTGACTGTGTACTCACACACGACTAATTTCCAGGATGTTTTTAAACGAAGAAAATAGGCCAGGAACACTATTTTAATCGAGGCATTTGTGTACAATGCACAGTATCCTGGGTCGAGATTGAGTGGTCATGTGTTGGTTAAAGTGAACCCGTCCTAGCGTTTACGCCAGACGTTACTAAATCCCACTATCGGGTTACCTATGCATTAGGGTAGCGGGTTGCAGTAGATTATGGACTTAAGCTCCTTCGGGATAGCCGTCTTTGTGACGTAGCCGTGCTCTATGGGGAAGAGACGATGCCTGGCTATGCTAGTAGGCTGCCGAACATGGATGTCGACAGTGCCTTGAGTGGCTTAATTAACAATTGGAACGCATGATTGTCTGAGTTTGATGCGCCTGATTATGAGAAAAAACTGTGTGATATGGTATGGGACGTGTCGTAATGGTTTGGTCTTATAATCGGGACTCCTGTGATTGATTGGGCTGAGACCCCTGTAGTTGATTGAGAAAAGTAAGGCATTTCAATTGTCGTATGCATTAATTGCATGCATTTGTGATATAAATTGTGCTGACATGTGGGAAGGAACTGAGGCGAGGTAAGTCCTCAATCCTAATTGTGTGATTGTGTGGCTAGAGCGCTCTGAGGTGTATTATCCTCCTAATCGGGGTTTAGAGTATGAACTTGGTGAGACATTGTCTCACTGGTTATTGAATAACCATTTTCAGGTCCTTAGATGGTGGTTGTGGAGGACCAAGGCCCTAAAGTCTGAGGAGGTGGATATGGAGGATCGGCGGATGTGTCCTATTAGTATGTCATAGGACAGCCTCTTTTGACAGTCGACCTTTTTTTAGGCTTTCGACTAAACTCGTTTTGTAGCTGAATCTCGTTGTTTATAAAAGTGTGCTTTTGTGAATTGATGTACTACTTTTCTATCTTGAGATGGTTACTATCAAGGGATATTTTGTCATATGCCCCGATCCTCGAATGCATGCCCATCCCTCACCTAGTCAATTAAAAGCGACATCCCAGGACGCATCGCCGACCCTGTTCATTTAATATGCGCATGCGGAAGTATAAAGAAAATTCCCAAACAATAAAACAATGGGATAGAAAAGTAAGGCCATATTTTCATATTGAAACTCATAACCAAACTTTTATACAAAACACAAACCAGAGTACTTCACAACCCTTCACAACCTCCTATTTCACTCTATTCACACCAAAATAGGGTTCACAAAAGAGGATGGGATCTTAGTCCTCATCCGGGTCGTACTCAGGATCATCCTGATCCTCCTCGATTCCTTCTTCTCTAAGTTCCTCCTCCTCAGGTTCTTCGTCCTCCTCTTCAGCTTCATCCTCGACTTCAGATGCCGGCTCATCTTCAGGCATCTCCTTAGCTACTCCCCAATCTTCATCCTCCTCTAGTCCTTCCACCTCCTACTGCGCCATCTCACCATTACCTTCATGCCCATTGTCCTCCTCGGTCGAATATACGGGAGTGCGAGCCTTTGCCTCCTATTACGAGTCCCTCGCATCCACTACCGATCCATCCACTTGATCGGATGTTCCCTTTCCGAACGCCGCTTCCATCGCGTCAAAAGGCACGTCCTCTTCCGGAATAGGACCTTCTCTGCGTCCATCAAAATAATCATGGTACCATGACCGATGTCTATGGGGCCTCTGGTCTTCCTTCCCCATGTTAACCCAGATGGTCGACTAAACTAAAACGTACTCTAATCCTTCCGGATGAGGGTGGATGTGGAAGTGGGTCTCGAATTCTGAAATCTGCTCTGGGACACCGTAGTGCATACGAGGACGTGGAGATGGAGGTGCTGCCATTCTAAGGGCCTGAAATGTTGTCCCACAACTGAGATGAGACTACGTCTCAGCAAGTTCTACCCCACTAAGACTCAATTAGGGAACCAATACACTACTTGGTTGCCTAAGCACAGCATGAGTCAAAGGACTTAACTTGGCCTCAGTTCCAACCTATAAATCAAAATTATATACAGATGCTCCATAACAATCAATTAAATCACGGCAATCAGATCAAATCATTGATCAATTGAACTAGTCGATTACATGTTAGACGGACCATCCTAGGTCATAATTCCACACCATATAACCTCCCATACTGCACTTGGTCACAGAGCCACATCAATGCTCTCGGGCTTCAAGTTCGCAAGTGAAGTATCCACTAGACAATTAAGTGTGTTCTCTAAGGCGTCGTTTTCACCAGTGATGTCCTTAATCACCGAACCACACATGCCTATAACCATGTATTCAATAGACAGTTACGTGCGTTCTTTAAGGCACTGTTTTCGCCAGTGATATCCCAAATGACTGAACCACACATGTTTATGATGATATAGATACTAGACCGATACGTGCGTTCTTTAAGGCGTCGTTTTCGCTAGTGACATGCTTAGTTACCGAATCACGTAGGCCCATACACCGTACCTGATCGGTCAAAGCCTAAAGTACTTTCGATTCACTCTCACAATTCTACTGACTTTACAACTCAACAAAGCATTATAAATGCTAAATAAACATACTTGGCCAACTACCAATCAATTATTCAATCCCACTCAATTTCAATCAATTTAGGGTAAATCCCTAAAATATCACAATTTATTTAATTCGATGCAACGTAGAGCTCAAATAAATAAACGGACTACGCCACGACAATCAACACAAGATTTCAGTTGTCGACCATCTCAGCCTTAAATTCTGAAAAATAAATAATTAATTAATTAATTTCGAAAATTAATTAATAAATATTAAAAATTCAATTTAGCTCAAAATAAAGCCCAATTAAATAAACAGAATTCACCACGATCATCAGCATAAAATTCCGGTCATCGACCATCCCGGTTGAATTTTCGGAAAATAATTAATTAATTAAATTAATTTCAAAAAATAATATTTAATTACTAAAAATTCCACTTAGGCCCGAATTGCCAAATTGAAGCCTGATAAGGGTCAAGAAAAACCCCGAGCTACCCTCAATAAATAGTAGACCACATCTACTTGCTAAATGCACACTCAATTTGTCTAATTCGCATCACAATTGACTAATAAATACTAATTTATATTAATCTAACCACCTAAACTTAATTAATTAAAACTAAACAACCTTAAGTGTAATTAGTCAACTAAGAAAGGATTAGTGAGATCACTCACCGGAATCGTGTGCAAATTGTGCCAATCCGACAGGGACGGCGCGAGGGTCAACAAACTCCAAAGCACGGCTCGGGTTCGGGGCCTGGAAACGGCCCAAAACCAACCACAAACCGGCTGGATACCCACTTGGTGGGCTGCTGGTTTTGCTGCAAAACATAGGGAAAGAGAGAGGGTTGGGGGCGGCAAGGGGTCGAGAAGGTAGGCGGCGGCCCGGCGAGGCTGCACGTCGGCTAGACGGAGCTGGGCGGCGGTTGGAGGCGGTCAGATTGAGCTAGACAGAGGCCGAACGGGGCTGGATGGCGCACGGCGGGAGGCGGCGGAGTGCACGGCGTTGCACAGGCGGCGGTGTGGCAGCTCCAGTGCGATGGTGTTCAGGCGGCTGGCTGCTGCTCCGATCTTCCTCTCTCAACTGCTGTCTTCGCTTTAGTTTTCTGGTTCACTGGTCTTGTTTGTTCGGACAAGAAAAAAGAGAGAAAGAGAGTGTATCGAGAGAGAGGGAGAGAGAGAGAACAGATAAAGATAAGAGAGAAAAATGGGGGGTTTGAAAAGTCAAAGGTAGAAAAAGCAAGGAGGGAGACAGCCCAGCATGGGGTATTTGGTGGGGGGGGTTGCTTGCGAGGGAAAAGAAAAGGAGAGGGAGAGAGAGAGAAAAAGAAAAAGAAAGAAAGAAAGGGGGAGAGAGAAAGGGAAAGAAGTGTTTGGCCAAAAATGGAAAAGAAATGGGAAGATCACAAAAATAAAAGGATTTTCTCAAATAGAAAATCCTGATCCTAATTTCTCTTAAATAAGCTCATAGATTCTCAAAAGGATTTTCCAACTTAGAGTTCTTGATCCCCACTTCAATTGAACGAAAATGGCCATACGACAACTTTTTCCCAAAAAGTGTCAGGTGTTAGAAAAATCTTCTAAAACTGAGTCTACACTCCTAAAATTTATTGTGACATAACATAAATTCCAATTTTTGAAATCGGACTTGAATTGGTGATTAATTTCAATTCGATGTGTTTTTAAAGTGACCTAGACTACTAGGTAACTTTAAGATATTTTTAAGTGCAATTGACCCATGGTCGATTTTCTTTGAGCCACTATGAACCCACTCAACACATTGGCCACTCTAGGTTGTCGTGAAAATTCTGAGGATCCAAATACGAACACATGGTACCAAAATAATAAGAAAATCAGTCTAGTGTGGGTCGACATGAATTTTCTAATTTAGTGGTGTCACCCACGATTAGCCACACATCACTGTCGATCCAGTCTATTTTTTATTTCAAATCGATTTTTAACTGTGCCGTAATGGCCTCTAAAGATGGACACGGTCAAGAAGCCGATTTGTGGTCGAATTCTCAAGTCTATTGCCTTAAAATTCAGAATAATTTTCCTAGATAGTCTAGTTATCTTAAGAATGATCAGTTCTGAGAAAAGCCCTATAGACACGTCAATGAAACACCCTATTCATTCAGAAGAAAAACAGAATTGAAAATTTGGGATCTCACATATTTATTCGCTTCTACATGTGTAATAAAATGAAAGGGTCGGCGACTCGTCTTGGGAAATCGCAAATTTTTCTCGACCAAAGAGGGATGGGCACACGCTTGGGTTCGAGGCATGATAGCCATGGCCAGCGACCAGCCGATGAGGGTCGGCGGCCTCGCCTAGCCATGGTGACGCTCACCAGTCGGCACGAGGTCAGCCTCGCCTTAGCTGGGCTTGCTCGAGCTCAACCAGATCCGGCGAGGCTGGCCTCGCCTCGTTGGGAGCCGGTGACGCTCTGGCGAGGTCATCGGCCCTCGATGGCCGGTCGCCGGCCCTCTATAGCCGGTCACCGACCATGGCCGAGGTCGGCGATTGGCCAAAGAAAAAAGAAGAAGAAAAGAAAGAGAAGGAAAAAAATAGGAGAAAAAAAAATTGCTTCTCGGAAGTGTTCCTCGGAACAAGAAATCAACTTTTTCTTGTTTCTTGTTGCTATTCCAAGTTTGTTCCCGGGAACAAAAACCCAAACAAACGCATTTCTGTTCTGACAAACCTCTGCTCCATCCCGATGTGAATACACATGTATCGAGAATGACCATCGGCTCGCAGTTTCATTCAACACCAAGCACAAAATCCCCGTGTCCACTTGAACTATGGAAATTGGCATGCTTGGTGCCTTACCAAGAGCTCGTGGATTTGGGCGATCCCCATACCAATCAAGGCATAAAATCAACACACCTCAATGTTGACTTAGGACCTTGCAGCCTTAGGCGATTCCTGCACCAAGCGAGACTTGGACCCGGAGTCCTATTTATGTTGAAACCAATGCTTTATGGCTTGGGCGACTTTGTCTTGCGATGAACTCAACCCAAGCAAACCTTAGCTCCATTTTGAACGTGAATAACTCAAGCACACATTCAAGCACAACCATGAGCAAGACCATACAAATGATCTAACATCCTACTCATGGTTTTATGGGTGAGCACCTAACTAGACTCGACAATAGAGACTACCGCTGTAGAGGAGACATAGGGATCTTACTTACCTTGGCAAACCTTGAAGACCAACTTAGATTAGCTTGAGGGCTTGAGGATGCAAGGCTGAGAGAAAGGAGAATGAGGGGGGCGTCCAAGGAGAAGGAGGAAGGAGGAAATGAGAGACAAGGTGAAGAAATGAAGAAGGCTCCTCCTATTTATAGCCCCTTGGTGCCATCATTACTAAGCCAAGTGATTCAATTTTAAGTTTCCAAGTGTCCCGCTAGAATACTTAGGTTGCAAACCTAAGTTGCAAGGTGACAAACCTAAGTTGCTAGGTGTCAAGCCTATTTTAAAAGGTGGCACATCTAATGGCCTAATGTAATAATTGGAAGCTTACTTGTTTCATTCCTATTGGACCATTTATACAATGCCATCATGACTTGGCCTACTTGTTCCCTAAGGAAAATCTTATGGTAATGATAATCATACATTTCATGGTCACCTAAGCTTATGAGTCACCAACTTCTTCTCCAAGGCAAATCTCAAGCCATCATTACCAAATCTTCTAATGGACACCTAGATGGGATGACTCATCCTTGCATTTAATGAGGCGTTCTAGAATCTCATATATGTCTTCCCTTAATTGGTTCATTTGTCCAAGAGTCCCTTACTTAATTCCCAAGGTGAATTTTTTGTAATCATTACCAAATTTAGGAAAATCTATCCAAAGTGGTGAGTCATCCTTCTCATTAAATGAGGGAGTTCTAGAATTTTCTTTTGTTTTGTCCTTTTCTTCATCAAGAAGGTGGTCTAAAGAATTCTATCATCCAAGTTTGTTTCGGGACCGGAGAAGAGATCATTAGGTACACCTCGAAAAGCCGAATCACGTAGACCTGAGCTTCGGCCATTACCTTCCATATTCGCCCAACCGTTCCTTTGGATAGTCGTAGGGTCAGTTGTCCTTTGATTGGTTCGAGATCAGTCCTAAGGCTACTCATGGCCTAGCATAAATTCAAGAAACTCATGGATGTTAGAATTAGTGACAGAATAGTCGGGTCTATTCTTGGACTCATTCTGGTTGGAACTTGATCCACCGGTAGAGTTCATGGTTGGTGCATTACCAATCCATGATCGGACATCACCAATTCAAGATTATGTTCTAATCACTAAGCATTAAATAGGGAATGATGCATTTTTGGTCGGAAAAAAGTCTCATTTTTTTCAAATTCGATCGTCCGTGTATCGATGCATAACTGGGCGGAATCACTCGCGACCAGAAACTGCGACCAATCGGATCGATCCATGACCATCCACTGATCCAAAACCATCCCGTGATCAATTCTCGTGATCAAAAAGTCATCTTATGAGCTAGTAATCCTATCCCATCAGTACGGTCAATAAAAAAATTCAATGTCAGCACCTTGACCAATTCGTGACCAATCGATCGATCTGATCATGACCGATCCGTGATTCCTTGCCGATCGAACCGATCGATCCATGGCCAATGGCCCATGATTGATCCTTTTAGGACCTTATGACCAATCCTTATGGGGTCGGAATCGAGGATGTTATATATTTGGTCTCAAATCCTTCATGAGAGTTGAAATACATGATACATATGTTTAGTTTATGCATGTTTTGCAAGATCTTTATGTTGGCAAAGTGAGTCAATTGCATGCATTAGAGTAAAAGGCACTGCAACAACATGAGCTGGGCATATAGTTTGTCATTTTTTTTTTCATTTTTGCCATGACTCATATGATCTTAATTGAGTTTCGAACTCTTAACGAGAAATCTTCATTATCGCATGCTCTGTATATGAGATTTTTAGTAGGATTTATACATGTTTTGAGGATGGCTGAAATCATGCTCGTTCTGTAAATTTAATACTAAAATGAAACCTTGTCATATGTGCACATTTCCACACTTGTTTGAGTCATCTAGAGACCAAATCTTATGATCACGCCTTCTTGATGATTGAACCGCATGTTGCAAGGTTTGTATACATGTTTAGGTCATGTCCTTTCAATATCATCTTGCACATTAAATTTGTCTCACAAAAGTGTTCTTCACACTTAGGATTCCCAAGCATACCATTAGGAATCATGAATTATTTCATAATGTTATTTAAATTGTATGACATTTTGCATGCCGACTTAGGATTAGATGACTATCTAAACTTTCTTTCGCATCCAATCCTAAGTCCTATGTGATTTCTTCATGCTGTGTATGCATTCTTTGAATGATTTTGAGGTTTTTAAATAAATGATTATGTTTTGTTTCCTTAGTTACTGATGCACATACTTTTAGAGATCTCGATCTTAAGATACCAAATTGACCTAGTCTGAACTCGAGCTCTTCTAAGAGGATGTAAGGCACAATTTGAGGTTTCCAATACTGCTAATTTCACATAGATCGCTCATCGTTTAGACCACTTTTCCATTTTCTTAAAACTAGATCGGAATCTGGACAATGGATCAAATTCAAACCCCTATTCTAACCCATGTTTGGACAAATCTTTGATATTTTTGTTCCATTTTTTCTATTTGGAATCTACACTCGGCCTCTAAATGAAACTTACTTGTCATAATGTTGGCTATGTTGTATGTAAATTTGATTATTTTTAGACATGTTTCAATAAGATAAATCCTCGTGCCATTAGCTGAATGTCCTATTGTTTTAACAAATTTCTGATGTGTTATTGCTTATTGTTTGATTTTTGTAAAATCATGTGTAGATTGTTTAAGAAAACTTTCTTCATGAAAGTTGTTCATCATCATGTCATGTATGTTAGGGAATTTTTTCATTGCCAAATTAGTACTAGGTATTGCCCAACTTTGTTGTCCTTACACGTTTATTCTGAAATTTCCTAATATAAACATGATCGTGATTAATTAGTTATACCTTTTAGGTTAGTTTGTGCATGAAATTAATCCATGTCATCTTCATGGAAATTGTTCTAAATGATTTGATCTTTGTTGTTAAACAATTGGTCTTTTCAAAATTGCATCTTTCAAAAAATACTTTGGTACGTGTGATGTTTCCCAAAAACAATTTCTAAGAAATTATTTTCTAAAACTCAATTTGGCTTAAGGAAAAAATCGTGGTTTGGACCATATTCAAAATGCCTAGGATGTTTATGAGTGCATTTATGTGAGCCCCGGGCTAGCCTTGGCAATTGAATGTGTTCCATATGTTTTTGAAATATCACATGTACCCCCTCATACATATAATCTCGTCATGCATCAGAAATTGCCTGTGTTTGTGATTTGCGTATGCCATTGGTAATAAGTGACCTACCGACGGTTCACTCTCTTGCTTGATTGGTTGAGAAATAAGATACAAAAGATCTGTATGCATGTTTACATTTTTGCAATGCATGTGACTTTTAGATGAATGGTAGGGTTGATGCATGATATCGAGTGAAAACCTTGAGAACACATAAATCGCTTGATTAAGAGACTTATAAGCGTTATTGGCCATGCGAGAGCACAATTGGTCAACAATTGTTATAAGTCACAAAAATGGATTGGGTAGGTGTCTTAGTGGGACCCTCGCATGAAAATTTGACTTTCGTATTAAACTTTTTTTAAATGATTGATCTTGATATGATGTCATGCTTTTTATTGTTTTGATATGTATGTTTATTTCTTTCCATTGTATGCACCTAATTATAGGTTTCTAGATTAGGTTTAGATTATGACCTCGAAGATGGAAAATGCATGAAAGGATGAAGTGATGACATCTTTATGAGCGAAGCGTACTCTTGTTGACACCTAAATTTTCGCAATTTAATTAATTTATTTATTGCATAGAAAATTAGGAGGTTAATTTTATTAATTGCATAGCGTATAGATTTAGGTTACATTTATTTATTTTTATTTATTTACATTTTTTGCTTTTTATTGAATCGGTGGCGGATAAGTTCAAATTAGTTGGCCAAGCCTATTTTTAAATGATCAGGAATTATTTTGTGAGAAATTAGAAATTCGAGATTTTTTCGAGATATGGTGAATTTCTGGGTAGATATTACGAAATATTGCGACTTGGCTTTCTAGGATTTGCAATTAAAGAGTAATCTTATCGAAATCTTAGATCGTTATCAATAGGTGAAAATTTTGTGAAAAGATTTGCAAATGTTGATTTGGGGAAAATTTTGAAAATCCAATCCCTCTCGCTATAAAAAGCCCTGTGTGCGAGAGGTTCAAGGGGGCTTTTCTTTTTACTTGATTTTAAAAGAAAAAGTAAAAAGAGAAAAGTGAAAAGGCGAGGTTTCGTCCGTGGGTCTTCTTTCTTCGTTGGAGGAGAAGAACACAAAAGGAAAAAAGAAGAAAGTGAGAAAAAAACACAAAAGAGAAGGGAGAGGGATCCGTGCGTTGAAGGAGCAAAAAGCAAAAGTTTTTTGTTTTTGTCAGTAAGCAAAAAGTAAAAGTAAAAAGGGTGAAAGTGCAACAGAGAATTGGACAGGGAAGGGACGTCTGCAGCAGGCCAACAGTAAAAAAGAAAGAGAAAAAAAAGCAAAAGGAGGGGTGCGATGTTCATCTTCTTATCCGGTGAACCACAGCCACCGACCAGCAACCCGACGCCCGCAGCGCACCACCCGCGACCAGTTGCTGCCGCCGGTCCACGGCGTCGCGTCGCCGCGCCCGTACGCCACCGTCTCCTCCTTGCTCGTCGGACGCCGCACACCTCCCCCTAGATCCGCCTGCTCCGCCCGAGTGACGAACCCACTCCAGTCGCACCGCCCTCGGACCCCTGTCCAACGCCGCTCCACGTCGCCCTCTGCCTGGCCGATCCCCTCCTCCGCCGAGATCCTGAAGCTTGGAGCCTAACGCTGCTGTCGCTCCGCCAACCACCTCCATGATCCAGCTTGCAGCAGCGGATCCCACCGCGCGGACCCACGACTCCGCCTCCGCGCAGCTCGACCACGAGCCGCCCATCGTTCACCGCCGGTTCACCTTTGCCAGAGCCCCTCACTGGACTGACGGTGACCCCCACGAGCACAAGCCGTGTGCGTGGAAGGGAGAAACAAGAAAAAACAAAAAAAAAAAAAAAAAGAAAGAAAAGGGAATTAGGTAGTTTTTTTTATTATCTTTTTACTTTTACTTTTACTTACTTTCTTTATAGTTTTGTTTATTCTATTCTTTCTATTTGTTAGGTTATGTTTTTGGTTATGTTATTTGATAGTTTTTTCTTTTTAGTATAGGAATTTAAATTGTGATAATGGATGCAATATTCGTAAAATCTTTTAGGCATTACCGTTAAGGTATTGCCCAAAAATATGTAATTATTAATTTGGTCCGTAAGACGTCGGATCATTTTTTTGATTATATTAATTTTTGGGCATTTTGATGATATTTAAATTGCTAAATCATTATAGTTATTAATTTGATCCGTAAGATTTCGGATTAGATTTTTAATTATTTTGATTTATTGTCTGATGTTTAGGGTTAAAAATAATCGTTAATTTAACCCGTGAGACAACGGGTTATTTTTTCGTTTATTTTAATCCTTTATTTGTTTGAATATCTTGCTTGTTAGATTTAATGCTTGTTTTAGAAAATCACTAAGAAAAATCAAAAAGATGTTTGAATTAGGATTTCAATTGGTTTTAGAATATTTCTGGTTATTTTGCATATCTAGAATAGGGATTTTATTTCGAATTTAAAAATATAAAAAAAAAAAATGCATTCATTTAGGTTGTTAGTTTTTTATTCGAATTGCACGTTTAATTGTGTGTTAGTTTTAATTTCGAATTTCATAAAGAAAAACAAAAAAAAATCATTGTGCATATTAGGTTAGAATTGCATGTTTCATCTTTAATTTAGATCATCTTTTTAGATAAATTGCATGTTAGATTAAGATAATGTCTTAGTTTAAATTGGGATTTAATATGACTTAATCCTTAGTTTAAATTAGATAGAATTTCAATCTAGCTATATCATTTTTGCATTTGAATTTTATGAAAGAAAATACAAAAATTGTCTTTGCATAAGTTAATTTCAATTTTTAGGATAGATTGCATTTTTAAAAAGTAGAAACATCAAATGCACGTCATTTAGTTTATTTAAGTTTATTTAATTAGAACTTTCTTGTCATTAGACTAAGTCATTTAATAAATGTCACGTGACATATAGCTTGCATATTAAATTGCATGAAGCATGTCATTTTAATTTAAATAATTTGGTATGTCATTGCATCGCATTGCATGTCATTATAATTAGATCATTTAGATTACATTTAATTATTGCATTTCTTCATGTTATATAGTTTAGGTCATGTCATCATGTCATTTTAGATTATTTGCATAAGTCATGATTTTCATTAAATAAAGTGAAAACAAAAAAATTGAAATTGCATATTAATTCGAAATCATATATAGGATTATCTATATGAATTCTGATTTAACATTGCAGATGCTTTCGTTGCTTTAAGGTATGCTTTTTGCGTTATTTAAATTGCTTTCTTGATGTGTTAAATTGGTGGTATGCGCACATGTATGATCACCTCACATGTTAGGAAGCTCAATTAAAATCAAAACAAGCTGCCTGCAAAACATTTTTTAGAAATGGTACCGAAAGGGCACTAGGATAGTCTAGTGTAATCAAGTCCCCGTACCCAAAATCTCTGGTTCGTAGAAGTAAGATAATCCTCCCGTTATTTTACTTAGGTGTCTAATTGACTTACCCTAAACTGATTAGTGGCGACTCCTAGATAATGATCTTTTGCATGTTAAATCCTTAAGTCGCGATTTGATATGGGCTTGGGAGAACCCGAGCTAAGCTTAAAGGCTGAGTAGTCCATCAACCTAGTTTTAGGTGGCAAACCCGAAAAATCGGGTCGCGACAGTCTGGCGACTCCCCTGGGGACTCATAAGTTTGAAATTCTTAGTGGACTTAGGCCAATTTTCTTTTTTGAAAAATGTTTTTGTTTGGCAGCAAGGATCCCAAGTACGTCCCTAACATTTTTAAGGTGTTAAATGTTTTTGCAGATGGGAGGTATAAGGGGAGTAGTCTTTGCTAACCTTTGTCATGTAGGTTGGAGTGTGGGATGAATGCTTTATTTTTCCCAATTAGAAGTGTTGTTTGCATTTAAACTGTTGTGCATGCTTTATTGCTTTAGCACCACACTATTTGCACACACAACCTGCGGTCCGACCTAGGCTGCGATAGGATTTCTAGGATGGTGTTGAGAAGTATTCTTCCTCCAAAGCGACACTGCTATGTAGAGGTTGACCTTCTCTTCCCCGAAAGTTTTTCATGGTGTCGAAATGTGTTTTGTCCATATCCGCGAGACTGCGTGACTATTGGACATTCCATTCGACTGAGCCCGGAGTTAAGGGGACCTGAAGTTAATGCGTGACTGCAACGATCAGATCACCCTCTTAGCTCCACTTTGTTAAGCCTTTTAGATAGAAATCGAGCCTCACGTCTCATGCGATGTGTCTATGTGATTGCCATCTATTTCCAGTAAAAGTAAGTTGTCTAAATTTTTGCAATTTACTTACTTTACTTTTGTCGGCCCATGACAATAGGTTTCGTCGTCAGTTTTGTTTTATATGCAATGGGGAAAACCGACGTACAATTCATTTCCACTCCCAAAAAAGAGCTCAAGATGTGGTTGGACCAGTTAGATCAAGATGGCCAAAGATATGTGAAAGCTAGGATCCCCCGACTTCTCCCACTGTTAGAGATCAACGTTCACTCTGGTGTGATCCAAGCACTCCCTCATTTTTGGAGTCCACAAACTTCTACTTTCATATTTGGTGTGTTCGAGCTGACTCCAACGCTTGAAGAATATAGTGTTGCCATTGGAATGCCCCTGGAAAAGGAACTTGTTAGACCGCCTATCGGTATAGATTCTATTTATGAATTATCACAGTTTTTAGAAATCGAAACCGAAAGAGTAAGGAAGGTTGTTAAAGCTAATTGTTTTGCATGCCCATTTTCATTTTTGGAAGAGTGTTTTGCAAATCAATCAATGATTTCGAAAGCTAAAAATCTTCATATTAGCGTTTTTCGGACTAATCGTTTTTCCTTATCGAAGAAATGCTATTAATCCTTAAATTTCATATGTGGTTAATCGTGTTTGCAATGGTTTAAATTATGTTAATATGGTTTTAGCAGAAACATTTTTGTCATTAAACCGTTTCAAGCAAAATGAAGAAAAGACCATGCGTGCCCTTCCTGAACTTTTGCAAATATGGTTTTTCTCACACATAAAAGGTTTTGGGCACCTTATGAAACAATTTAGAATTGATGATTTAAGGCACCCCATACAAAAATTTGCGGTTTTGGAACGTTTTTCTCCGAATAAACAATATGCCCGCTGGGTTAATTTTTTGAGAAATCCTAGGCCCAAGGCATTCCTATGGTATACTAAATGGCTTCATGTTGAGCAGGCCCGTTTCTCTCACAAGTATGATGGTCCAATTCCGTTACTGGGCATTTCTGGTGCTACCTCCTATTACCCATATCGGGTGGCCCGTCAGTACAGAGCTCTTCAAGAAGTTCCTCCACCCCTCAAGACAGAGTTATTCCAAATCCGTTTTGATCGTACGGACTATGGTTATTTCAACGAGGTCCAAATGATCATTGTTGCATGGAATGAATGCCATCTAGAAAAGATTATGGTGCCCAAGAGACTGAAAGCAAGGAGGAGATCCACCATGCATCGACATTCTACATCCAACAACACCGGATTCCCGATGCCTTATGCCCGATGGTCCCTGATGTGACCGAGAAGCCTACTCAAAGAGCACAAATTGAGTATCTTAAGTGGAAAGTGGAAATGCTTGAAGCTGAAAATAAGAAGTTTCGCAAGACATTGGGATCCCGAAAGCATATAAAATAAAATGTTTTCATTTTTTTTATGTTTAGGGGGTTTTTTTATTTCAATTTTCAATTCAATGCTTTCAATTTTTAGTTCAATGTTTAGGGAGTTGAATTTCAATTTTTAGTTCATTGTTAGGAAGTTTGGCTTTATATTTCAAGTAAATTTTGAATAAAATCAGGTGATTAGACCATTGTCATGGGCCATTTTCCTATCTTGTCATCGGTTCTTACATTATCCATTTTTTCCTTAGGTGACAACGGATCCCTCACGTCCGCCCATAATCACGCGATTGAGAGCTAGAATGGCCGACCAAACTGAAATGCGTGATCGTATGTCCGCTGTGGAGACTCAACTCCAACAAGTGCTTACTTCTATACAGTTTATGATGGATCAATTCCAATCCCTCCGAGCAAGTCCGACTCCTGCACCTGCTCTCCCCGAGATAATAATTTCGAAGCCGACAAACAAGGGCCAAATGATTGATGATGACATGCCTGGGCTGGATGATGACCCACCATTGATCACCGCTGAAAAGGCTAAGATTGACAACGTCCCTAAGACGGAGCAAGATGAACGCGTTGCAAGACTCGAGGAGAAAGTGAAGCAATTGCAAGAGTCACAAAGTTCACTGCCATTCGACTTGTCCGTATATGAAAAGGTCAAGATGCCGAAGAAATTCAAAATGCCGAAGTTCGAGAAATATGATGGTACTTCCTGCCCAAAAGCTCATTTGCAGATGTACCATGTACGCATGGCCCAATATGTCAAGAATGAGCCCCTCATGATTCAATCATTCCATGCGAGTTTAACCGGGCCTGCACTGAGCTGGTACATAATGAAGAATGTAAACCTCCTTGGCACCTGGAATGAGGTGACTGACGCATTCCTCAAGCAATATAAGTTCAACATGGACATTGCACCTTCCCGAGAGGATCTTGAGCGGATGGAGAAGAAGAAGAGTGAGTCATTCAAGGAGTATGCTATGAGGTGGCGAAATCTAGCCGCTCAAGTCACTCCAGAGCCTGCTAACAAGGAGCTAATGAAATTGTTCGTGAGGACTCTCCCTTCTGAGTTCCGTAACCGAATGGCTAGTACATATGTCGAAAGTTTCAATCAGCTTATTCTTGTAGGAGAACAAATAGAAGTATGAATAAGAGAATGATGGTTTACTGAATCATCTAGCAAGAGGTTCACCACCAAGAAGGAGAAGGAAGCGGCTGTAGATGTGAATTTGGCCTACGGCCAAGAAAATGTCAAACGTGCCCCGGTTATCCAAATGAATCCGAGACAGCCACAAAATGCTGGCCATCAACCATTTGCCCGAGCAAATAATAGAAGAGAATTCTCTCCTCTCCCTGGGTCTCCATCCCAAGTGCTGATTATCCTCCGAAAGAATGGTTTGCTTACTAGCGAACCAAAGCATCCTAATGTTGAAAGAAATCACAGTTACGACCCGTCGAAGAAGTGTGACTACCATAGCGGTGAACTGGGGCATTCAACTGATGAATGTTTCACCCTCAAGCATAAGGTCCAAAACTTATTGGACACCAAGGCATTTGCCTTCGGCACCGCTCAACCAAATGTCAAGAAGAATCCTCTACCTGAGCATGAGGATATGGTGAATGCCATTGATGAAGGATCTCTGGAAGAAATGGGTCTTGGCCCGCAAGAGTAACTTATTACTGTTGCACATTCCCATGCACGGGAATTTTTATTGCTTTCTAGGAATTATTTTCAATTTTTTTCTTTTTCCCTTTCTTTTTAGGGCTTGAATCGCATTTTCCATTCAATAAATTGTAATTGATTGATGAATTTCAATAAAATTACAAGTTTTATTTTGAGGGCATGATGAGGTACACCAAACTAGCCCGGTGATGATATCCAGCCGATAAACAAAAAGAAAATTCCAAGGAGAATTCTGAGGCCTGGGCTTCATCATGCTTTCTCGTGTCAAAATGTTTTTTTAAAATGCTTTTCCAATTGCCTTTTAAAAAAAATCTTCCAAAAAAAATTATTTACCCCGTTTGCCTTTTTGATCTATCTATATTATGTTTCAGGGATGGTTTTATGGCATGCAAAGGTGTGAAAATGGTCCAATCCAATTCCAGATTCTGGGGGGCAAGTTTGCTCCAAATTATGGTGGTCCATATATAGTGAAGAAGGTGCTTTTTGGAGGTACCTTAATCCTAGCAGAGATGGATGGTCGTGAATTCTTCACTCCTGTTAGTTCTAATGCTGTCAAGAGAAATTACTCATGATTGAATTTGCCATGCTTTGTTTTGAACTACAAGCATTTTTATAATGAATAAATTGCTTTAATGAGTTGCAAGTTCAATTGTGCATATTTGTTGCAAATCATGCATGTTTTCCTTGATGAATTGCGTAAGATAGATTGAATGTGTCAAATGAGATACTTTGAAATGATGAAAGGCAACCTTACTCCATACACTGTCCCATACACTAATCTTCAGTGAGTTGTATAAAATTTCCATGCCTGCAAGGAAAAAGGTGATCTCGCAAAGGGTGTAACCAAAGTGATGAGAGGCAGTTTTTTCCTCTACCCAAAACACTATAGGTACACCAATTGTTTAGCCCTTTGAACCTATACATGTGAAGAGTTTTTAAATCATCCCTGTCAAGAACCATCCCACATTGGGACAAAATTTGAGATGAATGATAGGAATTTTCTTACTCTCACTTGCATCAATCTTCAAGTATTGCTTTCGCATCGTAACTCGTATGATAATTCAAAGTGCCCTAGGATGATGAAGAGCGGTCATTTCTCTATCCTATACACTTTTATCCATTGCTTAGCCCACTTGAGCTTATAAATTCATTTCATATTAAACCCAGTTGGTGATCATCCCCCATGCTGGGGCAAGACAAAAAACATTCAAGTAGCATGAACTAGAATGCTGACCAAATGGAGCTTCTGTTAAAAGAAAATAAGTGCTAAAAATGGGGCATGAAAAAGCAGTGTGCCTGGTAAAAGCAAGGCCGATGCCCATGAAAAGAAGTAAAAATAATGCATAAGAACTAAGGGGCATGAAAAAGCAGTGTGCCTGGTAAAAGCAAGGCCAATGCCCGAGAAACAAAGAAAAAATCAAACTCTTGATATAATGAGTCGTATCCCCAAAAGGCGGTACTAAACTCAAATGATGTTGCAATCAATGGAGATTTGATGAAGAAAAAATCTTCAACAGTGGAAAGGAAAATGTTGGAAATGTCAAGATGATCACCAACTTTAATCCCTTAAACACTTTTGAGCCTAATGATCCATTCGTTTCTCAACCCATGAACCAAGCCTACGTTACGTCCCTTGCAAAGTCTCTTCAGATTAGGGCACTTGAATTAGCATAAAGAGTTCGTATGTTTGAAAGCATCGCTTGAAGAAGTGCGAGTAAGATACTTCTGCCTTGTTTCGCGTGTTTCTTGGCTTGTAAATCCAAAGACAATTGCGAAATGTCATTTTTAAATAGCCTCGACTCAAAGAGTTGTCTTTGTTAAGTCATTGACCAAGCTCACATTACAGTCCCTATTAAAGACCTCTCATATTGGTAAAGTCGTACCACTTGCGAGATTGCCCAAACTTTTGTTTGGCATGATGACAGTGAGATAAAGTGATTGTCAAAATCCTGCATCAAAGGTCAGGATAAAATAGCCCATTTTAATGAGGATGAGTGGAAAGTCCTTTCAGACTAAATAATCCCTCATTTAACACATCCATGACACTTATGTGTTCGGATTGGAATTTTCTCTTGAAATCCTTTCCATTAGAATTAGGTGATGCATGGTTGATAGAAATCATTATGCATAAACCTTGCTTAAATTAATGCATGTTTATTTGTAATCACAAATGCATGTCGCATCTCCTACAATCATGTTTTACAGGAGACATATCCCTAATGAGCAGAGATGTCACCAGGTAAGTATATCTCTATTTATACCTTAAATACTTGTCATTGTACAGGTATTTTCACTTTAAGTAATTCGACACTCGATGGAGTTGTCCCTAAAGATTTTTCTCCAGATTGCAACGCCGGGCGACCGAAGAATGGTTCGGGTCCTAGCCAAGCAAAATCCCGTTTAGGCGACCGTAGAGTAATGTACGAGTCCTAGACAAAACTTTATTTCCCTATTCAGGCGACCGTAGAGTAATGTTACGGGTCCTGGAATGTAAATCCCCGTTTAGGCGACCGTAGAATGGTACGGGTCCTAGGAAAGCAGTTTTCTTTATAAAGTCATGTTATTATTCTAGGCGACCGTAGAATGGTACGAGTCCTGGACTTGTAACACCAATCTATCTTGAATCATTTTACCCTCCTTGAAGGTAAGATATTTCGAGTAGGTTCTTTTGACATCTCAGTTTGGATCTGGATGTCTTAATTCTTGTCGTTGAATATTTCACTTTGGATGTGAATGTTCTTCTCGATCTCAATGTTTCGATTCATTACCTGTTTGACTCTTCAAGGAACCTGAGTGAGAGTTGGGTACTTGTGAAGTAAATAGGGATTTATCATGTACCTCAAGATGCTTTACCACACTGACTACTAAGTAATTGCAGGTATGTTCTTTCCTTTCACATCATGCATTTGCATTAGCATTTCCATGCATTATATAAATTGCATTTTAAAATTGGAGTCATTTTCCAACAAAAAAATCAAAAATCAAAAAAATCAAAAAATCAAAAATCAAATCATTCAATACACTGTGCATGGTCAAAATTTAGGTTTCAATTTGTCTTTGAAAGCAACCTCTATGAGCCCACCTTCAAAGAGAGGCAGCTGTTGACACCTAAATTTTGGCAATTTAATTTATTTATTTATTGCATAGAAAATTAGGAGGTTAATTTTATTAATTGCATAGCGTATAGATTTATGTTACATTTTTTTTTTATTTACATTTTTTGCTTTTTTATTGAATCGGTGACGGATAAGTTCAAATTAGTTGGCCAAGCCTATTTTTAAATGATCAGGAATTATCTTGTGAGAAATTAGAAATTCGAGATTTTTTCGACATATGGTGAATTTCTGGGTAGATATTACGAAATATTGTGATTTGGCTTTCTAGGATTTGGAATTAAAGAGTAATCTTATCGAAATCTTAGATCGTTATCAATAGGTGAAAATTTTGTGAAAAGATTTGCAAATGTTGATTTGGGGAAAATTTTGAAAATCCAATTCCTCTCGCTATAAAAAGCCCTGTGTGCGAGAGGTTCAAGGGGGCTTTTCTTTTTACTTGATTTTAAAAGAAAAAGTAAAAAGAGAAAAGTGAAAAGGAGAGGTTCCGTCCGTGGGTCTTCTTTCTTCGTTGGAGGAGGAGAACACAAAAGGAAAAAAGAAGAAAGTGAGAAAAAAACACAAAAGAGAAGGGAGAGGGATCCGTGCGTTGAAGGAGCAAAAAGCAAAAGTAAAAAGGGTGAAAGTGCAACAGAGAATTGGACAGGGAAGGGACGTGTGCAGCAGAACAACAGTAAAAAAGAAAGAGAAAAAAAGCAAAAGGAGGGGGGCGATGTTCATCTTCTTCTTCGGTGAACCACAGCCGCCGACCAGCAGCCCGACGCCCGCAGCGCACCACCCGCGACCAGTTGCTACCGCCGGTCCACCGCGTCGCGCCGCCGCGCCCGTACGCCACCGTCTCCTCCTTGCTCGTCGGACGTCGCACACCTCCCCTAGATCCGCCCGCTCCGCCCGAGTGACGAACCCACTCCAGTCGCACCGCCCTCGGACCCCTGTCCGACGCCGCTCCACATCGCCCTCTGCCTGGCTGATCCCCTCCTCCGCCGAGATCCTGAAGCTTGGAGCCTAATGTCGCTGCCGCTCCGCCAGCCACCTCCACGATCCAGCTTGTAGCAGCGGATCCCACCGCGCGGACCCGCGATTCCGCCTCCGCACTGCTCGACCCCGAGCCGCCCATCGTTCACCACCGGTTCACCTTTGCCAGAGCCCCTCACTGGACTGACGGTGACCCCCACGAGCACAAGCCGTGTGCGTGGAAAGGAGAAACAAGAAAAAACAAAAAGAAAGAAAGAAAAGGGAATTAGGTAGTTTTTTTTATTATCTTTTTACTTTTACTTTTACTTACTTTCTTATAGTTTTGTTTATTCTATTCTTTCTATTTGTTAGGTTATGTTTTTGGTTATGTTATTTGAGAGTTTTTTTCTTTTTAGTCTAGGAATTTAAATTGTGATAATGGATGCAATATTCGTAAAATCTTTTAGGCATTATCGTTAAGGTATTGCCCAAAATTATGTAATTATTAATTTGGTCCGTAAGACGTCGGATCATTTTTTTGATTATATTAATTTTTGGGCATTTTGATGATATTTAAATTGCTAAATCATTATAGTTATTAATTTGATCCGTAAGATTTCGGATTAGATTTTTAATTATTTTGATTTCTTGTCTAATGTTTAGGGTTAAAAATAATCGTTAATTTGACCCGTGAGACAACGGGTTATTTTTTCATTTATTTTAAAATCCTTTATTTGTTTGAATATCTTGCTTGTTAGATTTAATGCTTGTTTTAGAAAATCACTAAGAAAAATCAACAAGATGTTGAATTAGGATTTCAATTGGTTTTAGAATATTTCTGGTTATTTTGCATATCTAGAATAGGGATTTTATTCGAATTTAAAAATATAAAAACAAAAAAAAATGCATTCATTTAGGTTGTTAGTTTTTTATTCGAATTGCACGTTTAATTGTGTGTTAGTTTTAATTTCGAATTTCATAAAGAAAAGCAAAAAAAAATCATTGTGCATATTAGGTTAGAATTGCATGTTTCATCTTTAATTTAGATCATCTTTTTAGATAAATTGCATGTTAGATTAAGATAATGTCTTAGTTTAAATTGGGATTTAATATGACTTAATCCTTAGTTTAAATTAGATAGAATTTCAATCTAGCTATATCATTTTTGCATTTGAATTTTATGAAAGAAAATACAAAATTTGTCTTTGCATAAGTTAATTTCAATTTTTAGAATAGATTGCATTTTTAAAAAGTAGAAACATCAAATGCACGTCATTTAGTTTATTTAAGTTTATTTAATTAGAACTTTCTTGTCATTAGACTAAGTCATTTAATAAATGTCACGTGACATATAGCTTGCATATTAAATTGCATGAAGCATGTCATTTTAGTTTAAATAATTTGATATGTCATTGCATCGCATTGCATGTCATTATAATTAGATCATTTAGATTACATTTAATTATTGCATTTCTTCATGTCATATAGTTTAGGTCATGTCATCATGTCATTTTAGATTATTTGCATAAGTCATGATTTTCATTAAATAAAGTGAAAACAAAAAAATTGAAATTGCATGTTAATTAGAAATCATATCTAGGATTATCTATATGAATTCTGATTTAACATTGCAGATGCTTTCGTTGCTTTAAGGTATGTTTTTTGCGTTATTTAAATTGCTTTCTTGATGTGTTAAATTGGTGGTATGTGCACATGTATGATCACCTCACATGTTAGGAAGCTCAATTAAAATCAAAACAAGCTGCCTGCAAAACATTTTTTAGAAATGGTATTGAAATGGCACTAGGATAGTCTAGTGTAATCAAGTCCCCGTACCTAAAATCTCTGGTTCGTAGAAGTAAGATAATCCTCCCGTTATTTTACTTAGGTGTCTAATCGACCTACCCTAAACTGATTAGTGGCGACTCCTAGATAATGATCTTTTGCATGTTAAATCCTTAAGTCGTGATTTGATATGGGCTTGGGAGAACCCGAGCTAAGCTTAAAGGCTTAGTAGTCCATCAACTTAGTTTTAGGTGGCAAACCCGAAAAATCGGGTCACGACAGCTGTCAAGAGGGCTACCATGGTAAAGGTACCCTTAAATCCAATATCCACACCCGATCTCTTCTCTCAAAGTGTGTCGCCCGTGTGGATATGGACCGCAACACTCCTCTATCACGTGGGGTATGAGCTTGGGAGAGCTCGCAATCTCATGAATGGAACTCACAAAAGGCTTGATTTGAAAGACGAGATAATGACGTTTTTTAGAACGTGAGCCGTGAGAGAACTCTTGTGATCAAGTACCCCTAAATCCAACCTTTCTCCCCTTTCTCTCCTCTTGATGGTGAGGGATCGAGGGGTGGCAAGATCGGGTCGCGACAGGCTTGGCGACTCCACTGGGGATTGGTTACTAGATTAAGATGACTTGAAGCCGTTTAAAATGGTTGTCGTGCTTTAACTAACGTGTCTTGTGTAGGATCGCCTACTTGTCAAAGTCGCATGGAAAATCAGGTTAATCGCTAACCTCGTGTTAAATAGTCTTGTAGGTGGGAGTTATAAGGGGAGACATGCTTGTAAACCCTTTGTTTTGCAGGTGGTGTAAGGATGTATGAATGTATGAGGATTTATATTGAAGTGCTAGATGTTTAAATTAAAATGTATGTTTACAAGCTTTAGCATGACACTACACACACAACCGTGGTCTAAAACTTCAATCACCCAATTTAAAACCTTAGGAGGGTTTATGGGTGGAAGCTACAAGTGAATACTCGTGGTAATCCATTACTGTGATCATACTCACTGTTGTAGCCCTAGCTCTATAGACCATTGCCCTCAATAGCTTCAAAATATTCTTAGACTCCTTCATCAAAGAACTTGGCCATGTAGGATTGTTTCTCAATCTATCACAATACTTGCTTGCTAGCCATTCAGTACTAACTTGAGGAACATGTAGAGTTCTATTACATATATGTACGAAGGTTTTGACTTGTAAAGTATGCTCTCTCTTCACTTTGGAAGCATAAATGAGCCAATCACAACCCTCTGAACACATTGCCCTCAACCTATTTTGTGCATTCTTAACAAACCTCACTTGTCTCCCATTTTTAAATAGCATGGTTTCTAACGACTTCTCTAAAACATAAATAATTGCAACATGTAAGATTTGTTTACCACTTCATGTGGCATCCTAGAATTTCATGAAAATCCCTAAATGTACTATGAGCCATGGATAGGTGATAAAAGCACTGTCATTGTATTTTGTAGCCTTTTTGATACATGATTTGCAATGAGATTTATGGCTAAGCTTTTAATGGATAATTTTTTTTTATAGGAAAGAAAGTTCTATCATTGGCCATGTGTGTTATAAATTTGAAACTTATGGATTTATGACTACAAGTTTTATGGCCATATTATTTTTGTAAGTTAGGAATTTATTTAAGTGGAAGATATTAGTAGATTAAATTAGAGAAGAGTGGGCCAAGACTCTTAGGCCAAGACCAGCCCACGATCACCCCCCCCCCATTCGGCCTTTTGGCCTGGCCCGCGAAGCCCCAAAGGAAAGGGATGCCGTCCGACCGACCCATGGAGCCTCATTGGGCCGTCGACCAAGCCAGCCCCAAGCCCAGCCGGATGAGCCCCCTTGCATGAAGAAATCTCCAAGTGTCCTCACCTTGTGGCCATGTGTAGCAAGCCATGCAAAAACTAATGATGGCTAATGATGGAGGAAAGGAAAAATTAGAGGGGAAAGTGGGCGGATTAAGCGAGAGAGAGAGAGAGGGGTTCATCCGAGAGAGAGAGAGAGGAGAGAAAGAGAGAAAGGAAAGGAAAGGAAGAAAGGAAGAGAGAAAGGAGAGGCCATGCGTGCGAGAGGAAGGAGGAGGGCTGTCCGCCGATCGTCCGCCTAGCTCGCCGCCATCCGTTCGCCGCCATGCCCGCCGTTTGTCGCTGTTTTGTTCTTAAATGTGAGACAAGTAGAGTCCATTTCTCTACTCTTTGCTAGCTGAAACATGTGCATGTTGGCTGGTGAGTGTTGGATGTGGTGGAGGTGAGGAGATTTCGAAGTAATGGGGAGGAATGTGATTGTTGTGCATGCTGTATTTGGAAAAGTCAGCCCGTTCCTCCGTAAGATTTTGAGTTGCATGTGATTTTGAGTGAGAATCCTACTTCGGCTTCTTAACAAAAGTGGTAGAGGACATCTTGATGTATCACATATCAAAAACTTAGAGGAAAAGAACAAGTATAGGTAGGTGGAATCATTGTTCTTTGAAGAAGACTAGATCTGGAAATTTTAGTACCGACCCTTGATGAATGCATGGACAGTAAAGCAATCTTTTTGTTGAAATTTCACTTCGATTTCTTAACAAAAGTTTTAAAGGACATCCTGAGGTTTAACATATCAAAAATTTAGAGAAAAAAAACAAGAATAGGTAGGTGAAAATTGTGGTCCTTTGGAGATGGTTAGATCTGGAAATTTCGGTACTAGGAACAGAGGTCTTAACCGTCTATATTTAATTATCTAGGACGAATTTGACTTTGATTTCTTCATGAAGTATCTACCTTATGGTCTTGGCTATCACATAATCACATTTCATAATTTTTTAAGGTCATTTGGGTATTTAATCGGAAATGTTTCTAAAACTGTGCAATCTGATGTGTTCGGACTATGTAAGTTGCGATGCGTGGACTATATTGTTTTATATGAGACTCTTTTGGAAAAGTGTTATGCATGAAATATATCTCTCTATGTCTTGCCTATAACATATTCAAATTTCGTAATTTTTTAAGTTCATTTGTCTATTTAACCGCAAATATTTCTAAAACTGTGCAAGTTGAAATGTTAGAATTTTTGTGCTGTGATGCATGGACCGTACTGAATTTTGCGAGGTCCTTTTGGTGTAGTGTTCTTCATGAAATATCTGCCTATATGTATTGAATATCACATATTCGAATTGCATAATTTTTTAAGGTCATTGGGGTATTTAATTAAAATGTTTTCTAAAACTGTGCAAGCTGGATTGTGCGAATTTCAAAAGCTGTAATGCATGGACTATTTTGTTTTTGTTTGGAAGTCTGGTGGTGTTGTGTTCTTCATGAGATAAATGCCTCTAGAGCTTGTCTATGATGTATTAAATTCTTAGAAATTATTAGGGCCACTCACAAAATTTTAAGAAGTGTAAATTAAAAGAGTGCATTCCGTTTCTAAAATAATAGTAATAATCCATGAGTTTGCCCCATGAATTATATTATTTTTAAGTGATTGATCTTGTTGCACTTGTAATGATATTTGGCATTACATATAAAAATCAAAAGCTGAATTTGACCTTGTTGCCATCACATCATGTGCCATGTTGATATTGAGACACAATTGTGAACATGAATTATGATAAATGAGGATACCGTCGGAGGTGTGAGCCGACGATGCCCCGGGAGTGTCGGGATGCCCGAAGGTGAGTGCCGGATGCCCAGAGGTGTGTGCCGGAGGTTCCTCGCGATGCCAGGTTAGGTGCAAGCGATAAAATATGGGATGCAATTACTAGTCCCGGGAAAGACAAATGTGGTGATCCAATTGAAAGATAAAAGCTGAAATTGAAGCATACATGGTATGGTGACATGTATGCATGGCTGTATGATGTAATATGTATAAGTGCATGGTGGTATGTGCACATAGTATGGTGACATGTATGCATGGCGGTGTGATGTTATATGTACAAGTGCATGGTGGTATATGCACATGACATGGTGACTTATATACATGGCTATTTTGATGTAATGTGCATGGCTGAAAGGTGAGACATGTTTAACATGTATGAACTATATGTACTCTACCATGATGTCATGATTGTTCTGATTGATGCATTGAGTAGTTTAATGGATCTTTTACCTGCTGAGTGGTTGTACTCATCCCTTTGGGGACTAACATTTCATATTAGAAAGATGCCTCTCCCTCTGGTCACACGCGGTACTTTTTACGGCCTTCCATCTGACGTGGAGGTCGAGTGTTTGGAGCATATTTGTGTCATCATCCCTGGTTTGGTGTTCATACGGGTTCGTCTGTTGGTGATGTATGACGTGGGCCTGGCTGGGGGCCCGGTCATCCAGGAGTTCTTGTCTGTCCATGTCCGTCGTGACAGAGTGATGCTGGGGATGTTGCCGCCGCCACCGCCCGATGCACCAGGGTGGGTGTGATGGCCCGCGTGAGGAGTGGGAGCTGACACTTTTTGGAGATAGCCGACACTTGTAGATGGAGGGTTATACATGATCGATATAGGGGGTCGAGATCTCTCTTTTGAGTTGTAGCCAAGTTTAGTGAAAAGTCTTGGCTTTTTGGTTGTACCGACCCGAGATGTCCATCATAAAAATGTAAATAAAAGTGGCTTGGCTTTATGTTTTATTTCAATGTGTAGTTGGTGTGCATTGTATCATCGTTACGAGAGTAGAGGGATGGTGAGACTCATCTTTATTTTCGCTATGAGCTGCACCAAATTCTTTTCGAAAAAAAAAAAATGCCTATGAACTACGGTTCCTCTTTGACCCCCGAAAGGAATATATGTAACTGATATTCAATAGGTAGAGCGATAGGTATCTGTGGTGAAGAATTGCAAAATAGGGACCACCACTAGCACGTTCAGCAATACCAATTAGAAACTGCACAGTATACCACTTGCCAATAGAAAATGCAACTTATATTCATCAATTCACAAAAAAAAAAAAAAAAAAAACGCACCTTGACGTCCTATCAAAGCAACCAAATCAACGCCATAAAATAAAAAATATTCCTCTTACCATCATCGTCATCGCTGCCGTCAGTTTGGCATTCCATGACGTGTCCACACTTTGTCGACATTTTGCTTCTACGAGTTGCAAAGGCCCCCTCTTGGATGAACAAAGAATCAACTACAATGAAGAAACGTAGCAAACGAACAAACAAAAACGAAAAAACCTATATAAACGAAGTTTCAATGGGAAGAGACATGGTAGACTATGATTTTCGTCTCAAACAAAAAATAAGTCAAAAACAAAGAAACGAAGCAAACATAGAAACAAAGAATAGAAGAAACGACGGAGCACATATGAGAAGAAAGAAGCGAAGTAATTGTGGGGATTTTGGTTATAGGGATTTCAATATTTGACCTAGAATTTTTGGAGAAGAACGAGCAAGAGCAGAAGCAGAGAGCGTGGGGGAAGGGAAATATTAATACAATTTGGTTTTTTTTTTTTTAAGAGTTCAATTTTATACCTTTAAATTTTTTTGACTAAAATGCCCTTCTCTGATTAACCTGAACAATCAGATGCTCGCCAATTAATCAAAGGTTTCGTGGCCGGCAAGCTCAGGCTCTCATTTGATACGATTTGATCACTTCATGCTCTCATTTGAGACGATTTGGCCACTTCATACTCTTATTTGAAACAATGTCCACTTTGAGCCTCTCTTTTTTTTTAAGAAAATAGCTCTACTTCGGGCCTTTATTTGAAATTTTATCTTCCCTTTGTTATATTTTAATTGTAGAATTTATATAAAAATGGAGTTAATTAATTAATTAATTAAAAGTGCACACGGTCATTTTAATTTTAGTTGAAACTTTAAAAAAAAAATTTGCATGGTCAACAACGCTTGCTGACCATGCAAACGGTCAGTAACCGTTGCCGACGACGTTGTGCCTTGTGCACAACGTGCACTGCCGAACGTGCACATTATGTGCTGCGATGAGCAACTGTTGCTGATGGCACATAAAATAGGGGCGCCTAGCAACTGTTGCTGATGAACAATAATAGAAGAAAAAAGAAGATAATGTGCACATGAGAGAAAAAGGGACTAAAATATCAAGAGTGCGGCAAATAATCTCCACGAGATTGCTGGCACAATTTTAATAGTGATTATTCCGAGTTCTTTCTTCTGTTTGATGTGCAATTGGCGATGTGTCTGAACTAGAGATCTAACATTTGTGTGGCTCAAAACATCATAATCAAGTCGTTTAAAGCACGTCACAGGAGGTAATCCATTTAACTCCCTTTGTTCTTATGATTTTTTTTATTAAAACGCACAAACAACACCTTTACAGATACTTTCATAATAAAATTTAACTTTGCTTCAATTGCGTTTATGTTTATTTCACCTATGAATGTTTCGTAAACCCCAACACACATTACAAATCGCAAACGTTAATTGGTACTTATAATTGAATAAAGTAAAACTTAAAATCTATACACTGCAATTTATAATAGCTAAATAATTAATATTGATCAATCATATATTTTATGTTAATCATTTTATTCAATAACTATAAAAACTAATTTTTAATGAAAAAATTATAATGTAATTTTAAGGTAGATAATTACCTATATTTTATAGTTTAACTATACTCTCCAAAATTAAAAATAACAAATATTTTTAAACATATATTTTTATTGTTAATTATACTAATTAATAAGTAGCAATAAATTGATATTTTTATATGATTTTATCAAATAGTTTTTTAGCTAGAAAAGGGAAAGGAATTGTAACTCCTCCATTATATACAAGCGAATCGGATAAAATTAGTCAAAAGGAAGGATAGGGAATCGGACACTAGATTTATGTGATTCAGTTCAAATATTGGTATCTATGTCCATGGGAAGAGTAGCACAGAATTCCACTATAGAAACCAAGCAATATACCAGAGATTACAATCACTCGAGCATCCAAACACTCACTCGGTGTTTCCCAGCCCCCAATTATACCCAATAACTCACACAGTGTTTAACCCCTTTACATAAATTCTACTCACAAAAATTTATCTAGCTAAATCATTCAAGTGTAATTGCAACGAGAAAATCTCCCATGAGAAAAATCTCTTCTCTCGGAGACCGAATGGAACATGGTGCACTTCTTATCTTCAAATGTCCTCTCCTTTTATAGAATAAACAAGACAAAAAAAATGGACTAAATAAATGGCAAGAGCGGCGCTCGCGTGACAAATCTCTACAGCAGCAACGTCGCCCTCCATTTTTCATGGAATGCATGCATTTAATGAGGGGAGGAAAACTATGGCCGTCCTTGCACAGGGCCCTCCCTTCCTTTCCCTTCAATTATTTATTTCCCTTTGGTCTACCATCGTCTCTTTTCCAAGATGAAAACAAAATTCTTTGCCAAGAATTTTTGCACTTTACTTTTGGCTACAGGGTGTGGCCATCAAGAAAGGGCCCCTCTTCATTTATTGAGAAGCTAGTGAAAGTCTTTCTTTCGAAACTGAAGAGTTTGCGCATGTTTACTTCAATAATTGTAGCTTCATGAGAGTCAAACACGCAAATTCTTTCTGCTGCTTTCCTCGTCTCCATTCTTCCTTGCCCTTTTGCATGCAGAGCATTTAATGTAGAGAGGCCGGCCAGCGTACAAAAACGCAGATGATCACAAAAGTCCAACTTGGACTTTATTTATCGAGACGAGCTCGCACGCTTTAATTTTTTATATTTATTTGACAACCTCAAACTTACGATATATTTTAACAGCTTATGTAGAGTTGTGCATGAGAACAAATTATTATGAGGGCACACCTCTCTATATAAGAGATCTACTAAGTCAAATAGTTCAACAAATTTCAGATGTACTGATAATTTCTATGTTATAGGGCACTTGTTCGCACATTTTATATCAGTGTCAGGTTGAACTGGGTAAGGTAAGATCAAGAATCGCTCTTGCTCTTTCTCTCTCTAAAATTGCTCGTCTTCCTATCTTGGCAACTGACAGATTGTGTATGAGAGAGAGAGTACAAGAATGAGAGCTGCCATTGGGGAGTGATAGAACCAGTAGTAGGAGATATTTGAGGGGGTGCAAGAAACAGTCTATTCTCTCGCAACACCTTTTTAAGGTAACGTTTTCGTCTTCTTCTAATCTCTCGCTCTCTCTGGGGACAAAGTTCTCTGGGAATGTGCCTAGAAAGTAGAGAAAATTCTGGCGCATTCTTCTTCTCTACTGGAAGTTCTTGAATTCATGTCCCCAGAAAGAAAGAAAATATACCGGAAGTTCTTGCATTCTTCTCCTCTTCGGCACTCCCTATGCATTGTGTATTCCTTTCTGAAAAATCATCCATTTTCTTGTTTTGCCTCACGTTCCACTTCCATGCGTTTTCACGAGTGCCCCTAATCACTGCAAAAAAAATTTCAAATTAACCCTAGACGGGAGGCTGCATTGGCATTCATTAAACTGTCTCTTTTCCTCCTTTTTCTTTGGAATCAAGATTAGGGTATCTATTGAGAAAAGATTCGGAAGAAGATGAAAGTGGGAGTGATTGGGGGTGGCGTGAGCGGGCTCGTGGCAGCCTACGAAGCAGCGAGGGGAGGAGCGAAGGTGGTAGTGTATGAGAAGGAGGATTACTTGGGCGGCCATGCCAAGACCGTCTCATTCAACGGTGTCGACCTGGACCTCGGCTTCATGGTCTTCAATCGTGTGAGTCTGCAACTCTCCGTTTCCGTTGATCTCTTCTTCTTTTACATTTTGCCCACCATTATCTCCACTGCATTTTCCTCCATTTTTTTTTTTTTTTTGGTTCTTCTTCTTAGAGCAAAACATAGATCTAGTTGTACATGTCAGGAACCAAACATCTGGTGACGGATAGAGTGACTTCTTCGTTATTACTCAAATCGCCCTTGCTCGTTCTCTTTTCCCTATAGTGACAGATAGAGCAACTTTCTAAGTTGGGGTTTTAGGGAGGTGCGTAGGGAATTAAAAAAGGTAACTTTCTAAACGTGCCACGTGAAGGTTTAGAAAGTCAGTGCCTTTCTCGACGTGCATACGTTTAATTTCAATCTTCTTCTTCTTCTTCTTTTCTCCGCAGCATATGTATTCGCAGTCTTTTTTCTCTAATCTTAAATATAAGATGGGCTGATTTTGCAAGTATACTCTCCGTTTGCCATATATTGAAAAACTTTTTCCAAAGATCAGAGCGCCATAAGATAGATATTAATGGTTTTCGTGAGACATATGTTGCCGTCCAACAATTTCCATACCATTTATTTCCATTTTAATACTAGCATAGTGGTAAGAAGAAACATATGATTGATGGTCTTCCTTTTTTTTGTTCAATTATCTCTAGATCAATGCAAAATTCAATATCCACAAACGTACAATTCCAAAAGGCATTTGGAATCTTAATAGGTGATTTATTTGTTCATTGAAAGAATTCTCTCTTGTCGTTTCTGGTCGAACAATTGAGTTCATGTCGAGAAAGACAACAAACAGCATGGTGGAAGGAATCTTCTGTGATTGCGAATTGATTTAAGAAGAGGTTAACATCCTTGCTATATGTAAATTATACTGTCAATTCCAAGCTACCACATTTGAATATTGATACAAGTCACAAGATGTTACATATTTCAACAAAGGATAAGGATAAGGAATTTTTATTTTGGTCCAAGAGCCGTTCCAAGAGCAATTTAAAAATTGGAATAAGATATTACTTTTACTTCAAGGGAAAAAAGCAAGCTTTAGAAGTTCAATCGAACAAACTCGTAGATTTAGTACGACAATAGAGGGGATTGTTATATGGAACTATTTTTTGGTTTTATAAGAAGAAACATAGGAATGAAAGAAAAGGGCTTTCGCAGGAGAGCCGGGGATATGCACCCCTGCAACGTCACCCAAGGAAAAAAAAATAGAGGCCCTGAAAATGATTGAGAGGCGCCGGGGGATGCACCCCTGCAACGTCAGCCAAAGAAAATTATATATATATATAGCGTCGTTCTTAAAGCCAACTTTCTAACTACTTTCGAAAATTAATCATCAAATGTAATCCAATAATTAAAAAACTAGGACGTAAATAGATTATTTGTGGCATATATGTTCCGCATCTTTTTTCTCAAATCTTAAATACAAGATGGGCTAATTTTGTAAGTATACTTTCCATTTGCCATGTATTAGAAAACTTTATCTAAAGGCTAGAGCACCATAAGATAGATATTAATGGTTTTCGTGAGAGGTATACTGCTGTCTGTTAGTCTCCATAACATTTATTTCCATTTTAACACTAGCATAATGGTGAGAAGAAACATATGATTGATGGTCTTCCTTCTTTTGTTCAATTATCTCTAGAACCATGCAAATTTCAATACCTGCAAACATGTACTTCCAAAAGGCATCCAGAATTTTAAGAGGTGATGAATTTGTTCACTGAAAGAACTCCCTCTTGTCCTCTTTGGTCGAATGGTCAAGTTCGCATGGAGAAAGACAAGAAACGCCATAGTAGAAGGAATCTTCTATGGTTGTGAATTGATTTAAGAAAAGGTTAACCTCCTTTCTATGTCTAAATCATACTATCACTTCCAAGCTACACATGAATATTGATACAACTCACAAGACTTTACATAAGGATGTGGGTTTTCTTTTGTTTCAAGAGCCATTCCAACAGCAATTCAAAAATTGGTATAATATATTACTTTTACTTGAAGGGAAAAAAGCTATTGGCTTTAGAAGTTCAATCAAACAAACTCTAATCGTAGATTTAGTACGGGAATAGAGTGGAATTGATTGTGATATGGAACTTTTTTTTCGTTTTATAAGAAAAACATAGGATTGAAAGACCAATCTAACACGAATGAGAGCTCTAGGCTCAACTAGTTTCAACCACCAGCGATCATTCAATAAACTTAGGTCGGATTCACAAGAAACTTGCATGAAAACCCACTAATTTGTTTTGGGTAGATATCGGTAATAATTTCTCACTACTTACACTTTGGACCTAGGGCATAGGAGTAGACCTCGATCGCGGCCTTGGTAGTTCCCTAGGCTTGCCAATCCGGCAAGGTTTAGAACAGGAAGAAAGCGGTTTCTTGTCTAGTTAGATTTGCTTTATTCTTTAGTGAGATTTCTTTATGTTTATAGTTATACTATAAAGAAAGGAGTTACCTGACTAAAGCAACGTGCATGACCGTACTTAACCGGCCAATTAGCTTCCAACTTAGAATACAAATAAATAGATCTGGCCTTAGTTGGGCTTCATAACAATGGCCCATCCAGTTCTTTTCCAACCCATGAGTTTGTGACTGAGCCGGAAAATGTGTTGGCGCAGAGAGTTCGAATTTTATTGTTGAGGAAACAAGCAATCTAGTTGTGTTGCACAAGTAGAAACTTAGGGAGTTGAAAATTTCTTTCTTTCTACTTACAATGATCGGTACTATTGTATGCATAGATTGAATTTGTTTAAGGCATGTTTGGTAACATTCTAATTCTATTATTTTGTTCCTAGGAACAAAAAAAGAACAGAAATTTGTCTAATAAATTTTTTGTTCCCATAAATAAAATTCCATTTTTTTTGTTCCCAAAAATAGATTTAGAATAGAATCAAGGAATAGAAAAAATATATATATATATATATTTTTGCTCCCGGAAACAATTCCTTGGATCAAGTATAATTTTTTTCTTTTTCATTCTCTTTTCTTCTATTTCCTTTTCTTCTTCTTCCTTTTTGGCCAGTTGCCGACCTCAACCATAGTTGGCAACCGGCTAGACTAGGGCCAGCAACCTCGCCAAAGCATCGTCGGCCAGAGCCTTGCCATGGTTGGGCGAGGCTCATTGGCCCAAGCTCAGCCACCGGCGAGACTCGGACTCGTTAGGCCACCATGAGGCTCAGCCTCGCCCAAATCTAGCGAGGCCAAGCCTCACTGCGGCCAGGTGAGCCTCCACGCGAGCTCACCGAACCTCGTCCTAGCCTAGCTAGGCTTTGGTGAGCTCGCCTAGCCAGTCGTCAGCCACCACTATGGCTAGTGACTAGCCACAAAGAAGGAGGAAGAAGAAGAGAAAAGAAAAAAGAAAATAAGAGAAAAGAAAAAATAAGAAAAATATAATAAAAGTATTAAAAATTTAAAAAAACAAAAAAAAATTAAGAATCCTACCAAATGCATTTCTATCTTGAGAATAGAAATTTTGGGTAGTTATTAAACACTTTCAAAAATTTAGAAATTATTCCCGGGAATTGAATAAAAAAAAATCATTTATGAGCGAAAATTATTCTTATGAATAGTTTGGTTATTAAACACGCCCTTATTATCATGTATAATAATATCAATGATGAATATGCTGTTTGAGTAGCTATAACCATTGAATCTTGTCTAGAAGTATAAATTGAATAAAAATACCACTAATGCAGCTTCGTACATCATCAGTAACGAGAGTTGAAGCCATTGATATGTTATTTTCTCACTTTGAGATCATGGTTCTAAGCATTAGAAGCTAGAGTTAATATTATGAAAAATCTCAAATTGGTATATTTGTCACAAATATTACAAACTTGGTATATTTGTGACAAATATACACTCCATTAAATTATATTATTACCATAAAAAATCACAAAACTAGTACAATTGTGACAAACGGAAAGTAAAATATCAAATTAATAGATCAATCAATTGTTACGTGTCAGCCAACTTAATAATTTGACGGTAAAATTTAACTGAAACTAATAGAGAGTAAATTTGTCCAAAGTGTATCAATTTATGGTAAATTTGTCGAATGTGTACCAATTTGGGATTTTTTGTGATCAAAAAATTAGTTTGTAATAAATTTGTCACAAGTATATTGGTTTTGGATTTTTTGTGTTATTAATCTTGGAAGTTATTTGTTAATTAGAATAGCCAACCTATTTACATGAGGATCTTGTTAATAAAAAGATCAAATTATATTAAGTTTACCTATTTAGGTATGCTTATATTACAAGGATAATCTCAAAGAGTGAATTTGTGCATATGCGTGATTATTATCAGTTGAAGGGAGATTGGCACGTTTAATTAGGAACAATGAGGTGATTCAAGAGTTTTAGATACTTCATTGTCAGCATGAAAATACTCTCTCTTACTCTCTCTCTCTCTCTCTCTCTCTCTCTCTCTCTCGAATTTATTGTTTTTTTTTTTCTTATCAGGCTAATCCACAAAACTAGTTTTATACTTATCATCTGTCTCATCATTTTGACAATATATATGGTCCAATACAACCAACAAAATATAATTTTACCATGCATCTTTTTATCACCTTGCCTAGAGAATGTTGTTGATTTTAATTTACGGTCTCATATTTTCAATCATAAGATATTTCTATTTGTGACAGTTTATGAACACATAATTAATTCCCTTCTTTTTATCATACAGTATGAGCGAAATTATATTACGAATTCAAAAATTAAATTCAATTATCTAGCCAATATTGATAAAAATGGAAATGAAAAAAGTTTAATTTCTCATAAGCATGATCAAATGTCAAACATATTTATATTTAGATCATATCTAAATATTAGCAAAACATAAGCACACAAGGAAGGGGGGAAAAAAGAAAGAACTTTCTTGCTATTCTACTCCCACAATGAAGAAAGTAATTAATATCGATTGTAGATTTAATCTTATATCAAGTGGATCAAAACTTTAAAATATGTTTAAAACTTTCCTTTGAAAGAATCTGGTTAGAGTCTAAAGGTGCAAATAACTTTTCTACCTCATATTTAAAATATACAGAATACAATGATGTTTAACTTTAAAAACCTACAAACTTTTTCCCAAAAAACATCCACGATGTCAAAATCTGTTAGATAATTAGATTGAATAATTTTCAACTTTAAAATTAAGTTTCCTTCACACTATTTGATAAAAAAAAATAGGCAATTAATTATATTTTCATAAGCCATTATATCTAGAAATTTCTAACCTTTTGTGTAACTTTTCTGATTAAAAATATGAGGTCATATATTAAATTTAACAACCTCCTCCTCTAGGCAAAGTGATAATAGGATGCATGATATTGTTTGGTTTAATTTGACATTTATATTATACTAATAAAAAAAAAAAGGAAATAACAAATTGAAGACTGAGAGGAGGTATTTTGGTAAGTTAATTGGAAAAAAAGAGTATCTTAGCCAAAATAGGAGTAGAAATAGCACTGCCCTTTCTTTCTTTGTTGATAGTTATACTACAGAGAAAGGTGTTACATGATTAAAGCAACGTGCATCACCATACTCAAACTGAATATAGACATAAAGATAGAAAGGTTCAATCAACTTGTAATTGAGAATAAAAATAAATAGATCTGATCTTGGTCGGGCTGCATAATGATGGCCTACCTAGTTCTTTTCCCACCCAGAGTTTGGCACTGGGGCGAAAAATGTGTTGGCCTGGACAATTCGATTTCAATCGTAGGGGAAACAAGCAACCTAAGTGTGTTGCGTGAGGGAGTTGAAAATTTCTTTCTTTCTACTTACAATGATCAGTACTATTTTATGCATGGATAGAATTTGTTTATTATCATGTATAATATCAATGATGAATATGCTATCAATCGGCTCTTTACCCTCAAGACATGGCGCATTGCCAAAAAATTTCCCAGCCATTGAAATGTCTATGAGTAGGTTTAATCATCGAATCTTGTATAAGAGTATAAATTGTTTTAATACACCATAAATGCGCAGCGAACATCATCGGTAACAAGAGTTGAAGCTATTGATCTTTTATTCAGTCACTTTGAGATCATGGTTCTTTGGCATCTCATAAAAGTGCTTTTCTTCAAAAAGAATGTAATTTTCTTTATAAAGAATCGCTAGTCTTAAGCAACTTCTAATGCTAACGCAAATTAAGGGTCACCTGCAGGTTACATACCCTGATATGATGGAGTTGTTTGAAAGTCTTGGAGTGGAAATTGAGATATCGGATATTTCATTCTCGGTTAGCTTATACGAAGGTCGAGGCTATGAATGGGGAAGCAGAAATGGTCTTTTGAGTTTGTTTGCCCAAAAGACAAATGTGTTGAATCCTTACTTCTGGCAAATGCTCAGGGAAATCATCAAATTTAAGGAGGATGTCCTTAGGTAAATCAAGTCTTTTTAGTGCTCAATATTTGAAGGTTATTGTATTTCTATCTCTAGTTCTCTGAATTGATTGCAGCTCAGAACAATGATAGTGATCATAATCATTTATGCCAATGATTTCCCGCTAATCTTTTTTGCAATCTTGTTAATGAACTTCCCACTATAAGTAGGAATTATCATTAATGAAGTTTTATTTCCAGCTGACTTGGTCATGGTTGATATCAGTGAAGAGAGTGATTTCTTGAAGCCTAAGCTTTTGACATGAGATTTTATGTTTGAACAATGATAACATCATTTTTCGAGAGGAAACTCTAGGACATTTTATGCATTTCATAGCAGGTAAGATGATCGAATATCAAATTTTGTCTCGAAATGTTGAATATTCATTCTGAAGGTAGCATTATCGTACATGACATTGCAAGGTGACAAGTTGGGCCTAGTGCATTATAAAGTATAAGCCAATCTTCAAGTTCTCGCATCCTTTTTGTATGCACGACCGGACAATCATAGGCATTCACTCTGTTTGATGCCTGTTTATTTTTGCAGTTACCTAGAAGGACTGGAGAGCAATCCGAACATCAATCGCAGTGAAACTTTGGGACAGTTTATCAAGTCACGGGGTTACTCTGAATTATTTCAAAAGGCTTACCTTGTGAGATTGTTGAATCACTGCACTCTGTCATATCCTTGATCTTTTACTGATATAACAATGTCTGTCCTTCGCTTGTTTGGAGAATGTAGATCTATTGCAATTACCAATTAATTTTATATTCCTACAGATCCCAATTTGTGGTTCAATCTGGTCTTGCCCTTCGGAAGGAATCCTGAGCCTTTCAGCCTTCTTAGTTCTGTCCTTTTGCCGCAATCATCATCTGCTTCAGGTAGTTCATGTGGCTCTAGAAGGTTACTGATTGATTGGAAATGATAAAACTGTGTTTCGGCCATTTCAATTGTCCCACCAATGAATTCTCTGCTGCTTAAGTTGGTGGCATTTCATATCAATGAGTCAATCGCCAAATCTTTCCTTCCACCTCTATCAATCAGTCCTCATAATACTCTTTGTTTAACTTTACTTGCTTTCTTTGCAGGTTTATGGCCGCCCTCAGTGTTTTACCGTCCAAAGACACTCACATTCTTTTGTCAATAAGGTGATGATAATAGTTCGAAATGGAAAGCTCGACATGCTTGGTCGTAATAGTCTCTCTGGAAACCCTACAAATTAAACTGTAAATATTTGTGAATTCAGGTCAGAGATGTGCTCGAGAGTAAAGGGTGTGAAATAAGACCAAGTTGTGAAGTGCGATCCATCTCCACTAGTGATGAGGGTACGTACTTGCAGTTTAGGTCTTGTCTTTTTCGGCATTGTTTTGTCACATGACATGGAACTAGAGCAAACACTATGGACATGATAAACAAATTGTCACAGTAGGTATATTCACGAATCATCAGGAAAATGTACTTTTTTTTATCCTTATAGTCCCCAACAGGTAACAGAAAGAGATTGAACAGGATGCATTGTCTTAACTGGAGATGGTTCTGAAGAAGTATATGACAAGTGTATCGTAGCCGTCCATGCACCGGATGCTCTGAGAATGTTGGGGGACCAAGCAACTTATGATGAGACAAGAGTACTTGGTGCATTCAAATATGCCCACAGGTATAATTGGTTAGCCTGTAGCATGCACATTCTCGGATAATGTCACGACTAGTGTCTGCAAACCTACTACTGGACAACCAATTGTCTACAAAGGCACAGTTGGTCAATGTGGTACAGAACAATATGTTCATGGTGATGTCGTTGTCCATTACATTTGCTTTAAGCCTTCTGCTTGGGGGAAGTAAAATTAAAATTTCAAGAATGGCAATCTTCTTTTTGCTTTCTATATCTACTGTGGAATGCAAAACCATTGATATATTTTTCTATTGGCAGTGAGATTTATCTTCATCATGACAAAACTTTCATGCCCAAAAACTCAGCAGCGTGGAGTGCGTGGAATTTTCTGGGAAGTGCTGAAAATAAATTATGCTTGACATACTGGCTTAATGTGCTTCAGGTGTGGCGAATGCATTTTGCTCATTTTATGTCTAATTCAGCTGTGCCCTTCAGGATGCGTTATGCTGCAATGAATGCTACATGAATGCATGCTACATGCTACAACGCATGCAACATATCGCCTTAAATAAAAGAAGTGAAACTGGCAGTTGTCATGGAGTACATAAACCAATTTATCAGATAGGTCGATATGCATATAAGTTGTTAACAACTACTAAAATTTTAGCAGCATGGTGAGGTGCATTCCACAAAATGTTGACCATTTCCAGTGTTTGAGCCTCTAGAACTCCCTTTCTGTTCTGACCAGTTTCAGCGTGACTGATGCTCTTTTAATTAATCGGGTCCATATATATTTGCAGAACCTGGATCAGAAGGATTTTCCGTATCTTGTGACTCTCAATCCTTCACATGAACCAGAACACACATTGCTTAAGTGGTGCACTGGCCATCCAATTCCATCTGTCGCTGCATCAAAAGCTTTGCTTCAGCTACATGCGATCCAGGGAAAAAGAGGAATTTGGTTCTGCGGAGCATACCAGGGTGAGCCTGTTAAAGTTTCTATGCACCAGTGATTGTTATACTGCAGCTTTTTGGCAATGCTGAGAGTATTATATTCCTACGCATGTAATAAAGAATATTCTTACAAGGTTCTTGCCGTCTTTCTTGAGGTTAAATTTGAAGAGGAGATTGCTAATAAAGAATAATCAGGTCGCCAAGGGACTGTAGTTGTATGTTTCATGACTAACTTGAGTACTTATCTTCTTTCAGGATATGGAATCCATGAGGATGGATTGAAGGTATAGACTCTCTCTCTCTGAGCAAGTTGCATATGCTAATTTTAACTTGAGGGACTTCTTTGCAGGCAGGCATGTCTGCTGCACATGGAGTGATGGGACAAAGTCATTTTCTTCTTGATAACCCTCGACATATGGTTCCTTCACTCAAGGAAATTGGGGCACGCTTTTTTGTTACTGGATTTCTCAGACGTTATATTTCTACAGGCTTGGTAACGTGAGTATATTAGTACTTATCATGATAACTAGTGGCTTGTAGAGTACATAGTTCCTTGTCTTTTCTCTGTAGATCTTCAGAAGTGTTTTAAGTGTCGTTACTTTGATACAGCGTCATAGTCAACATCTTCTCACTGTAGATCCTCAGAAGTGTTAAGTGTCACTGTGGTCCACTCCTGCATTTTCACTAATATCTTAGAACAGAATTTGCGAATTTACTTGTCAACAAAATGATATTCGGAAATGCAGAATGTTCTTAATGACTTACTGCTTTCGGGATTGGCAGTTTATTAGAGGAAGGAGGCACGATGTTTATCTTTGAGGGAACCACAAAAAGATGTCCTCTGACAGTTACTTTGAGGATCCATAGTCCAGAGTTTTACTGGAAGGTATTGTCTCAACTTATACGCGACTTCAGCCCACTTTGGATTAGACTGTTTAGGACTCTTGTACAAACAAGGCCTAGTTTATGCTTTTTCGTGCTGAGACCTTTTGTGTCCTAATAAGGAATTTTTGGTTTTTCAGGTCATGACTCAAGCCGATCTAGGCCTGGCAGATGCATACATAAATGGTGATTTTTCTTGTGTAGACAAAAATAAAGGTCTTCTAAATCTTTTTCAGGTTATTTTCTTCATCAAACAGACTTCGTTTTATAATTGCCATATCCCTCTATACATACCAAATGCTTAATCGCTTGTCAACATTATGGCAAGTCACAGATTCTCATAGCGAACAGAGATTCTGATGTTGCCATCTCGAAATTGAGTAAGAGAAGGTACTCAATACTTTACTAGTTGGAACTAAATGTTTTTTACTTTTTATGTTATTATTAATTATACTAAACTAGTGTATGCAACTATTTGATTAAGGGGTTGGTGGACACCGATGTTATTAACAGCTGGTATTGCTTCGGCTAAGTACTTCTTCAAGCATGTTTTGAGGCAAAACACTTTAACTCAAGCTCGCAGGAATATCTCCCAACATTATGATCTGGTAAAAACTCTATTCCAAATCTTTTTCTCAAGAGAATAGAATGAACCAGAATACATTGTCAGTTTCTCAATATTCATGGGTATCAAAAGCAAAAATGTGATTGTACATACGGTATTCTGTAATGCTGTTTTCCATTTCATCGTGTTTGCAGAGTAATGAACTTTTTTCACTGTTCTTGGATGAGACTATGACATACTCCTGCGCGGTATTCGAGGTCAGTAGCCACAACCCTGTTTTGAAATTTTGCGGCTGAATACGTAATATAGAAGCAAGAGTAAATACAAATCCACCTATGAAAATCCAGTGGCTCAAAATAATGACGCACTGTTGTGCTGTCGAAAAATTCGATAGATGGCTGGTGAAGACCTAAAGGCAGCACAGATGAGAAAAATCTCTCTTTTGATTAGAAAGGTATGTTTTACTTGCTGTTAGTTTGGGGCTGCTTGACGGGTTAACCTTCGACTGTTCAATGACTAATGCTTTGCCTAGAAAAATTGTAGGCGAGAATTGAAAAGACGCATGAAGTTCTTGAAATCGGCTGCGGTTGGGGAAGCTTGGCCATTGAAGTTGTTAGGCAAACCGGATGCAAATACACAGGCATCACTCTGTCGAAAGAGCAATTGAAGTATGCCAAATCAAGAGTGAAAGAAGCAGGGCTTCAGGTACCCAATCTACCAGCATTTTGTACTTGACAACTTAATTCATAAGTCCGAGAGATAATGTACGTAATTTTTTCATTGCAGGACAGCATCAAATTCATTCTTTGTGATTATCGCCAATTGCCAAGTGCCTACAAATATGACAGGATCATTTCCTGGTGAGTTTCTCGCCATTTTGTCTATTTGTAATCTGGCTAAACAGACCAAAAAGATGCTTAAAAGACTCTTAATGGAATGAATTCACAGCGAGATGATAGAAGCAGTCGGCCACGAATACATGGAGGAGTTCTTTGGCTGTTGCGAATCGGTGCTAGCCAAAGACGGACTTCTTGTTCTACAGGCATGTGACATACAATGGTTTTACGGCTTGAATTATTGTTACAAAAGTAAAAGACGTGCTTATTTTTTCACACTATTCTGTTAAATGGTGCGTTGAATTTCACTAGTTCACTTCCATACCCGATGAGCGGTACGAGGAATACAGGCGAAGTTCAGACTTCATAAAAGAATATATCTTTCCCGGGGGCTGCCTGCCTTCCTTAAGCAGGATAACATCAGCTATGGCCTCTGCGTCCCGACTTAGGTACAACTGCATAACATCAAGTGCACAAATTTCTGTCTTCTTCACTTCATCTATTCACTGAAAGATCTTCCACCACAGTGTAGAGCATGTGGACAACATAGGAATCCATTTTTACCAAACACTTCGATGCTGGAGGAAGAACTTCATGGAGAAACAAAGGTGACAAGCGATATGATGCTGCGATGGCTTTGGTATAATTTCTCCTGGTTTTGTGGTCATTCGTGACCCCTTTCTCCTTTTGTAGGGAAATATTAGCTCTGGGATTCAATGAGAAGTTCATAAGGACATGGGAGTACTACTTCGACTATTGTGCAGCTGGTTTTAAGTCTCACACACTCGGAAATTATCAGGTAATTCCTTCTTTTAGGTAGTACTACTTTCACTCTTGTCAAGTTGAAAGTAACGCAAGTGCAAAATCACAATGCACTTTTTCTTTTGGTGCTTCTTCTACGAAGTATAATATTTTATGAACTCCGAAATGCAGATTGTATTCTCACGTCCAGGCAATGAAGCTGCTTTCACCGATCTGTATGCGAGTTCCCCGACGTCCAATTGATCTTTAAGTTGCGATGTGATTAAGCACGACCCATTTGAGCCAGCTCACAATTGATTCCCCTAGGGCCACTGAGCCCTTGGTTCCTGAAATTTTTCTTGCTCCTCTCAGTGTGCAAACTTCTTTGGTTGTAAACACCATGTTCAAACATGCAAAATAAATCGGGTTAGAGAACAATTTTCTTTTTGCAGTCCAGAATAATGTTCAAATTGGTGCAGTTATTGATTCAGACAATGAATTAGCCAAAATCCTTCTCTTACAAATAAGTTATAAATCAACTGCATTTGAAGGTGTAAATAAACTGTTCTCCAATTGCTTTCGAATCAGGTTGCACAAGCATGAGATCATGCGAGTTGAGAGACAGAGACTAATTCAGTCAGTTTTGATTGCAAACATGATGTCTGCATCGGATGAAAAAGACGAAATTACCTGCCGGCCGAAACATATTTTCCTCGATCTGATAGATGACGTTCTTAAGATGGGTTGGTAACTTCGTTTCAATAGCACGAGTTTAACTTTTCATGGATCAAGCAGTTGTCACCACGCTAATGAAAAATCCCCAAACTCTTATTCAGAGGCAACTTGAATGACAAATGGCAAATGAGCCTGCCAACATATATAAAGAGGAAAGACAGGGAGAGCAGCAGAGACCCGCCCAGCCCTCCCTGTCGCCCAACAATGGTGGAAACCCCGCCACTCCACGCCTTCTCATTGATCACATCTCCCAACCCAACGAGAACTTAGTTCAATTCAGTCCTTCTTGCCCTTTTGCAATCTCCATCAACGGAGCGAGCCCATGACTTTTTTACCCAAATGATGAAAAATGGCCTCGTTCCCTATCCGAGCGCCTTCAACACTCTGCTGAGTTCTCTCGTTCGGTCGGGCTCGTTCGACGAGGCATGGCGTCTGTTCAGTGATTCCAGGGCCAAAGTTGGTATCCTCGACGAGCGGAGCCTCGGAATCATGGTGAAGGGCTGCTGCGAAGCCGGTCGCTCGGACCGGGGTTTCAAGATTTTCGCTCAGTTGAAGGAGATGAACTGGTCTCCGGTGGCTTACGCGTACACGGCCTTGATCGACGGCTGTTGCAAACACGGCGACGTCGAATGGGCGGGAGAATTGTTCTCTGAGATGAGCGAATTGGGTTTAGTTGCCAAACGCAACACCTACAGAGTTTTGATTGATGGGTATTTGAGGAAAGGCATGAAGGGAGATGGTCTCTGAGTTGAACCGAAAGATGAGGCTCAGAGGGGTTGTTCCGAGCCTACATACTTGCAATCTCATGATCAACGTGCTTTGCAAGGGAGGTGATGTGAACAGAGCCTTCGAACTGTTCGATGAAATGCGCGAGCGAGGGATTGCGTATAGTGTTGTTACATTCAACACTCATTCGGGGGCTGCATCGTGACTCGAGGGTTTGGGAAGCCGAGAGGTTGGTGGACTTGATGAAAAGGAGCGGTATAAATCCAGACGTGATTACGTACAACACGCTCATACACGGATTTTGTAATTGTGGGAAGTGGGATAAAGCTTTCAGCTTATTTAATCAACTGAAGTCAAATGGTCACTCCCCATCCTTGGTGACATACAACACTTTAATTGCAGGATCTGCTAGAGCCAAGATCATGCCTGCTGACAGATTTGGTGAAGGAGATGGAGGAGAGGCATCGTGTCACGTTCCGAACCTCAAGCGCGCAAACATCCCTCGATGGTTGATAGAATTGTAACGTTCCCAAGACGCATCGCCGACCCATTCATTTTATACATATGCATAAGCGAATTAATAAACCCCATACAACAATTAAACATGGGATAAAAAAGCAGAACAACCAATTTTCACAAAACATGCTTTGTATACACATCAAGTTATATACAGAAGTCTAAACAAAAAAAAAAAAAAACCTACCAGGCTAACCCTACCCCGGACCCTACCTACATGGGATCTGGGTCTACTACAACACCATCGGGGATGTCAATGTCTAGAGGGTTAGCTACTTCTACTCCGGGCCCTTCAATCTCGGGCCCCTAGTTCGCCGCGATATCTTCCAAAATATCGGCATCCATGACAGGGTTGAGTACCTCCTCGTACTCGGAATCGACGGCAAGCCCATCAAAACCATCCAATGGGCCCTCCTGAAGCCCGTCAGGCCCGTGATGGAACCACACTTTGAAACGATGAGGTACCAACTAAGGTAGGCCCTCATCGACCAAAATGGTGGTCACCACGAGCTCACGGGTCCAGGGGGTCCCGTGGATAGGGAGAAGGGTACGCTCGATCTCTGCCTCACATGGCCACCCAAAACGAACGTGGCGCACCTCCATCTAAGGACCTGAGAAATTTTAAATCACGACGGGGTGAGATAAATCTCAGTGAGTCTACACCATAAACCCTGATTAGGACGAGAATTCACCTAGAGGTAGCCTAAACATGCACCATAAAGGACTTACCTCGCCTCAGCACCTCCCTGCACATTAGTACATCTCATATATCATATGCATATAGTATTTGCATTCAATAATTGGAACACTTCAATTCATTCATCAATTAATCACAGGGGTCCCAATTATAAGGCCAAATCGATATGACACGTCCCATTACGTGCCACACAATTTCGTCCCATAATCAGGCGCGGCTATCTCAATCACTCAAGCGTGTCCCAATTATTTATGACCCAACGGCCACAACCAACTCATCAGTCGGCGATCATCCGGCATAACCGGGCGCCGTCCCGTTTCGTCGGGCATGATAACATCTACATCTAGATGGCATTCCCGAAGGAGCATCTACCCAACCACGACAATCAGCACAAAATTCTGATAACTATCTATCCTAGTATAATTTACGCTAATTGTAATTAATTAAATAAATTGTAAATTGCTTAAATTAAACCACTTAATTAATCTACATAGGCTAATCTAACCAACCTAATTGAACTAATTAAATTAATCTAACTAAGCTAACTAATTTAATCTAATTAAACTTACATGATCTAACTAACCCCTAACTAAATTAATCTAACCACCTAGTCATCTAACTAAACTAAATAACTAAATAATTACACTAACTAAATTAACCTTAATTCTAATTAAGCTTAACTAATCCATTAATCCTTAATTAACACTAATCCACCTAACTAAGTGCAACTAACTTCCTAATCCAAGATTAGGGTGTTAACTCACTAGATTAGCACGAAAACGGGTTCACGGCTACGGTGGCGCGGCGGCGGTGAAATCCTGGGCTTACGGTGGCTCCAAAGGAGGGCTAGAAGAGGCTGAAAAAGCCTTGCAAGCTCACAGGTTGAGCTGGGCTTTCAGTTCTAAGGTGGCTGAACCGAGGGGCTGCAGGGGGACGAGCGGGCTGGATGGGGTGGTGGACGTGGAACAGTGGCGGTGCTGGCGGCCAGGCAGGGGTTAGTGGGCCGAGGGTGGTCGACGGCAACTCGAGTGGGCTAGCATCACGCTGGAGTTGGACATGGCGAACGTGAGCTGACATCGGCTCGAGGACGGGCTCACAGCTGGGCTCGACCGGTAGTTGGAGTTGGTCGAGTTGCTGGTGCAAGGAGGCTATGATGGTGGTAGACTGGTGGATTGGCGTGCGGCAGGGATGGAGGCGTTGAGCAGAAGGAAAATGGAGAAGAAGAAGAAGTAGCAAGGTTCTGCTTGGGGGATGCACACACCAAGGGGGACAAGGGGGAGAGAAAGGGGGACAAGGGTCAAGAGGGTCAAGGCATGCACCAATGGGCTTCCAAGGCAAATATCTAAGCAATGATCACACTTTGCACAAAGTCTTCAGCCCTCTTAAGTCCATGCGGCTTCTAATGGGTGATTTCTTCACATTTCCCTCACAAACATACCCAAATTGAAGGCCAAAAAAGCCCATTGCAGTAGCCCTACGAATTTCCCTCTAATTTCTTCTCAATTCTCCACAATTAACTCCAATTTGATGGCCAAAATTGCTGAGGAGGTTGCCCATACCAATTTCCACAATTTCCTTCACAAACTAATTCATTTTGAAGGCCAAAAAGTCCCTCAATTTTGCCATCCGAATTTCTTGATTTAATTTTGCCAATTCTGATTTTTCCACCAAAATTCCGGGCTCTACGGAATTTTCCTAAAATATGAGACAATGTCCAAAAAATAAATCGTAACATGCTCGAACTTTCGATTCCCGAAACCGAGTTCAATTTCGTGGTTAAAATCAACCGAACGCAATTTTAGCGTGACCCAATCTACTAAGTAGCTTTTAGGGATTTTAGTGCATTTGACATGTGGTCGATAATTTTTTATGCACGTTGTGCATCTCCAACTCATAGGCGATTCTCGGTTGTCGTAAAAATCTCAAGGTTTCAATTATGGTTACCGGGTACAGAATCGATAGAAAAATCGATTTAGTCCCATTCGATGCGAATTTTGCAATCAGGTGCCAATTTAATTATGCTTCTATCGAATTGATCTATCTCCAATCTTTAATTGATTATAACGGTGCCATATTGACCATTGCCGATTATCATGGTCGAGTAGTCGATTTCTGATCGAATTCTCAAGTCTGTCGTGTTTATATCCCTTATTGGCTTCACCTGATAGATCAGTTAACTCGAGAGTGATCACTCCGAGAAATAGGACCATAGGCGTGTCGATGAAAAGCCTAGTTCATTTAATCGAAACATGGTCGAAAATTCAGAATGTCACAACTATTCCCCTCTTATAAAAATTTCATCCTCGAAATTTAAACCATTACAATTTTTCTTCAAAAAGGTGGTGGTATTGTCGTATCATTGATTCTTCGCTTTCCCACGTAGATCCTTTTGTTCCGTAGTGTTGCCAAACCATTTTGACCAAAGAGATTGTCTTATTGCACAGCATTTGCTCCTTTTGATCCACGATCTGAACTAGTCTCTCCATGTATGACACTCTGTCATCCATGTCTAATTCTTCAAAATTCAGTATGTGGGTTGGGTCAAGCTCGTACTTCCTTAACATCGACACGTGGAAGACATCATGCACCTAAGCAAGTCTTGACAGCAAAGCAAGACGATACGCCAAAGTCCCTATTCGCTCCAAAATTTCAAAGGATTGACGTACTCGGACTTAGCTTCCCTTTCTTGCCGAAGCGCGAAGTACCCCACTTTAAGGAAGACGTGTTCACCAACTTGGAATTCCAATGGTCTTCGACGCTTATCTGAATAACTTTTCTGGCGACTCTGTGCGGTCTTAAGCCTTTCTCGAATAACTTCAACGGCGTCAACTAACTATTGAACCAACTCTAGGCCGGTAATCTTCCTCTCCCCGACTTCATCCCAACAAACTGGAGTTCTGCACACTTTGTCATACAACGCTGCAAACGGTGCCATCTGAATACTTTGTTGATGACTGTTGTTGTAGGCGGACTCGACTAGATGAAGTTGTTCCTCTCAGCTTCCTTTGAAGTCTAACACGCAAGCTCGCAGCATGTCCTCGAGGGTTTGAATCATCCTCTCAGACTAGCCATCCGTCTGAGAATGATAAGCTGTACTGTATTGCAGCTTTGTTCCCAAGGTAGTCTGTAAACTCTTCCAGAAAGTGGCGGTGAACTTCGGGTCTCGATCTGACGTAATCGTTACTGGCACTCCATGAAGACGAACTATCTGTCGCACGTACAACTCAGCATATATGTCCAATGCATAGTCCTTTCATACGGCGATGAAGTGAGTAGACTTCGTCAATCTATCAACTACAGCCCATATGGAATCATTACCTCATTGACTCCTTGGTAGTCCCATCACAAAGCCCATTGTGATATGTTCCCACTTCCACTCGGGTTTCTCGAAAAGTTGCAAAAGTCCTCTCGGCTTGCAATGTTATGCTTTCACTTGCTGACACGTCAGACACTTGGCAACATGTCAAGCGATATCCGCCATCATACCGGTCCATCAATAATGTTGACACAAATTATGATACATCTTTGTTCTGCCTAGATGAATGCTATAACTGCTACGATGAGCTTCTGACAAGATCTCATCCTTAAGCTGCATCGTCAAGTACACACAATCATCCACGAAACTTTAGTGTTTCGTCTTCAGAAATCTGAAAGTCAAGTTTTCTCTTTTCTACATCCTCTTGTGGAATTTTCTGGATCTTAGGATCTATCAACTGCAATGTCTTGATCCTTAACCGCACTTTCAGTTCAATTCTGAGGGTGGCCATAAGACTTAAAAGGTGGCATACCTCAAATTTGAAACCCGAATCTCGAGCTCTTTCTAGTAAGATCCACTCTTGAATCACCATTTATGCAATCGAAGACTTTCGACTCAACACATCTGCGACCTTGTTAGCTTTTCCAGGGTGATACAGAATGTCACAGTCATAGTCCTTGAGAAGTTTCATCCAACGACATTGTCTCATGTTCAACTCCTTCTGAGAAAATAAATACTTGAGACTATAATGGTCTGTAAAGATTTGGAACATTTCTCCGCACAAGTAATGTCTCCAAATCTTCAGAGCGAAGATAATTGCTGCGAGTTCTAAGTCATGCGTCGGGTAATTCAACTCATGAGGTCTCAATTGACGGGACGCGTATGCAATAACCCTTCCATGTTGCATTAACACGAAACCCAATCCTCTGTACAACGCATCACTAAAGATCTCGTATCCTCCAAGACTAGACGGAATCGTCAGCACGGGTGTGGTAGTCAACTTCTACTTAAGCTCTTGGAAACTACGCTTGCACTTATCTGTCCAGATGAACTTTTCTTCCTTCTTCAGCAATCGAGTCAACAGCATGGCTATTGCTGAAAATCCTTTCATGAACCGTCTGTAATAACCTGCCAATCCCAAGAAACTTCTAATAGCACTGTCATCGGTCTTGGCCAGTTGATTATGGCTTCAATCTTTGTCGGGTTCACAGAAATTCCTTCACCTGAAATCACGTGACCTAGGAAAGCTACACGAGTCATCCAAAACTCGCACTTACTGAACTTGGCGTATAGTCCATGATTTCGCAGAGTCTAAAGCAATGTCCTTAAATGTCTTCCGTGCTCCTCTAGACTTCTCGAGTACACCAGGATGTCGTCGATGAACACAATCACGAACTGATCTAGGTACTCGAACACTCGGTTCATCATATCCATGAAAGTAGCTGGAGCGTTTGTCAACCCAAACAGCATTACAGTGAACTCATAATGGCCGTAACGCGTACGAAACATCATCTTCGATATGTCTTCCTTTCTGATTCTCAGCTGATGGTAACCTGTCCTCAAGTCGATATTGGAAAATATCGACGCTCCCTGTAGCTGATCAAACAAGTCGTCAATCCTTGGTAGCGGGTACTTGTTCTTAATCGTCACCTGGTTGAGTTGCCGATAGTCAATGCAAAGACGCAACAAACCATCTTTCTTCCTCACGAACAGGACCGGTGCTCCCCAAAGTGATGCACTGGGACATATGAATTCCTTATCCAACAACTCTTACATCTACACTTCAGTTCCTTCAACTCTGATAATGTCATACGGTAGCTCTTTAGAGATTGGCTCCGTCCCAGGGTCCAACTCGATTACGAACTCGATCTCCTTTTCTGGGGGCAAACTAGGTAATTTCTTTAGAAACACATTAGCAAACTCCTGTACTACTGCAATGTCCTCCATCTTCGGCTTCCCAACTGTCGTATCGACGACATTTGCCAAGTAACCTTGGCAACCCCCATCTAACAAACGGGTTGCCTCAAGTGATGAGATTTAGGTAATCAAAGGTCCTCCTCGACTTCTAATAAACTCGAAACTTTCACCCACTAACGGGTTAAACTGAATCGATTTACGATAATAATCTACAGTAACTCGTTGGTTAGTGAGCCAGTCCATGCCAATTATCACATCAAAATCATACATAGCTAGGACAACCAAATCTATCATTTCATATCGCTCACCAATAACTAACTTGACAACTAGGATAGTTTACTCCAGACAACACCTTATTTTTTAACGGAGTCGATATACTAATGACTGACCCCAATGGCTCTGGACTCAACCCTACCAACTTAACATACTGCTCAGCAATAAATGAATGTGTAGCTCCAGGGTCAAATAAAGCATAAACAACATGGTCGTTCAACAAGACCGTACTTGTGACCACGTTTGGTGAGTCTGTTGCATCTCGTCGGGTGACAGCATACACCTTTCCCCGTGCTGGAGGCATGTTCATCATACCATGCAGTGCTTTCTGCGGTGCACTTCTTCTGTTTTGTCCCATTGGCTGTAGCGGCAACTGTGATCCCATTGGCCTACGGGGACAATCTTTAACCTGGTGGCCCTGCTCGCCACATCCATAACAAGCACCCGTCCTAGTAAAGCACGGGGCTAATCCATGTCGTCTTTCGCAAAAACGACACACACCATTTTGGCTCAGCGTTGAATTTCCTATCCCACCCTTTCTATTGGGCGGAATGGGATACCTTCCTCCTAACATCAGCTTCTTCCCAAACCGATTGCCATCTCTGTTTGAATCGAACCGCGACCTAGATGCAGCGGCTCATTCATTCAAATTTCTCTCTATCAACTAGGCCTGCTCATACAAATCATTATAGTCCTTCAGATTAAACAGCACCAATGGATCCTTCAGCTCCGGTCTCAGTCCATCTCGGAATCTCCTTGCTCAATCTACGGGATCCTCAATCAGCCTGGGGGCATACTGGGACAACTCGGCGAACTTCACCTTGTACTAGTCCACAGACATTAGACCTTGATGAAGGCGTTGAAATTCCGCCATCTTCTGTTCTCTAGCGCAATCAGAGAAATTTCCCATTAAACACTTCAACGAAGGCGTTCCACACCGGAACCATGCCTTCAAGAAACACTCTTCCTCCGGTGGCCCTCCACCAAGTGCTTGCATTTCCCTACAACTAGTAGATTGCAAGGACCACCTTGTCTTCCTTCAAGCACCTTAGCAGTGCGAAGACCTTCTCTAACTCTTGGATCCAGAGGGTTGCAGCCTCGGGATCGCCTGCTCCCGAGAACCTCGGCAGGTTCAACTTCAAAAACTGCTGTACCAGCTTGTGCATTGGTCTCTCCCCGATCACATTCCCAGGTGGAACCTCGGCAGGTGCGACAGCAGCAACGGCAGTAGCATTAGCGGCACAGTGGCAGCAGTAGTAGCGGCGGCTTGATTTTGGGCCTGCTGCCCCATCAAATTTCCAAGGGTCTCAAGCGCCTACACGATCCCATCGATTCTAGGATTGCCATGGGTTGTTACACTTATACCGACTTGCGGCGGCACTCTTACACTCATGCTGGCCTGAGCCGGCGCTCTTCCTTGAGTACCGACCTTAGTCGGCATCCTACTCCGAATGACAGACGCTACTGTCCTTTTCCTAGGGTCCCTTTGTTCCGGATCACTCATAATGCAGACTCTTTATAGAACCTACTTCCCAATTCAAACTCAGAATTAGAAAACTAAGCGACCCACGCAAAACAATCTACCAATCACCTAATCAATCACATGCATCAGCATAAGAAAAAAGCATTTCCTACTAATTATCACATGACTCATCGCACCTTATCACTCTAGACACTAACCAGCTCTAATACCACTTCGAGCGGGAATGTCACCACCCGAACCTCAAGCGCACAAACATCCCTCGATGGTCGATAGAATTGCGACGTTCCCAGGACACGTCGCCGACCCATTCGTTTTATACACAAGCAGAAGTGAATTAATAAACCTCAAACAACAATTAAAACATGAGATAGAAAAGCATGACAACTAACTTTCACAACACATGCTTTGTATACACATCAAGTTTATATACAGAAGCCTAAACAAAAAAAACAAAAAAAAAGCTACTAGGCTAACCCTACCCCGGACCCTACCTACTTGGGATCCAGGGCTACTACGACACCATATGGGATGTCGATGTCTAAAGGGTCACTTACTTCTACTCTAGGCCCTTCAACCTCGAGCCCCTGGTTTGCCGCAATATCTTCCAAAATATCAGCATCCATGACGGGGTTGAGTACCTCCTTGTACTCGGAATCGACGATAGGCCCGTCAAAACCATCCAATGGGCCCTCCCAAACCCCGTCAGGCCCATGACAGAACCACGCTTTGAAGCGATGAGGTGCCAACTGAGGTAAGCCATCATCAACCCAAATGGTGGTCACCACGAGCTCACTGGTCCAAGAGGTCCCGTGGATAAGGAGAAGGGTACGCTCGGTCTCTGCCTCACATGGCCACCCAAAACGAACGTGGCGCACCTCCATCTAAGGACTTGAGAAATTTTAAACCACAACAAGGTGAGATAAATCTCAGCGAGTCTACACCCTAAACCCTTATTAGGACGAGAATTCACCTAGAGGCAGCCTAAACATGCACCATAAATGACTTACCTCGCCTCAGCACCTCCCTCCACATTAGTACATCTCATATATCATATGCATACAATAATTGCATTCAATAATTGGAACACTTCAATTCATTCATCAATTAATCACAGGGGTCTCGATTATAAGGCCAAATCGATATGACACGTCCCATAATCAGGTGCGGCTATCTTAATCACTCAAGCATGTCCCAATTATTTACAACCCAACGGCCACGGCCAACTCATCAGTCGGTGGTCATCCGGCATAACCGGGCGTCGTCCCGCTACGTGGGGCATGGCAATGTCTACATCTAGACGGCATTCCCAAAGGAGCATTGGCTCAGCCTCCACTACGACCGGCATCCATTATCAAGGGCACCTGAACTTAATCAAACATCGCCCCCCCCCCCTAACTTTCATCGGGCGATGGGTTCCGATAGCAATCACACACACATCTATGCTCGGCCAAGAACATCATGCTTTGCACTCAAATACTTCCATTTCAAATAATGGACTTGGCCTATTTTCTTCATATTAAAAATACTCGGTAAAATAATTGTGTGTGGTCACACAGTCAAATCGAATCATAAAGCATGATATTCTCTCATTTCAAAATTCCACGATTTTATATAGTACCTAAAATATTTTTGGCGTCAAAACCTGACACCCGGTATTTTTCTAATTAAATACTAGAAAATCATATTTTTGCAATGAGATGTTTTGTATTCATCCCATCCTCGTCATCGGAGTAGACTTTTTTATCTTTCGACAAAGCTAGAGTAAGATCTTCTTCATCCTCCCATCCACTTGGGACAGTGTCCTTTACGTCAATGAAGAAACTTGGTGGTGGTGTGAACTTCACCTTAAACTCATACTTACTACTTGGTTGGCCAAGGATATCAACAACTTCACCACTTTCGTGAGCTTTTCAAACAAACTCACGGTTTATGCGGGAAGCTTTATATTCATTTTCGCTTCTAGTGTCAAAGTCTTGGTACATAAAGGCTTTGCTTTTCGAGGTTCGACAATCCTCCTTTCGAGTATCATCCTGACTTGGATTCCTAGCCTCCTTTATGACTTTTGAGATTATGTCTTCGCCAGACAAATCAACTTCAACCAGAGACATATGTCCTAGAGCGAGCTCACCATCTTCATATTGAAGAATTTCCTCGCTTAGCCAACTTTGCTAAGCAAGCTATCTTCTCATCACGAGTGATGTTACCTTTTAGTTGGCGATCAGCGAAGGGTGTGATCTATTCCAATTTTTGGATATCCATCAGGAGTGTACGCTTGTCATCATCCCCAAAAATTATGTTGACATCTTCAGCGTATTCCGGAAAGGGATTTTGTTAGACAATCAGCATCAAATCCTTAAAGGTGAGCAATTTCTTATCCAGCAAGTTCTGGATCTTGAAATAGAGTACAAAGCAATTATCCACATGATGACCATTTTCTCTCATATGATACTCGCATGTCTTATTAACGTCGAACCCAGTGAACTTTGGCAGATTATCCCTCAGGATTTCTCTCACCACAAGATGACTTTCAATCAACAGCGGAAGTAGCCAAGACATGGGTCTAGGAAATTGAGTAAATTACCTTTGTGGGGCCTTTCCTTTACGATCAAAGTTTTGAGAAGAATCCCAACCTCCATAGTAGATTTACAAGCAGGAGGATCATATACTCTTTGCGAGAAGGAGTTCTGTATATAAGCAATTTCCATAGTTGACTCCTTGTCTTTCTTCGGGGCATACCTATGATTCATTATCTCAGCTAACCTTCCTTCTCGCATGATCCCCTCAATGTGTTCATCCAACTCCACCAATGTGGCAAATTTAATACAAGTGTGACTATACATCTTCTCGAAAAAGTCACGAAGCATGGCTTGAAGCAATAATTTCATAGCCTTTTTCTCAGACAATGGTGGTTTCACTTTAGACGCGGTGGCTCTCCACCTCTGAGCATAGGCTTTGAACATTTCGGTCCTTCTCTTCCCAACCCGGAATTAAACATGCATGCAGGTCTTTTGGACTTTGTTTCTCAACCAATCAAGCAAAAAAGTGAACCGTCGACAGGTCACTTATTACCAAGGCCACAAGCCAATCACAGACATAGGCATTTCTAAATTAATAACGTGATTGTATGCATGAGGGGTACATGTGATGTTTCAAAAATAACTTTCGAAATCATTCACGAAAATTTTTTAGACAAAGTGATATCTCAGCTCTGAAAGACATTCAATTATCAAGGCTAGCCCAAGACTCGCATGAATGCACTCACAAGCGTCGCAAGCATTCCGAATACAATTCAAACGGTGACTTTCACAATTGTCAAATCAATATTTAAGAAAAATTTTGAAACTATTTCGGATTAAGGAATGTTTAGGCTATGGAACACATTCAATTGCCAAGGCTAGCTTGGGGCTCACATAAATGCACTCATAAGCATTGCAGGCATTATGAATATGGTCCAAACCACGACTCTCTCTTCCTTAAGCCAAATCGAGTTTTGGAGAACACTTTTCTAGTAAATGGTTTTCAGAAACATCATATGTACCAAAGTATTTTTTAATTTGATTTGAAAAAGAAACTTGTTAAAAATCATTTCACAATGAATATCGAGGTGTTTAAAGAAACTTTCATGAAGATGGAATGACCCAGGTTCATACATAAACTAATCTAGGAAGTTTACCTAAACAATCACAATCAAGTTTATATCTAGAAATTTCATAACAAGCATGCAAAAAACAGCAAAATTGAACAATGCCTAATGACAATTTGGCAATGATAAAACTCCCTAACATGCATGACATGATCACGAACAACTTTTGTGAAGAAAGTTTTCTTAAACAAGTTATACATGATTTTACAAAAATCAAAAAACAAGCAATAGAATGTCCAAAAATTTTCAAAACAGTAGGACATTCAGTCAATATCGCAAGGATTTTTCCTATCAAAATAGGTCTAAAAACCACCCTATCTTTACATAACATAGCCAACATAATGATAAACGAGTTTTATTAAGGGATCAAGTGCAGAATCATTATAGAAAAAATAAACCAAAAATGTTAAAGGTCTGTCCAAACAGGAGTTAGAACAGGGATCCGAATTTGATCCCATGTCTAAATTCTGATCTAATATAAAATAAAATAAAAATGCAAAGTGGTCCAAACAATGAGAGACCTATGTGAAACTAGCAGCATAGGAAACCTCTAAGTGTATCCTATGACTTCTTAAAAATGCTTGAGTCCAAACTAAGTCAATTTGATATCGTAAAATCGAGATCTCTAAAGGTGCACGTGTTAGTAATTATAAAAAATAAAAAAATAATAAAAAATAAAAAAACAGAACACAAGCACACATTAGAAAACCTCAAAGTCATTCAAATCATGCATAAACAGCATGAAGGAATCACATGGGACTTAGGATTGGATGCGATGGAAAATTTTGATAATTATCTAATCCTAAATCAGCATACAAAAATGTCATACAATTCAATGACATTATGAAACAATTAAAGATTCCTAATGATATGCTTGGGACTCATAAATGCAATGAGCACTTTTATGACAACATACAAAATGATGCTCAAATGATATAGCCTAAACGTGTATGCAAACCTTACAACATGCAATTCAATTGTCATGAAGGCATAACAACAAGGTTTAGACTCTAGATGGCTCAAACAAACATGACAATGTGTATATACAATAAGGTTTCGTTTTAGCATTAACTCCACAAAATAGGCTTGATTTTAGCTATCTCGAGACATACAAAAATCCTATGAAAAATGCCACATACAGAACACATAATGAGGAATTTTTTTGTTTAGAGTTTGAAACCTAATTATAATTACATTAAGCATAGTAAAAATGGCAAAACATAGGTGCATATCCAAGTTATATATTGTTGCAGCACGTTTTCACATTACTCATGTAATTGACACACTAGATGTCGCGACCTTCTTGAGGGTGAATTACTTAAAGAAGGCTTATGGAGTACTAAGTCCGAAGACTTGGCGTGGACCCTCCCAAGTCTTACCAATCGCAACTTGATACTAATGAATTAACCCATTCAAACATGCAATTATACTTAATTTGGAGCCGCCACTAACCAATTAGGGTTGATTAGAAACCCAAATAAAGTATGGGAGAATACTTTATTTTTGCGAACCAAAGATTCAATAGGTTCGGGGACATGGTTACGCTAGATTAATCTAATGCCCTTTCGGTACCATTTTATTTTTAATTTCAAAATATTTTGCAGGCATTATTGATTAATTTTAACCTAAGATACTGACATGCAAATGGTGATCATGAGGGTGCACAATCAATGAAATAACATTCAGTAAACCAAAATGATAAATTATAAGAAATTATAAACTACAACCTTATTAAAGTCTATTCTCTAAAAAAAAAAAAAACTTCTAAAAAATGTTAATAAAAATGCATGCCCTAAACATGATTTTCTAAATGACATGACACTTAATTTTTTATTATGTAATCTTAATCTAAAATTAATATGCATGAATTTTACTTTAATGACATGTGAGGTGCAATTCATATGGCATAATTTGAACCATCACAATGTATGCAATCTAATTTACATAATCCTAAATATTCAGGCGTTTCATGATATGGGATGAATGACAAAATAATTCTATATGCATGTTCTTTTTATGATTTTTTATGATTCTTTTTTAATGTATGCAACCTACACTAAACAATGATGACATAAAATGGGATTAATTATGAACTAACCTATTAACTAACCAAATAAATGACCTTTAGTGTTTTCTCTTCTTTTTTTTCCTTTTTTTTAAAATTACTTAATAATTCTTATTAAAAAGAAACAACATAATGATGCAATAATAATCTTTGGCTTTTCTTTTTTTAAAAAAAAAAAAAAAACTACGCGACGGGAATATTAAAACATTAACCTATGACCCACTAACTAACGCGCAACATGTGGTGTGCACATTATGAAATCTATATGACCTAAATAACATTTTATTGTTCTTTTTTTTTTTTTGGTTTTATTAAAGGAAAATCATCCTAATTCTACATGAATCTTAAAAATTAAAATGCGTCGATTTAAACATGAAATGTGTATGGACCTAAATATCTAAATCCTAGATATGACATTTGATGCATGATATGTAATGAGAAACTAACGATAATGCCCCAAAATATGTGTCCTATTGAAAAATCCATCAATGTAAATCAACGACATATTATTTTAATCAGCATCAATAATGCAAAGCAATTCAAGAATTTGCCATGAAAAGTCTAAATAATCAAAAATCTAAACCGACGTCTCGTGGCTCAATATTTTTTATTATTGTGACTTAATATGACACATTTCCTAATAGGATAATGATAAAAATAAATCAAAACAAATCAAGTTAGAATTAAAAAAAAAAAAACTATGAAACCGAATATCTAAGAATTTACCTAGTCTAACTCACAGCCGCCTTGAGGAATGGTGAGAAATCAACGGTGACTGAGCCGTGATGGTGGTTCGGTGATGGGTCGTCGTTCGGAAAAAAGGGCTATTCGTCGAAGCTTCGACGAGGTTCGGGTAGTAACCGAACTTGCAACAAAAAAAAAGGAGGCAACAGGTGGCTCTGTTCGGGCGTGCAGCAGCGAACAGAGGAGCAGCAATGTCACAAGTAGGGGCGTTTGGCTACTGAGACTAGTTCGGGCTGTTGGGCGTCAAATTGGAGACAGGCCCCCGACGAAGGCAAAGGCATCGAGCAACGGCGCGAGCTTCTGTGGTGTCGGGTAGAAGTCGCAAGCGTGATGGGCCCGCGATTCAGTTGCAGCGGAACGGCAGAAGCTCGGGCTAGAGGCGCGCGGTGGTCGCAAGCGTCGAGGAGTCAAGCAGGGGACGTGGTAGCTACTGGCGACGATCACACTCGGCCTTGCTACTACGACGGTGTTCGCATGGTGGTGGTGCGGTGCGAAGGCAGCAGGGAGTCGGGGTCATGAGGCGCTCGCAACAACTGGTGCGATCGTCAGGCAGAGGAGACCCGGCATCGTCTCGGGCTCAAACAAAGCAACAACTCGAATGGGTAAAACTGCAGATCTCAGGCGAAGCAGAAATGCGATCGATCGAAGGATGGAGGCGTAGCTCAGATATGCAGGTGGGGGCGTCGGACGATGGCTGCAACAACAGGGGGCGTAGCGTTGGTGCGGTGATGGTGAGCAGCAACGTCGGTCGCTGGTCTTCGGCTCCGAGCAGCAAGTGTCGCAGCAAATTGAGTGGACTCCAGCAGTGGGCTGCTACAATGTCGACGCTCGTGGGTCGAGCAGAAACGAAGCTAAGGTGTTGATGGTGCTCGAGCGTAGCTGCTGGCGTCATGGGAGGAAAGCGGTGGCTTCACCGGACTCTGGGCTGGGCAGATCGCGATCAGATCAAGGGCGGCAGCGGCATCGCAGGGCGAACAGGAATAGTCGAATCACTGGGGGCACCAGCGTCACAGGAAGCAGCAAAGACCACTCAAAAATCCAACCACGAAGAAGACGAATAGTAGACTCCACAGCCGCATGCTTTTTCTCTATCTCTGTACTCTCTCACGTCCCTTTCTCTCCCCCTTTTTGTTGAAGGAAAAAACAAACCTTCCCCTTTTGACAATATTTCGAAAACTTAGTCCAAACCCCCCCCCCCCACACTTTTCTTCTTATTTTTTCTTCGATGAAAGACGAAGAGAAGCCCCCCAATATCCGAAGCCTTGCCTTCTTATTTATAGAGAAAACTTAAAGTTGTTTTTGCAAGTGAGATATTCACTCAACAACCCAACAAGAAAAATGGCTCCAAAATCAAACAACAACTAATTTTTAAAAATTTTGAAATGAGGATATATTTTCAACAACAAAGATTTTTTCAAAACCAAATGTTTTATTGTATTTATTATCCTCTATTTTATTTTCTAAAAAAAAGTTTGATCCTAAATTAGGTGTCAACACTAGATAACATCAAAAATTTGCAAATTATGCATCAATTGAACACATACAGCATGTATTTCATCTTTTATGAAGGATTTGAGACCAAAGAAACTCATTTATGGACTCAATTTCACTAAAACACAATTCGGAATAGTGCGATTTTGACCTAGTTAAGCACATCCAAAAATTCTGAAGAAATTACAGGATGTTCTCCACACAATTCTCAGCAACATTCATGAGGAAAGTTCCTTCAGAAATCAACATAGAGATCAGTACAAAAATGAAAAAATCAAAAATCAACATAGTGCAGATTGACCTAAGCTCAGATCTGAGTTGTTTTGACCTGGCTAATGATGTCTAAAAATTCTTTAAAAAAAGAAAAAAAATTCTTAAGATAATAACAAACAAGTTTCATGAAAGAAAGTTCCTCCATAAATCAACATAGAAAATTGCACAAAAATAGAAAAGATAGACGGAGGAATAAGAACAAAATTGAAAACTAACTTAAACTTTTGCAGAATCGCTCATTTTTGGAGGTATTTTTTTAAGGTCAAACGATACTCGATCAGCGCGTGCAACCTATTGATTTGAAGCTAGTGATGTCTATTTTAAAAGTTTAAGAGGACTCGAGTTGAAATAAGGTCATTTCGAACCTCATTTTGATCAAACCATCAGATCAATCCTATAGCTATGAAATTGCAAATTCAAGCTAAATCAACTACAATAATTCAAGTTCATTCAAGAACACTCATTCACATTGAAGCTTCAACAACTCATCAAAAATCATATAAGCATAACATATATCCCTAAGATTAAACCCTAGCCCCGGCAAGTTTGGCTAGATCGGTTTTCGAGTCACATGTGACATCTTGATCGCCAGCAATGAATCAATGATTGGTTCGGTATATCATAATCAAGACCGGGTCAAACATCATCTAAAGGCTTGATTGGGAGTGAGCGATGCCTCCAAGAACCTTTGGTGATGGCTGGTTCAACTTAGGGACAGATCTGGTCCTATTCGGACCAACTTTCAACCGCCGATAAAAAAACAAATTGTTGGACGTATTCCGCCAATCGATTTGCCAATCCCTAACCACGGCTAGGTCGAGAACTCTTCAAGGATTCGATTGGTAATGATCAGATCCACCTGGGACCATCACCGATCTCCGGTTCAACCAATCTAGCCAACTGAAGCCGAAACCATCAACTTTTGGACCAATCGGAGAAGCAAAGCCGAGCATGAATCATGAATGGCCACGAAGCTCAAACAAATAATAGCAAGGAAGGAGGGAGGTTTGAGATGATGATCGGCCACCAGGCACAGCAGAGGGGGACCGATCCGCGAGCAAAAAAGAGAGGGAGAGGAATGAGATTTTTTTTTTTTTTTTTGGAGCCAAAACAGAGAGAAGAGAAAGACTGGATCTAAGAAGAGAGAATGTATTTCGTGCAAATGAGCCTTCTTGAAAAATGGAGAGAAAATGGGTATATATACCCCTTCCAAATCGAGCAACTTTGGCCGTCGATTCAATCTGACAATCAAAATTTTGAGCAAACGGTTAAAATTTGATTTTAAAGGTTGCTATTAACACTTGATTTTTAGTCAATGCGTAGTTAAAAGGTAAAAAAATCGAGATTTGAGTTTCTAATTGCGACAGAGCCCCATCTCTCGACCAAAAAGTGTTGTTTTTCATTTCTTTGTTTTGCAATGTCGTTTTTAAGTAAGTTTTAGCTCATTTTCAAGAAAAATCCAAAAAAGTCAAACGATTGACTTTCGAGTTCACTTATTGGTCAACCATTTGACCAAAAGTCAACTCCGGGTCAATTAAATGATTTTTTTTCTCCAAAAAATTCCATTTAGCTTTAATTTCACTTTTATCAAATCAATTTCTTGAAAATTCAAAGATTTGACCAAAAAATTGACCTTTTTAGGATGGTTAGACCTTTAACAAAAAAAATAAAAAAAAATAAAAATGCACAAATATATGACTTTTGTGTCAAAAATTTCCCAAAATTCAATTATAAACCTTGATTTTTTTTCTTTTTGAAACCACCGCCTTGGTGGCGATGATGGTTTGGGCTCTCTCCTTCTCAAGAAAGGGAGGAGTTCGAATCCCCTCACAGTCGCTTGGGGTCTTAAATGTGACATCGGGATGGTGGGTCATCCGCTAGCGTCACCCTAAGGTTTGCTCGCAGGCTGTCGGCTGTACGGGATTCTCTAGGTCACCAAAAAAAAAAAAACCTTGATTTTTGAATTTTTTCAATTTTTGGTTCTACATCGACCAAAAATAAAATTACTTTTATTCTAATCATAATTACGAGTACTTCTTTCTTTAACATTTGGTTTAGGGATTATCTGAAATCTACGAATTATCGAGTCAAAATTAGTATTTAATTTCGTGATTTATCGAGTCAAAATACGAATTGCCGTTTCGAGACTTAATTAGGGGACCAAAATTGATCATTCATAACTTACAAATGGACGATTGTTTCTCACTCATTTCCTTAAGATAAGTCCAAATTTGAAATCGATTTTGTGAAATTTACAACAAAACTAATCAATTTGAAGAATTTTATCCTCCCGGGCAATGGAAGATCAAGCAATTAACCTTCAATCAACAAAATTTGAATTGACCCATTCATGACTATGGTTTCATTTCATGAATCTAGATCCAATTTTAATATTAGATTTAGATCTACTTTTTACCTAAGCTCGAGCACTTCAATTCAAGGTCAATTTAAATATGATAAGTGATCTTACATATGAGTCACTCATTCGATGGGGGCAATTGTGACACTAATTAAGTTCAATTTTAGTTAATTGTAATTTTGCCCATTGAATTGAAATTTTTACCATTTTAGCCCTTTAGGCCCAATTCAAAGCACCTAGCATCATTTTGACTCGTTGTTTTTCATGATAATCATTCAATTATGTCAATAAAAGACCCCTAGATCCCATTCATAAGGTTTGATTAGCTTAATTTCATCTTAATTGGCCAATTTCTTCGTAAATATTATAAAATTCCTTTTCAATTTGGTCATTTATGGACCAAATTGCATAAATTTTAGACTCACAGAGGTCTCAAGTGGACAAAATAACCGAAACCGAACCAAATTGGTCAAGAACCGATCAAAATCCGGCCAAATGAATTGAACCGGTCTGACCGACTACCGTTGGGACTAGCCGATTCAAGCTCTTGTTGAACGGTTCTTGGCCTCCAGCGACTGGTTCTGGAACCCTCTCAATGTCAATTTCACTTCTCAACCTTCAATTTCCAAAAATTTTACAAATTGATCCTCGAATTTCATCAAATTGCCCAACCCCTAATTGAATATTTTGACGCAATTCCCGATTTTGGCTTGGTTTTTTGCAAATGAAACCCACTAGATCAATTACCCAACACCTCAAAATCATGATGGAGTCTTCGAAATCGATTTTTGACCGTTGAATTGAAATTTTGACCGTCGAATCGAACTGACGGCCGAAATCGCATAATGTGAGGAGTATATAAATGAAATGTTCCTCCATTTTCAAGGGGGGCTCATTTGGCACAAAACCTATTCCCTCTTCAGATCTCTCTCTCTCCTCTCTCTCTCTCTATTTTTCCCGCCTAAACCAATCCCTCTCTCTCCCACATTCCTCGCGAATTAAACCGGTTCATCGCTGATTTAGGCTCGCCAGCCTCACGCCGGCGATTTGCTAGCTACTGCTCAACCCTACGACCATCTCCTCATCCTTCCTAATCTATTTGTGGCTAAAGATTGACTAGATTTTGATCAGGAGTGTTCGATCGAGCTAGCTCCCCTCTTGGCAACCATAGTCGATCCAACTTGCACTGGCGGTTTTGGTAATCCTAGCCGGAGGTTAACGGCAGTTCTGAGGTCCTAATTGATTCAGATTTGATCCTCAGCAATCTGTGGAGATTCGAAAGTGTTCTTACGTTTTGATCTGATTGATCGTGATAGAAACCAACAAAAATCGCAATGAATGTAACAATTCGAAACTAGAATCTGATGAAGCGAGATCGAGTTAGTCGATTGGGGCTAGGATTCAAGATTAGAAACTTTTACATGCTTAAGATCAAATATTATAAATGTTACAATAATTTGTTCATGATTGTGTTCTTGAGTCTATTTTGGATTTTCGTATGTTTGTACCTAGGTTACTGTTTTTACCAAAACGAGGTCTGAAACAACCTTGTTTCAACTCGAGTCCTCTTAAGATTAGATAATAAACATCCCGAGCTTCGAAACGGTAGGTCACATGCCCCAATCGAGCATCATTTGACCCTCAAAAAACACCTCCAAAGATGAGTGATTCTACGGTATTTTAGGTTTTATTTCAATTTTGTTTTTGTTCCACCTTCTGTCTTTGCTATTTTGGTGCCGACTTTTTTGGTCATTTTTTGACAAAATTTTTTCAAGAGTTTTGTTCTAAATCATCTTTTGAATCTTTTAAAAAAATTTCATGATTTTTTGATGTGTTTAACTAGGTCAAATCTACTTAGATCCAAGCCTAGGTCAATATGTTCCGTATTGATATATGATTTTGTCATTTTTATACTGATTTTTTTGTTGAATTCTGGAATAAATTTCCTTCATGAAAGTTACTCGTATTAATGTTGTGCATGTCCTGTATTTTTTTCAAAATTTTAGCCATGTTTAGCTAGGTCAAAAGCACTTGATCTAAACATCGGACAATTTGTCCTACATTGGTCCGAAATTTGTTTTGATAAAATTAAGTCCACAAATGCACCTATTTTTGTCACGACCCCAACTCCATCTCTAAGGTCACAAGCGACAAGGGTTATTTTTGCGACATCCCAGGCTCGTCGCCATCTCGATTCATTTTATCTTGTTATCATGTACATGCGGAAATGTGAATAAACAACTCCCCGGACAAACAACAGCGGGAAGACTGGGACATACATCACATAGAGCATACTAATTAATATTATAATAAGACTTTCACAAGCCCTTTCTCTACAGGCCCTATTTTCTTTTTAGATCACAGTACAAGTTTTTACATAGGCCAAGGGAAATCCTATCTCCTTTAGCATGACTACAGCTCCCAAAATTAACGTGAGACTTTCATGCCTACAAGACTAAAAGATGAGGGGTAAGTTTTGGGGAAACTCAGTAAGTAAAATTCCTAGTTCTCTACTAGGAAAGCATCTAATCATTAAAGCCTAACAAGTACAACACTCGCAAACAATGTCAACTGCAGATCAATTAAGCTATTTTACCAAACAAGCTTATCAACATCACATAGTAACATATTCAATAAGTTCATTAACTGCATAAATGGTTCTTCCCATACTTTCAAGGGCTTCCAGCCGTAGGCTGGGCATCCAGCCTCAAGCCAGGCATCCCATACTTTCAGGCACTTCCTAGTTCAATCAAGGCATCTGGCCATCAAGCCAGGCATCCCATACTTTCAAGGGCTTCCCATACTTTCAGGGGCTTCCTGGCTCAACCAGGGCATCCAGCCATCAAGCTAGGCATCCCATACTTTCAAGGGCTTCCCATACTTTCAGGGGCTTCTTGGCTCAACCAAGGCATCACATTCAATGAATGGGGCATCGCCACCAACGCTATGTGACGACAAACGCTTTTTTCTCTTTAAGTTAACACACATAAGTGCATCACACAAGTAGATTCTTATCTTTTCTCTTAGTTGACACATGTATGGCCCGAAGGCGTGCTCATTCATTCTTGTGTATCTCATGAATTCTTATACTTCACTAATACATATGTTGAGAACGATCTTTGATTTGTAATCAATCACTTAGCGCCGATCCCTGCACCGGACAAGGCTCGGAAACGATACGCCTCAATATCGATCCAAGACCTCGAGGCTTGGCTACACCTCGCTTTAGTGACCATCTTGAGCTTGACAGACCTCTGCTCCATCCCGATGTGAATGCACATGTATCGAGAATGACCATCGGCTTGTAGTTTCATTCAACGCCAAACACAAAATCCCCGTGTCCACTTGAACTATGGAAATTGGCACGCTTGGTGCCTTACCGAGACCTCGTGGATTTGGGCGATCCCCATACCAATCAAGGCATAAAATCAACACACCTCAATGTCAACTTAGGACCTTGCGGCCTTAGGCAATTCCCACACCAAGCGAGACTTGGACCCGGCGTTCTATTTATGTTGAAACTAATGCTTTATCGCTTGGGCGACTTTGTCTTACGATGAACTCAACCCGAGCGAACCTCAGCTCCATTCTGAACGTGAATAACTGAAGCACACATTCAAGCACAAACATGAGCAAGACCATACAAAAGATCTAACATCCTACTCACGGCTTTACGGGTGAGCACCTAACTAGACTCGATAATGGAGACTACCGCTCTAGAGGAGACATTGGGATCTTACTTACCTTGACAAACCTTGAAGACCAACTTAGATTAGCTTGAGGGATTGAGGATGCAAGACCGAGAGAAAGGAGACGGAGGAAGGAGGAAGGAGGAAATGAGAGGCAAGGTCAAGAAATGAAGAAGGCTCCTCCTATTTATAGCCCCTTGGTGCCATCATTACTAGGCCAAGCGATCCAATTTTAAGTTTCCAAGTGTCCTGCTAGAATACTTAGGTTGCAAACCTAAGTTGCAAGGTGGCAAACCTAAGTTGCTAGGTGTCGAGCCTATTTTAAAAGGTGGCACACCTAATGGCCTAATGTAATGATTGGAAGCTTACTTGTTTCATTCCTATTGGACCATTTATACAATGCCATCATGACTTGGCCTACTTGTTCCCTAAGGAAAATCTTATGGTAATGATAATCATACATTTCATGGACACCTAAGCTTATGAGTCACCAACTTCTTCTCCAAGGAAAATCTCAAGCCATCATGGGAAGCCGAGTCGTGGGGTCGGATCTGGGTCGGGTAGGGTTCCTGGTGGGAACTGGGTCATTGCCGGAATTCGGGTAGGGTTTCGCCGGGTCGTCGGGTCGGGCCGGATCGTCCCCAAAACAACGGGCCATCATGCCGTTTTTAAAATTTAAAAAACAAAAAGAAAAAAAAAATGAGTCGGCCCGTCTGCGTTTCGGGTCAACGACCCGGGTTGGACCCAACGCGGGTCGGTTTCTTTTATTATTTTAAATAATATTTTAATAAATAAATAAATCAAAAAAATTCAAAAAAATCAAAAAAATGATTTATTTTCGAAAAAATATTAAAAAATAGTAAAAAATATTTTATTTTCAAAAAAAAGCAAGAAAAACCAAAAATACTTTATTTTCCAAAAAAAGTATTTTATTTTTCGAAAAAAAAAAATCAAAAATCAAAAATCAAAAATCAAAAATCAAAAATATTTCATATTTTCCAAAAAAGCCAAAAAAATCCATAAAAAGCCAAAAAGACTTGTATTTTCTAAAAAAGACCAAAAAATGCAAAAAGTCCCTTTTATGTCCAAAAAATAGAAAAATACCAAAAAATATATTTTTCCTCCTCAAAAATGCATGGAAAATCTCTCAAAAAATCCGAAAAGCCTTAGGGTTTAAACAAGATTAGATACCGAAAGGGTATTAGTGATTAACTAGTGTAATAAAGTCCCCGATCCTAATTTCTCTAGTTGCGTAGGAGCGAGTATTTCTCCCAATACTTCGCATGGGTTTCTAATCAACCCACCCCAAATTGATTAATGGCGACTCCGTTTTAAAAATTAACTTACAGGTTAAAAACTTAGACTATTAAAGTCGTGAATTGGTGGACTTAGGAGAGTCCGAGCTTAATAAATTTAGCCAAGCCATTAGCCTCCGCAAGGCGCCCGCCCTAATCGGGCACTGAAAAAAAGAGGTTGCGACATAAGTGACTTACCAACGATTCACTCTCTTGCTTGATTGGTTGAGAAATAAGATACAAAAGATCTGTATGCATGTTTACATTTTTGCAATGCATGTGACTTTTAGATGAATGGTAGGGTCGATGCATGATATCGAGGGAAAATCCTGAGAACACATAGATCGCTTGATTAGGAGACTTATAAGCGTTATTATCCATGCAAGAACACAATTGGTCAACAATTGTTATAAGTCACAAAAATGGATTGGGTAGGTGTCTTAATCGGACGCTCGCATGAAAATTTGACTTTCGTATTGAACTTTTTTTAAATGATTGATCTTGACATGATATCATGTTTTTTATTGTTTTGATATGTATGCTTATTTATTTCCATTGTATGCACTTAATTATAGGTTTCTAGATTAGGTTTAGATTATGACTCCGAAGATGGAAAAAGCATGAAAGGATGAAGTGATGACATCCTTATGAGCGAAGCGTACTATCAAGAAGGCTACCATGGTAAAGGTACCCTTAAATCCAATATCCACACACAATCTCTTCTCTCAAAGTGTGTCGCCCGTGTGGATATGGACCACAACACTACTCTGTCGCGTGGGGTATGAGCTTGGGAGAGCTCGCAATCTCATGAATGGAACTCACGAAAGGCTTGATCTGAAAGACGAGATGATAACGTCTTTTGGAGTGCGAGCCGTGAGGGAACTCTTGTGATCAAGTACCCCTAAATCCGACCTTTCCCCCTTTTCTCTCCTCTTGATGGTGAGGGATCAAGGGGCGGCGAGATCGGGTCGCGACAGGCTTGGCGACTCCGTTGAGGACTAGTTACTAGATTAAGAGGACTTGAAGCCATTTAAAATGGGAAGAGACGTGGTAGACTATGATTTTCGTCTCAAACGAAAAATAAGTCAAAAACAAAGAAACGAAGCAAACATAGAAACCAAAGAATAGAAGAAACGACGGATCACATATGAGAAGAAAGAAGCGAAGTAATTGTGGGGATTTTGGTTATAGGATTTCAATATTTGACCTAGAATTTTTGGAGAAGAACGAGCAAGAGCAGAAGCAGAGAGCGTGGGGGAAGGGAAATATTAATACAATTTGGGTTTTGTTTTTTTTTTTTTTTTTTTAAGAGTTCAATTTTATACCTTTAAATTTTTTTTGACTAAAATGCCCTTCTCCGATTAACCTGAACAATCACATGCTCACCAATTATTCAAAGGTTTCAGTGGCCGGCAAGCTCAGGCTCTCATTTGAGACGATTTGACCACTTCATGCTCTTATTTGAGACAATTTGACCACTTCATACTCTTATTTGAGACAATGACCACTTTAAGCCTTTTTAAAATAAAAATAAAAAATAGCTCCACTTCGGGCTCTTATTTGAAATTTTCTCTATCCTTTTTTTATATTTTAATTGTAGAATTTATATAAAAATGGAGTTAATTAATTAATTAATTAAAAGTGCACACGGTCATTTTAATTTTAATTGAAACTTTAAAAAAAAAAAATTGCATGGTCAACAACGCTTGCTGACCATGCAAACGGTCAGTAACCGTTGCCGACGACGTTGTGCCTTGTGCAGAACGTGCACTGCCGAACGTGCACATTATGTGCTGCGATGAGCAACTGTTGCTGATGGCACATAAAATAGGGGCGCCTAGCAACTGTTGCTGATGAACAATAATAGAAGAAAAAAGAAGATAATGTGCGCGTGAGAGAAAAGGGACTAAAATATCAAGAGTGCGGCAAATAATCTCCACGAGATTGCTAGCACAATTTTAAAAGTGATTATTCCGAGTTCTTTCCTCCATTTGATGTGCAATTGGCGATGCGTCCGAACTAGAGATCTAACATTTGTGGGACTCAAAACATCATAATCAAGTCGTTTAACTTTAAAGCACGTCACGGGAGGTAATCCATTTAACTCCCTTTGTTCTTATGATTTTTTTTATTAAAACACACAAACACCACCTTTAGAGATACTTTTATAGTAAACTTTAACTTTGCTTCAATTGTGTTTATGTTTATTTCACCTATGAATGTTTCGTAAACCCCAACACACATTACAAATCGCAAACCTTAATTGGTACTTATAATTGAATAAAGTAAAACTTAAAATCTATACAATGCAATTTATAATAGCTAAGTAATTAATATTGACCAATTATATATTTTCTGTTAATCATTTTATTCAATAACTGTAAAAACTAATTTTTAATGAAAAAATTATAATGTAGTTTTAAGGTAGATAATTACCTATATTTTATATTTTAACTATACTCTCCAAAATTAAAAATAACAAATATTTTGAAAATATATTTTTATTGTTAATTATACTAATTAATAAGTAGCAATAAATTGATATTTTTATATGATTTTATCGAATAGTTTCTAGCTAGAAAAGGGAAAGGAATTGTAACTACTCCATTATATACAAGCGAATCGGATAAAATTAGTCGAAAGGAAGGAAAGGGAATCAGACACTAAATTTATATGATTCAGTTTAAATATTGGTATCTATGTCCACGGAAAGAATAGCACAGAATTCCACAATAGAAACCAAGCAATATACCAGAGATTACAATCACTCGAGCATCTAAATACTCACTCGGTGTTTCCCAGCCTCCAATTATACCCAATAACTCGCACAGTGTTTAACGTCTTTACACAAATTCTACTCATAAAAATTTATCTAGCTAAATCATTCAAGTGTAATTGCAACGAGAAAATCTCCCACGAGAAAATCTCTTCTCTCGGCCACCGAATGGAACATGGTGCACTTCTTGTCTTCAAATGTCCTCTCCTTTTATAGAATAAACAAGACAAAAAAATGGACTAAATAAATGGCAAGAGCGGCGATCGCATGACAAATCTCTACAGCAGCAACGGCGCCCTCCATTTTTCATGGAATGCATGCATTTAATGAGGGGAGGAAAACTATGGCCGTCCTTGCACAGGGCCCTCCCTTCCTTTCCCTTCAATTATTTATTTCCCTTTGGTCTACCATCGTCACTTTTCCAAGATGAAAACAAAATTCTTTGCCAAGAATTTTGCACTTTACTTTTGGCTACAGGGTGTGGCCATCAAGAAAGGGCCCCTCTTCCTTTATTGAGAAGCTAGTGAAAGTCTTTCTTTCGAAACTGAAGAGTTTGCGCATGTTTACTTCAATAATTGTAGCTTCATGAGAGTCAAACACGCAAATTCTTTCTGCTGCTTTCCTCGTCTCCATTCTTCCTTGCCCTTTTGCATGCAGAGCATTTAATGTAGAGAGGCCGGCCAGCGTACAAAAACGCAGATGATCACAAAAGTCCAACTTGGACTTTATTTATCGAGACGAGCTCGCACGCTTTAATTTTTTATATTTATTTGACAACCTCAAACTTACGATATATTTTAACAGTTTATGTAGAGTTGTGCATGAGAACAAATTATTATGAGGGCACACCTCTCTATATAAGAGATCTACTAAGTCAAATAGTTCAACAAATTTCAGATGTACTGATAATTTCTATGTTATAGGGCACTTGTTCGCACATTTTATATCAGTGTCAGGTTGAACTGGGTAAGGTAAGATCAAGAATCGCTCTTGCTCTTTCTCTCTCTAAAATTGCTCGTCTTCCTATCTTGGCAACTGACAGATTGTGTATGAGAGAGAGAGTACAAGAATGAGAGCTGCCATTGGGGAGTGATAGAACCAGTAGTAGGAGATATTTGAGGGGGTGCAAGAAACAGTCTATTCTCTCGCAACACCTTTTTAAGGTAACGTTTTCGTCTTCTTCTAATCTCTCGCTCTCTCTGGGGACAAAGTTCTCTGGGAATGTGCCTAGAATGTAGAGAAAATTCTGGCGCATTGTTCTTCTCTACTGGAAGTTCTTGAATTCATGTCCCCAGAAAGAAAGAAAATATACTGGAAGTTCTTGCATTCTTCTCCTCTTCGGCACTCCCTATGCATTGTGTATTCCTTTCCGAAAAATCATCCATTTTCTTGTTTTGGCTCACGTTCCACTTGCATGCGTTTTCACGAGTGCCCCTAATCACTGCAAAAAAAATTTCAACTTAACCCTAGACGGGAGGTTGCATTGGCATTCATTAAACTGTCTCTTTTCCTCCTTTTTCTTTGGAATCAAGATTAGGGTATCTATTGAGAAAAGATTCGGAAGAAGATGAAAGTGGGAGTGATTGGGGGTGGCGTGAGCGGGCTCGTGGCAGCCTACGAAGCAGCGAGGGGAGGAGCGAAGGTCGTAGTGTATGAGAAGGAGGATTACTTGGGCGGCCATGCCAAGACCGTCTCATTCAACGGTGTCGACCTGGACCTCGGCTTCATGGTCTTCAATCGTGTAAGTCTGCAACTCTCCGTTTCCGTTGATCTCTTCTTCTTTTACATTTTGCCCACCATTATCTCCGCTGCATTTTCCTCCGTTTTTTTTTAGTCCTCTCTGCTCAGAGCAAAACATAGATCTAGTTGTACATGTCAGGAGCCAAACATCCGGTGACAGATAGAGTGACTTCTTCGTTATTACTCAAATCGCCCTTGCTCGACCTCTTTTCCCTATAGTGACAGATAGAGCAACTTTCTAAGTTGGGGTTTTAGGGAGGTGCGCAGGCAATAAGAAAAGGTAACTTTCTATATGCCATGTGCAGGTTTAGAAAGTCACAGTGCCTTTCTTGACGCGCATACGATTAATTTCAATCTTCTTCTTCTTATTCTTCTTCTTTTTTCGCAGCATTTATAGTCCACATCTTTTTTCTCTAATCTTAAATACAAGATGGGCTGATTTTGCGAGTATACTCTCCATTTGCCGTATATCGGAAAACTTTTTCCAAAGACTAGAGCGCCATAAGATAGATATTAATGGTTTTCATGAGATGTGATGCTCCTGTCCGACAGTTTCGATACTATTTATTTCCATTTTAATGCTAGCTTAGTGGTAAGAAGAAACATATGATTGATGGTCTTCCTTTTTTTATTCAATTATCTCTAGAACAATGCAAAATTCAATATCCACAAGCATACGATTCCAAAGGGCATATGGAATCTTAATAGGTGATGAATTTGTTCACTGAAAAAATTCTCTCTTGTCGTCTCTGGTTGAACAGTAGAGTTCATGTCGAGAAAGACAACAAACGGCATGATGGAAGGAATCTTCCGTGGTTTCAAATTGATTTAAGAAGAGGTTAACGTCCTTTATACTGTCACTTCCAAGCTACCTCATTTGACTATTGATACAAGTCAAAAGATGCTACATATGCCAAGTGGGGATAAGGATTGTTTTTTGGTCCAAGAGCCGTTCCAAGAGCAATTTAAAAGGTGGAATAATATATTACTTTTACTTCAAGGGAAAAAAGCAAGCTTTAAAAGTTCAATAAGACAAACTCTAATCGTAGATTTAGTACGAGAATAGAGGGGATTGTAATATGGAACTATTTTTTGGCTTTATAAGAAGAAACATAGGAATCAAAGAAAAGGGCTTCCGCAGGAGAGCTGGGGGTGGTCCGCCCTGCAACGTCAGCCAAAAAAAAACAAAATTAGAGGCTCTGAAAATGATTGGGTCTCATTTTAGTTCTTGGATTTTTTTATTCAAGTATTTAATTTTGAAAAGAATTGCAAATGATGGCGATCTCTAAAACAAGAAACTTTTTGTTTCAAGTAACTCGTGCACGTACGTGTTGTCCTAAGCATTTCTAGTTATTTTGTTGATTGGACTGGCCAATCTATTTACGCGAGAATCTCACTTATTGAAATATCAAATTATATTAAGTTTTCCTATTTATGTATGCTTGTGTTATGAAAATAATCTCGGTAAGTGAATTTGTGCATTTGTATGATTATTATCAATTCAAGGGAGATTGGCACATTTAACGGGGGACAATGAGGTGATCATTGGCAATATAAAAATGTTCAAATCATTATTTCAACATGTCCTGCTTGTTTGAATATATATGTATATAGTGTTGTTACTGAACCCGAATTTCTAGCTACTTTAGAAATTTAATCGTCAAATGTAATTCCATGATTAAAAAATTAAGACGTAAATTCATTATTTGTGGCATATATATTCCCCATCTTTTTTCTCCAATATTAAATATGAGATGGGCTAATTTCACAAGTATATTCTCCATTTGCGGTGTATTGGAGAACTTTTCCTAAGTGAGGCACCATAAGATAGATATTAATGGTTTTCGTGAGAGGTATGCTGCTGTCCATCAGTCTCCATACCATTTATTTCCATTTTAATGTTGACATAGTAATAAGAAGAAACATATGATTGATGGTATTCCTTCTTTTGTTCAGTTATCTCTAGAACAACGCAAATTTCAATATCCGCAAACATATGATTCCAAAAGGCATATGGAATCTTAGTAGATGATGAATTTGTTCACTGAAAGAACTTTCTCTTGTCCTCTCTGGTCGAACGGTCGAGTTCACGTCGAGAAAGACAACAAACAGCATGGTCAAAGGAATCTTCCATGGTTGCGAATTGATTTAAGAAGAGGTCGACGTCTTTTTTATATAAAAATCATACTATCACTTTCACGCTTCCACATGTGAATATTGATACAAGTCACAAGAAGTTATATATGTCAACTGAGGAAAAGGATCTTTCTTTTTTTTTGGGTCCAAGAGCCATATCAAGAGCAATTTAAAAATTGGAATAATATATTACTTTTATTTGAAGGGGAGAAAGCTATTGGCTTTAGAAGTAACAATAAAAAATACTCTAATCATAGATTTAGTACGAGAATAGGGTGGAATTGATTGTGATATGGAACTATTTCTTGGTTTTATAAGAAGAAACATAGGATTTAAAGAAAAGGGCTTCCGCAGGAGAGCCGGGATCGCGGGGGGTGGTGGTTGGTGGGGGGGCGGTGGCGGTGGCGGGGTGGATGCACCCCTGCGACGTCAGCCCAAAAAAAAAAATTAGAGGCTCTGAAAATGATTGGGTCTCATTTTAGTTCTTGGAGATTTTTAATTCCAATATTTAATATTGAGAAGAATTGCAAATGATGATGATGTTTAAAAAAAAAAAGAACTTCCTGTTTCAAGTAACATGTGAATGTACGTGTCGTTAAGCATCAGTAATTATTTTGTTGACTACACTAGCCAATCTATTTACGCGAGGATCTCGCTTATTGAGATATCAAATTATATTAAGTATCCCTATTTAGGTATACTTATGTTATGAGGATAATCTCAGTCAGTGTATTTGTGCATTTGCATGATTATTATCAGTTGAAGGGAGATAGGCATATTTTACTAGGGACAATGAAGTGACTTAAGAGTTTCAGATACTTCGTCGTCAATATGAAAATGTTCAAATGATTATTTGAACATGTCTTGCTCGTTTGAATATATATATATATAGTGTCGTTCTTAAAGCCAACTTTCTAACTACTTTAGAAAATTAATCATCAAATGTAATCCAATGATTAAAAAACTAAGACATATATAGATTATTTGTGGCATATATGTTCCGCATCTTTTTTCTCAAATCTTAAATATAAGATGGGCTGATTTTGTAAGTATACTCTCCATTTGCCATGTATTAGAAAACTTTATCTAAAGACCAAAGCACCATAAGATAGATATTAATGGTTTTCGTGAGAGGTATACTACTGTCTGTTAGTCTCCATAACATTTATTTCCATTTTAACACTAGCATAGTGGTGAGAAGAAACATATGATTGATGGTCTTCCTTCTTTTGTTCAATTATCTCTAGAACCATGCAAATTTCAATACCTGCAAACATGTAATTCCAAAAGGCATCCATAATTTGAAGAGGTGATGAATTTGTTCACTGAAAGAACTCTCTCTAGTCCTCTTTGGTCGAATGGTCAAGTTCGCATGGAGAAAGACAAGAAACGCCATAGTAGAAGGAATCTTCTATGGTTGCGAATTGATTTAAGAAAAGGTTAACCTCCTTTCTATGTCTAAATCATACTATCACTTCCAAGCTACACATGAATATTGATACAACTCACAAGACTTTACATAGGATGTGGGTTTTCTTTTGTTTCAAGAGCCATTCCAACAGCAATTCAAAAATTGGTATAATATATTACTTTTACTTGAAGGGAAAAAAGGTATTGGCTTTAGAAGTTCAATCAAACAAACTCTAATTGTAGATTTAGTACGAGAATGGAGTGGAATTGATTGTGATATGGAACTTTTTTTTCGTTTTATAAGAAAAATATAAGATTGAAAGACCAATCTAACACGAATGAGAGCTCTAGGCTCAACTAGTTTCACCCACCAGCGATCATTCAATAAACTTAGGTCGGATTCACAAGAAACTTGCATGAAAACCCACTAATTTGTTTTGGGTAGATATCGGTAATAATTTCTCACTACTTACACTTTGGACCTAGGGCATAGGATTAGACCTCGATCGCGGCCTTGGTAGTTCCCTAGGCTTGCCAATCCGGCAAGGTTTAGAACAGGAAAAATCGGTTTCTTGTCTAGTTAGGTTTGCTTTATTCTTTAGTGAGATTTCTTTATGTTTATAGTTATACTATAAAGAAAGGAGTTACATGACTAAAGCAACGTGCATGACCGTACTTAATCGGCCAATCAGTTTCCAACTTAGAATAAAAATAAATAGATCTGGCCTTAGTCGGGCTTCATAACAATGGCCCATCCAGTTCTTTTCCAACCCATGAGTTTGCGGCTGAGCCGGAAAATGTGTTGGCACAGAGAGTTCGATTTTTATCGTTGAGGAAACAAGCAATCTAAGCGTGTTGCACGAGTAGAAACTTAGGGAGTTGAAAATTTCTTTCTTTCTACTTACAGTGATCGGTACCATTGTATGCATAGATTGAATTTGTTTAAGGCCTATTTGGTAACATTCTGATTTTATTCTTTTGTTCCTATGAACAAAGAAAGAGCAGAAATCCACTTGATAAATTTTTTGTTCCCATAAACAAAAATCCGTTTATTTTTTGTTCCCAGAAAAATATTTAGAATAGAATCAAGAAACGGAAAAAAAGTTGATTCTTGCTCCCGGAAACAATTCCTTGAATCAAGTCTAATTTTTTTATTTTCTCTTCTATTTTCTTCTCTTTCCTTTTCTTCTTCTTCCTTTTGGCTAGTCGCCAACCTCAACCATGGTTGGCAACCGGCTACACTAGGGCCGACAACCTCACCAAAGCATCGTCGACCGGAGCCTTGTTGTGGTTGGGCGAGGCTCGTTGGCCCAAGCTCAGCCACCGACATGGCTCGGCCTCATTAGGCCACCACGAGGCTTGGCCTTGCCTAAGTCTAGCGAGGCCAAGCCTCACTGTGGCCAAGTGAGCCTCCACGCGAGCTCGCCAAACCTGTCTTGGCCTAGCAAGGCTTCGGTGAGCTCACCTAACCAATCGTCGGCCACCACTATGGCTAGCAACTAGCCACAAAGAAGGAGGAAGAAGAAGAGAAAAGAAAACATAAGAAAAATATAATAAAAGTATTAAAAATTAAAAGAAACAAAAAAAATTTAACAATCCTACCAAATACATTTCTATATTGGGAATAGAAATTTTGGGCAGTTATTAAAAACTTTCAAAAATTTAGAAATTATTCCCAAGAATTGAATAAAAAAAATCATTTCTGAGCAAAAATTATTTTCAGGAACAGTTTAGTTACTAAACACGCCCTTATTATCATGTATAATAATATCAATGATGAATATGATGTTCATCGATTTTTACCCCAAGGACATTACACATCATCCAAAAATTCGTTGGCCATTGAAAAGTGTTTGAGTAGCTATAACCATTGAATCTTGTATGGAAGTATAAATTGAATAAAAATACCACTAATGCAAGTTCGTACATCATCGATAACGAGAGTTGAAGCCATTGATATCTTATTTTGTCACTTTGAGATCATGGTTCTAAGCATTAGAAACTAGAGTTAATACTACAAAAAATCTCAAACTAGTATACATGTGACAAATTTACCCCAAACTAATTTTTTGACCCCCCCCCCAAAAACCCAAATTGGTATATTTGTGACAGATATACACTCCATTAAATTATATTAATACCATAAAAAATTACAAAACTAGTACAATTATGATAAACGAAAAGTGAAATATCAAATTAATATATCAATCAATTGTCACATGTCAGCCAACTCAATAATTTGACAGTAAAATTTAACTGAAACTATTACAGAGTAAATTTGTCAAAAGTGTACCGGTTTAAGGTAAATTTTCGAAGATGTACCAGTTTGGAATTTTTGGTAGTCAAAAAATTAGTTTGTAATCAATTTGTCACAAGTGTATCAGTTTTGAATTTTTTGTGGTATTAATCCTGGAAGTTATTTGTTAATTAGAATAGCCAACCTATTTACATGAGGATCTTGTTAATAAAAAAAAATCAAATTATATTAAGTTTACCTATTTAGGTATGCTTATATTACGAGGATAATCTCAAAGAGTGAATTTGTGCATCTGCGTGATTATTATCAGTTGATGGGAGATCGGCACGTTTAATTAGGAACAATGAGGTGATTCAAGAGTTTTAAATACTTCATTGTCAACATGAAAAGGTTTAAATGATTTATTCGAACATGATACTCATTCTTGTGCACACGTGTATATACTGGTTTTATACTTATCATCTCTCTCATCATTTTGACAATATATATGGTCCAATACAACCAACAAAATATCATTTTACCATGCATCTTTTGATCACCTTGCCTAGAGAATGTTGTCAATTTTAATTTATGGTCTCATATTTTCAATCATAAGATATTTCTATATGTGACAGCTTATGAACACATAATTAATTGCCTTCTTTCTATCAAATAGTATGAGCGAAATTATATTTCGAAGTCAAAAATTAAATCATTCAATTATCTAGCCAATACTGATAAAAATGGAAATGAAAAAAGTTTAATTTCTCATAAGCATGATCAAATGTCAAACATATTTATATTTAGATCATATCTAAATATTAGCAAAACATAAGCACACAAAAAAGGGGGAAAAAAGAAAGAAACTTCTTGCTATTCTACTCCTACAATGAAAAAAGTAATTAATATCGATTGTAGATTTAATCTTATATCAAGTGGATCAAAACTTTAAAATATGTTTAAAACTTTCCTTTGAAAAAATCTGATTAGAGTCTAAAGGTGCAAATAACTTTTCTACCTCATACTTAAAATATACAGAATATAATGATGTTTAACTTTAAAAACCTACAAACTTATTCCCAAAAAACATCCACAATGTCAAAATCCGTTAGATAATTAGATTGAATTTTAATTTTCAACTTTAAAATTAAGTTTCCTTCAAACTATTTGATAAAAAAAAAAGGCAATTAATTATATTTTCATAATCCGTTATATCTAGAAATTTCTAACCTTCTGTGTAACTTTCCTGATTAAAAATATGAGATCATATATTAAATTTAACAACCTCCTCCTCTAGGCAAAGTGATAATAGGATGCATGATATTGTTTGGTTTAATTTGACATTTATATTGTAAAAATAATCATATAAGAGAGATGATAGAAATAAATGTAGTTTGTGGGTTAACCTAATAAAAAAAAGGAAATAGCAAATTGAAGAGAGAGAGAGAGGAGGTATTTTGGTAAGTTAATTGGAAAAAGAAAAAAAAAAAGAGTATCTTAGCCAAAATAGGAGTAGAAATAACACCGCCCTTTCTTTCTCTGTTGATAGTTATACTATAGAGAAAGGTGTTACATGATTAAAGCAACGTGCATCACCGTACTCAAACTAAATATAGACATAAAGATAGAAAGGTTCAATCAATTTGTAATTGAGAATAAAAATAAATAGATCTGATCTTGGTCGGGCTACATAACGATAGCCTATCTAGTTCTTTTCCCACTCAGAGTTTGGCACTAGGCCGAAAAATGTGTTGGCCTGGACAATCCGATTTCAATCGCTGAGAAAAGAAGCAAACTAAGTGTGTTGCATGAGGGAGTTGAAAATTTCTTTCTTTCTACTTACAATGATCGGTACTATTTTATGCATGGATAGAATTTGTTTATTATCATGTATAATATCAATGATGAATATGCTATCAATCGGCTCTTTACCCTCAAGACATGGCATAGTGCCAAAAAATTTGCCAGCCATTGAAATGTCTATGAGTAGGTTTAACCATTGAATATCGTATAAGAGTATAAATTGATTTAATACACCACAAATGCGGAGCGAACATCATCGGTAACAAGAGTTGAAGCGATTGATCTTTTATTCTGTCACTTTGAGATCATGGTTCTTTGGCATCTCATAAAAGTGATTTTCTTCAAAAAGAATGTAATTTTCTTTATAAAGAATCGCTAGTCTTGAGCAACTTCTAATGCTAATGCGAATTAAGGGTCTCCTGCAGGTTACATACCCTAATATGATGGAGTTGTTTGAGAATCTTGGAGTGGAAATGGAGATATCGGATATGTCATTCTCAGTCAGCTTAGACGAAGGTCGAGGCTATGAATGGGGAAGCAGAAATGGTCTTTTCAGTTTGTTTGCCCAAAAGACAAATGTGTTGAATCCTTACTTCTGGCAAATGCTCAGGGAAATCATCAAATTTAAGGAGGATGTCCTTAGGTAAATCAAGTCTTTTTAGTGCTCAATATTGGAAGGTTATTGTATTTCCGTCTCTAGTTCTCTGAATTGATTGCAACTCAAAACAATGATAGTGATCATAATCATTTATGCCAAAGATTTCCCGCTAATCTTTTTTGCAATCTTGCCAATGAACTTCCCACTATAAGTAGGAATTATCATTAATGAAGTTTTATTTCCAGCTGACTTGGTCACGTGTTGATATCAGTGAAGAGAGTGACTTCTTGAAGCCTAAGCTTTTGGCAATATGCTACACTTTTGACATGAGATTTTAAACTGTTTGAACAATGATAATGTCATTTTTCGAGAGGAAACTCTAGGACATTTTATGCATTTTATAGCAGGTAAGATGATCGAATATCAATTTTTTTCTCGAAATGTTGAATATTCATTGTGAAGGTAGCATTATCGTACATGACATTGCAAGGTGACAAGTTGGGCCTAGTGCATCATAAAGTATAAGCCAATCTTCAAGTTCTCGCATCCTTTTTGTATGCAGGACCGGGCAATCATCGTCATTCACTCTGTTTGATGCCTGTTTATTTTTGCAGTTACCTAGAAGGACTTGAGAGCAATCCGGATATCGATCGCAGTGAAACTTTGGGACAGTTTATCAAGTCACGGGGTTACTCTGAATTATTTCAAAAGGCTTACCTTGTGAGATTGTTGAATCACTGCACTCTGTCATATCCTTGATCTTTTACTCATATAACAAAATCTGTCCTTTGCTTGTTAGGAGAATGTAGATCTATGGCACTTACCAATTAATTTTATATTCCTATAGATCCCAATTTGTGGTTCAATCTGGTCTTGCCCTTCGGAAGGAGTCATGAGCTTTTCAGCCTTCTCAGTTCTGTCCTTTTGCCGCAATCATCATCTGCTTCAGGTAGTTCATGTGGCTCTAGAAGGTTACTGATTGATTGGAAATGATAAAACTGTGTTTCGCCATTTCAGTTGTCCTACCAATAAATTCTCTGCTGCTTAAGTTGGTGGCATTTCATATCAATGAGTCAATCGCCAAATCTTTCCTTCCACCTCTATCGATCAGTCCTCATAATACTCTTTGTTTAACTTTACTTGCTTTCTTTGCAGGTTTTTGGCCGCCCTCAGTGGCTTACTCTCCGAAGACGCTCACATTCTTATGTCAGTAAGGTAATGATGATTAGGACATTCAATAGTTCAAAATGGAAAACTCGACATGCTTGGTCGTAATTTTCTCTCTGGAAACCCTACAAATTGAACTGTAAATATTTTTGAATTCAGGTCAGAGATGTGCTCGAGAGTAAAGGGTGTGAAATAAGATCAAGTTGTGAAGTGCGATCCATCTCCACTAGTGATGAGGGTAAGTACTTGCGATTTAAGTCTCGTCTTTTTCAGCATTGTTTTGTCACATGACATGGAACTAGAGCAAACAATATGGACATGATAAACAAATTGTCACAGTAGGTATATTCACGAATCATCAGGAAAATCTACTTTTTTTTATCCTTATAGTCCGCAATTGGTAACAGAAATTGATTGAACAGGATGCATTGTCTTAACTGGAGATGGTTCTGAAGAAGTATATGACAAGTGTATCGTAGCCGTCCATGCACCGGATGCTCTGAGAATGTTGGGGGACCAAGCAACTTATGATGAGACAAGAGTACTTGGTGCATTCAAATATGCCTACAGGTATAATTGGTTAGCCTGTAGCTTGCACATTCTCGGATAATGTTTTGACAACTAGTATCTGCAAACCTACTCTGGACAACCAATTGTCTACAAAGGCAAAGTTGGTCGATGCAGTATGGAACAAAATGTTCACGGTGATGTCGTTGTCCATTACATTTGCTTTAAGCCTTCTGCTTGGGGGAAGTAAAATTAAAATTTCAAGAATGGCAATCTTCTTTTTGCTTTCTATATCTACTGCGGAATGCAAAACCATTGATATATCTTTCCATTGGCAGTGAGATTTATCTTCATCATGACAAAACTTTCATGCCCAAAAACTCAGCAGCGTGGAGTGCGTGGAATGTTCTGGGATGTGCTGAAAATAAAGTCTGCTTGACATACTGGCTCAATGTACTTCAGGTGTGGTAAATGCGTTTTGTTCATTTTATGTCTAATTCAGCTGTGCCCTTCAGGATGCGTTATGCTGCAATGCATGCTACATGAATGCATGCTACATGCTACAACGCATGCTGCATATTGCCTTAAATAAAAGAAGTGAAACTGGCAGTTGTCATGGAGTACATAAACCAATTTATTGAGTAGGTCGATATGCATATAAGTTGTTAACGACTGCTAAAATTTTAGCAGCATGGTGAGGTGCATTCCACGACATGTTGACCATTTCCAGTGTTTGAGCCTCTAGAACTCCCTTTCTGTTCTGACCAGTTTTAGCGTGACCGATGCTCTTTTAATTAATTGGGTCCATATATATTTGCAGAACCTGGATCAGAAGGATTTTCCGTTTCTCGTGACTCTCAATCCTTCACATGAACCAGAACACACATTGCTTAAGTGGTGCACTGGCCGTCCAATTCCATCCGTTGCTGCATCGAAAGCTTTGCTTCAGCTACATGAGATCCAAGGAAAAAGAGGAATTTGGTTCTGCGGAGCATACCAGGGTGAGCCTGTTAAAGTTTCTATGCACCAGTGATTGTTATACCTCAGCTTTTCAGCAATGCTGAGAGTATTATATTCCTATGCATGTAATAAAGAATATTCTTACAAGGTTCTTGCCATCTTTCTTGAGATTAAATTTGAAGAGGAAGGTCCTCACTTGGGCCAAATTGATGAGATGGTCTTTGCTAATAAGGTTGCTGTAATTCGAATCTATTGGTATGGACTCAGGTCTCCAAGGGACTGTAGTTGTATGTTTCATGACTAAATTGAGCACTTATTCTTCTTTCAGGATATGGATTCCATGAGGATGGATTGAAGGTATAGACTCTCTCTCTCTCTCTCTCTCTCTCTCTCTCTCTCTCTCTCTCTCTCTGTCTGTGAGCAAGTTGCATATGCTAATTTTAACTTAAGGGACTTCTTTGCAGGGAGGCATGGCTGCTGCACATGGAGTGATAGGACAAAGTCATTTTGTTCTTGATAACCCTCAACATATGGTTCCTTCACTCAAGGAAATTGGGGCACGCTTTTTTGTTACTGGATTTCTCAGACGTTATATTTCTACAGGCTTGGTAACGTGAGTATATTAGTACTTATCATGATAACTATTGGCTTGTAGAGTACATCGTTCCTTGTCTTTTCTCTGTAGATCTACAGAAGTGTTTTAAGTGTCGTTGCTTTGATACAGCGTCATAGTCAACATCTTCTCATCTGTAGATCCTCAGAAGTGTTAAGTGTCATTGTGGTCCACTCCCGCATTTTCATTAATATCTTAGAACAGAATTTGCGAATTTACTTGTCAAAAAAATGATATTCGGAAATGCAGAATGTTCTTAATGACTTACTGCTTAGAGGAACATTTTTGAGAATCAGGTAGCAATAATTATGCTTTGGGGATTGGCAGTTTATTAGAGGAAGGAGGCACGATGTTTACCTTTGAGGGAACCACAAAAAGATGTCCTCTAACAGTCACTTTGAGGATTCATAGTCCAGAGTTTTACTGGAAGGTATTGTCTCAACTTACACGCGACTTCAGCCCACTTTGGATTAGACTCTTTAGGACTCTAGTACAAACGAGGCCTAGTTTATGCTTTTTCGTGCTGAGACCTTTTGTGTCCTAATAAAGAATTTTTGGTTTTTCAGGTCATGACTCAAGCCGATCTAGGCCTGGCAGATGCATACATAAATGGTGACTTTTCTTGTGTAGACAAAAATAAAGGTCTTCTAAATCTTTTTCAGGTCATTTTCTTCATCAAACAGACTTCGTTTTATAAATGCCATATCCTTCTATACATACCAAATGCTTAATCGCTTGTCAACATTATGGCAAGTCACAGATTCTCATAGCGAACAGAGATTCCGATATTACCATCTCGAAATTGAGTAAGAGAAGGTACTCAGTACTTTACTAGATGGAACTAGATGTTTTTGACTTTTTATGTTGTTATTAAATATACTAAACTAGTGTATGCAACTATTTGATTAAGGGGTTGGTGGACACCAATGTTATTAACAGCTGGTATTGCTTCGGCTAAGTACTTCTTCAAGCATATTTTGAGGCAAAACACTTTAACTCAAGCTCGCAGGAACATCTCCCAACATTATGATCTGGTAAAAACTTTATTCCAAATCTTTTTCTCAAGAGAACCGAATGAACCAGAATACATCGTCAGTTTCTCAACATTGATGGGTATCAAAAGCAAAAATGTGCTTGTACATACGGTATTCTGTAATGCTGTTTTCCATTTCGTCATGTTTGCAGAGTAATGAACTTTTTTCACTGTTCTTGGATGAGACTATGACATACTCCTGCGCAGTATTCGAGGTCAGTAGCCACAACCCGGTTTTGAAATTTTGCTGCTGAATACGTGATATAGAAGCAAGAGTAAATACAAATCCACATATGAAAGTCCAGTGGCTCAAAATAATGACGCATTGTTGTGCTGTCGAAAAATTCGATAGATGGCTGGTGAAGACCTAAAGGCAGCACAGATGAGAAAAATCTCTCTTTTGATTAAAAAGGTATGTTTTTACTTGCTGTTAGTTTGGGGCTGCTTGACGGGTTAACCTTCGACTGTTCAGTGACTAATGCTTTCCCTAGAAAAATTGTAGGCGAGAATTGAAAAGACACATGAAGTTCTTGAAATCGGCTGCGGTTGGGGAAGCTTGGCCATTGAAGTTGTTAGGCAAACCGGATGCAAATACACTGGCATCACTCTGTCGAAAGAGCAATTGAAGTATGCCAAATCAAAAGTGAAAGAAGCAGGGCTTCAGGTACCCAATCTACCAGCATTTTGTACTTGACAACTTAATTCATAAGTCCGAGAGATAATGTATGTAATTTTTTCATTGCAGGACAGCATCAAATTCATTCTTTGTGATTATCGCCAATTGCCAAGTGCCTACAAATATGACAGGATCATTTCCTGGTGAGTTTCTCACCATTTTGTCTATTTGTAATCTGGCTAAACAGACCAAAAAGATGCTTAAAAGACTGTCTTAATGGAATGAATTCACAGTGAGATGATAGAAGCAGTCGGCCATGAATACATGGAGGAGTTCTTCAGCTGTTGCGAATCGGTGCTAGCCAAAGACGGACTTCTTGTTCTACAGGCATGTGACATACAATGGTTTTACGGCTTGAATTATTGTTTCAAAAGTAAAAGACGTGCTTATTTTTTCACACTATTCTGTTAAATGGTGCGTCAAATTTCACTAGTTCACTTCCATACCCGATGAGCGGTACGAGGAATACAGGCGAAGTTCAGACTTCATAAAAGAATATATCTTTCCCGGGTGCTGCGTGCCTTCCTTAAGCAGGATAACATCAGCTATGGCCTCTGCATCCCGACTCAGGTACAATTGCATAACATCGAGTGCACAAATTTCTGTCTTCTTCACTTCATCTATTCACTGAAAGATCTTCCACCACAGTGTGGAGCATGTGGACAACATAGGAATCCATTTTTACCAAACACTTCGATGTTGGAGGAAGAACTTCATGGAGAAACAAAGGTGACAAGCGATATGATGCTGCAATGACTTTGGTATAATTTCTCCTGGTTTTGTGGTCATTCGTGACCCCTTTCTCCTTTTGTAGGGAAATATTAACTCTGGGATTCAATGAAAAGTTCATAAGGACATGGGAGTACTACTTCGACTATTGTGCAGCTGGTTTTAAGTCTCACACGCTCGGAAATTATCAGGTAATTCCTTCTTTTAGGAAGTACTACTTTCACTCTCATCAAGTTGAAAATAACACAGGTGCAGATTACAATGCACTTTTTCTTTTGGTGCTTCTTCTACGAAGTGTAATTTTTTATGAACTCCGAAATGCAGATTGTGTTTTCACGTCCAGGCAATGAAGCTGCTTTCACTGATCTGTATGCGAGTTCCCCGACGTCAAATTGATATTTAAGTTGTGATGTGACTAAGCACGACCCATTTGAGCCAATTCACAACTAATTCCCCTAGGGCCACTCAGCCCCTGGTTCTTGAAATTTTTCTTGCTTCTCCCAGTGTGCAAACTTCTTTGGTTGTGAACACCATGTTCAAACATGCAAAATAAATCGGGTTAGAGAACAATTATTTTTTACAGTCCAAAATGATGTTCAAATTGGTGCAGTTATTGATTCAGACAAAGAATTAGCCAAAATCCTTGTCCTACGAGTAAGTTATAAATCGACTGCATTTGAAGGTGTAAATAAGCTATTCTCCAACTGCTTTCGAATCAGGTTGCACAAACATGAGACCATGCGAGTTGAGAGAGAGAGAGAGATTAGTTCAGACAATTTTGATTGCAAACATGATGTCTGCATCGGATGAACGAGACGAGATTGCCTACCGGCCGGGACAGTGTTTTCCTCGATCTGATTGATGACATTCTTAACATGGGTTGGTAACTTCATTTCAATAGCACGAGTTTAACTTTTCATGGATCAAGCAGCTTTCACCGCGGTAATGAAAGATGCCCAAACTCTTAAGTCAGAGGCAACTTGAATGACAATTGGCAAATGAGCCTGCCAACATATATGAAGGGGAAAGACAGGGAGAGCAGAGACCCGCCCAGCTCTCCCTGTCGCCCAACAATGGTGGAAACCCCGCCACTCCACGCCTTCTCGTTGATCACATCTCCCAACCCAACGAGAACTTAGTTCAATTCAATCCTTCTTGCCCTTTTGCAATCTCCATCAACGGAGCGGGCCCATGATTTTTTGACCCAAATGGCGAAAAATGGCCTCGTTCCCTACCCGAGCGCCTTCAACACGCTGCTGAGTTCTCTCGTTCGATCGGGCTCGTTCGACGAGGCATGGCGTCTGTTCAGTGATTCCAGGGCCAAAGTCGGAACCGTCGACGAGCGGAGCCTCGGGATCATGGTGAAGGGCTGTTGCGAAGCCGGTCGCTTGGACCGGGGTTTCAAGATTTTCGCTCAGTTGAAGGAGATGAACTGGTCTCCAGTGGCTTACGTGTACACGGTCTTGATCGACGGCTATTGCAAACACGGCGACGTCGAAAGGGCGGGAGAATTGTTCTCCGAGATGAGCGAGTTGGGTTTAGTCGCCAAACGCAACACCTACAGAGTTTTGATTGATGGGTATATGAGAAAAGGCATGAAGGAAGATGGTCTGGAGCTGTACCGAAAGATGAAGGTGAGCGGGGTTGTTCCGAGCGTACATACTTGCAATCTCATTATCAATGTGCTTTGCAAGGGAGGTGATGTGAACGGAGCCTTCGAACTGTTTGATGAAATGGGCAAGCGAGGGATTTCGTATAGTGTTGTTACATTCAACACTCTCATTCGGGGGCTGTGTCGTGACTCGAGGGTTTGGGAAGCAGAGAGGTTGGCGGACTTGATGAAAAGGAGTGGTATTAATCCAGACGTGATTACATATAACACACTCATACACGGATTTTGTAATTGTGGGAAGTTGGATAAAGCTTTCAGCTTATTTGATCAACTGAAGTCAAATGGTCACTCCCCATCCTTGGTGACATACAACACTTTAATTGCAGGATCTGCTAGAGCCAAGAATTTGCCTGCAGTGACTGATTTGGTGAAGGAGATGGAGGAGAGAGGCATCGCTCCTTCGAAAGTGACCTATACTATTCTAATAGATGCCTTCGCGCGATCAGATGACATGGAGAAAGCATCCGACATCTATGCATCCATGCAGAAGGCTGGATTCATTCCTGATGTGCACGCATATGGTGTCTTAGTACACGGGTTGTGCATGAATGGTAATATGAAGGAAGCATCAAAGTTGCTCAAGTCGATGAGTGATGGATGCGTAGAGCCCAATGATGTGATATACAACACAATGATCCACGGATACTGCATGGAGGGCAGCTCGTATAGGGCCCTGAGTTTGCTTACAGAAATGGGCAAGAAAGGAATGGTTCCTAACTTCGGCAGCTACAGTCGTACTATCGAGGTTCTTTGCAAGGATCAGAAGTGCGAAGAGGCAGAGGATTTACTGAATGCCATGGTGAAGCTAGGTTTGACACCGTCTGTTTCTCTTCATAATGTGATTGCAAAGGCAAAGAGTGGCACAAGTTAGGGTGGCAAGACTGATCTATGTACATTATGGAGCTCTTTCGTGGAAAGCCAATTTCTATACATCAACCAAATGGCATTAGTCCATAGAGTTACTTGGCGGTAATTGACCAGTGCCAATGGGCAAGTATTGACCCTTGCATCTGTAAGATATAACTTGCATCTTGGCGTGTTTTCACCTAATCATATGTCTACCATCACATGGGTTGGGTATCAAGTTGTGCATAATTTTGTTAATGCTCACGCTTTGCAGTTCTGGGTGTAGTGGATTTAAAGATTTGAATACGACTGTTTTGTCGTGATTTTACTTCCTATAACTACTGTGTTGATCTTTGATTGCTGTTATTGACCCAACACAAGAGGTCGTCCTTTGTTGTCGAGAAGTGAGGCACGTATATCTCTTCATTATGTGACGAGAAAACAACATCGAACAATGACCCAACTCTCAAGCTGCAGCATCATTCTTGATATTTGAATGCGTTTTTTACTGGGATGATGAATCGTTTGTTTCAAAGTCCGTTCATAGATTTGTGGGATGAAAGTATTCCATGTGCAGAACTTCTAATTCCTGGAGGAGCTACCTTTTGAAAACCGATCAAAATGGCGACCCCAATGGTGTGTGTCACTTTCAGTGAATCGTTCATAATTTGAAAATAGGAGAGAACAAAGGACAAGGAGGACAGACAAAGAACAAAGCCATCACTGAAGGAATTGCAGCATATTTTGAGAGAGAGAGAGAGAGAGATGGCAATGGACTTAAAGATTTGTGAAATGGAAGGCCCATTTCCAAGTTTAAAATGAAAGAGCAAGGGAACAAGATTCTTCAGAGAATGGAATTCTAATTCCCATATTTTTAATGTTTGGAGAGAAATCAAAATGTGGAATTGGATTCCACATGAAATAAAGATTCCTAAAAATGTGGAATTGGATTACCTAGCAATAGTTAGTATTGATACGCCGATTCCACATGTCTAACCACCATGAAGTTATCAGAAAACTCGACTCTATCACAATCACCATCCCCATTCTCCGATCGTTGCCACCAACCACCACTTACCGATCAACGCAGCCATTGATTGCCTTTCCCTGGTTGCTATTGTCGATCGCAAATGAAGAGTGTTGTTTATTTGAAATGGGAATCCCTTTGAAGATTCTTTATGATGAACAAGGAGGAATCTCATTAATGTTCATGAGCAAACAGTAGAATTTGCTCGGATTCCATCCTTGGAATCTAGTCGAACCATGTTCACATAATCACAAATGGTAATGATTGTTTATAAATGAATAAAGTAATAGTTAAAAATTACTAATTGTAATTTAGCATAATAAAACGATTAATATCAATCAAACACATATTTAATGTTAATTATATTATTTGTTAACTAAATAATTTACGTTTTAAAGAAAAAAAATATATTGTAATATAGGTTTAAAATAGATAATTGCTCATATTTAACTAAATTTGACAATAATAAATATTCTTTAAACCCCAAATTGATACACTCTCGACAAATTTACCTTCAAAAATTACTCAAAATTGATACATTTTGTGATAAATTAACCTAAACAAATTTTTTGAACCACCTAAAACACCAATTGTGACAGATTTACCCTCTGTTAATTTCCTTTAATTAAATTAATATTATGAAAAACCACAATCGTTACAAGTGTGACAAGCGAAGGATAAAACACCAACCTAGTACATTGATTAATAATCATATGTTATTCAACTCAATAATTTAAATGTATAATTTAACGAAAACTAATGAATGGTAAATTTATCACAAATGTACTAGTTTATAATTTTAAATTAATTTGGAACAAATTTATCACAGTTGTACAAATTTTTTATTTTTCGTAATATCAATCGTATAATGAAAATATACGCAATCTTCACCAAAGGAAGTACTGTGAAATACGATTACAGCCAAATGCAACATAACAATTGACCGCTTGTGTTTTTATTCGACAAATCAAATGTCGATCACATTCATTTTTCATTTAACGGGCTAAATAATTCAAATTACTAAGGGAACGAGTTATCCATGTTGCTATAAAGAAGGTCACATATGTTATGTCATATCAAATTTGAATCTTCTTTTCAGACATCCCATGCTGTCTAGTCGTACATAAAGTCTAAATATAATGCATCCATAAGTAAGAATTTTTTTCCTAGGAAATTATTTATATATTTTGGAAGAAAGAAAAAAGTTCCATGACCCACCCGTGATAGACAAGATGATTCGCACCTCGCCCCCTCAATCGGCCCGTGGGAGGTGGGTCCCTGCGGGTCGCCCCGGATTTACGCCGTCGCCTACCGGCTATACAGTAGTTGTTGGATCAAAAAAAAAATGTTCCATGGGCGAAAAGAGAGCATGTAACCGGTAGCAAAAAAGCAAGCCACCAAGCTGTCAGACAGACAAAAGCTGGATTTGTCTCATCTCCTTCATTAAATAAAGAAGCCTCGAGCGCCCACCACCTCTCTCTCTTCTCCCTTCATTATGAGACTCCAACGTTCCCTTTTTTCAAACACCTTGGAGCCACGCCCCAGATTTCAAACCCTCTCTCTCTCTCTCTCTCTCTCTCATCAAATGCCCATCACGCACGCACCGCAGAACGCACGCAGTCTCTCTCGATCTCTCTGTCTGCCTCTGTTCCCTGATGGGCTTTCTTCATTCGAGGCGAACTTCTCCTCTTCCATGAAGATCTTCAAGCCTTGAAGAAGACTCCTCCTCCCTTGTGAGACTGAGCTTCTGCCGTCGATGGGGTGCTTTCTCGCGTGTTTCGGGCTCTCCAAGAAGCGGAGGCGGAGAAGAAGGCCGATCCATTCCGGAGACCAAGTACATAAGACCCTTTTTTCTTTAATTCCAGAGCTTCCGTTTTGACCTTCCTCTGTTTCGTGATTGATGTGTTCTTGGGTTGTTTGCAGGTTGGCCATGGGAAATATGAGCCTCTGGATAACTCGTCCCAACTAGATCTGGAAATCGGTCAGGACTCCAGCACCTCCACTTCTTCCTTGAGGTATGCCGAATCTCTCTTAACAAAAGTTGCTTAAATTACTGATTCGTTAGGGTGGTGCTTATGGTTTTTGCATATGCTTTTGGTTCTACATAGCAAGAAACAATCTAGCGCGAAGACCCGAAAGAAAGTCCGGTTCAACTTGAATGTCCAGACCTATGAGCCTATCCCGATCGGGGATCCTTATTTCTCGGATAGCGATAAGGAGGGAGATAAGAGAAGACCCGATGATGAAACATCCCGGCTAGATCCGTCCCCGACGCTACTCGACGAGGGTTCAATCGCTTCGACAGGTGCTCGCTATTCAGAGAACCATAGGTATCAGAACTGCAGGGACTGCTCTGATGAGGAAGATGAATTGCTCGACGATGACAGCGATTTCGAACTCGAAGATGAGGATGATGATATAGGCAGTGACGAGGATATTGACTTCTACGGCAATATGCAGGATTCTGGAATGAGCCAGAAGCAAATTCCCCTGCAATTCAATTCCTCAGTGTCTTCGAGTATGAAAGAGCAAGTATCTCTGTGGCGGTCAGATTTGGACAAGACTGAAACCCCGATATCATCCCATCATTCCACGAGTGTCCTAGAAACGAAAACTCTGAACACGAGTGAAAATGCTCGATGTAGGACTCAATACGTTGATTCTGTACTAAACCCGGTCGAAAATCTTATGCAGTGGAAAAGAGTCAAGGCGAATGCGATGCAGGTTAAGCACCAGCTCAAGGAGAATGTAGCATTGGAGAAACAATCTAGCGCGCCATTTTCACCGAATGCTAGCTTTAGTCCCTCAGCTTCCTCTTTGGGATCCAATCCAGTTGCTTCTAAATCTAAACCTCTTGGCACGGTGAACACGAGCCTTTCAAACTGGTTGGTCTCGTCCAACCCTGTTCCGTCCGTGAATGCACCTGTTAGTAAGAGCAGCACCATCTTATTCAAGACCGTTTGATCGAAGCAAAAGCATGTTTCATCAAGCTGACTTCATTCATCAACAGATAGGACCGAGATGAACTTCATGGGAATCTAAGGAACGACAAGGAAACAGCTGATGAAACACCGGTCTTCTGTAATAAAGCAATTGCACATGGCAATACAATTTGACAACATTGTGATCAGGATTTTCATCCATCATCCTGGATAAAGACAGTAACCTTCAGTCACATACATGCCATTATCCGATATCTTGTGTGTTTTGAGTTATATTCTTTGCCTCTTAAAAGGCAACGATTGTTTATCTGCTCTCTGCTTCTTGTTTGTGAGAGAGAATTGGTCTCTCTTTTCTTTTTCCTTAGGGTATTTGGGGGGGTGCTTGACTACTTCTGGTTGTTGTTTTTTTGTTGGTGATGATCATATCTTGTTTGATTGTCTTGAACTGCCAAGAGGGCTGACTACGAATTTCAACATGACACCAATATTGTCAGCATCATAGTTCATCTGTTTACATCTGAACTGAAGAACCGAAATGAATATAGAACCCAGTTCAGGCAACGAAATTTCTGCAAAATCACACATTTGAGATCCATGTTTTTATTCTCCTAATATCTCCGTCAAATAGAATGAAAGGACGATTGTCGTCATACTTCAGAATCATCGCCATTGTTCCACAAGCATCTCAAACATGGTATTGAGTTCTGATAATTCCTCACTCCTGAGATGAACCCAAAAGCGCGGATTTTATGCTTCACTCATTCCTGAGGTGCTCCGGAAAAAAGGGCTTCGGCAGATACAAATTTGAGATTAGTCCGTGACACTCGGATGTAAGCCAGACACCAAAAAGAACAATGACTACGGTTGGTAGCTCTTTGGATTATGCAGTGCTTGATATTTGTTCAAATGAAGGTATCCGTTTCAAGAGGCGCTATATGCTTCAACTAGCATAGGACTCTTGCACGGATTTGTGTACTTGGGGCCATCAGGGCCGTTCATTTTAGAAGAAAAGAAGGAGAACCGTACGATCAGACAAACACAATATAACTGGGAACGCGGTGTCCCTACCTTGAAATAAATTTCAACAGAAAGAAGTAATTTTCAAGAGAACTTACTAGCAACTGATTTCAGAATATTCGCTTTTTGTCTTAAGAAATTGCTCAACATTTACTAACTCTACTCGAGCATTGGGTAAAAATAATAATAATAATTACTCTCCAACTCCGAAATCGACATTTCACCTTGAAAAGTTGCTAATGATTGACAAAATTACTGAGTACTACTTGCTTTTGTTATAGAAGAAGCTATTAAACAATTTGAAAACCTACTATTCTATTTTATACCGTGGTTGCCCTGATAATTAAAGGTTACTTGTCTTCTATAATATCATAAATTCGATTCACATCATAAGCGAATCTCTGAATGACTCGTGTTATATTGCTTGGTGATAGCATAACGCATATGATGAGACTTCCTAGTTGCTAATTACTCCATGAGATTATGAAAACATGCTCACCAACTTTAAACTCTCGGATCGCAAGTGGTTTATTAATGTAGCAAAGGTTCAAATCAAAGTTTGCAAAATGGATATAAGACCCTTACATTGACGTCCATAATGGGCCCGTAGCACCACCGATTGCCCCCTCTTCTCCCTTTTACTTATAAAAAAGAAGTTGACAACTTAATTTTCTATGTGGAAAAAGTACAGACCACGTTTAACAAATACTAACTATAACGTGATAATTATAAAGTTACCTTTATATATATATGCAAGGGCGTGTGTGCCCGCGCACTCACTAAGATATATTGCAATTTATTTTTGATAAAATAAAAATTTGCTAAGAACGCTGAAACCCCACCTATTAATTGATGGAATCTTATGCCTGCTAAGAATTTTTTATTTGGATATTATATGTTCAAATCACATCATCTTCCGCCTAAAGTAATCTTGAGGGTCACGTTTATCACGGAGGAGCCGCCTTCCCATGAATGTTAAATGGGCTAATCCTTTTTCCCTATTTTGTTTAGACAAGCGGTCTTATCCAGCATACCTTTTGAGAGTTTGGTGATCATTATAAAGGGTTGTTAATTTTCTTTTAAATATAATTGAATTCCAACATGTTTAGTAAATTTTAATACAGAAAATCATTTAAGATTAATGAGTGATTAGTAAATCTCACATGTTGATTCTGGATTGTTTGCAGAATTAACATTTCCAGCATGAAGAACTATAATGCTAACAGAGAGTATGTAGAAGTACACCGTGCTTCCATAACTTTGATGAATTACACCACACAGCAAAACAGATTAAGAGAGAGAGAGAGAGAGACACCCACACACATGTATATGTATATGTGTATATATATATATATATGTATTTATGTATTAAGCAAAAAATAATGGGTAGCGACATGGTCATAAACTCAGTATTGGCGTTTTTCTTACCATTGAGAATCCTCCTGCATGGTAATCTCAGCGTCAATTAGGCTCACACTCGAGCGAATGCGGTATGAATTCACTTGTAATGTATTTTATACATAGTATTTTGCATCTCAGGCTATCAAGATGAACCCAACACCTTATTTCCTCATTGAGGAAAAGCACTACTCTTCCCCTTTTTTCGTAGCCGTAGTCACCAAAAGACTCGTGATGTCGCGGAAAACAATCTTGGTGGAGGCAATATTCATTGCTTGCCATTCCCGAACCACACAATCATCCTAGAAAATAAGTGATGGTGTTGACATGGCCAATCTGCCATGTGGCGATGAGCAAGAGTAATGTCGCTTCTACATTATGGTACATACGCAAGAATCATTATCGTCATCATCACTGTCGCTTGGCTCACTGCAGGACCAACAAGGCAATGCTTATCACAAGGCATCAAAATCAGGGAAAAAGCATATAAAAGTCAAGTAACATCTGGAGAAAGATGAAGTACCAAAAAAAAAAAATAACTAGGGAGTTCACTGAACTGAAAAAAGACCACAAAGATTGTTTAGATGAGATTATTTATACAGCATACTCGTTCTTCATCATTTCTTTTTTTGCAATGGGTGAGAGTTCCAAGCATCCACAGATCAGATTTTATCAAGCAGGGAACAATGAATCTACAATCACCACCATCGCTTTCGTTTGGCTATTATTAATGCCAATGGCTTCCTTCTCGAGTACCCCTACTCTATTTTCTGCTTAATTGGCATAAAGGTGCCTACGCATCATATATGGACAGAACTCAGATGTATACGCGAACTCAAAGGCAAGGAAGCATATTCAAAAGCAAAGAGATTGAAGGGAGGAATCTGGTGATCTGTTCGCCAAGTTTGCTTCAGGTTATATGCAGTTGAAAGGATGCACTCATCCTCAGACAGATTAGTTTATATAAGAAAACGATGATCGATTAGAGATGGAACATGTATCAACACTCTTCTGCTGGCAGGAAGATAATTGGGGAATAAGAAGAGTACGGCAACTTGTGCAGACAATTTTAATGACAATGGATTCCTAATAGACACCCAACCCACCATACACTACTATTGCAGCAACTTTTTCACAGACAAATCAAACTGTGTTGACTTTTTCTTAGGAGAAGACGAGTCTCTGGCCATCAAATTCCATGTCTCTTATTCACCCAATGCAGAAGCCAAATTAAGCTGGGACATTTAGAAAAATGACAATTGTCTTTTTTCTTCACTATATTTAGCTCATCATTCGTTGGTTTTGATTTTCAAGGGATATTTATGGGCCTATGGTCAATATGAAGACCTACTACTCTCTTGTTAGTAACATAATTATAGGCTTTCCTAAATTTTTTCATATCCATTGTCTATATTCCCTTGCCTTTACCCTATTCTATCTGGGATATATACATTTATTTCACATTTGAACTTCACTAATGCTTTTCAATTTAGTCATATGAAGAGTGCAAGGACAATCCACATGTTTCACATATAACTTGCTGCCAGCAACAATTTCGTTACAGCTTTACAAGATTAGTATTACATGCACGAATTCAGAAAGATCATTAAACCTGTGAGGGTCACACCTTCCAATAAATTAAACATGAAAAGAAAGCAAATTGACATCGCAGAACATATATAGCAGTCCAGAACAAGAGCTGACCAGTGGACCAGTGAGAAGGCACATCCTTTCAAAATTAAAACCATTCTGTTTGATCATGAGCATCAAACCAACCATATGCAATGTGAAGGATCAGATAAAACCATTCATCATTTGGCACTTGTAGAATCACTATCTTCCCTCCCCTTACTTAAAAAGTCATCATATTCCCCATTCCATCGTGTCATGCTTTCATTCAAGTGTAGGCACTCAATTTTGTTTGTGGCCATACTTAAGGAGATATTGATTATGGTCCAAAAGGGTTTACGCATTGCTTAATGTCCGCTTCATTTTTATGAGAGCTAGGTCAATCTCATCATCGTCTACTCTCGGCCATAGATTTCAACAAAAAAAATTCTCCACTATGTCTTTGCAGGTTTGAATATTAATCTTCCTAGGTACATGGAGAATCCTTATATATTCGAAGTGATGACGCAAATCAACCCTCAACCAACATAACTAGAAGCCTCTAAATACCTCCTAGGTTGGCATTAAAATAACAGACCTTACTGTCAACATTCATTTGGCAAGGACTAAGAGCCTAACTTATATTAAAAATATGAAGAGTGAAGATGATCTCGGACAGCTGAACTCTGAGCACGTTAGGCAAAAAGACTGATAAGGAGGTCTTAACAAGATAAATTATGCAATTTAAGGCCTTCTTTCTCCTCAAATATCATAATCTGCAAATTCTCTGGTGCAGTTTTCAATAATCAAGAAGGCTCAATGTTCTAACAGTAAGAATCCAAATCTAATGAAAATTGTAAGGAAAGAGTAGAGACTGCTAAAAAGCATGTCTAGCATCGATCTTTCCACTGTAGACCATGAAAAAGAGTTTTCCATTGATCTATTTCAGTGGAAAAAGCTAAAAACCTTCTTACAAGCAACTGGCCATTGTCATAGAAGATGGCCCAATCATATGGTCACAATGTCTAAAAGAGAGTCAAGCTTCAGCCAATCCTTGACAAGCCCTAGATATGGCTTCTCAATTTTATTGGATTTCAAAACTATTGTTGAATAGATAAGCTGACAAGTTCCAGACATGACAAAGCATAAACTGCAATTGTATTGTGAAACTATTAAACTGGTGAAGAGAGAAACAAATTATGTAGCACAATGATGGAAAAATCTTGACTGACCTTGCTTCAGTTAAGCATCACTAAAGCTCTAGTTACTCAAACAAGTTAGTTTATTAATTATAACAATTTAGATTACACCACCTTACCAAGCATTTCCCCACTAAGCGGAGGCGACCACATGGATCCTCTTAACCCATTGAGCTTTCGCTTATACTGTGTTCACCAGTAATATTAAGTATAGACAAACAAACAACAGTTAGGTACTTCCCGTTCTCAATGACTAATATAAAACCATTGCAAGCATGAAGTCAAATTGTAGTTACGGCAGCAAATATTAACTTGCCATGGCATACTGAACTAATGGTATTACAACTATTCATTTCCAACCTTTGGCAAATTGAAGTATCAAAGGGAAAAACGATATTAAGAGGAAATTTTCTCCTTCACCAATGGAGACTGCCATCAAAGGTCAAAATCCTCTTTCTTTCACACTTTTAGACTGTACTCAGAACCAAGCACCAGTGCCGGTATTAGAATATCACATCACATAACTTCTGTTTATAGTTGCTAGAAAACCTCAAAAGTCACTTTACTAAGCTTTCTTAGCTACATCATCCCTAGTAAGGCCGGATACAAGACCAGTACTAACCAGTCAGCACCATCCACACCTATTGTAAGATCATAACAACTATTTTCTCTGTTTTCTCACCTAAGAAGATAATAAGAACCATAAATCCTGCCCTTAACAGCCACCCACCACAATTTGAAGAACCACAATTAGAACAACAGTGTCTAAGCTTTTATAAGACTGAGGCAGTTCATCCTAGAAAATGCAACATTAACCGCCTGAATAAAACTTATAATCACAAACATAACAGCTTACAAACTTTTAAGAGAATAATCAAACATTTAACATACTACTAATGTGTCATACCTCGGTTGAAACTCCAACACCTGGGTGAGACTGTTGCCGTTGCTGTCATTCCACTGCACCTTCCTCCTTGTCTTCTCGGAGGTTCTAATCATGCCACCACGTCTTGGCGGCAACAACGACTTCACCTCGCTCTCCTCTTCTGCATCACCATGATCCTCATCCTTTCCAGAGTCTACATGACTCACAGGCTTCACAGGCTTCTCATGGTAGCCATTTGCATCCTTAGCAATCTCACCCATCAAGTTACACCGCTACTTACAACAGGACCACGAAAATTTCTTCTGATGCTGAGTTTCAAAACTCGCATTAAAAAACCTAAAGCAAAGACAAGATATGCCACGTCTTCGGGTTGAAAGGAAAACCCATTTGCCCAAATTGCTTAAGAATCACGCGATTGCAAAGAACTGACCCCCCCAAATCCAAAACATGCCGGTCATTTTGGAGGGAGGCGTTAAAAACTATAAACCCAAGGCACGCGAAGACGAAAGTCAACGTCCGCTTCTTGCCGTCTTGATCTAATCGCTGAAGATAAAAACCAAAACGGGCAACGACCCAACAATCCCCGGGCGCTGAAAACGACGGCAGAAACGGAAAGCCCCCAAATTTGCAACTGCAGATCGAGTTGATCTAAGAAACGAATGCTAATTTCGAACTTGGGATATGAAAGATTGCCCTCCGACACGGACGAAAACAGCTAAAAGCCAAGAACCCAGAAAGGGAAAAATGCAAGATCGTTATGGAGTTTCGACTTGAAAGCGGTACCGCTCTGCATCGATCGAAATGGAGGGGAAAAGAGGGGACGAATATGCGCATTTATGATGACGGAAAGCGAAGCTGGGGAAAAAAATGAAATAGAATATGGAGTTCGGGTTGGTGGGCGACACGTGAACATAAATTGGTCTTCGGTCTTCGGTCTTCGTGGTCTGCGGGGCTCCCTCGCAAGCTAACTTTCTCCCATGGCGTTCCACTGGCGACGTTAGTTAATATCGTTACGGTAGAGACCGCGGAGAGACTTGGAAGATCTAGCATGGCGTGAATTATCTTATAAGATGCATTTATTAGACCAAATTAACTCATTTGCATGAAATCGAACTTATCTTTTTATCATGATTTCTGGTCTTATCAGTTATTGAATTTATGGTATGCGTGTAGCGTTTATAGTTTTCTAGTGAGATGATAAGAATCGAGTATTAAAGAATGCACCTTTGTCTTAATTATTAGAATCATTGAATTCGATAGATTCCAAGTGAAACCCCCCCGACATATGTTATGATGTTGTTGAGGGTCCAAACAAATTGTTGCACAGTCCTTACTTTTTCTCTTACTCATCTATCCGGACAGCTAGCCGATCATAGTACCTAGTACCGTTGCTTAAAAGGCAGGGCTGCTTGAGTGGAGCTTAAATTTTAACATGTGGAAATTGCTTCGTTAGAGATCGCAGACATTATCAGAGCAAAAACATCTTGAAGATGCTGGAAGGGCGGAGAAAAATGCAGATGTGTAAATAAGTGAGTTACGTACGGATAAAGGTCGACTAAAGGGAAACTCAATTCTTGCAGCAGCAGCCAAAAAGCAATGGAAGCACTTCTCTGCGCTCGGTGACCATAAAAAATCAAGAGATAATCACTGAAATGCTAGCCTCAAATTGGGCTATAGACAGAATCATCTGATAGACTGGAGTCGAGTCTAAATTGCGGAGTAAATGGGCTTCTAGATGCGGTATTTCGTTAGTGATCCTTTCGAATCCTTGACTTGTAACATGAGTCTGAATTTCATATTTCCGTATGTGAAAACTTAGTTTATTTCTGCTCCTTTTCATCTGAGCTAAGCTTTCGTGTGATCGCACCAACATCTTCAGCTGCAATCGATAGCATCTCCATTGATTTTGGTAGCAACCATAGAACCAGGCCTCATTCTTCATAAAACTTTACCTTGTAGCTGATTCAGCTTATTGAGTTGTTATGGCACTGAGTTTTCTTTTCCATTTCCTTTTTTGGGTATCAGTATCTTGGCCATCCGGTAGAAAGGAATTTATGAGGAAATAGATGGCCAAAGAATCCATGTCACATTTCATTCTGGAGAGTCTTAATGCAGATCCCGAATTGCACTTTCGAAAAACAAAAGCTTGGCGTAATCAAAATCGAAAGTTCCGATCAGTCGTTTCTAACAACTACTATTATTTCCGGTACGACCGTCTGACACTCAAAATATGGTGGTATAATAAGCCGCTTAGGTAGAGAGGGTGGTGATAACAACGACACTTCACCATAAAAGAAAACACCAGAAGCAACCTCAGAAAAAGAATGATGAAAAAGACAGCTAACCTGGATTGATTGTTAACTACATTCAACTCTAAAAAATAAATATTTAGAAATCAAATTATAACCACATCTAGCTGACTATTTCATAAGTCAAAAGCGTGGAAAAGTCAAGCTAGTTGACCCATGAATCCTCTCAAGGCCCCTAATTTACAGCAATGAAGAATGGTTATGTTCGGCAAATGAATGCAAGAAGAATCATACTACTTCACGTGTCTCGTTTTCTGAATGATGATGAGCAAGAACCAGGAAGGTAGGTCTAGCCAACTGAGAGCTCGGAAGGAGCAAGCGACTGCTCTCCTTGTAAAGTAAATTTGACAATGTAACAGTAAGAGAACTCCAGAGGTGGGCAGCGAAATGATGGTGGATAATCCACCATACTCGCCACGAGACAACCTGGTCACTCCCTAATGAAAATGTAGAAGTCTTAGCCATGTAGAATGGATTCAAAAGGGAAAGCTAGCAGCCTAGCAATTTGTGGAATAAGCACGACTGACCGAGACCACCTCCATCGCCATCGGTCCAATAGGTAGCAGACACGCCTCGCTAAAGTTGTCCAAGCATTATTAATGACATAAATTGGCTTGACTCCTTTCGCTGGAAATATTTAGTAATCTAAAACTTCTGGTAAACAGAAAAATCACAGAGGTCACATAAGCAGTTGAGAGGAACCTACCTGTAATTCTACCATTATGTTCATCAACCTTTTCTCCAGCTCAAATTGGCATGTTGTCTGACTCAATTTATAATGACAAGGCGCTTGTTCTGAACCAGCATGTGTTGAGAGAGGTTTGGCCAAAAACCCATAGTAAGAATGCGTCCTTGATGCAGATCAAACAAATTGCCTTCTTTGACAGTTGGGTGCTTGAGTGAAGAGATGGATTTGTATCTCAAAACTCTAAGATCATGAACTAGAAAAAATCTTTACCAAGAAAATCAATACAATCATTTACAGAATCCAAGTTCATGGGTTCAGCCTGACAAAGTCTACAATTGAAATCCCATATTTCCTTCTGCTGCAGATTATACCTTAATCACACAAAAATAGTAATCCACAAAATTTGGTACATCTAATTAAACATTCACAACAATTCTGCATGAAACTATACCTTTGTCCTCCAGGATCTTCTGAAAAAAAAAAAAATCAATACAATATGTATGTCCTAAATAGCCTTTCATAAAAAGAGTTGCCGTTAGGCCTTTCCCCTTCAACTGGTTTTCAAAATATCAGATTATCAGAGAATCTTAATTGCTCTCCTGATGAATCACCGTTCCTGTCTCTTGGAAGCTTGGCATTAATCAGCCATTAGGCTTATTGTCATCAACCCTTTAAACAAATGTGTCATGTGCAATGAGAAAAAAATGTTCCAATTAAATCTTAAGCATCTCATCAACTCTCATTTAAGATTTATCAATGCTTCAGTTGAGTCAACCCACTGTGGCCATGAAACTTCTACCACAGAGTTCATAATGAAGTTTGGGAAACAATTTCTAGAACTTTTCCATGAGACACAATCAAAGCCAATGTTTGTAGATCTTTAATAGCTTTTAAAGAACTAGATTGCTCCCAAATGTAACACTAGCAACTGCACGTGGTGGTGATGCACAATTGATTATGCCACAAATGCAGCACTGAAAACAACAGAAATGTACTAATCAAACCAAAGGGCTTACTCCGGTTGTCTAACTGATCGATTCTTCATATTCGTACTGATATTTGGAACCATTTTTCTGCCTACTTGCAGGGCACATGATTGACGTGTGAACAAACCAGTAGAACTTTTAATGTAGGGTATATACATGAGTGAAGGACAAACATCACATATCAACCACAAGATCCATATGCATAATGGTTCCATGGAGCAAGTGGTAGCCACGAATTGTGATCCCCTATTTCCTCTATAAGGTGCAATCAGTCAGACTTGAACAAAAGAGTCTTCATTTGTTGGCAACAAGTCACTTAAGCAAAATTTCTAGTAACTCTATTCATAGCAAAACAAATTAATGATTTAAAAGAATCGGTTGCTCATTGCCGACCATGAACAGGCAAGAGTAGCCTACCTAAATGAAGGGAAGAATTACAAAATGAAGGAGCAACTATCAGTGACCTTCATTCCAGCTCAAATTCAGGTCCTGGCCGCATCAACATGCTCTCAGATTCAAGCTGAGCCAGCAACGGCCCACTCGCATCGCCGAATCTCAAATTCCGATTACAGGACAACAACCCAAACAGTCCGAAGCCGACAATGACGACCCCAATGGCATGCACGATAAACAACAGATTCATCATTGCAACGCCCCGCAAACTATCCTCCTCAAGAGCACATTTCACATCAAGATCCCACTGTCCTGTCGAAACCCTCAACTTGTGACACCCCTTTAAGGCAAACATATCAGTACCCAAATTCAGCCCAGCTTGCAAAGCCCAAGTCCCCTTGAACACCAGACCAGACGACAACAAGTACTCTGCAAAGAACGCGGAGGGCCTCATCCCCAAGTACAAGCAAGAACCGGCACAAACCAGACTCAATTTCCCCAACAGCTCATACACGGGCGCGCCGAGACCGCCGACCCCCTTCCCGATCACCGAATACTCCACCAGGAACGCGACACCCGCGACGAAAAACACGTACCCTTCGCTCACCGCGGCGCCGTCGACGTACTCCTTCAAGATCGCGAGGACGAGCAGGGCCCAGAAGAGGAAGACGGCGGCGGACTGCTGGAAGAAGGCGAAGCGGTAGGTGGGGTGGCCGGAGAAGGTGAGGAAGAGGAAGAGCTCGGAGAAGGAGGCGATGGGGAGCGCGACGAGGAGGGCGTAGAGGTCGAGGTTCTTCCACCTGGGCTCCGCGAAGTACCAGGGCTTGGATCTGTAGGAGGAGGGGCTCTTGAGGTAGAGGGAGTAGGAGCAGAGGAGGCGGCGGAGGCCGACGGGGAAGAGGAAGAGGAAGGCGGAGAAGTGGGTGGCGAGGGACGCCATTTTTCCTCGATCGTAACGCGGCGGTCGTCGTCGGCGGCGGCGGCGGCGGTTCTGGTTCTTGATGCGGGGCGGTTGGAACGGCGATGGCGTCGGTTGGAATTTTTCTTTAGGAGTGGTTTGGGTTTGGGTGTGCAGTCTGCACGACGTTTGGCTCCGTTGCGGTCGTCTCCCGGGAAGAGAAGGTTCTTTGATTTTTTGTTGTTGTTGTTGTTATGGCCAAATGACAAAAATAATATATGAATACACCAAAAAAAAAAAATCACGTTCCATATGGACAAAAAATCTCCTCGAGCAAAGGATATAAGTCATTTGAACACAAATACACATTTCCCCATCAAGGTCCACACAGCTCCATCGTCACATGACATGCTGCATAAATAATGTGTCGTCATCATATATTATTTTGACATATCGTCACACGATAAATTATTTTATGACAGGTCGCCATATAACAAGTGATCACCTGACCAATTATCCTACAATACTTCATCACACAACATATCATTTATCCCATGACAAGTCATCATTTTCAGCGGACTTTTATGGAGTCGATCCTTAAAGTTCCTTAGAAGGCATGACCCTCCTTACGCTCAACACATTAGGGGAATTGAATCAGATATTTTAAATCTTATATATGGAACGCAATAAAATATTAAACCTCTTAATTGGTTCGATTAAGTCTTAAATCTTTTTTACAAAACAATACCTAAAATTACCTATTTGGCACTTGAAAATTGTGCATGCATCGCGATATTGATTTTGGATTTGATTGTATTTTCACTAAAAGTTTAGGACTTTAATCACACCACTTAAAATGTTTATGATTACACTTTCCGGTAAAAGTTTGGAATTTAAGTGAATCAATCAAAAGATTGAAGATTTGATTGCATTCCGTGCATAAGGTTTTGCACGTATGGTGCACTCCATTACACATCACATATGCCATGCCATCATCATGCATGCGCGCATTCATGTCGTAGATCTGTAAGCTTGTAATAGACGAGTCACCTTCGCTCGCGCGCCTAGATAATTTATTGTCTTAAAACTACATATGATCCCAAGATTTCAATCGTTCTAGAATAATAAAACTGATCGGTGGCATCTCCATATTGCTCTCAAACCGTCGAAAATCGCTTTTCCTCATTGTAGACTGCCTCAGACCTCAGAGCTATGGCGAATGGTCCAGAGAAATTAGGTGCTTTAGATATAGATAAGACAGCTAGGGCTTTAGACTTTCAGTATTTGAATTGCACCCAAAACTCATTTCCAAAATCGAACCAAACACATCCTATGACTAAAACAAGGGAGAAATTGTTCAAATAATCCTAGACTTATTGTACTTTTACTAATTTAGTTTTAAAATTTTCAATTTTGCTAACATTTTCACTTTTTGCCAATTCAATTCTAAAATTTTTCACTTCTTGTCAATTGAATCAATTCAGCCAATTTTGACCTAAAATTGCTTATGTAAGCGATCGACGCTGATATGATACTTTTTAAATAATACTTCATTTTTTTTATGGTTTTTTCTTCTTTTTTGGCTTTTTCTTTTCTTTTTTTGGATTTCGCATCTAGTCAACCACAGGCGAGGGCCGGCCGACCTTCGGACGAGGGTGTCGTGTCCTTCACCTCGAGGGGCAATAAATTTAGTTTAGGAGTTTTTTGTGTTTTAACCTCTAATAATATTTGGACGCTATATAATCAGTTTATTCGAGAGACAATTGTGATTTTTTTTAACATATTTTCTTTTAAAGCGTACCGAGAATTCTTTGGGCATTAAAATGTCAAAAGACTGATGATTTCATAGCCAGAAACCTGAAGCTGAAGAAGACACGATAATGTTTTGCTTTTAAAATACATGCATAAATTTTACCGACCAAAAAAAAAAATACATGCATAAGTTTAATCAAAGGACCGGAAGACATTATTCTTTTCTAAAAGTGTGAATGTGGTTGAGTACTTTGGCGCGATCTACAAACGATTACATGATCACCATCTCTGTTTTCATTAGTACCAGGGCTTCCTGAGATGTTGTCTCCAGGCGCTACATACAATTGATGTTTTAACGGCCTGCGACTCGTTTCATAAAACGTAGTCCTTTCGAAATGCCTTGCAATTATTCTTACCTATGTGGAAGTATATTGGAAATTTTTATTAATGTGGACTAACATTAATCTCGTAATATTTTAGTTTGTGAAAAAAAAAAGACTACAAAAAAAAATAAAGTATATGAGACAAATAAGCAAAATGGTTAGTTTAGTGATAAAGAGGTCATCTGTCTTTAACGGCGTCACGAGTTTAATTCATGTCGTGAGCGAATTTTTGAACGGCTCCTGCTACGTTTTCTAGTTGCAATGCACCTCCTGCAAAGAGACTTTCATGAGTGATAGGATGATGGGAAGCATTTATGAGACAATATTTGATAGCTTGAATACAACAATCTAGTCATATTATATTAGGCTTACCTTATCTTGGCTCGGTAATAAGACAAATGGTCAGTATAGGCCTGCATATTAACATTGTTATATAATAAAAGGGCATGTTAGAAGACACATTATAAATAGGTTGTGGTCCTCTGTCCACTCCTTGTTCTAAGAAAATACAGTGGTTTATCCATAAAACCGTCTAAGGAAAGGCTAGGTTCCTAGTTTGTGATTTTGATTCAAGCTTAAGTACTCTAAATTCGATATACATATTGCATTCAAGATAAGAAATATGCAAAAATATTTTGATGTATTATGATAGAGTAAATAAGACTATTCAAAAGTTTTTAAGATAACTATTTAAGTAACATATCAATCAACGATATGCACAATCAAAAAGAGATTGGAGGGTCTCCTAGATATATATACCATTACCAAAGATATGGAAAATTAATGGAAATATTCCAAATATCTAGGAGATATGCTCATTGGATGAGGGCTATGTTGAGGATTGGCGTTGAGAGATGGATGGCTGTGATTATTGAAAAAGAAAAGGGCAAAAGATAAGGGATGCGCAATTAAGTGTGCACCGGGTGAGATGTGCACCTGGTGCACCTCAAGAGCTATAATACCAAGATAAGTGAGGCTCTACTACCACAATAAGAAGTATGCAAAAGAGAGAAAATGTGAAATTTTTATATGTTTGATGTACTTTGATTATAAAAAAAAAAAAAAACACATTAGCCTATTTATAAATTTTATTAGATAACTATCTAACTAACATATCAATTAAGGATATGCATGATCAAAGGGAGATATAGAGAATCTTCTAAATATATGTACTATTACGAGAGAGATGGAAAATCAAGAAAACTATTCAAAATATTTCTAGGAAAAATCATAAATATCTCTCACAGTTTATTTTCTTATATAGGATTTTCTTATTCAGTACTGGTTTTAGTCTCTATTGGCGGGGCCAGAATGTGTTTTTTTTTTTTTTTGTCAGTCCTACTCTATTCCTATTCTACACTCACTCTTAGACTTTTGCTCTGCCTCTTGCAAGGCGTGGGAGTCGAAATCCACTCTTGAAACTTACGCGTCCCCACCCCATCCCCTGATAAGGTGGGGATTTGAACCCCTCACCTCCCTCTTCCATGTTGGAAGGGTGGCCATTAGAGCCAGAATGTGTGTTAGATGACATCAATTGTGAATCCTTCAAACCCTCCACCCCAAAAAAAAGGATCTCCTACCTTTTTCCACCCATGAGCATCCCAAATCTCTTGATCCATTTTGGTTTTCAGGTGCACATGGCTATCACGGTTTGATCAAACGAAAGAGATCGTGATAGAAGGGATTTGGCGTGCCATCACAGGCTCGTCCAAGTATGACTAGGAGCAAAATTGAGTTGGGCTACTGCGAATAGCTTTGGCTTGGATCGATGGTTGCTCAACATTAAATCGCTTGATTTCGAGTCGACCTCTAGCTTGGCACTGAAATGGCTCATCTTGATTACAAAATGAATGTTGCAATGTAAAGCACAACGCTGCAATTAGATGAGATATGTTGATGCAAAAAGAAGGGATCATGCCCATTACACAGAAAGATCGCACAAAGAGAGATTTTGTTTGATTGCAGGCATGAGCATGTTTATAAGAAATTCCATGTGAAATAACTAATGAGATATGGATGATAGAGATGAGCATGGTTTTAGGGTAGAACCTAAAATCTGAAAATCGAACCAATGGGAACCTATAGGTACCAAGTTTCAAGATATGCAGGGTAGATTTTTTATTCCAAAAAATAAGGAACATGTTTTAACAGATAAATTTCAGGTTTTTAGTTGGAGGAAGATTATTAATCTAAAATCTAGATTAATATTTAATGTTTTTCTTGGTTTATATCTTTGCGCGATCTTGTAATATTTCATACCGTTCGATAGTGAGTGTATGATCTGGAAGTACTAATTTAAGCTTCTATTTTATTATTAAGACTTTTATTTTATTAATATTCATTTTTCCCGTGTCTTTATAGTCAATAAATTATAGTAGCAAATGGTGGTCATTAAGGGTTTTAATTACTACAATTGTTTAATTAATAATATAGGTGGAACCTAATTAGATCCAGAAACCGACCTAGGGACTTGTAACAGGATAAGTTCCAACATCACATGCCAGTAGATGTTGTCAACATTATCGGTACTCAAGATATTGTGTCTGGAGAGGTGGATAGATAAGACTACTAGTTGCTCGATCAGGACCCTAGCTTTATTGCGAGCCGGCAATGCCTGATAACCCACAAGGGAAGCGGTTGACAAGGAATTTTCCTCATGCTACACTTTTTCATTCAAGATTTCATCTTATGGACTCTTCATTCATTTTGTGCATCCTTCCTTCTCAATGCCTGAACATCTAGAATATGTAAGGTAGATTCTAGGTTACAAAAATTGAAGAACCTATTTCAACAAGTTCTAGGTTCCATATGGAATCTGTATGAAACCTGAAACCACTCATCCCTAATTGACAAGTAATAAACCTAGTTGTGCCCTAATTCACTTGTTTAAACTTTAAGTGAAAATGGAGGAACAACCGGGTATCTCAATGGGTTTGAATATGAACTCCCTTTCAATAATGAGTAGCAGACCTTTGGGACGAAGTGGTTAACCAATGATTAGGAAGAAGTGAAGAAACAAGCTTTCAGAATGAATTTGATGTTCTATTTAATGGTGGAGAGGTCGAATCGTTCTTGCTTATGTCGATCGTGGTGAGTAAGCTCCACACAGCGAAAAGGCGATCCCCTACTTCCGAATTGGATTTGTTGGTCGCAACTTTTCTCCTGGAGAAACCTTTACGACCTCCAGTTGCTCTAATTTCATGTAGTCCCTTGCCACCATGTGAGCTTATATTCAACAATCAAAGCTCAAGATCCTCCAACAGCAGGGTGGATGATGGGTGAATAGTGTTATGGCAATTTTCTCCATTGACCCGGTCCACGACTATCTCAAACATAACCCCCCATCTTTGTTGGTAGAGTCACGCGACTTTATTGATCTTTCGTTAAATTATCGAAAGGAAGTACTGGGAATTTGATAGAGATAGATAACAAAAGCTTTAGAAATGAGCAAGCGTGTTGACTCTGCAGCATCGGTGAAAGATGTCTCTCTTATCAAAGCCTGGTCATTGGAGAAAAAGGAGAAATTATATATATGAACAGTGAACACAAAGACTAGTCGAGAAACTTATTTATCTAATGATGTGACATTATGTTATTGGGCATTGAAAGTACTCTTTGCTCGTTTAAAATGGAAAAAATCATCAAAAAAAATTCTAAAGTTATTGCATTTGTCCCCATTCGATCTTAAATATTTTGATTGTACCAATTGAATCCTAAACTTTTGATAATTTATTAATGTAGTCCATTAGGAAAAATATCCAAAAAGTCCAAAAGCTATTATGCGGCGATCAATTCAACAAAGGATCTTTTAATTGTATCAATGCAATCTTAAAATTTTAGGAAAATTCTGAAAGAGGGTTTGAAGTACCATTAATTTCTCAATAAGAGTTTGAATTAAATAAGGATTTGGAGTATACTTTATCAAATAATGATATGAAATGGATATGTCAATTTCAAAGAAGAGCTTGGCCTCACTGACTAATTAAGGGTATCTCCGTCCTTTACATTTTTTTTAATTTTCTTTCCTTTCTTTCCTTTTTTTTCTTTTTTCTATTTTATCCATAAAAAAAAGACTAACTAAAAAAAGGAAAAAAGATTGAAACTTAGAAAAAAACACATTAAAAAAAAAAAAAAACCAAGAGAGAAGGCTGGCCCAACCTTCTTGCCTGTATATTTTTCTTTATTGTGTTTTAGTCTCTTTTTCTTTTTGAGTGTTTTTGGAAAAAAAAATGGAAAAAGGAAAAATGATAGAAAATGAAAGAAAATGACAAAAATGACAAAAATGCCCTTAACCAGCCCTTGACCAACTAGTGAGGTCAGGCCCTTTTTCTAGACTAACGTGTCCACTAAGCAAAAATAAGTGATCACCACTGGTCCTTGGGTGAGGGCTATAAAGCCCTCTCTCCGAAGGTGCAAGCAAGGGTTATGGCCCTTGCAGACTTTGAAGAGGGTTCACCAACCCTCACTTTGGCCAATGAGGGTGTCACAACCCTGGTGGGCCACAATAAGGGTGTTGCAGCCCTCTCCCACCCTCTTTATGGTTGACGAGGACCTAAACGAGGGCCACAATGCCCTTGCCTTGCTAGATTTGGTGAGCTCTTGCTGTAGCCAATGAGGGCATCATGAGCCCTTGCTCAAGCCATCGCGAGCCACAACAAGGGTGTCACAACCCTCACCCACCTTCACCAAAGCCCATGAGGGCCATAACACTTGCCTACCACTAATCCTCACCTAGGGGCATATGGGACTGCTGCCAACGGAGGTTGCTAGTGGCCTATTGTAAAAATAGGGAAAAATGAAAAGGAAAATAAAAAGAAAAGTTCTGAAAAAAAATTTCCAGTCAATGCCAGCCACACTATATAGGACCATTAACACTAACTAAACCACCACATCAATGATATCCAATCAAAATTAGCCGAGAATGGGTAATTGGTAATTCGTTAAGGATTTATTACTAATTTCGCAAATCATTAAAAGTTTTAGAATTAAATTAATACAATTAAAATGTCTATAATTGAATTGGCAAGTTGTCAAAAGCGTTAGAATGATTTACGACAATCAAAAGGTTTAGAATTGAACTGACTACCATATAATAGATTTAGAATTTTTTGGATAATTTTCCTATAGTCCATCTAACCAATTTTTGCTAGAAATCACTAACGTAGACATTGGCTATTCTACGTAGTATGGTTGATGCTAACGTTAATAGTTTTTTTTAAAAAAATTTTAAAATTTTTTAAAATTTTTTTTATTTTTTTCTTCTCTTTTCTTTTCTTTCTTTGTTTTGTTTACAACTTTGGGCTGGCAAGGTCGTTGATTGACACTCATCGACCATGGGCAAGGGCCTCCGTGTTCTCGCTAAGATCCAGGCAAGGGCATCAGGCCCTCACCAAAATCCAAGCGAGGGTCATGACATCCTTGTTAGCCATAAACAAGGGGTAGGGGTGTCAAAACCCAACCGAACTTAATCAAAAAAGTTTATTCTTTTCGATTTGGTTATTATTCGGTTCGGTTCTCATTAAAAATCAAAAAATTATAACCGGTTCGGTTTTTATCAATACAGTTAATTGAACCAAACCGATAAAATCTAAAGCTTTTCCTTTTTTCCTTTTTTATTTTTTTAAAAATCATTTTTAAAATTTTTCCTTTTATTTTTCTTTTTCTTCTTCTTCTTCATTGACCGATCGCTAGTCACCAGAGACCGGCCACCAGGCCGGCGGCTGGCCAATGAAGAAGAAGAATAAGAAAAACTGGCCAATGAAGAAGAAGAAGAAGGAGAAAAATAAAGAAAAATAATAAATAATAATAATAATAAATAATTGCAAAATCGATTTAAAAAATAAAAAAAAATTATAGAAAGGGGTATATGTAGGGAGAAATACAAACATAAAAGTAAAAACCGAAAAACCGAACTGAACCGAACTGAACAGGGATTTTGGTTCAGTTTGATTTCGGTTCAGATCAGATTTTGGTTCGGTTCAATAAATTCCTTATCAGTTTGGTTCAGTTCGGTTTTTCAAAAAAACCGAATTGAACCATTTACACCCCTAATGAGGGGTTCCGAGCTTTCAATTGTTGTTGGCAAGGGTGTTGCAGCTCTTGCCCAAATCCTGGAGAGGGTCGTGGCCCTTATGTTGCCGCCCTCTCCTAGATCTAGGCTAGAGCTGCAATACCCCCAATTGTGGCCGACAAGGGCGCGAAGGCCTTTGTGCAGACCTTGCTTGCATTCGATGAAGGTCAATTAGCAACCTCATTGGTCCACAATTGAGGAAAAAAAGGAAAGACAAGAAAAAAGAAATTAAACATAAAGAATAATAGAAAATTAAAAAATTGTCCATACCAATGATTTGTGATCAAAATTGACTGAATGAAGTATATTAATAAATTGTCAAAAGGTTTAAAATTCAATTGATATAATTAAAAGGTTTGTAATTAAATCGGTACAAGTGTAATGAAATTAGGATTTTTTTTTTTTTTTTAATAATTTTTCAGTATAAAATGTCTACTTATAGTTATAAAATACCTAACATTGTTCTAAGAAAAAGAATCACACGTATATCAATTCGAGCGATTGATATTAGAAACTTTGTACTTCTCTCACTAGTTATTCAAATCGAAACCATCTACTTCGAGGTCACGTTTCTCCAACGAAGTAGGAAGGCATTCCGAAACCTCCGCCAATGAAAAAGAAGGAAACCCTTGACTTTGTTCCTCAGACTGTCCAAAAAACCAGAACCGTCAGATGTTCAAAGACTCCACCATCTCCTCCTTCATCAGTCGGTCTGTACTCTCTCCGAACGAGTCCTTTTCAGCCACCCACCAGCGAAATTGGGGAGTCCACACCCCATGACGATTCGCATGTATTTTGTGCAGTTTGAACTTTTGACGAGAAGGGAAGATGGAAGTCTCCAACTGGGTTCGTCCCTCCCTTTCCTTCCCCGCTGTCTTTCCACACACATTCCTGGTCAAAAAGTCAGCCGAGTCTCCCAATTCATTTGCACCGTCCAATTCGGTCGCCGTTTTTCGCATGGCCTTGTTTCGTTCGGCGATAGTGATGCGAGCCTGTCCCGAGAAGTTTCCGATCTCGAACGCTCTTGAGCCTCGTAGAACGCTCGTCTAGACCTACCGCATCAAACGAGTACTGATGTAAGGTTTATCATGCTAAACTTTGGTTAGTCGAATATCGAGACTTTACCAGATACGGTAGCCCCGACAACAAGCTTGAAGTGTCCATATATTTCCCATATTGCGATCGAGAATCCGTAGAACTGAGCTTGCATACTTGCATGCAGATGGAATTCTTCATTATCCTGCCTAATCCGACGCGCTCTAAGCATCCATTCGGGACTAATTCATCCGCAGCCGGTTCATGACTCGCGGAACGAACGGTCGAGATTCGCCCGGTCCCTGAGGAGCCCGACCTGGACACGGGTTTCCCTTGTCACCGAACAGTTGCCAAGGGGTGCGAGGCCGAGTGGGTCCATGCTCCCCCGGAGAGAATGGAGCCATTGGAATCGCAGATTCAGATCCTTCTTTCTTCCTTCCCCAAAAATCAGGGGACCACAGAAAAATAGCGCAGACGAGAGACCGTGTACAAGTGACATACGTGGTTCCTGGAATTCCAAGCCACCAGAACGTGTGGCTCCTGATGCTCCCTGACCCCCTAATAAAGAAACGGGAGGCTCTCATCATCACACCACACCCCAAAATATCACCTCCTCCCCAGAGCACAACACCAGGCAACAGACTCAAACCACACACATTCGCCCCAACCTTGCACAGAACCAGAAGAACCCCAAGTCGATCCTACTGCTTGAGCTTGAGCTTGAGCTTCAGCTCGAGCTTCTTGGTTGGTTCTTGATCTTTTTGTTGTTGCTTCAGTCGTTGTGATGGCCTCGACATCGATCTCCGCCGCGAACTTGAAAGGTGGGTTCGGGTCTTCCTTCCATGGGAGCTGGGGGAGCTCGACCATGGGCGAGGACCACCATGCTCTGATGGCGAAATCGGCGGTGAGAGTGAAGGTAGCGAGTAAGCCGGCGAGGTGTCAACCGATGATGAAGAACGTCAATGAAGGTAAAGGGCTGTTCGCGCCGATCGTGGTGGTGACCAGGAATCTCATCGGGAAGAAGCCTTTCAACCAGCTCCGCGGCAAAGCCATTGCTCTTCACTCGCAGGTACCGGCACGCATTCTCGTCTGGATGACCATTTATAAATCAGTCTTCGTATACCTAACGTTTGTTCATATATTAAATCCGTCGGCTTTTGTGCAAGTTGATTTTGTTCTTTTAGTATATAGTTTCACCAGAGTAGCATCTGTCTCAAGTAATGGTATCGATGAATGAATGAATGAAATAGAGAGGTGTTGGTTTAGGATGGATGGATATTCTTGTTCTTGTATGCATATGGATAGATGAAATTATGGAGATTCAAAATTATATATGTCCATTAGATATTAAATATTAAATGTGTGTGACCTTTGCAAGAAGTAGGAGAGAAAATCAATCAATGGTATCCTTGAAATTCAAAGAAAATCTTGTTTTTTGACAGATGAGGTTGTGGTTTACAAAAAAAGAGAGAAAAAAAATCAGATGGGTTGGATAATTTGTCTGAAAAATGTGTGGTTAAGCAATTTTCAGACTGTTGACATCCAAAAAATAAAAATTTTGATATTAGGAGGTACCAATTCACTTGCATTTTACAGTTCTCCCGCAATTCGAAAATTTAGGAGTCATACTCCACTTGATTTATCATACACATAACATCAAAACTGATCATAGCATACACTCTGTATATAATCAGGTGATCACAGAATTCTGCAAGTCGATTGGAGCTGATGCAAAGCAAAGACAAGGGCTGATCCGGTTAGCCAAGAAGAACGGAGAAAGGCTGGGGTTCCTTGCCTAGGACGAATCGAAGTTCGATCGTCGGTGCATTTGTTTATTTCATGGGACGAGAATGTTTTGGTCCAATTAGCATATAAATATATATATGTCCGGTCTCCCCCACATACAATTTCTACTGGCTTGTTGCTAGGGTTTCCATGTAATGTAGTCATATACTTTTGCCTCACGAGCTTCCTCATAGTTAAATCCAGTTCTTAGTTGTTGTAACCTATCGCTTCTCGATGGCTTAATGAATTCTCTTTCGAAGAAAAGTGCTCGCGATCAATTGAAGTTGCTCTTTTAGGGTTTGGAAATCTGGAAATCGAGTGTCCGATCCTCCTCGGACCCCAGAAGCACCCTCATTCCTTGCCTTGTCTACACTCCTCAAGCTAGAGTTTTGTGATGCCCTAGTTTCCTGCAGCACAGAAAAGCCACGACAAGTCTCAACCTATATTGTCTAATCGAATCAGTAGCTTCATCTTGGTACCTTTCCTAATACTTGACTGATGTTCTCATTATATTATTGATCCTAATAGCGCAGGATGAACAGTGATCGATTGCGAATAACGATGAGATGTCCAGTAAGGTTATTGAGACATACATACAGTATAGAAAGACAAGAAACATTTTGCAAAAAGCACCCGTTTGAAATGCAAGATTCGTTCTTATAGCTTATCGATCCTTGCTATTTCAGCTAACAACCTTGACTTGTTCTTTAACTGTACCACGATTGAAGAAATGTACCATTAATAACAGAGATACCGACACGCCTCTATGTTATTAAAGTCTAAACTTGATCATGGGGCAGGCTCAGGAAGCTCCCAACGTAATTCGCAGTACCCAGGCAAATGTGCGCAAGCCCGCCCGGTAGAAGATGGTGGGCAGGCATGGCCTACCCACATTGGCTATATCAAATTAGAAGCCTATGGCATGTCTTAAACTTCAATTACGGTTAGCAGCTCTGGATCTCGGACCGAAACGCTGCTCGATCCAGGCAGGTCGTCGGACGTTAGACCCGAGAACCAAATCGCTTCTCTTGGTAACCAGTTTGGAACTGGACGATCCAGGCCGATTTCCAAGTCGTATCAACCCTATGCTCTCACCTCTACTGAGCATATCGACAGATCTCGGGCTCCCTTGCTCCAATAGAACCTTTAGAAATGAATTTTCCATAGACTCGTGTTGGAGACATGACATTTATCAAACTCATTGGGTCGTGGATAAATAGATCATTATCTATTTTTGCTGGCCAATAACTAGACAACTAGATAAAATTTCTACTTCTCTATTTCTCTATTCCCGGAACAGGTTTAGAACAAAAATTCATTTGGTAACGCAATTTAATTTTGCTATTTCTAAAACAGATTTATATTCCAGAAATAGATTTGAAGAATAGATTTGAAGAAAAAATTAGAAGCTAAAATTTTTAACTTCTCAGTTTCTGAAATAGAAAATAATAAATCAATTTCTGACCAATAATCAATTTATGTTCCAGGCACACTCGCAGTTTTATCTCCTTGCCTAGCTAATAGAATGCTAATCTTTCTTTGCCGCGTCCTGAAAAGTGAGGCCAAACATAATCTTTATCAAGAAGCCAATGGACAGGACCAATCACACCGATGCTGATATCCAAAAGAGAGTTAAAATTTGACACGGTTCTAGTTTATTGAGAACAAAATGTCCGCTAATTGCAGTTTTTCCCCTTCAGGCTTAATAATCTAGTGAGAGATCTTAAGGATGGAAGATCATGATTTCAAGACAGACCTTGCTACACAACATCCCGGTCTCCTCCTTGCAACTTCATTGATAAACCTTCAGATTTGAACACCACTAGATGCTTTAAATTGTCTCAGTGAAATTCAAACGCACCCCCTTTTCGCTCACATCTAATATCAGATTATTTTCATTCTAAATCTCATTAAGCTCAACAAGGGGAAAAAGATCAACGTTTGGAATCGTAATACAGAGGAATGCGTCACATTTTTGCCAGGAGAGTACCCAAAAAAAAAGAAAAAGAAAACAGAGAAAAGAGATCAATGCTTCAAGTTTATGTAGCACAGGTTCTCTGAGGTTAAACATCATGCAAGAAATATAATCAAGCAAAGGCATCACAAAAGCAGGAGTTTCCACAAACTCCGCAGTATAACGACAAACTTCAATAGATCCGAAAGGTAAGCTGCACAATACATACTTAAGTGCAAAAGGAGGAAAATGAATTCATATTGCTCATCATGTGGTAATCTTCACAACAAAATGCATTTCTAATGTTTTTTTCTTAATAAGCTCGAGCAAAACATGATGGAGAAACAGCTTCAGGAGGTAAAACAAAATTGCAAACCCAGAAGGGGTTAAAACATCTCTAAAGCATATGAAGCCTTTTCTTTTTGTTTTGCGTGCTCCAGAGCATGCCAAGTTTGCTAAACCATCCATGCGATAAATATAACATTGCATTACTCTCAACAAGTCCTGCAGCCGCCACTGAAAGTAACACTAACAGATTGGCAGCAGAGATTCAGGCAGTGTAACGTCCCCTGACCGATTTTTCCCTTCTAGAGTCATCCTGCAATAAACAAGACAGTCAAGAAGGGAAGATACATGAGGTACAACAACACCAAACTCGCTATGGTAAGACTTACATGGAAGCTGTAAGTGATCTTGTCAGGGACATCCATGATTTCCTTCCACTTCCTACCAATACCCGTCTACATAAGAGGAGATCAATGCAGTTAGTATTTTATGTCGAGCAATTGAATCATCCAAAACCTTGAATGACGAATTGGGAATAGATAATGCATGGCTACATGCAAAGGTACTTCACAAATCCCCAGAAATTAGGCTTTGGAGTGTGGATCTAACTACTTTACCAGCTTGAGGTCCCAGGTTTGGCAATTGAAACAAGATCCAAGATATAAGTCCATAGGACAAAAAAAGAACTTAAATTGCATTGCCTTAGCATAATCATTGTGAATCAGACACCCTTGATGGTGCAGGGGCTTGAGAAGATTTAACTCATAGAAGGACAGCAGACACAGATTGGCTTCTTGTAAAGGACTAGTTTTAAAAATCTACACCTCACCAGCCACATATGTACCATACAATGTTGACTTAGATGGAGGAATGCCAGCACATCAACTCATGTAAGCAAAGACATCATTATGGCTTGACTGCGCTTATCAACAGGACTTGATATTTCGAAAATCCAATGCTCATTGAACTATCATAATCACTGTTAAAGAAAGTTGTCTTGGCAAGAAGCACAAGTGATCATCTGGCTAAACATAGGAGTTCATTTGCCAAGACCCAAATAGAATGACCACTGTCAAGAAGCTTCACATTCCAGCATCTTTTCCCTTTCTAAGTTTTTTTATAAGGTAGGTGGAATAGTTACAGGAAAGAACTGCAGTGAGACTTTCAAACTGTCTAAACTGATCTTAATCCTTATAAAACATGAACTAGTCAGTGTAGACATCAAGTTCTAATACAGAAATGAGCTTGCAATTTTCATTTTCTTCTTGTAATTTACTTTTTCTTCTAAGGATGAGAAAGTATACTATTGGCTGAGCCAAGGAGATGGTGACATGAACTAATCCATAGAGCCATCAAGTTCTAATGCAGAAAGAGCTTGTAAATTTCTTCTTCTTCTAAGGATCAGAAAGAAAAATATCGGCAGAGCCAAGGAGATGCTGATCGCTTTTGAAAAAACTGATGAGCTACACAATCAATCAGCTACATGATAACATGAACATTTATAAAAATTTGTACATATTGACAGGAAGGAAAGATCAATGAGAGATCTTCACCACATAGTTATCATAGTATGGTTAGAGAGAATCACAACAAAACATTTGATCAATCAGCAGGCCCCATAAAGGTTACTTAAATTTATTTACGCACCTGTAAAGCCTCATTTGAAGCTGTCTTCGTCCACAGAGCAAGTTTGTCCCCTCTTTGGCGCACACTAGCAACCACCCCACAGACGTCATCTGCCTCATCGAATTGCTCTCCGATCAAACCCATTAACTACCAAGGTAAACAGATTTACCAGTTTTAGTATAAATATACTATAAAAGACTATTGAACATGTGTAACCCAAATATGTGTTCCTTTTCCAAGTTCACTGAATTATTCGATAGGTGTGTAGAAGGTAAAGAAAATGAATCAATAGGAAAGTCACTTTAAGCTTCTCACAGTTTCAAGCCACATCGCATCAAGGGTAGCCTTTCTGCTGCTTGTAACAGTCCACTTTCCTCCATTAGCACACTCGGGATCTTCCCATTTGGGTTCAACGCCAGCTTTAAATAAGTGAAAATCAGCATTTGCAGGCAACTTGCTTGGCTTAAAGATTTGATCATACAAACTGCAAGAAAATAGTTAACCATTCAATAGGTCGAGGGAACAAAGATATTCGTATGAACTTTGGAAAATGTCAATATCGATAGAAGTATGAAAGATGAACTCTTGTAAGGCATACACCTTGGTAATCACTTAGAAGTTCTAAAGAAAAACTGAATACCAATGCAAACAAAATAGAAGGGCAGACTGCTGCTAAAAGGAATCACGCGACAGTATTAGACAATACCAAAGCAACGGTCACAGAAAAAAGCAACTATATTCAGTTCCGAAGAGAGCAATTTCAACAAATAGAACAGATGAAAAGCCGCTCTCCAGCAAGCACATTATTTAAGCTGAGCTCATGCTTGAGTAAGTATTATCCTACTCTTGCATGTGGAAAGTACCATTCTTTATCTTTCAACAAATTTCCTCAAATTGACAATTCAAGTCAGAAGTCCAGCCCGCAGTTTTCCTGTCGTATTGGATATCATAAACCTTAATAATATTGAAAAAATTAAACCAAACCAAGCCCATAGGATTCGGATTTCCTCCAGGTTTCCTTCTCTTTCCCTTCCCTTTCAGTTACACGCTAAGACCATTAGATCATCTCAACCCAGAACTTTTCCTGAACTAATCTTTTGCCCTTTCAGCAGCTTAATCAGCACATGTTCGCAGTCATCAGGAAGCTCAACCGGATCACGAATTGCAAAGGCACCCAATTACTTACTACATACCAGCAGCACAACCCACATCACCAGATCCAAAACTACCTCTTGTATACCACAGGAAACAAAACGAGAAAATTCCAATCAACCACACCATCAGGCTAGACACCCACATCATCGGCAAGGGTACCCAACAAGCAAAGCTCGATAAAGCCCTAAGAACAGCACGAACGCACAAACTCAGCCGGAAAGCGCCGGCCTATCCAGCAGATCAACGGCGCAGGAGCCTACGGGCACACACGAACAGGGGAGCGAAGAAGGACGGACATCGGGATCGAAATCGGAGCGTACCACCAGAAATCTTCGACGGTGTCGAAGGTGTAGACCTTGCGGAGAGAAGTCCCCCAGGCGGCGCCTTGCTTGGGCTTCGATTGGTTGTCGAACCAGAACGTCCACTTCCTCTCCAGCTTGTGCGGCTGCTTCGCGGCCGCCACAGGCGCCGCAGGCGCCGCCTCCACCGCCGCCGTCGCCGTCGCGGGAAATCCTTCGATCTCGGTCGCCATAAATCCCTAGCTCGTCTCTCTTGCTCTGCCTGCTGCTCTGCGTTTTCTTTCTATGGAGCTGGGAAGAGAGAGAGAGAGAGAGAGAGAGAGAGGGTCCTAAAATTTCTCGGCTTTCGCAGCGACCTCTTTAGGTTTTTCTTGAGTGAATTTTTAATTGGAAAATAATTTTTTTTAAATTGTTACTTATATTATTTACAAAAATAAATAATAAATATTAATGATGAAAATTGTTATTAATAACGAAAATAATTTTCTGCCGATGAATTATTTAAAGATATATTAAGCCACATTTCTTAATAAAAATTCGAATTGTTTATATTTCACGAAACTAGCAGCTACACTTCGAGCGTGAATGATGCTCATTTAGGGAAATATACAAATATTTTATTGTAGACATGATAATTATGCATCTTGTCTTCAGTTTTGGACTTTTGGGTAAATTTGACAATTCACGAAATTTTATCTATACTGTTTTCAAATTTCCTATAATACAACATGACCTTCACAATAACAAAATCTAAAATGATAATTTTATATAGTTAAACTAGGAATGAGCATAATCCAGGGGCGACTCTCACCTTGAAATAGGAAACCGGCCACTAAAGACTAGTTCCAAAAAATTGGAATCGAGACTCGCCTGTTAATTCCATGAATCCACTTAGAAATCGGACCATCCATTTAATCTGGTTCACAGGTGAGTCCATAAAATCGGTCTTCAATCCCTACAAAGCTTGTTCAACCTTAGGATGCGTTTGTTTTACGAAAAACTCAATGATAAAGGAAAATGCTTTCCTAAAAAGCATTTTCCAAGAATACTGTTTGTTTTCCTTTGTTTTGTGATGTATAATTAAAAATGTTTTATGTTGTTTGGATTCCCTTAAAAAATAATTTCGCACTTCATCGCAGGAAAAAAAATGAATTTTTAATTTTAAAAAATTCGAATTTTTAATATTTTGTTTTTTATTTACTTTTATTTCCTTTTTCTTTTATTTCCTTTTTCTCTTTTCCTTCTTCTTGTCCTTCGCTCCTTAGCTTCCTCATGCCATCCCTCCTGCTTCAACTGGCCGCTAAAGGCTACGAATTTTGCCTAATCTGGTGAGGCTTGAGCCTCATCGAATGAAGGCCACTAGCTCACTTGATCTGGTGAGGCTCGAGGCTCATCGACCTTGGGCAAGTTCAAACCTTGTTATCGAAGGCCATGAGATTGCCCGATCTGGTGAGGCCAGAACTTACTAGCCATCTTTGTGGCCAATGACGGGTGGAGAAGAAACAAAAAGAAAAAGGAAGAAAAGAAAAGAAGGAAATTCGAATTATTTTTATTTTTAAAGCGTTTTCCAAATTTTAATTTTTTTAAAAAAATAAAAAATTCAAACTCAAATTTTTTTAAATATATTTTTATAAGAATAATTGTTTGTAAACGAAGCATCAAATCTAAGCTTTGGTAGATTCGGAAAACATTTTCTGGTCATTTCAAAGGGGAAATCATTTTCTTGAATTTAAGCTTTGTTAGGAAAACGTTTTCCATTAACTAGGAAAATGTTTTCCGTTGACTCATTTTCCTAAGTGAACCAAACACCGGAAAATGAGAAAAATGTTTTTTCCCGAAAATGTATTCCGCAAAACAAACGCACCCTATTCGAATTGAATTGCGAGCTATTTATTTTTTATTAAGAATTGAAAACAATAGGGCAAGATGAATAGACAATACTTGCTAGCTAAAAACCTTATTTATTCAAAGGTCATGGTGTGGTCCTCTTAAAATTTCCTAACATCGGAAACAAGTTGAGAATTAACTCCACGTTAAAATTCTTAACCTCACAAAAGTTAAAACATTAATTGCTTGAGTAATCTTTTTTTTAACGTCAACCCAATTTACTCATGGGATGGCAAATGAAAAAACCTAATTATATTCTTAAAATGAGCTATTGGCTCTTATGGACATCTACGATCGGTTCTCTCCTTCCTCTATGTTTTTTTTTTTTTAATTTTATTTTGATTAAAAAAGTAAATAAATGGATTATTATAATGAAAAAAGATAGGAGGTTAATCCTATCAGACACCTAAGAGAAAAAATTAGTCAATAATATCCATATATTTGGTTGAAAATTACAAAATAATAAAGTAATTAAAATGGCATTTCTTTTTTAAAATATATATATACACACACCCCCCAATTCGATCTGGGTGGGTGGACAGGCGGTTCCACGCTTAGAACCGGGAACCAGACCGATACTCACTGATTCCATCAAATTGGAATTAGGAATCAGACCAGCCCTCATGGGAATCGCCGATTCTAATTCGGTCTAGTTCGGTTCCTTCTTGATTCTTTTGCAAACCCCTAAATTAGACTGGTTTTTTCTTTAATGGGTAGTTGCTTCCTCTTAAACTACTAGCAAAATAAGATAATACATTTACTTGTACAAATAATATTCAAGTATATGGTTTCAACAATTTAGAGACTTTCAAATGTAAGATGCTCAACAGAAGAAAAAAAAACAAAAAGTCTAATTTCTAGCCTTAAAAGTTTCCAAAAGAAATCTCAAAAGCTTAAAGTAAGAGCAAGAGCTAAAGTGAACGCTTTCTTATTTAGTAACGACTTTGTTTGCTATTTAATATCCAGATATTTACATATTTCTTTAAGTATATGAACTCTTCAAAAATGATTTTTGTGAAAAAAAAAATTAGGGGAATTAGCTAAATTGGTCAATTTTTCATAATTGCCTCAGTTGTACACTTCAACGCCAACATGCCTTCTTTTCTCGTAGCGCCAGCACTTCCATATCAAGTAATCGAGAAGCTCTCACATCATCTTTCGTCTTCAGCCCATGGACAAACATCTTTTTTTCTTTTTCTTTTTTGCAAGAAATAATTGATCTCTTTGGAGCCACCATGACATGGCCCCTCCACCCACCGCTGTGAACCGAGCAACACCATAGCCAAAAATCGCGACCATCGCCATTACCGGCTTAGACACCAAACACCACCACAACCACTTCATCAATTCCACTACTACAGGCAAAATAGTCGCTTGAGAATATGAGGCCATGCTCGTGCCAAAGCAATTCCCCCAAATATTGAGTGCAAGATGTTTTGGACCCTGAACTATATCATATACCTACAATCGTCATAGATGAAGATTGCCAAAATCATCGATAATAGAAAGAAGCACGCTGCCACCTTTGAACCATCACGAGTGTAGTTTTTCAAAAATGTGACCATAATAAACACTCTTTGTGTAAGTACACAAGACCACTCAATAGCACTCACAAACTACATACACACTTCACTCTCTGTCACTCCCTACACACTTCAACATTCTATGAAGACCACTCACATAAACATGCTACCCAACTCTCTTCAATTGACTACACAAGACTCTTCACTCTACTTCAATTTGTCCTATTTATAGAGAGACTCTTGTCAACATAGTACAAAGGAAGTGTTATACAATAGTGTGATGTGGACTCATCTACAATTACAAATATTAACTACCCCTAGGTGATTTTCATCCACACTGCTCAACTAACACTAGGAGGTGTCACCACAAACAACAACTACTAATTCTAGATAGTTAGTCCTAGACAAGTTTAGAAAAGTGGAGTCTTAATGAAGAATGTGTGTGTGTGTGTGTGTGTGTGTGTGTGTGTGTGTGTGTGTGTGTGTGTGTGTGTGTAGAGAGAGAGAGAGAGAGAGAGAGAGAGAGAGAGAGAGAGAGAGAGAGAGAGAGAGAGAGAGAGAGAGAGAGGGCGGTGCTTCTTCAATGCTCCCCCTCAATGACTAATCTCTCTTGACAAAGATCTAGTAACAATGCCAAAATTGCCTTTGAACCCTTCAACTATCTTTCTCCATTCTGTACCTTGCGAGGCTTCCTCATATGTAGATGGCTCGATTACTCCAACATTTTTGGTCAATGTCGCATTTGTACATTTAGGATTTGAACTTCTTTGCCTTGTTGATAGCCTAAGTTGGGGTTTCTGCTCTTTAGGTTCTTCCATCTAACTTGGTCGGACCTCTTCTATCATTCTTGGACATACACCAGTTTACCATAGAATCTTTGATTTTTCAAGTGATCATGTTTTGACTTCTTCTCTTCTAGCTACGAGATCATTTCCTTCATTGATGAACATCTTTTTCAATTTTTTTTGAATTTAGTAATTCTACGACTTGTGATGACCACCACATTGATAGTTCATCAAACACCATGTTTCTAGAAGCGTAACACCTCCTTGTTGTAGGGTCACAACACTTTCACTCTTTCCTTTAACCATTGTAGTTCACAAATATGCAACAAATTGCTTTTTATCGAACTTGCTGTGTAGATTGTTTAGAACAAATGCATAGCATACACGTCCAAATACTCTAAAATGACTTACTGTGGACTTGTGATTCAACAACTTTTGTATGGTGACATAAAGCCAAGTCTTACTTGAGGTAGCCTATTGATCATATGCACCGTTATCTTCATATATTCGGCCCAAAACTAGGGGGAACATTTTTCGCATACAACATGCTCCTGTAGGTCTCCGACAAATACCGATTCTTTCTTTTGGCAACTCTGTTTTGTTGTGGCGTATTTGGGTAGGTAAATTGTTAATGTATATTGCAATCTTGAATATGCTTTATAAACTCATATGATGTATATTATCCTCCATTGTCCGTGTAAAGGCAATCTTTTCTTGCCTACTTCATTTTTTACTTTTGGTTTAGACTCCTGAATTTTGTTTAATACTTAAAATATTTCTTTCATAAAGTCGACCTAGATACACCTAGAAAAGTCATCGATTAAAGTTATCATGTACTTTGATCCTTTGATTGACGGTTGCTTCATCAGTTCAAATATATTTGAGTGAATGAGTTTGAGAGGTACCTTGTCTCTAAATGTGGGTTCCTCATATAGAAGCTAATGTACCTTTCCATACTAGCATTCGGCATAGATTACGCATTCTTGAACTTCCAAGTGGGGAAAACCCTTCAACATTCCTTTCTTCATCATCACCTTTAGCTTATGGTAGCTTACATTCCCAAGCCGTGCATATCACAAATTAGGCATATCACTCTTTTGAGTTTTGTCCACGTATGTTGCCTGTGCTGATATCACATAGACAAACTCTTGTTGACACCCTTCCAAGATTGGCGTACTAATAGGTTTCAAACTATAGGTACACCTTGACATTTCTTGGACCAAACACCACATAATTGCCCAAGTTTGTAAATTAAGACACAAGCAATAGATTCTTCTTCATTTCTAGCACATGATATATATATTTTTAGTTCAACCTAATGTGAACTGAATTGGGGTGTTATTACCATTTGGTTGACATGGGCAATCGACAATCTTGAGTTGTTTATTGTGACAACTACTCATCCACCAATGTATTCAAACATGTTTGATAGTTTTCCTTAATTCCGACCATATGATTTGAACGTTCTGAATTAACTATCCTATCACCATCATAGTTAATTAATTTATCACTTACCATGATGAGGGTCATCGCATCTTCTAACTCTATAATGGAGGAAGCTGTGAACTCTTCTTTTTCTCTACTGTTAGAAATGCTTGGAAATTCAACTCCTCTTCACTATCATTCTCCTTTGATGCCACAACAATACCTTCCACTCTTTTGAATCAACAATCCCTAGGAAAGTGACCTATTTATGATGTAGTTGTAACACATTGCATTATACCTTCTATTGTTCTTATCTTCTTTGTCATCCTTGTCATGATCTCGGCAAACTCCCCAAGCCAAAGGCATAATCTTCCGATTGCTTTTACCATTCTCGATGACTTTTTCTATGTTTGTCAACACTAATGCCTACACCATTTCTCCTCTCAACCTTGAACCCTCTTTTATTACTGAAAGGGCACTTCCGTCCCACTAAAATTGAGGCCTTAAACATTTGTCAAATCTTAAGCCTCTTGATTGAACAACATATTCTCCAACTAGGTCAAAGTTAGCTCATTTGCCCATCCATGAGTAGCTGTAACAATACCATTATACTCCGACCTTAACCCATGAATTATAATTCTTCTTATCCTTGTCTCAAAGATGATGTCTTGAGGATTTAATTTTAAAATTTCTTTTGGAAAAGTAATGACTTACGGCCATATCTTGTTGCGAGATTAAGAGGAGCTCTTACTCCAATCTTTGAAACTTGGCATCATTCATACTCACAAATAACATGACCAAGTTATCCCAGGCCTCCTTTGGGGTGTTCACGCTCTTTACGTGTTGCAATAATTCATCTTCAATAGTTAGAGCAAGAATGTAAAGAATCTTTCCCGATTTGACGTTCTATTTTCACAATATTCCTAAGTCTTGACCCAACAAGTAATACTACATGTGGGTATTCCAATTATTATAATTGGAGCTATTGAGTTTCTCCACGCCATTCACCAAGTAAGCTTGGTCTCAAACCAACCAACTTCACAATCCCTAACTCGTGCACTAGCAAAACTCCGACGTTCTGCACTCCCTAACCGCTTGCTTTGATACGGTTCCCAGTGCCAAGGCTCTGATACCACCTGTGAAGTTTCGAAAGTGTGATTATAATAAACACTATTAATATTATTACAAGAACATATACTCAATAGCACTCACACACTACACACGTCACTCTTAGTCACACACTACACTCAAGCCACACACTTCAACATTCTATGAAGACCCATACACACGCTTCCCAACTCTCTTCCTTTAGACAAGACTCCCCACTCTACTTTTGTTGGATAGGGGACCTTCCCTATTTAGAAAGAGGCTCCCACCGACATAGTACAAAGGAAGGGTTCTACAATTGTGCAAATTGGACTCACCTACAATTACAAATATTAACCATCCCTAGGTGATTTTCTTCCACACTACTCATTTAACACTAAGGGATTTCAACGCCACAAAACAACAACTACTAATTCCAAATATTTAGTCGTAGATAAATCTAGAGAAATGGAGTCCTCATAAAGAATCAAGAGAAGTTGAGAGAGAGAAGGGGGTGCTTCTTCAACAATGACCACCATCGCTGCCACCGCCATCAACCATCATTACTAAAAATTAAGTTGCAAACATTGGTCTTGCTAAAAGTCTAGTGAAAAGATATCCTTATTTATATTATTATGGCCTGAAGAATTGTTACTTATTGAGAGAGTCTGCTCAATGAGGATTTGAACTTAACTATCAAGATCTCAAGTCTTGCCTATAGCATAGAAAGTTAAATATCTAACAATCGACATACAACTTTCTATGTCCCGTGAATTAAAAGATGCTATGATATCATCATAATGTTTTCCAATGCTAATTTCTCTTTATTACGTCGAACACGAAAAGAAAAGAAAAAATGAAGGGATCATTTTTTTCATAGCATTAGGCAATGGACGCATTAAAATAATCCTATCCAAACTCGATCTCCCTCTGTCTCTCTCTCCCATGTGTGGGGGCACAACCTTGCGCATGTACCCGAATAATCCTAGAAGGAAAATTGCGCGTACAATTCACTAGCGTATGCATCGAATCGAATCTCAACCGTCGAAAATGGTGGATTCCCAGTAGATTCCTCCGTCAGATCCGAGTATCCATGTTAAAAATTTTAGTACAGATAGAAGGTTGCTGGAATCCTCTCCCTCGGATGACCCGAAGGAAAACACGAAAGCTGCGGACGTGGCGACACGACGCGACTTCTGCGTCTGAGTCCGAGAGAGAGAGAGAGAGAGAGAGACCGTCCGATGTTTACAGGGGACCGCCATCAAAAGCTCGACGCGAAGCATGCAAGTCTCAACACATGGACGCGGCACGCCACGGCCACCGCCACCTTCCTTGCATGCCCGCCACGCCCCTCTCCCTCTCTCTCTCTCTCTCTCTCTCTCTCTCCGCTTTGCTTGATAAGTCCTGCGGTGGTGGGCAGTTTCGCTTGCTCGGCTTTCATCATCACAGAGAGAGAGAGAGAGAGAGAGAGAGAGAGAGATGGCTGCGACGACCGCGGTGATCCCGTCGGAGAACGAGGCGCTGGCGACGGAGGCGCCTTACGCGCCGCTGACCTACGAGAGGAGGGTTCGGACTGACCTGGAGAGGACGCTTCCGAAGCCCTGTGAGCTTGTTCAATTCTTCCTTTCTTTTTTCGCGCGTCGACCGTTTGCTTTGATTGCTCGTTTGCGCGACGGGACGCGACCGCATGTTTGTCCATCACGATTTACAATCCGGCTTGAAGGGGGGACGTTCGTCGTAATTCTTGGTGTGGTGAGAAGTGCATGCGAATCGGTAGGGAGAGATGATAACTTCAGGCATGAGACTCGCGAGCGTCGTTGGCATGCAACAACTTCGGGAAAAACCATGATAGATGATAAATTTTAATTGTACGATTCTACTTGGATATGATAAACTTATTGTAGTTTGATTGATGACCTTGTAAATTATGACTCCGATCACCCTACATCAAGTCCACTTATGTATGATATCAAATGATTATCACCCGTCGTCAGGCCTTACTCCATCCGTATTGACCTGTCAGTTTGCTTGCTGTCAAGTTGTGATGAGCAAAGACATATTCTCTAATTATATGATTGAGACTTAGGCTTGGTTGACCTGATACTCACATTCACATTTTGCATGACGCATGGAATGAATTTCCAAGGACCGAATGATTTCAAAACCCAAGCCTTAGGTGCTAAATTGTTTTGGTTAAAATATTTAAGGACTAAACAAAACGCACCAAACACCAGGGACAGCTGCAGGTGGGATTTACTTACCCAAACATTCCTGGGTGCATAGAAATTTGCTGGGATGTAGTTGTTGTGACAGACAATGGTTTTATGATCGTTTCACATGTGATCCAAATTCAAAACACGACACTACATATTGGAGTATAATGTACTCTCAAGAAGAGAGAGTGAGCCGAACATCTTGAATGAGGATCCACTTCAACTGATTGGTGAATTGAACGTGTTTACCTGCATGACTCTATTGTAATGCAATGCATTTGAGATGGTGCATGCATGACATTACTTTTCTTTGGCTATTGCATGGACATATCTGTATTGCTCTGGGACATGTGCTAATTGTCATCTCAGGGCGATTGGATGCTGAAGGATGATACTTAAGGAAATGGGGAAGCCATTCCCATTGAGCTTAGGAGTGATGGACCATTTGGACATTTACATAGAAAAGCTTACTGTTTCTTGTGCCCAGAGGAGATACTTTTCATAAGAAGAAGATTGTTAACAATGTATCAAAATTGGTTTCCTTAGGCATATTCTGCGAACCTTTTTTTTTTTTTTTCAGTGATTTTAATAGGAAAGCGAAGTTACTCAGACATATGATTCCTAGCCTTTTCATGGTCTTGACTTAAAACTTTTTGTGTCTCAAACAGCACCAGAATTGCCATAACATATTGAAAAGTCAAGTCATGTGCTATTTATACGGACATATGTTTTTCCTTTTCATGGAAACTGTCATAGTTTTTGGGGAAGAGATACATCACTGAGATTAGGATCATTGAGGTTCCCTATGTGATCATTTCTAGTGCTGGAAATGTTAAGGGACCATTACCAACTACTCTAGAAGATATAACTTCTTGATCACTCCTCTCGCACATAGGCTAGTCTTTGGCCTAAAACTAAGAGTGAAATATATATAATTGGAGAGGTAAGCAAGGGCATAGAAAGATGTCTCCTCTGAACCTCCTGCACTTATATCATATGAAAATATTGTGGAATCATTATGGATTGTTCTAAAAGCTTGAGCTTTAGATGATGAATGTGCGATTTAATATTTAGCTATTCTTAACTTGTGTCGTGAACCACTTTTCTCCGTCAACCTTATTCAGTTAGTTGTCTTGTCCTATGACAGATCTGCCTAGGGCATTGACAGCTCCTGATACTGACCATCCTCATGGAACACCTGGCCATAGGAGTAACGATCTCAGTGTTCTTCAGCAGCATTGTGCCTTCTTCGATCAGGATGGCAATGGAATTATCTACCCCTGGGAGACTTACATTGGTAAATTCAGATGTTACTAGGAAACAAGCTATTTGCCTTGGTTGCTGCTTCATATGGTGGATATGTTCTCTTTTGGGACTTCTAGAGCAAGTTGTCACTAAAAGGACATGACTAGTCCCTGTATGATCTAGTATTGTTTTTTGCAATTGTAAATTGAATGAAGTTTTAGACTGCCTCTAAGGCAATGATATTAAAATTTGAGACCTGTTTTGCCTAACTTCTGATGGATATTAAGGAATGATGCACTGGCAAAATTGAGGTGTTACTGTTGGATCAGGAATTAAAATAGACTTGAAAAGATTGAGAAAGATTTATGTGTAGAATTTGCTTGTTCTCTGCATAGATCCTATTTTAATCTCATGTTGACATCCATTGCCAACATGTTTAACATGAAGGCTTGTCATGTTGCTCTGTATGCTTTCTTGGCTTCGGCCCCTAAGTTCTTTCACACCTTCACAGGGTTACGTGCAATAGGTTTTAACATGATAGCCTCTCTGATCATGGCGATTGGCATCAACCTGGGACTAAGTTATCCAACCCAACCTGTAAGTTATTTTACTGACCAAAAAAAAAAAAAAAAAAACCTGTAAGTTATTTTGACACTGTTCCCGCTGTATGCTAAATTTGCTTCCAGAGCTGGCATCTGAGTCAGGCATACCCACAGATTTAGTCAGTAGTTCACCATGAATATTTTTCAGTAGCAAAAATGAACCTAAAGGTATGAGCTTGCTCATTTAGCATTTTGCGTGATGATCATTTGGACAAAATATGTAAAAAGGCTGTCTGGTAGTGTGATAGAAAGAAACTATTCTAGCTAGAATGGGTAAGACTAGGAATGAAGATGATCATGGGAGGTTCCAATTCGATGGAATCAATCTCATAAAAGTTTTGAACTGGTACGTGCACTGTTTTCCAACTCCTGGATAAGTATGTGGAATTGGCATGGCCTGGCACATTAACGGAGCATTTTTGTGCATTGTGATTGGTAACTACTCTACATTTTACATGTGAAGGGTTGGTTTCCTTCTCCCTTCTTCCCCATTTACATAGGCAACATACACAAAGACAAGCATGGAAGTGACAGTGGAACATATGACACTGAAGGAAGGTACTCATTGTTTGTGAGGCTGAAATCTGTATATTTAAGGTCTTTGCTCTCTCATATACATATTGATACAACGAAGTGGGATAACAGGTACGTGCCAGCCCATCTCGAGAACATGTTCAGCAAATATGCTCGCACTGTTCCTGACAAGATGACCCTTGGAGAACTTTGGGACATGACTGAAGGGAACCGAAATACATTTGATATCTTTGGCTGGTAAGTTCTTTTTTTCTCTCTTAGTTTTTCCTTATTACTCTTATATAAGTAATTGAGTGTTTGATACTCTGTCTCATGTAAATGAAATGCAGCGTGCTATGGAAGCAGAGAAAAGCATCTACTTTTTTGTGTATCATTACTTAGTTTATGAGTTAACAGAAGTCTTGAGACTTGGAAGTTCATTTGTCAACACAAGTTTGAGATTTTGGTCATTTATTTGTTTAATCCTTAAAGCTAATCCTAAAAACACGATAGATGCCATATTCATGTCTTTTAAACACAGCAGGTGCGGGATGCGTAAGGTTCCTAAATTGGTTTCATGTTACTACGCCACTTTTCTTGTTTGGGATAATAAAATTCCTTTTGGGTGACCCGCTGGGTGGGGGATGCAGGGTTGCCAGCAAGTTTGAATGGGGAATTCTGTACATCCTGGCGAGGGACGAGGACGGCATGCTGTCAAAAGAGGCCGTGAGACGCTGCTACGATGGGAGTTTATTCGACTATTGCGCCAAGATGCAAATGGGAGCTGAAGGAAAGATGAGCTAAACTAGAAGCTTTGTGTAGTTCGTCTCTTCTTGTGTAATGAGCAGTGAATACGACCGGTGTGCAGCCAAGAAAATCACGTTAGTTTCAGATTCATAGTCTGGAGTCCCCTCTTGTTAAATGTGAGTTGAACATACTTTGTTTGCTTAAATAATGAAAGACTGGCTCAATTTGTGCTCAATTGATTTTCTGCTTGAGGACCACCACTGCTTTGCTTGGTGATATAGATCATGAAGATAGATCCAAATCCAAAGCTGAAAGGATGTAGTTTATGGTAAGGGGAGTTTCATTGACAACGGGAGCAAGAAACAAGAAAGGAAAGACAAGTGCCTGGTGGAACATGGAAAATGGGTTTTGCTCATTACATGTCGCTAGAGATGATGGATTTCAGGAGATGTAGTAGAGAGGATTTGGAAGCTTGAACGTCCTCTTGGCATTAGGAAGTCCCTGGATGCTGCTGTATTGGTCCCCAAGAATGCCCCATATGCGATACCCTCCACTGACTAACTTCTCCCTCACCTCAGCCTTGTAGCTCTGCACTCCTTTCAGCTCATCCTCAGGTCCCCTTCACCAAACAAAAGAGGAAAACAATATTTAGATTCCGGAAAAGCCGAATACATTATATGATAATTACTAGAAGAATTTGAGAGAGAGAGAGAGAGAGAGAGAGAGAGAGAGAGAGAGACCTCAGGACAAGGCTACTCCAGCCATGGAAGCCCACATTGACAAGGTTGTCGATGGTGGCAGATCTGAGGTGTTCCCTCCTGGAAGAGACCAAGATGATCTGAATGCCTTTGGCCTTGATCTCATTGAAAAGATTTAGTGAGTGCTCCAAAGCTGGTGCCTTCGCCTTGCTCATCCACTCTTCTAAAGAGGTCGCATTCAACTTCTCTCCCCTGTTCATCAGCAATTGAAACGAAAGGGCATGAACGAACCGAACTCTTATCACATTGATTTCCCCTGACACATGATCTGTCCATACAAAAGATATGGAAAGAATAATCGGTACCCATACTGATGTTTCTTAAAGTAAGGCACGGTAGACAGCAAAGTGTCATCGATGTCAAAGATCCATGCATCCCTGCCATCCCTCTTCAGGCTGCAGCGGGTGCTGAGATACACCATGCACTCCTCAACCGCCCGCTCCGAGTCGACCTGGTACTGGGTGGACCTCATGTACTTGCCGACGTAGTCGACGCACTCCTCGGGCACCACCTGGAACTCCCGGATGTTGTGGAGCTCTACATTCATCCTCCAGGCCTCGCAGTAGTTCTTCAAGCTGATCTTGACCCCATTCCTCGTTCTCTGGCTGTTCAGGATGTTCCAATCTGCAGAGCAGAGGGAGATGAGGATGCCCAACGAGAGGGACAGAGAGAAGAGGGCTTTGGCCGCCATGTTCATCTCAGGATGGTGAGAGAGATGAGGAGTGTAGATCAGACTCTGATATACTTAAGATTAGAGCTGATGATGAGCATGTGAGCCCCCACAGAGCGCATGTTCAAATGGGGACAGGGTGACTTTTGTTCCAGGAATCACACGGTGCTTGGGTTGGGCGTTTCTTTTGCACCGAAACAGAGGAAGTGATTGGCCCACTAATTATTTTATTAAGCTTTCATGATGCGTCCCTAGAGAAAAGAGGTAGTAGAGAGAATGGCAAAGGATGAATTTGCCAGAAGATTTCGTGGGATTATTCTAAATTATTATAAAAATTTAAGTTTTTAGATGAAGTTGTGGTTTCTAATGCTCCTGTCACGTATAGGTTGGATTTGACATAAATATAAAGCATGGAAATATGCAATCGGAGAAACAAATTGGGGCTTAGAAAGATTTTGTGAGATTTTGTTGGAGCCAACATTTCAAAATACTTAAATTGTTAGATGAAGGCCAAATAAAAGCGTGATTTATTATTTAAATACTATATCATACTAAATTTGGTCTTTTTGTATCACACTTAGTCTAGCCTTTTGTTTAGTACCAAGCATGACACATTTAATTGGGGAGAGAAATAGGGTCCGATAAGATTTAACATATTTTATTGGGGAGGCAAATTAGGCTTGATAAAATTTGAACTTGGGAATTTTAGCTTTAATATATATCATTCGAGATTCATTGCCAACTATTCTAAAAGTTTAAATTATTAAATAAATACATGATTTATTATTTAAATATTCTATCAAATTTGAACTCATGAAATTTTTTGTGAAATTGCTATAAGCTGTTCTAAAAGTATAGCGTTTTAGACAAAGCATAAAGTTTTGGACAAATAGGTGATTTAATATTTATATATTCTAACATTTGCAATCAAGGCATTAAGATTGGACACCGGAGACTTGAATGAAATCACTTAATCAATGGGTTTGGATGTAATCCGCTTCTTTAAACGCCTATCTAAGAATGGAAAAGGAGAGTGTGATACAATGTTGTTACGACTTACAAGTGTTCCTAAGACAGTCAATAGATGTAGATAAAAACAGTAGAATTTCACATTTGGTTGTGTAATTGAACGGCATGGTACGGATTGCTCGTGGCCTTGAAATCGTTACTTAGGAAAGAGGTGCTTGGGGGTGGGGCTCTTTAATCAGGGTTTCATCGTTTTCCGCATAATGTCACTTACAGTTTTTTGTCTGCACCTTAATAAACAACCATCATCATTCCTGGGCCATGAGCTTGCTAATTTTTCCTGTCTTATTATATTTTGATTCTTCTTTCTAGGCGAACATCAGCACATGAGCTGGCCAATATCTTTTGAGCTTTTAGTACATACTTGCCGTTGCAATATGTCAAAAAGATAAAATGGGCTTTTGACGATATAGCAGCCACTTTTCACGCGCAACCGTGATTAAATGCGCAATTTCCTCCACTCAATCGATAACCCAGAAAATAATATTAAAATAAAGCCGTTTACTCAGAAGAATTTTCAGAACGGACATAATTCATTGTACAGATCTTTTCCAAAAAAATGACTCAATTTCAGATTTCTATTTGAGAATTTTCCCAAGAAAATCGGTTCTCGAGGAAGCGAGGATCCTAGGAAGTGATTACTGTTGCCAAATAGACTATTTCAAAGTTGTTTCCTTGTCCATTTCATTATTATCCACGAAGGAGTGAATAGTCAAAACCCAGTCAACCAGATAATACATCAATGCAAACTGCAGCCACGGACTGTCATAAAATTTTCGCTAGGAATCCATCCATGTCTCCTTGCATCAACTAGATCATACACGAGGAAAGCGCTCCCCAAGTATTAAAAGACACGAGCAGCGTAGTTTCTTATCGAGACAATGATAAATAACGTTGCCAACAAGCTAATTGCACGATATGATCAAACATGTCTCTTCAGGCATGACAAATGCCTGCACAATAACACATCATGGAGAGACAAAATGATACATCCGTAACTAGAAAACTGGTCCCGGTTGGAGCATCCAGGGAGGCTTTGTTTCAAAGTGAAGATTTTATTCAAGTTACGACTGTGTTTGTTTCGATGAAAAGAGCTTTTTCACGAATTAATTTCCCTAACACATCACGATCATACCATGCCCTCTCTTGTACTAAACCCGAAACCCAATCAATCTTTCGCCGTAAGGGAGATAAACAGGGCCGCAAGCGGAAAGACTGGAGGAAAGAACCCAATGTCTAAAATGGATATACTTAAAATCTTCTAAAACCATGACGACACTTCAAAAAGAGAATCTGAGGTTTACACTTCCACTGGCAAGGTCAAACCACAAATATGAAAACAAATAACATGAACAAAAAGATAACAGCAACCCTCAGACGATGGCGTTGGCTGCGCTGGCAATTCTCGGCCACAGGTCTGCACACTCTTTTCCGATCGGACCAGTAATGGCAGAACCTGAAAAATTGTTAGAAGAGGATGAGATTCGAGGATCATGGAGAAACACCGTCCACAACAAAGACTCTGATTTCAAAGTCCTGTAAAATATCACTGCTTTCTTTTCTATGGATTTGTCAATACTGCTCTACAACTCTGCGTTTTGGTTTATTGAATCAAAGCATCTGAACTTGTGAAAACATTTGCATGTCTCGAAGAGAACTATACCTTTCATTTCTCCTTTCGGGTTCACAATGACACCGGCATTATCTGCAAATATATAATCAATTACAGAGTCAGAAAACAAAATTCACTGCCATAATGCAAGAAATCTATCAAAATGGTACATCTACTGATGCAACATAACAAATGCATCTAATGTGCAATCAATTAATAGTGGTCTAGAAAACGAAAATAAAAACAAGTGAAAAGAGGTTGTCGGTAGAGTTTGTTGAGCCCAGATGGAGCAGATGTCACAATAGAAGCAACGAGACATCTGTAACGAAGGACACTCTCACTTTTCCAGACTCGTAACTGTATCAACCACAGATGTATGGTGGATACCTGACTAATGTCTGGTGAATTACAGGTAATGTTTTGCTCCCTAAGACTATAGGGCTGCTACAATGGACTTCCATGTATAAAAATGTATGAAGATAGTGTCATCTTTGACATGGGAGAGCTGAAGAAATACAGGCCAATCTCAGAGACTAAGACAGTATCCCAACCTTGACAGGGATGATAAAACAATTTTAACATCTGGTAAAGGTTGGTAATATTCACTCTTGCTGGTTATGGGAGGTGAAGAGGAACATAAACAACAACTCCTCAGCACCACATCACCAGCGAAAGATAAATATTATAGAAAGTTAAACAAATTTTAAGACATGAGAAAGTAGAATGATATATATCGAATTGTGGAAAGTGAGATTCAAACAAAATATAAACACAGCACAATTGATAAAACTAATCACTAACGTCACTACACACTTTGGGAACCAAACACTCGAAACTAACTCAGTCAAATTTAATTGGCAAGTCCATGTACAAGAACAGTCAAATGAAAAGAAAAGAGTGTTGAAAACCAACCATCGCATCTTGAAAAAAAAAACTAATCTGAAGTTTTTCCATTTAACTTCATTTACAAACATCAACTATTTCCATTTTATGTTTATCAATAGTAGCAGAAGAGCATAGAAAGTGATGTCACAATGGAAACAGAATTTTTCGTGTTAAAATTATGAGCATTATGGAGATACAACCTACAAGCACTCAAACGACCATAGAAAAATCATCACCTAATTAAGTATCGCCACGAAAACATGAAGGGAAACTTGCTAAAAGTTCAGATGCACATTGGTACCACTGAATGCAACCACAGCAACCCAAGTAAGAGGCAAGCAGACAACCAACGCATATAATCCAAATTAAACGAAAAGGCAACAGCGATCCCGACCTTCGAAGTACATGAAGACACCGTCCTTTCGGCGCCATGGCTTGCGCTGCCTGACGATGACCGCGGGCATGACCTTCTTCCTGAGGTCAGGCTTCCCCTTCTTGACAGTGGCCATCACCATGTCGCCAACGCAAGCAGAGGGCAACCTGTTCAAGCGACCCTTGATTCCCTTCACCGAGATAATGTAGAGGTTCTTGGCCCCGGTGTTGTCTGCACAGTTCACCGTGGCTGCCACTGGCAGACCCAGCGACATCCTGAACTTGTTACCCGCACTCCCTCCGCGTCCTACAAGATCGACAGATCATCAGAAACACAAATTCCAAACTGCCCGATTCACTATCCCGACTACCCAGACCAAATTTCCCCAGAATCACACGAATGGTAACCGAATTTGGACCCCCCCCAAAGACCATCAAAGTTCCCTCTCAAGCTACAATCATATTCAGCCAAAAGCACCCACAACGCCCGATCAACATAAACAGCGTACCTATCTCAAGAGATCCCGCCAGTCTAAACCCACGAGTAAAAACTTAAGCTACCATGAACAAAGCATCAATTTTTTTCCAAGCTAATTAAAATGGGTAAGTCCAAAAGCAAGATCTTCTGCGAGAAAGCTAACTAGCAAAGAAGCAAATGAAATCGAACACTGCGGCCATAGATGGATCGCTGCATCTTCCCAGGTAAAGCCATATGACACAAAGCAGAAAAGAGAGAAGGAGAGGGAGAGAGGGATGACCTCGCTTCGACATCTTCGTCGGCAGGAGAAGCGACCACCAAGCAGAGACGCGACTAGGGTTTTGGGGAAGCTGCCGAAAGCCTTCAATATATAGCGGCGAGAGACTGAGCTAGGGTTTCTGCTCAAGCTGGAATTTCATTTGAAGCCCACCATCGCGAGTGGTTTTGGGCTTCTTTGCATGCGGCCCATTTGTCTCTGCCCAAAAGCCCATCCATTCACCTGATCTTTGGAATTTTTTTCTTTTTAGTCGGTCCTATCTACTTTCACCCTAATTCTCGCTCTCAGAATTTTATTTTAATTTTAAAAAGTTTTTACTATTACGAAAGTACAATTAAATCTCAAAATTTTCAAAAGTACAATCAAGTGTGGAAAGCGTTATTAAGCCATAAAATTAAAAAATATATATAATCAAATCCTAAAACTAGTGATAAAAGTACAATTGAATCCTAAGGCTTTTAAAAGATACAGCCGAATCCCTAGTTCTCCAATAGATTGACCTACAATAATACCTACTGCTTCTCCCAATTCGACCATATCGCCATGAGTAGGACTCCTTACGATTTTATCAATCGATAAGCGTACCAATTGAGTCCTAAGACTTTCAAATTATGCTGCACCTTTTGAAAATCTTAGGACTCGATTGTCCTTTACAATAAATTTCATAACTTGATTACACTTTTTGAAAATTTTGAAACTAAATTGTTCTTTCAGGATAAATTTTAGGATTTCTAATATATTTATCCCTTTCTTATAAGTAATTTTTTGGTTCTGTATTATTTATTTTGACTATAGATATGATAACACATATAAATATTTGAATCACATCAGTCCAAAAAGCTTTGATGCGTTGCTTATTGTAAACAATTTCTTTTTTCTAATTATTTTACATTTCCACTTTGTTGTTTGGGCCATCAAGGCTTGCCGACCCACCTCTCCACTAGATACATTGTGCTTAGCATACCGACGAGCAAGTATCAGGTTGTTCAAGCCTTCTTTTTTTTCCCTCTCAGCTTATGCTATCCTTAGTCATCCAATTCCGTCTGTCCTTTTATTATTTAAAACCAATAATTTTCAAAAAATAAAATAAAAATCAATCGGGTCATTAGACATCCATTCACACTCTAATGAACAAAACCGTCACGATATCTTTTCCATTCTTTCTTTTAGCTTGTTCCTTAGTGTGTCCCCTGACGATGTCCATGTAGGGGAAAATTATCAATTAGTTTAATATTAACCATGTTCTTCATTAATAAGAAAATGAAAAAAAAAAAAAAAATCATTTTATTAAAAAACCTACTTAAATTTTGCAGTGTAATTTTAAAATAGGTTAGCAATTATGTTTTATATTTTAATCATACTACTTGATGGTTAATTGTCCTTAGTTTTATTAGTTACGTAGTTTTACTGATTAGTTTTCTTTTTAGCTAAAAATGGAAAGCAGTACTGTGATTCCTCCATTTCGAATGCCTCCATTCGATTGCACTGGCCCAAAAACCAAACACAGGATGAATTAGGAAGTAGCATTCCTTCCCATCAAACATATTAGATTTCAAGAGAAAACCCACATATTCTATGGTACTGTTGAAAAGGTTGATAAATTCCAAGAGTGCCTAAAAACCTTGGCTATCATGAATTCTGCATACAGCCTCCTGCAATTCCAAGAGGCAAAGTCATGTTCCTATTAGACAGAGTAGAGCAGCAGATATCACAAGCTGAAAAGATCAAACTTGAGTCCTCCGCACTCTCCCTTCTTCAGATAAAAAACAGAAGTTGCACAGCATCCCGATTTCTCGCTTTTCGAATGATGTCGTTACATGAGGTAATACGGATCAGCTGACAGGTTTAGAGGAAAAATTTGGCAGTTCAACGCTCAAACTCGCCCTTCGTGTAAGATTGAACAAGAACTGGCATGCGTATTTCAGGATCCAAACTTCAAAAGCTACTAGCGAAGATCAGATGCTGCAGTCGAGCCGGATGTGGCAATAGGTCAAATGAGAAGTACGAGTGAATTTAATTTGTGAGACAGTTTACATAACTTTAAAAGGCGTGTCGAGCCGAATCAATCTACAAGCCTCTGGTATATGAAAATGTGTAGACTCCAACCGTTTGCAATGAAGATGTGCATTAAGTGACCTTTGCATTCCCTCTTTTTAACCAGGTTCTTCCTTGTGCAGAACTGCAGCAACTATTTCGCGAGTGACCCTTGTTGACGCCACTTTGTACCGAGATTGAACTGTGGCAAATAAGACACTGAAAACATCCTGACTAGTATCTCAGAAACTGCTAGTCTAGAATCATTAGAGAACTCCTGATAGCCAAATAAGTCCTCACAGAAGGATCTCAAAAGCAGCAAAATCAATAACATGGACTGCTTCTGAAAGTGAAACTTCTCATAGAACAGCAGACGCCAGTAAAATCGCATCAGGTGGACATTGATGACTGAATAATTACAACATTCCAATCTAAAAGGAAACAAATTACAAGATTTTTACATTTTCAAAAATCCTGTAAATCTACAATCAATCCATGCCTTGTAATGTCAAACGAGAAAGCATTCTAAGTCGAAGACATTGACCATCTCAGAGACTCGTTGAAGAGATCTCACGTGTTGTATAAACTCATTACCAATTTCCTTCTAACTAAAGTAAATTATTATTATTATTATTTTTTAAATAAAAAAGCCTGATACTAGGTAAAAAAACACCAGAATCCTATTACTGCATTCTCGTTCAACTCCTGTACAGTTTCGATTGGAGAACACGACTCTGAGAATGAATACGTGCTATAGCAATCGACAAGGACTGCAAAGGTGATAAAGCTGAATCGAAATGAATAAGATAGAGGCCATCGCGGACGTCCGTCATCCTTAATGTAGGAAGACAATGCTCTGAACCCTGGAGATAGCATTTTTAAGTGAGTTCACCAAATTTGCTGAGACTCAGAAAAATAGAAAACTAATATAAGAGTCTCAAAATAAACAAGCAAGCAGTTTAGTAGATACTGAGCATCTGCGACACTGTCTAGTACTATAAAATCAAAGTCCCTCATCTTTAATCAGTAAAGTGTTAAACCATCAATACCTCTTCTAAGAAAGACCTTGACAGAGAATAAAAACTCAGAAACAAACAGTGTGTTTGATGCTGTAGATGCTTTCCATCATTTTCAATATATTGATGTCAATGCACGTTGCATCTTTCTCCATACATTTTGTTCTAATTCAAATGAAAATTGAACATGCATCCAAATTCCATCATGAAATTTTGCTTTTTATTTCATTTTTTACTTGAAAACCAAGAAAACTGTTCCCCTTCCTTAGCTTTACAGGATAAATATCCTGCAGAAAACATGGTCTCCTGCCAGAGCATCTGCTTGAGAATTTCTGACTGTTACAAGCCAAAAAAATAGTTGTTTGACCTGAAAACTAAACAGGACTTGCGATAAGTGTTGTTCAATGGATCTACTATTTATCCTGTTGGACGCCAAGAGCCTCAAATAAGGCGAATGCTTGATTGCTGTCAATCTCATAGAACATTTGAAAAAATCTGATATATTAAATGAATGAAGAGGCGAGTGCAAAGAAAAGAACCTGGATACAGAGATCAAATGACTTGCAGTCCGGCACACTGCGATCGATGTTTAGAACACGCCCGTTGCTTGATCTTGCTTTGAATAGTTTAAGTGGACAGCCCAGGTCCCATCCACCGCAGTCACACTGTCCACCAGATTTCCATCTTTCAATGAGACTAGAGGGGCCACCATGCCGTGTTCTTGGTCCACCATGAAGTCCTGCAGGGACTGCAACTTCCACGCTGACAACACCATCACTGGAATCTCTATCGCCGCACACTGAAGTGCAGGCATCTGGATAATTGATCTTCCTAGTTACACCATTCTTTTTGAGAAACTTCAAGCCCCAACCTCCCGTTTCTTCCTTCTGAATGTCCCCCATGCGGTTCTTCACTACAATGGCAGCTAATTCAAGATTGGGGGGAAGAAGATGCTCTGGAACGCTAAGCCCGGCTGGCACAGCCAGGTTTTTCTGCATATCTTGGCCTGATTCTGGAGAATAATCATCCAAAATCCCACTTTTTCCAGACACACTTCTCTGCTTAGATTGTTGACTGGGCCTGAACACGTTCGCCACTTTCTTTGCCAACTTATTATTCTTCTTGCATTTGACTCCCACTGTTTGTCCCTCTTGCAGAAAAGTTTCCCAGCCACCAAACAGAACAAACTCGGTCTGCACGATTTTGAGATTCTCCTGGCAAAGTAATATCGACGTTACCACCTCCATCTTTCCTATGAGACGAGGCTCGTTATCACGACTCACATGTTCTGTTGAAGCCTGCCTTTTTGAATAGAACAAATACACCCAGTCTGAACCCACAGGACTCGATGATCCGACATTCACGGGATCAGCTATGAGTACCTCCCTCTGGTCATCGATGGACAGAACAAAATGTGGCATCCCAACCTTCCACGTGCAGTGGAGCATACCCTGAGAAAACGCAGCACCGGGAGAAGAAGATCTATCGGTGCTCCATGAACTTGTGCTCGCAACTGAAATGAATCTTTTGTGTTTAGAGTCAAGACCAGAGCTTAGTATTTCCCGAAATGGCACTTCATTTTCCATCTTTATCGGCGAGCTGACGCTCTGCTGATTCGGAGAGTCTGTCAAATGACAACCTGCTGAGTCCTTAGCATCATGTGGGTTTGATCTCATGTATTTGGCATCATCCCCGAGTGCACCAAAATGGCAAAACAGAGGGCTTTGATATTTGTCTTTTGAATTGATAGTCTTGCTTCCCACTATTGAATCTATAATCCACAGCCCGGCATGCCTCTGGACAACATTCCCAGTCCCAATTGCTGAAAACGAACACTGGAAATTAGGCGAGGAGGTCAAATTCACCAGTATGTTGCATGCCACATCCTTTGACGCACCTCTGTGAACCAATTCCAGGCAGCGCCGGAGGTAGTTCTCATCGAGAGCAACCAGATGCTTTGGGATCCTTGTACTTAAGCCGAGAGGTCTTTGATCAGTCGCGTCCTTCGAACATCTTTCCCGGCTTTGCGATTGGCTGATATTTACTACGAGGTCATCATCCATCCGTTTTGCAGCGGTTTTGGAGAAGTCGGAACAATCACCGCCTGACGAACACACCTTCTTTCTCACCCTGCTCTGTGAATCTTCTTCCTCTCGCACGTCTTTTTCAGTACTTACAAATGAGTTCACCATGTTCAATCTCCAGCTACTTAAAAGCAAACACTAACGTGTGCACCGAAATGCTTGGGACGATGATCCGTTGCATCGCTGAGCGACCATATTGTTAGCTAACATCTGAAATCACTGGTCCAGAAATATCCAAATCAGATAATTTGAAATGTTTTACAACTTAAGCGAAAGGGATATGTCTCTTGTATTTTAGCTTGGCTTCTTTAAAGAGAACCCGGATAAACAGGTAATGATTGTCACATCATGCTTGCAAGTATATACGTAAATACAATCCAAAACTCAAGAAAAGAAAGACGACAGTGTTAAGCTCAGCTTGAATTGCGAAACTAGATGCAGAAAAACGATGACCTTCCACTTCACTGAAGTCTAGGGGAAATGACACTTAAACAGGCAGAAAGTAACCCTTCACCCTGATCTTGGAAAATCATAGAAGCAAGAACCTTGAATGATCTATCGAAAGAATTCAGTAGCAAATGATTGAATTTTGCCCAAGAGCCAGCTCAGCTTCTCTTCAACATGAGAAGATTAATCCCACAAAAAGAAGAAAAATTTGGAACACCCCAAGAAAATTTCCTTTGGAATGGAGCAACCACATGAGCACCCCCACCATCACAAAAAAAGCATTCAACTTTCAAAACTGCTTTAAGAAATGCACACCCTTTACCTTTGGTCCCCCAGCTCACGTCCACCCACAGGAAAGGACATAGAAAAACACAAGTCACACACAAAAACCCACAAAAAGTTGGATCCTCCCAAAGCCTGAGTTGAAACCTACTCGATCCTTTTAAGAAAAAGAAGTATGAAGACTTCTGATTATACCTGAAGAAACGGATCCAAGAAAGGAACCGCCAATGCTGGGCTTGTGTGTGTGTTGCACCAGAAAACAAGAACCGCCCTTTTTGAACCCCAAAGAAGCAGATGATTTTTTTAATAAAGCAGAGAGAGAGAGAGAGAGAGAATCCAATCCTTTTGCTTTCTGAGCTTACCTAAGAGAGCACAGTAACGGGCGCACTGTTATGATCACCACCAAGCACAGAGAAACTTCACTTGTGAAGAGAGAGGAAAAAGTCAATGGTGGAGATTGAAATGAGAAAGGAAAAAGAAACCACTAGCGAGAATATACCAGGTTCTTCCAATAGTCGTTGAACCAGAACATGGAGCCGCAAAGGCCAAGAATCCTTCCTTCCTTTTTCCACACTTTGAAGCGATGAGTTTCAACAGGGGGAAGGTAGAGAGAGAAAGTGACCATTAACTGAAAAGTGAGAGAGCTGTGGTATGGTGTAATGTGGTGATTAAATTTTGGCAATTGTAAGCCACGTTTTCAGTTGGAAAGAAGAGAAGTTTGTGCTCATTTCAGTTATCATATTGTCTCTGTTCAAAGCTTCTTTGCTTGGAGAACTACAAGTCCATATTCGGAAAAAAGACAATATCGTATGTATTTTATATCGAATCAAAGATGCGTTTATTTTACTGAAAATTAAAATGTCAATGATTAAAACAATGCTTTTAAAGAAAAATTATTAGTTTTCATTTATTTAATGGTTAGAAAGTGATTTCCTTTTTACTAAAAGGAAAAGTTGTCATACAAACGGATTCCAAGTGTAGGATTTTATTCATAATGGAATCCGATGTTAGTGGCACATGCCTGACACATGCCTGAAGGAACAGAGTGTGTAATGTGTAGTGAATTAAGCAAGTAGGACTAATGACCTAGCTTATGATTGAGACATTCCATTCTATCGTGCCTATCCTTCTTTGGGTCAGACTTGTCATGCCAATATTATTATTATTAAGAGCAAATATTCTCTCAGCCAATCATGGTGTTGGACAAGGTGCTCACATGCAATTGCTTCGGTGGAGAAATTTAATGTTCCTAACTAACCCATGTGATGGTTAACCCATGGCCTAAGTTTCACCCCATACAAAATTGATAACACCACTGCCAAACTATCTATGAAAAGGTCAATATAGATGCAATTATTGTTAATTACTAATTGGGATTTTAGAGAGATCATAAGCGCAAATTTCTCCTTCAGACGTTGTCGTGCAAGCAATATCCAAACCTCCTTTATAGAAAAAAGAAGAAGATTATTTTATGCAAAAATGTGATGTAAAGTAAAGTGTCTTTGAAGCAGACGGCTGAGATATGTGACCGTGTTTTTTTTTTTACGAGTAAAATATTGAGCAAAAGCATCAATTTTGTCTGGAGTTTGTCCAAAGGAAAGCATGGAAGGAGACAAAAATTGGGTATGCTGGATCTCGAAGTTATGATACAATAATTCTAAGTGGGATGAAAGAGACAAAGGATGAATTTCGAATTTTGAAATTTAAATAGAAGCAAAGTGTCAGTGGACATTTTTGGAAAAAAACAAATTGTATTTTTCTCCTACAAAATAAATTTAAAATTCCTGAGAAAATTTTGAATGTGCACACCTTGAATAAATGTTGTAGGAAACTCTCAAAATGGAAAGGCCCAAAGGATTGAATTGCTGGTGGTTGGGTTTGATTGGCAAATCTCCATTCTTTTTGCCAGCAACAAAATCCAGTCTTGGATTTTGCACGGAGAATCAAGCTATCATCGTTGATTTTTTACATGTGAACTAACTTGCCAAACAGGTGAAGAAAATTGTGGTACAACTAGTGCAGCCTTAAATGACTTGAAATGTCATTTTCTTTTTCCTTACGAAATTACTAAACTTTAAACACGCTTCATATCTTTCTCCCTAGTGATATGAACTTTTAGGGTAAAACACCTTTAATTACATATTGCTTTTTGTCATTTCTTCAAATAAACTCTCTACAAATATAAATATTTAGCTAGAGTACATATTTTTTTTCCTTATTAAAATGGTTCATCTATTTATCAAGTCAAATGTACATCAACCAACTTCATTGAATGCTATGCAATGTACATAAAATATTTGCGCCGGCTTCATTGCTTTATATATTTTATCTATGTTAGTTCTTTCCTATTCACATTGCATAAAGTTGAATCCAATGCATGCGAATGCCCCACAACTCTACATAACTACTATTTTTAGACCCATTTTTCAAGGGCTTGGAGATAAATTATTAAACATAAAATTTGGAAGCAAATTCAAATGTTCGGGGAGGGAGAGGGAGAGGGAGAGGGAGAGAGAGAAAGAGAAAGAGGGTGAGCTGGTGCGCATGATGGATACAAGACCTCCACTACGCAAGTGGAGAAAAAGAATAATTTTTCGAGCATGATATTGACTCTTGTCGTCTTCTCCACGATCAGTGTGGCTTTCGTTTTCAGGGCAATGTGAATGCAGAGACCTGGAGGAGATAACGTGGGGAAGGGTTCAAGCTAAAGCAAGAGCAAATTAGCAAAGAGATTGCCTAACGATGAGGCTCACAAGTTACAAGACATCTTGAATTTGACTCCGCTAAAAATAAAAATAAAAAACACACGCACCTCAACTATTTTCAACTTGCATTTAACATCACTTCAAGTCATGTAAAAACTTTTCACAATTTCTCCACAATTGAAGTACTTTTCCAGCAGGTTGAATGCGTTTAAAGTACTTGTTAAACACCTAAATTAATTTTTCGATGCATTGATAGTTTTCCTAAAGCATTATTGTCGTCCTGATATGTCATTTCTTTGAAAATGGAACATTTTCCTTGTTAGTGTATATTCCCTTGGGGAAGATCCTACTCAAGTCAAAGTTTCATTAAAAAGGAAAAGTTGAAGAATGGGCTTTTGCAAGGGTATGGGCATCCCAAAAATCATTTTCAGACGCCCGTCTATTCCTCTGCATGGGCTCAGTTGGAAGCCTAGTGCTCAAACACCAAAGTGTCTGGCAAGTGGCCAGTACCCATTGCCAGGCGACGGGGAAACCGCCCGGCTTGGGCACGAAGCTCGTGGATTTGACATTTTTCTAGGCCTGTTCACATTGCTCCTAGGAGCTATCCAAATGAAAGGAGTTGTTTTAGGAGTCTTTCTATAACTTTAGTTGATGAGACTTTCGCGATAGAACGTGAGATAAACACCATGTCATTGTCCAAGTGTAGTTGCGGATTGGGCATCGCCACCTGAGATATCAAAGTGTGCAGTTCTTCATTTGGCTATTGTAAAAACTCTGTTGTTGAACTCTTTTCTCGACGAACTAAGGTTACGCGAAACAAGCCATGTAAATCACGGTGCACTCTTTCATGGCTACCCCTCATTTCCTCAGTTTGTACTCTATGCTAATAACTATTGATATAATAGCCTATTTTCGGATGACGTTCCAGTCATTATCATTTGTTGCTCATAGTTGGAGTCAATATGTATGATTAATTTAACGAAAAGCCTCAAATTAGTAAACTGATAACAAATTTGTCCAAAAATAGTTTTTTTTTTGGTAAGAGCCCAAAAATAGTTTTTTGTTTACAAAAACCCTCAAATTGGTACACCCGTTACAAATCTACCTTAAACTAATTTTTTTACCAAGAAAAAACCCAAACCGGTACATATAACATAAATTTACTCCAAATTAATTTTTTGATTACCAAAAACCCTAAACTAGTACATTTGAAATAAATTTACCCTAATTAGTTTCCATTAAATTGGATTAACTACTATATATCATACAACTCAGCAATTTAACGGTCAAATTTAACGGAAACTAACAGTAGATAAATTTGTCACACTCACAAATGTACCGTTTTAGGATTTTTTGCTGTCAAAAAATTAATATGGGGCAAATTCATAATGTGTATTAGGTAGGAATTTTTCATGGTGTCAACATATATATTATATGGAAACATTTTTTTCAGCACGATGTTGACTTTTGTTTTCTTCTCCACACTTTGCATTTGCTTCCTCGGTCTCAGTCCGCGTGCTTTTCATTCTCAGGGCAATGGGAATGCAAAGACTTGGACCAGATACCGTAGTGAAGGGTTCAAGGAGATCGTGCAGAGCGTTGAGGAGGATGTAAAGCCGTTGCGTCCCACCACCGCTTGTCGTCGATAGGTGGAGATGGTCAGCTCCGCTCGTCCCGCATTCTCGCGAGTCTTCTCCGCCGACCTTGCAAGCGGGTCGCCCTTCTACAGTGTTTGGCAAAGTTGGAATCGTGACGACGACATCCTGTTAAAGGGGGAAGACCAGTTGTTGAAGTTTGGCATGGATCCTGCGTTGAAGATTATGCCAAATAAGATGACCGGTCAAAAGCTAGCAGAATGACTAAATTGGCAAATATGAAAAAAGTTCATAATTAAATTGGTCAAATTTAAGGACTAAATTGGCATAAGTACGATAAATTTTGGTAATTTCCCCGTTTTAAATAGATTTGCCACACTTCCTCTTCATCATCTAAAGTATCATAGGTCAAGAGACATCCAATTTTTTGGCTGACGTTCATTTTTTTTTTCTTATTTAATTATAAACTGAAGCGGGAACGTACATCAGCTTGGACTTTAGATTATATAATGCAATAGGTACAAGGGGCCAAGCAAAAACAAGCTATTTTTCGTTTGGTCATGAAGAGCAAGCTATATGAAAGGGTGACACTTATCACATGATGCGAACGACCGCAGAATGGTCCACAAAGAGATCTCCCCACCATCAGCAAGATCACGAACCGTATCCTCAGCAACTTTCATTCAGAATGGCAAAGAAGCCATCCACGGTTTCTTTATCGAACTTGATTAAGTCTCCAGCTGATTCCACGTTTGGCTCGGCCTTCGATTTCGGATACCATGTCTGTTACGAGCCACACTTGCGACTATCTTTTGTTTCGAATGATTGGTGTAACTAGTTGTAAGGCTTATACAGTAGATTACGTTGTCGGATGAACTCGATTGTGATTCTACTGTCTTTCTTGAGCCTCTCATTGGTCCATTGTTTTTGAAGCCTTGACATGGTTGGCTCAACCTCATATGGAACCATTTCCCTCAGAATCATTTTGCCTCCATCTTCGCATTTTGCCGAGTCCTCGACCACCATTTATGTTCCATCCAATTTCTGGCTTCCCTGCACTCTCTGGTAGTTTGATGATTTCTTTGTCAAGTATCAAAGCGGAAGTCGAATCATGTTTCAGAATTAGTCCATAACGATCGTGCGATGATGGAGGCAACTGCAGTTGTGATGGGACGGCACTTCTTAAGAACAGCACTCAAAATTCCTCACTCTTTTAGGCCAAATCTTCGGTCTCTTTCGCCAACCAAATGAGCAGTTCACTCTCGTCTTGTGTCCATTTCACATTCTTGACATTGACTTCCGGCTCTCTGATGCGAACAATAACAAGGGAAATAAATTAATTACTCCATAATGGTACCGCAAAATGAACGGAGAAATGAATCACTTACCCATCTTGGAGAATGCATTCTTCACAGACGATCATAAGTAGTCATCTCCAGTTGGGTCTGTCGCTGCATCACTTTTTGCTTGTTCTATAACCATGGAAAGCATGACATCATCTCCTAAGATGTTTGCCGCCATCACTGCCCATGGCAGGAGATTTTTCGTCCAGTTCATTCTCCCGTTCTTGTAGTCATGCTAGTTACCCAATCTCTTCTCCGACCACCTTCATATCGAGGCTAAAACTATTGATAGAACCTCAATGAATAGAGCATCTCTGTTCTGCTTCTTGGCCTCATTCGCTACTTCTGTCAACATGGCATGTGAAGCGAAAAGAAAGTCCAGTTCCAACCGCATCGTGCTGAGGTATTGTTGGAAAAACACCCTTATTAGGCACGGATTGTGTGTCGACCAGTTGATACCAAGTATCGACCATGTCTTCTTCATGAGCTCATCGACCTCGTCGAGGAGTAAAGCGTTGTCCCTGTTGTCAAATATCGACTTCAGTAGAGTCACACACAGGTTAATGTCCAGAGGGAACCCCTCGGCCCAGTGACAAATCATCAGTAGGAGTCCCGTGGCACTTTGCCATGATTGCAACACCATAGAAATTGCCGAGGCTTCACATGGTGTCCAAGTTTTCCCCATTTTCTGTGGTCATTGTCTCGCCAGCTTGGATAATTTTCTGAGACAAAACCTTGAACTGTCTCTTTCAGCCAGCCATGATATTCCTAGAAGTCGTTGAACTCGGATTGTTTTTAGGTGGTGAAGAAGCTCGAGCAGAAGGGTTATGGTTTCTGCCGGCATACCTGTTTACCAAGATTAACAATGGCATGAATGAAGCAATATACACACAAGATGCACATTTGAAATATTTGAATCTACCGATTAACTCAAAAAAAAAAAAAAAAAAAAAAAAACTTTAGTGCTACAGTTAACTTGGATATGGATTTGCATTCTCCAAGAACCTATAAGAACCTAATCTTTCCATCCCAGGATATGATTACACACTCTTGCTCATCAATCGGTACCTCCAGCCATTTTCTCCAAGCGGTAAACCTCGCGTGCTCATCGTCGGATCTTGGCTGGCCTTGAACAATCTCTCTTCTCTTATGTCTCTCCGGTGGTCTTTGAACAATCTTCCCGTAATATGCTTTGAATTGCAACGTCCTGTTCTTTGTTGCAGCAAATGAAGTAACCCATGAGTAGTACAGAACATGAACGGGAAATAAATGAAGACAACAGAATTCATATGCCTACAATGTCACTCTTGTACAATTTTTCTCAGGAAAAAGGACATTATTAATGTCTTAACTTTCATACGACAGTTACTTAAGTAATATAACCTTTTTTTCCGATCACTTGAGTGCCATCACTTATGTACGGCGCTCTCTTTAGTCCCCTCATTTTGTTTTCGATCACTTGAGTATTATATAACTTTTCAATCGATCATTTTAGTCTCATAACTTTCAAAAAGCGTTCATCACAAGCGCCTAAAGCAGGCCATAAAGAGTCCTCACATGTGCCTCTGGTTACAAAGGGAATCAAAGCATATGTAATGCAGAAGATGGTATTTGGAAGACGTGACAAACCAGCAAAATTCGGATGAATGAAGCTTCTGCCATCAGTAGAAACTCAATGCCAGCAGAATTCGACACTTATGAGAATAGATTTAGAATCTGTAAGTAGAGTCTTCTCAGGATCTGCATCTATCTTTTACAGGAAGTGCATGAACATGCGCAAAGATCATTGAGAGTCAATAACCAGAATTTTTATTCTTAATGAGCTAAGGAAGTTCAGTGTTCAAAAGGGAAGGAAAACTCCCCTATAAAATTAATAGAATAACGTACACTTATGTCAATCTGTACAGCCAAATTAACAAAAGTGCATGAAGGAAAAAAGGTGTTCGTTCCCCTAACACCAGTCAAGACTGGTTCTTGACGATTTTTACGCTGCTGTAGAATTGCTCGAGATCTTTCATAGCCTTCTCTTCGATTTGGATCATGCAAATAGATGAGGGTGCATTGACCTTCAGTTTGAACCAGCGGTTCATTCCAGCAGAATCTGAAGGCGAGCCCTGCCCGGACGTGACTGCAAATGTGGTTGTTCGCGTCTTTGGACTGTGGGAGAGACTCTCATGCTGTTTACCCTGGGTTAAATAAGAAGCAAAAGATGAACATCCCAAACATCATAAAGCCATTAACAGGGCTAAAATATATCGAACTACCGAACTTATAAAAATTACTACAAATCATATGAAGCATGTCCATTGGAATTACCAAATGAACATAATATAAGCACGCTGTGTCCATGTGACCACCTAATGAACATAATACACTTCAGGCCATGAAATCATGTGGGCACTGGTGGCTTATCCTTCTCTTTCTTCCCATCCCACATGTAAACATCACCTGTAATAGTAACTGCAGCAGACCAGTACCTTCCAGCAGAAAAGCTCACAATGTTCCTTTGACAGAGTGAATATGGCTATACCATGAAAAGACGCAAGCAATCAGAAAATAGCTAAAACACCCAAATATAAGTATACAGAGATACTGGGAACATATTAAAACCTGTTGGCATCAAAGGTTGGGATCGGAGGACACTCAACAAAATAAGGCTCCATTATCTGTAAGAGCGATGCTGTGTACCATCCCTGCTGCTATAGGTACAACGTGCAGTCATTCCTTGCGATCACGCTCCCGCTTTTCTTAAGATTCCTAGCAACAACCACACACGTCTTGGAGTAACAAGCCTATGACCCCACATATAAACCTACAAGACATAATAGATATGTAGTTTTTGTAAAACATGTATGGCAGATCATATCCAAAACAAATAGAAGGATGTCACGATCAAGCCAGACAATTTCCTAACGCATGGTTCGATACAACTACACAGAACGACTCGAAGTCTGCAGCAAATGTGAAAACTGAGACTTTGAACAAAGCCAGCATAAAGAATGAGAGCAAGTTAAACAATATCATCACAATGAGTTCCAGTGAAAGACAATGACCTACCCATCTGCTCCCAGAATAATTGTGTGATATTTTGCAGCTGCAACTCCAATAAAATCTTTTCCCTTCAAATACTCAACCAGTCTTGGTGTGTCATTTGATCCAGAATTGGAAGTTCCATAACCAAGCTGACCTTCCCTGTTGCACCCCCATGTGAATACTTCACCAGATTCAGAAACCACAGCAGTGTGCTTATTTGCTGCAGCAACAGCAACTTTTGACTTAAGGGCACTAACTCTATGAGGAGTGGGCTCATATCAACGGAAGTGTATCCAAGTTGACCCTCTGCAAAAAATCACAAAAAGGATTCTCAGACTTCAGATATATCACTTCACTTCAGTCAAGCAAGCAATGGGTACAAGAAGCAAGAATATCACCCTCTCAGTTCTCCATTTTCCAATTGCAACACTAATGCATAATTGAGGCTAGACTACATAAAATTTCAAATACAGTACAAAATGAATACTACACCATTCAGAAACCAAATGAATTTCACCTCTGTTATATCCCCAGGTGAACACTTCTCCACCCTAAGTAGCAATGAGAGTGTGATGTTTAGCTGCAGCAATTGCTTTCACACGACGAGATCCTAGAAGTCACCTGTCGCAGAGTGATGACTGCAGCTTGACCACTGGAAAGAATTAAGCGATTAAAAACATTTCAGGAAACACACTTAAATTCAAAAATGGCTATTCATCTTAAATGCGATTCATTGGCCAGGAAAGGAGCCAAAGCTAAATGCTCAATTTCTAGCCTAGACTCGTGCACACGCAACAAGTGTGTGTGTGTGTGAAAGGGAGAGAGAGAGAGAGGTGCAGAGAAATTTAAATTGCCAACTATTTCAGTTAGTGTCCACACAACTATTGCTTTTACACAAGGCCATTGTATCCTTTCCTTAGAAAGAATCTAAGAGTCAGAAGTCAATAAACCACGACATAGCATCAATATTCTTGCTCCTAAAACGAATAAAATAAAGTAAGATCGTGCATGGATAGAAGAAGGATACTAATATGGTACCTATGGATCTCAAAATCAGGATGCCCAAGCCGACCACATCTTCCAAATCCCCGAGTGAAGAGTTCTCCTCGAGTACTAACAGCAACACTGTGAAACTTTGCTACAGACACCTGCTTAATTAAGGAACCGTGCAGTGAATCAACTTTTGCATGGTAACTTTTGTATGCGAGCATTTCCAGTTCCTAGCTGATAATTAGCACCACTACCCCCAGCTAAACGCCTCCGTGGCTACTGCAATAAGCAATAATTTCGACATACCATCAAGGGGACTCAATTAATAGTAACAACTATTAACTGCAGGGTGAAAATATATACCGGCATCATAGCCATTCCCAATAACCTGCTTTACAGGCCCGGAGAGTAAGTCAATGGGCGTCGGAGACTTTAAGAGTCCTCCAACGAATCCCCTGTAATGAACCAACTTTGCTCTTCAAGAACTCGAAGTTTACCTCTAATTTCGGTGAGAAGGAAATCGGTGTAATCAAGGGGGAAGAGGACGTGAAAATTTACCTCTAATTTCGCGGAGAACACATCAGAACAGAAGGTCAAGCTCCGAAGAGCGAAGCAGAAGTGGGCGGGGACAGCGCAAGCGGGGTTTCGGGAGGCGATGGCGGCTTCAGGAGGCGACAGCGGGGCTTGGGAGGCGGCGGCGGAGGCGGAATTGGCACAGCAGAGCAACTGGATCTTCTGCTGCAAACGTGGGGCCGGATCGACAGAGAGACAAAGGAGAGAGAGGGTCTGCAGCAATTTTGAATAATTTCAGCGTGGGCCGACGACACGTGTCAACAGATGAATGGTTTGCTGCACTATTTCGCTCACCTAATATTTTCTGGGTTGGACTGACAGATGAAGCAAAGTCTAGAGAGAGAGGGGCAATAATTGATACAATAAAAGCACCCACAGCCATTGTTGACTCACGGCGAAAGCATCAGATCTGAAAAATCCTCGCAAGAACTCCTCAGCCCTAGCTTGTTGCTCTTTGAAATGGCGGAAGCAGTTCTCTTCAGCCTTACCACTGACATCCTGAAAAGCCTCGCCACCGAAATGGTGAAACCTGGAGGCTCCTTCGCTTCTCAGAAGATCCAGTTGCTCTGCTGTGCCAAGGACGAGCTCCAAAGCCTTGACGACACTGTCCAGATCATCCAAGCTGTGCTTTTGGATGCCGAGAAGCAGCAATGGCATAACAACCAGGTCAAGCTTTGGCTCAAGAGTCTCAAGGACGTGCTGTACGATGTACAAGATTTGCTTGACAACGTCGCAATTGAAGATCTGAGGCGGAAGGTCACTCCCGGCAACAAGATGACGAAAGAGGTGCGCCTTTTCTTCTCTAAATCAAATCAGTTTGTACATTGCCTCAAAGTGGGTAATGAGATTGAGGAACTTGGGAAGAAACTGAGTCGGATTGAAAAAAAAAAGAATTTCCGTTTAGATCAGCATCAGAGTGAGGCAACTCTTCCTACAGAGAGGAGAACTCCCACTTTTGAGCGCGAGGAAAATATAATTGGTAGAGAAAAGGATAAGAAGGACATCATCGCACGTTTGCTTGATTCCTCCTCCGGAGAGGGTGTCTCAGTTGTTTTCATCCTCGGTATAGGAGGAATGGGAAAAACCACGCTTGCTGATATGGTGTACAAGGATGAAAAGGTCAAAGAATTTTTTGAGCTTAAGATGTGGGTGTGCCATGGGGATCCTAAAATCTTCGATGTAGATTTGATCGTCAAAAAAATACTGAACTCTGCCAAAGATAATCCTGATGTGCAGAAAAATCTGGGAGGCATTGAGAATAAAAATGAGGAAGAGTTGCAGAGGCTCCTTGCTAAGGTACTAGAACAAAAGAAGTACTTGCTTGTTTTGGATGACTTGTGGAATGAGGATCGCATGAGATGGTTGAAACTCCAGCCTTTATTAATGGGCGGTTCAAGGGTAAGCAAGATACTCATAACCACGCGCAATTTGTCGGTCGTGAAGGCTACAAATGCAAAGTCAGTTATTTGTAATCTACATGGCTTATCTATAGATGAGTCATGGGACTTATTCAAGAAAATGGCTTTTGGAGATAGGGAAACGTCATCTAACTCGGGATTGGAAGAGATAGGTCGAGGTATAATTGAAAAATGCGCTGGAGTTCCCCTTGCCATCAAAACAATAGGTAGCCTTCTATACACCACAGAGATAAAAGAATGGCTCAATTTCAAAGAGCGTGAACTTTCAAAAATAGATGAGTCGGGAGAAGGAATTATGGAAGTCCTCAAGCTCAGCTACGACCATCTTCCATCACATTTAAAACAGTGTTTTGCATATTGTGCACTGTTTCCAAAAGATTTTGACTTTGATAAACAGACAATAATACAACTCTGGATGGCACAAGGCTTTATCGAGTCATCGGAGGGGAACGACGACCTAGAAGAGATAGGGGATAATTATGTTTCGAATCTACTGTGTAGATCCTTCCTTGAAGTTGAAGAGATCGATGATAAAACTAGTGAGGTGAACACGTTCAAAATGCACGATCTCATGCATGATCTTGCCTTGAAAGTCGCAGGAGATGAGTGCAAAATGATTGATCTCAATGAAGGCAATATCATTAGAGGAATTCGTCATGCATCATTTGCTTCACAATCATCTTCGCTGCGAAAAGTGACCTCACTACTTGAAGCAACCAATTTAAGAACATTTCTCTCTTTGAAGAAGTGGAGCACATCAGGACTGACCTATTTTCCAAATGAACATTGTGACATTATCTCCAAGTTTAGGTGCTGTCGAGCATTGGGTTTCCGCTATGAAGATTTTTTGATCCCTTCTTCCTTGGGGAGTCGATTGAAGCACTTAAGGTTTCTTGATATTTCTAATAACTCATATATCCAGAATTTGCCAGATTCAATCACGAATTTGATGAACCTGCAGACACTTAAGCTCTTTAATTGCAAGAATCTTACAACACTTCCAAGAGATTTGAAGAAATTAGTCAACCTTAGGTTTCTTGATATTTCTGAAAACCCATTAATCCAGAATTTGCCGGATTCAATCACGGATTTGGTAAACCTACAGACCCTTAAGCTCTCTGATTGCATGAAACTTACAACACTTCCAAGAGATTTGAAGAAATTAGTCAACCTTAGACACCTCTTAATTGATGGGTGTAATTCACTAAGCCACATGCCATGCGGGTTGAGCCACTTGTCTAAGCTTCAAACTTTACCCTTATATGTCGTCCAAAAGATAGACCATAAAGTACCCGGTGGTGTGGGAAGCTTAGATGAATTGGCTGGCTTAAACAGATTGACCGGATCTATTGCTCTTAAAAACTTGCAGTTCCTTGATCCGGTACCGAACGAGGGTCACTTGAAGGAAAAGCAAGGTCTCCGTCGCTTGAGCTTATCATGGTCGAAGCAGCAAGATGGCAAAAGCGACAGTGACGAATTGAGCTTGTGGGAGTACCTCAGACCGCACCCAAATCTAACCCGTTTGAGTATAGACTCATGTTTGAATGTGAGTCCACCAAGCTGGCTTTCCTCCGTCACGAATCTTATTGAGCTCACACTCGATTCATGTAGAGAATGGAAGTACTTGCCGTCCCTACGTGAACTCCCTTCCCTAAAGAGATTGACTCTCGAGGACTTGGATGCGTTGGAATTCGTTGAAGAGATAAGTGATCTGGAGCAATCTGATACTTCACCCCCCTGCCTCCCGTCTCTAGAGGATTTGGATCTCTTACGGTGTCGAAACCTGAAAGGATGGTGGGGAAGAAGGCAACCGATGGAACCAGATCAGGATCATCAGCGATACTATTCATATTCATCATTCCCAAAACTTTTGTCCATGGAGATATCAGATTGTCCCCACTTGAATTCAATGCCACTTTTTCCCCAGATAAAAACCTTGTGGTTAGCCAAGACTAGCATGAAGTGGTTGCAACAAGGGATGGCGGTATCCACGTTCATCCCCTTCTCTAAATTAGAGCTGCTACAGTTTAAGAATGTGGATTTGGAGCACTCGACGCTTGAGACTCTACTTCCATTCCTCAAAAATCTTGAGAGCTTGACCTTCCACTCTTGTGACAAATTAAGGAATCTCTCTCGTGGCATGCAGTCCTTGTCCTCGCTGCAAAGCCTCTGCATTTACGGTGGTGAAGAACTCGATGTGTCGAGCCACGACGATGAGCATGGAACCCAATGGCGTTCCCTTGCGAAGCTCCGTATTCTTACTTTCCGCGATGTTCCGAAACTAGTGGCATTACCCGAGGGGATTCAACATGTCACCACTCTGGAATCTCTCCATGTTATTCAGTGTGAGAATCTGACGAGTTTGCCAGAATGGATTGGCAATTTCTCTTCTCTCCAAAATCTTGGCGTTTCTGGCTGCTCAAAGTTAACGTGTTTGCCTGATGGGATAAGCCGCCTCACCTCCTTGAAGACATTGAGAATCTTTGAGTGTCCCGATTTGCAAGAGAGGTGCAAAAGAGAGAGCGGTGCAGATTGGGAAAAGATTGCACGCCTTCCATGCTCACGGGAAGGAATGATTGTGGAGTGTTGGTGGTAGCCAGTCAATCCCCAGGCGTCCAGTCTAGTGGCAGGGGAATACCAGTAAAAGAAAACAAGAAACGGATGTGATCGGGTGACATTTGCAATCAAAGTCCACGGAGATTTTAATTTTTGTTTTCGTTTTTCCTTGGGTGGTAGAGCTTCGCGGTTGATCTTTACTTTTGTCAAATGATTAGTGAAATTATATTGAATGTCAAGTCTTATTGACATAGCAGGTGAAAGGGCGAGTGAGACCTTTTCGCAGTCTTATAAAGCAGTGAACATTAGCAGCAGCCATGACGGTATGCCCAAGTATGTAAAGCATAAATAAGAAAAAGGTGGTTAGAACGTAAAGAAACGAGCTTCTTTATGAAGGTTCGAAATAAGTAATGAAGAGGGCCATGGGCGTCGACGAACAGCGAGCAAAAATGGTTTTGAAAAATCTGTCCGCGCCGCCCCGGTTTGCGGACGTGAAAACGCTTTGGAATAAAAGAGACGCCTTCGATCGTTCAAGACACCTTAAATCAAATGTTTAATCGGATCCAAGATCTCTAATATTAACTCAAATCCTACGGTGCCTAATATATTGCTTTAAGTGGTTGATTGGTTCTTGAAGCTGAAATTTCTTTAATCGGATCCAATATCTCTAAATTTCATCGTCCTTAAATCAAATGTTCAAAATAAATCAGAAATTAGCAAAATTCTAATTTTTTTGGTTAAAGGTCAAATTCTTCTATTTGGCCAAAAGGTCAATATTTGGCCAATTTTATAAAAATTCTAAATTTAAGGGCCTAATCTACATGCCTACGTTAATATTGACACCTACATGCATTTTTTTTTTACGTTTTTGTAATTTTTTACCAAGAGTTGACATTTTCTTTTTTCCAATTTGACCAATAGTCAACCTATAAAAAGTCAACTCTTGGTTTATTAAAAAAAATGATACAGAATTACTAATGAAGTGCGATGCTCCTAATTTTTTTTGGCTAAAGTCAACTAGATCGGGAGTGTTCAAAATCTAAATTAGAGAACTAGATTGGGAAAAGAGAGCTTCCAAATCTAAATTGGAAAAGAAAAGAAAAACAGTAAAAGAACAATAAAATGCAAACAAAATCAACAAAACAGAGAGGGGACCCATGGCAAAGGTTGAAGAAGACGATATGCAAAGAGAGAGAACAGAGATAAAATATTTTTTTGGCTCTCTCACTAATTTGTTTTAGATGCTGACTCAACAAATTTCGGCATACTTTGAACAAGAATTTAATGAAATAACCTAAATTGTCGTCGAAGAATGGTACGGGAATTAAAATTATAGCTCAGACCAAAATCAAAATCTCTCCACGCTATAAGGACAAAAAAAAATGAAATTTCCCTTGTCAATATTTAAGGATTTTTATTTCATGACATTTTGCAAAAAGAATTGCAATGTCAGGTACCATCCCAACATAAAACATTGTAAATGTTTATATATCTTAGGTGCTAACATTTTAAGTCGTCCTAATATGACGCAGTGCAAGATATATTAGATATTAACTTTTCTCATTTTTAATATTGTGTAAACGCTCCAGATTTTTTTTTTCAATCATATCATAGTGCAAATATGTGATTAAGTATCGTATCTTGATCTTTTACAAAGTTTGCAAATGCTTACAATGTGTCCCCAAACTGCAAACCATAATAAATATATAATATTTTTATTTAAAAAAGGTTGTCATTTTTAATCTTCCACTATTTAATGTGCTTACAAATTGTTTTTATTTTTTATTATTTTTAAATGAAACACTTTCTTCTCACTCTCTCCCCTCTTTCCTGACCCGACGACGGACGGCGACGCTCTCTCCCGACGACGGACTCTCTCTCTACTCCACGGCCTCTTCGCTCTCCGACGACGGCCGCGCTCTCTCCGCTCTGCTCAAAGCCTTCTCTCGCGAGAAGCCCTAGATTTGCGACGACAATCCCTGCTCGTGTTGATTGTGAAAATTTCTTGTTTTGCCACAATGTGTGTAGGGGTGGTTCTTTTTCTGTTCGTGTTGCATCCAATATTCTGGATATATGGCCAGTGCAAAATGTTCTTGGGTCCTGTTGTCACTCTCAAGGTATTCGAGGACAACATCCTGGTTCGGGAGCCGCTAGAGGCGGAGGGAGAGTGTTGGTCATCGATGGCAGAGGAAGCTTGAGATGCGCTCTGGTGGGTGGGAACATGATACAAAGTCATCCTGCACAAGTATGAAGTCATTTTTTTTTTACCTTTCTTGACATTTTGGTTCCATGAAACTTCTATGGCAAAAGCTTCTTGTTTATGTTTAAACTCTAAGTAAAATTGCTCCTTCGATCGTATTTGGAGGAAGCTCTTGCTCGCATCATATAGTAATCGAACTTGACCTTTTGAAGTAGTATTCAAGGAGCTGGAACTCATTATTTTGTCCTCCTGCTCTTTCTAGGCTGCTCTCGACTTTGATGTTGGTGATGCTCGAAGGCAGCCACCTGTTGACACCGTGTGGCAGCAGGGTATGGCTGCTTCTTTTGTGTAGTCCATTTTCTATTTTGGTGGCGAAGTCAATACCATAATAATGTAGAAATTTGGTCTTTCATGATGAAGTCCTCATTTTCGCTGGGCCGCTGCAGTAAATAGAAAGTGCTGATGTTTTATTGAGATTCAGAGTCTTTTGGTTGAGATGACAGTGACTTATGTTTCAGCTATCCTATCTTTCGGTATATGAACTATTACAAGAAGAAAAATATTTAAGATAAGAAGTATTTTGTTTTGTTTTCTATGTTAAGAGGGTCTTTTTGGGCTATCCTATTTTCTTGGGGATATTGCTGATTGCAGTTGCTTTATAAGCACACTCCTATGCCTGTAGCTGACTTATTTTACACATGTCTTGTTTCAATAGATATACTTTTGCTTGAGAACTTGTTATGACAATGAAGCAAGAGACGTTGCCTTGTCATCCTGTAGTGCACCTCAGTTTGCACCTCTGGTTCTATTTGTTTACTGCCTAAATGTACCGATTGTTTTTCTTCCCTAATGGTTATTTGTTATTGGCAGCTCACAGAATGGATAAATACTGGAGGTGTGGTTTCTGCTGACACAGCGGCTACTGCTTCAGAAGAATGTGAAAAGTTGTTAAGAATGGGTGATCAGGTGGGTCGAGCTACATATGATAAGAAACGTTGTTACTATATGCGATGATATCTGGTTCTCGAAGGGGCTTGTCGAAAGGCTACTAAGAGATCTATCAGCACTTTTCACCACCATAGAAGATTTCTTGTGGTTTAAACTGTTAGCCATCAGGGAGTTCCCTCTGGGAGGTTCATCTGCTATCTTTAGTGAGAGTTCAGTTCCCTATAGTTTAGAGGATTTGCAGGCTTACCTAAATAAGTTTGCAGCATCATACTATACCAAAAATGGGAAGGACCCTCTTGTATACCCATATATTCTGCTCCTAAGCATCCAGTTCCTACCCGCTATCCTCTATTTGTCTGAAGAAGCAGGAGATGAAGGGTACAACATTGATGCCACTCACATAGCTATCGTGCTTGTCGACCATGGCGTCCTTATGGAAGGTACAGGGGCAGGATCAAAGTTTGGTGTAATGGATGCTTATGCAGAAGCATCTAGCATGATTCGACAGCATGGGTATTCATATTTATGTCTTGGAGATCTTTCAGTGGCATTGGAATATTTTGCACAGGCTGCTGCTGCTGCAGTGGGTGGGGGACGACTATCTTGGACTAGAAGGGAAAATGCAGATCAGCAGAGACAGAGAAGTTTGATGCTGAAACAACTCCTCAGGGAGCTGTTATTGCAAGATGGTGGGATTTACTTTTTGCTTGGTTCAAGAGGTTCTGGGGAAGAAGGTGAATTGACAAGGCTTATACTGGACGTGAAAACAAGACAACAATTTATGCTTGAAACTGCTTAGCAATGCTTGGAAGTTGGGATATATGATAAAGTATGGTCTTTCTCCCCGTTTTCCTCCCTGTGTAAAATTTACTTAATGTTGGACTCTGGTGTTTCCAATCATATCACTAAACTTTGACTTCAATCGCCCAATGTCAACTAATTGCTGACATGGTGGCCACATGACCATGTGTATACCACAACGGTACTTTGCTTGAAAATTGGCTGGATTTTGGTCAAAGTGCATAAATTGTAAAGAATAAAAGTTCTCGACATGAGATGATCAAAACTAAAGTTCAGCGAACCGTTAGCAAAATCCTTTTAAGTTCAGTGACCGCTGATGGAATTTGCCTTTCTCCTATCGCTCTTATGGAGTCACAAGTGAAATAAGTTTTCAACGAATCTTTGAGAGCCAAAGTACTTTGATTGATTGTGTTTGTTCAGAAATTCTCTTTTCGAGGTGATTCATGTTCTGCTGATCATTGTGTGTTTCATTGGCTATTTTTCATCTCTCCAAAATGAACTTTTTTCTTTCTTTTTCTTTGTACCTTTTTTATTCTTGAAACTTGCTTGCAGACATCCAAAGGTTTTGTCCATTAGATCAAAGACGAAAATTCAGAGGATGAGAAAGATCTGACTCAACCTTCTGCAATTAATGACGACTCATTAAACAATACTGTCAAGGTCAGTAATGCTTTAATTGTCGGCATATTCACTTCCCTATCGACTACCTTAAAGTGTTTGAGTCTATCGAGAACAGTCTTCAATATGTGTGTTATGCATAAGTTCTGGCTGAGCTGGTGATTTACTTACTAAAGTGCTCATGCATCAGCTTATAAAATGTATTTGGTACTTTAGTATACGTATAACCCAAAGGTATGTCTAAAAGTTTGAGTTCGTTTGAATATACTCTATTGCAATTGCTCTATTTGTGATTATCAATCCCTGATTTAGTAAGTTTATCTTTGCTTAATCTGTGTCATCTTATGTGCTTAATCTGTTATGAGTCTTGTAATCACCGTGAGTTGTTTGTTGCTTGTTATGAGCAGCTGTCAGTTTAGTTGTCTTTCACTATGAGTTTCTGTACTTGCTTATTTGTTGACTTCAAGCAAAGGTAGTGAAGGGATGATGGTATGGTGAGTTCATTTTCTCTTGGTTGCTGAGATATTGTGGGGAGTATTGTTGAAAATGTGAAGCAAAATGTTGAAATTTCGGGTTTTAATATATAGTTTCAGCTGAAGTTTGGTTGTGTTTGAGGAATTGTGTTTTTCACTAAATGTCATGAACGATAATATGAAAATGTGTATAGGACATCGGCAAGTTGAAAATGGATGGGTGCTGTTTTGATTGGCTGTTTGGCTTGATCTTTTGGTTATTAGGTTCTATGGCTATACTTATCAAACGTGTTTGATTATTTTGTGGAAGAAATTCAGTCTACAAGAATTTTACTTTGCTGGCCAGACATTGTTTTTGAGATTGGCTTTTTATTTCATGTTCTGCTAGATGTGATCTTCATCAAGTTTGGAATACTTTTGTTTATGTGCTGATGTGGGATTATTTGAGATAATCTTAAGCCAAGCATGTTGTTTAGTAAAATGTGCTTTTCTAATTATTTATTCCTTTGTACAGGGGTAAATCAAACTCTTTTTAGCATCCTTGGATAAGTGATTTGAACGACTCAGAAGGTATAGATAATGCATGGTCGTACCATACATAGTCGGAAGGAACTCTCACAATTCTTGTATGGGAGGAACACATACCTATTCTGTAACTCCGGTTTTTCCACTTTGATTTGTTTAATCAATTTTGTGAACATAGTTCTCAATTTCTACAAGCATGTGATGATTGATTTTTATTGAGGGAAGTTTGTAGCTTGTGCAGCATATGACAGGATCACGATGCTCATTAGGGGCAATGTTCATGTAAATTTAGTGCAATTTGTTTGAAAGTGTATTTGTTTTGATATGAAAACTTGCTCATATATCTATGCACCTTCTGCATGGTGCTCAAAGCCATTCTCAGTCTTTTTATTTGAAGATCTTTATTATCAACTAATCGAGTCCTCATGTTGTCATCAAAACATTTGTTTTACCATGGCATTACTAGACAACAAGTTTCTAATACATCAATCTAATGTCCATCTCTACATCTTGCTCCTTGGTGACAAAATTAAACGAGAATTCCAAGAATTCAAATTTGGCAAAAGACATTTCTCAATTTTGAAATGGAGAAATTCTGATAAAATGAAGTCAACTTTTAAGTCCCTTCAAAGAAGTTAAAGACATTTTGTTCGATAATTCATTATGACACTTAAAAATTGAATGTCAGAACTTATAATTCATTCATAATTCGATGTGTTAAGTCTACTTTTAACTACTGACCAAAAAAAAAAAAGTCTACTGTTAACTCAACTAAAGCCGAATCCCACCTGTCGCCAAATCTACATGGAAGATACCATACAATAGGTGGAAATCAAGTGCATATGGCCTCGAAAAAAGGGGGAATATGGTGATGGTCAAGTACGAGAATAAAGAAAAAATAAAAAAAAATTGAGGTATGTAGCTAGCCGGCGGTCGATCCATAAAATCAAAATTTAGTGTATCGCTAATTCCAAGGGTTTTTAGTGTCAAGACAACATTAGCAAGGTTGGTCCGTTGTGTTAAGAACATGAGAACAGAAACTCAGAAAGATTATTATGCTGCTATGGAGTTAACGAAGGAAGAGAATGAAAGCATTGCAGAGACAGAGACTGGTGTCGTTGAAAAAGGTCAGAAGAAGCGAAGTGCACAAGTCAGGGCCAGGGATGTTATCAGCCGTGTGTCTACACAATGCGATGGAAATAAGTCGGTGTAAACAGCACGTTCCATGTGCTCAAAAGGAGGAGAAGTTTGTTATTAGTTCAGTTTTTGATGTATGACAGAATAGATGAAATAGTTCTTTTCTTCTTGAAGTCTTTCGGTGGTTCTGTTTTGAATAACAGCTGATTCTTTCTTTTAGCTTCCGAGTCATATAGAGAAGCTTCGCCTTCTTCTTCTTCATTGAGTCAATGTAACAGAAAAGTAAGAAACAGAGGTAGAGCACACCATTGAAATGTGCTCTGTGATGTATTGCATATACTGAGAAAAATACAAAAGAGAAGAAAGTTTCATAATCTTTCTTCAGTGTTCGTTCATCTTGTTCATCTTCACACACTGAACCTCTAGTACAGTGTTATCTTCTAGATTGATTTGATAATTGCGTAACGTGTACAACGGGAAACACATTCCTGGACCAGTTCTTCCGGCACGGCCAGCTCTCTGCATTGCTGAAGCTTTGGAGATTGGAGTCACTAGCTGTGATTCCATTCCCGTCCTTGGGTTGTACGATTTCATCTTGCAAAAACCCGGATCAATCACATGGCTTATTCAATCAATTGTTAATGACATCTCCGCAATATTTGTCGCAAGGACCACCTTACGAGCACCTTCTGGCGTGGGTTCAAATATCTTTGCCTGAAGATCTGTAGGCAAATTAGCATATATCGGGCTTATAATGAGTTCGGCAATTTTGGAGCCAAAACCCCTTACCTATGCTTCAAAAGCTCTTCCACTGCTTCAATTTCCTCTTGACCGGTAAGAAAAATCAAAATATCACCACATGGTTGCTGCACATGTATTTGAAGAGCAGTAACAATAGCTGCATCCAAGTAATCTGCTTCAGGTGCACTGGTGTGAAGAATTTCAACTGGATACCACCTTCCTGGATAACTAAATATCAGGGCGGAGTGAAAAAAATCACTGAACTTCTCTGCATCTAGTTTGGCACTTGAAATAAGCAACTTCATATCAGGCCTAAAGCGAGCAATATCCTATAAGGTGATGACCATAGAAGTTAGAAACTGATAAAAAGGTAACTTGACATGAGGCGTCAAGCCGGGTTGAATTCTTAGAAAGCTAATTTAGCAGCAAGCTAGAGATTAAGACTTCTGCCTAACTCAAGTAATGCCACAAAAAATTACCATTCACAATCATGAACTCATTTCTAATGTGTTTGCTTTATCTAAAAAAGAAATTGGAATGTGTTATTGCGCGTCACATGTAAATATAGACTTCCCTCAACTTCGCATCTCAAAAGTTAACATTGAAAGATGGATACTTTTGAATTGGCTTTTTCAGCTTTCTATTCCTATTCATTTTGAGCATTCAATGGTCTTATGAAAACTGATGACCTTTAAACCCATTCAGAAGAGTCTACACCATGGAAAATGTCACAACCTAAAAAGAAATAAGGAGCGGCCATCATCCAAGCACGGAGACAATATGGAAATAATCAATAATGAGTCATATATACCGCATCACTTTGTTCAAGAAGACTTGGAGGGCCTCCCTTAGAAGACTTCCAAACCAATTCCACTAGTTCAAGCACTTCAGCAGACCAAAGTGGTGTCTCATGGAAAACTTTATAAACATTTCCTTGCGACAATTCGTTTGTAGTTTAGGAGTGCCTCACTTGTCTAACAAGATCTAGTAAGGATGGCAACCTACACAAGTTGTAGGGAATCAGGTCACATTATGCATCCTTCCATGTAAAGAAAAAATACCCTTATGTCATTTAAGCAGGCTTTAATGCAGTTACCATAAAGAAAGAGTTGCAATTTGTAATCAGGGCTTTTAAGATGTCAAACCTTTGAGAAATTGCAAGATCAGCAAGCATCTGGAGATTGGGAAATAATTGCACAACTTAAACAAGAGAGAAATGGACTACAAGAGCGACGAGCTGTTTAGTGATGCAAGAGCAGAGGATCTCAAGTCAAAAACACTAACCCTTTCCAGTACATCAAAAGCTTTTTTCCTTATCACAACATCCGATGTGTGCATGATCAATCCCCTAGATTTTGCACTTTAATGATAAGAAGAATATACAAAATGAAATGGCATAAAATCAACATCTTTCACTATGATACCTGCAAGGCAGCAAAATGGCTAGGAACAAATGATGAGAAATCTAGAGTTTCACTCTCACTCTCCCGTGAGACATCTCCTTCTGTGGTGCAAAGCAAGAAGTCCATGGCACGTTTCTTTAATCTCCAAGGTAGAGTAGCTAAACAGAACATGCCTTAGCATGCCAATTGCTTGCCACCTTCTGGTTTGACTACAGCAGTTACATCCTCCTCAGCATTATAAGCAACAGTTGGTTTGACTACCAACAGTTATGGTGCTGGTCATCATGTCAATAGCAGACCCTGTTATCAAGCCAATGTAAGATAAACGGCAACATCTCAAGAAGTGTGAAAGTTCAATCACAAGGCGGCAGCTAAACCAAAATCTTAAGATCGAAACAAGGTAAGATCAACGAAACCAGAATCTTGTGAACCCTTCAAGTTATGAGCAATGCAATCAGCCATGTTAAAGTAATCCTTCGCATTGCGCAAGGCAGCAGCTAAATTGGGGAGTGAGACTGGAGGAGCTTTTGGTCGGAGGTGGCAAAGGCAAAGGCGGCAGTGTGGTTCATTAGATGAAAAGAGAGAAAACTTCGCAGTAATGGGATGCTCAAAAATAGTTCAGAGGCAGAGGCAGCCGCGGTGGCATCGTCCCATCCAAGAATTGTGAGTTACTTAAGCCAATTGGTATGTGTTTCTTCAGAATTGTTGAATATCCCCAAGAAAATAGGATAGCCCAAAAAGACCCTCTTAACATAAAAAACAAAACACTTCTTATCTTAAATATTTTTCTTCTTGTAATAGTTCATATATACCGAAAGACAGGATAGCTGAAACATAAGTCACTGTCATCTCAACCAAAAGACTCTGAATCTCAATAAAACATCAGCACTTTCTATTTACTGCAGCGCCCCAGCGAAAATGAGGACTTCATCATGAAAGACCAAATTTCTACATTATTATGGTATTGACTTCGCCACCAAAATAGAAAATGGACTACAAAAAGGAAGCAGCCATGACCTGCTGCCACATGGTGTCAACAGGTGGCTGCCTTCGAGCATCACCAACATCAAAGTCGAGAGCAGCCTAGAAAGAGCAGGAGGACAAAATAATGAGCTCCAGCTCCTTGAATACTACTTCAAAAAGGTCAAGTTTGACTAAATGATGCAAGCAAGAGCTACCTCCAAGTATGATCGAAGCAGCAATTTTACTTTGAGTTTAAACATAAACAAGCTATTTTTTGTTTGGTCATGAAGAGCAAGCTATATGAAAGGGTAACACTTATCAGTTATCACATGATGTGAACAAACGCAGAACAGTCCTCAAAGAGATCTCCCCACCATCACCAAGATCACAAACCGTATCCTCAGCAATTTTCATTCAGAATGGCAAAGAATGCGTCCATGGTTTCTTTATCGAACTTGATTAAGTCTCCAGCTGATTCCACGTTTGGCTTGGCCTTTGATTTCGGATACCATGTCTGTAACGACCCACACTTATGACTATCTTTTGTTTCGAATGATTTGTGTAACTAGTTGTAAGGCTTATACAGAACGTTGTCGGATGAACTCGATTGTGATTCTACAGCTGGCTGCAGACCTTTGTCTTTCTTGAGCCTCTCATTGGTCCATTGTTTTTGACACCTTGACATGGTTGGCTCAACCTCATATGGAACCATTTCCCTCAGAATCATTTTGCCGAGTCCTCGACCACCATTTGTGTTCAATCCAATTTCAGGCTTCCCTGCACTCTCTGGTAGTTTGATGATTTCTTCGTCAGGTATCAAAGCGGAAGTCGAATAATGTTTAAGAATTAGTCCATAACAATCGTGCGATGTGATGGAGGCAACTGCAGTTGTGATGGGACGGCACTTCTTAAGAAAAGCACTTAAGGTTCCTCACTCTTTTAGGCCAAATCTTCGGTCTCTTTCGCCAATCAAATGAGCAGTTCACTCTCGTCTTGTGTCTATTTCACATTTTTGACATTGACTTCCGGCTATCTGATGCGAGCAATAACAAGGGAAATAAATTAATTACTCCATCATGGTACAGTAAAATGAACGGAGAAATGAATCACTTACCCATCTTGGAGAATGCAGTCTTCACAGACGATCATATGTAGTCATCTCCAGTTGGGTCTGTCGCTGCGTCACTTTTTGCTTGTTCTATAACCATGGAAAGCATGACATCGTCTCCTAAGATGTTTGCCGCCATCACTGCCCATGGCAGGAGATTTTTCGTCCAGTTCATTCTCCTGTTCTTGAAGTAGTCATGCTAGTTACCCAATCTCTTCTCCGACCACACTCATATCGAGGCTAAAACTATTGATAGAACCTCAATGAACAGAGCATCTTTGTTCTGCTTCTTGGCCTCAGTCGCTACTTCTGTCAACATGGCATGTGAAGCGAAAAGAAGGTCTGGTTCCAACTGCATCGTGCTGAGGTATTGTTGGAAAAACACCCATATTAGGCACAGATTGTGTATCGGCCAGTTGATACCAAGTATCGACCATGTCTTCTTCATGAGCTCATCGACCTCGTCGAGGAGTAAAGTGTCGTCCCTGTCGTCAAATATCGACTTCAGCAGAGTCATACACAGGTTAATGTCCAGAGGGAACCCCTCGGCCCAGTGACAAATCATCAGTAGGAGTCCCGTGGCACTTTGCCATGATAGCAACACCACAGAAATTGCCGAGGCTTCACATCGTGTCCAAGTTTTCACCATTTTCTGTGGTCATTGTCTCGCCAGCTTGGACAATTTTCTGAGACAAGACCTTGAACCGTCTCTTTCAGCCAGCCATGATATTCCTAGAAGTCGTTGAACTCGGATTGTTTTTAGGTGGTGGAGAAGCTCGAGCGGAAGGATTATGGTCTCCGCCGGCATACCCGTTTACCAAGATTAACAATGGCATGAATGAAGCAATATACACACAAGATGCACATTTGAAATATTTGAATCTACCGATTAACTCAAAAAAAAAAAAAAAACTTTAGTGCTACAGTTAATTTGGATACGGATTTTCATTCTCCAACAACCTATAGAACCTACCATCCTGAGATATGACTAGTCTTTTTATCAATCGGTACCTCCAGCCATTTTCTCCAAGTGGTAAACCTCGCGTGCTCATTGTCGGAGCTCTTGGCTGGCCTTGAACAATCTCTCTTCTCTTCTGTCTCTCCGGTGGTCTTTGAACAATCTTCCCGTAATATGCTTTGAATTGCAACGTCCTGTTCTTTGTTGCAGCAAATAAGTAACCCATGAGTAGTACAGAACATGAACGGGAAATAAACGAACAAAACAGAATTCATATGCCTACAATGTCACTCTTGTACAATTTTTTCTCATACAACGCTTACTTAAGTAATATAACTTTTTTTTCCGATCACTCGAGTGCCATCACTTATGTACAGCGCTCTCTTTAGTCCCATCATTTTGTTTTCGATCACTTGAGTATTATATAACTTTTCAATCAATCATTTTAGTCGCATAACTTTCAAAAAGCGTTCATCACAAGTGCCTAAAGCAGGCCATAAAGAATCTTCACATATGCCTCTGGTTACAAAGGGAATCAAAGCATATGTAATGCAGAAGATGGTATTTGGAAGACGTGACAAACCAGCAAAATTCAGATGAATGAAGCTTCTGCCATCAGTAGAAACTCAATGCCAGCAGAATTCGACATTTATGAGAATAGATTTAGAATCTGCAAGTAGAGTCTTCTCAGGATCTGCATCTATCTTTTACAGGAAGTGCATGAACATGCGCAAAGATCATTGAGAGTCAATAACCAGAATTTTTATTCTTAATGAGTTAAGGAAGCTCAGTGTTCAAAAGGAAAGGAAAACTCCCCTATAAAATTAATAGAATAATGTACACTTATGTCAATCTGTACAGCCAAATTAACAAAAGTGCACGAAGGAAAAAAGGTGTTTGTTCCCCTAACACCGGTCAAGACTGGTTCTTGACGATTTTTACGCTGCTGTAGAATCACTTGAGATCTTTCATAGTCTTCTCTTCGATTTGGATCACGCGAATAGATGAGGGTGCATCGACCTTCGGTTTGAACCAGCGGTTCATTCTAGCAGAATCTTAAGGCGAGCCCTGCCCGGACGTGACCGCAAATGTGGTTGTTCGCATCTTTGGACTGTGGGAGAGACTCTCATGCTGTTTACCCTGGGTTAAATAAGAAGCAAAAGATGAACATCCCAAACATCATAAAGCCATTAACAGGGTTAAAATATATCAAACTACCGAACTTATAGAAATTACTACAAATCGTACGAAGCATGTCCATTGGAATTACCAAATGAACATAATATAAGCATGCTGTGTCCATGTGACCACCTAATGAACATAATACACTTCAGGCCATGAAATCATGTGGGCACCGGTGGCTTATCCTTCTCTTTCTTCCCATCCCACATGTAAACATCACCTGTAATAGTAACTGCAGCAGACCAGTACCTTCCAGCAGAAAAGCTCACAATGTTCCTTTGACATAGCGAATATGGCTATACCATGAAAAGACGCAAGCAATCAGAAAATAGCTGAAACACCCAAATATAAGTATACAGAGATACTGGGAACATATTAAAACCTGTTGGCATCTAAGGTTGGGATCGGCGGACACCCAACAAATTAAGGCTCCATTATCTGTAAGAGCCATGCTGTGTACCATCCCTGCTGCTATAGGTATAACGTGCAGTCATTCCTTGCGATGAAATTTCAAAGGCATGCTCCCGCTTTTCTTAAGCTTCCTAGCAACAACCACACGTCTTGGAGTAACAAGCCTATGACCCCACATATAAACCTACAAGACATAATAGATATTTAGTTTTTGTAAAACATGTATGGCAGATCATAACCAAAACAAATAGAAGGATGTCACGATCAAGCCAGACAATTTCCTAACGCATGGTTCGATACAACTACACAGAACGACTCGAAGTCTGCAGAAAATGTGAAAACCGAGAATTTGAACAAAGCCAGAATAAAGAATGAGAGCAAGTTAAGCAATATCATCACAATGAGTTCCAGTGAAAGACAATGACCTCTCCATCTGCTCCCAGAACAATTGTGTGATATTTTGCAGCTGCAACTCCAATAAAACCTTTGCCCTTCAAATACTCAACCAGCCTTGGTGTGTCATTTGATCCAGAATTGGAAGTTCCATAACCAAGCTGACAAGTTCCATAACCAAGCTGACCTTCCCAGTTGCACCACCATGTGAATACTTCACCAGATTCAGAAACCACAGCAGTGTGCTTATTTGCTGCAGCAACAGCAACAACTTTTGACTTAAGGGCACTAACTCTACAAGGAGTGGGCTGATATCAATGGAAGTGTATCCAAGTTGACCCTCTGCAAAAAATCACAAAAAGAATTCTCATACTTCAGATATATCACTTCACTTCAGTCAAGGAAGCAATGGGTATAAGAAGCAAGAATATCACCCTCTCAGTTCTTCATTTTCCACTTGCAACACTAATGCATAATTGAGGCTCGACTACATAAAATTCCAAATACAGTACAAAATGAATACTACACCATTCAGAAACCAAATGAATTTCACCTCTGTTATATCCCCAGGTGAACACTTCTCCACCCTAAGTAGCAATGAGAGAGTGATGTTTAGCTGCGGCAATTGCTTTCACACGATGCTAGACCAGAAGTAGCTGTCGTAGAGTGATGACTGCAGCTTGACCACTGGAAAGAATTAAGCGATTAAAAACATTTAAGGAAACACACTTAAGTTCAAAAAAGCCTATTGATCTTAAATTCGATTCATTGGCCAGGTTGGGAGCCAAAGCTAAATGCTCAATTTCTAGCCTAGACTTGTGCACACGCAACAAGTGTGTGTGTGAAAGGGAGAGAGAGAGAGAGAGGTGCAGAGAAAATTAAATTGCCAACTATTTCAGTTAGTGTCCACACAACTATTGCTTTTACACAAGGCCATTGTATTCTTTCTTTAGAAAGAATCTAAGAGTCAGAAGACAATAAACCACGACATAGCATCAATATTCTTGCTCCTAAAACGAATACAATAAAGTAAGATCGTGCATGGATAGAAGAAGGATGCTAATATGGTACCTATGGATGTCAAAATCAGGATGCCCAAGCCGACTAACTCTTCCAAATCCCCGAGTGAAGAGTTCTCCTCGAGTACTAACAGCAACACTGTGAAACTTTGCTGCAGACACCTGCTTAATTAAGGAACCGTGCAGTGAATCAACTTTTGCATGGTAACTTTTGTATGCAAGCATTTCCAGTTCCTAGCTGATAATTAGCACCACTACCCCAGCTAAAGGCCTCCATCGCTACTGCAATAAGCAATAATTTCGACATACCATCAAGAGGACTCAATTAATGGTAACATCTATTAACTACAGGATTGAAATATATACTAGCATCATATCCATTCTCAATAACCTGCTTTACAGGCCCTGAGAGTAAGTCAATGGGCATCCGAGATTTAAGAGTCCTCCAACGCATCTCCTGTGATGAACCAACTTCGCTCTTAAAGAACTCGAAGTTTATTTGCAAATTCATCATTCCGAGTTCTCAACCGTCGTCTGCAACTCGTGAGAAGGAAATCTGTGTAATCAAGGTGGAAGAGGACGTGAAAATTTACCTCTAATTTCGCGGAGAACGCGTCAGAACAGAAGGTCAAACTCCGAAGAGCGAAGCGAAAGTGGGCGGGAACAGCGTAAGCGGGGTTTCGGGAGGCGATGGCGGCTTCAGGAGGCGACAGCGGGGCTTGGGAGGTGGCGGCGGAGGCGGAGTTGGCGTCGGCGGGTCCGCTGCAAACGTGGGGCCGGATCGACGGAGAGACAAAGGAGAGGGAGGGTTTGCAGCAATTTTGAATAATTTACGTGTGGGCCGACGACTACATGAAAACGTTCAATGTCCATGATCTTGAATTTAGAAATGACAATATTGACTATTTTCATATAATTTAGGTATTATATTAAATATGTATCAATAGTTTAGAGACCACATTGAACAAATTAAAAATTTATGGACTACAGTGCATACTAAGTTAATATTTAGGGATTATATTGCACATTGAACCAAAGTTCAAAAATAGTTTATGTCACCATTTCAATTTTTTTGTCAAGAGCTGCTATTGGAAAAAGAAACAAAGAAATAGAAAAAGAGAAAAAAATATATAAGAATTTATAAAAAAATTTAAATTATAAAAAAATTATCTATGTTGGTATCAATTGTGCCGTATAGGACGATTAGTCAAAAGTTGCCAAAATGATTAAATTGGTCAAATTGAAAGTTTTAGAATTTAATTGGCATAAATACAATAATTTTCGAACTTCTTTTGTAATTTCCCCCTTTTTAAATAGATTTGCCGCACTTCCTCTTCATTATCTATGGCATCATAGGTCAAGAGACATCCGATGTTATTGCTGTAAAAGAAGATCTAGTCATTTTTTTCTTAATTAATCATAATCCGAAGCGCAAACATTCATCAGCTTGGACTTAGATTATATAATGCTACAGGTACAGGGTGCCAACCAAAAACAAGCTATTTTTTGTTTGGTCATGAAGACCAAGCTATATGAAAGGGCAGTACTTATCACATGATGCAAACAAATGCAGAATAGTCCTCAAAGAGATCTCCCTGCTATCTGCAAGATCGTTAACCACATCCTCGGAAATTTCCATTCAGAATGGCGAAGAAGCCATCCACGGTTTCTTTATCGAACTTGATGAAGTCTTCAGCTGATTCCACGTTTCAAATGATTGCTGTAACTAGTTGTAAAGCTTACACAGTAGATTACATTATCTGTTGAACTCGATTCTGATTCTATTGCTGGCAGCAGATCTTTGCCTTTCTTGAGCCTCTCATCGATCCCTTGTTTTTGAAGCCTTGACACAGTTGGCTCAACCTCATATGGAGCCATTCCCTCAGAATAATTTTGCCTCCACCTTTGCATTTTGCCGAGTCCTCGACCACACCATTTGTGTTCCATCTAATTTCTGGCTTCCCTGCACTCTCCGGTAGTTTGATGATTTCTTCGTCAAGTATCAAAGCGGAAGTCGAATAATGTTTCAGAATTAGTCCATAACAATCGTGCGATGTGATGGAGGCAACTGCGGTTGTGATGGGACGGCACTTCTTAAGAACAGCACTTAAGGTTCCTCATTCATTTAGGCCAAATCTTCGGTCTCTTTCGCCAACCAAATGAGCAGTCCACTCTCGTCTTGTGTCCATTTTCACATTCTTGACATCGACTTCCAGCTATCTGGTGCGAGCAATAACAAGGAAAACAAATTAATTACTCCATAATGCTACCGCAAAATGAATGGAGAAATGAATCACTTACCCATCTTGGAAAATGCATTCTTCACAAACGATCATATGTAGTTATCTCCAGTCTCGTTGCATCACTTTTTGCTTGTTCTATAACCATGGAAAGTATGACATCATCTCCTAAGATGTTTGCCGCCATCACTACCCCGCCTCGCGAATGCCGCCTGAGGTCCGGCGACGGTCACCGGGTCGAGCGACCCTCAGGTGGCAGTCATTGGCGCCTCGCCGGCGCGCGCAACCCCTTGGCCGGCGGTCATCGACCTCTGGTCAGCTTCTTCGTACGGTGGTGTGCGGTGGTTTTGGAGAAGATGAACAATACCGGGACTTGCATTCCGAATATGCAACTTCCCAAAGTACCTCCGGATCTACATTGGGCTAAAGACCCTTAGAGCCACTTGGAGATATAATTGCATCTCACCAAAGTCGCCAAAAAAACGAACCAAACACCTTTGCATTTAGTTAAGAAACTTTAGAATCGTAAAGGGCTTTCCAAATGCCCAACCAAACGGGGGGCAATGACTCGCTGGGATGAAGAAAAAGTCTAGAGAGAGAGAGAGGCGGCTATTGATACAACAAAAGCACCCAATCATTGTCTCACGACAAAAGCATCAAATCTGCAAACCCCTCTCAAGCTCGCAGAGTCAGACGTTGGTCGACCAGGCTCCTCAACTCCTGCAGGTTTGGTACAGAGCCAACGCTGCAAGGCCATTGTGAACAAACTGACATGTCGTCAGTTCAATCTCGAATTGATCAGAAAGAAGACCGCCGAGGTGTAGGAATGGAATATAAAAAATGATAATGATATAAATGATCTTTGAATTCTAGTTTAATTTGCAGTATAGTCATTGGTCATATAATTTGTTCAAAGTGGCCTCTAAACTATAGTCTAATTGTGTGCAATGCAGTTCATGAAATTTTAAATTGTTTAATATGGTTAATGGACTTTTTATACATATTCAATTCGGTTTCTTAAACAATATAAATATATTCAATATTATTATTATATTAATTCGAGTTATGGACAATATTGAACATTTTTATATAATTCAGAGATTAAATTGAAAATGTACTATAAGTCTAGAAATCACATTGAACGAATTAAAAATTCAAAGACCACATTGTATAATTAGACTGCAATTTAGGGATCTCATTGAACAAAGTAAAAATTCATTGATCACATTACATATTGGATTAAAATTCAGAGATTGTTATCTTTCCAAAGCTCGAAAGTGGATGGATGCCTCCTGAATGAGTTAGGCCTAAAGAGACTAAAAATTGATCACCAAGATTCTTAAATAGGCTTCAAGGAAACATCTTTGGAGCACAATATCGACTTTTGTTTTCTTCTCCAAAATCCGCGCGGTTTTCATTTTACAGGGCAATGTGAATGCAGAGACTTGGGAGAGAGAACGTTGCGAAGGGTTTAAACTAAAGCAAGAGCTATAAACACAGGGATTACCTGACTGGCTCGCAAATCACAAGTTTCATTCCTTGCGCCTGCATGTTATTCTTTTGGTGTAATCGAGAGCTTTTCACATGATTCTTTTAGTGGGGTGAATAATTATGTGCATCTTCTTCAATTTGAATTGCAAAAATCAATCTCAAAGTGTTATTTTCATTAAATTATAAGGCATGCACCAATATGGTTACATTTAATTATAAGGATCATACTGTCAAAACTGCCGACTTAATATACCTGCACCACATTCATTCCAAATTAATTTTCCTATCCCAATAATTATTAAATTGTATACTTATATATATTTATTTCAAATTAATTTTTATATTACAAAAAATCATAAACTGAGACATTTGTAATGGCCATCATTGCTTCACATTGAGAAAGATGGTGATTTTGCTTTGAACAATACAATCTACAGGAAGAATGACAGCTACATGGTTCTCTCGGAGCTTATCATCACGTTCTTCCTGTTCAAATCCCTAACCACCTTGACCTCCAAAATGACCTTATCGTCCCTTGAAGGGATGGTACAAACACGACCCTTAATCTCGGCATCGGACTCGGTCAACTCGGGCAAATACCCGTGATGTCTCACCACCTGCCACAAGTTGAAGAGCCAAAATCATCCTCAATCATTTGATTCATTTCAGCCGTAGATCCGCGTAAATAGGTGTTAGGTGGCCAATTTTAATGCTCATTTACATGTGCTTCCCCATTGCTCTTACAATCTGAAAGGGACGCCCTGCCAACTCACCTCCACTTTCTTCTTTTCTTTTGGCTGATGTCAAATAAGAGGAGCCCTATAACGTTTCTCCTCTAGGAATTAAAACACTCTCGTCCTTTCTTGAAAAGCATAATCAGTCCATCCCCACATAATATTACATTAGACCGGGCAGTCGCAAATAAATATGAACATGTCGTAACAATCAATCCCACGTCACACCACCGTGGTCCCTACGGACCGACAAGCCGATGAGCCACCCACAAACGATTAATTTATCACAAAAGCATATAGATTGATTGATCTCAAATGAATAGACCCTAATATTAGTGTAAAAGAATGCACACCCCCATCTCTCTAATCTTATCTTTATGTTATCTTCTCTTTAAGGGAGGGTTAAGTCATAAATAAAAAAAGATAAAGCATAAGAAAAATAACATTAATCACGTACCCACCCCCACTCTGTAACATCTAGTTTCTATAAACCATAGGGGATGTCGTCAAAGATCGAGCTCCGTGGAATTCACCGGGTTTCGGCTCGGCTCTCAGCGCTCTGCGATTGTGCCGTGGCAGTGAGAATACTTGATCCGACACTGCCGTCGCACACGCGGTGCGCGGTTGCGCTGCCTACTTGCCGTCCCTTCTGATTCCCCTAGCTTCTCGAACCCCAATTTCCTGTTCACAGTCTCTCGCGCACACAACCCATTTTCAGGCGGTCTCAATTCTGTTCGCACTTTTGTTTTGTGCGGGACACCCTGCATTGGCTATACCTCGCTGGCCAAATCATTCAGCAAAACACAAAAAAATGCACTTGTTCCTTACCATTTTTTCTATGGTTCATAGTGGACTGATGACTAATATAATTAGGCCCTTGTCCTTCTGAGTCCTTTTATAGTATAAGCATTGTTGAGCAAAACAGAGTTGTCGAAAGAGAGGCAACCATCCCACCGACGCCATCTAATAGCACAGCCAGTCATCGTGTTGACAATTACCTCACCGGGTCACACTTCAATGTTTTGTAAAAGATGATATCATGAAAACCGACGAATGTGATGTGCTAATTTTAAAAAATCAGGACAATAACCAAAAGAGTCTCAAATATTTTGCACTTATACGAATTCAATCATAAATATTTTAATTGTATCAATTTAATCATAAACATTTTCACATTTTATCAATTGAGCCCATTTGACTAATTTTGATCCAAAATTGTTTATGTGAATGACGGCATCTTATTTTAATAATTATTGAGTTTTTTTTTTCAATTTTCTTTTCTTTACTTTTTTTTGGGCTGAGGGCTAGCAAGGGTCACAGCAAGAGCATCACAACCTTCGCTCAAAATTGGCAAGGGCTACAACACCCTTGCTCAGTGCCAACAAAGGTCATCGACGATACTAGCTAGCCCTCAATCCCCCCACCTCCCCACCCCTTGTCCCACAAAAAAAAAAAAAGAAAATGAAAAATTTTAAAATTTTTAAAAAATAGAAGAATATTATAATAATATTATTTATAAATATCCACATTAACATCGACTGCGTCACGTAAGAACAGTCAACTTCTACATTAGCTTTGGCCAAATGAACTCAATTGTTAAAATACGAAAATTAGGGGTGAGTAAAGGAATCACGAACCACTCGAATCGCTTGAAACTAAACAAAACTGACCTAGAACCAACGGTTCCCATGTAACTAGTCCAGTTCCCATTTCTAGGAGTGGAAGTACTCGTACAGTTAAACCAAATTTGAGTTCAAGTATATCTTCAAATAACTTGACAAAAAGTTACAGAGTGGTGCCTAATGATAATTACTCACAAATTACACACAGCTAAACGCCTCCGTGGCTACTGCAATGAGCAATGGTTTCGACATACCATCAAGAGGACTCAATCAATGGTAACAACTATTAACTACATGATTGAAATATATACCAGCATCGTATCCATTCCCAATAACCTGCTTTAAAGGCCCTGAGAGTAAGTCAATGGGCGTCCGAGACTTAAGAGTCCTCCAACGAATCCCCTGTGATGAGCCAACTTCGCTCTTCAAGAACTCGAAGTTTATTTGCAAATTCATCATTCCGAGTTCTCAACCGTCGTCTGCAACTCGTGAGAAGGAAATCGGTGTAATCAAGGGGGAAGAGGACGTGAAAATTTACCTCTAATTTCGCGGAGAACGCATCAGAAGAGAAGGTCAAACTCCGAAGAGCGAAGCAGAAGTGGGCGGGGACAGCGTAAGCGGGAGAAAATGAGAAAATATTAGGTACGTAAGACGCTCCAGCGTGGCAAACAAGAAGGCGGTGGGAGCGCGACACGTGTCCCATGGGACCCACAATTTCAGGCGCCCATTTTGAAAATTTTCCTCTACTGTAGCTTCTGGAGAGAGAGTTTTCTGTCGCGCGGGTTCGTCTTTGCGCCACTCTCTCTACCCTCGCTCTCTCTCCCCGACGAACTCCCTCTCTCTCTGCCCTCGCTTTTTCCGACCGGCGAACCACCGCGAGCAACCGACGAACCAGGAGGATACCGGCGAGACGACCGTGAGCAACCGACCGGCGTGCGACCTCCCTCCCTCTCTGCCCTCCCTCTTTCCGACCGACCGGCGTGCGACCTCCCTCTCTCTCTGTCCTCCCTCTTTCCGACCGGCGAACCACCATGTCGCCCCTCTGGCTCCGCTTCCGGCCCCGACTCGTCCGTCCCTTACTCTTTGTCTCTCCTCGCGTCTCTGTCTGCCCTCCCCCTCTTCGACAGCGAACCACCGCGTGACCGGCGAAACACCGCGCGCCCCCCTCCGGCTCCAGATCCGGCACCGGCTTGTCCAGGTAATTTCTCGCTTTCTCTTTTCTCTCTTTCTCTGTCTGACGGGGTGACGGAAGGGATTTTATAGGAGTTCAGCGATGCCTGAAAAGTCATTAGTAGTATGCTTTTCGCCTGTAGTTTTTCTTTAATCTTGGGTCTGGCTATTCATTATGCCAGTAGGACATACTCCGAAAAGGCTCTAAAATGAGTGCTATTGTTGCAAATCATGGATAGTCCTTGAAAAGCCAGATCTGTTATTCTTCCATATTGATGTTTATATGTATATTCCCCAATAACTTTGCTGAGATGCACTGCAAATGCATCCGGTCTCAATTGATTATTGTCATGCAGTGTAGATTTTTCTTGCTTCTGAGATCATTTGGTCATATTTGTTTCCGTGTGTTTGCGATGCTTATGGTAATACTGACTCTCTTAGTGTTCATTATGATATTTAGTCTGCTGTTCCTCCTCTCTCAGGTTCTTGTGGAACTGTCTATCACGCTCTGTGGTACGGATCGGTATGTTCTTCTACTCCCCTTGAATTTAGTTTAACAGAGTGATGCATGCTGTCATGATGTAAAATGCATGTACCTCACTTCATGGTATATGTACTACTTATCTCACTCCTCTAATAGCGTTTGGCTATCTCTTATGCTATTCACTTACGGACTTCAAGTTCTCTTTATAATATGTAATGCATGGTGGTGGAGTAAATTTTACTCATGTTGCCGACATGAAACACAGGAGAAATGTGTCCTCTGTCTGGACAGTAGGTATTATTCTGTGTTTTGCTATAAGTGGCACGATAAATGTGGCACAAATACCTGTTGTGGAGAAGTGGAAAGAAAGGAGAGTAGTGTTGTAATTGACTTTGCGATATCGTGTTGTTCCCATATATAACTAAATGATGTGGGTAACTTTAGTTGGTGCGTTCTGCTATGTTTTACTTATTTTGCTAAATGAAAGAGGAGATTTAGTGCAATGCATTTGGCTTCTTACTTTATCTCACTGTTTGGTATAGACCTATGTGATCTCTTGATGATGATTTTTTCTTTTTTTTTTGGATTTTAACTTTCTCTGCATTTAATCCAGTTGCAGGATGTGGCGGTGAAGGTATTCTCGATGCAAGAATATTCAGAAGAATTGATAAATTCCTTTAGACAAGAGGTTTGTTTTCTTTTTTGTTTTACTATGTCTCATGAGTTCTCTTTGTTTCTAATATTATTCAGCCAGGACATGCTTTAATTTGAATAAGGCATCTCTCGTAGGACATGATTTGCAGGCTATGTCTTGCTCTAAGCCTGTTGGTCTGTCCTTGACTTGTTAATTGAAATCATGAAAACATTGTTATGGTAGCGTTTAGTGATTGCTGGATGCGACCTGGCTGGTTTAATTTTGATAAGGGCCTTCCTTGACAGGTTGTAATTGCAGTTGATAATCTAGATTCAAACTGAGGAAGTGAGGGATAATGGGTTGGCCTTTTAGTTGATAATGAGCCCAAAAAGTGATCTATATTATCCCAGGATGTGACGAGTCAACATCAAGGTGCCAAATGACTCCATTTATGGTGTCACTTGCCCCTACATCTTCTTATTGTTCTGTTTTTTCTTTTTCCTTTTCCTGATAAGAACTACATAGTCAGATGGTTTAGGAAGAACATTCTGAAAACCAGTGTGATAAAGAGATGAAGTAAGATTGACCAATATGTTCGAACTGCATGCATTTATCTCTGTCTCTCTGCACTTGTATGACTAGCCTGTATTTTATTATTTTATAAAATTCTGAAGCCTTTTAATGAATAGAATTTTTGGTGCTTATTCTGTAGCAATTGGGATTTTTTCCCCAAAGCACGGATATAGTTTATTGGTGTCAGCTCTATTAGTGATGGCATTGGCAATTTTAATTCAAGTGTTGTTCCACTAATACAGCAACGCAACATTTCCAATACATGCGGTGATAGCAGGTTTTGATCTTTTTTTTTTTTTTTTGCCAAAGGATTATGGATATTTTTCCTTATATTTTCCATGCCTTGATCCATTGCATTATGATTAATTGTGTTGTGTTGGATAGATGTAATAGCATGTGGGTCTACGAAAGGATTATACCTTCTCGTTTTACTCAAAATGAGGAACTTTCTCATAGGACTTTGTGATTGTTATATGTCCGCGCTCTCCCCCTCAGCATGCATAGTACCATGCATTTTCTGAGAACCTCTTTTGATGTTGCCACAATTTTTCTCACTTTTCATAAAGTACCATTAATATGACAGTTTTTTTGTCCTTGCAGGCGTCTCTTATGAAAAGACTTCGGCACCCCAATGTTTTGCTTTTCATGGGAGCAGTAACTTCACCTCAGCGCCTCTGCATAGTCACAGATTTTCTTCCACGGTACTTTCTCAATGCTTTTGAAAAGCAGGCTTTTTGATTATATGGTGCATGATGTTAAAGTTTGTTGTAATGTCTGGTTTGTTGGTTTTCAGTGATTGTAATTTCTGTCGATATCCCGTCTCTATGGAACTAACAGTTGTTACATGTGTTGATGCAGTGGAAGTTTGTTTCGCTTACTGCAGAGGAACACAGCCAAGTTGGATTGGAGACGCCGTGTTCATATGGCTTTGGATGTGGTAAGTATCTGCTTCTTAATCGTGTAACTTAATCCATTGTTTTCTAAGTGCAGTATTTTACATTTTGGTCACCTGAATGTTTTATTTTTTTTATCACTTTTCATAAAGTACCATTAATATGACAGTTTTTTTGTCCTTGCAGGCGTCTCTTATGAAAAGACTTCGGCATCCCAATGTTTTGCTTTTCATGGGAGCAGTAACTTCACCTCAGCGCCTCTGCATAGTCACAGATTTTCTTCCGCGGTACTTTCTCAATGCTTTTGAAAAGCAGGCTTTTTGATTATATGGTGCATGATGTTAAAGTTTGTTGTAATGTCTGGTTTGTTGGTTTTCAGTGATTGTAATTTCTGTCGATATCCCGTCTCTATGGAACTAACAGTTGTTACATGTGTTGATGCAGTGGAAGTTTGTTTCGCTTACTGCAGAGGAACACAGCCAAGTTGGATTGGAGACGCCGTGTTCATATGGCTTTGGATGTGGTAAGTATCTGCTTCTTAATCGTGTAACTTAATCCATTGTTTTCTAAGTGCAGTATTTTACATTTTGGTCACCTGAATGTTTTTTTTTTTCATCTGTTTCTCAATGAGCATTTGTTTTGCTCCTTTTTATACTGCCCTCATTTTGTTCTTGTTGATATCTTTTACATGTACATTCAGCATGTAACCAAATTCATCCTCTTGTAGGTGCAGTGTTTTACATTTTGGTCACCTGAATGTGTTTTTTTCATCTGTTTCCCTGTCAGCGTTTGTTTTGCTCGTTTTTATATTGCCCTCTTTTTGTTCTTGTTGATATCTTTTAAATGTACATTTTACTTCCATGCTGATAAAAATTTGAGACGGGTGTCTTGAACCTTAGCATTCCTAACTTCCTGAGACTGCTTGGCCCGTGAACTTTTGGCCTCCAGAGTTTTTCAGTTATTTGAATTCTACTATCTCTTGTATGTTATCTTGCTGCTTTTAACATGTAATTATTGAATTGGGTACTTTTCAGGCTAGGGGCATGAATTATCTGCATCATTACAATCCACCTATCATTCATCGTGATTTGAAGTCCTCGAATCTCTTAGGCAGTTTCATGACCTTTTTTTCTTCTGGCATAAGTTGATGTCATTTAGGAGCTTTTTTTTTTTTTTTCCTTTTTGTGTGGACAAAAATTGTCAATTTGTTACAATTCGATACTGATGTGGGAACTGCATTTTCTCCTAACTAGTGATCCAAAGTGCCGACCGATGTTCCAGGAAATACTGGAAAGATTCAAAGATTTGCAGAGACAGAACGCACTTCAATTTCAGGCTTCTCGCTCTGCTGGTGGCGACAGCACTCCAAGGGAAACGTGAACCATCCGGTGCATCAAGAGGATTTGTCTATTCATTACATTGGTGAACAGTCCAAGCAAACCTGGCTATTCGCCAGGAAGTTGATGTTGCTAACCAATCTCGACTCGCTTTGCCACTTCTGGACCATGAAATTTGGCGACCAGAATTTTGGGACCATTTCGAGAGGATAGAATGTGTGTCCTTCGTTTGAGTAATCCAATTGCGGGTGGATCTAGGATGATTGTATGTCGCTTTTGTGCATTTACTGGAAAAGTCACAAAGGATCTTGTAGATATGTTGCAAAGTGTTGTGGAGATCGGAGGCTGAGCACATTATGTGATACATTTATAGGGGAACATTAGATTCTCATCATAAAGCTGTACAAATCAAATTGACTTTGACGACTCTTAGTGGTGAAAAAGAGAGATTTGCAATGGTAACAGGGTTGCGCACTACTAAAGCTCAAGGCAGATTCTGCTTCTAAATCGCCGTTAGCCCAAGTTGTTCACCCCATGGAAGTCCATCAATGAAGATATCCATGCCTTTTCTACAGTCGTTAGTTAGCCCAAGTTGTTCACCCCATGGAAGTCCATCAATGACGATATCCATGCCTTCTCTACAGTCGTTAGTTAGCCGATTGTGCCAGGGGCTACTTCAACAAAATTTTACATGCAATCAAAAAGTCTTCAGTTTTCCAAAAAGTTTGATGATTTAGTTTCTCGAATTAAATTCAGTCTAATGAACTCGGACTTAGGGTCGCCATCCAACCAGGCATCAACCCAACAACTCTTCCAAGCTTTGTATCGGAAATTGACCTCACATTATTGAGCATAGACTCGTGGATTTATGATTTTTTGTTCATCGAAATTGTACATGATTTTCGTACCGTCCAAAATTCCTGGCACGAACTACATGGAAGGGCATAAATTCAGGGCTGAACATTAGCAACCAAAATCGGCGAGAGTACAAACAATCTCCCAGAAAGCAAGTCATGTATCCCCAAAGAAGCACGACTCATACAGCTTTTTGATCCTTACTTGGACAATGTTATGGGCAAGTCGGTATGTCCTCAGAAAAATCACAAATCCCATTTTTCGTGCCACCAATTCTTTATCGAAAAGGAACGAATTGCAGCAACAGCATCACCTTTATGATCACGTAAGGTCCTTTCAGCCACCTTCTGGTCCAGCTGTTTTCAGAATTTACCATACAATATTAGAAAGCTCAGGCCAGTGAGAATAAATGCGTTCAAGCACATGGCATAAGCTGACTGACCTCAAGTTCATTAGCGATTATGTCAACGTCAGCTGCATTGATCTTCACAGCAGCCAATTCTTTCTCCCTAGGGAACAATGGGCCACAAGCGAATTGTAAGTCAAATGAGACGACAAATAACCAAAAAGAAATTTATGCATTGAGTACCTGTGAAGCAGCACCAGAGATGCACAAGTTAACACAAGCCAGAAACTAGATGAAACGGTTCCCTGAAAAAAGGATGATAATGCATGGATGCATTTTCGCTATGGACAACCTTTGAGCCTAATAGTTGTAACGAGTACCAACCTCAACACACAGAAGATCTTACATCCTCCACAGCTCAAATGTGGTAATGTGGTGTCAACCAAACTATATGATTGTGGTGCCATGGGAATTTCCATTTGTCAGAGGGCATGTTCTACTTGAAATGAAGGTGTGCAATGAAACCATAAGCTGAAATTTTTTTTATAAAGAAACATGAAGCATCTGTGCACACAGTACTCCAATTACACACTCCACTGCGTAGCGGACACTCAAAGCCACTTTCATCTCTATTTCTCTTTCAAGTAACTTCTCTCCTGCAAAGCCTATATGTGCCAGAATTGCTTGCATACACACTGTTTATTCCAAAAATGCTTGCTAGCTTCTTGATTGTGTTTGCTCACTGAAAAACTAAAAGCAAACGACCCCTTTGATGTCAGTTGCATAACTAAATACTCGGACAGGAGAGCAATGTTACCTTCCCAAATGTGTAGTGATCCCAGATTTCGATAATCAGCATATCATGTAAGCCATCTTCTACAACAAAGTCAAATGTCTGATTCCAAACAGGGTTTAAACTGTCATTCACAACCTGAAAAACAAAGAGTCCTCGTTAGAAGCTTGGAAATAATAGAAAGCAAAACAAGACAATCTCTTATGTCCGAAATTACCCTATTGGCATGGATTTTCTAACTTGATGAAGGTCATACTGTTTATTTGTATTTATACGGCAGAACACGAAGATTAAAGCATAAATTCTTCATAGAACCAGTCTCAGCTATTCATTAAAAGAATAAGGGATGCCATATACAAGTAGAAAAGTCAACAGGTTTTTTAAGCGACGATGCAAAGATATTTATTGAAGGTTAAAAGCAAACAGGTAATTTTTACAATCAAAGGCATGCACAACAAAAAACTGACCCTGGTTTTATTTCTCAATCCGGATTTTTTCATGCTCACTACGACATACGGATCTACTTTGCCCATCAGATCTGAGGGTGGTAAATCTTCGGCGGATATCACAGTGACAGAAAGTACTCCTCTGACAATTACATCCCTCTTTTTCGGCATATTTCCATTTCCATTTTCAGTAACTTCAAGACCATTCACTCCACCTTTTAGAACCCTCTCCAAAGAGGTCATTGAAAAATCACGCTTGAACGGATTGGTAAAACCACTCTCCATCCCGTTGGGACAGTACAGCAACTCCAAATGCACCTAGGTTTTGAGCATAGCAGAGGGGATAAATAATTCATTTCTGCAAGAAATATGTTTAACCCGTGATACAGAAAAGAGAAGAGTGAAGTCATGATGGCAATACATAGAAATTAGTACTAATGACATGGATAGCACTTCCCACAAATAGCATCATATTGATTTTTTAGCCAGTGGAATTTGCTATTTCTTCAACATTCAGAAAATTGCTCGAGAGATGGGCATTTATACAAGTTTTCCAGCACTACGAAATTCAGAAAACAGCCAGGCCAATTTGAGAAACGAAGATGAAGAAACCAATAAGTGTGCCAGGCAGCCAAAATGTATGCAATTCTACTAGGGGTCTGGAGATCCAGAGGAAGTTCCTTTATTTGCACTATACCATTTTCTCCTTAAATTATGGTTTGGATGGTAGAAACGGCGGAAGGAACAAAAAATAGACAGGGGTCTACAAAGGTCGAAGAGTAGATTAAAGAAAAAAGAAAGGACTATGAAACATTTAACAAAAAACCCGTATTCTCACCTGCCCCCTGTATTTATTATCTCTTTGGATTTCCAAGTCTTTGACCAGCTTCAACCACACATCCTTCACTTTACCTGGTTCAAGGTCCTTTAGCTGTACTTGAGCACACCCAATCAACTCAGCCGCCTGGAATCCCTCATCATCATATATTTTAACCACCAAGTGCTGAGTAGATGCATCCTCGATAATAAATTCGAAGTGTTCATTCCAGACTGGATTCAAGTCATTGTTCTGAAAAAATAGTTCTTCCACTGTTAGTTTCAAAAATTAAAGAGTTCAAGGACCAAGCAACTGCTAAGGAACTCACAATTGTTTTGCTCTTTTTCATTCTATCACAAAGAGGCCTGACATACAACACAGCGTAAGGATCTGATTTCCCAACGAGGTCCTTGTTTGTTAACTCCTTTGCTTGGACAAGTTTCGCTTCCAACATTCCAGCAGGCTTTAACTCTAGGTCACTGAACAAGAAAAGGTATTAACCCTCCTAGCATAAGGACAAAACATTGAGAATTTGCAGCCTCGTTTCCAAAGAACCAATATACTATTAACATGAGGCTAAAATTACAATAACAGCTATACTACACAAGTTGTAATCCAGCATTCCTCTTGATCAAATTACTTTCAAGCACTATCTTCTCCAAGATCGCATGTGCAAGCTCCATACAAGAAGATACTATTTGAAGAACTAGAAATGGTTCAATCCACATCTGCGATATGATAGTTAGGACTTTCCCACATTAGGCCTAAATATTTTGATGTTGATCCTAGAATATATTCTTCATTTTTCCATCTTTTTCCATCTTTCATTGAAGCTAAAGAAGAACGAGGCAGCTCAGATCCAATCACCAATAGCTTGAAAGGGATGTCCCAACTGCTATTCTAACCATTCCTCTCATAAGGAGATTATTCTGTTACCTGCTATTTGAATGCATTTCTAACGAAGAAAAATGAGTCAATGAACCAAACTTGTAGTTCAGTAAATTTCTTCTACTCTCAATTTGCTTCACATTTACTGGGATTTCCCATATTCACCGCTTTCTTAATCTGACAAGTCACCGTTTCCAAAGAACCAATATAATAGGTTGGTTGCACACAGTGGACAGGGTGAAAACTCGGTCTAACATTGATAGCACCTGTGTGCTATGCGGAAAACATGAAGAATCTCGAATGTACTTGCTCTTTAAGTGTGTATTCTTAAAGCAGATTTTGGAAACAAGACTCTTACTGCTGATGTTAAGTGTTTGTGGTGAAATTGGCGAGTTCTTGTTGGCTAGCTTTGCTGTGATCCGGTGGCATGGCATTTGAGTTTGCATCTTGTTTTTCTGGGTAGTATTTTGCTGTTGCTACTGGTAGTGTAGATGGGGAAGACTATTATGTCATGTTGTCATTCGGTGCGTGGGGTCATCAGATTGAAAGTCAACCTGATGAATTATTCTCAAGTTATCAAGCCTTCCTATTATGATAGATTGCTCAAAGGGATCTCCCATCCTTTACATCGAGCAGGGACGAAAGTTCCCCTTAGTGATCGACAGTGCCAAGTAGAAGGGCCGTTGCTCAACAGATAAATGTTAATTTAGGGATAGCAGACTAATCTTATCCAAAAGTTCACAAATACAGAAAGGTTTGGCACCATGATCCAGCTGTATATGTGGGACAGTATGCTGCAATGGACTTGTACGGGATGTGACCTCCCTTGTTTTTTTTTTTCCACAGGTTGTCCAATAAAATGAAGACTTACTTAATAAAAAAAGATATTGTGCAAAGTTTGTGCTCAATGAATGCGGTTCAAACAGTCAACGACACGTGGAAATTTTATAAACTCTATTCATCTTACCAGTTTCCGAAAACCATTCTCCAATGAGCTTATCCGTTGCTGCATTGCTTTGAGAGCACTCTCCATATTCTCCACCGAGCTACACCATGGAAATTGACACCGTGAACAACTGCTGTCTTGTGGACTTATTCATAACAAATAGACAAATATCCATTCGTAACACTTTAGGTACTAGTGCATATGAATGTCAGAATCAATTACCAGACTAATCAGATGCATTCCCTTGATCTAACGCGACATAGAAAAGTCAACGTAAAGCTGGAATACATATTAATCCAGTTCATAGATAGCAGAAGCAAGTCAATCAGCAGCTATCTCTAAATGCACCACTTTCAGCAATAAAAAGAGGGAAAAAAAAAGCTATGCGCAGGTACGACACTATGCCAAACAGAATCATGGATTGATGGCACATGATACTTGATGATTTTTTTAGTTGGAGAGACAATATGGATCACAATTCTACTAGAGGAATCACTTGATGCAGATAAGATACTGCCAACGAACCAATTGAACTATATTCACCTTTGAAGATTGTTAGCCCAGCGAGATATAAGAAGCTCCACCACTTTTCCGATCTGTCCAGCAAAGAGCAATAGAAGAACATAAGTAAAAATCATCTATCATGTATCCATCACATTCTAGTTTCACATCACAGATATCTTTTTGTCCTACTACGTGCAAACTGTCATTGACCACATATTCCAGGATTCAAGCAGATAATTATGTCCAGGGCACTTCTTTGAAATTTTGTATCTTCTTTTGATCCATACTCTCCATAACAACATGAAAAGCCTAAATCATGTTCTCAGCAAAAAACTTTTCACAGGAAAACCCCAGAATTGTCAACAGGTCATTTTTACCACTCAAACGATAGTTCTCTATATATCTTGCAGCAAGTTACTCATGCGGATTTCTATCCAGAAACTGACTGGACTTTTAATCGAAGAGATCAGCAATCGATATACAATGACAACAGTATTTGTATGTCCAAGTAGGCTACTTTACTTGTCTTACCTCTCTCTGGCCATCCTCCAACATAAAACAACTACTTGGCACGAAACCCCTCTCAGACCCTTTCCATTCTTGACTGTGTGGAGATCAGCAAAAGAAAGAACAAAAAAAGGCAAGATAGGATAATTTAGCAAGCAGGAGAGCAAAAGGAATGATAACAGATCACTTGCTAGGTAAAAAAATCTAACAGGGTTCAATTCCAATAAGGAGAAAGTCCTGCAATTGGCTTAATGCGAAATCGCATGGCAGATTCAAGACAACAACATTTAATATATGTAAGTTTTCACATAAAAGCCGCAGCACAACCCCACAAACAAATGCTAACAAAATGCTATACTTCGACGCAGGCTTCGATCTGACCAAAAAAAAAAAAGAACTTCGGGCTTCGCATCTTCAACTCAAGAGCTCGAGCAAAGCTGAAACCAGCACGATCATCAAACAATTAATCAAGCATTGAAACATTAAGACGGAAAGAGTGAGCCTACATGTTTTGATCCAAGCATAGCCTCTTGGATCCACTTGGTTCATCCAAAAAAGTGGAATCCGAGGCTCTCTTTTGCGTGGACATAATTTTTCTTTTCTTTTGTAGAGTTTGACAAGAACTGAGAAAGTGTCGGAATTTTGGGAGTGTTCACTCGCTGAAAGAATGTTGCTTGTAGAGCTTAACAAGAACTGAGAAAGTGCCTGGATTTTGGGAGCGTTCGCTCGAAAGAATGTTGCAGAGAAAAGAACAAATCAGTAGACAGTTTATCCGCAAACTTAAACTCAAGAGGGCAGAGAGAGAGAGGGGGAGGTCGCACGCCGGTCGGTTGCTCGCGGTCGTCTCGCCGGTATCCTCCTGGTTCGCCGGCCGCTCGCGGTGGTTCGCCGGTCGGAAAGAGAGGGTGGAGAGAGAGAGGGAGTTCGTCGGACACAGAGAGCGATGGGTAGAGAGAGAGGCGTGAAGAAAGAAAGCCAGGACTGAAATTTTTTTAAATTGGCGCCCCATTTTCTCTCCAGAACGTGGGTCCCACGAAGACACGTGTCGCGCTCCCACCGCCTTCTTGTTTGCCACGCTGGAACACCAGACGTACCTAATATTTTCTCGAGAGAGAGGGTCTGCAGCAATTTTGAATAATTTCCGTGTGGGCCGACGACACGTGTCAAGAGATGAATGGTCTGCTGCAGTATTTCACTCGCCTAATATTTTCTGGGTTGGACTGACAGATGAAGCAAAGTCTAGAGAGAGGGGCAATAATTGATACGATAAATAGATTAGAGAGCGTAATGAGGAAACCTCACCCTCCAGCACAATTTCGGAGACTGAGATTCAATTCTTTAAAACTTGAACCGCTCCCCATTAAATAGATCTCTCAAATTAAGGAAGAGCCTTGAATGATGTGATTTTCACGTGAAATTTGCAGTCAATGCATGATATGAATGTATGTGTTCTGACTTGTGCAGTCAAATTTGGCTATCTTGCTGAATTTCTATGCAGCAAGGTATCTTGTTGATTTCATTTGGCAAGAAAACTTCAGACTCGTGGACCACATACTTTTGATATAGTCAAATGATAAATGCCCGCAAATGGGAGAAGAGCTAAACAAGTTTAGCAACGAGTCTTAGTAATAAACGAATGTATTTTTGAAGGCTACCAAGTAAATTACATTTCAAAAAGTAAGAAGTTAAATAACATGCCGAGCATATTCTCCCTCCTTCCTCTTAAGGTTACGACATTTGATAACGGCTTGTGACCAATGTAGTGCAAAATGCTCCATATCAATCTCTTAATTTTTTCAATGTTTTGCGGTGTCGCGATCCTCCTGATTGACAATAGGAATTGACAGGTTTAGAAGCAATGTCAATTTGAGGATCAACAATCCTCAATTGACACAGGTTCTTCCAAAGTCTTACCTCACATGACGTTTGATTTACATTTTAATTCGATTAACCTTATGAAAATTCTACATGATGAGTCACTACAGACTTACTGAGGTAGGCCAAGAGCCAAGTAAGATATGGGAAAAAATCTCACTTTCTATGCACTCTTAGGGAGGAGGATTTAATTACACTAATTATCTAACTACTACCCTTTTGATACACTAACTTGATTAGTTTGTTTGCTTAAATGATTCAAGCAATCTTTGACCAATTAATTATTCTATGTCACTAGATGATATCCATGCATGATTGCGCAATCAAAGAAAAGTAAAGAATCACAACAAACGCAATCAAAGTAAAGTGTAGGATAGTAAACTCTAAAAAGCACCAAATATAAAATACACATTGCCTTGTTAGGAAGCCCTATGATAGCAACCCCTATGAGCTAAGTTGTAATTGAGTTCATTTTCTTGCCTAAAAGATCAACCTCTCAAAAACTAAACTATATCAAAGGCATTTGCTAAAAAAGTTTAACTATATATGCTAACTAAAATGAAACTAAACTAATCCTAGAGCTAAAACTAACAATCTAATCAATGTCTACGCCTAAGCTATTTTCTCTCTTTTTTTTTCCGATTTTTTTCCAGATTTTTTTTCCAAGGTTTTTGTAATTAATTTTTAAAATTTTAAATTCTGAAAATGGGGACCGGGCTGGGCCTTTGGGCCCGATCCGAATATGGGCTGTTGCGAACTCTCGGGTTTGGGCCATGGACACAAATTGGGCTCTTGTAAACCCATCTTCAAAGCAATTCAAGCCCAATTTAAACGCAAATTAAGCCCAATGCATCAGTAACCCAATGCCTCTATCAAAGCAGATCAACCCCAAGCATATTCTAACTAGAATTGATCCGGGATCTATCAAGGCAATTCCCATAAATCGTCAGTCCAATTATAACTAAATCAAGACCAAACTTCCCAAAAAATCTACTAGAGTGCGTTTGGTAACCATTCTGTTCGCGGAACCAATTTCTATTTAAAAATAACTTTTTTCTGTTCAAAGGCGTTTGGTAACTATCCTCTGGAATAGAAATGTATTTGGTATAACCTTCAAAAAAAAATTATGACTTAGAATTTTTTTTCTTTTTTTAAATTATTTTATTACATTTTTTTTCTTTTCTCTTTTTCCTTTTTTTCTTGTCTTCTTTTTCCTCTAGTCGGTCGTCGATGAGGTTGGGCCTCACTGTGGCTAGGTGAGGCTCAACATTGTCGAGGGCCGGTGAGGGTAGACCTAATAGAGGCTAGGCGAGGCTCGCCTCGCCAAATCTAGTGAGGCTTCTAGCAAGGTTGCTGGCCATCACCATGGCTACACGACCTGCTTGGGGAAGAAGAAGAGGAAGAGTAAAAGAAGAAAAAAAAAAGAAAAAAAAAATGGGTTTGGGCTTGATTCTAGAATTGTTTAGAGGAACAAATGAGCAACTTTTTTTTGACATTTTGTTTTGTTCCAAATCTATTATTAAGAATAAATTTATTCTTCAAAATAAAAACGTTATCAAATGGATTTTTGTTCTTTTTTTTTTTTGTCTCAAGGAATAAAATAATACAATTAGGCATTGTCCGACATGTTACCAAATAGGCCTCTAGTGTATTTCTCCATTTCCCCCCTGTTTTATTTTTTTTGCCTTCTTCCTTACATATTTTTGAGAAATATTTATCTAAGTGTCATTATTTTATTGTAAGAATAATAGCATGTTTTTGACCAAAAAATAAATAACAAATAATTAGAAATCATTGTGAGGTACACTTCTTCAAAAATATGTGGCTTACAATATGTTGTTATTCTAGCAGTAGCAAAAAAAAATGTTATGCTAGCAAAGTCCCCTATATCACCTCCTTCCCAAAACTCTCAAAATTGGGTTAATTTCAGAGTATTCAAAGCTTTGATCAATGGATACCACTTTCAACCTTCAAGCCTAGCACGACCAAAACATCACCATGAGTTACGTCAATCCACTATCACCGGAACATCGTCTACTATTGCCCTTACTAGCAAACATCATCACCGTTAATCAACGGCCGCCACTTTTCACGAACACAAGGAGAATGAACAACGGAAGGCTAATGCAATAGGGACATTATTGTCTCGACCATTGCCGGACCTCGTCATGTACGTTCCTACATGAAAGACAGAGCAAGACACGAAAAGGGAGAAAAGGAGATGCGGACTCACAGTGACGTTTGAAAAGGAAAAAGAAAATCACATAGTGAGGTTAATAAAAGATTATTACTAAGTGACTCCTATTGATACACACTCAAAGCAAGTCAAGACTGGAGGAAAATATATACGACCTTGATTCAAACATTTTGTCCGATAGGTGGTGAGCACATGGATTAATGAATTTTACGAATCATTGTCAGACCATCACTACTACGTTAACGTGCATTCAAAACGCGGATGTAGTCTTAAACGGAGACGAACTTCACAAAAACAGTGAAAATTTCAACAGCTTTTCTGTAATTTTTTACCAAAAGTTGACTTTTTCTTTTATCAAGTTTGACCAATAGTCAACCTATAAAAAAGGCAACCTTTGGTTTATTAAAAAAAAAAGATACAAAATTACTAATGAAATGCAATGCTCCTAATTTTTACATGCAAGGATACTAAGGACACTTAGCTATTTTTTTTGGGAAAATGACATAAATGGTCCTTAAACTTTAGTCTAATTCAAAATGTGGTCCCTAAACTTTAACAAAATATATAATGTGATATCTAAACTTTTGATACATATTAATTATTGTCATTAGATTGTATGAAATTGTTCAATGCAGTCCATGAAATTGAATTAATGGAATGACAATATTAAACATTTTAATATAGTTTAGGGACTACATTAAATATGTACCAAAAGTTTAGGGACCACATTGAACAAATTAAAAATTCATAAATCACATTGCATAATAGCCTAATATTCAAGGACCTCATTAGACATTGAGCCAAAGTTCAGAAACCATTTGTGTCGCTATTTCAATTTTTTTTGTCAAGAGACGCGATTGGGAATCTTGAATCTCAAATTTTCTAACTTTAATTGTTGGAAAAATTCAGGTGTCAATAGGGAGAAGCTATGTTTTTCATCATTATAATTTTGGGATTTCATTTTTTATCCTTATAATTTGCTTGGTTATTTTTCTAGACCGCATGCTATTCTCTGGCGACAATGTAAGACCTTCTACCCAAACTTCCATCCAAATTAATTGTTGAATTAGCACCATCTATCCACACGTGGCACCTAAATATTCAAGCTCTGTATAATTTGTTTTAGATGCTCTTTTTTTTGTCGAAAGAAAATTGTATTCATTACTCAAAATAATACAAAAATACATAATCTTCATGACAAAGCAAATCAAAACAAAGCATGAATACTGAAAAATAAAGCTAAATTCAGAAAACAAGAATGATCAACGGAGTACCAACAAAGTTAAGTACAAACTTACTCCACAAGAACGGATTTGTCAAACAAAATTTGTGGCCGATCACTGGATATGGCGTCTTAGTCAATGATAAGCACACACTAAAAATCTCTTCTCCAATAATTGCGACATTGCTAGTTGGTGGTACATACCTAGGTTTGGCTTCCTCTAATCCATCGTTGTATGGAAACAACTAGACTGTTAAATAAACACAAACTAACATGTGGATGAGCAAATCTTCGTAATTCGACGAGACGTCAAAACTCTTATGATTATCAATAAAACTAGAGGCAAAAAACCATACACAAACAAAGCAAAGCAGAGGGCCATCGAATCCCCAAAAGCTCATTTATTAAACTCTCAAATTAAATCGGGATAAAATGACACCCAAATCTAGAACTAAATCAGGAGAGTTTAAACTCTTAAATAGAGAACTAGATCGAGAAGAGAAAAGGGAGCTCCCAAACTTAAATTGGAAAAGAAAAAAGCAATAAAAGACAATAAAACGCAACAAAATCAACAAAATAGGAAGGGGACCCATTGCTGAAGGTTGAAGAAGATGATGGGAAAAGAGAGAATATAGAGAAAAGATTTTTTGGCTTCCTCGCTAACTTGTTTTAGATGCTGACTCAACGAATTTCGGCATACTTTGAACGGGAATTAGATGAAATAACCTAAATTGTCTTCGAAGAATAGTACAGGAATTAAAATTATAACCCAGACAAAAATCAAAATCTCTCCACACTATAAGGACAAAAAAAAAATGAAATTTCCCTTGATATCTTGTATCGTCAATATTTAAGGATTTTTATCTTATGACATTTTGCAAAAAGAATTGCAATGTCAGGTCCTATGCCAATATAAAACATTGTAAATATTTATATATATTAGGTGCTAATATTTTAAGTCGTCCTAATATAACGCAGTGCAAGATATATTAGATATTAACTTGTCTCATATTTAATATCATATCCTTTTTGTAAACGCTCCAGATTTTTGTATTAATCATATCATAGTGCAAAGATGTGATATCTTGATCTTTTACAAAGTTTGCAAATGCTGACGATGTGTCCCCAAACTGCTAACCATTATAAAAAATATATATATTATTTTTTATTTAAAAAAGCTGTCATTTTTAATCCTCAACTATTTAATGTGCTCACAACTTGTTTTTATTTTTTTTTTTAATTTTTAAATGAAACCTTTACATTATTCGTTGAACTGATATATTCATTTTGGAAGGAAAATACTTGCAAAAATCTAAATTTTGGCATAATTCTATAAATAAAAAAAAAAAGGCAAGAAAGTGATGGCAACTGTACTATCCCTCTAGGCCCAAGGGTCTCAACGGGTAATTGCAAAGCATTTGGCAAAGACTTCACAATAAATTGCAGAAACGCCCAACTTTCGCTAGGGTTCGGCTTAGTCCATATATTATAGTGTACATTTTAGATTATGGACCGGCCTGGACAACACATTTGACCCAACCTTCGTGTCAAGACCCATTGTCATCCTTACCTTAGTATTGCACAATAGTCAAATGCTGCAGCAAAAACACATCGGTGCAGTCTCTCTCTAGGAAAATATAGTAGCTACAGTGAATGTAGTAAGACCATGATCCTTCTTCAGCTTTTGTAAGGGGAAGAGGATACACTAGGCCGTATAACTTGGTATCCGATCATTTCATATGCATAGATTATATTAAGTTAAGATTTTGGGATAAGTGCACTATAAATCCTAGAACTGGTTATGAATGTGTAATTGAGTTCTAAAATTTCAAAAAAGTAAAATCAAATCAAAATACTTATCACGAAAGTATAATTGAATTATAAAACTTGTCATGAAAATGCAATTGGGTCATAATACTTGTTATGAAAGACACAATGAAGTCCTAAGATTTTAAACGGCGATATAACTATAATGTAGTCATCAAAACACTGATGCCATGCCATCACTGTCAATTGTAGCAAGTTCACACTATATTAGAAAATGACTGATCGAAAAAGAAGAAGAAAAAAGCTACGATAGAAAATGAAGAAGCCTTTTGAAGAATCTTCGATTTTTTTTCGACATTGGAATTGACAATTTAGACGCAACTGCGATTAGTCTCGAATGCAGGCATAGCAGCAATTAAATAGCAAAAACGATCCATAAAGATGTGAATTTTCCAAATGTTCCCATAATAAAAGGACGATTATACTCTTCCGTTTCAAATTTTTTTTTTTTTTTTTTACATGGGTAGATATTTTGAAAGATTTGGTAAATGTCAAAGCTATTGATAAAAAAGAATACCAATCACATTATTTTTCGGTAACTTGTTGGCAATTTACAAATACTTTTATGAAGAAATTAACTCTTTTTTTACTTTTAATAAATTATCAATTTCTCTTATCTCTTATTGATTTTTTATTTATCTGTCTTATTAAAGTCTAAATTTATGGAGTTCCATATAAATTTACCTATCACTGTTTGAGTGACTTACTGACTATTTTCACTTAAATTACCAACTAGTTTTAGGTTATCAATTTGAGTTACTTGCCAATGCTTACTTGGCCGTTTATTTTATTAACTTTTTTTTAATCTTTTAGCAACTTTAACTTACATCTTTTACTAACACCCTAAATTCATCAACACACCTATGAATTTACCAAACTTCATTGGCGTAACTTGCCAATTTTTCTCACATTAGGTGACCAACTAGTCTTGGCTTTTTTTTTTTTTTTTGCCTTTTTGTCGGAACTAGTCTTGGCTTACAAAGCCTCATTTGAGCTACTTTTAACTTTTTTTTTTCTTTCATTTTACTTTAAGTTGATCGACTTGTCTATCAGTTACTAAACACGTGACATTTATTAACTCTTTTTTTTTTAATTACCAACCTTAATTTGAGTGTTTACAAACATTTATCCGATTCAGTTACCAACAAGTAACTATCTCACATATGAATTGCTTGTCAATGTTTATTTGGTTTTTACAAATTTCTAACTTCTCTTATGATTTATAATTTTTTTTTTACCCTTTTTGACAAAACACCTTAAACTTATCAACTATTATATGAAATTTCGAAGCAAATTCAAATGTTCGGGGAGGGAGAGGGAGAGAGAGAGAGAGAGGGTGAGGGTGAGCTGGTGCGCATGATGGATACAAGACCTCCACTACGCAAGTGGAGAAAAAGAATAATTTTTCGAGCATGATATTGACTCTTGTCGTCTTCTCCACGATCAGTGTGGCTTTCGTTTTCGGGGCAATGTGAATGCAGAGACCTGGAGGAGATAACGTGGGGAAGGGTTCAAGCTAAAGCAAGAGCAAATTAGCAAAGAGATTGCCCAACGATAAGGCTCACAAGGTACAAGAAATCTTGAATTTGACTCCGTTAAAAGGAAAAAAAAAACACCCGCACCTCAACTATTTTCAACTTACATTTAACATCACTTCAAGTCATGTAAAAACTTTCCACGATTTCTCCACAATTGAAGTACTTTTCCAGCAGGTTGAATGCGTTTAAAGTACTTGTTAAACACCTAAATTAATTTTTCGATCATTAATAGTTTTCCTAACGCATTATTGTTGTCCTGATATGTCATTTCTTTGAAAATGGAACATTTTCCTTGTTAGTGTATATTCCCTTGAGGGAAATCCTACTCAAATCAAAGTTTCATTAAAAAAGAAAAGTTGAAGAATGGGCTTTTGCAAGGGTATGGGCATCCCAAAAATCATTTTTGGACACCCGTCTATTCATCTGCATGGACTCAGTTGGAAGCCAAGTGCTCAAACAGTGTCTGGCAAGTGGCCAGTACCCATTGCCAGGCGACGGGGAAACCGCCCGGCTTGGGCACGAAGCTCGTGGATTTGACATTTTTCTAGGCCTTTTCACATTGCTCCTAGGAGCTATCCAAATGAAAGGAGTTGTTTTAGGAGTCTTTCTATAACTTTAGTTGATGAGACTTTCGCGATAGAACGTGAGATAAACACCATGTCATTGTCCAAGTGTAGTTGCGGATTGGGCATCGCCACCTGAGATATCAAAGTGTGCAGTTCTTCATTTGGCTATTGTAAAAACTCTGTTGTTGTACTCTTTTCTCGACGAACTAAGGTTACGCGAAATAAGCCATGTAAATCACGGTGCACTCTTTCATGGCTACCCCTCATTTCCTCAGTTTGTACTCTATGCTAATAACTATTGATATAATAGCCTATTTTCGGATGACATTCCAGTCATTATCATTTGTTGCTCATAGTTGGAGTCAATATGTATGATTAATTTAATGAAAAGCCTCAAATTAGTAAACCGATAACAAATTTGTCCAAAAATAGTTTTTTTTTTTTGGTAAGAGTCCAAAAATAGTTTTTTGTTTACAAAAATCCTCAAACTGGTACACCTGTTACAAATCTACCTTAAACTAATTTTTTTACCAAGAAAAAACCCAAACCGGTACATATATCATAAATTTACTCCAAATTAATTTTTTGATTACCAAAAACCCTAAACTAGTACATTTGTAATAAATTTACCCTCATTAGTTTCCATGAAATTGGATTAACTACTATATATCATATAACTCAGCAATTTGACGGTCAAATTTAATGGAAACTAACGGTAAATAAATTTGTCACACTCACAAATGTACTGTTTTAGGATTTTTTGCTGTCAAAAAATTAATATGGGGCAAATTCATAGTGTGTATTAGGTAGGAGTTTCTCATGGTGTCAACATATATATATTATATGGAAACATTTTTTTCAGCACGATGTTGACTTTTGTTTTCTTCTCCACACTTTGCATTTGCTTCCTCGGTCTCAGTCCGCGTGCTTTTCATTCTCAGGGCAATGGGAATGCAAAGACTTGGACCAGATACCGTAGTGAAGGGTTCAAGGAGATCGTGCAGAGCGTTGAGGAGGATGTAAAGCCGTTGCGTCCCACCACCGCTCGTCGTCGATTGGTGGAGATGGTCAGCTCCGCTCGTCCCGCATTCTCGCGAGTCTTCTCCGCCGACCTTGCAAGCGGGTCGCCCTTCTACAGAGTTTGGCAAAGTTGGAATCGTGACGACGACATCCTGTTAAAGGGGGGAAGACCAGGTGTTGAAGTTTGGCATGAATCCTACGTTGAAGATTATGCCAAATAAGATGACCGGTCAAAAGCCAGCAGAATGACTAAATTGGCAAATATGAAAAAAGTTCATAATTAAATTGGTCAAATTTAAGGACTAAATTGGCATAAGTACGATAAATTTTGGTAATTTCCCCGTTTTAAATAGATTTGCCACACTTCCTCTTCATCATCTAAAGTATCATAGGTCAAGAGACATCCAATTTTTTTTGGCTGACGTTCATTTTTTTTTTTCTTATTTAATTATAAACTGAAGTGGGAACGTACATCATTTTGGACTTTAGATTATATAATGCAATAGGTACAGGGTACCAAGCAAAAACAAGCTATTTTTCATTTGGTCATGAAGAGCAAGCTATATGAAAGGGTGACACTTATCACATGATGCGAACGACCGCAGAATAGTCCACAAAGAGATCTCCCCACCATCAGCAAGATCACGAACCGTATCCTCAGCAATTTTCATTCAGAATGGCAAAGGAACCATCCACGGTTTCTTTATCGAACTTGATTAAGTCTCCAGCTGATTCCACGTTTGGCTTGGCCTTCGATTTCGGATACCATGTCCGTTACGAGCCACACTTGTGACTATCTTTTGTTTCGAATGATTGTTCTAACTAGTTGTAAAGCTTAGAAAGTAGATTACGTTGTCGGATGAACTCGATTGTGATTCTACGGCTGGCTGCAGATCTTTGTCTTTCTTGAGCCTATCATTGGCTCAACCTCATATGGAACCATTTCCCTCGGAATCATTTTGCCGAGTCCTCGACCACCATTTGAGTTCCATCCAATTTCTGGCTTCCCTGCACCCTCTGGTAGTTTGATGATTTCTTCGTCAAGTATCAAAGCGGAGGTCGAATAATGTTTCAGAATTAGTCCATAACAATCGTGCGATGTGATGGAGGCAACTGCAGTTGTGATGGGACGGCAGTTCCTCGATGTTTGCCGCCATCACTGCCCATGGCAGGAGATTTTTCGTCCAGTTCATTCTCCTGTTCTTGAAGTAGTCATGCTAGTTACCCAATCTCTTCTCCAACCACCCTCATATCGAGGCTAAACCTATTATTAGAACCTCAATGAACAGAGCATCTTTGTTCTGCTTCTTGGCCTCATTCGCTACTTCTGTCAACATGGCATGTGAAGCGAAAAGGTCTGGTTCCAACTGCATCGTGCTGAGGTATTGTTGGAAACACACCCATATTAGGCACGGATTGTGTATCGGCCGGTTGATACCAAGTAACCGTGTCTTCTTCATGAGCTCGTCGATCTCGTTGAGGAGTAAAGTGTCATCCCTGTTGTCAAATATTGACTTCAGCAGTCATACACAGGTTAATGTCCAGAGGGAACCCCTCGGCCCAGTGACAAACATCAGTAGGAGTCCCGTGGCACATTGCCATGATAGCAACACCACAGAAATTGCCGAGGCTTCACATGGTGTCCAAGTTTTCCCCATTTTCTGTGGTCATTGTCTCGCCAGGTTAAATAATTTTCTGAGACAAGACCTTGAATTGTCTCTTTTCAGCCAGCCATGATATTCCTAGAAGTCGTTGAATTCGGATTGTTTTTAGGTGGTGGAGAAGCTCGAGCGGAAGTATAATGGTCTCCGCCGGCATACCCATTTACCAAGATTAACAATGGCATGAATGAAGCAATATACACACAAGATGCACATTTGAAATAGTTGAATCTACCGATTAACTTACAAAAAAACAAAAAAAACTGAGCGCTACAGTTAATTTGGATACGGATTTGCATTCTCCAAGAACCTACAAGAACCTACTCTTTCCATCCGGAGATATGATTACACAGCCTTGTTCATCAATCAGTACCTCCGGCCATTTTCTCCAAGCGGTAAACCTCGCGTGCTCATCGTCGGATCTTGGCTGGCCTTGAACAATCTCTATTCTCTTCTGTCTCCCCGGTGGTCTTTGAACAATCTTCCCATGATATGCTTTGAATTGCAACGTCCTATTTTTTGTTGCAGTAAATCAAGTAACCCATAAATAGTAAAGAACGTGAACGGGAAATAAACGAGCAAAATAGTATTCATATGCATACAATGTCACTCTTGTACAATTGTTCTCAGGAAAAAAGATATTATAAGTGTCATAATGTTTATAAATTGCTTACTTGAGTGATATAACTTTTTTTTTCTGATTACTTGAGTGCCATCACCTATGTATGGCGCTCTTTTTAGTCCCATCACTTTGTTTCCGATCACTTTAATTTCATAACTTTCAAAAAGCATTCATCACAAGTGCCATGATACATTGAATTTCTAGCACTTGGACGAAGGTTTTCTAAAATATTATGATACTCAAGTGATCAATTGAAAATTAAGGCACTTAAGCGAATGCTTTTTTCAAAAGTTGTGACACTCAAGTGGTCGAAAAAATGTTATGGCACTTAAGTAAGCGATGTACAAAAGACACTTATAGTGTTCTTATCTTATTTTTCCCATGTATAATTAGAAATTTAATATTTATGAAGGGCAAAGTGTTGGGGCCAATACGTGGCATCCCACAACTCGTCGAAGGGTTGCGATGATCACCTTCGCTCGTCCTGCATTCTTGCGAGTCTTCTACGCCGACCCTACAAGGGTTGCCTCTCGATATCATCTCATTAACAAGGGGAGAGCAGGTGCAATTTCGCTTTGATCCTGCATTGAAAATTTCCAAGAAATGCCGATATCAAGTCGTGTCGATCAAGAACAACAAATTATTTTCTTAAATATGATATTTTCTAGGAAACAAACTAATGTGTCCCGACTCTTTCGATGGATTTGCTGCACTTCCTCTTCACTAATGAATAGACATCCAATGTTTCTGCAATAAAAGAAGAATCTGACAGTCATTTCTTTCTTATTTAATCCTAAAACTGGAAGCGTAAACATACATTAACCATTGACCCAGATGAACAACAAGAATCCAATAGGTACAGAGTAATAACCAAGAACAAACTATATGAAAGGTAAACAGTTACCACATGATGCAACAAATGCAGAATAAGCCCGCCAGAGACTGCATTAACTGTCAGCAAGATCTTTAGCGAACTTGATCAAGTCTTCAGCTGATTCTGTGTATGGCTTTGCCAAGATTGCTTAGATCGAGACTTGTTTGAGGTGGTTGATGGGATCAACCTCGATCTGAGGTTGTGAGGGCTCGGCAGCAGCCTCCATTTTTAATCACGAGGAGGTGCCAGCGAAGAGGAGATATGGAAGAGAGAGAGAGAGAGATCGGGCATATAGAGAGAGAGGGGCGTGTGCTACAGCCTTCGCCGGCCCTGACTCTGCTCCTGCCTTTTTCAATCAACTTGATCCCAGCTTCAAGAGTCAAGACCTTGTCAGAACCTTTGATGCTCTATCATTGGCATCATCACCTGGTCCACAACTAACCACCATGCTCAGATGTTCTTGGATGAAATTCCCTGCGGTAGCCACATGCACTACGTCAGATCTCGCATTGCCATATCTAGCCTTTTGCCTTCAAACTCGTCCGAGTGATTGGATGAAATTCCCTGCGGTAGCCGCATGCACTACGTCAGATCTCGCATTGCCATATCTAGCCTTTTGCCTTTAAACTCATCCGAGTGATCGCAGCAGGGCGGGCTTGGAGGTTGAGGCAGCAAACAGTGGTGGACAAGAACAGGCGCACACATGAGCGGCGGATAGAGAATTGTGCTCCACCACGAGCTTCCTGTAATTCCAAGCAGAGTAGTACTCGGGATTGATCTCCAGGAGCTTGGCGCTCATGTAGAGAGCCTCCTTCATGCATCTGGGAGCAACATCACATCACAATCAATGCAAAAAAATCTAACCAAAGAAATCGTCTGCGCTCGCATAATGCTTTTGATCTCGCAACCGAGGACAGGACAGAAGTAAAATGAAAATTCACAGAGAGAGAGAGAGAGAGAGAGAGAGAGAGAGATTGTGCATGCGGTTGAGGTGATTAGAGAGAAACCGGGATTGAAGAGTTGTTAGCTTCTGGGCTTTGGCAGCTCTGGCTTTGGAGTCGTCGAATGCCGGCCATGCATTTTCTTTTTTCGGGTGGAGAGAGAGAGAGACGGCGAACTTGGAACCAAGAGAGGCTTAAGGATCAAGGAAGCTGTTGAACTGGGCTCTGAGTCTTCTGATCAGACAAAAATGAGAGAGAAACGTGGGACCCATGATTTTGGTATTTCTGTCATTCTAATCGTCAAGAGAGTGAAGAAGCCAACAGAGGGGTGGATTTACCGCTGCGCCTTCAAATTATTCCATGAATATGTACTTTGGGCTTATCACAAAGAAACCACTGATCCACGCTATTCTTTTTCTCCGTCACAAGTTATGCTATTTCATCCGGTGGATTAACTGAGCATGAAGAAACATGGAGATGCCATTGGCCTTGCCATATTTTTGTGCCTCAAGTTTATCATGAGAAAGCACCCAACCATTGACTCACGACAAAAGCATCAGATCTGCAAACTCCTCTCAAGAACTCCTCAGCTCTAGCTTGTTGCTTTCTGTAATGGCGGAAGCAGTTCTCTTCAGCCTTGCCACTGACATTCTGAAAAGCCTCGCCACCGAAATGGTGAAACCTGGAGGCTCCTTCGCTTCTCAAAGGATCCAGTTGCTCTGCTGTGCCAAGGACGAGCTCCAAAGCCTTGAGGACACTGTCCAGACCATCCAAGCTGTGCTTTTGGATGCCGAGAAGCAGCAATGGCACAACAACCAGGTCAAGCTTTGGCTCAAGAGTCTCAAGGACGTGTTGTACGATGTACAAGATTTGCTTGACAATGTCGCAACCGAATTTCTGAGGCGGAAGGTCACTCCTGGCAACAAGCTGATGAAAGAGGTGCGCCTTTTCTTCTCTAAATCAAATCAGCTTGCACATTACCTCAAAGTGGGTAATGAGATTGAGGGACTTGGGAAGAAACTGGGTCGAATTGAAAAAAAAAGGAATTTCCATTTAGATCCGCATCAGAGTGAGGCAACTCTTCCTACGGAGAGGAGAACTCCCACTTTCGAGCGTGAGGAAAATATAATTGGTAGAGAAAAGGATAAGGAGGACATCATTGCACATTTGCTTGATTCCTCCTTTGGAGAGAGTCTTTCGGTTGTTTCCATCCTCGGTATAGGAGGAATGGGAAAAACCACGCTTGCTGATCTAGTGTACAATGATGAAAAGGTGAAAGAATGTTTCGAGCTTAAGATGTGGGTGTGCCATGGGGATCCTAAAATCTTTGATGTGGATTTGATCATCAAAAAAATACTGAACTCTACCAAAGATGATCCTGAGGTGAAGAAAAATCTGGAAGGCATTGAGAATAAAAATGAGGAAGAGTTGCGAAGGCTACTTGGTAAGGTACTAGAAGGAAAGAAGTACTTGCTTGTTTTGGATGATTTGTGGAATGAGGTTCGCTTGAGATGGTTGGAACTCCAGCCTTTGCTAAAGGGTGGTTCAAGGGGGAGTAAGATACTCATAACCACGCGCTCTTCGTCGGTCGTGGATGCTACAGATGCAAAGTCAGTCAAATTTAATCTAGGTGGCTTATCTCCAGAAAAGTCATGGGAATTATTCAAGAAATTGGCTTTTAAAGATGGGGAAACATCATCTGACTCGGGATTGGAGGAGATAGGTCGAGATATAGTCAAAAAATGCGCCGGTGTTCCCCTTGCCATCAAAACAATAGGTAGCCTTCTATACACCACAAAGAAAAATGGGTGGCTCAATTTCAAAGAGCGTGAACTTTCAAATATAGGTGACTCGGGAGAAGGAATTATGAAAGTCCTCAAGCTCAGCTACGACCATCTTCCGTCGCATTTAAAACATTGTTTTGCATATTGCGCGCTGTTTCCAAAAGATTATGTCTTTGATAAACAAACAATAGTACAACTCTGGATGGCACAAGGCTTTATTGAGTCATCGGAGGGGAGCGACGACCTTGAAGGGATAGGGTATAATTATGTCTCGAATCTACTATGTAGGTTCTTCCTTGAAGTTGAAGGGATCAATGATGACATTGAGGTGAACACGTTCAAAATGCACGATCTCATGCACGATCTTGCCTTGAAAGTCGCAGGAGATGAGTGCAAGATGATTGATCTCAATGAAGGTAGTCTCGTTAGAGGAATTCGTCATGCATCATTTGCTTCACAATCATCTTCGCTACAAAAAGTGACCTCGCTACTTGAAACGACCAATTTAAGAACATTTCTCTCTTTGAAGGAGTGGAGTATATCAGAACCGAACTATTTTCCAAATGAACATCATGAGATTATCTCCAAGTTTAGGTGTTGTCGAGCATTGGGTTTCGGCTATGAAATTTTTTTCATCCCTGCTTGCTTGGGGAGTCGATTGAAGCACTTACGGTTTCTTGATATTTCTGGAAACCCATCAATCCAGAATTTGCCGGATTCAATCACTAATTTGGTGAACCTGCAGACCCTTAAGCTCTCTAATTGCGAGAATCTTACAACACTTCCAAGAGATTTGAAGAAATTAGTCAACCTTAGACACCTCTTAATTGATGGGTGTGAATCATTGAGCCACATGCCATGTGGGTTGAGCCACTTGTCTAAGCTTCATACTTTGAACCTATACGTCGTCCAAAAGATGGACCAAAAAGTACCCGGTGGTGTGGGAAGCTTAGATGAATTGGCTGGCTTAAACAGATTGACCGGATCTATTGCTCTTAAAAACTTGCAGTTCCTTGATCCGGTACGGAACGAGGGTCACTTGAAGGAAAAGCAAGGTCTCCGTCGCTTGAGCTTATCAAGGTCAAAGCATCAAGATGGCAAAAGCGACAGTGACGAATTGAGCTTGTGGGAGTACCTCAGACCGCACCCAAATCTAACCCGTTTGAGTATAGACTCATGTTTGAATGGGAGTCCACCAAGCTGGCTTTCCTCCATCACGAATCTTATCGAGCTCACACTCGATTCATGTAGAGAATGGAAGTACTTGCCGTCCCTACGTGAACTCCATTCCCTAAGGAGATTGACTCTCAAGGGCTTGGATGCGTTGGAATTCGTTGAAGAGATAAGTGATTTGGAGCAATCTGATACTGCACCCCCCTGCCTCCCGTCTCTAGAGAAATTGGTTCTCTTACGGTGTCGGAACCTAAAAGGATGGTGGGGAAGAAGGCAACCGATGGAACTAGATCAGGATTATCAGCAGTACAATTCATATTCATCATTCCCAAAACTTTTGTTCCTGGGCATATCATATTGTCCCCACTTGAATTCAATGCCACTTTTTCTCCAGATAAAAACCTTGTCGTTAGCCAAGACTAGCATGAAGTGGTTGCAACAAGGGATGGCGGTATCCACATTCATCCCCCTCTCCAATTTAGAGGAGCTGGAGTTTCAATATGTGGATTTGGAGCACTCAATGCTTGAGACTCTACTTCCATTCCTCAGAAACCTTAAGACCTTGACCTTCAACGGTTGTAACAAATTAAAGAGTCTCTCTCGTGGCATGCGGTCCTTGTCCTCGCTGCAACACCTCCGCATTGACAGTTGTGAAGAACTCGATGTGTCGAGCCACGACGATGAGCATGGAACCCAATGGCGTTCCCTTGCGAAACTCTGTTATCTTAGGTTCTACAATGTTCCGAAACTAGTGGCATTACCCGAGGGGATTCAACATATCACCACTCTGGAATCTCTCCATGTTATTTGGTGTGAGAATCTGACGAGTTTGCCAGAATGGATTGGCAATTTCTCTGCTCTTCAAAATCTTGACATTTCTTGCTGCTCAAAGTTAACGTGTTTGCCTGATGGGATAGGCCGCCTCACCTCCTTGAAGACATTGAGAATCATTGAGTGTCCCGTTTTGCAAGAGAGGTGCCAGAGAGAGTGTGGTGCAGATTGGGAAAAGATTGCACACCTTCCATGCTCACGGGAAGGAATTATTGTGGAGTGGTGAAAACCAGTCAATCCCCAGGCGTCCAGTCTAGTGGCAGGGGAATACCAGTAAAAGAAAACAAGAAATGGATGTGATCGGGTGACATTTGCAATCAAAGTCCACGGAGATTTTCATTTTTGTTTTCGTTTTTCCTTGGGTGGTAGAGCTTCGCGGTTGATCTTTACTTTTGTCAAATGATTAGTGAAATTATATTGAATGTCAAGTCTTATTGACATAGCAGGTGAAAGGGCGAGTGAGACATTTTCGCAGTCTTATAAAGCAGCGAACATTAGTAGCAGCCATGACGGTATGCCCAAGTATGTAAAGCATAAATAAGAAAAAGGTGGTTAGAACGTAAAGAAACGAGCTTCTTTATGAAGGTTCGAAATAAGTAATGAAGAGGGCCATGGGCGTCGACGAACAGCGAGCAAAAATGGTTTTGAAAAATCTGTCCGCGCCGCCCCAGTTTGCGGACGTGAAAACGCTTTGGAATAAAAGAGACGCCTTCGATCGTTCAAGACACCTTAAATCAAATGTTTAATCGGATCCAAGATCTCTAATATTAACTCAAATCCTACGGTGCCTAATATATTGCTTTAAGTGGTTGATTGGTTCTTGAAGCTGAAATTTCTTTAATCGGATCCAATATCTCTAAATTTCATCGTCCTTAAATCAAATGTTCAAAATAAATCAGAAATTAGCAAAATTCTAATTTTTTTGGTTAAAGGTCAAATTCTTCTATTTGGCCAAAAGGTCAATATTTGGCCAATTTTATAAAAATTCTAAATTTAAGGGCCTAATCTACATGCCTACGTTAATATTGACACCTACATGCATTTTTTTTTTACGTTTTTGTAATTTTTTACCAAGAGTTGACATTTTCTTTTTTCCAATTTGACCAATAGTCAACCTATAAAAAGTCAACTCTTGGTTTATTAAAAAAAATGATACAGAATTACTAATGAAGTGCGATGCTCCTAATTTTTACATGCAATGAGATACTAAACACTTGCTAACTTTTTTTGAACTTTGGTTTAATGCAAAATGTGGTCCCTAAACTTTAGCATAATGTGTAATGTGGTGTTTAAAATTTTGATACATGTTCAATATAGTTAGTGGACTACATGAAAATGTTCAATACAGTCCATGATCTCGAATTAATGGAATGACAATATTAAATATTTTCATATAATCCAATTTCCCTTGATATCTTTTATCATCAATATTTAAGGATTTTTATCTTATGACATTTTGCAAAAAGAATTGCAATGTCAGGTTCCATCCCAACATAAGACATTGTAAATGTTTATATATCTTAGGTGCTAACATTTTAAGTCGTCCTAATATGACGCAGTGCAAGATATATTAGATATTAACTTTTCTCATTTGTAATATTGTATCCTTTTTGTAAACGCTCCAGATTTTTCTTTTTTCAATCATATCATAGTGCAAAGATGTGATTAAGTATCGTATCTTGATCTTTTACAAAGTTTGCAAATGCTTACAATGTGTCCCCAAACTGCAAACCATAATAAATATATAATATTTTTATTTAAAAAAAGTTGTCATTTTTAATCTTCCACTATTTAATGTGCTTACAAATTGTTTTTATTTTGTATTATTTTTAAATGAAACACTTGCATTATTCGTTGAACTGATATATTTATTTTGGAAGGAAAATACTTGCAAAAATCTAAATATTGGCATAATTCCATAAAAAAGAAAAAGGAAAGAAAAAGGCAAGAAAGCGACGGCAACTACACTATCCCTCTGGCCTCGAGGCCCAAGAGACTCAACGGGCAATTGCGAAGGATTTGGCAAAGACTTTACGATAAATTGCCGAAACGCCCAACTTGGGCTCGGGTTCGACTTAGTCCATATATTATAGTGTACATTTTAGATTATGGACCGGCCTAGACAACACATTTGACCCAACCTTCGTGTCAAGACCCATTGTCATCTTTACCTTAGTCCTAAAACTTGTTATAAATGTATAATTGAATTCTAAAATTTTCTAAAAGTAAAATAAATTAAAAGAACTTATCATAAAAGTATAATTGAGAAAAGCTTATCTAGAAAGTGCAGTTGAGCCCTATTGTTTATTACGAAAAGGCAAGGAAGTCCTAAGATTTTAAACAATGGTATAACTATAAGGTAGCTACCAAAAAACTGAAACCATCACTATCAATTGTAGCAAGTTCAAAATTCATGTCAATAGTGATGGAAGGCTGCCATGCGTGTTACCACCAAAACTCCTCCGATTTGCAAAGCAAAGAAGTAAGGCGAAAAAGAATTGAATTCCAAAAGCTTGCAAAAGTCTTGACAGTGTTTTCCAGAAGAATTAACTTGAACTAAACACTAATTCGACTTTTCAAGCTATATTAGAAAATGACAGACCAAAAAAGGAAAAAAGCTACGTTAGAAAATGAAGAGGCTTTTTCAAAAATCTTCTACTACTTTTCAACATTGGAACCGACGATTTAGACACTATTGCGATTAGTCTCGAATGCAGGCATAGCAGCAATTGAATAGCAAAAACCATCCATAACGATGTGAATTTTCCAAATGTTCCCATAATAAAAGGCCGACCGTACTCTTCCATTTCAAAAAATATTTTTTTTTTCTACATGGGGGTAATATTGATAAAAAAGAATACCAATCACATTATTTGTCGGCAACTTCTTGGCAATTCACAAATACTTTTATGAAGAAACTAACTCTTTTTTGACATTTGATAAATTGTCAACTTCTCTTATCTCTTATTTATTTATTTATTTATCTGTCTTATTAAAGTCTAAATTTATGAACTTCCATATAAATTTACCTATGACTATTTGAGTGACTTATTGACTATTTTCACTTAAATTACCAATTAGTTTTAGGCTATCAATTATAATTTGAGTTACTTACCAATGCTTACTTGGTTTTTTAATTTATTAACTTTTTTTTAATCTAACGCCCTAACTTTATCAACACACCTATGAATTTACAAACTTCATTAGCGTAACTTGCCAATTTTTCTCACATTAGGTGACCAACTAGTCTTGGCGTTTTTTTTTGTCGGAACTATTCTTAGCGTACAAAGCCTCATTCGAACTACTTTTAACTCTCTCTTTTTTTTTTTTTCATTTTCCTTTAATTTTTTTTTTTTGGTTGAAAATTTTCCTTTAAGTTGATCAGCTTGTCTATCAGTTACTAAACATGTAAAATTTATCAACTCGTTTTTTTTTAAATTACCCTTCTTAATTTGAGTGTATACCAACATTTATCTAATTAAGTTACCAACAAGTAACTAGCTCTCATATGAATTGGTTATCAATGTTTATTTGGTTTTTACAAATTTCTAACTTCTCTTATCATTTATTATTATTTTTTACCTTTTTCTACAAACACCTTAAACTTACCAACTATTATATGAAAATACAAACTTTTTTTCAGTGATTTATCATCTTTCTCCAATAAGTTAACAACGTTTACTATTTAAAATTACTGACTTAATATTAAGTTCCCACTTTTATTTCCCTTACTTGTCATTTTTTTCTAAATTTATGACCTATATTTAGAAAATATCGATCTCAATTAGAGTGATTACCGGCTTCTCTTGGACTAAGTTACCATATTGCGTTACCAACTCCTAATTGAGTTACTCACAAATGTTTATTTTCATTTTTTTCTACACCAACTTCTCTAATCTCTAACAAAACAGAGCTTCTCTCATCGTTTACCAATTTTATTTACATTTCTTGTCAATAGTTTAATTTTACCAACTACCTTATGAAACTATCAGCCTAGCTTTATTTGTGTGATTTGGGTAAATTTTCCATAATTAAATTACCAAATAGTTTTGAATTACCAAATCTTACTTGAATTACTTACTTTATTCGTTGTTTTCTCAATTTTTTTTTATTTAACTTTTTCATTAAGTTGCTATGTTTATCTGCATGTGTTACCAACTTCTTAAATTTACTAACTCTTTTATAAATTACTGATTTCTATTAGAGTGATGACCAACTTTTTTCGATCAAGTTACCAACTAGTTTTGTATTACCTTCTTTAATTTGAATTGGTTACTGAGTTCAGTTAGTTTTTTGTTTTGAAATGACTGACTTATCTTTTCTCTGATAATGATGAATTTATAATTTTCTACCAGCTTTGAATTTGCCTACTATTGTATGAAATTATCAAATTTTTTGTATGCCTTATTAACTTTTTCCCAATTAAGTTATCAATTAGTTTTGGATTGTCAGCTCACCTTTGAGTTGCTTATCATTTGGTTTTTTAAAGTACTAATTTTTCTGTTGAGTTGTTGCTTCTTCTTTTTTGCGTTACTTACCAAACCCATTATACGATTAGATTACCAATTAATTTTCCGTTACTGATGCTTATTTCACTTAATTACTAACATTTATTTCATTTTTTCAAATTAGCAACTTCTTTTGTCTCAGATAAAGAAAAGCTCGCTTAGTACTTTATTAACTTTTATTTAACTTTCTTACCAGCACCTTGAATTTACCAATTATTATATGAAATTTCCCATGTTTATTTGGTGACTTACCAACTTTATTCCTGAATAAGTAACTCCATAGAAAATTTAATAAATGAAACAAAATCAAATAAACATCGGTATCCAACTCAAATAAGAGTTGCTAATCTGAAAATAGTGGATAACTTAACTGGAAAAAAAAAGTTGATAATTTACTTAAATTAAAGCTAGAAATTGCTTGAAAGGATTGATAAATTACCTAAATAAAAATGGGTAAGTAGTATAAAAATTGCCAACTTACAATAATCATGAAAGAAGTTGTCATTTTATGAAAATATCGGTAAGTTTTTTTTTGGTTACCAACATGTAAATAAAAAAAATAAAAAAGAAGTCACCGTGTTTTTTTTACCAACAATATTTCCATGTTTACCAATACTTATTGAAACTTATCAGCCTGAAAAGAGTCCCTATTTTTGGGCACAGAACAGTAGCATTATGCAAGATCGACATGGTTTCAATGTCGATTTTCTGGGAATTTTAGAATGCCTATCAAAGCATTGGACAAAAAATTGAATTACATAAATGTATTTATGCATTGAGAAACGAGAAGGTACGCAAAATTTGAGTTCCTAAAACGCTGAGCCATATCCGCGATAAAAAAACAAATATCTCTTAGCAAAGAGTTCAGAGCCTCAAAAAACATCTAACCATATATAACAAGTCCACGATCTTGTCTAAACTGTCAAAATTAACTTTCTTGCTTTTCTTTGTATACATGAAACCCTGATTATAGTGTTAAGTAATTATATCAATTTTCTTTGTATAAATTGTGATTATCTATTTCCCAGTCTCAGGTCTACAGAGTCTAATCGATATACTTTGTAACATAAGACCTTATATACAAAAGTACATTAATTCTTATCGTCATACTCATGTATTGATACACTAGCTCTTATTAGTCGACCGGTCTGCAGAAACAGAGATCCGGGCTTCGCCGAGTCCTGCAAAACTGAGTGATGGAATTGCTCGAGTCTGCAAGATCTGGCTAGTCAAATCCAAGATTGGATTGAGTAGTTGAAGGAATTTTTTTTTTTTTTTTTGGTCAATCCTACTCTATTCATATTCTACACTCACTCTCAGACTTTTGCCCTGCCTCTTGCAGGGCGTGGGAGTCGAAAACCCACTCTTGAAACTTACGCGTCCCCACCCCATCCCTCTGAGAAGGTGGGGATTTGAACCCCTCACCTCCCCCTTCCATATTGGAATGACTCCACTGATATGAGCAAAGATATCAGATGAATCCATCATGTCATCTTCTTTCACAACCACCTGAAACGAAAGCCAAGGAGCTGTTATTATGTTACGAATGGATTACGATCAGGGAAGGATATTTATCGGGTTTGTGATGATTATTTATTTGTTCTCGTCTTCATCAAAGATATCGTGATTCGCAAGGCATCGTTTGATCTTTGGAAGTTCCTTTTGAACCACAGATATGGCATGTCCAGTGCAGATTTTTTGTAAGGAAAGTTGTTCTCACTTCGTCCTTTTCATCATCCTCAAGATGGCCACAAGCAAGCCTAGAGTTCTCCCCGAATTCCTCGTTCTTTGCGAATCTCCCTCTCACTCGCGGACGGCTGTCTGCCAGAGTTTTGCGGCACGCATACTGCAGATATAAGGAAAGTTTCCTCAGCTAAAGTTACTGTCCTACAAAAGGTAAACTAAAACATGAATGATGCGAGAGAAGAAGAGAACGAAGACCTTAATCTTCTTGCCGAAGTTCCTTTCGTTCCTCTTCTTCATGTACCGATGGATCTTCTCCTTCCTCTGCTCAACTGAGAGCTTTCCTACTTTGTAAGTTGGGTCTTCTAAGTTTGAAATATCTGTTGCGAAAGGTGCAGAACTCGAATTCGCATTCATCAGCTTTTGGCTCTCGGCACAAAATGCCTTACACGGTATCAAATCGACACAATTCCATAAGAATTTGTCACCACAAATACTACAAGAACCCATGAAATTTAATGCCATGTGCGTACCAACTGCTTTGAACTTTAAAACTTCATATTCAAAATGAAGCATAATGTGCTGTAAAATCTTGTCAATACCTGCATGTCCTCAGGAATAAGCACCTGGGTTGGATCCGAGCAAAAGATTCCACTGTTATTGTCAACCTGGTAATCCAGATCTCGAGCCTCAAATCTGCTTTTATTAGAACACTTCCCGAGAAGATCCCCGACCTATCTGCAGATAATGTGCCAGTCATATTCTCCGGCATGTACGTCCTCATTGAGCCAGCGAAGGAGCATGAAGGCGATGCAGGGTCCAAAGGAATATATGTTGACACAGACGAAAACCAATTTTGTTTGAACACTGAGGCAATCAATGGAGGGCCAATTAACGGTGACATAGTTTCGCGAGTAAAATTTGGTAGCCCGTCAGTGCTATTGGTCAGTGGAAGTTGATTTTCTGTTAGTTGCACTGAAGGGAAATCCATCAACAGGTGGTCTTGTTGAGGACAGACGAATGGGGAAACCGAAAACAGAGGGGAGGGAGAGAAATCATTCGAAGCAGAAATATCATTATCAACATCTTCTTGCGGATCAAAGATTTTTGTTTGATTTCCGTTGTGGTTAATAGTGCCAGCAGTCATGGTGTTACTCGCAATCGTGGCAGGAGTTGTGGCTGTTGTGTTAGTATTGATTCCATGGTCTTCCTGCAGGAGATTGCCAAAGCTTTGCAAATCTTCAGGTAAAGAAAATTTGGAGGAATTCGGGTACTCTTTATAGCAGCAGTTTGAACACGATGTGATCTCAGAGTTGTGTATACTTTCTGAAAATAATTCGGGGTCGCAAATTTCTAACAGTTGAGCACTTAACAGGCTTGACATATCATCCTGCAGAACAACAGAGCAACTCCATGTTTGAACAACAATAATTTGTTGAACAAAGACTAGTAAAGCATATCAATTACCACCAAAAGTCGAATTACTCATGTTTATGATCCATACACTACAATTGGTCTCTCTAACCACCAAAAAAGTGGATTGATACAAAGGAAAAGTGCACGGTATCCTTATCAGATTTTAAGATGATGTTAGAAATCCAACCTGAAGCTCAAACAGTTCCTTCAAATTCAATTACCTAAAGAAGACATAAAGATAAGATGATGCATTGAGATTAAGGTGTCATTACTAGCTGCGACATTAGTAGTGTCCTCATCACAAGCACACAATGTTTAGATGATCATTTCCCGAGCAAACCAGACACATGCTGATCTTGAGCTCAGGCAAATCATCGTATCGCAAAACACACCAAAGACCGAAAAGAACCCAGAACTTTTGTCCAAAGAGAGAATGGAACAATGGAGGAAAGCTTCAGCCTTGCAACCAAAATCCTGCTTTTTTGCCCCCCTTTGCAGAGACAATTGCATGATTAATGCAATGCATGCATGCATTGTGTGTATGTACAGAAAAGAACACGGTATGGAGACGGTTTCAGAGGGCAAGAGAATTTTACAGCCGGAAGCTGCCGAGGCGGATGAAGTACGTCCTCCAGCATTCTGTCCTCGGATATCGGCAGACAATCAAACAACCCGATGAAGAAACTTTGCAAGATTTAGATGAGCAGACCCTTTCTCAAAATGGCACTGAAAGAAGAAGAAGAAGAAGACATGACCACGTGCTCCCTATGATCACCACCTTTCGTGGGCTCGAGAGGATGCTCACTGAACCGCGATATATAAAAGAGAAAGCTCCATCGACGATGATCAGAACAAAGTGTGCGCGTCTCTGTATGTGTATTGTGTATCCTAAAAGTGCCAGTCAATTTTACTCTGAACCATTCACACTTCGACACGTGTCCTCGCCCCGCCACGTCAGCCAACTTCAAACCAGCGCTCTCGCGCTCTGCTCTCTCCTCTCTTTCTTTACTCAGCGGGTCAATTCTCTCTCCTCTCTCTTCTCACTCTCTCCCCTCTTTCCTGACCCGACGACGGACGGCGACGCTCTCTCCCGACGACGGACTCTCTCTCTACTCCACGGCCTCTTCGCTCTCCGACGACGGCCGCACTCTCTCCGACGACGGCGACGCTCCCTCCCGACGACGGCCTCTCTCTCTACTCCACGGCCTCTTCCTGCCGACCTCTTTCTTCCCGAATCGCGCTCTCTCCCGACGCTAGCCTTTCTCCGACGACGGCCGCACTCTCTCCGCTCTGCTCAAAGCCGTCTCTCCCGAGAAGCCCTAAATCTGCGACGACAATCCCTGCTTTTCAGGTTCTATTTTTTTCTTTTTGCCGGGGTTTTATGCCCTCATCTTTGTTTTGGGTGAAGTGTTTGAATCTATCAAGAACAGTCTTCAATATGTGTGTTATGCATAAGTTCTGGCTGAGCTGGTGATTTGCTTACTAAAGTGCTCGTGCATGAGCTTATAAAATGTATATGGTACTTTAGTATACGTATAACCCAAAGGTATGTCTAAAAGTTTGAGTTCGTTTGAAAATACTCTATTGCAAATGCTCTATTTGTGATTATCAATCCCTGATTTAGTAAGTTTATCTTTGCTTAATCCATGTCGTCTTATGTGCTTAATCTGTTATGAGTCTTGTAATCACCGTGAGTTGTTTGTTGCTTGTTATGAGCAGCTGTCAGTTTAGCTGTCTTTCACTATGAGTTTCTGTACTTGCTTATTTGTTGACTTCAAGTAAAGGTAGTGAAGGGATGATGGTATGGTGAGTTCATTTTCTCTTGGTTGCTGAGATATTGTGGGGAGTATTGTTGAAAATGTGAAGCAAAATGTTGAAATTTCGGGTTTTAATATATAGTTTCAGCGGAAGTTTGGTTGTGTTTGATGAATTGTGTTTTTCACTACATGTTATGAACGACAATATGAAAATGTGTATGGGACATAGGTAAGTGGAAAATGGATGGGTGCTGTTTTGATTGGCTGTTTGGCTTGATCTTTTGGTTATTAGGTTCTATGGCTATGCTTATCAAACAAGTTTGATTATTTTGTGGAAGAAATTCAGTCTACAAGAATTTTACTTTGCTGGCCAGACATTGTTTTTGAGATTGGCTTTTTATTTCATGTTCTGCTAGATGTGATCTTCATCAAGTTTGGAATGCTTTTGTTTATGTGCTAATGTGGGATTATTTGAGATAATCTTAATCCAAGCATGTTGTTTAGTAAAATGTGCTTTTCTAATTATTTATTCCTTTGTACAGGGGTAAATCAAACTCTTTTTAGCATCCTTGGATAAGTGATTTGAACGACTCAGAAGGTATAGATAATGCATGATCGTACCATACATAGTAGGAAGGAACTCTCATAATTCTTGTATGGGAGGAACACATACCTATTCTGTAGCTCTGGTTTTTCCACTTTGATTTGTTTAATCAATTTTGTGAACATAGTTCTCAATTTCTACAAGCATGTGATGATTGATTTTTATTGAGGGAAGTTTGTAACTTCTGTAGCATATGACAGGATCACGATGCTCATTAGGGGCAATGTTCATGTAAATTTAGTGCAATTTGTTTGAAAGTGTATTTGTTTTGATATGAAAACTTGCTCATGTATCTATGCACCTTCTGCATGGTGCTCATCAACTAATCGAGTCCTCATGTTGTCATCAAAACATTTGTTTTACCATGGCATATTACTGGACAACAAGTTTCTAATACATCAATCTAGTGTCCATCTCTACATCTTGCTCCTTGGTGACAAAATTAAACAAGAATTCCAAGAATTCAGGTCTGACAAAAGGCATTTCTCAATTTTGAAATGGAGAAATTATGATAAAATGAAGTCAACTTTTAAGTCCCTTCAAAGAAGTTAAGACATTTTGTTCGATTTTCATTATGACACTTAAAAATTGAATGTCAGAACTTATAATTCATTCATAATTTGACGTGTTAGGTCTGCTCTTTAACTCAACTAAAGCCGAATCCCACCTCTCGCCAAATCTACATGGAAGATACCATACAAAAGGTGGAGATCAAGTGCATATGGCCTCGGAAAAAGGGGGAATATGGTGATGGTCAAGTACGAGAATAAAGAAAAAAAAATTTGAGGTATGTAACTAGCCGGCGGCCGATCCATACAATAGCTTTGAGTAATGATTCAGCTGGCGGTCGATCCATAAAATCAAAATTTAGTGTATCTTCTAGATCGATTTGATAATTGCATAACGTGTACAACGGGAAACACATTCCCGGACCAGTTCTTTCGGCATGGCCAGCTTTCTGCATTGCTGAAGGGAGATTGGAGTCACTAGCTGTGATTCCATTCCCGTCCTTGGGTTGTACGATTTCATATTGCAAAAACCCGGATCAATCACATAGCTTATTCAGTCAATTGTTAATGACATCTCCGCAATATTTGTCGCAAGGAAGGACCACCTTACGAGCACCTTCTGGCGTGGGTTCAAATATCTTTGCCTGAAGATCTGTAGGCAAATTAGCATATATCGGGCATATAGTGAGTTCGGTATGCTTCAAAAGCTCTTCCACTGCTTCAATTTCCTCTTGACCGGTAAGAAAAATCAAAATATCACCACATGGTTGCTGCACATGTATTTGAAGAGCAGTAACAATAGCTGCATCCAAGTAATATGCTTCACGTGCACTGGTAAGAAGAATTTCAACTGGATACCGCCTTCCTGGATATCTAAATATCAGGGCGGAGTGAAAAAAATCACTGAACTTCTCCGCATCTAGTTTGGCACTTGAAATAAGCAACTTCGTATCAGGCCTAAAGCGAGCAATATCCTATAAGGTGATGACCATAGAAGTCAGAAACTGATAAAAAGGTAACTTGACATCAGGCGCCAAGCCGGGTTGAATTCTTAGAAAGCTAATTTAGCAGCAAGCTAGAGATTAGGACTTCTTCTGCCTAACTCAAGTAATGCCACAAAAAATTACCATTCACAATCGTGAACTCATTTCTAATGTGTGCTTTATCTAAAAAAGAAATTGGAATGTGTTATTGCACGTCACATGTAAATATAGACTTCCCTCAACTTCGCATCTCAAAAGTTAACATTGAAAGATGGATACTTTTGAATTAGCTTTTTCAGCTTGCTATTCCTATTCATTTTGAGCATTCAATGGTCTTATGAAAACCAATGACCTTTAAACCCATTCAGAAGAGTCTACACCGTGGAAAATGTCACAACCTGAAAGAAATAAGGAGCGGCCATCATCCAAGCAAGGAGACAATATGGAAATAATCAATAATAAGGAGTCATATATACCGCATCACTTTGTTCAAGAGACTTGGAGGGCCTCCCTTAGAAGACTTCCAAACCAATTCCACTAGTTCAAGCACTTCAGCAGACCAAAGTGGTGTCTCATGGAAAACTTTATAAACATTTCCTTGCGACAATTCGTTTGTAGTTTAGGAGTGCCTCACTTGTCTAACAATATCTAGTAAGGATGGCAATCTACATGTAAAGAAAAAATACCCTTATGTCATTTAAGCAGGCTTCAATGCAGTTACCATAAAGGAAGAGTTGCAATTTGTAATCAGGGCTTTTAAGACGTCAAACCTTTGAGAAATTGCAATATCAGCAAGCATCTTGGGAAATAATTGCACAACTTAAACAAGAGAGAAATGGACTACAAGAGCGACGGGCTCTTTAGTGATGCAAGAGCAGAGGATCTCAAGTCAAAAACACTAACCCTGTCCAGTACATCAAAAGCTTTCTTCCTTATCACAACATCCGATGTGTACATGATGACGTTGTCAATCGCCTAGGTTTTGCACTTCAATGATAAGAAGAATATACAAAATGAAATGGCATAAAATCAACATCTTTCATTATAATACCTGCAAGGCAGCAAAATGGCTAGGAACATATGATGAGAAATCTAGAGTTTCACTCTCACTCTCCCGTGAGACATCTCCTTCTGTGGTGCAAAGCAAGAAATCCATGGCATGTTTCTTTAATCTCCAAGGTAGAGTAGCTAAACAGAACATGCCTTAGCATGCCAATTGCTTGCCACCTTCTGGTTTGACTACAGCAGTTACATCCTCCTCAGCATTATAAGCAACAGTTGGTTTGACCACCAACAGTTATGGTGCTGGTCATCATGTCAATAGCAGACCCTGTTATCAAGCCAATGTAAGATAAACGGCAACATCTCAAGAAGTGTGAAAGTTCAATCACAAGGCGGCAGCTAAACCAAAATCTTAAGATCAAAACAAGGTAAGATCAACGAACCAGAATCTTGTGAACCCTTCAAGTTATGAGCAATGCGATCAGCCATGTTAAAGTAATCCTTCACGTTGCGCAAGGCAGCAGCTAAATTGGGGAGTGAGACTAGAGGAGCTTTTGGTCGGAGGTGGCAAAGGCAAAGGCGGCAGTGTGGTTCATTATATGAAAAGAGAGAAAACTTCGCAGTAATGGGATGCGCAAAAATAGTTCAGAGGCAGAGGCAGCCGCGGTGGCATCGTCCCCTCCAAGAATTGTGAGTTACTTCAGCCAATTGGTATGTGTTTCTTCAGAATTGTTAAATATCCCCAAGAAAATAGGATAGCCCAAAAAGACCCTCTTAACATAAAAAACTAAACGAAATACTTCTTATCTTAAATATTTTTCTTCTCATAATAGTTCATATACTGAAAGACAGGATAGCTGAAACATAAATCACTGTCATCTCAACCAAAAGACTCTGAATCTCAATAAAACATCAGCACTTTCTATTTACTGCAGCGCCCCAGCGAAAATGAGGACTTCATCATGAAAGACCAAATTTCTACATTATTATGATATTGACTTCGCCAACAAAATAGAAAATGGACTACAAAAAGGAAGCAGCTATAACCTGCTGCCACATGGTGTCAACAGGTGGCTGCCTTCGAGCATCACCAACATCAAAGTCGAGAGCAGCCTAGAAAGAGCTGGAGGACAAAATAATGAGCTCCAGCTCCTTGAATACTACTTCAAAAAGGTCAAGTTTGATTACTATATGATGCAAGCAAGAGCTACCTCCAAATATGATCGAAGCAGCAATTTACTTTGAGTTTAAACATAAACAAGCTTTTTTTTGTCTGGTCATGAAGAGCAAGCTATATGAAAGGGTAACACTGATCAGTTATCACGTGATGTGAACAAACGCAGAACAGTCCTCAAAAGAGATCTCCCCACCATCAGCAAGATCATGAACCGTATCCTCAGTAATTTTCATTCAGAATGGCAAAGAAGGCATCCATGGTTTCTTTATCGAACTTGATTAAGTCTCCAGCTGATTCCACGTTTGGCTCGGCCTTCGATTTCGGATACCATGTCTGTAACGACCCACACTTATGACTATCTTTTGTTTCGAATGATTGGTGTAACTAGTTGTAAGGCTTATACAGAACGTTGTTGGATGAACTCGATTGTGATTCTACTGCTGGCTGCGGACCTTTGTCTTTCTTGAGCCTCTCATTGGTCCATTGTTTTTTAAGCCTTGACATGGTTGGCTCAACCTCATATGGAACCATTTCCCTCAGAATCATTTTGCCTCCATCTTCGCATTTTGCCGAGTCCTCGACCACCATTTGTGTTCCATCCAATTTCTGGCTTCCCTGCACTCTCTGGTAGTTTGATGATTTCTTCGTCAGGTATCAAAGCGGAAGTCAAATAATGTTTTAGAATTAGTCCATACAATCGTGCAATGTGATGGAGGCAACTGCAGTTGTGATGGGACGGCACTTCTTAAGAACAGCACTCAAGGTTCCTCACTCTTTTAGGCCAAATCTTCGGTATCTTTCGCCAACCAAATGAGCAGTTCACTCTCGTCTTGTGTCCAATTCACATTCTTGACATCGACTTCCGGCTATCTGGTGCGAGCAATAACAAGGGAAATAAATTAATCACTCCATAATGGTACCGCAAAATGAACGGAGAAATGAATCACTTACCCATCTTGGAGAATGCATTCTGCACAGACGATCATATGTAGTCATCTCCAGTTGGGTCTGTCGCTGCATCACTTTTTGCTTGTTCTATAACCATGGAAAGTATGACATCATCTCCTAAGATGTTTGCCGCCATCACTACCCATGGCAGGAGATTTTTCGTCCAGTTCATTCTCCTGTTCTTCAAGTAGTCGTGCTAGTTACCCAATCTCTTCTCTGACCACCCTCATATCGAGGCTAAAACTATTGATAGAACCTCAATGAACAGAGCATCTTTGTTCTGCTTCTTGGCCTCATTTGCCCTCCGGACCCGCCTCGCGAATGCCACCTGAGGTCCGGCGACGGTCACCGAGGTCGGGCGACCCTCAGGTGGCAGTCGCTAGCGCCTCACCGGCACACGCAACCCCTTGGCCGGCAGTCATCGACCTCCGGTCAGCTTCTTCGTACGGTGGTGTGCGGTGGTTTTGGAGAAGATGAACAATACCGGGACTTGCATTCCGGAGATCTAACTTTCCAAAATAACTCCGGATCTACATTGGGCTAAAGGCCCTTAGAGCCACTTGGAGATATAATTGCATTTCATCAAAGTAGTAAAAAAAAAAACGAATTAAACACCTTTGCATTTAGCCAAGGAACTTTAGAGTCCTAAAGGGCTTTCCAAATGCCCAACCAAACGGGGACAATATTTTCTCGGACTCGCTGGGATGAAGAAAAAGTCTAGAGAGAGAGAGGCGGCGATTGATACAACAAAAGCACCCAATCATTGTCTCACGACAAAAGCATCAAATCTGCAAACCCCTCTCAAGCTCGCGGAGTCAGACGTTGGTCGACCAGGCTCCTCAACTCCTGCAGGTTTGGTACAGAGCCAACGCTGCAAGGCCATTGTGAACAAACTGACATGTCGTCAGTTCAATCTCGAATTGATCGGAAAGAAGACCGCCGAGGTGTAGGAATGGAATATAAAAAATGATAATGATATAAATGATCTTTGAATTCTAGTTTAATTTGCAGTATAGTCATTGGATATATAATTTGTTCAAAGTGGTCTCTAAACTATAGTCTAATTGTGTGCAATGCAATCCATGAAATTTTAAATTGTTTAATATGGTTAATGGACTTTTTATACATATTCAATTCGGTTCTTAAACAATATAAATATATTCAATATTTTTATTATATTAATTCAAGTTATGGACAATATTGAACATTTTTATATAATTCAGGGATTAAATTGAAAATGTACTACAAGTCTAGAAATCACATTGAACGAATTAAAAATTCAAAGACCACGGTGTATAATTAGACTGCAATTTAGGGATCTCATTGAACAAAGTAAAAAGTCATTGATCACGTTACATATTGGATTAAAATTCAGAGATTGTTATCTTTCCATACAAGAAAGCTCGAAAGTGGATGGATGCCTCCTGAATGAGTCAGGCCTCCTGAATGAGTCAGGCCTAAAGAGACTAAAAATGGATCACCAAGATTCTTAAATAGGCTTCAAGGAAACATCTTTCGAGCACAATGTCGACTTTTGTTTTCTTCTCCAAAATCCGCGTGGTTTTCATTTTACAGGGCAATGTGAATGCAGAGACTTGGGAGAGAGAACGTTGCGAAGGGTTTAAACTAAAGCAAGAGCTATAAACACAGGGATTACCTGACTGGCTCGCAAATCACAAGTTTCATTCCTTGTGCCTGCATGTTATTCTTTTTGGTGTAATCGAGAGCTTTTCACATGATTCTTTTCGTGGGGTGAATAATTATGTGCATCTTCTTCAATTTGAATTACAAAAATCAATCTCAAAGTGTTATTTTCATTAAATTATAAGGCATGCACCAATATGGTTACATTTAATTTTACGGATCATACTGTCAAAACTGCCGACTTAATATACCCGCACCACATTCATTCCAAACTAATATTCATATCCCAATAATTATTAAAATGTATACTTATATATATATTTATTTCAAATTAATTTTTGTATTACAAAAAATCATAAACTGAAACATTTGTAATGGCCATCATTGCTTCGCATTGAGAAAGATGGTGATTTTGCTTTGAACAATACAATCAACAGGAACAATGACAGCTCCATGGTTCTCTCGGAGCTTATCATCACGTTCTTCCTGTTCAAATACCTAACCACCTTGACCTCCAAAATGACCTTATCGTCCCTTGAAGGGATGGTACAAACACGACCCTTAATCTCGGCCTCGGACTCGGTCAACTCGGGCAAATACCCGTGATGTCTCACCACCTGCCACAAGTTGAAGAGCCAAAATCATCCTCAATCATTCCAGCCGTAGATCTGCGTAAATAGGCGTTGGGTGGCCAATTTTAATGCTCATTTACATGTGCTTCCCCATTGCTCTTACAATCTGAAAGGGACGCCCTGCCAACTCACCTCCACTTTCTTCTTTTCTTTTGGCCGATGTCAAATAAGAGGAGCCCTATAACGTTTCTCCCCTAGGAATTAAAACACTCTCGTCCTTTCTTGAAAAGCATAATCAGTCCATCCCCACATAATATTACATTAGACCGGGCAGTCGCAAATAAATATGAACATGTCGTAACAATCAATCCCACGTCACACCACTGTGGTCCCTATGGACCGACAAGCCGATGAGCCACCCACAAACGATTAATTTATCACTCAAGCATATAGATTGATTGATCTCAAATGAATAGACCCTAATATTAGTGTAAAAGAATGCACACCCCCATCTCTCTAATCTTATCTTTATGTTATCTTCTCTTTAAGGGATGGTTAAATCATAAATAAAAAAAAGATAAAGCATAAGAAAAATAACATTAATCACGTACCCACCCCACTCTGTAACATCTAGTTTCTATAAACCATAGGGGATGTCGTCAAAGATTGAGCTCCGTGGAATTCACCAGGTTTCGGCTCGGCTCTCAGCGCTCTGCGATTGTGCCGTGGCAGTGAGAGTACTTGATCCGACACTGCCGTCGCACACACGGTGCGCAGTTGCGCTGCCTACTTGCCGTCCCTTCTGATTCCCCTAGCTTCTCGAACCCCAATTTCCTGTTCACAGTCTCTCGCACACACAACCCATTTTCAGGCGGTCTCGATTCTGTTCGCACATTTGTTTTGTGCGGGACACCCTGCATTGGCTGTACCTCGTTGGCCAAATCATTCAGCAAAACACAAAAAATGCACTTGTTCCTTACCATTTTTTCTATGGTTCATAGTGGACTGATGACTAATATAATTAGGCCCTTGTCCTTCTGAGTCCTTTTATAGTATAAGCATTGTTGAGCAAAACAGAGTTGTCGAAAGAGAGGCAACCATCCCACCGACACCATCTAATAGCACAGCCAGTCATCGTGCTGACAATTACCTCACCGGGTCACACTTCAATGTTTTGTAAAAGATGATATCATGAAAACCGACGAATGTGATGTGCTAATTTTAAAAAATCAGGACAATAACCAAAAGAGTCTCAAATATTTTGCACTTATACGAATTCAATCATAAATCTTTTAATTGTATCGATTTAATCATAAACATTTTCACATTTTGTGAATTGAGCCCATTTGACTAATTTTGATCCAAAATTGCTTATGTGAATGACGGCATCTTATTTTAATAATTATTGAGTTTTTTTTTTCCTTTCTCTTTGTTTTTTTTTTCAATTTTCTTTTCTTTACTTTTCTTTGGGCTGAGGGCTAGCAAGGGTCACAGCAAGGGCATCACAACCTTCGCTCAAAATTGGCAAGGGCTGCAACACCCTTGCTCAGTGCCAACAAGGGTCACCGACGATACTAGCTAGCCCTCAATCCCCCCACCTCCCCACCCCCTTGTCCCAAAAAAAAAAAGAAAAAAGGAAAAAAAATAATTTTTTTTAAAAATAGAAGAGTATTATAATAATATTATTTATAAATATCCACATTAACATCGACTGCGTCACTTAAGAACAATCAACTTCTACATCAGCTTTGGCCAAATGAACTCAATTGTTAGAATACGAAAATTAGGGGTGAGTAAAGGAATCATGAACCACTTGAATCGCTTGAAACTAAACAAAACTGACCTAGAATCAATGGTTCCCATGTAATTAGTCCAATTCCCATTTCTAGGTGTGGAAGTACTCGTACAGTTAAACCAAATTTGCGTTCAAGTATATCTTCAAATAACTTGACAAAAAGTTAAAAAGTGGTGCCCAATGATAATTACTCACAAATTACACATAGATAATGTCATATATATTTGGTTAGTTTGATACTATATCCTTTATTATGATTCGGACAATATAGCGTCATCGTTGTCCTCTTGATCATGTTGGGCATATTCATTAGGAGTCAATTGTTGCAAAAACATATCAAGCCTTCTAGTTGCCCTTTCTATATTTTTCATAGACAAATTATACTTATTGTCTTCCAAAATCCGGTGTTTAGTACTAAATATGAACTCAAATGGTACTACAGACGCTTGTGGGGTCAATATCATTGCTTCGCATTGAGAAAGATGGAGATTTTGCTTTGAACAATACAATCAACAGGAACAATGACAGCTACATGGTTCTCTCGGAGCTTATCATCACATTCTTCTTGTTCAAATCCCTAACCACCTTGACCTCCAAAATGACCTTATCGTTCCTTGAAGGGATGGTACACACACGACCCTTAATCTCGGCCTCGGACTCAGTCAACTCGGGCAAATACCCGTGATGTCTCACCACCTGCCACAAGTTGAAGAGCCAAATTCATCCTGCCACAAGTTTAAGCAATTAAAAACATTTCAGGAAACACACTTAAATTCAAAAAGGGCTATTCATCTTAAATGTGATTCATTGGCCAGGAAGGGAGCCAAAGCTAAATGCTCAATTTCTAGCCTAGACTTGTGCACACGCAACAAGTGTGTGTGTGTGTGAGGAGAGAGAGAGAGAGAGAGAGGGGTGCAGAGAAATTTAAATTGCCAACTATTTCAGTTAGTGTCCACACAACTATTGCTTTTACACAAGGCCATTGTATTCTTTCCTTAGAAAGAATCTAAGAGTCAGAAGACAATAAACCACAAATAGCATCAATATTCTTGCTCCTAAAATGAATACAATAAAGTAAGATCGTGCATGGATGGAAGAAGGATACTAATATGGTACTATGGATGTCAAAATTAGGATGCCCAAGCCGACCACCTCTTCCAAATCCCCGAGTGAAGAGTTCTCCTCAAGTACTAATAGTAATAGCAACACTGTGAAACTTTGCTGCAGACACTTGCTTAATTAAGGAACCGTGCAGTGAATCGACTTTTGCATGGTAACTTTTGTATGCAAGCATTTCCAGTTCCTAGCCAATAATTTGCACCACTACCCAGCTAAAAACCTCCGTGGCTACCGAAATAAGCAATAACTTCGCCATACCATCAAGGGGACTCAATTAATAGTAACAGCTATTAATTACAGGATTGAAGTATATACCAGCATCACATCCATTCCCAGTAACCTGCTTTACAGGCCCTGAGAGTAAGTCAATGGGTGTCCTAGACTTAAGAGACCTCCAACGCATCTCCTGTGATGAACCAACTTCGCTCTTCAAGAACTCGAAGTTTATATGCAAATTCATCATTCCGAGTTCTCAACCGTCGTTTGCAACTCGTGAGAAGGAAATTAGTGTAATCACAGGGGAAGAGGGAGAAAATATTGGGTACCTGAGAACTTTCAGCCTAGCAAACAAGAAGGCGCTCGGAAGACGACCTCAAGCGCCATTTTGAAAAAATTTCGGACTGATTGACTGAGGGTTTCTTCTTTCTTCCAAGTCTCTTTCTTCGGAGAAAATATTGGGTACTTAAGACGTTCCAGCCTGGCAGACAAGAAAGCGCTCGGAGGACGACACGTGTCCTCGTGTCAGGCGCCATTTTGAAAAAATTTCGGACTGACTGCTTCTTTCTTCCGAGTCTCTTTCTTCGCGCCTCGCGCGGGAGGACCTGGTCCGTCTCTCTCCCCGTTCTCCTCTCTCTCCTCTCTGTCTCTCTCCCCTCCGCCTCCGCTGGTTGCTTCCATCGCCCCCCACCCTGACGCCGACGCCGACGCCGCCGACGCTCCTCCGCCTTCCTCTCGCGACGTCCGCTCTGCTCTCTCTCTCTCCCCCTCCGCGAAGTCGTCTTTCCAGCGAAACGACGAGCTCGACGGCGGCGGCGACGGCGACGAAGCAGAAGACGGAGACAAAGAAGCAGAAGCGCGCACGCTCGGGGTTCTGGATATGGCTCGTTGCGTCGGTCGCGTTCCGGCTCGCCCTCGTCTACCTCCCCAGGAACCTCCGCCTGTCCACCCGCCCCGAGGTCGCCACCCCTCTCACCAGCATTCGCCGCCATAACGCCGCCTCTCTTCGCTCCGTCGATCGATTCCCGATCCACGATCCCCCGCCCCCTCCTCTCTTGAAATCTTGGAGGTTCATTTTCTGATACGATTTCTGGTTTTTCTTGTTTGTGCCGCTTGCAGTTGGCAAAGGCTACTGGTTGAAGCAGTAGGCGATGTCTCCCTACGCAGGTTTGGCTCCGTTCGATCTCTGGTGTGTCGCTGTTTGATGCTTTGATCCCTTCCACAGGTTCCATGTATCACGGTTCTCCTTTGCTGTTGCTCGTTCTCGGACCTCCCGCTGTCAAAAGGTAACTACCGGAGTATAATTGCCGATGCATTTTGAAGGCTAGGTTGATTGTGAGCTTTGCTGGTTATCTGCTAGAACTGAACTAGATTTATCTGGCGTTATCAAAGCGGAGGCTGTGGCTTGTGCGAAAAGTTGTTTTCGATTCCAGAAATTGAATTTCTGGTAATTGGTATATGCTGTCATAGTTGAAACTTGGATCCACTTTCAGTTGAATCCAACCATGTTTTTCTGTACATGCCTCAATTCTATCTCCTTTGCCTGTGCTTGTGCATATGCATCATCTTTTGACCATTATAAAAGGCCTCAGGTAGGGCAAGGTGCTACCTAAGTGCGTGAATCAGTTGGCCATTTGTGTAAGTCTTCATCTGGGCAGGGCATGGCCTTCAATTGGTTGTGCATTTGCATATCTGTTTCCTGATGGCCTGCATCCTTTTCTCCTTCTTCTTTAAATTTGGTTGCTTTAGATTGTAGTGTAATGATAGCATGCTTATATTGGACTTTTTTCCACTTAGCTTTATGCTGATGGAGATTCACTTGGCCATGTATCTGGCCTTTTTGTCTGGTTGTGATTTATCCATTGATCACAATTTAAATCTGAGATATTTGCCCTGCATGGCATGCCGTTCTGCATACAGAGAACTTGGCAGTTGTAGTGCTTTAATGTAGTTTTATGCCGTCTACATATATGTTCCCTGGGTAATATCTTTGCCTATGCCATGCAGATTTTGCCACTATTTAGCAAGCATAAGGTGGTACATTTCAATAAGACAGATGCTTGTTTGGCAAACAATGGAATTTCACTAGATCTTCAGAGGCTCAGATGTCGAGTCAACTTTCAGGCTTTAAAATTTACTCCTCAGATCGAGGCTCTGGGGAACAAATTAGTCCACCTCCTTCGAGATAAGGGGCCTTTCATGGCTTTGCATCTGAGATACGAGATGGATATGTTGGCTTTCTCTGGATGCACCCAAGGTTGTACAGCAGAAGAAGCTGAAGAGCTCAAGCGAATGAGGTTTGTCTTGACATGTGCTTGCTTTATTGTTTGCCATTGGAATAATTTTCATTTAACTTAATCAGTTGATGTTGTGCTACTTATGCCTCAAGGAAAAATCACGAGCCTTTTGAAACCTCAAGGTGCAAATTATAGGTTCTTGAACGAAGGTGTAAAATCTAGTTTAACTAGAGATGCACATTGTATTTAAGGGAAAGTTGATGAAGTTTTTGTACATTTCTCTGTACTTACTTATCTGATATTTCGCCTTAGGAAGGGATATGTTTTTTAAGTCTTTAAGTTCATGTGACTTTACCCTGAGATGGAACTCTAATATATTCCATGGCCTATGCTACATTTTAGTCAAATCATGTGGCTTTAGCTCTGAAGCTCTAGGTGTCGCACCTGGGCAAAAGTAAGCTTGATTGAATACGAGGAATGTGGCATTAGATGTATTTCATCCTTTTATTTCATCAATTTATCTGTTTTTCTCGTTTCTCATATGTAAAATGTGTGGCCACATGAATTTTGCTTTTCATTCAGGTATGCATTCCCCTGGTGGAGGGAGAAAGAGATTGTATCTGAGGAAAGGAGATCACGAGGTCTGTGTCCTCTGACTCCGGAAGAGACATCATTAGTTTTACAGGCACTAGGTTTTGACAAAGACACGCAGATTTACATAGCATCTGGAGAAATCTATGGCAGCGAACAGAGATTAGCCATATTGAGGGCTGCATTTCCACGGATTGTGAGTTAACATATTAACGTGCTGTTATATTTCTAATTCAGTGACCAACATCTTCTGATGCTAGCGGTGTTGAACTCTCTGAAGGTGAAAATCGTAATGGAGAATGTTAAAAAGTTCCATCTTCACCTTGAGGGTGTATGTAGAAATGATCCAAGAACGGTAGACAGTGTATATAAAAGGATGCTTTAGCGGCTGCTAATGCTTGGAGCGTGTATTAGAACATCCGTTGATGCTTTGCAATTGGCACTGGGATGAGTCCATCTCCATGTAATCTGACACTTAGTTCTTCTATCTTTTTTCACAGATTTTACTTTTATGTCAGGTTAAAAAGGAGATGCTGCTGGATCCAAAGGAGTTGCAGCAGTTCCATAATCACTCGTCACAAATGGCGGCTCTAGATTTTATGGTATCAATAGCCAGCAATACTTTCATCCCCACATATGATGGAAATATGGCAAAACTTGTGGAAGGTCACCGCAGGTAAGCTGTCGACTTGATTGATGTTCTTCCATTATTTCCCTCGGAAGAACAAGACAAATAAATTAGGCCTATCCAATTTTCTTTCAAAAGGCTGTGTGCAAACTGTGACAATTTTCTGCAGATATCTTGGATTTAAGAGAACCGTTCTCTTAGATCGTAAAAAGCTTGTGGTGTTACTGGATTTGTATCAGAATGGGACACTTTCAGAGAATGATTTTGAAGTTGCTGTACGTCTGGCACATGAGAAGAAGATGGGACAGCCAAGTCATGGTAGAGTTATTGTCGATAAGCCCAAGGAGGAGGATTACTTCTATGCAAGTCCTCTGGAGTGCCTTTGGGAGCAATGCGACTGATAATTTGCTAGGCCCGGGCAAGAGGAACTCCAGTGAAGTCTCTAGTTGATTGACGGCGATGATCAACTATTGTCATCTGAACGTGTTCTGTACAATATGTTCACAGGCTTGGGATTCAAGTTGATCTCTACAAAAGTTGCAGTGCGCGGCATAGCTGCATTAGTTTTCCTTACATTAAGATATGAAGACACTCTTTCAGTTTGTTGCGCGAGCTGCTCTGCTTTCATCATCGTGAATGGTTTTTTGTTTGACCATGATAAGCAAATGCCCGAGAGCCTAACAAGCAGCAGCCAGCAAAGAATTCTTGTCTTCCTTCTAGGGCAACTACAAAGATAAATTCATCATTTTTTCTTGTCCATAGTTAACTATTGTAATCTGTTGAGAAGTCCCTGAAAGTGAGTGTACATATTGCCCTTTTTGTGATAACACAGAATGAAAGCTTATTTGGTTCATGTCTATAATTTTGGTTGGTTAAGGATCCATTGAGATGATGACTCGAGAGACATCTGCAAGTTCATTTCAATTTTATTTCTTAACGTCATTAGTGAGGTTTTGAGTAAGATAGTAAACGAAGTCAACTGTAGCCAAACCTAAATTTATATAGGGGTTGCAACATTCGGCGAAGCAGCATTTCTTTGAGCTTCACTTTTTGACCGTTACATGAAAGTAAGAGAGCGCACCCTGCGATCACAAATTTGTAGGGACAGTGTGATGCAACTTAATGTGCTCTTCAAAGAGATTTGGTTGATTTACGTACCGAACCAGCGATCGTTTCTTCTGGCAAAGCAATGCCACGAACCATGATACAAACAGAATTGCGTAAGTTTGGTTCTTTGCCTACTCAATGAAAATTGGCAGGACTAATACAAATCCCTGTAGTTTCTTTTGTTCCCTCAGAACTTCATCCAAATTGGAACTCACTCGCCAGAGTACGGTACACAAATTGTCGATCCATCTAAGCTGAGTCTGTAATGTTTAAGACTTGATACAACAGATAAATACACTGATTATTTTGCTTACCATCCCTTGCATACTCCGGAAGTAGGAAAAAGTCTCTATAGTTTGTTTCTTACTTTTAAAAACAACCTCAAGGCAACGGCAAGATTAAACTTGCGTACTGGCTCTATAAGGTGGGTATAAAATCCTTCTTAGGCTGGCAATAAGTTTCGCCTTCCTCGCCAACCAGACCAAGCTCCTTCAATCTCCTCTCATGGTAATACTCAAGCTTATCCAATTGAGCTTCCTTCTCCTTGACAATACCCTCAATTTGCTGCGACACCCGCTTCTCACCTACTCTAACCCTCACGGCTATCTCAAGTTTGTAACCAAGGTTTCCTTCCTGAATTAGCTTCTCGTCCTGCAAGTCATTGCATTTGAATGGGGGAAAGCATAGAGCAATTAGGTGGGATTTGCTTCTACAGCTTTCAGGAGAAAACAAAATAACCTGATCTAAGAGTTGCCAAACTTTTTGCAGTAGAGACAAAAAGATGCATAGATATGTACAAATGTGATCATTGACAGAGGTTTTAGCGCTTCATTTTCTTAGACTTCCCTACTTTTAGTTTCACTGGGCTTAGATCGGGAAATGTGAACGCTCTGCAAATACTAGAACTGTTAAATGACTTGGCTAATTCCGACAATCTAAAACATTTTGCCACATTTGGCATTGAGACTAACAAACATGAGATTATCCTACCCTTAGCTACCAAAAAAGTTTACTACCATGATTGATTTCAGGATAGAGACGACATGCTAAAGAACTCTCTGCTAGGCCATTTTAATCCTGTATGGTTCAGCGAAGTCCAACCGAACCAATTCCCCAGGAGAAACCATCCTAACAAAATTACCCAAGTGGAAATCAGAATGTTACATGTACCTGTTCAACTGTAGTGCGGTAGCCTGAAAGAGCTGATTCACAGGCATCTATGACCATCTTGCATACCAGCTCCTCGTTCACATGACTAACCGGTAATTCGAGAGTTTTCCAGATAGATTTCTTGTAGACAGGTTCCAGGAGGAATGCATCTGTTTCTTGAAGTGCCACAAGCCGCAGATATGGAAGAATTGCCGGTGGAAGAGGACGGTCCATAAAAATATCTAAGTATGCTGTCTCACCCAAATCATTGGCTGCTGCAATATCAAGCTTCTCCCGATGGAAGGGGTCCGACTCAGATATGTTGAATGTAAGTGTGTACGAGTCGCGATTGGTATTTGGTTCCACAAACCCATAATAAAAAGCCAAGTCAGCATTGCTCTTCTTTAATCCATACTGGATGAAAACCTGTCCCAGGATTCTGTTAGTCACAATGAATGGTCACAAATCACTGCCCTACCGGATGAGGCTTGTGCAATACCATTTCTGGGTAATCAAATGAAACTTTCTCGACCTCTGGGGATTTCTCGACAGGTAATCAATTGTTAATTACTACAGTTCAATTAGGTTAAGATTCATTTCTCTGTGACTGACAGGGAAAATGATATGCGGTGTGTTGAGAGTGATATCATATTCGTAATATGTCAAGTGGATCATCAATTACTGAATAAGTTCAACAGGCTTAAGAGGTTTACCTGCTCACCCTCTTTGACAGGCGTTGTTGACTTCAAACAGAAAAGGAGGTCCCAAGAAAAAAGACCTGCTGGTCCATTAATCTCCTCTGTATTATCTTCTCTCGTTATGCTAGCGCTGTGGTTAATCTGATGCACGTAAATAATATGGAATTCATAAATTTTCTGGAAGACTGATTAAGCCCGAAAGAAATGCAGACAAGTTCATTATCGATTTACAATAGGAAAGATCGATTGACTTACTAAATCCACAAGTGGAAGCATAACAAGTTGGCCCCTAAGGTTAGAGAATGCCCTTGATCTCAGCATGCTAAATGCCCAAAGAAACCCATCCAGCGTAATAGAAGATGGAAACAGCTGCTCGTGCTGCGATATGATTTCTTCTTTTACTTTATGGTATTGACTCTCTACATGCTCTTTCATCTCCCTGGTCATCCGCAATAGTAAGGTTCCTGGATGATTCCGCGAAAAAAAAAAAGGTTCATTCATTGATATCCAGAGACAAGGCAATTAAACAGAGGCACATAGAGCAAGGGACGTCTGCGATGGAGAAACCACGCGGACCTTTTATCTCTGCAAGCTCTTCTTCTGACCTGCACTGGAACCAGAAAACAGAAGCACACAACTAACCACCCCACAATCTTAGACTATCCAATAGAATTAATAACAAGTCTTAAATTTTGTATAGGATTCACAAAGCAAACATGAAACCCACCAATACAATGTCGAGTCGGTTCGCTCCGGCAATATATTAATATAGAACCGCCACGGCAAGTTGCCCCTCATCTTCTCCCTTATCAAGAAGAGAGAGACAGCCACCCAGGGCTTCAAATCGGTGCAGCGATAGCCAATCTCTGAAGCAGCGACGGTGTCCGGGTTGATCCACAACCACCTGGGGACCTTCATGACAACTTCATCTTGAGCAATGTCTCACCGAGCGACGAGGCCGAGGCCTTCGGGAACGTAAGCCGGGCGAACCGGGCATGTCGAAGAGACCACGCCCTCCTCGGCGAGCCACTTCCAGAAGGTCCGGACGGAAGGTGGCAATGGCGGGTCGGACTCGAGGGGGTCAACATGGAGCGAGGAACGAGTAGTTGTGGAAAAGAGAGGTCTTTTGAGGGTGGTCTTGAGGGGAGACAAGTGTTTGAAGGATTTGAAATGGAATTGAGGAGGGAATGAAGGAGAGGGTGGAGAGACGGAAAAGAAGACAGTGGACATTTTTGTGTTGTGGATCGTGTGTCTGTTTTCTTGGATAATGTCCAGAACCCCGAGCGCGCGCTTCTGCTTCTTTGTCTCCGTCTTCTGCTTCGTCGCCTTCGCCGGCGCTGTCGAGCTCGTCGTTTCGCTGGAAGAGAGGCACGACTTTGCGGAGGGGGAGAGAGAGAGCAGAGCGGACGTCGCAAGAGGGAGGCGGAGGAGCGTCGGCGGCGTCGGCGTCGGCATCAGGATGGGGGCGATGGAAGCAACCAGCAGAGGCGGAGGGGAGAGAGACTGAGAGGAGAGAGAGGAGAACGGGGAGAGAGACAGACCAGGTCCCCCGCGCGAGGCTCGAATAAAGAGACTCGGAAGAAAGAAGAAACCCTCAGTCAATCAGTCCGAAATTTTTTCAAAATGGCGCTTGATACGAGGATACGTGTCGTCCTCCGAGCGCCCTCTTGTTTGCCAGGTTGGAAGTTCTCACCTACCTAATATTTTCTCGAGTGAGGAGAGTGAGAGAGGAGAGAGGGTCTGCAGCAATTTTGAATAATTTACATGTGGGCTGACGACACGTGTCAACAGATGAATGGTTTGCTGCACTATTTCGCTCACCTAATATTTTCTGGGTTGGACTGACAGACGAAGCAAAGTTTAAAGAGAGGGGCAATAATTGATACAATAAAAGCACCCACAGCCATTATTGACTCACGGCGAAAGCATCAGATCTGGAAACTCCTCTCAAGAACTCCTCAGCCCTTGCTTGTTGCCTTCTGAAATGGCGGAAGCAGTTCTCTTCAGCCTTGCCACTGACATCCTGACAAGCCTCGCCACCGAAATGGTGAAACATGGAGGCTCCAAGATCCAGTTGCTCTGCAGTGCCAAGGACGAGCTCGAAAGCCTCAGGGAGACCGTCCAGGACATCAAAGATGTGCTCTTGGATGCCGAGAAGAAGCAATGGCGCGAAGACTGGGTCAAGCGCTGGCTCAAGAGTCTCAAGGATGTGCTGTATGATGTACAAGATTTGCTTGATGATGTCGCAACCGAAGATCTGAGGCGGAAGGTCACTCCTGGCAACAAGATGACGAAAGAGGTGCGCCTTTTCTTTTCTAAATCAAATCAGCTTGTACACTACCTCAAAGTGGGTAATGAGATTCAGGGACTTAGGAAGAAACTGGATCGGATTGAAAAAAATAGGAAAAGAAATAAGAATTTCAAACTAGAGGAGCATCAGAGTGAGCCAACTCTTCCTATTGAGAGGAGAACTCCCACTTTTGAGCGCGAGGAAAATATAATTGGTAGAGAAGATGATAAGGAGAAGATCATCGCACATTTGCTTGAGTCCTCCTCCGAAGAAAGTGTCTCGGTTGTTTCCATCATCGGTATAGGAGGAATGGGAAAAACCACACTTGCTGATCTGGTATACAAGTATGAAAAGGTGAAAGAATGTTTCAAGCTTAAGATGTGGGTTTGCCATGGGGATCCTAAAATCTTTGATGTGAATTTGCTCGTCAAAAAAATACTGAACTCTACCAAAGATGATCCTGAGGTGAAGAAAAATCTGGAAGGCATTGAGAATAGAAATGAGGAAGAGCTACGAAGGCTCCTTGCTAAGGTACTAGAAGGAAAGAAGTACTTGCTTGTTTTGGATGACTTGTGGAATGAGGATCGCATGAAATGGTTGGAACTCCAGCCTTTGCTAATGGGTGGTTCAAGGGGGAGCAAGATACTCATAACCACGCGATCTTCGTTGGTCGTGGAGGCTACAGATGCAAACTCAATTAAATTTGATCTACATGGCTTATCTATGGAAAAGTCATGGGAATTATTCCAGAAAATGGCTTTTAAAGATGGGGAAACATCATCTGACTCGGAATTAAAAGAGATAGGTCGAGATTTAATTAAAAAATGTGCGGGTGTTCCCCTTGCCATCAAAACAATGGGTAGCCTTCTATACACCAAAAAGAAAAAAGAGTGGCTCAATTTCAAAGACCGTGAACTTTCAAATATAGATGACTCGGGAGAAGGAATTATGAAAGTCCTCAAGCTCAGCTACGACCATCTTCCGTCGCATTTAAAACATTGTTTTGCATATTGTGCACTATTTCCAAAAGATTATGTCTTTGATAAACAGACAATAATACAACTCTGGATGGCACAAGGCTTTATTGAGTCATCGGAGGGGAGCGATGACCTAGAAGAGACAGGGGATAGTTATGTCTGGAACCTAGTGTGTAGGTCGTTCCTCGAAGTTGAAGAGACCGATGGTGACACTGGTGAGGTGAACATGTTCAAAATGCACGATCTAATGCATGATCTTACCTTGAAAGTCGCAGGAGATGAGAGCAAGATGATTAATCTCAATGAAGGCGGCGCCAATGGAGGAATTCGACATGTGTCATTTGCTTCACAATCATCTTCGCTACAAAAAATGGCCTCGCTACTTGAAGCGACCAATTTAAGAACATTTCTCTCTTTGAAGGAGTGGAGCATATCACAACCGAACTATTTTTCAAATGAACATCATGAGATTATCTCCAAGTTAAGGTGTTGTCGCGCATTGGGTTTTGGCCATGAAGATTTTTTGATCCCTACTTCCTTGGGGAGTCAGTTGAAGCACTTAAGGTTTCTTGATATTTCTGGAAACCAATCTATCCAGAATTTACCAAATTCGATTACGGATTTGGTGAACCTACAGACCCTCATCCTCTCTGATTGCAAGAATCTTACAACACTTCCAAGAGATTTGAAGAAATTAGTCAACCTTAGGTTTCTTGATATTTCTGAAAACCCATCTATCCAGAATTTGCCGGATTCAATCACGGATTTGGTGAACCTGCAGACCCTTATCCTCTCTAATTGCAAGAATCTTACATCACTTCCAAGAGATTTGAAGAAATTAGTCAACCTTAGGTTTCTTAATATTTCTAGAAACCCATCTATCCATAATTTGCCGGATTCAATCACGGATTTAGTGAACCTGCATACCCTTAAGCTCTCTGCTTGCGAGAAACTTACAACGCTTCCAAGAGATTTGAAGAAATTAGTCAACCTTAGACACCTCTTAATTGATGGGTGTAAATCACTAAGCCACATGCCATGCGGGTTGAACCACTTGTCTAAGCTTCAGACTTTACGCCTATTCATCGTCCAAAAGATGGACCATAAAGTACCCGGTGGTGTGGGAAGCTTAGATGAATTGGCTGGCTTAAACAAATTGGCCGGATCTATTGCTCTTAAAAACTTGCAGTTCCTTCATCCGGTACCGAACGAGGGTCACTTGAAGGAAAAGCAAGGTCTCCGTTGCTTAGAATTATCATGGTCAACAGAGAAGCAAGATGGCAAAAGCGATTGTGACGAATTGAGCTTGTGGGAGTACCTCAGACCACACCCAAATCTAACCCGTTTGAGAATAGACTCATGTTTGAATAGGAGTCCACCAAGCTGGCTTTCCTCCATCACGAATCTTATTGAGCTCACACTCGATTCATGTAGAGAATGGAAGTACTTGCCGTCCCTACGTGAATTGCCTTCCCTAAGGAGATTGACTCTCGAGGACTTGGATGCGTTGGAATTCGTTGAAGAGATAAGTGATCTGGAGCAATCTGATACTTCACCCCCCTGCCTCCCGTCTCTAGAGAATTTGAATCTGTCACAGTGTCGAAACCTGAAAGGATGGTGGGGAAGAAGGCAACCGATGGAATCAGATCAGGATCATCAGCGGTACAATTCATATTCATCATTCCCAAAACTTTTGTCCATGGTGATATCAGATTGTCCCCACTTGAATTCAATGCCACTTTTTCCCCAGATAGAAACATTGACGTTAATGTGGGCTAGCGTGAAGTGGTTGCAACAATGGATGGCGGTATCCACATTCATCCCCCTCTCTAAATTAAAGCGCCTAGAGTTTCTCTATGTGGATTTGGAGCACTCGACACTTGAGACTCTACTTCCGATCTTCAGAAATCTTGAGAGCTTAACCTTCAACTCTTGTGACAAACTAAAGAGTCTCTCTCGTGGCATGCAGACCTTGTCCTCGCTGCGAAGCCTCCGCATTTACGGTTGTGAAGAACTCGATGTGTCGAGCCACGACGATGAGCATGGAACCCAATGGCGTTCCCTTGGGAAACTCCGTTATCTTAGGTTCTACGATGTTCCGAAACTAGTGGCATTATCCGAGGGGATTCAACATGTCACCACCCTGGAATCTCTCGATGTTCGTTCCTGTGAGAATCTCACGAGTTTGCCGGAATGGATTGGCAATTTCTCTTCTCTTCAAAATCTTGACGTTGCTTTCTGCTCAAAGTTAACGTGTTTGCCTGATGGGATAAGCCGCCTCACCTCCTTGAAGACATTGGATATCACCGGGTGTCCCGTTTTGCAAGAGAGGTGCCAAAGAGAGAGCGGTGCAGATTGGGAAAAGATTGCACGCCTTCCATGCTCACGGGAAGGAATTATTATGGAGTGGTGAAAACCAGTCAATCCCCAGGCGTCCAGTCTAGTGGCAGGGGAATGCCAGTAAAAGAAAACAAGAAATGGATGTCATCGGGCGACATTTGCAATCAAAGTCCACGGAGATTTTCATTTTTGTTTTCGTTTTTCCTTGGGTGGTAGAGCTTCGCGGTTGATCTTTACTTTTGTCAAATGATTAGTGAAATTATATTGAATGTCAAGTCTTATTGACATAGCAGGTGAAAGGGCGAGTGAGACCTTTTCGCAGTCTTATAAAGCAGTGAACATTAGCAGCAGCCATGACGGTATGCCCAAGTATGTAAAGCATAAATAAGAAAAAGGTGGTTAGAACGTAAAGAAACGAGCTTCTTTATGAAGGTTCGAAATAAGTAATGAAGAGGGCCATGGGCGTCGACGAACAGCGAGCAAAAATGGTTTTGAAAAATCTGTCCGCGCCGCCCCGGTTTGCGGACGTGAAAACGCTTTGGAATAAAAGAGACGCCTTCGATCGTTCAAGACACCTTAAATCAAATGTTTAATCGGATCCAAGATCTCTAATATTAACTCAAATCCTACGGTGCCTAATATATTGCTTTAAGTGGTTGATTGGTTCTTGAAGCTGAAATTTCTTTAATCGGATCCAATATCTCTAAATTTCATCGTCCTTAAATCAAATGTTCAAAATAAATCAGAAATTAGCAAAATTCTAATTTTTTTGGTTAAAGGTCAAATTCTTCTATTTGGCCAAAAGGTCAATATTTGGCCAATTTTATAAAAATTCTAAATTTAAGGGCCTAATCTACATGCCTACGTTAATAATGTGGTGTTTAAAATTTTGATACATGTTCAATATAGTTAGTGGACTACATGAAAATGTTCAATACAGTCCATGATCTCGAATTAATGGAATGACAATATTAAATATTTTCATATAATCCAATTTCCCTTGATATCTTTTATCATCAATATTTAAGGATTTTTATTTCATGACATTTTGCAAAAAGAATTGCAATGTCAGGTACCATCCCAACATAAAACATTGTAAATGTTTATATAACTTAGGTGCTAACATTTTAAGTCGTCCTAATATGACGCAGTGCAAGATATATTAGATATTAACTTTTCTCATTTTTAATATTGTGTAAACGCTCCAGATTTTTTTTTTCAATCATATCATAGTGCAAAGATGTGATTAAGTATCGTATCTTGATCTTTTACAAAGTTTGCAAATGCTTAAAATGTGTCCCCAAACTGCAAACCATAATAAATATATAATATTTTTATTTAAAAAAAGTTGTCATTTTTAATCTTCCACTATTTAATGTGCTTACAAATTGTTTTTATTTTTTATTATTTGTAAATGAAACACTTGCATTATTCGTTGAACTGATATATTTATTTCGGAAGGAAAATACTTGCAAAAATCTAAATATTGGCATAATTCCATAAAAAAGAAAAAGGGAAGAAAAAAGCAAGAAAGCAACGGCAACTACACTATCCCTCTGGCCTCGAGGCCCAAGAGACTCAACGGGCAATTGCGAAGGATTTGGCAAAGACTTTACGATAAATTGCCAAAACGCCCAACTTGGGCTCGGGTTCGACTTAGTCCATATATTATAGTGTACATTTTAGATTATGGACCCGCCTAGACAACACATTTGACCCAACCTTCGTGTCGAGACCCATTGTCATCTTTACCTTAGTCCTAAAACTTGTTATAAATGTATAATTGAATTCTAAAATTTTCTAAAAGTAAAATAAATTAAAAGAACTTATCATAAAAGTATAATTGAGAAAAGCTTATCTAGAAAGTGCAGTTGAGCCCTATTATTTTATTACGAAAAGGCAATGAAGTTCTAAGATTTTAAACGACGGTATAACTATAACGTAGCTACCAAAAAAACTGAAACCACCACTATCAATTGTAGCAAGTTCAAAATTCATGTCAATAGTGATGGAAGGCTGCCATGCGTGTTACCACCAAAACTCCTCCGATTTGCAAAGCAAAGAAGTAAGGCGAAAAAGAATTGAATTCCAAAAGCTTGCAAAAGTCTTGACAGTGTTTTCCAGAAGAATTAACTTGAACTAAACACTAATTCTACTTTTCAAGCTATATTAGAAAATGACAGACCAAAAAAGGAAAAAGCTACGGTAGAAAATGAAGAGGCTTTTTGAAAAATCTTCTACTACTTTTCAACATTGGAACCGACGATTTAGACACTATTGCGATTAGTCTCGAATGCAGGCATAGCAGCAATTGAATAGCAAAAACCATCCATAACGATGTGAATTTTCCAAATGTTCCCATAATAAAAGGCCGACCGTACTCTTCCATTTCAAAAAATAATTTTTTTTCTACATGGGTAATATTGATAAAAAAAGAATACCAGTCACATTATTTGTCGGCAACTTCTTGGCAATTCACAAATACTTTTATGAAGAAACTAACTCTTTTTTGACATTTGATAAATCGTCAACTTCTCTTATCTCTTATTTTTTTATTTTTTTATTTATCTGTCTTATTAAAGTCTAAATTTATGAACTTCCATATAAATTTACCTATGACTATTTGAGTGACTTACTGACTATTTTCACTTAAATTACCAACTAGTTTTAGGCTATCATTTATAATTTGAGTTACTTAGCAATGCTTACTTGGTTTTTTAATTTATTAACTTTTTTTCATCTAACGCCCTAACTTTATCAACACACCTATGAATTTACAAACTTCATTGACGTAACTTGCCAATTTTTCTCACATTAGGTGACCAACTGGTCTTCGCTTTTTTTTTTTTTTTTGGAACTATTCTTAGCGTACAAAGCCTCATTTGAGCTACTTTTAACTTCTTCTTCTTCTTCTTTTTTTTCCTTTAAGTTTTTTTTTTTGGTCGAAAATTTTCCTTTAAGTTGATCAGCTTGTCTATCAGTTGCTAAACATGTAAAATTTATCAACTCGTTTTTTTTAAAATTACCCTTCTTAATTTGAGTGTATACCAACATTTATCTAATTAAGTTACCAACAAGTAACTAGCTCTCATATGAATTGGTTATCAATGTTTATTTGGTTTTTACAAATTTCTAACTTCTCTTATCATTTATTATTATTTTTTACCTTTTTCTACAAACACCTTAAACTTACCAACTATTATATGAAAATACAAACTTTTTTTCAGTGATTTATCATCTTTCTCCAATTAAGTTAACAACGTTTACTATTTAAAATTACTGACTTAATATTAAGTTCCCACTTTTATTTCCCTTACTTGTCATTTTTTCTAAATTTATGACCTATATTTAGAAAATATCGATCTCAATTAGAGTGATTACCAGCTTCTCTTGGACTAAGTCACCATATTGCGTTACCAACTCCTAATTGAGTTACTCACAAATGTTTATTTTCTTTTTTTTCTACACCAACTTCTCTGATCTCTAACCAAACAGAGCTTCTCTCATCGTTTACCAATTTTATTTACATTTCTTGTCAATAGTTTAATTTTACCAACTACCTTATGAAACTATCAGCCTAGCTTTATTTGTGTGATTTGGGTAAATTTTCCCTAATTAAATTACCAAATAGTTTTGAATTACCAAATCTTACTTGAATTACTTACTTTATTCGTTGTTTTCTCAAGTTTTATTTATTTATTTATTTAACTTTTTCATTAAGTTGCTATGTTTATCTGCATGTGTTACCAACTTCTTAAATTTACTAACTCTTTTAGAAATTACTGATTTCTATTAGAGTGATGACCAACTTTTTTCGATCAAGTTACCAACTAGTTTTGTATTACCTTCTTTAATTTGAATTGGTTACTGAGTTCAGTTGGTTTTTTGTTTTGAAATTACTGACTTATCTTTTCTCTGATAATGATACATTTATAATTTTCTACCAGCTTTGAATTTGCCTACTATTGTATGAAATTATCAAATTTTTTGTATGCCTTATTAACTTTTTCCCAATTAAGTTATCAATTAGTTTTGGATTGTCAGCTCACATTTGAGTTGCTTATCATTTGGTTTTTTAAAGTACTAATTTTTCTGTTGAGTTGTTGCTTCTTTTTTTGCGTTACTTACCAAACCCATTATACGATTAGATACCAATTAATTTTCCGTTACTGACGCTTATTTCACTTAATTACTAACATTTATTTGACTTTTTCAAATTAGCAACTTCTTTTGTCTCAGATAAAGAAAAGCTCTCTTAGTACTTTATTAACTTTTTTTTAACTTTCTTACCAGCACCTTGAATTTGCCAATTATTATATGAAATTTCCCATGTTTATTTGGTGACTTACCAACTTTATTCCTGAATAAGTAACTCCATAACAAAATTAATAAATTAAACAAAATCAAATAAACATCGGTATCCAACTCAAATAAGAGTTGCTAATCTGAAAATAGTGGATAACTTAATCGGAAAAAATTTGATAAATTACTTAAATTAAAGCTAGAAATTGCTTGAAAGGAATGATAAATTACTTAAATAAAAATGGGTAAATAGTATAAAAATTGCCAACTTACAATAATCATAAAAGAAGTTGTCATTTTATGAAAGTATTGTTAAGTTACCAACATGTAAATAAAAAAAATAAAAAAGAAGTCACTGTTTTTTTTTTTTACCTACAGTATTTCCATATTTACCAATACTTATTGAAACTTATCAGCCTGAAAAGAGTCCCTATTTTTGGGCACAGAACAGGAGCATTATGCAAGATCGATATGGTTTCAATGTCGATTTTCTGGGAATTTTAGAATGCCTATCAAAGCATTGGACAAAAAATCGAATTACATAAATGTATTTATGCATTGAGAAACGGGAAGGTACGCAAAATTTGAGTTCCTAAAATGCTGAGCCATATCCGCGATAAAAAAACAAATATCTCTTAGAAAAGAGTTCACAGCCTCAGAAAACATCTAACCATATATAAAAAGTCCATGATCTTGTCTAAACTGTCAAAATTAACTTTCTTGCTTTTCTTTGTATACATGAAACCCTGAATATAGTGTTATGTAATTACATAAATTTTCTTTGTATAAATTGTGATTATCTATTTCCCGGTCTCAGGTCTACAGAGTCTAATCGATATACTTTATAACATATGGACCTTATATACAAAAGTACATTAATTCTTATCGTCATACTAATTAGTCCTGACTTATGTATTGATACACTAGCTCTTATCAGTCAACCGGTCTGCAGAAACAGAGATCCGAGCTTCACCGAGTCCTGACCATGGCTAGGTGAGGCTCAATCTCGTCAGGGGCTGGTGAAGGTCAATCTTGCAGTGGCTAGGTGAGGCTCACCTCACCAAATCTAGTGAGGCTTCTCGCAAAGTCGTGGGCCATCGCCATGGCTACGTGACCTGCTTGGGGAAGAAGAAGAGGAAGAGTAAAAGAAGAAAAGAAAAAAAAAAAATGGATTTGGGCTTGATTCTAGAGTTGTTCAGAGGAACAAAAAAGCAACCTTTTTTTCACTTCTTGTTCTATTCGAAATATATTCTTGGAAATAAATTTATTCCTGGAACAAAAATATTATCAAATGGATTTCTATTCTTTTTTTTATCCTAGGAAATAAAATAATAGAATTAGGCATTGTCCAACACGTTATCAAATAGGGCCCTAGTGTATTTCTCCATTTCCCCTCTATTTTTTTTTTTTTTTTGCCTTCTTCCTTATTTATTTTTGAGAAATACTTATCTAACTATCATTATTCTGCTGTGAGAATAATAGTATGTTTTGGGCCAAAATATAAATAACAAATAATTAGAAATCATTGTGAGGTACACTTCTTCAAAAATATCTGGCTCAAATATGCTGTTATTCTAACGTAGCAAAAAAAAAAAATAAAAAAAAAATATGCTAGCAAAGTCCCCTATATCACCTTCTTCGCATTGCGGACCAAGAACTCTCAAAATTGGGTTAATTTCAGGATATTCAAAGCTTTAATTAATGGATACCACTTTCAACCTTCAAACCGAGCACAATCAAGACATCACCGTGAGTTATGTCGATCCATCACCACTGGAACATCGTCTACTATTGCCCTTATTAGCAAATATCATCACCGTTAATCTATGGCGACTACTTTTCACGGACACAAAAAGAATGAACAACGGAAGGCTAATGCAATAGGGACCTTGTCTCGACCATTGCTGGACCTTGTTATGTACGTTCCCACATGAAACACAGAGCAAAAGACAGAAAGGGAGAAAAGGAGATGCGGTCACAGACTCACAGTGACATTCGAAAAGGAAAAGGAAAATCATATACTGAGGTTAATAAAAGATTATTACTAAGTGACTCCTATTGCTACACACTCGATTACACACTCGATGTGGGTCAACATCAGAGGAAAATATATACGACCTTGGTTCAAACATTTTGTCCGATAGGTGGTGAGCGCATGGATTAATGGATTTTACGAATCATTGTCAGACCATCACTACCACATCAACGTGCATTGAAAATGCGGACATAGTCTTAAACGGAGACGAACTTTACAAAAACAACAAAAAACTTCAACCCCGTTTGTAGACTTGACTGACCAGGACAAACTAAGGATGCTCGTACCCGTAGATGCTGTATTCGGTCGCAATTAGAGGTCGAACTTGTGCAACGAGCTTCTGGTGAGTGTCGCCGGTGACGATGAGCGCCGGTAATGGAACCTTTAGCGAGAACAGATCACTCCAAGTCTTCACGACCAAAAACGGAGATGAATGGGGAGGGAAAGTGAGGCTCCGAGATTGCGAGAAATGACGGCAACAATGGCTAACCACGTGGAGAGGGCCTTGAGCGTCGACGAACAGCGCGCAAAAATGGTTCTGAAAAATCTGTCCGCGCCGCCCCCGTTTGCGGACGGGAAAACGCTTTGGAATAAAAGAGACGCCTTTGATCGTTCAAAACACCTGTTTTTATTAAAAAAACTACCATAATCAAATGTTTAATGGGATCCGAGATCTCTAATATTAACTCAAATCCTACGGTGCCAAATATGTTGCTTTAAGTGGTCGATCGGTTCTTGAAGCTGAAACTTCTTTAATCGGATCCAATTTCTCTAAATTTCATTGTTCTTAAATCAAATGTTTAAAATAAATTAGAAATAAGCAAAATTCTAACTTTTAGTTAAAGGTCAAATTCTACGATTTGATCAAAAGTCAATATTTGGCCAATTTTATAAAAAAAATTTAAATTTAAGGGCCTAATCTAATGCCTGTGTTAATATTGACACCCACATGCAATTTTTTACGTTTTTATAATCTTTTACCAAGAGTTGGCTCTTTCTTTTTTCAAGTTTGACCAATAGCCAACCTATAAAATGTCAACTCTTGGTTTATCAAAAAAATAATACACAATTACTAATGAAATGCGATACTCCTAATTTTTACATGCAATGAGATACTAAGGAAACTTAGCTATAAATGGTCCTTAAAATTTTGGTCTAATGCGAAATATGGTCCATAAACTTTAATTTAATGTATAATGTGGTCCCTAAAATTTTGATACATGTTCAATATAATCATTGGACTACATGAAAACATTCAATGTCCATGATCTTGAATTTAGGAATGACAATATTGAATATTTTCATATAATTTAGGTATTATATTAAATATGTATCAATAGTTTAGAGACCACATTGAACAAATTAAAAATTTATGGACTACATTGCATACTAAGTTAATATTTAGGGATCACATTGCACATTGGGCCAAAGTTCAAAAACAGTTTTTGTCACCCTTTCAATTTTTTTGTCAAGAGCTGCGATTGGAAAAAGAAACAAAGAAATAGAAAAAGAGAAAAAAATATATAAGAATTTATAAAATTTTTAAATTATAAAAAAATTATCTATGTTAGCATCAATTGTGCCGTATAGGACAATTAGTCAAAAGTTGCCAAAATGATTAAATTGGTCAAATTAGAAGTTTTAGAATTTAATTGGCATAAATACAATAATTTTCGAACTTCTTTTGTAATTTCCCCCTTTTTAAATAGATTTGCCGCACTTCCTCTTCATTATCTATGGCATCATAGGTCAAGAGACATCCGATGTTATTGCTGTAAAAGAAGATCTAGTCATTTTTTTCTTAATTAATCATAATCCGAAGCGCGAACATTCATCAGCTTGGACTTAGATTATATAATGCTACAGGTACAGGGTACCAACCAAAAACAAGCTATTTTTTGTTTGGTCATGAAGAACAAGCTATATGAAAGGGCAGTACTTATCACATGATGCAAACAAATGCAGAATAGTCCTCAAAGAGATCTCCCTGCTATCAGCAAGATCGTTAACCACATCCTCGGAAATTTCCATTCAGAATGGCGAAGAAGCCATCCACTGTTTCTTTATCAAACTTGATGAAGTCTTCAGCTGATTCCACGTTTAGCTCTGCCTTTGATTTCGGATACCATGTCTGTTACCAGCCACACTTGTGACTATCTTTTGCTTCAAATGATTGCTGTAACTAGTTGTGAAGCTTACACAGTAGATTACATTATCTGTTGAACTCGATTCTGATTCTACTACTGGCAGCAGATCTTTGCCTTTCTTGAGCCTCTCATCGATCCCTTGTTTTTGAAGCCTTGACACAGTTGGCTCAACCTCATATGGAGCCATTCCCTCAGAATAATTTTGCCTCCACCTTTGCATTTTGCCGAGTCCTTGACCACCATTTGTGTTCCATCTAATTTCTGGCTTCCCTGCACTCTCCGGTAGTTTGATGATTTCTTCGTCAAGTATCAAAGCGGAAGTCGAATAATGTTTCAGAATTAGTCCATAACAATCGTGCGATGTGATGGAGGCAACTGCGGTTGTGATGGGACGGCACTTAAGGTTCCTCATTCATTTAGGCCAAATCTTCGGTCTCTTTCGCCAACCAAATGAGCAGTCCACTCTCGTCTTGTGTCCATTTCACATTCTTGACATCGACTTCCAGCCATCTGGTGCGAGCAATAACAAGGAAAACAAATTAATTACTCCATAATGCTACCGCAAAATGAACGGAGAAATGAATCACTTACCCATCTTGGAGAATGCATTCTTCACAGACGATCATATGTAGTCATCTCCAGTTGGGTCTGTCGCTGCGTCACATTTTGCTTGTTCTATAACCATGGAAAGCATGACATCGTCTCCTAAGATGTTTGCCGCCATCCCTGCCCATGGCAGGAGATTTTTCGTCCAGTTCATTCTCCTGTTCTTGAAGTAGTCATGCTAGTTACCCAATCTCTTCTCCGACCACCCTCATATCGAGGCTAAAATTATTGATAGAACCTCAATGAACAGAGCATCTTTGTTCTGCTTCTTGGCCTCATTCGCTACTTCTGTCAACACGGCATGTGAAGCGAAAAGAAGGTCTGGTTCCAACTGCATCCTGCTGAGGTATTGTTGGAAAAATACCCATATTAGGCACAGATTGTGTATCGGCCGGTTGATACCAAGTATCGACCATGTCTTCTTCATGAGCTCGTCGACCTCGTCGAGGAGTAAAGTGTCGTCCCTGTTGTCAAATATCGACTTCAGCAGGGTTATACACAGGTTAATGTCCAGAGGGAACCCCTCGGCCCAGTGACACTCTGCTGATTCGGAGAGTCTGTCAAATGACAAACTGCCGAGTCCTTAGCATCATGTGGGTTTGATCTCATATATTTGGCATCATCCCCGAGTGCACCAAAATGGCAAAAAAGAGGACTTTGATATTTGTCTTTTGAATTGCTAGTCTTGCTTCCCACTATTGAATCTACAATCCACAGCCCGGCATGCCTCTGGACAACATTCCCAGTCCCAATTGCTGAAAACGAACATTGGAAACTAGGCGAAGAGGTCAAATTCACCAGTATGTTGCATGCCGCATCCTTTGAGGCACCTCTGTGAACCAATTCCAGGCAGCGCCGGAGGTAGTTCTCATCGAGAGCAACCAGATGCTTTGGGATCCTTGTACTTAAGCCGAGAGGTCTTTGATCAGTCGCGTCCTTCGCGCATCTTTCCTGGCTTTGTGATTGGCTGATATTTACAACGAGGTCATCATCCATCCGCTTTGCAGCGGTTTTGGAGAAGTCGGCACAATCACCGTGTGACGAACACACCTTCTTTCTCACCCTGCTCTGTGAATCTTCTTCCTCTCGCACGTCTTTCTCAGTACTTACAAATGAGTTCACCAGTTCAACCTCCAGCTACTTAAAAGCAAACACTAACGTGTGCACCGAAATGCTTGGGACGATGATGCGTTGCATCGCTGAGCGACCATATTGTTAGCTAACATCTGAAATCACTGGTCCAGAAATATCCAAATCAGATAATTTGAAATGTTTTACAGCTTAAGCGAAAGGGATATGTCTCTTGTATTTTAGCTTGGCTTCTTTAAAGAGAACCCGGATAAACAGGTAATGATTGTCACATCATGCTTGCAAGTTTATGCGTAAATACAATCCAAAACTCAAGAAAAGAAAGACGACAGTGTTTAAGCTCAGCTTGAATTGCGAAACTAGATGCAGAAAAACGATGACCTTCCACTTCACTGAAGTCTAGGGGAAATGACACTTGAACAGGCAGAAAGTAACCCTTCACCCTGATTTTGGAAAATCACAGAAGCAAGAACCTTGAATGATCTATCGAAAGATATCAGTAGCAAATGATTGAATTTTGCCCAGGAGCCAGCTCAGCTTCTCTTCAACATGAGAAGATTTCCTTTGGAATGGAGCAACCACATGAGCTCCCCACCATCACAAAAAAAGCATTCAACTTTCAAAACTGCTTTAAGAAATGCACACCCTTTACCTTTGGTCCCCCAGCTCACGTCCACCCACAGGAAAGGACATAGAAAAATACAAGTCACACACAAAAACCCACAAAAAGTTGGAAACTCCCAAAGCCTGAGTTGAAACCTACTCGATCCTTTTAAGAAAAAAGAAGGATGAAGACTTCTGATTATACCTGAAGAAACGGATCCAAGAAAGGAACCGCCAATGCTGGGCTTGTGTGTGTGTTGCACCAGAAAACAAGAACCACCCTTTTTGAACCCCAAAGAAGCAGATGATTTTTTTAATAAAGCAGAGAGAGAGAGAGAGAGAGAATCCAATCCTTTTGCTTTCTGAGCTTACCTAAGAGAGCACAGTAACGGGCGCACTGTTATGATCACCAACCAAGCACAGAGAAACTTCACTTGTGAAGAGAGAGGAAAAAGTCAATGGTGGAGATTGAAATGAGAAAGGAAAAAGAAACCACTAGCGAGAATATACCAGGTTCTTCCAATAGTCGTTGAACCAGAACATGGAGCCGCAAAGGCCAAGAATCCTTCCTTCCTTTTTCCACACTTTGAAGCGATGAGTTTCAACAGGGGGAAGGTAGAGAGAGAAAGTCACCATTAACTGAAAAGTGAGAGAGCTGTGATATGGTGTAATGTGGTGCTTAAATTTTGGCAATTGTAAGCCACGTTTTCAGTTGGAAAGAAGAGAAGTTTGTGCTCATTTCAGTTATCATGTTGTCTCTGTTCAAAGCTTGTTTGCTTGGAGAACTACAACTCCATATTCGAAAAAAAGACAATATTGTATGTTTTTTATATCGAATCAAACATGCGTTTATTTTACTGAAAATTAAAAAGTCAATGATTAAAACAATACTTTTAAAGAAAAATGATTAGTTTTTATTTGTTTAGTGATTCAGAGAAAGTGATTTCCTTTTTATTAGAAGGAAAAGTTATTTTCCCTCAATCTAAACTTATTGATTTAAGTTTACGAAAAACAATACGTGGAAATGGATTCCAAGTGTAGGATTTTATTCATAATCGAATCCGATGTTAGTGGCACATGCCTGAAGGAACACTGTGTAATGTGTAGTGAATTAAGCAAGTAGGACTAATGACCTAGCTTATGATTGAGACATTCCATTCTATTATGCCTATCCTTCTTTGGGTCAGACTTATCATGCCAATATTATTATTATTATTAGGAGCAAATATTCTCTCAGCCAATCATGGTGTTGGACAATGTGCTCACATGCAATTGCTTCGGTGGAGAATTTTAGTGTTCCTAACTAACCCATGTGATCGTTAACCCATGGCCTAAGTTTCACCCCATACAAAATTGATAACACCACTGCCAAACTATCTATGAAAAGGTCAATATAGATACAGTTATTCTTAATTACTAATTGGGATTTTAGAGAGATCATAAGCGCAAATTTCTCCTTCAAACGTTGTCGTGCAAGCAATATCCAAACCTCCTTTATAGAAAAAAGAAGAAGTATTTTATGCAAAAATGTGATGTAAAGTAAAGTGTCTTTGAAGCAGACGGCTGAGATATGTGACCGTGTTTTTTTTTTTGACGAGTAAAATATTGAGCAAAAGCGTCAATTTTGTCTGGAGTTTGTCCAAAGGAAAGCTTGGAAGGAGACAAACATTGGGTATGCTGGATCTTGAAGTTATGATACAATAATTCTAAGTGGGATGAAAGAGACAAAGGATGAATTTCGAATTTTGAAATTTAAATAGAAGCAAAGTGTCAGTGGATCATTTTTGGAAAAACAATTTGTATTTTTCTCCAACAAAATATATTTAAAATTCCTGAGAAAATTTTAAATGTGCACACCTTGAATAAATGTTGTAGGAACTCTCAAAATGGAAAGGCCCAAAGGATTGAATTGCTGGTGGTTGGGTTTGATTGGCAAATCTCCATTCTTTTTGCCAGCAACAAAATCCAGTCTTGGATTATGCACGGAGAATCAAGCTATCATCGTTGATTTTTTACATTTGAACTAACTTGCCAAACAGGTGAAGAAAATTGCGGTACAACTAGTGCAGCCTTAAATGACTTGAAATGTCATTTTCTTTTTCCTTACAAAATTACTAAACTTTAAACACCAACCATATCTTTCTCTCTAGAATTTTTAGGGTAAAACACCTTTAATTACATTTTTTTTTGTCACTTCTTCAAATAAACTCTCTACAAATTTAAATATTTAGCTAGAGTACATATCTTTTATCCTTATTAAAATGGTTCATCTATTTATCAAGTCAAATGTACATCAACCAACTTCATTGAATGCTATGCAATATACATAAAATATTTGCACCGGCTTCATTGCTTTACGTATTTTATCTACGTTAGATCTTTCCTATTCACATTGCATAAAGTTGAATCCAATGCATGCGAATGCCCCCACAACTCTAAGGGCGTGCATGACAAAATTTCTGTTCCAGAAATTGATTTCTGGCCAGAAATTGATTTCTCAATTTCTATTCCCCGGCCAAGTTTCTGAGCAAAGAAACCCGTTTGATAACGACACAAAATTTTTATTTCTGGAATAGAAATCCGTTTGATAACAGAATAAAATTTCTATTTCTAGGAATAAAAATTAATTAGATAACAACATAGGACATCCTCAAATACAAAATAATAGTCGAAATAATACTAAATAAATAAATAAAATTTCTTCCTTTCGGACGGCGGCAGCGACGACCGGCGACCTTTAATATAAAAAATAAAAATAATAATGATTTATTAACAAAAATAAATAAATAAATCATAAAAAATAAAATAAGAATATCATTTTATTTTAAAATAAAAATATCCTTAAAAATAAATTTATTTTATTTATTCTATTTTATTTTATTTTACGAATAAATTTATTTTAAAATGAATAAAAAAAATTATTTGGCAAAATACTCAAGACAAATAAAAATAATTTTATTTTAATAAAAATAATTTTATTTTAATAAAAATAATTTATTTTTATTTATCATAAATAATTTATTTTTAATAAACTAAAACTAAAATGATAAATAAAAATAATTTATTTATTTTTAATCTATTTTAATAAATTTATTTTTATTTTTAAATGAATAAAATGAATATTTTTATTTTTATTTTTAATAAAATGATATTTAATTAAATTTATTTTTAATAAATAAATTTATTTCGATTAAATTTATTTATTAAAAATAAAAATAATATTTATAATAAAAATAAAAATAATATTTATAATAAAAATAAAAATAAAAAATGAATAAATTATATTTTTATAATAAATTTTATTTTTATTTATTCATTTTTAAGGATTTTTTAAAGCCCGTGAATGAAGAAATGCTCAAATGGAGAAAAAAAAAATTTCTATTTCTACTTCAGAAACAGAGAAGTAGAAAATTTCTACTTCTGATTTCTTCGATTTATCTATTTCTGAAGTAGAAATCTGTTTCAGAAATAGAGAAATCAAATTGCGTTACCAAACGGATTTCTGTTCCAAACCTGTTCCGGGGAACAGAGAAACAGAGAAATAGAGAAACAGAAGTGTTATCATGCGCGCCCTAAATAACTACTATTTTTAGACCCATTTTTCAAGGGCTTTGAGATAAATTATTAAATATAAAATTTCGAAGCAAATTCAAAATGTTCGGGGAGGGAGAGGGAGAGGGAGAGGGAGAGAGAGAGAGAGGGTGAGGGTGAGCTGGTGCGCATGATGGATACAAGACCTCCACTACGCAAGTGGAGAAATGGAATAATTTTTCGAGCATGATATTGACTCTTGTCGTCTTCTCCACGATCAGTGTGGCTTTCATTTTCAGGGCAATGTGAATGCAGAGACCTGGAGGAGATAACGTGGGGAAGGGTTCAAGCTAAAGCAAGACCAAATTAGCAAAGAGATTGCCCAACGATAAGGAATTATTTTCAACTTACATTTAACATCAATTCAAGTCATGTAAAAACTTTCCACAATTTCTCCACAATTGAAGTACTTTTCCAGCAGGTTGAATGCGTTTAAAGTACTTGTTAAACACCTAAATTAATTTTTCGATGCATTGATAGTTTTCCTCACGCATTGTTGCTGTCCTGATATGTCATTTCTTTGAAAATGGAACATTTTCCTTGTTAGTGTATATTCCCTTGGGGAAGATCCTACTCAAGTCAAAGTTTCATTAAAAAGGAAAAGTTGAAGAACAGGCTTTTGCAAGGGTATGGGCATCCCAAAAATCATTTTGGGACACCCGTCTATTCCTCTGGTGCATACATCATAAATTTACACTACAAAAATATGGGTCAAAACGGGTTAAATAGATCAAATATAGGTCGACCTATTTTTGACCCGACTCATACCTGACCCGACCCACCCATTTGCCACCTCTAGCATGGACTCAGTTTGAAGCCAAGTGTTCAAACACCAAAGTGTCTGGCAAGTGGCCAGTACCCATTGCCAGGCGACGGGGAAACCGCCCGGCTTGGGCATGAAGCTCGTGGATTTGACATTTTTCTGGGCCTTTTCACATTACTCCTAGGAACTATCCAAATGAAAGGAGTGTTTTAGGAGTATTTCTATAACTTTAGTTGATGAGACTTTAGCGATAGAACGTGAGATAAACACCATGTCATTGTCCAAGTGTAGTTGCGGATTGGGCATCGCCACCTGAGATATCAAAGTGTGCAGTTCTTCATTTGGCTATAGTAAAAACTCTGTTGTTGTACTCTTTTCTCGGCGAACTAAGGTTACGCGAAACGAGTCATGTAAATCCCGGTGCATTCTTTCATGGCTACCCTTCATTGCCTCAGTTTGTACTCTATGCTAATAACGATTGATATAATAGCCTATTTTCAGATGACGTTGCGGTCATTATCATTTGTTGCTTACGGTCAGAGTCAATATGTATGATTAATTTAATGAAAAACTTCAAATTAGTAAATCAATAACAAATTTGTCCAAAAATGATTTTTTGATCACAAAAACCATCAAATTTGTATACCCGTTACAAATTTACCTTAAATTAATTTTTTGATCATAAAAAAACTCAAACTGATGCATATGTCATAAACTTACCCTAAATTAATTTTTTGATCACCAAAAACTCTAAACTGATACATTTGTAATAAATTTACCCTCATTAGTTTCTATTAAATTGGATTAACTGTTTTTTTTTGGTAAAGTAAATTGGATTAACTGTTACGTGTCATATAACTCAATAATTTGACGGTCAAATTTAACGGAAACTAACGGTAGATAAATTTGTCACACTCACAAATGTACCGTTTTAGGATTTGTTGCTGTTAAAAAATTAATATGGGACAAATTTATAATATGTGTATTAGGTTGGAATTTTCCATGGTGTCAACATATAAATAAATAAATAAATAAATTATATATATATATTATATGGAAACATTTTTTTCAGCACAATGTTGACTTTTGTTTTCTTCTCCACACTTTGCATTTGCTTCCTTAGACTCAGTCCGCGTGCTTTTCATTCTCAGGGCAATGGGAATGCAGAGACTTGGACCAGATGCCGTAGTGAAGGGTTCAAGGAGATCATCGTGCAGAGCGCTGAGGAGGATGTGAAGCCGTTGCGTCCCACCACCGCTCGTCGTCGATAGGTGGAGATGCTCAGCTCCGCTCGTCCCGCATTCTCGCGAGTCTTCTCCGCCGACCTTGCAAGCGGGTCGCCCTTCTACAGTGTTTGGCAAAGTTGGAATCGTGACGACATCCCGTTAAAGGGGGAAGACCTGGTGTTGAAGTTTGGCATGGATCCTGCGTTGCAGATTCCAAAGAAATAATGAAATCAATTCGTGTTAATTATGAATTGAACCTTATAAAATTCTCAACATCTCGGAAATCATTGACATGGATGTCAACGGTATCATGTAAGATGGTCAGCGTTGACGTGGATAATTTTTATAACTATTTTATAAAATCTTCTGATATTTTTATAATTTATTATTATATATTTTCTTTCTTTCTATTGCCAATCATAGAGGAGGGCCTATGATCCTCGCCAGCCACTAGATGATGGCCGTGAAGGCCTCACCCAGTGGCTGGCAGAATGACTAAATTGGCAAATATGAAAAAAGTTCATAATTAAATTGGTCAAATTTAAGGACTAAATTGGCATAAGTACAATAAATTTTGGTAATTTCCCATTTTTAAATAGATTTGCCACACTTCCTCTTCATCATCTAAAGTATCATAGGTCAAGAGACATCCAATTTTTTGGTTGTAAAAGAAGATCTACGTTCATTTTTTTTTTCTTAGTTAATTATAAACTGAAGCGGGAACGTACATCATTTTGGACTTTAGATTATATAATGCAATAGGTACAGGGTGCCAAGCAAAAACAAGCTATTTTTCGTTTGGTCATGAAGAGCAAGCTATATGAAAGGGTGACACTTATCACATGATGCGAACGACCGCAGAATAGTCCTCAAAGAGAAGTCCCCACCATCAGCAAGATCACGAACCGTGTCCTCAGCAATTTTCATTCAGAATGGCAAAGAAGCCATCGACGGTTTCTTTATCGAACTTGATTAAGTCTCCAGCTGATTCCACGTTTGGCTCGGCCTTCAATTTCGGATACCATGTCCGTTACGAGCCACACTTGTGACTATCTTTTGTTTCGAATGATTGTTCTAACTAGTTGTAAAGCTTATAAAGTGGATTACGTTGTCGGATGAACTCGATTGTGATTCTACGGCTGGCTGCAGATCTTTGTCTTTCTTGAGCCTCTCATTGGTCCATTGTTTTTGAAGCCTTGACATGGTTGGCTCAACCTAATATGGAACCATTTCCCTCGGAATCAATTTGCCGCCATCTTCGCATTTTGCCGAGTCCTCGACCACCATTTGAGTTCCATCCAATTTCCGGCTTCCCTGCACTCTCTGGTAGTTTGATGATTTCTTCATCAAGTATCAAAGCGGAAGTCAAATAATTTTTCAGAATTAGTCCATAACAATCGTGCGATGTGATGGAGGCAACTGCAGTTGTGATGGGACGGCACTTCTTACGAACAGCACTTAAGGTTCCTCACTCTTTTAGGCCAAATCTTCGGTCTCTTTCGCCAACCAAATGAGCAGTTCACTCTCGTCTTGTGTCCAATTCACATTCTCGACATCGACTTCTGGCTATCTGGTGCGAGCAATAACAAGGGAAATCAATTAATTACTCCATAATGCTACCGCAAATGAACAGAGAAATGAATCACTTACCCATATTGGAGAATGCATTCTTCACAGACGATCATATGTAGTCATCTCCAGTTGGGTCTGTCGCAGCATCACTTTTTGCTTGTTCTATAACCATGGAAAGCATGACATCATCTCCTAAGATGTTTGCCGCCATCCCTGCCCATGGCAGGAGATTTTTCGTCCAGTTCATTCTCCTGTTCTTGAAGTAGTCATGCTAGTTACCCAATCTCTTCTCCAACCACCCTGATATCAAGGCTTAAACTATTATTAGAACCTCAATGAACAGAGCATCTTTGTTCTGCTTCTTGGCCTCATTCGCTACTTCTGTCAACATGGCATGTGAAGCGAAAAGAAGGTTCAGTTCCAACCGCATCATGCTGAGGTACTGTTGGAAAAACACCCATATTAGGCACGGATTGTGTATTGGCCGGTTGATACCAAGTATCGACCATGTCTTCTTCATCAGCTCGTCGACCTCGTCGAGGAGTAATGTGTCATCCCTGTTGTCAAATGTCGACTTCAGCAGTCATACACAGGTTAATGTCCAGAGGGAACCCCTCGGCCCAGTGACAAACATCAGTAGGAGTCCCGCGGCACTTTGCCATGATAGCAACACCACAGAAATTGCCGAGGCCTCACATGGTGTCCAAGTTTTCCCTATTTTCTGTGGTCATTGTCTCGCCGGCTTGGATAATTTTGTGTGACAAGACCTTGAACTGTCTCTTTCAGCCAGCCATGATATTCCTAGGAGTCGTTGAACTCGGATTGTTTTTAGGTGGTGGAGAAGCTCAAGCGGAAGGATTATGGTCTCCGCCGGCTTACCCATTTACCAAGATTAACAATGGCATGAATGAAGCAATATACCCACAAGATGCACATTTGAAATATTTGAATCTACCGATTAACTAAAAAAAAAAAAACTTGAGCGCTGCAGTTAATTTGGATACGGATTTGCATTATCCAAGAACCTATAAGAACCTACTCTCTCCATCCCGAGATATGACTACACAGTCTTGCTCATCAATCGGTACCTCTAGCCATTTTCTCCAAGCGGTAAACCTCGCGTGCTCGTCGTCAGATCTTGGCTGGCCTTTGAACAATCTCTCTTCTCTTCTGTCTCTCCGGTGGTCTTTGGACAATCTTCCCGTAATATGCTTTGAATTGCAACGTCCTGTTCTTTGTTGCAGCAAATCAAGTAACCCAGGAGTAGTACAGAACATGAACGGGAAATAAACGAACAAAACAGAATTCATATGCCTACAATGTCACTCTTGTACAATTTTTCTCAGGAAAAAGGACATTATTAATGTCTTAACTTTCATACGACGCTTACTTAAGTAATGGAACTTTTTTTTCTGATCACTTGAGTGCCATCACTTATGTACGTCGCTCTCTTTAGTCCCATCATTTTGTTTTCGATCACTTGAGTATTATATAACTTTTCAATAGATCATTTTAGTCTCATAACTATCAAAAAGCGTTCATCACAAGTGCCTAAAGCAGGCCATAAAGAATCCTCACATGTGCCTCTGGTTACAAAGGGAATCAAAGCATATGTAATGCAGAAGATGGTATTTGGAAGACGTGACAAACCAGCAAAATTCGGATGAATGAAGCTTCTGCCACCAGTAGAAACTCAATGCCAGCAGAATTTGACATTTATGAGAATAGATTTAGAATCTGCAAGTAGAGTCTTCTCAGGATCTGCATCTATCTTTTACAGGAAGTGCATGAACATGCGCAAAGATCATTGAGAGTCAATAACCAGAATTTTTATTCTTAATGAGTTAAGGAAGCTCAGTGTTCAAAAGGAAAGGAAAACTCCCCTATAAAATTAATAGAATAATGTACACTTATGTCAATCTGTACAGCCAAATTAACAAAAGTGCATGAAGGGAAAAAGGTGTTCGTTCCCCTAACACCGGTCAAGACTGGTTCTTGACAATTTTTTCGCTGCTGTAGAATTGCTTGAGATCTTTCATAGCCTTCTCTTCGATTTGGATCACGCGAATAGATGAGGGTGCAGTTTGAACCAGCGGTTCATTCCAGCAGAATCTGAAGGTGAGCCCTGCCCGGACGTGACTGCAAATGTGGTTGTTCACGTCTTTGGACTGTGGGAGAGACTCTCATGCTGTTTACCCTGGGTTAAATAAGAAGCAAAAGATGAACATCCCAAACATCATAAAGCCATTAACAGGGCTAAAATATATCGAACTACTGAACTTATAAAAATGACTACAAATCGTATGAAGCATGTCCATTGGAATTACCAAATGAACATAATATAAGCACGCTGTGTCCATGTGACCACCTAATGAACATAATACACTTCAGGCCATGAAATCATGTGGGCACCGGTGGCTTATCTTTCTCTTTCTTCCCATCCCACATGTAAACATCACCTGTAATAGTAACTGCAGCAGACCAGTACCTTCCAGCAGAAAAGCTCACAATGTTCCTTTGACATAGTGAATATGGCTATACCATGAAAAGACGCAAGCAATCAAAAAATAGCTGAAACACCCAAATATAAGTATACAGAGATACCGGGAACATATTAAAACCTGTTGGCATCTAAGGTTGGGATCGGAGGACACCCAACAAAATAAGGCTCCATTATCTGTAAGAGCCATGCTGTGTACCATCCCTGCTGCTATAGGTACAACGTGCAGTCATTCCTTGCGATGAAACTTCAAAGGCACGCTCCCGCTTTTCTTAAGATTCCTAACAACAACCACACATCTTGGAGTAACAAGCCTATGACCCCACATATAAACCTACAAGACATAATAGATATTTAGTTTTTGTAAAACATGTATGGCAGATCATATCCAAAACAAATAGAAGGATGTCACGATCAAGCCAGACAATTTCCTAACGCATGGTTTGATACAACTACACAGAACGACTCCAAGTCTGCAGCAAATGTGAAAACCGAGACTTTGAACAAAGCCAGCATAAAGAATGAGAGCAAGTTAAGCAATATCATCACAATGAGTTCCAGTGAAAGACAATGACCTCCCTCCCAGAACAATTGTGTGATATTTTGCAGCTGCAACTCCAGTAAAACCTTTGCCCTTCAAATACTCAACCAGTCTTGGTGTGTCATTTGATCCAGAATTGGAAGTTCCATAACCAAGCTGACCTTCCCTGTTGCACCCCCATGTGAATACTTCACCAGATTCAGAAACCACAGCAATGTGCTTATTTGCTGCAGCAACAGCAACAACTTTTGACTTAAGGGCACTAACTCTACGAGGAGTGGGTTGATATCAACGGAAGTGTATCCAAGTTGACCCTCTGCAAAAAATCACAAAAAGGATTCTCATACTTCAGATATATCACTTCACTTTAGTCAAGGAAGCAATGGGTATAAGAAGCAAGAATATCACCCTCTCAGTTCTCCATTTTCCACTTGCAACACTAATGCATAATTGAGGCTAGACTACATAAAATTCCAAATACAGTACAAAATGAATACTACACCATATAGAAACCAAATGAATTTCACCTCTGTTATATCCCCAGGTGAACACTTCTCCACCCTAAGTAGCAATGAGAGTGTGATGTTTAGCTGCAGCAATTGCTTTCACACGACGAGATCCTAGACCAGAAGTCACCTATCGCAGAGTGATGACTGCAGCTTGACCACTGGAAAGAATTAAGCGATTAAAAACATTTCAGGAAACACACTTCAATTCAAAAAAGGCTATTCATCTTAAATGCGATTCATTGGCCAGGAAGGGAGCCAAAGCTAAATGCTCAATTTCTAGCCTAGACTTGTGCACATGCAACAAGTGTGTGTGTGAAAGGGAGAGAGAGAGAGGTGCAGAGAAATTTAAATTGCCAACTATTTCAGTTAGTGTCCACACAACTATTGCTTTTACACAAGGCCAATGTACTCTTTCCTTAGAAAGAATCTAAGAGTCAGAAGACAATAAACCACGACAAAGCATCAATATTCTTGCTCCTAAAACGAATACAATAAAGTAAGTCGTGCATGGATAGAAGAAGGATACTAACATGGTACTCTATGGATGTCAAGATCAGGATGCCCAAGCCGACCAGCTCTTCCAAATCCCCGAGTGAAGAGTTCTCCTCGAGTACTAATAGCAACACTCTGAAACTTTGCTGCAGACACCTGCTTAATTAAGGAACCGTGCAATGAATCAACTTTGCACGGTAACTTTTGTATGCAAGCATTCCAGTCCCTAGCCGATAATTTGCACCACGACCCCAGCTAAACACCTCCGTGGCTACTGCAATAAGCAATAATTTCGACATACCATCAAGGGGACTCGATTAATAGTAACAACTATTAACCACAGGGTTGAAATATATACCAGCATCATATCCATTCCCAATAACCTGCTTTACAGGCCCTGAGAGTAAGTCAATGGGCGTCGGAGACTTAAGAGTCCTCCAACGAATCCCCCGTGATGAAACCACTTCGCTCTTCAAGAACTCGAAGTTTATATGCAAATTCATCATTCCGAGTTCTCAACCGTCGTCTGCAACTCGTGAGAAGGAAATCGGTGTAATCAAGGGGGAAGAGGACGTGAAAATTTACCTCTAATTTCGCGGAGAACGCATCAGAACAGAAGGTCGAACTCCGAAGAGCGAAGCAGAAGTGGGCGGGGACAGCGTAAGCGGGGTTTCGGGAGGCGATGGCGGCTTCAGGAGGCGACACCGGGGCTTGGGAGGCGGCGGCGGAGGCAGAGTTGGCGTCGGCGGGTCTGCTGCAAACGTGGGGCCGGATCGACAGAGAGACAAAGGAGAGAGAGGGTCTGCAGCAATTTTGAATAATTCACGTGTGGGCCGACGACACGTGTCAACAGATGAATGGTTTGCTGCACTATTTCGCTCACCTAATATTTTCTGGGTTGGACTGACAGATGAAGCAAAGTCTAGAGAGAGAGAGGGGCAATAATTGACACAATAAAAGCACCTCTGAAAACTCACGGCGAAAGAATCAGATCAGAAAACTCCTCTCAAGAACTTCTCAGCCCTAGCTTGTTGCTTTCTGAAATGGCGGAAGCAGTTCTCTTCAGCCTTGCCACTGACATCCTGAAAAGCCTCGCCATTGAAATGGTGAAACCTGGAGGCTCCTTCGCTTCTCAAAAGGACGAGCTCCAAAGCCTTGAGGACACCGTCCAGACCATCCAAGCTGTGCTTTTGGATGCCGAGAAGCAATGGCACAACAGCCAGGTCAAGCTTTGGCTCAACAGTCTCAAGGACGTGCTGTACGATGTACAAGACTTGCTTGACAATGTCGCAATGGAAGATCTGAGGCGAAAGCTCACTCCCGGCAACAAGATGACGAAAGAGGTGCGCCTTTTCTTCTCTAAATCAAATCAGCTTGCATACTGCCTTGAGGTGGGTAATGAGATCCAGGAACTTAGAAAGAAACTGGGTCGGATTGAAAAAAATAGGAATTTCCAATTAGCGAAGCTTCAGATTGAGGCAACTCTTCCTCCAAAGAGGAGAACTCCCACTTTTGAGCGCGGGGAAAATATAATTGGTAGAGAAAAGGATAAGGAGGACATCATTGCACGTTTGCTTGATTCCTCCTCCGGAGAGAGAGTCTCGGTTGTTTCCATCCTCGGTATAGGAGGAATGGGAAAAACCACACTTGCTGATCTGGTATACAAGGATGAAAAAGTGAGAGACTATTTCGAGCTTAAGATGTGGGTGTGCCATGGGGATCCTAAAATCTTTGATGTGGATTTGATGGTAAAACAAATACTGAACTCTGCCAAAGACGAGTTTCCAGGGGATCTTGAGGTGAAGAGAAATCTGGAAGGCATTGAGAATAAAAATGAGGAACAGTTGCGAAGGCTCCTTCCTAAGGTACTAAAAGAAAGGAGATACTTGCTTGTTTTGGATGATTTGTGGAATGATGATCGCATGAGATGGTTGGAACTCCAGCCTTTGCTATTGGTCGGTTCAAGGGGGAGCAAAATACTCGTAACCACGCGTAATTCGACGGTTGTGGACGCTACAGATGCAAATTCAGTTATTTATGATCTACTTGGCTTATCTGAAGATAAGTCATGGGACTTATTCAAGAAAATGGCTTTTAAAGATGGGGAAACATTTGACTCGGAATTGGAGGAGATAGGTCGAGATATAGTTAAAAAATGTGCTAATAATCCCCTTGCCATCAAAACAATTGGTAGCCTTCTATACGCCAAAAAGAAAAAAGAGTGGCTTGATTTCAAAGGGTGCAAACTTTCAAATATGGATAAGTCGGAACTCGGAATTATGGAAGTCCTCAAGCTCAGCTACGACCATCTTACGTCGCATTTAAAAAATTGTTTTGCATATTGTGCGCTATTTCCAAAAGATTATGTCTTTGACAAACACACAATGATACAACTCTGGATAGCACAAGGCTTTATTGAGTCATTGGAGGGGAATGACGACCTAGAAAAGACCGGGGATAGTTATGTCTCGGACCTCCTACATAGGTCCTTCCTTGAAGTTGAAGAAACTAATGATGACACTGGTGAGGTGAACATGTTTAGAATGCACGATCTCATGCACGATCTTGCCTTGAAAGTCGCTGGAGATGAGTGCAAGATCATTGATCTCAATGAAGGCAGCATCATTAGAAGAATTCGTCACGCATCATTTGCTTCACAATCGTCTTTGCTACAAAAAGTAACCTCGCTATTTGAAGCAACCAATGTACGAACATTTCTCTCTTTGAAGGAGCGGCGACCATGTGAACGGTTTGTTTCCCAAAATGAACGCTATGAGATTTTCTCCAAGCTTAGGCGTTGTCGAGCATTGGGTTTGAGCTATGAAGATTTTTGGATCCCTACTTCCTTGGGGAGTCAATTGAAGCACTTAAGGTTTCTTGATGTTTCTAAAAACCTAATTATCCAGAATTTGCCAGATTCAATCACGGATTTGGTGAACCTGCAGACTCTTAAGCTCTCTGATTGCAAGAATCTTACAGCACTTCCAAGAGATATAAAGAAATTAGTCAACCTTAGACACCTCTTAAATGATGGGTGTGAATCACTGAGCCACATGCCATGCGGGTTGAACCACTTGTCTAAGCTTCGGACTTTACACCTATTCATCGTCCAAGAGATGGACCATAAAGTACCTGGTGATGTGGGAAGCTTAGATGAATTGGGTGGCTTAAACAGGTTGTCCGGATCCATTGTTCTTCAAAACTTGCAGTTCCTTCAACCGATTCCGAACAAGGGTCACTTGAGGGAAAAGCAATGTCTCCATTGGTTGACGTTATCATGGTCGATGGAGCAACAAGATGGCAAAAGCGATAGTGATGAATTGATCTTATGGGAGAACCTCAAACCACACCCAAATCTAACCCACTTGAGCATATACTCATGTATGAATAGGAGTCCACCAAGCTGGCTTTCCTCCATCACGAATCTTATTAAGCTCACACTCAATTCATGTGGAGAATGGAAGTATTTGCCGTCCCTAGGTGAACTCCCTTCCCTAAGGAGATTGACTCTCGAGAACTTGCATGCATTGGAATTCGTTGAAGAGATAAGTGATCTCGAGCAATCTAATACTGCACCCCCCTTCTACCCGTCTCTAGAGCAATTGAATCTCTTACAATGTCAGAACCTGAAAGGATGGTGGGGAAGAAGGCAACCGACGGCACCAGATCCGGACCATCAGCAGTACAATTCACATTCATCATTCCCAAAGCTTTTGTCCATGAAGATATCAAATTGTCCCCACTTGAATTCAATGCCACTTTCTCCCCAAATAGAAAGATTTACGTTAACTAGTGTTAGCATGAAGTGGTTGCAACAAGGGATGGCAGCATCCACATTCATCCCCCTCTCTAAATTAGAGGAGCTATGCTTTGACGCAACAGATTTGGAGCACTCAATGCTTGAGACTCTACTTCCATTTGTCAGAAATCTTAAGACCTTGACCATCACCTCTTGTAACAAATTAAGGAGTCTCTCTCGTGGCATGCAGTCCCTGTCTTCGCTGCAACGCCTCAACATTTGCAATTGTGAAGAAGTCGATGTGTCGAGCCACGACGATAAGCATGGAACCCAATGGCGTTCCCTTGCGAAACTCCGTCATCTTGGGTTCATTGATCTTCCGAAACTAGTGGCGTTACCTGAGGGGATTCAACATATCACCACCCTGGAATCTCTCGATGTTTGTCAGTGTCAGAATCTAATGGGCTTGCCAGAATGGATTGGCAATTTCTCTTCTCTCCAAAATCTTGACCTTTATGGCAGCTCAAGGTTAATTTGTTTGCCTAATGGGATAAGCCACCTTACCTCCTTGAAGACATTGAGCATTGTCGATTGTCCCGTTTTGAAAGACAGGTGCCAAAGAGAGAGCGGTGCAGATTGGGAAAAGATTGCACACCTTCCATGCTCAAAGGAAAGGAATATTGCGCTGTAGTGAAAACCAGTCAATCCCCAGGCGTCCAGTCCAGTGGCAGGGGAATGCCAATAAAAGAAAACAGGAAATGGATGTCATCGGGTGACATTTGCAATCAAATTCCACGGAGATTTTCATTTTCGTTTTCGTTTTCGTTTTCGTTTTCGCTTTCGTTTTCTTCTTTGGTGGTAGAGCTTCGTGATTGGCCTTTACTTTTGTCAAATGATTAGTGAAATTGTATTGAATGTCAAGTCTTTTGACATAGCAGGTGAAAGGGCGAGTGAGACCATTTCGCTGTCTTATAAAGCAACAAACATTAGCAACAGCCATGTTAGTATACCCAAGTATGTAAAGCATAAATAAGAAAAAGGAGGTTAGAACGTACAGAAACGAGCTTCCGTACGAAGGTTCGAAATAAGTAATGAAGAATCAAAATTGTAACTTCTGGTTTGGCCAGTTGATATTAATCAGAAGGAAGGTGGTTAAAACAGAGAGAATATGAGCTCTTAATGTCCTACTTCGATACAAGTAAATAAAAATTGAGATGATGATACTCTTTTTTTTTTTTTTGGTGGGTCGATACAAAGAATTTCATGAAATGAAATGGTATTGGTTCGTTCATTTTTTTCCAAGATGATGAGACATGGGCCAAAGCAGTAAAAACAAGTGGGCCAAATGCTATACATGCGAGGAAACTTGATCCTAATCGCCAAAACTGTCATTGCTTCTCACTGGAAAAGACAGTAGGTTTGATTTGAACGATATAATTGCCAGAAAGATGATAGCGAAATCGCTTGTTTGGAGCCCATCATCACGTTCCTTCTGTTCAAAGCCATAACCACGATGAGCTCCAAAATGACCTCATCGTTGCTCGAAGGGATGGTACGGACATGACCCTCCATGTCGGCCTCAGACTTGGTCGACTCGGGCAAAAGATCATTCAAGATGCCTTCTCTACCTACGCATGATGTCCCACCCACCACAAGTTTCAGAGCCAAGACGAGAGGAAGAGGAGGCTTGAGGCCAAGTACAAGCCCAAGAGTCGTCTAGGGCTAGTGAGGTCAATGTTGACCAAGAATTGAAATTAGATGTGTTAAAAATCAAACCGAGCATCGAACAAAAAAATTCAGTTTTTTTTTTTTGTTCGATTCTCAATAAAAACCGAAAATTTTTAACCGGTTTGGTTTTTATCAGTTCGGTTCGATTAACCGAACTGATAAAATCTAAAGTTTTTCTTCTTTTTTTAATTTTTTAAAAAATCATTTTTTTATTTTTTTATTTTTATTTTTCTTTTTTTCTTTTTCTTCTTCTTCTTCTTCTTCTTCATTGGCCGATTGCCGGTCGCCGATCGACAGCCGTCGGACCGGCGACCAGCCAATGAAGAAGAAGAAGAAAAAGAAAGAAAAAGACAAAAAAGACAAAAGACAAAAGACAAAGAAAGAAAAGGAAAAAAATAAAATAAAAAATTCATTTACAAAATAAAATAAAAAATTATAGAAAGGGGTGTATGTAGGGAGAAATACAAACACAAAAATAAAAACCAAAAAACCGAACCGAACTGAACCGGGATTTCGATTCAGTTCGGTTTCGATTCCGATCGGATTTCGGTTCGATTCAATAAATTTCTTATTGGTTCGGTTTGATTTGGTTTTTCAAAAAAATCAAACCGAATTGAACCATTTACACCCCTAATTGAATTGAAGAAGGGAAGATTAGAGAGCGTAGTGAGGAAACCTCACCCTCTTGCACAATTCCGTAGACCAAGATTCAATTCTTTAAAACTCTAATCGCTCCCTACTAAATAGATCTTTTAGAGGAAGAGCCTTGAATGATGTGATTTTCATGTGAGATTCGCAGTCAATGCATGATTTGGATGTATGTGTTCCGACTGATGCAGTCAAATTTGGATATCTTGCTGAATTTCTATGCGGCAAGGTATCCCGTTGATTTGATTTGGTGAGAAAACTTCAGACTCATGGACCAAATACTTCTGATATAGTCAAATGATAAATGCCCACAAATGGGAGAAGAGCTAAACAAGTTTAGCAACGAGTCTTAGTAATAAACGAATGTGTTTTTGAAGGCTACCAAGTAAATTACATTTCAAAAAGTAAGAAGTTAATTAACATGCCAAGCAGATTCTCCCTCCTTCCTCTTAAGGTTACGACATTTTATAAAGGCTTGTGACCAACATAGTGCAAAATGCTCCATATCAATCTCTAAATTATTTTTAATGTTTTGCAGTGTCACGACCCTCCCGACCAACAATTGGAAAAATGATAGATTTAGAAGCGATGTCAATTGGAGGATCAACGGTCCTCAATCTATACAAGTTCTTCTAAACTCTTACCTTACGTGACATTTGGATTTACATTTTAATTCAATTAACCTTATGAAAATTCTACATGATGAGTCACCATTAACTTACTAAGGTAGGCTAGGAGCCAAGGAAGATACAAGAAAAAATCTCACTTTCTACGCACCCTTAGGGAGGAGGATTTAATTATACTAATTATCTAACTAGTGCCCTTTTGATACACTAACTTGATTAGTTTGTTTGCCTAAATGATTCAAGCAATCTTTGACCATTTAATTATCCTATGTCACTAGGTGATTTCCATGCATGATTGCGCAATCAAAGAAAAGTAAGCAATCATAACAAATGCTATGAAAGTAAAGTGTAGGATAGTAAACGCAAAAAAGCACCAAATATAAAATACACATTGCCTTGTAATTGAGTTCATTTTCTTGCCTAAATGATCAACCTATCAACAGCTAAACTGTATCAAAGGCATTTGCTAAAAAAGTTTAACTATATATGCTAACTAAAATGAAACTAAACTAAATCTAGCGCTAAAACTAACAATCTAATCAATGTCTACACCTAAGCTATTTTCTGATTTTTTATTTTATTTTTCGATTTTTTCGAAATTTTTATTAATTAATTTTTAAAATTTTTAATTCCGAAAATAGGGACCGGGCTGGGCCCTTGGGCCTGATCCGAATATGGGCTGTTGCGAACTCTCGGGTTTAGGCCATGGACACAAATTGGGCTCTTGTGTCAAACCCATCTTCAAAGCAATTCAAGCCCAATTTAAAAGCAAATTAAGCCCAACGCATCACCAACCCAATCCTTATATCAAAGCAGATCAACCTTAATCACATTCTAACTAGAATTAATCTGGGATCTATCAAGCCAATTCCCAAAAATCATCAATCCAATTATAACTAAATTAAGACCAAACTTCCCAAAAAAATTACTAGGGTGCAATTGGTAATCATTCTGTACCCAAAAATAATTTCTACTTAGAAATATTTTTTTCCTATTTTATTCCCTAGATAAGTTTCTGAGTGTTTAAAAGTGTTTGGTAACAGTCCTCCGAAATAAAAATGTATTTGATATGACCTTCAAATTTTTTATGACTTAGAATTTCTTTTACTTTTTAAAATAATTTTATTACATTTTTTTTTCTTTTTTCTTGTCTTCTTCTTCCTTTAGTCAGTTATCAGTGAGGTTGGGCCTTATCGTGGCTAGGTGAGGCTCAATCTCGTCAAGGGCTGATGAGGGTCGACCTTGCAATGGCTAGGTGAGGCTCGCCTCACCAAATCTAGTGAGGCTTCTCACAAGATTGCTGGCCATCACCATGGCTACGCGACCTACTTGAGGAAGAGGAAGAAGAAGAAGAAGAAGAAGAAAAGGAAAAAAAAAAAAAAAAGGGTTTGGGCTTGATTTTAGAGTTGTTTAGAGTAACAAAAAAGCAATTTTTTTTTTTTTCACTTCTTGTTCTGTTTCAAATCTATTCTTGGGAATAAATTTATTCTCAGGAATAAAAACGTTATCAAATGGATTTCTGTTCTTTTTATCTTCGGGAATAAAATAATAGAATTAGGCATTGTCCGACGCTTTACCAAATAGAACCCTAGTGTATTTCTCCCTTCCCTATTTATTTTGAGAAATACTTATCTAACTGTCATTATTCTACTGTGAGAATAATGTCATGTTTTAGGAAAAAAATAAATAACAAATAATTAGAAATCATTGTGAGGTGCACTTCTTAAAAAATATATGGCTCACAACATGTTATTTTTCTAACAATGGCAAAAAAAAGAAAAAAAAAATGCTATGCTAGCAAAGTCTCCTATATCACCTTCTTCACATTGCGGACCAAGAACTCTCAAAATTGGGTTAATTTTAGAATATTCAAAGCTTTAGTCAATGGATACCATTTTCAACCTTCAAGCTGAGCACAACCAAGACATCATCGTGAGTTATGTCAATTCACCACCACCGGAATATCATCTACCATTGCCCTTATTGGCAAACATCATCACCGTTAATCAAGACCACTTTTCACGAACACAAGGAAAATGAACAACGGAAGGCTAATGCAATAGGGACCTTGTCTCGACCATTGCCGGACCTTGTCATGTACGTTCCTACATGAAACACAAAGCAAAAGACAAAGGGAGAAAAGGAGACGCAGTCACAGACTCACAGTGACCTTCGAAAAGGAAAAAGAAAATCATATAATGAGGTTATAAAAAGATTATTATTAAGAGCGCGTTTGGTAACGATTCTATTTCCAGGAACAATTTTTGATTAGAAATGATTATTTTTTATTCTGTTCCCGGGAACAATTTTTAAGCATTTTAAACCGTTTGGTAACTGCCCAAAATTTCTAATTCTGGAATAGAATTGCATTTGGTACCGTGCTCAAAATTTCTACTCCTAATAATTTCTTTTAATTTTTAAATATATATTTTTTTACTTTTTTTTTTCCTTTCTCTCTCCCATTCTTCTTCTTCAAGTGGTTGGCCGGCGACCTCACCGGAGTGTCGCCGGCTCTTGGCGAGGCCGGCCCTCGTCGGCCGAGGCTCGCCGACAGCTGGGCGAGACTCACCCAGCCTCGTTAGTGGCCAGGCAGCCCTCGCCGAGGCTGGGTGAGGCCCGCCTGGCCACCAACGAGGCTCGCCCAGCCCTGCTGAGGCTTGGCCTCACCAGATTTGGCGAGGCCGAGCCTCATTGGTGGCCAGGCAGCTCTTGCCAGGGCTAGGCGAGGCCCGCCTAGCCACCAACAAGGCTCGCCTGGCCATTGAGGCTCGGCCTTGCGAGATCGCGAGGCTCGCCTAGCCCCGGCGAGGCCTACCTCGTCGGGGCTAGGTGAGGCTCGCTAGTGGCTGGGCTTGCCTCCAGCTAGCTCACCAGACCGGTTGCCGGCCACCAGTGGCGGCGGACGACGGACGGCGGTAGATGCGGCGGTGGCGGTGGTAGATGAAGAAGAAGAAAAAGAGAAAATGGAAGAATAAGAGAATATGGGCTTGATTCTTAGATTTGTTCTTGAGAACAAGAATCAATTTTTTTTTTATTCTTGATTCTGTTCCAAATCTACTTCCGGGAACAAAAAAATAGAAATTTGTTTCCGAGAATAAAAATTTTACCAAATACGATTTTGTTCCCAAACTGTTCCCGAGAACAAAAAATCAGAATCATGCACTGTTTGGATGGTTACCAAACAGGCCCTAAGCGACTCCTATTGCTAACACTTGATGTGGGTCAAGATCGGAGGAAAATATAAATGACCTTAGTTCAAACATTTTGTCCGATAGGTGGTGAGCCCATGGATTAATGAATTTTACGAATCATTATCACACCATCACTACCACATCAACGTGCATTGAAAATGCGGACATAGTCTTAAACGGAGACGAATTTCACAAAAACAACAAAAAACTTCAACCGCGTTTGTAGACTTGACTGACCAGGACAACTAAGGATGCTCGTACCTGTAGATGCTGTATTCGGTCGCAATTAGAGGTCGAACTTGTGCAATGAGGTTCTGGTGAGTGTCGCCGGTGACGATGGGCGCCGGTAATGGAACCTTTAGCGAGAACAGATCACTCCAAGTCTTCACGGCCAAAAACAGAGATGAATGAGGAGGGAAAGCGAGGCTCCGAGACTGCGAGAAATAACGGCAACAATGGCTAACCACGTGGAGAGGGCCTTGAGCGTCGACGAACAGCGAGCAAAAATGGTTCTGAAAAATCTGTCCGCGCCACCCCCGTTTGTGGACGTGAAAACGCTTTGGAATAAAAGAGACGCCTTTGATCGTTCAAAACACCTGTTTTTATTAAAAAGCTACCTTAAATCAAATGTTTAATCGGATCCGAGATCTCTAATATTAACTCAAATGCTATGGTGCCAAATATGTTGCTTTAAGTGGCTGGTCGGTTCTTGAAGTTGAAATTTCTTTAATCGGATCCAAGATCTCTAAATTTCATCGTCCTTAAATCAACTGTTTAAAATAAATTGGAAACTAGCAAAATTCTAATCTTTTTTGGTTAAAGGTCAAATTCTTCGATTTGACCAAAAGGTCAACATTTGGCCAATTTCATAAAAAAAAATTAAAATTTAAGGGCCTAATCTACATGCCTATGTTAATATTGACACCTACATGCAATTTTTTACGTTTTTGTAATCTTTTACCAAGAGTTGACTTTTTTTTTTCCAAGTTTGACCAATAGCCAACCTATTAAAAGTCAACTCTTGGTTTATAAATAAAAAAAATACGAAATTACTAATGAAATGTGATACTCCTAATTTTTACATCCAATGAGATACTATAAATGGTCCTAAAATTTTTGGTCTAATGCAAAATATGGTCCTTAAACTTTAGTTAAATGTATAACGTGGTTCCTAAACTTTTGATACATGTTCAATATAACCATTAGATTATATAAAAATGTTCAATGTAGTCCATGATCTTGAATTAATGGAATGGCAATATTGAATATTTTCATATAATTTATATATTATATTAAATATGTACCAATAGTATAAAGACCACATTGAACAAATTAAAAATTCATGAACTACATTGCATACTAAGTCAATGTTTATGGATCACATTGCATATTGAGTCAAAGTTCAAAGACAGTTTGTGTCACTATTTCGATTTTTTTGTCAAGAGCTACGATTGGGAAAAGAAACAAATAAATAGAAAAAGAAAAAATATATAATTTTTTTAAATTATAAAATATTATCTACGTTAGCATCGATTGTGCCATGTAGGACCATTAGTCAAAAGTTGCCAAAATGACTAGATTGGCCAAATTGGAAGTTTTAGGACTAAATTGGTATAAGTATAATAAATTTCGAACTTTTTTGGTAATTTCTCCCTTTTTAAATAGATTTGCCACACTGCCTCTTCATTATCTATGGCATCATAGGTCAAGAGACATCGATGTTATTGCTGTAAAAGAAGATCTAGTCATTTTTTTCTTAATTAATCATAATCCAAAGCGCGAACATACATCAGCTTGGACTTAGATTATATAATGCTACAGGTACAGGGTGCCAAGCAAAAACAAGCTATTTTTTGTTTGGTCATGAAGAACAAGCTATATGAAAGGGCAGTACTTATCACATGATGCAAACAAATGCAGAATAGTCCTCAAAGAGATCTCCCTGCTATCAGCAAGATCGTTAACCACATCCTCGGAAATTTCCATTCAGAATGGCGTAGAAGCCATCCACGGTTTCTTTATCGAACTTGATGAAGTCTTCAGCTGATTCCACGTTTAGCTCTGCCTTTGATTTCGGATACCATGTCTGTTACCAGCCACACTTGTGACTATCTTTTGCTTCAAATGATTGCTGTAACTAGTTGTGAAGCTTACACAGTAGATTACGGCTGCGTTCGTTTCACGGAAAATGAGCCATCTCCGGAAAATATTTTTCCGGAAGTCATTTTCCAGGAAAATAGTTATATTTTCCGGTGTTCGGCTGAAACTTAAATTTTGAGTGGAAAACATTTTCACCGTTTGTTAACTAATTTATTTCGTTTTCTTTTTATTTTTTCCTTTTCTTTTCCTTCCCCTTCCTCCTTCCTCCTCCTTCTTCCTCCTCCTTCCTCCTTCCTCCGCCGCCGCACGCCTGACGATGGCGAGCCGACCAAGATCCGGTCGCCAGATCCGGCGAGCTGGGCGGGGCTCGGGCCTCGCCCGAGCTCGCCAGAGGTCTGGCGAGCCGCGAGCTCGCCGGATCTGGCGGCGTAGCTCGGGCTCCCGATCAAGGCGAGCCCGAGCTCCGCCGCCAGATCCGGCGAGCTCACGGCTCGCCAGACCTCTGGCGAGCTCGGGCGAGGCCCGAGCCCCGCCCAGCTCGCCGGATCTGGCGAGGCCAGAGCTCCGCCCCAAGCCGGCGAGGCTCTGCCTCGCCCGATCTGGCGAGGCTTACTCGTCCACCGGAAGCCTCGCACCGCACGACGAGCGGCCTGGACGGCGGGCTCCCCGCGAGCCTCCCGGCGCCGCCGCGGTGCTCCCTCTTGAGCCGGATCCTCCTGAGCGGCTTCGAGCCGCCGGGGAAGCGGAGCGCGGCGGCGCCCCGGCCGGAGCGGCAAGGGAGGGCGGAGGCTGAACCCGGAGAAGGACGTCGTCGAAGCCGGCTTCGTAGCAGGGAGAGCAAGAGAGAGAGAGAGACCGAGAACCGGAGGAAGAGAGCTCGTGCGAGAGGCGAGAGGCTTGGAAAATGTTTTCCTCTTTTGAAAAAGAGGAAAACATTTTCCAAGCTGCAAAGAAGGAATTTTCCGGTCAACGGAAAATGTTTTCCGTTGACCATGATTTTCCGCTCACCCGAACACCGGAAAATCCGGAAAATATTTTCCTGGAAGTTATTTTCCGCGAAACGAACGGAGCCTACATTATCTGTTGAACTCGATTCTGATTCTACTACTGGCAGCAGATCTTTGCCTTTCTTGAGCCTCTCATCGATCCCTTGTTTTTGAAGCCTTGACACAGTTGGCTCAACCTCATATGGAGCCATTCCCTCGGAATAATTTTGCCTCCATCTTCACATTTTGCCGAGTCCTCGACCACCATTTGTGTTCCATCTAATTTCTGGCTTCCCTGCACTCTCCGGTAGTTTGATGATTTCTTCGTCAAGTATCAAAGCGGAAGTCGAATAATGTTTCAGAATTAGTCCATGACAATCGTGCGATGTGATGGAGGCAACTGCGGTTGTGATGGGACGGCACTTCTTAAGAACAGCACTTAAGGTTCCTCATTCATTTAGGCCAAATCTTCGGTCTCTTTCGCCAACCAAATGAGCAGTCCACTCTCGTCTTGTGTCCATTTCACATTCTTGACATCGACTTCCAGCTATCTGGTGCGAGCAATAACAAGGGAAACAAATTAATTACTCCATAATGCTACTGCAAAATGAACGGAGAAATGAATCACTTACCCATCTTGGAGAATGCATTCTTCACAAACGATCATATGTAGTTATCTCCAGTTGGGTCTGTCGTTGCATCACTTTTTGCTTGTTCTATAACCATGGAAAGTATGACATCATCTCCTAAGATGTTCGCCGCCATCACTACCCATGGCAGGAGATTTTTCGTCCAGTTCATTCTCCTGTTCTTGAAGTAGTCGTGCTAGTTACCCAATCTCTTCTCTGACCACCCTCATATCAAGGCTAAAACTATTGATAGAACCTCAATGAACAGAGCATCTTTGTTCTGCTTCTTGGCCTCATTCGCCCTCCGGACCCCGCCTTGCGAATGTTGCCTGAGGTCCGGCGACGGTCGCCGGGTCGAGCAACCCTCAGGTGGCAGTCGATGGCGCCTCGCCGGCGCGCGTAACCCCTTGGCCGGCGGTCATCGACCTCTGGTCAGCTTCTTCGTATGGTGGTGTGCGGTGGTTTTGGAGAAGATGAACAATACCGGGACTTGCATTCTGGAGATGCAACTTCCCAAAGTACCTTCGGATCTGCATTGGGTTAAAGGCCCTTAGAGTCACTTGGAGATATAATTGCATCTCACCAAAGTTGCCATAAAAAACGAACCAAACATCTTTGCATTTAGCCAAGAAACTTTAGAGTCCTAAAGGGCTTTCCAAATGCCCAACCAAACAGGGGCAATATTTTCTCGGACTCGCTGGGATGAAGAAAAAGTCTAGAGAGAGAGAGAGGTGGCGATTGATACAACAAAAGCACCCAATCATTGTCTCACGACAAAAGCATCAAATCTGCAAACCCCTCTCAAGCTCGCAGAGTCAGACGTTGGTCGACCAGGCTCCTCAACTCCTGCAGGTTTGGTACAGAGCCAACGCTGCAAGGCCATTGTGAACAAACTGACATGTCGTCAGTTCAATCTCGAATTGATCGGAAAGAAGACCGCCGAGGTGTAGGAATGGAATATAAAAAGGGATAATGAAAGACCTTATTACAGAGGTGTTGGAATGGAATATAAAAAATGATAATGATATAAATGATCTTTGAATTCTAGTTTAATTTGCAGTATAGTCATTGGACATATAATTTGTTCAAAGTGGCCTCTAAACTATAGTCTAATTGTGTGCAATGCAGTCCATGAAATTTTAAATTGTTTAATATGGTTAATGGACTTTTTATACATATTCAATTCGGTTCTTAAACAATATAAATATATTCAATATTGTTATTATATTAATTCGAGTTATGGACAATATTGAACATTTTTATATAATTCAGGAATTAAATTGAAAATGTACTACAAGTCTAGAAATCATATTGAACGAATTAAAAATTCAAAGACCACATTGTATAATTAGACTGCAATTTAGGGATCTCATTGAACAAAGTAAAAAGTCATTGACCACATTACATATTGGATTAAAATTTAGAGATTGTTATCTTTCCATACAAGAAAGCTCGAAAGTGGATGGATGCCTCCTGAATGAGTCAGGCCTCCTGAATGAGTTAGGCCTAAAGAGACTAAAAATGGATCACCAAGATTCTTAAATAGGCTTCAAGGAAACATCTTTCGAGCACAATGTCGACTTTTGTTTTCTTCTCCAAAATCCGCGTGGTTTTCATTTTACAGGGCAATGTGAATGCAGAGACTTGGGAGAGAGAACGTTGCGAAGGGTTTAAACTAAAGCAAGAGCTATAAACACAGGGATTACCTGACTGGCTCGCGAATCACAAGTTTCATTCCTTGTGCCCGCATGTTATTCTTTTTGGTGTAATCGAGAGCTTTTCACATGATTCTATTAGTGGGGTGAATAATTATGTGCATCTTCTTCGATTTGAATTACAAAAATCAATCTCAAAGTGTTATTTTCATTAAATTATAAGGCATGCACCAATATGGTTACATTTAATTTTAAGGATCGTACTATCAAAACTGCCGACTTAATATACCTGCACCACATTCATTCCAAATTAATTTTCATATCCCAATAATTATTAAATTGTATACTTATACATATTTATTTCGAATTAATTTTTGTATTACAAAAAATCATAAACTGAAACATTTGTAATGGCCATCATTGCTTCACATTGAGAAAGATGGTGATTTTGCTTTGAACAATACAATCAACAGGAACAATGACAGCTACATGGTTCTCTCGGAGCTTATCATCACATTCTTCCTGTTCAAATCCCTAACCACCTTGACCTCCAAAATGACCTTATCATTCCTTGAAGGGATGGTACACACACGATCCTTAATCTCGGCCTCGGACTCAGTCAACTCGGGCAAATACCCGTGATGTCTCACCACCTGCCACAAGTTGAAGAGCCAAAATCATCCTGCCACAAGTTTAAGCAATTAAAAACATTTCAGGAAACACACTTAAATTCAAAAAGGGCTATTCATCTTAAATGTGATTCATTGGCCAGGAAGGGAGCCAAAGCTAGATGCTCAATTTCTAGCCTAGACTTGTGCACACGCAACAAGTGTGTGTGTGTGAGGAGAGAGAGAGAGAGAGAGAGGGGTGCCGAGAAATTTAAATTGCCAACTATTTCAGTTAGTGTCCACACAACTATTGCTTTTACACAAGGCCATTGTATTCTTTCCTTAGAAAGAATCTAAGAGTCAGAAGACAATAAACCACAAATAGCATCAATATTCTTGCTCCTAAAATGAATACAATAAAGTAAGATCGTGCATGGATGGAAGAAGGATACTAATATGGTACTATGGATGTCAAAATCAGGATGCCCAAGCCGACCACCTCTTCCAAATCCCCGAGTGAAGAGTTCTCCTCGAGTACTAATAGCAACACTCTGAAACTTTGCTGTAGACACTTGCTTAATTAAGGAACCGTGCAGTGAATCAACTTTTGCATGGTAACTTTTGTATGCAAGCATTTCCAGTTCCTAGCCAATAATTTGCACCACTACCCCAGCTAAAAACCTCCGTGGCTACCGCAATAAGCAATAACTTCACCAACCATCAAGGGGACTCAATTAATAGTAATAGCTATTAATTACAGGATTGAAGTATATACCAGCATCACATCCATTCCCAGTAACCTGCTTTACAGGCCCTGAGAGTAAGTCAATGGGTGTCATAGACTTAAGAGACCTCCAACGCATCTCCTGTGATGAACCAACTTCGCTCTTCAAGAACTCGAAGTTTATATGCAAATTCATCATTCCGAGTTCTCAACCGTCGTCTGCAACTCGTGAGAAGGAAATTGGTGTAATCACGAGGGAAGAGGGAGAAAATATTGGGTACCCGAGAACTTTCAGCCTGGCAAACAAGAAGGCGCTCGGAAGACGACCTCAAGCGCCATTTTGAAAAAATTTCGGACTGATTGACTGAGGGTTTCTTCTTTCTTCCAAGTCTCTTTCTTCGGAGAAAATATTGGGTACTTGAAACGTTCCAGCCTGGCAAACAAGAAAGCGCTCGGAGGACGACACGTGTCCTCGTGTCAGGCGCCATTTTGAAAAAATTTCGGACTGACTGACCGAGGGTTTCGAGAAAATATTGGATGGGTCTTACCCTCCACGTAGGCGTAGGGTAAGACCATTTAGAATCCGACACGTGGCTCCACGTAGGCGACGGGTCAGAGGTTCAAAATTTGCACGGCGCGTTCCTGGGGCCCACCACTCTGACGCTCTCTGTCCTCTCAACGACCCAGCGCTTCTTTCTCTCTCCTCTCTCTTCTCACTCTCTCCCGAATAACTCTCGGTTGGTGGCTCGGCTCGGCTCGGCTCGGCTCGGCTGGCGGAAGAAAGGACGGGCGAAGGGATGATAAATGCGCGCTTAAAATTTCTCTCTCCTCACTCGAATATTTTTGGGTTCTCTCCTCGTGGAAGAGCAGAGAGAGAACGAGCTGCACTTCCTTCTCAGCGCATCCCACCGCCTCCGCCTCCCCAAAAAGCCTCACCGGTTGCCTCCGTCCGATTGCCTCCCTCCGACGAACTCGTCATCAACTCCGACTCCGAGCCGCCGCCGCCGCCGCCGCCGATGGCGTCCTCCTCCTCTGGCATCTGCTCATCCTCCCCCTCCCTCAGGCCGAAGATGCCGCCGGCCTCCGCCGCGAAGCCGTCGACCTCCGGCAGGAGGGAGGCGGCCTCGGTCTCGTTCCCGAGCGGCGCCAGGCTCCTCGTCGTCGATCGGGTGTTGTCCCTGTCGCTGGCCCGATCGGTCGCGAGGGAGATCTCGGTGGACCTGGGCAGGGCCGACGACGCGGCGAAGAAGGAGAGGCGCGAGCCAGAGGGCTGGAGAAGGATTCCCGCGCTGTGGACGAGGTACGTTGACTGGTTGCACCAGCACCGGAGCTAGGGCTTTTCCTTGGACGTGAGCCGAATCAGGTTCACGGACGAGTTCGTGGAGAAGATGGAGCCTCGGTTCCAGGCCGCGTTCAAGGCGATGGAGGAGCTGGAGAAGGGCGCGATCGCGAACCCGGCCTGGACAAGGGCCGCATGGTCGGGCACTACTGGTTGAGGAAGTCGGAACTCGCGCCGGCCCGATTCCTGAAGGCGCAGATTGAGAGCGTCTGCAATTTCTCTGCCGACGTGGTCAGCGGTGAGGTCAGTTCTGGAATTCCGGTCGTTGTTGCTCTCCGTGTGTTAAGAGAGTGGGGTTCCCTGCGTTTTTTTTTTTTCTTCTTCTTGGGAATCAGTTTGCTGTCGTAGATGCCTGTGTCGGTTTTCTGGTAAATGCCAGCATTGTCTTAGTAGCTCGAGGAAGCGCAAGCCGGTGATAAATTGAATTGGTTTCTGGTCGAAGAGATGGAGAGCTCGTTTACGTATTATTCACTTGAAATGACCATGTATGGAGATTTCCAACTCTTAGACTCAGTAATTTCAAAATTTTCTTCAGGTTTTCCAATTAATGTCAGCATGAAATTTGGTTTTTGATCGTTGGTTTTCTTTTAGTATGCTTAGCTGATTGCATCGGACACAGACGGACTGATTGACTTGATAATGTTTGACACTTAATTTGCAGATTAAGCCCCCTCCTACTTCTCCCGTGGATCGCTTTCTCTCTCGCCGTCATCTTCTCTCGCTCATTCCTTGTCTTGAGCTCATAGATATCCCTGAGGAATGTATTATTTGCTCTTGGATCGAGATGAATCGGCTGTTTAATTCTAGAGTTCGTAGAAGTTTTTCAGTCTCGAGCTTACATGGCAAGCTGTAGCTCGAGGCTTTTGCCCCGAGTACTTAAGAACAGTCCTGGCACTCAGAAATATTATAAAGAACAGAATTCAGTAGCCTTGGAGGTCCCAAAGACTATGCCTTCTGCCAGGAACAAGCTAAAATCTGAAATCCGACAGTGGATTGGTATTCATCGAAGAAGAAAGGAATTGATGGGGTAATATATTGTTAATTGCTTTGGCATCACATGCCACTTCTGTTTATTCGTAACTATGCTGTTTCTTAAGTCGTGAGGCACCTTGTAGTTTTCCTTTATATTTGCACTAACCCTTGTTGAATTATAACAGTGACCATAGGCAAAATTTTGTCTACAGGATAAAATTTTATCCTCTTTTGTGTCAATTAGATGTCTTGAGAATTCGTATCATTTCAATGTTGAGGACTTTTTGAGGACCATCTATTGTTCTGTGGTTTTTGTAACATTTTGTCTTGCAGTATTACTATGAAGGCGTTATTTGTGATCTTGGAGGCAACTTGTTATGTTGTGATAGCTCCCCAGACCTTTCATATTGAGTGCCTTGATCCTCCTCTCAAGGTAGTTCATAGCTATTTGAGGGGTCTTTGCCTTGAGTTCGAAGTGTTAATTGCTGTCATTTGTCTTATCGTACTTGATTGAGATAATCTAGTTGTCTAAAAATGGGGAAGTTCTCAGTTGAAGATGCTCTCCTCTCTGTCCTCTTATCTGAGATTTACTTTTGATCCCAATATGCTGTTCCCTAATGTGGGTTACTTGTTACTTTCCTTGAACTGTGATTTCAGACTCTTCAAGCTCCAATGTTGGAAACTCCAAGAGCATACCCAAAGAGTGTTGCTTCAATTATACTGGGAGGAGGTGCTGGAACATGACTGTTTCCACTTACTAGCAGAAGGGCCAAGCGAGCAGGCAGTCATTATTTGTATGTGCCCATTGTTTACCCACATAGCACTCTCTCAACTATATAATCAATTATGTGGTTTTTTAAATCTGCAGGTTCCTATAAGAGGATGCTACCGGTTGATTCATATCCCAATGAGCAATTGCATTAACAGTGGTATCAGAAAAATATTCATCTTAACGCAGTTTAATTCCTTTTCCCCCAATCACCGCCTTTCCTGGACATACAACTTTGATAATGGCGTTAGTTTTGGTGATGGATTTGTGGAGGTATAATTTTTTTCTGATTTATTATTTTGGATTCCTGATGACTTAACTCAAGAAACGACTGAAGTTAATATGAAAAAAATTTGGTAACACATATAGGTCCTTGCGGCAACTCAAACTCCGGGTGAAGCTGGAAGGAGGTGGTTCTAGGGGACTGCTGATGCTGTTAGGCAATTCATATGGGTCTTTGAGGCGAGTGCTTAGGGTTTTGACAATTACTTGTGCAAAGTTTTTTGGAGTTTCTCTTGAAGTTGAATGTTGGTTTCAAATTATTTCCGCAGGATGCCAAGAACAAGAATGTGGAGAATATCTTGATTTTGTCTGGTGACCACCTGTACCGGATGAATTACATGAATTTTGTGTAGGTACTTTGAAGATTTCATCGTAAACTCCATCTAATATGTTTGTGAGTTTAAACTGACCAGTTGTGGCTTGATTGCAGAAGCATATTGATACAAATGCCGATATCACAGTTTCCTGTGTCCCAATGGATGACAGGTTCTTATTGTGGTTAAATATATTGCCTTAAAAGATTTAAAAGCATATAAAGCTCAGTTCTCCTTGACATTCCACTTATGGTTGGGAAGAACCAAATTTTTGTGATTATATTGTTTCTTACGTCTATTTTCAGTTGCACTAAATTTAGAGCTACTGATGAGTTTTGCAACTAACCCTTTCTGGTTTTTGTTGCTGCAGTCGTGCTTTGGGTTATGGACTGATGAAGATTGACAGAACTGGACGGATTATCCAATTTGCCGGAAAACTGAAGGGCAATGTGCTGAAATCAATGGTATCATTAATGCAATAAACACTACCTATCATTTAACATGACTGCTTTGGCTGTTTCCTTAGCAGACAACATCTCTGCACATCATGTAATGCATCAACTAGTTACTAATCTTATTTGGATTCTCGTCTCCTGCACGCACCTCTGCCCACAGCAAGTTGACAGTACTCTTCTTGGGCTATCAAAGCAAGATGCAGTGAACTTGCCATACATTGCCTCAATGGGCGTCTATGTATTTAAAACCGACGTGTTACTAAAGCTTCTAAGATGGAGCTACCCCTCATGCAATGATTTTGGCTCTGAAATAATTCCATCAGCTGTTGCAGAGCATAATGTCCAGGTCAGTACCTTTTCTTTAACATAGACTAAGCTGCGGGCTTTCTCTCTCTCTCTCTCTCTCTCTGTCTCTCTCCCCTTCATTAGAGATGTGTGTTTATATGTAACTTGTACTTGCAAGCTACCTTAACAGAAATGCTGACTTATCTGGATGCATTGATTTGTCAGGCATATCTGTTTAATGACTACTGGGAGGACATTGGAACAATCAAATCATTCTTTGACACTAATTTGGCCCTAACAGAGCAGGTGTGTGTGTGGTATTGCATCTTCTGCTCGATAACTCAAAATTGGAGTTGTCAATGTCATCTGCTAATTCAGTCATCACCTTCTATAGTCGTTAATCACTTGATATGCTGGCTTAACCTTAGGGCTGGAAAAATACTTACTCTTTAGATCTTTTTGGCTACAATTTCTATGTCAATCTGGGGCCTGATCTCAATCACGTTCTCAGAAAAATCATAGAAGCTTCGAGTTCAAACTTTGGCTGTCATAAAGCGATACTATTTGTCCTTTGAGGAGACAGTGGCTTTTCTAATAGTGGGTTAATTTCCTGTAATGCAGCCTCCAAAGTTCGAATTTTATGATCCGTAAACACCTTTCTACACGTCTCCAAGATTCTTACCCCCCAGTAAAGTTGATAAATGCAGGGTAAGCTTGTCAACACGATAAGTCTCTGTTTTTGTTATGGTCTAAACTGTCTCTTGTTTGAACTGTTTCTGCAGATTGTAGATGCAATAATCTCTCACGGTTGCTTGAACACTCCATTGTTGGTGTGCGCTTGCGTCTAGACTATGGTGTTGAGTTTAAGGTGTGCTGCTTTTGTATACATTCTTTGACCTTTTGAAGATCATAATGGTGATTGCTTGAGAAAATTAATTTTCAGATTCTCGGATGATTTGGTTGGAATGTTGACATTTTCAGCTTTCAACTTTTTGGGTTAATAGCTTTACCAACAAAAAAAAACTTTTTGGGTTAATAGATTCCATCAGAACATTTTGAGGTGGTGGACCAGATTTAACAGGGGCAAATGATGCCATTCAATTTGTTCATATAACTCTGGTGTACAGTGATCTTTTTGAATTGCTGTATCTTCATCTATTGGTTGTATTTCCTCAAGTTGAAGGTATAGTGGACTTAGAACAAGTCAGGATGCTTCTAATACAAGTCTTTAGATTACTTGATGGTCATTTTACGTGTCATTTTTTATAGACACTAAAAATTTCCTTTGTCAAGCTAATGTACTAAGCAAGTCATCAGTATAGACATTCCAAATTTGCTAAAAGTTCACAATACTGGGGTTAGTTCGTGTGCCAATTTCTGTAGCAATGGCAACATACTTTAATGGGTGCTAGTTTTTGGTACACGTTTGAATTTGCAGGATACCATGATGATGGGTGCAGATTAATATCAGACTGAAGCTGAAATCACATCTCTTCTGGCACAACGGAAGGTTCCTATTGGGGTCGGACAAAATACTAAAATCAGGTAATTATTCATTCTTTGAATAGGCATGTCTACAGGAAATTCTGAATCGACAACTTGTTAATAGAATAGTTCACAATCCTTCCACTGACAAATTCCCTTGCTTTTCCTTTCTCAAGGAACTGCATAATTGACAAGAATGCTTGGATAGGGAAAAATGTGGTTATTCACAACACCGATGTAAGTATTGCCTTTTGCAATCCTGATACTTCAATTCCATTCGGATTTATGACTAGATGTGATCCTTCCATTTACAGGGTGTTCAAGAAGCAGATAGACCAGAAGAAGGATTCTACATCAGGTCAGGGATAACAGTCATACTGAAAAACGCAACAATCAAAGATGGAACATGTGATTCAGAAGAAAGCTGGCTAAATCCATACACAACCTTGCTGTTTTCATGGCTTTTCTGTGTCCAGAGAAACTAGATGCTGTGCTGCTCGGTTGTGAAGTAGGTCTCAGTTATGTGACTAAGCTAGTGAGAGGCATATAACCTGAATTAGCTAGTGGGATGCATATTCTGTATAAGAGAAGATACTATACACTTGAGGGGTGTGCCATCATGCGGGAGGATGTACTGAGCTGTACATATTAAGTGTAGAGAGAATTGGACCACATGAATATGAGACAGTTATAGTACCCGGTGTAAATGCTACTCCCTCTCTCTCCCTTAGTCCTTATTTTTCTCATGCCTAACTTGCTGGTGCTCGTCACGCCATTTACGCTGCCAGAGAATTTCACCAGGTAAATCTACCTACGACCAACTTTGTTGTTTGATTCTGGTGATCAATCTTAGAATCCATCTTTAATTCATTTGATACTTTTCTGCTTTTTAGGTTGATTGGGTTTTGGGCTGTCATGTTAGAGGTAATGATGCAAGTTCATTGTTTTATGTTTCTGTATGTATTGTAGACATCCTTAATTCTGTTAGTTTACTTGTTCTAGAGAAGCAGGACGGACATCGACATATTACTTCCTGGCGAAATCAACTTAGATGCAAAAGACGGGTGGACTTGCTGATGACAGACAAGCTTATATAAGCATTGACAGTGATATCAAACTGCACAATCTGAATGTTTTTCGGTGGTTAATTCTCTTATCAGCTGGAATTTTAATGGTAAAGCTGGAGGAAGAGTCGAAAACTGTAAAACTTGGTTGACAACATTTCATCTTTCTTCTATTGAGGTTGAAAGACTTGATTTGAGCAGGTTCGTCAATGTAGACCTGCTGTGTATAAAGATTACTTACCGGGTTTAGTTCAAATGCTTTACTGTTGTTCCTTTAGTGCTGAACGTATTCTCCTCTGTTTTTATCCTCTAATTTTGCAGGAGGAGCCCCCATATCCATTGCAGCAGCTATTATTTACATTACCATTCAGCTCTCTGATGAGAAGAAGTCTCCCCAAGGTTTTAGTTTCTCCAATCCTATTCAATTTAAACAACTAAAGACATATTGGTGCATATGTAAATGGCATTTGAAACAACGCATGCATATAAATAACCGAATGTTTGTGCAGATATATCACTTGCTACTGGAGTCACCGAGGGGATGATTAGGAACTCCAAGAATCTGCATCCTCACATTTCGAAGATAAATACCAAGCCGGTATGCCAAGGAAGAGGACCTAAAGAATTTCTGTAGCTTTTGAGTGTGTAGATATACAAACAAAATTGATATTAGTTAATTTTCAGTTACTTTTGGAAATCAGAGCAATCTTGAATTTTTAATTCTTGTTATAAAGAATATAGTGGTTCTTAATTCTCACTCTTTGTATTGTTGGAAGATATCTTGAAAACTTTGTTATTCAAACATCGAAATGCTATGTTCGAGTTCTTTTTGGCCCTTGACTACAGAATACTAGTGTCATACAAAATACACTGTTTCAATTTCGCATGATAATGTGGGTAAGAAGACGCAGCATTGTTCAATTCTGACGAGATGTTGGTTTAATAAGTTATAAATCCGTTCACTTTGGTCCTTTAAGCTCTCAATTTAGCTAGTTAAATCTCATTAGTAGTCTCCATACCCGTTCCTTCCTTTGATTGGTCATCATAGTAAAACTCAATTTCACTAAGTATGTTTTTGTGCCTGAAGAGATATAACTCTACACTCTATAGTCTCATAGTCCCGATTTTGATTATTATGAATCTATAAGAAATGATTCACAAATTAGGTAAATTATATGTGCGTTTCCCCTTTGTCCTCCTGAAAGCTTGGCAGAGTTCTAACAATGGCTTTTCATGGTTGCTAATACTACTCATTATGCAAAAAAAATTCATTAAACTACAACTTGAAAATGAACCCTTATTAACACGGAAAATTTGTGATATTTTGACGATACAATAATATGATACAAGCTTTTAGTCTCATACAAAAGAACCTTCTAAAAGCTTGGGGAGATAGAACAAGGCAAGTGAAGAAAAGAAAGGTAAATGCACCGGTTAGACTTGATCTAAGGGTGATGTATTGGATAGAGCCACTCAGCAACCTTACTCTGGTTAAACGCTTGCACTAACTCATCTTTATGCTAATCTAGCACTTGCAACATTTGAGTAAGATGAATGTACATCGACTAACACTAATCTCATTTTCTATAACAAAAGCTTTACACAGGGGTGTCCTAATTTGGTTAATCGTCCCTATCTTTGCGATTTCATTGCTCACCATCATTGCTCAAAGTCTACAAAAAAGAATTTATGCCACCATTTGCAAAGCACCCTAATGCTTCCAGTCCCATGAAAGAATTGTGATTTCCATATATTGTCACTCCCTTTCCTTGAATTTACGGATCAGTGTCACTCTCGAGATGACCCGAAACAATCTCCTCATATGAGACTTCCTCTGCATCAAGATGATCAGTCCGAGAAAGAACCGACCAAGTCTTACTGGAAGAATTCCCACTTTTAGGCTGGTCTAACTTTTAAGGATTTGCAAGCCCATCGACGGGATGTGATTGCTCCTTGCCTCCAGCATGATTTGGTTCAGAATTGCTTGTAGGGTCAAGACTGTGTTTCATTAAGGATACATCACTTCCAGGGAGATCTAAGCTTTTCGCGGGCAGAAAAAGGGCAAGCTGTTGACCTGGACCAATGCTCGACGCAACCAACTGAAGTACTTCAGATGGTTGGGACAGTTCTGCATTCATTTTCTCCCAAGAAGGTTGACGCATCGCTGAAGTTGATGTGTTAAGTGGAGCCTCCTTCTGAGCAGGACCTGTCATTGTGACCACCGATGGTGGAAATGCATTAAGCTTAGGGACCAGAGGGATAGAACTTGAAGCAGCATCATCACCTAAGAAATTCCGCGGAGGGAGTTGCCTGCTCTCCTGGACTTCTGTCTGGAGGGCTGCATTTGCTCTGACTTCTTTCTCTCTTTAAGAATGAGTCTCGCATCCTTAGGTCGAACTTGAAGGGCTGCTGGAAATAGACCAACTGCAGACATGTCAGATGTTCTGCCACCCACCCCATCAAACATTGGAAATCTAGCCAACCAGCCCTCAATCCGCGCAGTATTGTCCAACGAGTTCTCGTGTTATGGGGACACCCTGCATTCATGATGGGAAAAATAGTGATCAATGCAATATCTGCATAATTGAAGGTGCCAAAATTTCACTTAAGCAAACGACCCAAAAGATTAATTTTCACATAACTTCATGCAAGTGTACCATCAGAATGACATATAAATGAAGACATCCAGTAACCCAAGATTTTGTTATACATCACAAGCAGTAACTTTTCCACGCAAGACTAACAAACTGACTAAGCCTCATTAGCAATAATGACTTTAAAAATCCACTAAATTGGATAATCCTAATTATAAAATACATGCACCAAAATAGAGTTCAACCCGAGACATCTGGGAGCTTGCCCTAAAGAAAATGCTCAACCAGAAAAGAAAGCAACAGGGTGTTTGATTTATTATTATTATTATTAATTTTTTTTTTATGTTTATGTGCAACAACAATAGAAAGGCCATGGACCCTACTCTGTGATAACCACATGAGCACATCAACCAAGATCAACTAATTTCTTTGCAATAAAAAGGATAAGTCTGATATTCAATAGCTTATAGCTCTTGCACGTGACAAGAAGCTAATAATTAGTTGTTAACTCTGCTCTAGTTAGTATCTTTAAAGAAAACATGAAACTCAACGACTTGTCAGTGAAACTTCTATAGGCAGGGGAAAAAAACTGAGAAAAAGGATAGATTGTTGTCCCCCTATCAAACAACAACGGTTGGTGGAGTATCAATTCCTTGAATCATTGAAAGGAAAATTTGAGATCGAGAAATCAGATGTATAAAGAATACTGCTAATTGACATCTAAAACTACAGGCAACCTGTTCTAGGATGTGTCAATTCCATGGCAAAAACCTAGTACCAACCATGGAGGTCTCAGTTACAAATGATCTGCAACTGGCCTGGACATGAGCAATGGAAAATAACATACAATATGTATGATCTGATTTCCACAAAAGCTCTTTCTAGGAATTGGGCGATTCATTTCCGAGGCTGGAATCAAGAACCGAGTCAATTACACTTGGCTGGTTTCAGGCCGGTTTCCAGTACTCAAGAAACAGGTTTTTTTGTGAAAATCAGGTCTAAAATATCATTGATCATCTTTTATAGCTGTCGTCAAGCAAACTCTTGTGAGCTTAGTGGTGTTATGCATACACCTCATACTTGAGGTTACGGTTTCCAATCCCTCTCGGTTGCAACTTGCTATTACATTTTTTTTTTTTTTAAATAAGGTGAAACATGGGTTCTGGATTGGTTCGAGCCTAGAACCCCTTGGTTGGTCGGTTTCAAGGTCCAATAGATGGTTTTAGTATAAGAACCGGGAGCCAAACCAGAAAAAGGCCGACTCTACGGTTTCATTATCAAGAAGTGGACCAATTTTTTTGAGAATTGACCTGGAACCGAACTTCATCAGGATGGCTCTACCCGGTTCTTGGCTTGAACTGGACTTGCTGTGCACCGCTAATCCAAGCTCTCCAACTAATTTCACGACTATTAGATGACAAACAATAATATGTAGTCAACAAGAAGCCAGTATTGAAGTCGCAGAGCAATATGTAACTCTTTTATGTGTCCTTAAGCCACCTACGACTAAGCAATTATCAGGAGTATCAAATAATAATTTTGGGGCTCATATTCTCATCTCTCAACACCTTTCCCTGATACTAAAAGATTATTATGAGCGTCAAATGTTGAGCAACTTAACAATTTTAAATGAGTACTGGGATTTAAGGTCTTCTTATCCAGTGGATATACATCCTCTGTACCTCGCTTTATTTTAAATGTGATTAACCATGAAAGTTTTATATTATTATTACAATTAACCATTGAAGTTACTTGAAATGCGATAAAACAGGTAGCAAATTTTGATTCTGGCAATTAAACATGAAGCTGTAGATGATGTGAATGGAAGTAATTTAGATAGATCACTTTCTTTATTAAACTCTAAACTACTTCATTGAAGGAAGAAATAAATAAGGGAAGTATAAAAGAAGTTCATTTGGGACATGCTGAGAGCATAGACATGATGAGAGTAGATCTTCTACATGCTGTGTCCATGATACGGAATGATACTTTGTGAGGAAAGATATCCTAATCAATTGCAAAAAAATGCAGTGAATTCAACACTAGAAGTTTAGAGCTCATCGATTCATGTGGAAAAATTAAATACAAGAAAAACATGGTAATGTCAGATATCATAATGAATTTAACAGCAAAGCTCAAATAGGGATTCTCTCATCGATCTATACATCCAATGATTTGAACGCAGATTCACCTTGAACATCAGTTTCGTCCACTTCTTTAGCATGGAGCAATACCAACTCCTGCAAGGCTGCTTCCTAATAAAGACAATAAAACTTGACATACGGTGAAAAGCTAGGTTAGGTGCTGATTTAAACCACCAAATAGTGCACATATTTGTCCATGCCATAGATTTTAGAGGGACTCTTTTTTGTTGAGGGGGAAGGAATGCGCTAAGCAGAAAAACAAAGTCTGGCTGCACAATTTGCCAATAAAACCGAAGGAAGTGAGCAGCTCAGCTTGCATTGAAAAATAGGATGGAGTATAAGTTACCAAAACGAACATAGTGTGGTTTGGTTTGGTAAACCGTATTAATGCAGTTTGTTTGGTTCAGTGCCCAACTGAATGAAAAAGGGCCGTGCTCACCTTCACTATCAGCGGTGCAATGTGCATCGACCGACAACTTAAATGGATAGATCAATGAAGGTATAAAACATTAAAAGAGCAGAGCAGCACAATCCATGAAGCTGAATACCTGAAGGGTAGATTGCGAGAGGAGGATGGACACTCCGATCTTTAACACTTCAATGGAGGATTATCGGGAGCCAATGCCTCTGCAACAAACTGTGGCCCAAGAGCTGAACTTCCTATTCCAACTGAAAGTACTTGAGTAAAGCGATCCACAGGAGAAGTAGGAGGGGGCTTAATCTATCTGCAAATTAAGCGTCAAACATTATCAAGTCAATCAGTCCGTCTATGTCCGATGCAATCAGCTAAGCATACTAAGAGAAAACCAACGATCAAAAACCGAATTTCATGCTGACATTAATTGGAAAACCTGAAGAAAATTTTGAAATTACTGAGTCTAAGAGTCGGAAATCTCCATACATGGTCATTTCAAGTGAATAATACGTAAACGAGCTCTCCATCTCTTCCACCAGAAACCAATTCAATTTATCACCGGCTCGCGCTTCCTCGAGCTACTAAGACAATGCTGGCATTTACCAGAAAACCAACACAGACATCTACGACAGCAAACCGATTCCCAAGAAGAAGAAAAAAAAGAACGCAGGGAACCACACTCTCTTACCACACGGAGAGCAACAACGACCGGAATTCCAGAACTGACCTCACCGCTGACCACGTCGGCAGCGAAATTGCAGACGCTCTCAATCTGCGCCTTCAGGAATCGGGCCGGCGCGAGTTCCGACTTCCTCAACCAGTAGTGCCCGACCATGCGGCCCTCGTCCAGGTCGGGTTCGCGATCGCGCCCTTCTCCAGCTCCTCCATCGCCTTGAACGCGGCCTGGAACCGAGGCTCCATCTTCTCCACGAACTCGTCCGTGAACCCGATTCGGCTCACGTCCAAGGAAAAGCCCTAGCTCCGGTGCTGGTGCAGCCAGTCCACGTACCTCGTCCACAGCGCGGGAATCCTTCTCCAGCCCTCTAGACCGCGCCTCTCCTTCTTCGCCGCGTCGTCGGCCCTGCCCAGGTCCACCAAGATCTCCCTTGCGACCGATCGGGCCAGCGACAGGGACAACACCCGGTCGACGGCGGGGAGCCTGGCGCCGCTCGGGAACGAGACCGAGGCCGCCTCCCTCCTGCTGGAGGTCGACGGCTTCGCGGCGGAGGCCGGCGGCATCTTCGGCCTGAGGGAGGGGGAGGACGAGCAGATGCCAGAGACGGAGGACGCCATCGGCGGCGGCGGCGGCTCGGAGTCGGAGTTGATGACGAGTTCGTCGGAGGGAGGCAATCGGACGGAGGCAACCGGCGAGGCTTTTTGGGGAGGCGGAGGCGGTGGGATGCGCTGAGAAGGAAGTTCAGCTTGTTCTCTCTCTGTTCTTCCACGAGGAGAGAACCCAAAAAATATTTGAGTGAGGAGAGAGAAATTTTAAGCGCGCATTTATCATCCCTTCGCTCGTCCTTTCTTCCGCTAGCCGAGCCGAGCCGAGCCACCAGCCGAGGGTTATTCGGGAGAGAGTGAGAAGAGAGAGGAGAGAGAAAGAAGCGCTGGGTCGTTGAGAGGACAGAGAGCGTCAGAGTGGTGGGCCCCAGGAGCGCGCCGCGCAAATTTTGAACCTCTGACCCGTCGCCTACGTGGAGCCACGTGTCGAATTTTAAATGGTCTTACCCTACGCCTACGTGGAGGGTAAGACCCATCCAATATTTTCTCCACAAGCACGTGGTCATGTCTTCTTCTTCTTCTTCTTCTTTCAGTGCCATTTTGAGAAAGGGTCTGCTCATCTAAATCTTGCAAAGTTTCTTCATCGGGTTGTTTGATTGTCTGCCGATATCCGAGGACAGAATGCTGGAGGACGTGCTTCATCCGCCTCGGCAGCTTCTGGCTGTAAAATTCTCTTGCCCTCTGAAACCGTCTCCATACCGTATTCTTTTCTGTACATACACACAATGCATGCATGCATTGCATTAATCATGCAATTGTCTCTGCAAAGGGGGGGAAAAAGCAGGATTTTGGTTGCAAGGCTGAAGCTTTCCTCCATTGTTCTGAAACTCTTCCATGCTGCCTCTCCATGACTAGTGCTTGGCCAGATTAGGCATCCTATATTTTACCTCACATAAACATGCCATCAAAGCCCGTCTTCACATCCGCTATCTATCTGTTGCATATCATAAGGTGCCAGCAAAATTGCAGATAATCTTCCTGCTTTATTGTTTGTCAGAAAGATGACACTGTTCACCTTCACAGAACTCGCTTTTCAAATCAACTTTAAGAATCCAAGCATCATCATATGCCTGTCCAGAATTTATGTCCTCTTCTACTAGTTTAAACATCAAGAAATCTGCTAAAATGGTTAGAGAGACCAATTGTAGTGTATGGATCATAAACATGAGTAATTCGACTTTTGGTGGTAATTGATATGCTTTACTAGTCTTTGTTCAACAAATTATTGTTGTTCAAACATGGAGTTGCATCTGTTGTTCTGCAGGATGATATGTCAAGCCCGTTAAGTGCTCAACTGTTAGAAATTTGCGACCCCGAATTATTTTCAGAAAGTATACAGAACTCTGAGATCACATCGTGTGCAAACTGCTGCTATAAAGAGTACCCCAATTCCTCCAAATTTTCTTTACCTGAAGATTTGCAAAGCTTTGGCGTTCTCCTGCAGGAAGACCATGGAATCAATACTCCTGCCATGACTACGAGTAACACCATGACTGCTGGCACTATTAACCACAACGGAAATCAAACAACAATCTTTGATCCGCAAGAAGATGTTGATAATGATATTTCTGCTTTGAATGATTTCTCTCCCTCCCCTCTGTTTTCGGTTTCCCCATTCGTCTGTCCTCAACAAGACCACCTGTTGATGGATTTCCCTTCAGTGCAACTAACTGAAAATCAACTTCCACTGACCAATAGCACTGACGGGCTACCAAATTTTACTCGCGAAACTATGTCACCGTTAATTGGCCCTCCATTGATTGCCTCAGTGTTCAAACAAAATTGCTTTTCGTCTGTGTCAACATATATTCCTTTGGACCCTGCATCGCCTTCGTGCTCCTTCGCTGGCTCAATGAGGACGTACATGCGGGAGAATATGACTGGCACATTATCTGCAGATAGGTCGGGGATCTTCTCGGGAAGTGTTCTAATAAAAGCAGATTTGCAAGCTCGAGATCTGGATTACCAGGCTGACAATAACAGTGGAATCTTTTGCTCGGATCCGACCCAGGTGCTTATTCCTGAGGACATGCAGGTATTGACAAGATTTTACAGCACATTATGCTTCATTTTGAATATGAAGTTTTAAAGTTCAATGCAGTTGGTACGCACATGGCATTAAATTTCATGGGCTCTTGTAGTATTTGTGGTGACAAATTCTTATGGAATTGTGTCGATTTGATACCGTGTAAGGCATTTTGTGCCGAGAGCCAAAAGCTGATGAATGCGAATTCGAGTTCTGCACCTTTCGCAACAGATATTTCAAACTTAGAAGACCCAACTTACAAAGTAGGAAAGCTCTCAGTTGAGCAGAGGAAGGAGAAGATTCATCGGTACATGAAGAAGAGGAACGAAAGGAACTTCGGCAAGAAGATTAAGGTCTTCGTTCTCTTCTTCTCTCGCATCATTCATGTTTTAGTTTACCTTTTGTAGGGCAGTAACTTTAGCTGAAGAAACTTTCCTAATATCTGCAGTATGCGTGCCGCAAAACTCTGGCAGACAGCCGTCCGTGAGTGAGAGGGAGATTCGCAAAGAACGAGGAATTCGGGGAGAACTCTAGGCTCGCTTGTGGCCATCTTTACGATGATGAAAAGGACGAAGTGAGAACAACTTTCCTTACAAAAAATCTGCACTGAACATGCCATATCCGTGGTTCAAAAGGAACTTCCAAAGATCAAACGATGCCTTGCGAATCACGATATCTTTGATGAAGACGAGAACAAATAAATAATCATCACAAACCCGATAAATATCCTTCCCTGATCGTAATCCATTTGTAACATAATAACACCTCCTTGGCTTTCGTTTCAGGTGGTTGTGAAAGAAGATGACATGATGGATTCATCTGATATCTTTGCTCATATCAGTGGAGTCAATTCCTTCAACTACTCAATCCCGGATCTTACAGACTCAAGCCAGATCTTACAGACTCGAGCAATTCTGAAGCCTGGATCTCTGTTTCTGCAGACTGGCCGACTAATAAGAGCTAGTGTATCAATACATGAGTCAGGACTAATTAGTATGACGATAAGAATTAATGTACTTTTGTATATAAGGTCCGTATGTTATAAAGTATATCGATTAGACTCTGTAGACTTGAGACTGGGAAATAGATAATCACAATTTATACAAAGAAAAATTATGTAATTACATAACACTATATTCAGGGTTTCATGTATACAAAGAAAAGCAAGAAAGTTAATTTTGACAGTTTAGACAAGATCGTGGACTTTTTATATATGGTTAGATGTTTTCTGAGGCTGTGAACTCTTTTCTAAGAGATATTTGTTTTTTTATCGCGGATATGGCTCAGCGTTTTAGAAACTCAAGTTTTGCGTACCTTCCCGTTTCTCAATGCATAAATACATTTATGTAATTCGATTTTTTGTCCAATGCTTTGATAGGCATTCTAAAATTCCCAGAAAATCAACATTGAAACCATATCGATCTTGCATAATGCTCCCATTCTGTGCCCAAAAATAGGGACTCTTTTCAGGCTGATAAGTTTCAATAAGTATTGGTAAATATGGAAATACTGTAGGTAAAAAAAAAAAAAAAAAACAGTGACTTCTTTTGGGGAGAACTCTAGGCTCGCTTGTGGCCATCTTGAGGATGATGAAAAGGACGAAGTGAGAATAACTTTCCTTACAAAAAATCTGCACTGGACATGCCATATCTGTGGTTCAAAAGGAACTTCCAAAGATCAAACGATGCCTTGCGAATCACGATATCTTTGATGAAGACGAGAACAAATAAATAATCCTTTTTCTTTTTTATGGAATTATGCCAATATTTAGATTTTTGCAAGTATTTTCCTTCCAAAATAAATATATCAGTTCAACGAATAATGCAAGTGTTTCATTTAAAAATAATAAAAAATAAAAACAATTTGTAAGCACATTAAATAGTGGAAGATTAAAAATGACAACTTTTTTTAAATAAAAATATTATATATTTATTATGGTTTGCAGTTTGGGGACACATTGTAAGCATTTGCAAACTTTGTAAAAGATCAAGATACGATACTTAATCACATCTTTGCACTATGATATGATTGAAAAAAAAAAAAATCTGGAGCGTTTACAAAAAGGATACAATATTACAAATGAGAAAAGTTAATATCTAATATATCTTGCACTGCGTCATATTAGGATGACTTAAAATGTTAGCACCTAAGATATATAAACATTTACAATGTCTTATGTTGGGATGGAACCTGACATTGCAATTCTTTTTGCAAAATGTCATAAGATAAAAATCCTTAAATATTGATGATAAAAGATATCAAGGGAAATTGGATTATATTAAAATATTTAATATTGTCATTCCATTAATTCGAGATCATGGACTGTATTGAACATTTTCATGTAGTCCACTAACTATATTGAACATGTATCAAAATTTTAAACACCACATTACACATTATGCTAAAGTTTAGGGACCACATTTCGCATTAAACCAAAGTTCAAAAAAAGTTAGCAAGTGTTTAGTATCTCATTGCATGTAAAAATTAGGAGCATCGCACTTCATTAGTAATTCTGTATCATTTTTTTTTAAACCAAGAGTTGACTTTTTATAGGTTGACTATTGGTCAAATTGGAAAAAAGAAAATGTCAACTCTTGGTAAAAAATTACAAAAACGTAAAAAAAAAATGCATGTAGGTGTCAATATTAACGTAGGCATGTAGATTAGGCCCTTAAATTTAGAATTTTTATAAAATTGGCCAAATATTGACCTTTTGGCCAAATAGAAGAATTTGACCTTTAACCAAAAAAATTAGAATTTTGCTAATTTCTGATTTATTTTGAACATTTGATTTAAGGACGATGAAATTTAGAGATATTGGATCCGATTAAAGAAATTTCAGCTTCAAGAACCAATCAACCACTTAAAGCAATATATTAGGCACCGTAGGATTTGAGTTAATATTAGAGATCTTGGATCCGATTAAACATTTGATTTAAGGTGTCTTGAACGATCGAAGGCGTCTCTTTTATTCCAAAGCGTTTTCACGTCCGCAAACCGGGGCGGCGCGGACAGATTTTTCAAAACCATTTTTGCTCGCTGTTCGTCGACGCCCATGGCCCTCTTCATTACTTATTTCGAACCTTCATAAAGAAGCTCGTTTATTTACGTTCTAACCACCTTTTTCTTATTTATGCTTTACATACTTGGGCATACCCCATGGCTGCTGCTAATGTTCACTGCTTTATAAGACTGCGAAAATGTCTCACTCGCCCTTTCACCTGCTATGTCAATAAGACTTGACATTCATTATAATTTCACTAATCATTTGACAAAAGTAAAGATCAACCGCGAAGCTCTACCACCCAAGGAAAAACGAAAACAAAAATGAAAATCTCCGTGGACTTTGATTGCAAATGTCACCCGACGACATCCGTTTCTTGTTTTCTTTTACTGGTATTCCCCTGCCACTAGACTGGACGCCTGGGGATTGACTGGCTACCACCAGTCCATAATAATTCCTTCCCGTGAGCATGGAAGGCCTGCAATCTTTTCCCAATCTGCACCGCTCTCTCTTTGGCACCTCTCTTGCAAAACGGGACACCCACTAATTCTCAATGTCTTCAAGGAGGTGAGGCGGCTTATCCCATCAGGCAAACACGTTAACTTTGAGCAGCCAGAAACGCCAAGATTTTGAAGAGCAGAGAAATTGCCAATCCATTCTGGCAAACTCGTCAGATTCTCACAGGAACCAACATCGAGATATTCTAGAGTGGGGATATGTTGAATCCCCTCGGGTAATGCCACTAGTTTCGGAAGACGGTAAAAAGTAAGATGACGGAGTTTCGCAAGGGAACGCCATTGGGTTCCATGCTCATCGTCGTGGCTCGACACATCGAGTTCTTCACAATTGGAAATGTAGAGGTATTGCAACGAGGACAAGGACTTCATGCCACAAGAGAGACTCCTTAATTTGCCACACAAAAGGAAGGTCAAGCCCTCAAGATTTATGAGGATCGGAAGTAGAGTCTCAAGCATTGAGTGCTCGAAATCCACATCTTCAAACAATAGCAGCTCTAATTTAGAGAGGGGGATGAACGTGGATACCGCCATCGCTTGTTGCAACCACTTCATGCTAGCCTTCTCTAACATCAATGTTTCTATCTGGGGAAAAAGTGGCATTGAATTCAAGTGGGGACAATTTGATATCCCCATGTACAAAAGTTTTGGAAATGATGAATTTGAATTGTACTGCTGATGATCCTGATCTGGTTCCATCGGTTGCCTTCTTCCCCACCATCCTTTCAGGTTCCAACACCGTGAGAGATCCAATTGCTCTAGAGACGGGAGGCAGGGGGGTGCAGTATCAAATTGCTCCAGATCACTTATCTCTTCGACGAATTCCAACGCATCCAAGCGCTTGAGAGTCAATTTCCTCAGGGAAGGCAATTCACGTAGGGACGGCAAGTACTTCCATTCTCTACATGAATCGAGTGTGAGCTCAATAAGATTCGTGATGGAGGAAAGCCAGCTTGGTGGACTCCGATTCAAACATGAGTCTATTCCCAAATGGGTTAGATTTGGGTGCGGTCTGAGGTACTCCCACAAGCTCAATTCGTCACTGTCGCTTTTGCCATCTTGCTGCTCTGCTGACCATGATAATTCTAAGCAACGGAGACCTTGCTTTTCCTTCAAGTGACCCTCGTTCGGCACTGGATCAAGGAACTGCAAGTTTTTAAGAGCAATAGATCCGGTCAATCTGTTTAAGCCAGCCAATTCATCTAAGCTTCCCACACCATCGGGTACTTTATGGTCCATCTTTTGGACGACGTATAGGTTCAAAGTCTGAAGCTTAGACAAGTGGTTCAACCCGCATGGCATGTGGTTTAGTGATTCACACCCATCAATTAAGAGGTGTCTAAGGTTGACTAATTTCTTCAAATCTCTTGGAAGTGTTGTAAGTCTCCAGCAGTAAGAGAGCTTAAGGGTCTGCAGATTCACCAAATCTGTGATTGAATTCGGCAAATTCTTAATATGTGGGTTTCCAGAAATATCAAAAAACCTTAAGTGCTTCAATTGACTCCCCAAGGAAGGAGGGATCAAAAGATCTTCATGGCCGAAACCCAATGCGCGACAACACCTTAACTTGGAGATAAGTTCATTTGGAAAATAGTTCGGTGATGTACTCCAGAAATCCTTCAAAGAGAGAAATGTTCTTAAATTGGTCGCTTCAAGTAGCGAGGTCACTTTTTGTAGCGAAAATGATTGTCCAACAAATGATGCATGACGTATTCCTCTAATTATGCCGCCTTCATCGAGATCAATCATCTTGCACTCATCTCCTGCGACTTTCAAGGCAAGATCGTGCATAAGATCATCCATTTTGAACGTGTTCACCTCACTGGTGTCATCATCGATCTCTTCAACTTCAAGGAAGGACCTACGCAATAGATTCAAGACATAATTATCCCCTGTGTCGTCGCTCCCCTCCAATGACTCGATAAAGTCTTGTGCCATCCAGAGTTGTATCATTGTCTGTTTATCAAAGACATAATCTTTAGGAAACATTGCACAATATGCAAAACAATGTTTTAAATGCGACGGAAGATGGTCGTAGCTGAGCTTGAGGACTTCCATAATTCCTTCGACCGAGTCATCTATATTTGAAAGTTCACGCTCTTTGAAATTGAACCATTATGTTTTCTTTTTGGTGTATAGAAGGCTACCTATTGTTTTGATGGCAAGGGGAACACCTGCACATTTTTTAACTATATCTCGACCTATCTCCTCAAATCCCGAGTTAGATAATGTTTTTGCATCTACAAAAGCCATTTTCTTGAATAAGTCCCATGACTTTTCTGTAGATAAGCCACATAGATTATATTTAACTGACTTGGCATCTGTAGCCTCCACGACTGACAAAGAGCGCGTGGTTATGAGTATCTTGCTCCCCCTTGAACCCCCCATTAGCAACGGCCGGAGTTTCAACCATCTCATGCGATCCTCATTCCACAAGTCATCCAAAACAAGCAAATATTTCTTTCCTTCTAGTACCTTACCGAGGAGCCTTTGCAACTCTTCCTCATTCTTACTCTCAATGCCTTCTAGATTTTTCTTCACCTCAGGATCATCTTTGGCAGAGTTCAGTATTTTTTTGACGATCAGATCTACATCAAAGATTTTTGGATCCCCATGGCACACCCACATCTTAAGCTCGAAACATTGTTTCACCTTTTCATCCTTGTACACCAGATCAGCAAGCGTGGTTTTTCCCATTCCTCCTATACCGATGATGGAAACAATTGAGACACTCTCTCCGGAGGAGGAATCAAGCAAACATGCGATGACCTCCTCCTTATCCTTTTCTCTACCAATTATATTTTCCTCGCGCTCAAAAGTGGGAGTTCTCCTCTCAATAGGAAGAGTTGCCTCACTCCGATGCTTCTCTAATTGGAAATTTCTTTTTCTTTCAATCTGACCTAGTTTCTTCCTAATTCCCTCAATCTCATTACCCACTTTGAGGCAGTGTACAAGCTGATTTGATTTAGAGAAGAAAAGGCGCACCTCTTTCGTCATCTTGTTGCCGGGAGTGACCTTCCGCCTCAGATCTTCCGTTGCGACATTGTCAAGCAAATCTTGTACATCATACAGCACGTCCTTGAGACTCTTGAGCCAAAGCTTGACTTGGTTGTTGTGCCATTGCTGCTTCTCGGCATCCAAAAGCACAGCTTGGATGGTCTGGACGGTGTCCTCAAGGCTTTGGAGCTCGTCCTTGGCACAGCAGAGCAACTGGATCTTTTGAGAAGCGAAGGAGCCTCCAGGTTTCACCATTTCGGTGGCAAGGCTTTTCAGGATGTCAGTGGCAAGGCTGAAGAGAACTGCTTCCGCCATTTCAGAAAGCAACAAGCTAGAGCTGAGGAGTTCTTGAGAGGAGTTTGCAGATCTGATGCTTTTGTCGTGAGTCAATGGTTGGGTGCTTTCTCATGATAAACTTGAGGCACGAAAATATGGCGAGGCCAACGGCATCTCCATGTTTCTTCATGCTCAGTTAATCCAACGGATGAAATAGCATAACTTGCAACGGAGAAAAAGAATAGCGTGGATCAGTGGTTTCTTTGTGATAAGCCCAAAGTACATATTCATGGAATAATTTGAAGGTGCAGCGCTAAATCCACCCCAGTTCAACAGCTTCCTTCATCCTTAAGCCTCTCTTGGTTCCAAGTTCGCCGTCTCTCTCTCTCTCCACCGGAAAAAAGAAAATGCATGGCCGGCATTCGACGACTCCAAAGCCAGAGCTGCCAAAGCCCAGAAGCTAACAACTCTTCAATCCCGGTTTCTCTCTAATCACCTCAACCGCATGCACAATCTCTCTCTCTCTCTCTGTGAATTTTCATTTTACTTCTGTCCTGTCCTCGGTTGCGAGATCAAAAGCATTATGCGAGCGCAGACGATTTCTTTGGTCAGATTTTTTTGCATTGATTGTGATGTGATGTTGCTCCCAGATGCATGAAGGAGGCTCTCTACATGAGCGCGAAGCTCCTGGAGATCAATCCCGAGTACTACTCTGCTTGGAATTACAGGAAGCTCGTGGTGGAGCACAATTCTCTATCCGCCGCTCGTGTGTGTGCCTGTCCTTGTCCACCACTGTCTGCTGCCTCAACCTCCAAGCCCGCCCCACTGTGATCACTCGGATGAGTTTAAAGGCAAAAGGCTAGATTTGGCAATGCGAGATCTGACGTAGTGCATGCGGCTACCGCAGGGAATTTCGTCCAATCACTCGGACGAGTTTGAAGGCAAAAGGCTAGATATGGCAATGCGAGATCTGACGTAGTGCATGTGGCTACCGCAGGGAATTTCATCCAAGACATCTGAGCATGGTGGTTAGTTGTGGACCAGGTGATGATGCCAATGATAGAGCATCAAAGGTTCTGACAAGGTCTTGACTCTTGAAGCTGGGATCAAGTTGATTGAAAAAGGCAGGAGCAGAGTCAGGGCCGGCGAAGGCTGTAGCACACGCCCCTCTCTCTCTATATGCCCGATCTCTCTCTCTCTCTCTTCCATATCTCCTCTTCGCTGGCACCTCCTCGTGATTAAAAATGGAGGCTGCTGCCGAGCCCTCACAACCTCAGATCGAGGTTGATCCCGTCAACCACCTCAAACAAGTCTCGATCTAAGCAATCTTGGCAAAGCCATACACAGAATCAGCTGAAGACTTGATCAAGTTCGCTAAAGATCTTGCTGACAGTTAATGCAGTCTCTGGCGGGCTTATTCTGCATTTGTTGCATCATGTGGTAACTGTTTACCTTTCATATAGTTTGTTCTTGGTTATTACTCCGTACCTATTGGATTCTTGTTGTTCATCTAGGTCAATGGTTAATGTATGTTTACGCTTCCAGTTTTAGGATTAAATAAGAAAGAAATGACTGTCAGATTCTTCTTTTATTGCAGAAACATTGGATGTCTATTCATTAGTGAAGAGGAAGTGCAGCAAATCCATCGGAAGAGTCGGGACACATTAGTTTGTTTCCTAGAAAATATCATACTTAAGAAAATAATTTGTTGTTCTTGATCGACACGACTTGATATCGGCATTTCTTGGAAATTTTCAATGCAGGATCAAAGTGAAATTGCACCTGCTCTCCCCTTGTTAATGAGATGACATCAAGAGGCAACCCTTGTAGGGTCGGCGTAGAAGACTCGCAAGAATGCAGGATGAGCGAAGGTGATCATCGCAACCCTTCGACGAGTTGTGGGATGCCACGTATTGGCCCCAACACTTTGCCCTTCATAAATATTAAATTTCTAATTATACATGAGAAAAATAAGATAAGAACACTATAAGTGTCTTTTGTACATTGCTTACTTAAGTGCCATAACCTTTTTTCGACCACTTGAGTGTCACAACTTTTAAAAACATCATTCGCTTAAGTGCCTTAATTTTCAATCGATCACTTTAGTATCAAAATATTTTAGAAAACCTTCATCCAAGTGCTAGAAATTCAATGTATCATGGCACTTGTGATGAATGCTTTTTGAAAGTTATGAAATTAAAGATCGGAAACAAAGTGATGGGACTAAAAAGAGCGCCATACATAAGTGATGGCACTCAAGTAATCAGAAAAAAAAAGTTATATCACTCAAGTAAGCGTTGTATAAACATTATGACACTTATAATATCTTTTTTCCTGAGAACAATTGTACAAGAGTGACATTGTATGCATATGAATACTATTTTGCTCGTTTATTTTCCGTTCACGTTCTTTACTATTTATGGGTTACTTGATTTACTGCAACAAAAAATAGGACGTTGCAATTCAAAGCATATCATGGGAAGATTGTTCAAAGACCACCGGGGAGACAGAAGAGAATAGAGATTGTTCAAGGCCAGCCAAGATCCGACGATGAGCACGCGAGGTTTACCGCTTGGAGAAAATGGCCGGAGGTACTGATTGATGAACAAGGCTGTGTAATCATATCTCCGGATGGAAAGAGTAGGTTCTTGTAGGTTCTTGGAGAATGCAAATCCGTATCCAAATTAACTGTAGCGCTCAGTTTTTTTTGTTTTTTTGTAAGTTAATCGGTAGATTCAACTATTTCAAATGTGCATCTTGTGTGTATATTGCTTCATTCATGCCATTGTTAATCTTGGTAAATGGGCATGCCGGCGGAGACCATAATCCTTCCGCTAGAGCTTCTCCACCACCCCAAAGACAATCCGAATTCAGCGACTCCTAGGAATATCATGGCTGGCTGGAAGAGACAGTTCAAGGTCTTGTCTCACAAAATTATCCAAGCCGGCGAGACAATGACCACAGAAAATGGGGAAAACTTGGACACCATGTGAAGCCTCGGCAATTTCTGTGGTGTTGCTATCATGGCAAAGTGCCACGGGACTCCTGCTGATGTTTGTCACTGGGCCGAGGGGTTCCCTCTGGACATTAACCTGTGTATGACTGCTGAAGTCGATATTTGACAAGAGGGACGACACTTTACTCCTCGACGAGGTCGACGAGCTCATGAAGAAGACATGGTCGATACTTGGTATCAACCGGCCAATACACAATCCGTGCCTAATATGGGTGTTTTTCCAACAATACCTCAGCATGATGCGGTTGGAACTGGACCTTCTTTTCGCTTCACATGCCATGTTGACAGAAGTAGCGAATGAGGCCAAGAAGCAGAACAAGGACGCTCTGTTCATTAAGGTTCTAACTAGCATGACTACTTCAAGAACAGGAGAACGAACTGGACGAAAAATCTCCTGCCATGGGCAGTGATGGCGGCAAACATCGAGGAACCTTAAGTGCTTTTCTTAAGAAGTGCCGTCCCATCACAACTGCAGTTGCCTCCATCACATCGCACGATTGTTATGGACTAATTCTGAAACATTATTCGACTTCCGCTTTGATACTTGATGAAGAAATCATCAAACTACCAGAGAGTGCAGGGAAGCCAGAAATTGGATGGAACTCAAATGGTGGTCGAGGACTCGGCAAAATGATTCCGAGGGAAATGGTTCCATATGAGGTTGAGCCAATGATAGGCTCAAGAAAGACAAAGATCTGCAGCCAGCCGTAGAATCACAATCGAGTTCATCCGACAACGTAATCTACTTTATAAGCTTTACAACTAGTTACAATAATCATTCGAAACAAAAGATAAGTCACAAGTGCGGCTCGTAACGTACATGGTATCCGAAATCGAAGGCCAAGCCAAACGTGGAATCAGCTGGAGACTTAATCAAGTTCGATAAAGAAACCGTGGATGGCTTGTTTGCCATTCTGAATGAAAATTGCTGAGGATACGGTTCGTGATCTTGCTGATGGTGGGGAGATCTGTTTGTGGACTATTCTGCGGTCGTTCGCATCATGTGATAAGTGTCACCCTTTCATATAGCTTGCTCTTCATGACCAAACGGAAAATAGCTTGTTTTTGCTTGGCACCCTGTACCTATTGCATTATATAATCTAAAGTCCGAAATGATGTACGTTCCCGCTTCAGTTTATAATTAAATAAGAAAAAAAAAATGAACGTAGATCTTCTTTTACAGCCAAAAAATTGGATGTCTCTTGACCTATGATACTTTAGATGATGAAGAGGAAGTGTGGCAAATCTATTTAAAAAGGGGAAATTACCAAAATTTATTGCACTTATGCCAATTTAGTCCTTAAATTTGACCAATTTAATTATGAACTTTTTTCAGATTTGCCAATTTAGTCATTCTGCAAACTTTTGACCGATCATCTTATTTGGCATAATCGACATTGATGTGGATAAATTTTTTATAATTTTAAAAAATTATATATTTTTATATATTTTTCTTTTTTTTTTCTTCTAAGCCCAACAAGGGTTGCCAGCCAACCCTCACCGGTCATATGCGAGGGTCGACCAACCCTCACAACCACAAGAAAAGGCCAGCAAACCCTTGCCATCCACTGGGTGAGGCCTTCACGGCCATCATCTAGTGGCTAGCGAGGATCATAGGCCCTCCTCTATGATGGGCAATAAAAAGAAAAATATATATATAATAATAAATTATAAAAAAATCAGAAAATTTAATAAAATAGTTATAAAAATTATCTCAAGGCTGACCATCTTATGTGACACCGTTGACATCCATGTCAATGATTTACGGGATGTTGAGAATTTCATAAGGTTCAGGTCATAATTAAGACGAATTGATTTCATTATTTCTTTAGAAACTTCAACACAGGATCGATGCGAAACTTCAACGCCTGGTCTTCCCCCTTTAACAGGATGTCGTCACGATTCCAACTTTTGCCAAACACTGTAGAAGGGCGACCCCCTTGCGAGGTCGGCGGAGAAGACTCGCGAGAACGGCTTTACATCCTCCTCAACGCTCTGCACGATCTCCTTGAACCCTTCACTACGGTATCTGATCCAAGTCTTTGCATTTCCATTGCCCTGAGAATGAAAAGCACGCGGACTGAGACCGAGGAAGCAAATGCAAAGTGTGGAGAAGAAAACAAAAGTCAACATCGTGCTGAAAAAAATGTTTCCATAATATATATATATATATGTTGACACCATGAAAAATTCCTACCTAATACACATTATGAATTTGCCCCATATTAATTTTTTGACAGCAAAAAATCCTAAAACGGTACATTTGTGAGTGTGACAAATTTATCTACCATTAGTTTTCATTAAATTTGACCGTCAAATTGCTGAGTTGTATGATATATAGTAGTTAATCCAATTTAATGGAAACTAATTAGGGTAAATTTATTACAAATGTACTAGTTTAGGGTTTTTGGTAATCAAAAAATTAATTTGGAGTAAATTTATGATATATGTACCGGTTTGGGTTTTTTCTTGGTAAAAAAATTAGTTTAAGGTAGATTTGCAACGGGTGTACCAGTTTGAGGATTTTTGTAAACAAAAAACTATTTTTGGACTCTTACAAAAAAAAAAAAACTATTTTTGGACAAATTTGTTATCGGTTTACTAATTTGAGGCTTTTCGTTAAATTAATCATACATATTGACTCCAACTATGAGCAACAAATGATAATGACTGGAAGGTCATCCGAAAATAGGCTATTATATCAATAGTTATTAGCATAGAGTACAAACTGAGGCAATGAGGGGTAGCCATGAAAGAGTGCACCGTGATTTACATGGCTTGTTTCGCGTAACCTTAGTTCGTCGAGAAAAGAGTACAACAACAGAGTTTTTACAATAGCCAAATGAAGAACTGCACACTTTGATATCTCAGGTGGCGATGCCCAATCCGCAACTACACTTGGACAATGACATGGTGTTTATCTCACGTTCTATCGCGAAAATCTCATCAACTAAAGTTATAGAAAGACTCCTAAAACAACTCCTTTCATTTGGATAGCTCCTAGGAGCAATGTGAACAGGCCCAGAAAAATGTCAAATCCACGAGCTTCCTGCCCAAACACTTTGGTACTGGCCACTTGCCAGACACTTTGGTGTTTGAGCACTTGGCTTCCAACTGAGCCCATGCAGAGGAATAGACGGGTGTCCGAAAATGATTTTTGGGATGCCCATACCCTTGCAAAAGCCCATTCTTCAACTTTTCCTTTTTAATGAAACTTTGACTTGAGTAGGATCTTCCCCAAGGGAATATACACTAACAAGGAAAATGTTCCATTTTCAAAGAAATGACATATCAGGACGACAATAATGCTTTAGGAAAACTATCAATGCATCGAAAAATTAATTTAGGTGTTTAACAAGTACTTTAAACGCATTCAACCTGCTGGAAAAGTACTTCAATTGTGGAGAAATTGTGGAAAGTTTTTACATGACTTGAAGTGATGTTAAATGCAAGTTGAAAATAGTTGAGGTGCGTGTGTTTTTTATTTTTATTTTTAGCGGAGTCAAATTCAAGATGTCTTGTAACTTGTGAGCCTCATCGTTAGGCAATCTCTTTGCTAATTTGCTCTTGCTTTAGCTTGAACCCTTCCCCACGTTATCTCCTCCAGGTCTCTGCATTCACATTGCCCTGAAAACGAAAGCCACACTGATCGTGGAGAAGACGACAAGAGTCAATATCATGCTCGAAAAATTATTCTTTTTCTCCACTTGCGTAGTGGAGGTCTTGTATCCATCATGCGCACCAGCTCACCTTCACCCTCTCTCTCTCTCTCTCCCTCTCCCTCCCCGAACATTTGAATTTGCTTCGAAATTTTATATTTAATAATTTATCTCAAAGCCCTTGAAAAATGGGTCTAAAAATAGTAGTTATTTAGAGTTGTGGGGCATTCGCATGCATTCGATTCTATGCAATGTGAATAGGAAAGATCTAACGTAGATAAAATATATAAAGCAATGAAGCCGGCGCAAATATTTTATGTATATTGCATAGCATTCAATGAAGTTGTTTGATGTACATTTGACTTGATAAATAGATGAACCATTTTAATAAGGATAAAAGATATGTACTCTAGCTAATTATTTAAATTTGTAGAGAGTTTATTTGAAGAAATGGCAAAAAAAAGATATGTAATTAAATGTGTTTTACCCTAAAAGTTCATATCACTAGAGAGAAAGATATGATCTTTTGCCCGAGTCGACCAAGTCCATGGCCGACATGGAGGGTCGTGTCCGTACCATCCCTTCGAGCGATGATGAGGTCATTTTGGAGCTCAAGGTGGTTATGGCTTTGAACAGAAGGAACGTGATGATGGGCTCCAAAAGAGCAATTTAGTTGTCATCGTTTTGGCGATTATATTGTTCAAATCAAACCTACCGTCTTTCCTAGTGAGAAGCAATGACAGTTTTGGCGATTAGGATCAAGTTTCCTCGCATGATCAGCATTTGGCCCACTTGTTTTTACTGCTTTGGCCCATTTCTTATCATCTTGGAAAAAAAATGAACGAAGCAATACCATTTCATTTCATGAAATTCTTTGCATCAATCCACAAAAATAAAAAATAAAAAAGAATTTAATATCAGGAAAACGGGTAAAACCCTTTCCTTTGTTATTGTAAAGATTGGTGACCGTCACAAATGAATCAAACTGACCATTAAGAGCTTTCAAACCTCTATACCCCTATCATCATCTCAATTTTTATTTACTTGCATCGAAGTAGGACGTTAAGAACTCATATTATCTCTTTTAATCACCTTCCTTCTGCTTAATAACAATTGCCCAAACCAAAAGTTACAAATTAACTGCAGCGCGCAAGTTTTTTTTTTTTGTTGAGTTAATCGGTAGATTCAAATATTTCAAATGTGCATCTTGTGGGTGTATTGCTTCATTCATGCCATTGTTAATCTTGGTAAACGGGTTAGCCGGCGGAGACCATAATCCTTCCGCTTGAGCTTCTCCACCACCTAAAAACAATCCGAGTTCAACGACTCCTAGGAATATCATGGCTGGCTGAAAGAGACAGTTCAAGGTCTTGTCTCACAAAATTATCCAAGCCAGCGAGACAATGACCACAGAAAATGGGGAAAACTTGGACACCATGTGAGGCCTCGGCAATTTCTGTGGTGTTGCTATCATGGCAAAGTGCCGCGGGACTCCTACTGATGTTTGTCACTGGGCCGAGGGGTTCCCTCTGGACATTAACCTGTGTATGACTGCTGAAGTCGATATTTGACAAGAGGGACGACACTTTACTCCTCGACGAGGTCGATGAGCTCATGAAGAAGACACGGCCGATACTTGGAATCAACCGGCTGATACAAAATCCATGCCTAATATGGGTGTTTTTCCAACAATACCTCAGCACGATGCAGTTGGAACCAGACCTTCTTTTCGCTTCACATGTCATGTTGACAGAAGTAGCGAATGAGGCCAAGAAGCAGAACAAAGATGCTCTGTTCATTGAGGTTCTATCAATAGTTTTAGCCTCGATATGTGGGTGGTCGGAGAAGAGATTGGGTAACTAGCATGACTACTTCAAGAACAGGAGGATGAACTGGACGAAAAATCTCCTGCCATGGGCAGTGATGGCGGCAAACATCTTAGGAGACGATGTCATGCTTTCCATGGTTATAGAACAAGCAAAAAGTGACGCAGCGACAGACCCAACTGGAGATGAGATATGATCGTCTGTGAAGAATGCATTCTCCAAGATGGTAAGTGATTCATTTCTCCGTTCATTTTACGGTACCATTATGGAGTAATTAATTTATTTCCCTTGTTATTGCTCGCATCAGATAGCCAGAAGTCAATGTCAAAAATGTGAAATAGACACAAGACGAGAGTGAACTGCTCATTTGGTTGGCTAAAGAGACCGAAGATTTGGCCTAAAAGAGTGAGGAACCTTAAGTGCTTTTCTTAAGAAGTGCCGTCCCATCACAACTGCAGTTGCCTCCATCACATCGCACGATTGTTACGGACTAATTCTGAAACATTATTCGACTTCTGCTTTGATACCTAACGAAGAAATCATCAAACTACCAGAGAGTGCAGGGAAGCCAGAAATTGGATGGAACACAAATGGTGGTCGAGGACTCGGCAAAATGCGAAGATGGAGGCAAAATGATTCTGAGGGAAATGGTTCCATATGAGGTTGAGCCTGTGAAGATGGAGAACCAGATGGAGATATGAAGATGAACAAATGCAGATGGAGATGAAGAATAGAATCTAGGATAGAGTAATCAATGCTGAAAGTGCTTCGTATTTCATTGTATCAAAGTATCATTGTAGTACAAAGTATTTGAAACAACAATGAATAAAGATCCTCTGTTCTATCTTACTTGTATCTTCTGTATTGAAATCTTCAGCCATTGATCATTCCTTCGAAGCTTTCATTTGATACTGTGATGCAGAACATTCATGGAGGATATCTCTTCACTCCTTCACTATCTCACCTTATTTCTATCTCTACCTCACGTCTCCTTCTTATAGAAGAAAGCTACTAACAGATAAAACCGAATATAGTTCATTAAGGAAAACAGAACACAACTAACAGATTACACCTCATAGCACACGTGTTAGTTTTGTATATCTTGGCGATCCATGTCATTCTCCACTTCAGGCATCTCCTTCATTGATGTCGATCCAAGCTAGTCTTCATCATGAGTTCTTCACCGTTGATCATCATTTCTTTGTAGTTTGCTGCATCGCCAAGTCCTCTGCTTTCTTTTGTTTATTGTTTTTCAACACGTGCCGTCGCCGTTCTTCTTCTTCAACTCTTGTTCCTTTATATTTAACAGAGCCAACCATGTCAAGGCTTCAAAAACAATGGACCAATGAGAGGCTCAAGAAAGACAAAGGTCTGCAGCCAGCAGTAGAATCACAATCGAGTTCATCCGACAACGTTCTGTATAAGCCTTACAACTAGTTACACCAATCATTCGAAACATAAGATAGTCATAAGTGTGGGCCGTTACAGACATGGTATCTGAAATCAAAGGCCGAGCCAAACGTGGAATCAGCTGGAGACTTAATCAAGTTCGATAAAGAAACCATGGATGCCTTCTTTGCCATTCTGAATGAAAATTACTGAGGATACGGTTCATGATCTTGCTGATGGTGGGAAGATCTCTTTTGAGGACTGTTCTGCGTTTGTTCACATCACGTGATAACTGATCAGTGTTACCCTTTCATATAGCTTGCTTTTCATGACCAGACAAAAAATAGCTTGTTTATGTTTAAACTCAAAGTAAATTGCTGCTTCGATCATATTTGGAGGTAGCTCTTGCTTGCATCATATAGTAATCAAACTTGACCTTTTTGAAGTAGTATTCAAGGAGCTGGAGCTCATTATTTTGTCCTCCTGCTCTTTCTAGGCTGCTCTCGACTTTGATGTTGGTGATGCTCGAAGGCAGCCACCTGTTGACACCATGTGGCAGCAGGTTATAGCTGCTTCCTTTTTGTAGTCCATTTTCTATTTTGTTGGCGAAGTCAATATCATAATAATGTAGAAATTTGGTCTTTCATGATGAAGTCCTCATTTTCGCTGGGGCGCTGCAGTAAATAGAAAGTGCTGATGTTTTATTGAGATTCAGAGTCTTTTGGTTGAGATGACAGTGATTTATGTTTCAGCTATCCTGTCTTTCAGTATATGAACTATTATGAGAAGAAAAATATTTAAGATAAGAAGTATTTTGTTTTGTTTTTTATGTTAAGAGGGTCTTTTTGGGCTATCCTATTTTCTTGGGGATATTTAACAATTCTGAAGAAACACATACCAATTGGCTGAAGTAACTCACAATTCTTGGATGGGACGATGCCACCGCGGCTGCCTCTGCCTCTGCCTCTGAACTATTTTTGAGCATCCCATTACTGCGAAGTTTTCTCTCTTTTCATATAATGAACCACACTGCTGCCTTTGCCTTTGCCACCTCCGACCAAAAGCTCCTCCAGTCTCACTCCCCAATTTAGCTGCTGCCTTGCGCAATGCGAAGGATTACTTTAACATGGCTGATCGCATTGCTCATAACTTGAAGGGTTCACAAGTTTCTGGTTTCGTTGATCTTACCTTGTTTTGATCTTAAGATTTTGGTTTAGGTGCCGCCTTGTGATTGAACTTTCACACTACTTGAGATGTTGCCGTTTATCTTACATTGGCTTGATAACAGGGTCTGCTATTGACATGATGACCAGCACCATAACTGTTGGTAGTCAAACCAACTGTTGCTTATAATGCTGAGGAGGATGTAACTGCTGTAGTCAAACCAGAAGGTGGCAAGCAATTGGCATGCTAAGGCATGTTCTGTTTAGCTACTCTATCTTGGAGATTAAAGAAACATGCCATGGACTTCTTGCTTTGCACCACAGAAGGAGATGTCTCACGGGAGAGTGAGAGTGAAACTCTAGATTTCTCATCATTTGTTCCTAGCCATTTTGCTGCCTTGCAGGTATTATAGTGAAAGATGTTGATTTTATGCCATTTCATTTTGTATATTCTTCTTATCATTGAAGTGCAAAACCTAGGGGATTGACAACGTCATCATGTACACATCGGATGTTGTGATAAGGAAGAAAGCTTTTGATGTACTGGAAAGGTTAGTGTTTTTGACTTGAGATCCTCTGCTCTTGCATCACTAAACAGCTCGTCGCTCTTGTAGTCCATTTCTCTCTTGTTTAAGTTGTGCAATTATTTCCCAATCTCCAGATGCTTGCTGATATTGCAATTTCTCAAAGGTTTGACGACTTAAAAGCCCTGATTACAAATTACAACTCTTCCTTTATGGTAACTGCATTAAAGCCTGCTTAAATGACATAAGGGTATTTTTTCTTTACATGGAAGGATGCATAATGTGACCTGATTCCCTACAACTTGTGTAGGTTGCCATCCTTACTAGATATTGTTAGACAAGTGAGGCACTCCTAAACTACAAACGAATTGTCACAAGGAAATGTTTATAAAGTTTTCCATGAGACACCACTTTGGTCTGCTGAAGTGCTTGAACTAGTGGAATTGGTTTGGAAGTCTTCTAAGGGAGGCCCTCCAAGTCTTCTTGAACAAAGTCATGCGGTATTTATGACTCCTTATTATTGATTATTTCCATATTGTCTCCTTGCTTGGATGATGGCCGCTCCTTATTTCTTTTTAGGTTGTGACATTTTCCATGGTGTAGACTCTTCTGAATGGGTTTAAAGGTCATTGGTTTTCATAAGACCATTGAATGCTCAAAATGAATAGGAATAGCAAGCTGAAAAAGCCAATTCGAAAGTATCCATCTTTCAATGTTAACTTTTGAGATGCGAAGTTGAGGGAAGGCTATATTTACATGTGACGTGCAATAACACATTCCAATTTCTTTTTTAGATAAAGCAAACACATTAGAAATGAGTTCACGATTGTGAATGGTAATTTTTTGTGGCATTACTTGAGTTAGGCAGAAGAAGTCCTAATCTCTAGCTTGCTGCTAAATTAGCTTTCTAAGAATTCAACCCGGCTTGGCACCTGATGTCAAGTTACCTTTTTATCAGTTTCTGACTTCTATCCTCATTACCTTATAGGATATTGCTCGCTTTAGGCCTGATATGAAGTCGCTTATTTCAAGTGCCAAACTAGATGCGGAGAAGTTCAGTGATTTTTTTCACTCCGCCCTGATATTTAGATATCCAGGAAGGCGGTATCCAGTTGAAATTCTTCACACCAGTGCACGTGAAGCATATTACTTGGATGCAGCTATTGTTACTGCTCTTCAAATACATGTGCAGCAACCATGTGGTGATATTTTGATTTTTCTTACCGGTCAAGAGGAAATTGAAGCAGTGGAAGAGCTTTTGAAGCATAGGTAAGGGGTTTTGGCTCCAAAATTGCCGAACTCACTATATGCCCGATATATGCTAATTTGCCTACAGATCTTCAGGCAAAGATATTTGAACCCACGCCAGAAGGTGCTCGTAAGGTGGTCCTCGCGACAAATATTGCGGAGATGTCATTAACAATTGACTGAATAAGCTATGTGATTGATCCGGGTTTTTGCAAGATGAAATCGTACAACCCAAGGACGGGAATGGAATCACAGCTAGTGACTCCAATCTCCAAAGCTTCAGCAATGCAGAGAGCTGGCCGTGCCGGAAGAACTGGTCCAGGAATGTGTTTCCCGTTGTACACGTTACGCAATTATCAAATCAATCTAGAAGATAACACTGTACTAGAGGTTCAATGTGTGAAGATGAACAAGATGAACGAACACTGAAGAAAGATTATGAAACTTTCTTCTCTTTTGTATTTTTCTCAGTATATGCAATACATCACAGAGCACATTTCAATGGTGTGCTCTACCTCTGTTTCTTACTTTTCTGTTACATCGACTCAATGAAGAAGAAGAAGGCGAAGCTTCTCTATATGACTCGGAAGCTAAAAGAAAGAATCAGCTGTTATTCAAAACAGAACCACCGAAAGACTTAAAGAAGAAAAGAACTATTTCATCTATTCTGTCATACATCAAAAACTGAACTAATAACAAACTTCTCCTCCTTTTGAGCACATGGAACGTGCTGTTCACACCGACTTATTTCCATCGCATTGTGTAGACACACGGCTGATAACATCCCTGGCCCTGACTTGTGCACTTCGCTTCTGCTGACCTTTTTCAACGACAGCAGTCTCTGTCTCTGCAATGCTTTCATTCTCTTCCTTCGTTAACTCCGTAGCAGCATAATAATCTTTCTGAGTTTCTGTTCTCATGTTCTTAACACAACGGACCAACCTTGCTAATGTTGTCTTGACACTAAAAAGCCTTGGAATTAGCGATACACTAAATTTTGATTTTATGGATCGACCGCCAGCCGAATCATTACTCAAAGCTATTGTCTGGATCGGCCGCCGGCTGGTTACATACCTCAATTTTTTATTTATTCTTTTTTCGAGGCCATATGCACTTGATCTCCACCTATTGTATGGTATCTTCCATGTGGATTCGGCGACAGGTGGGATTCGGCTTTAGTTGAGTTAAACCGCAGACTTAACATGTCGAATTATGAATGAATTATAAGTTCTGACATTCAATTTTTAAGTGTCATAATGAAAATCGAACAAAAAAGTCTTAACTTCTTTGAAGGGACTTAAAAGTTGACTTCATTTTATCAGAATTTCTCCATTTCAAAATTGAGAAATGTCTTTTAACAGATTTGAGTTCTTGGAATTCTCATTTAATTTTGTCACCAAGGAGCAAGATGTAGAGATGGACATTAGATTGATGTATTAGAAACTTGTTGTCTAGTAATGCCATGGTAAAACAAATGTTTTGATGACAACATGAGGACTCGATTAGTTGATAATAAAGATCTTCAAATAAAAAGACTGAGAATGGCTTTGAGCACCATGCAGAAGGTGCATAGATATATGAGCAAGTTTTCATATCAAAACAAATACACTTTCAGACAAATTGCACTAAATTTACATGAACATTGCCCCTAATGAGCATCGTGATCCTGTCATATGTTGCACAAGCTACAAACTTCCCTCAATAAAAATCAATCATCACATGCTTGTAGAAATTGAGAACTATGTTCACAAAATTGATTAAACAAATCAAAGTGGAAAAACCGGAGTTACAGAATAGGTATGTGTTCCTCCCATACAAGAATTGTGAGAGTTCCTTCCGACTATGTATGGTACGACCATGCATCATCTATACCTTCTGAGTCGTTCAAATCACTTATCCAAGGATGCTAAAAAGAGTTTGATTTACCCCTGTACAAAGGAATAAATAATTAGAAAAGCACATTTTACTAAACAACATGCTTGGATTAAGATTATCTCAAATAATCCCACATCAGCACATAAACAAAAGTATTCCAAACTTGATGAAGATCACATCTAGCAGAACATGAAATAAAAAGCCAATCTCAAAAACAATGTCTGGCCAGCAAAGTAAAATTCTTGTAGACTGAATTTCTTCCACAAAATAATCAAACTCGTTTGATAAGTATAGCCATAGAACCTAATAACCAAAAGATCAAGCCAAACAGCCAATCAAAACAGCACCCATCCATTTTCAACTTGCCGATGTCGTATACACATTTTCATATTATCGTTCATGACATTTAGTGAAAAACACAATTCATCAAACACAACCAAACTTCAGCTGAAACTATATATTAAAACCTGAAATTTCAACATTTTGCTTCACATTTTCAACAATACTCCCCACAATATCTCAGCAACCAAGAGAAAATGAACTCACCATACCATCATCCCTTCACTACCTTTGCTTGAAGTCAACAAATAAGCAAGTACAGAAACTCATAGAGAAAGACAACTAAACTGACAGCTACTCATAACAAGCAACAAACAACTCACGGTGATTACAAGACTCATAACAGATTAAGCACATAAGATGACACAGATTAAGCAAAGATAAACTCAATAAATCAGGGATTGATAATCACAAATAGAGCAATTGCAATAGAGTATTTTCAAACGAACTCAAACTTTTAGACATACCTTTGGGTTATACGTATACTAAAGTACCATATACATTTTATAAGCTGATGCATGAGCACTTTAGTAAGTAAATCACCAGCTCAGCCAGAACTTATGCATAACACACATATTGAAGACTGTTCTCGATAGACTCAAACACTTTAAGGTAGTCGATAGGGAAGTGAATATGCCGACAATTAAAGCATTACTGACCTTGACAGTATTGTTTAATGAGTCGTCATTAATTGCAGAAGGTTGAGTCAGATCTTTCTCATCCTCTGAATTTTCGTCTTTGATCTAATGGACAAAACCTTTGGATGTCTGCAAGCAAGTTTCAAGAATAAAAAAGGTACAAAGAAAAAGAAAGAAAAAAGTTCATTTTGGAGAGATGAAAAATAGCCAATGAAACACACAATGATCAGCAGAACATGAATCACCTCAAAAAGAGAATTTCTGAACAAACACAATCAATCAAAGTACTTTGGCTCTCAAAGATTCGTTGAAAACTTATTTCACTTGTGACTCCATAAAAGCGATAGGAGAAAGGCAAATTCCATCAGCGGTCACTGAACTTAAAAGGATTTTGCTAACGGTTCGCTGAACTTTAGTTTTGATCATCTCATGTCGAGAACTTTTATTCTTTACAATTTATGCACTTTGACCAAAATCCAGCCAATTTTCAAGCAAAGTACCGTTGTGGTATACACATGGTCATGTGGCCACCATGTCAGCAATTAGTTGACATTGGGCGATTGAAGTCAAAGTTTAGTGATATGATTGGAAACACCAGAGTCCAACATTAAGTAAATTTTACACAGGGAGGAAAACGGGGAGAAAGACCATACTTTATCATATATCCCAACTTCCAAGCATTGCTAAGCAGTTTCAAGCATAAATTGTTGTCTTGTTTTCACGTCCAGTATAAACCTTGTCAATTCACCTTCTTCCCCAGAACCTCTTGAACCAAGCAAAAAGTAAATCCCACCATCTTGCAATAACAGCTCCGTGAGGAGTTGTTTCAGCATCAAACTTCTCTGTCTCTGCTGATCTGCATTTTCCCTTCTAGTCCAAGATAGTCGTCCCCCACCCACTGCAGCAGCAGCAGCCTGTGCAAAATATTCCAATGCCACTGAAAGATCTCCAAGACATAAATACCCAAGACATAAATATTCCAATGCCACTGAAAGATCTCCAAGACATAAATACCCAAGACATAAATATTCCAATGCCACTGAAAGATCTCCAAGACATATATCCCAGCAGCAGCAGCATGAATACCCATGCTGTCGAATCATGCTAGATGCTTCTGCATAAGCATCCATTACACCAAACTTTGATCCTGCCCCTGTACCTTCCATAAGGACGCCATGGTCGACAAGCACGATAGCTATGTGAGTGGCATCAATGTTGTACCCTTCATCTCCTGCTTCTTTAGACAAATAGAGGATAGCGGGTAGGAACTGGATGCTTAGGAGCAGAATATATGGGTATACAAGAGGGTCCTTCCCATTTTTGGTATAGTATGATGCTGCAAACTTATTTAGGTAAGCCTGCAAATCCCCTAAACTATAGGGAACTGAACTCTCACTAAAGATAGCAGATGAACGTCCCAGAGGGAACTCCCTGATGGCTAACAGTTTAAACCACAAGAAATCTTCTATGGTGGTGAAAAGTGCTGATAGATCTCTTAGTAGCCTTTCGACAAGCCCCTTCGAGAACCAGATATCATGGCATATAATAACAACGTTTCTTATCATATGTAGCTCGACCCACCCGATCACCCATTCTTAACAACTTTTCACATTCTTCTGAAGCAGTAGCCGCTTTGTCAGCAGAAACCACACCTCCAGTATTTATCCATTCTGTGAGCTGCCAATAACAAATAACCATTAGGGAAGAAAAACAATCGGTACATTTAGGCAGTAAACAAATAGAACCAGAGGTGCAAACTGAGGTGCACTACAGGATGACAAGGCAACGTCTCTTGCTTCATTGTCATAACAAGTTCTCAAGCAAAAGTATATCTATTGAAACAAGACATGTGTAAAATAAGTCAGCTACAGGCATAGGAGTGTGCTTATAAAGCAACTGCAATCAGCAATATCCCCAAGAAAATAGGATAGCCCAAAAAGACCCTCTTAACATAGAAAACAAAACAAAATACTTCTTATCTTAAATATTTTTCTTCTTGTAATAGTTCATATACCGAAAGATAGGATAGCTGAAACATAAGTCACTGTCATCTCAACCAAAAGACTCTGAATCTCAATAAAACATCAGCACTTTCTATTTACTGCAGCGCCCCAGCGAAAATGAGGACTTCATCATGAAAGACCAAATTTCTACATTATTATGGTATTGACTTCGCCACCAAAATAGAAAATGGACTACACAAAGGAAGCAGCCATAACCTGCTGCCACACGGTGTCAACAAGTGGCTGCCTTCGAGCATCACCAACATCAAAGTCGAGAGCAGCCTAGAAAGAGCAGGAGGACAAAATAATGAGCTCCAGCTCCTTGAATACTACTTCAAAAGGTCAAGTTCGATTACTATATGATGCGAGCAAGAGCTTCCTCCAAATACGATCGAAGCAGCAATTTTACTTAGAGTTTAAACATAAACAAGAAGCTTTTGCCATAGAAGTTTCATGGAACCAAAATATCAAGAAAGGTAAAAAAAAAATGACTTCATACTTGTGCAGGATGACTTTGTATCATGTTCCCACCCACCAGAGCGCATCTCAAGTTTCCTCTGCCATCGATGATCAACACTCTCCCTCCGCCTCTAGCGGCTCCCGAACCAGGATGTTGTCCTCGAATACCTTGAGAGTGACAACAGGACCCAAGAACATTTTGCTCTGGCCATATATCCAGAATATTGGATGCAACACGAACAGAAAAAGAACCACCCCTACACACATTGTGGCAAAACAAGAAATTTTCACAATCAACATGCCAGCTTCACCCAAAACAAAGATGAGGACATAAAACCCCGGCAAAAAGAAAAAATAGAATCTGAAAAGCAGGGATTGTCGTCGCAGATTTAGGGCTTCTCGGGAGAGACGGCTTTGAGTAGAGCGGAGAGAGCGCGGCCGTCGTCGGAGAAAGCCTAGCGTCAGGAGAGAGCGCGATTCAGGAAGAAAGAGGTCGGCAGGAAGAGGCCGTGGAGTAGAGAGAGAGGCCGTCGTCGGGAGGGAGCGTCGCCGTCGTCGGAGAGAGCGCGGCCGTCGTCAAAGAGCGAAGAGGCCGTGGAGTAGAGAGAGAGTCCGTCGTCGGGAGAGAGCGTCGCCGTCCGTCGTCGGGTCAGGAAGGGTGCGTTTGTTTGTGTTTCTGTTCTTTTTGTGTTCCAGGGAACAGAAATAAAAAAAATTATTTCTGTTCCAGGGAACAGTTTTTGAATAAAAATGCGCGTTTGGTAAACTTGTTCCTGAAATAAAAAAAGAACAAAAACATGTTTGGTTAATTTATGTTCTTTTTTTATTTCTTTTAATTTTTTAATGTTTATTTTTTATTTTTCATTTTTTTCTTTCTTTTTCTTTTTTCTTTTTTCCTTGCTTTGGCCGGTCGCCGGCCTCGGCCAACCGTTCGACTCCTGTTCTAAGGGCGGGCTGTTCTCCTTGACCAGTCGGCCGCCCGCGGCGACCATGGGTGGTGGCGCTTCTCATGGCGGTTTCCGCCAGCCGGCTTGCATGAAGGCCAGAGCTGAGGTCCTCGTCGACTCGGACCCACCGGCCGACGGTAAGAAGAAAGAAAAAAAAGAAAAAAAAAGAAAGAGAGAAAAATGTTTGGTTTTTTTAAAAAATTTTTTGTTTATTGCAACAAAAACGCGTTAGAACAAAAAAACAGAAAAAGTGTTCCGGAACAGAAAAAAGAAATACAAACAAACACGCCCGAATTGACCCGCTGAGTAAAGAAAGAGAGGAGAGAGCAGAACGCGAGAGCGCTGGTTTGAAGTTGGCTGACGTGGCGGGGGCCGAGGACACGTGTCGAAGTGTGAATGGTTCAGAGTAAAATTGACTGGCACTTTTAGGATACACAATACACATACAGAGACGCGCACACTTTGTTCTGATCATCGTCGATGGAGCTTTCTCTTTTATGTATCGCGGTTCAGTGAGCATCCTCTCGAGCCCACGAAAGGTGGTGATCATAGGGAGCACGTGGTCATGTCTTCTTCTTCTTCTTCTTCTTTCAGTGCCATTTTGAGAAAGGGTCTGCTCATCTAAATCTTGCAAACTTTCTTCATCGGGTTGTTTGATTGTCTGCCGATATCCGAGGACAGAATGCTGGAGGACGTGCTTCATCCGCCTCGGCAGCTTCCGGCTGTAAAATTCTCTTGCCCTCTGAAACCGTCTCCATACCGTGTTCTTTTCTGTACATACACACAATGCATGCATGCATGCATTGCATTAATCATGCAATTGTCTCTGCAAAGGGGGGGAAAAAAGCAGGATTTTGGTTGCAAGGCTGAAGCTTTCCTCCATTGTTCCATTCTCTCTTTGGACAAAAGTTCTGGGTTCTTTTCAGTCTTTGGTGTGTTTTGCGATATGATGATTTGCCTGAGCTCAAGATCAGCATGTGTCTGGTTTGCTCGGGGAATGATCATCTAAACATTGTGTGCTTGTGATGAGGACACTACTAATGTCGCAGCTAGTAACGACACCTTAATCTCAATGCATCATTTTATCTTTATGTCTTCTTTAGGTAATTGAATTTGAAGGAACTGTTTGAGCTTCAGGTTGGATTTCTAACATCATCTTAAAATCTGATAAGGATACCGTGCACTTTTCCTTTGTATCAATCCACTTTTTCAAGAGAAAATGTTGTAATTTAGCCAAAGTCTTCATTGTCGTCTGATGACGATTGAGTTGATTACAGCAAACTAGATTGATCATTAACATGACAAAATATATCTATGACAATGTTTGTTTGGTCATATTACAGTCTCATGCTTTGATAAAATATTTGTTCAAGTGAAAAGCTCAAAACTCTTGCTTTGATCACTTTGAGAAAGCTCTGAAACTCTTCCATGCTGCCTCTCCATGACTAGTGCTTGGCCAGATTAGGCATCCTATATTTTACCTCACATAAACATGCCATCGAAACCCATCTTCGCATCTGCTATCTATCTGTTGCATATCACAAGATGCCAGCAAAATTGCACATAATCTTCCTGCTTTATTGTTTGTCAGAAAGATGACACTGTTCACCTTCACAGAACTCATTTTGCAAATCAACTTTAAGAATCCAAGCATCATCATATGCCTGTCCAGAATTGATGTCCTCTTCTACTAGTTCAACATCAAGAATGGTTAGAGAGACCAATTGTAGTGTATGGATCATAAACATGAGTAATTCAACAAATTATTGTTGTTCAAACGTGGAGTTGCATCTGTTGTTCTGCAGGATGATATGTCAAGCCCGTTAAGTGCTCAACTGTTAGAACTTTGCGACCCTGAATTATGTTCAGAAAGTATACAGAACTCTGAGATCACATTGTGTTCAAACTGCTGCTATAAAGAGTACCCCAATTCCTCCAAATTTTCTTTACCTGAAGATTTGCAAAACTTTGGCGATCTCCTGCAGGAAGACCATGGAATCAATACTAACACGACAGCCACAACTCCTGCCATGACTACGAGTACCACCATGACTGCTGGCACTATTAACCACAACGGAAATCAAACAATGATCTTTGATCCACAAGAAGATGTTGATAATGACATTTCTGCTTCGATTGATTTCTCTCCCTCCCCTCCATTTTCGGTTTCCCCATTTGTCTGTCCTCAAGAAGACCGCCTGTTGATGGATTTCCCTTCAGTGCAACTAACAGAAAATCAACTTCCACTGACCAATAGCACTAACGGGCTACCAAATTTTACTCGTGAAACTATGTCACCGTTAATTGGCCCTCCATTGATTGCCTCAGTGTTCAAACAAGATTGCTTTTCGTCTGTGCCTCCATATATTCCTTTGGACCCTGCATTGCCTTCGTGCTCCTTCGTTGGCTCAATGAGGCCGTACATGCCGGAGAATATGACTGGCACATTATCTGCAGATAGGTCAGGAATCTTCTCGGGAAGTGTTCTAATAAAATCAGATTTGCAAGCTCGAGATCTGGATTACCAGGCTGACAATAACAGTGGAATCTTTTGCTTGGATCCAACCCAGGTGCTTATTCCTGAGGATATGCAGGTATTGACAAGATTTTACAGCACATTATGCTTCATTTTGAATATGAAGTTTTAAAGTTCAATGCAGTTGGTACGCACATGGCATTAAATCTCATGTGCTCTTGTAGTAGTTGTGGTGACCAATTCTTATGGAATTGTGTCGATTTGATACCATGTAAGGCATTTTGCGCCGCAAGCCAAAAGCTGATGAACGCGAATTCGAGTTCTGCACCTTTCGCAACAGATATTTCAAACTTAGAAGACCCAACTTACAAGGTAGGAAAGCTCTCAGTTGAGCAGAGGAAGGAGAAGATCCATCGGTACATGAAGAAGAGGAACGAAAGGCACTTCAGCAAGAAGATTAAGGTCTTCGTTCTCTTCTTCTCTCGCATCATTCATGTTTTAGTTTACCTTTTGTAGTAACTTTAGCTGAAGAAACTTTCCTAATATCTGCAGTATGCGTGCCGCAAAACTCTGGCAGACAGCCGTCCGCGAGTGAGAGGGAGATTCGCAAAGAACGAGGAATTCGGGGAGAACTCTAGGCTCGCTTGTGGCCATCTTGAGGATGATGAAAAGGACGAAGTGAGAACAACTTTCCTTACAAAAAAATCTGCACTGGACATGCCATATCTGTGATTCAAAAGGAACTTCCAAAGATCAAACAATGCCTTGCGAATCGCGATATCTTTGATGAAGACGAGAACAAATAAATAATCATCACAAACCTGATAAATATCCCTCCCTGATCGTAATCCATTCGTAACATAATAACACCTCCTTGGCTTTCGTTTCAGGTGGTTGTGAAAGAAGATGACATGATGGATTCATCTGATATTTTTGCTCATATCAGTGGAGTTAATTCCTTCAATTACTCAATCCAATCTTGGATTTGAATAGCCAGATCTTACAGACTCGAGCAATTCCATCACTCAGTTTTGCAGGACTTGGTGAACCGGTCGACTGATAAGAGCTAGTGTATCAATACATGAGTCAGGACTAATTAGTATGACGATAAGAATTAATGTACTTTTGTATATAAGGTCCGTATGTTGTAAAGTATATCGATTAGACTCTGTAGACCTGAGACTGGGAAATAGATAATCACAATTTATACAAAGAAAATTTATGTAATTACATAACACTATATTCAGGGTTCATGTATACAAAGAAAAGCAAGAAAGTTAATTTTGACAGTTTAGACAAGATCGTGGACTTTTTATATATGGTTAGATGTTTTCTGAGGCTGTGAACTCTTTTCTAAGAGATATTTGTTTTTTTATCGCGGATATGGCTCATCGTTTTAGGAACTCAAGTTTTGCGTACCTTCCCGTTTCTCAATGCATAAATACATTTATGTAATTCAATTTTTTGTCCAATGCTTTGATAGGCATTCTAAAATTCCCAGAAAATCGACATTGAAACCATATCGATCTTGCATAATGCTCCCGTTCTGTGCCCAAAAATAGGGACTCCTTTCAGGCTGATAAGTTTCAATAAGTATTGGTAAATATGGAAATACTGTAGGTTAAAAAAAAAAAAACAGTGACTTCTTTTTTATTTTTTTGATTTACATGTTGGTAAATTAACAATACTTTCATAAAATGACAACTTCTTTTATGATTATTGTAAGTTGGCAATTTTTATACTATTTACCCATTTTTATTTAAGTAATTTATCAACTTTTTTCCGATTAAGTTATCCACTATTTTCAGATTAGCAACTCTTATTTGAGTTGGATACCGATGTTTATTTGATTTTGATTAATTTATTAATTTTGTTATGGAGTTACTTATTCAGGAATAAAGTTGGTAAGTCACCAAATAAACATGGGAAATTTCATATAATAATTGGCAAATTCAAGGTGCTGTTAAGAAAGTTAAATAAAAGTTAATAAAGTACTAAGAGAGCTTTTCTTTATCTGAGACAAAAGGAGTTGCTAATTTGAAAAACTCAAATAAATGTTAGTAATTAAGTGAAATAAGCGTCAGTAACGGAAAATTAATTGGTATCTAATCGTACAATGGGTTTGGTAAGTAACGCAAAAAAAGAAGCAACAACTCAACAGAAAAATTAGTACTTTAAAAAACCAAATGATAAGCAACTCAAATGTGAGCTGACAATCCAAAACTAATTGCTAACTTAATTGGGAAAAAGTTAATAAGGCATACAAAAAATTTGATAATTTCATACAATAGTAGGCAAATTCAAAGCTGGTAGAAAATTATAAATTTATCATTATCAGAGAAAAGATAAGTCAGTAATTTCAAAACAAAAAACCAACTGAACTCAGTAACCAATTCAAATTAAAGAAGGTAATACAAAACTAGTTGGTAACTTGATCGAAAAAAGTTGGTCATCACTCTAATAGAAATCAGTAATTTCTAAAAGAGTTAGTAAATTTAAGAAGTTGGTAACACATGCAGATAAACATAGCAACTTAATGAAAAGGTTAAATAAAAAAAAAAAACTTGAGAAAACAACGAATAAAGTAAGTAATTCAAGTAAGATTTGGTAATTCAAAACTATTTGGTAATTTAATTAGGGAAAATTTACCCAAATCACACAAATAAAGCTAGGCTGATAGTTTCATAAGGTAGTTGGTAAAATTAAACTATTGACAAGAAATGTAAATAAAATTGGTAAACGATGAGAGAAGCTCTGTTTGGTTAGAGATTACAGAATTTGGTGTAGAAAAAAAAGAAAATAAACATTTGTGAGTAACTCAATTAGGAGTTGGTAACGCAATATGGTAACTTAGTCCAAGAGAAGCAGGTAATCACTCTAATTGAGATCGATATTTTCTAAATATAGGTCATAAATTTAGAAAAAATGACAAGTAAGGGAAATAAAAGTGGGAACTTAATATTAAGTCAGTAATTTTAAATAGTAAACGATTGTTAACTTAATTGGAGAAAGATGATAAATCACTGAAAAAAAGTTTGTATTTTCATATAATAGTTGATAAGTTTAAGGTGTTTGTAGAAAAAGGTAAAAAAATAATAATAAATGATAAGAGAAGTTAGAAATTTGTAAAAACCAAATAAACATTGATAACCAATTCATATGAGAGCTAGTTACATGTTGGTAACTTAATTAGATAAATGTTGGTATACACTCAAATTAAGAAGGGTAATTTAAAAAAAACGAGTTGATAAATTTTACATGTTTGGTAACTGATAGACAAGCTGATCAACTTAAAGGAAAATTTTCAACCAAAAAAAAAAAACTTAAAGGAAAATGAAAAAAAAAAGAAAGAAGAAGTTAAAAGTAGCTCGAATGAGGCTTTGTACGCTAAGAATAGTTCCGACAAAAAGAAAAGCCAAGACCAACATGTGAGAAAAATTGGCAAGTTACGCCAATGAAGTTTGTAAATTCATAGGTGTGTTGATAAAGTTAGGGCGTTAGATTAAAAAAAAGTTAATAAATTAAACAACCGAGTAAGCATTGGTAAGTAACTCAAATTATAATTAATAACCTAAAACTAGTTGGTAATTTAAGTGAAAATAGTCAGTAAGTTACTCAAATAGTCATAGGTAAATTTATATGGAAGTTCATAAATTTAGACTTTAATAAGACAGATAAATAAATAAAAAACAATAAGAGATAAGAGAAGTTGACGATTTATCAAATGTCAAAAAAGAGTTAGTTTCTTCATAAAAGTATATGTGAATTGCCAAGAAGTTGCCGACAAATAATGTGATTGGTATTCTTTTTTATCAATAGTACCCATGTTTAAAAAAAAATTATTTTTTGAAATGGAAGAGTACGGTCGGCCTTTTATTATGGGAACATTTGGAAAATTCACATCGTTTATGGATGGTTTTTGCTATTCAATTGCTGCTATGCCTGCATTCGAGACTAATCGCAATAGTGTCTAAATTGTCGGTTCCAATGTTGAAAAGTAGTAGAAGATTCTTCAAAAAGCCTCTTCATTTTCTACCGTAGCTTTTTCCTTTTTTGGTCAGTCATTTTCTAATATAGCTTGAAAAGTCGAATTAGTGTTTAGTTCAAGTTAATTCTTCTAGAAAACACTGTCAAGACTTTTGCAAGCTTTTGGAATTCAATTCTTTTTCGCCTTACTTCTTCGCTTTGCAAATCGGAGGAGTTTTGGTGGTAACACGCATGGCAGCCTTCCATCACTATTGACATGAATTTTGAACTTGCTATAATTGATAGTGATGGTTTCAGTTTTTTGGTAGCTACGTTATAGTTATACCATCGTTTAAAATCTTAGGACTTCATTGCCTTTTTGTAATAAATAATAGGGTTCAACTACACTTTCTAGATAAGCTTTTCTCAATTATACTTTTATGATAAGTTCTTTTAATTTATTTTACTTTTAGAAAATTTTAGAATTCAATTATACATTTATAACAAGTTTTAGGACTAAGGTAAAGAAGACAATGGGTCTTGACACGAAGGTTGGGTCAAATGTGTTGTCTAGGCCGGTCCATAATCTAAAATGTACACTATAGTATATGGACTAAGTCGAACCCGAGCCCAAGTTGGGCGTTTCGGCAATTTATCGTAAAGTCTTTGCCAAATCCTTCGCAATTGCACGTTGAGTCTCTTGGGCCTCGAGGCCAGAGGGATAGTGTAGTTGCCGTCGCTTTCTTGCCTTTTTCTTTCCTTTTTCTTTTTTATGGAATTATGCCAATATTTAGATTTTTGCAAGTATTTTCCTTCCGAAATAAATATATCAGTTCAACGAATAATGGAAGTGTTTCATTTAAAAATAATAAAAAATAAAAACAATTTGTAAGCACATTAAATAGTGGAAGATTAAAAATGACAACTTTTTTTAAATAAAAATATTATATATTTATTATGGTTTGCAGTTTGGGGACACATTGTAAGCATTTGCAAACTTTGTAAAAGATCAAGATACGATACTTAATCACATCTTTGCACTATGATATGATTGAAAAAAAAAATCTGGAGCGTTTACACAATATTAAAAATGAGAAAAGTTAATAACTAATATATCTTGCACTGCGTCATATTAGGACGACTTAAAATGTTAGCACCTAAGTTATATAAACATTTACAATGTTTTATGTTGGGATGGTACCTGACATTGCAATTCTTTTTGCAAAATGTCATGAAATAAAAATCCTTAAATATTGACAAGGGAAATTTCATTTTTTTGTCCTTATAGCGTGGAGAGATTTTGATTTTGGTCTGAGTTATAATTTTAATTCCCGTACCATTCTTCGACGACAATTTAGGTTATTTCATTAAATTCCTGTTCAAAGTATTCCGAAATTTGTTGAGTCAGCATCTAAAAAAAATTAGTGAGAGAGCCAAAAAAATATTTTATCTCTATTCTCTCTCTTTGCATATCGTCTTCTTCAACCTTTGCCATGGGTCCCCTCTCTGTTTTGTTGATTTTGTTTGCATTTTATTGTTCTTTTACTGTTTTTCTTTTCTTTTCTAATTTAGATTTGGAAGCTCTCTTTTCCCAATCTAGTTCTCTATTTTAGATTTTGAACACTCCCGATCTAGTTGACTTTGGCCAAAAAAATTAGGAGCATCGCACTTCATTAGTAATTCTGTATCATTTTTTTTAATAAACCAAGAGTTGACTTTTTATAGGTTGACTATTGGTCAAATTGGAAAAAAGAAAATGTCAACTCTTGGTAAAAAATTACAAAAACGTAAAAAAAATGCATGTAGGTGTCAATATTAACGTAGGCATGTAGATTAGGCCCTTAAATTTAGAATTTTTATAAAATTGGCCAAATATTGACCTTTTGGCCAATAGAAGAATTTGACCTTTAACCAAAAAAATTAGAATTTTGCTAATTTCTGATTAATTTTGAACATTTGATTTAAGGACGATGAAATTTAGAGATATTGGATCCGATTAAAGAAATTTCAGCTTCAAGAACCAATCAACCACTTAAAGCAATATATTAGGCACTGTAGGATTTGAGTTAATATTAGAGATCTTGGATCCGATTAAACATTTGATTTAAGGTGTCTTGAACGATCGAAGGCGTCTCTTTTATTCCAAAGCGTTTTCACATCCGCAAACCGGGGCGGCGCGGACAGATTTTTCAAAACCATTTTTGCTCGCTGTTCGTCGACGCCCATGGCCCTCTTCATTACTTATTTCGAACCTTCATAAAGAAGCTCGTTTCTTTACGTTCTAATACTTGGGCATACTGTCATGGCTGCTGCTAATGTTCACTGCTTTATAAGACTGCGAAAATGTCTCACTCGCCCTTTCACCTGCTATGTCAATAAGACTTGACATTCAATATAATTTCACTAATCATTTGACAAAAGTAAAGATCAACCGCGAAGCTCTACCACCCAAGGAAAAACGAAAACAAAAATGAAAATCTCCGTGGACTTTGATTGCAAATGTCACCCGATCACATCCGTTTCTTGTTTTCTTTTACTGGTATTCCCCTGCCACTTGCCTGGGGATTGACTGGTTTTCACCACTCCACAATAATTCATTCCCGTGAGCATGGCAGGCGCGCAATCTTTTCCCAATCTGCACCGCTCTCTCTTTGGCACCTCTCTCGCAAAACGGGACACTCATAGATTCTCAATGTCTTCAAGGAGGTGAGGCGGCTTATCCCATCAGGCAAACACGTTAACTTTGAGCAGCCAGAAACGTCAAGATTTTGAAGAGCAGAGAAATTGCCAATCCATTCCGGCAAACTCGTCAGATTCTCACAGGAACTAACATCGAGATATTCCAGAGTGGTGATATATTGAATCCCCTCGGGTAATGCCACTAGTTTCGGAAGACGGCAGAAATAAAGAACACGGAGCTTCACAAGGGAACGCCATTGGGTTCCATGCTCATCGTCGTGGCTCGACACATCGAGTTCTTCACAATTGGAAATGTAGAGGTATTCCAGCGAGGACAAGGACTTCATGCCACGAGAGAGACTCCTTAATTTGCCACACAAGCGGAAGGTCAAGTTCTCAAGATTTATGAGGAATGGAAGTAGAGTCTCAAGCGTCGAGTGCTCCAAATCCACATCCAAAAACTCTAGGCGCTTTAATTTAGAGAGGGGGATGAATGTGGATACCGCCATCCCTTGTTGCAACCACTTCATGCTAGCCTTCTCTAACGTCAATGTTTCTATCTGGGGAAAAAGTGGCATTGAATTCAAGTGGGGACAATCTTCTATCTCCATGGACAAAAGTTTTGGGAATGATGAATATGAATTGTACCGCTGATGATCCTGATCTGGTTCCATCGGTTGCCTTCTTCCCCACCATCCTTTCAGGTTCCGACACCGTAACAGATCCAAATTCTCTAGAGACGGGAGGCAGGGGGGTGAAGTATCAGATTGCTCCAGATCACTTATCTCTTCAACGAATTCCAACACATCCAAGCCCTCGAGAGTCAATCTCCTTAGGGAAGGGAGTTCATGTAGGGACGGCAAGTACTTCCATTCTCTACATGAATCGAGTGTGAGCTCAATAAGATTCGTGATGGAGGAAAGCCAGCTTGGTGGACTCCTATTCATACATAAGGCTATTCTCAAACGGGTTAGATTTGAATGCGGTCTGAGGTACTCCCACAAGCTCAATTCGTCACTGTCGCTTTTGTCATCTTGCTGCTCCGCTGACCATGATAAGCTCAAGCGACGGAGACCTTGCTTTTCCTTCAAGTGGCCCTCGTTCGGTACCGGATCAAGGAACTGCAAGTTTTTAAGAGCAATAGATCCGGTCAATCTATTTAAGCCAGCCAATTCATCTAAGCTTCCCACACCACCGGGTACTTTATGGTCCATATTTTGGACGATGAATAGGCTTAAAGTCTGAAGCTTAGACAAGTGGCTCAACCCGCATGGCATGTGGTTTAGTGATTCACACCCATCAATTAAGAGGTGTCTAAGGTTGACTAATTTCTTCAAATCCCTTGGAAGTGTTGTAAGTTTCTCGCAATCAGAGAGCTTAAGGGTCTGCAGGTTCACCATATCCGTGATTGAATCCGGCAAATTCTGGATAGATGGGTTTCCAGAAATATCAAGAAACCTAAGGTTGACTAATTTCTTCAAATCTCTTGGAAGTGTTGTAAGTTTCTTGCAATTAGAGAGCTTAAGAGTCTGCAAGTTCGCCAAATCCATGATTGAATCTGGCAAATTTTGGATAGATGGGTTTTCAGAAATATCAAGAAACCTTAAGTTCTTCAATCGACTCCCCAAGGAAGAAGGGATCAAAAAATCTTCATAGCCGAAACCCAATGCTCGACAGCACCTAAACTTGGAGATAATGTCACAATGTTCATTTGGAAAATAGTTCAGTCCGCTCCACTCATTCAAAGAGAGAAATGTTCTTAAATTGGTTACTTCAAGTAGCGAGGTCACTTTTTGCAGCCAAAATGATTGTGAAGCAAATGATGCATGACGAATTCCTCTAATGATACCGCCTTCATTAAGATCAATCATATTGCACTCATCTCCTGCGACTTTTAAGGCGAGATCGTGCATGAGATCGTGCATTTTGAATGTGTTCACCTCACCAGTGTGATAATTGATCTCTTCAACTTCAAGGAAGGACCTACACAATAGATTTGAGACATAATTATCCCCCGTCTCTTCTAGCTCGTCGCTCTGCTCCGATGACTCAATAAAGCCTTGTGCCATCCAGAGTTGTATTATTGTCTGTTTATCAAAGACGTGATCTTTTGGAAACAGCGCACAATATGCAAAACAATGTTTTAAAAGCGACGGAAGATGGTCGTAGCTGAGCTTGAGGACTTCCATAATTCCTTCTCCCGAGTCATCTATATTTGAAAGTTCACGCTCTTTGAAATTGAGCCACTCTTTTTCCTTTGTGGTGTATAGAAGGCTACTTATTGTTTTGATGGCAAGAGGAACACCAGCGCATTTTTCAACTATATCTCGACCTATCTTCTCCAATATCGAGTCAGATGATGTTTCCCATCTTTAAAAGCCATTTTCTTGAATAAGTCCCATGACTTTTCTGCAGATAAGCCACGCAAATTAAATTTAATTGACTTCGCATCTATAGCCTCCACAACAAACGAAGAGCGTGTGGTTATAAGTATCTTGCTCCCCCTTGAACCACCCATTAGTAAAGGCCAGAGTTTCAACCATCTCATGCGAACCTCATTCCACAAGTCATCCAAAACAAGCAAGTACTTCTTTCCTTCCGGTACCAAGGAGCCTCCACAACTCTTCCTCATTTTTATTCTCAATACCTTCCAGATTTTTCTTCAGCTCAGGATTATCTTTGGCAGAGTTCAGTATTTTTTTTACAATCAAATCCACATCAAAGTTTTTAGGATCCCCATGGCACACCCACATCTTAAGCTCGAAAAATTTCTTCACCTTTTCATCCTTGTATACCTGATAAGCAAGCGTGGTTTTTCCCATTCCTCCTATACCGAGTATGGAAACAACCGAGACTCTGTCTTCGGAAGAGGAATCAAGCAAATGTGCGATGATCTCCTCCTCATCCTTTTCTCTACCAATTATATTTTCATCACGCTCAAAAGTGGGAGGTTCTCTCTTAGTAGGAAGAGTTGCCTCACTGTGATACTCTTGTAAAGGGAAATTCTTAATTTTTTCAATCTGAACCAGTTTCTTCCTAAGTCCCTGAATTTCATTACCTACTTTGAGCCGTGTGCAAGCTGATTTGATTTAGAGAAGAAAAGGCGCACCTCTTTCAACATCTTGCCGCCGAGAGTGACCTTCCGCCTCAGATCTTCGGTTGCGACATCATCAAGCAAATCTTGTACATCGTACAGCACGTCCTTGACCTTCTTGAGCCAAAGCTTGACAAGTTGGCTGTGCCATTGCTGCCTCTCGGCATCCAAAAGCACAGCTTTGATGGTCAGGACAGCTTCGTCAAGGCTTTGGAGCTCGTCCTTGGCACAGCAAAGCAACTGGATCTTTTGAGAAGCGAAGGAGCCTCCAGGTTTCACCATTTCGGTGGCGAGGCTTTTCAGGATGTCAGTGGCAAGGCTGAAGAGAACTGCTTCCGCCATTTCAGAAGGCAACAAGCTAGGACTGAGGAGTTCTTGAGAGGAGTTTTCAGATCTGATGCGTTCCCGTGAGTCAACAATGGCTGTGGGTGCTTTTATTATCGTATCAATTATTGCCCCTCTCTCTCTCTGGACTTTGCTTCATCCGTCAGTCCAACGCAGAAAATATTAGGTGAGCGAAATAGTGCAGCAAACCATTCATCTGTTGACACGTGTCGTCGGCCCACGCGGAAATTATTCAAAACTGCTGTAGGCCCTCTCTCTCCTTTGTCTCTCTGTCGATCCGGCCCCACGTTTGCAGCAGACCCGCCGACGCCAACTCCGCCTCCGCCGCCGCCTCCCAAGCCCCGCTGTCGCCTCTGAAGCCGCCATCGCCTCCCGAAACCCCGCTTACGCTGTCCCCGCCCACTTCTGCTTCGCTCTTCGGAGTTTGACCTTCTGTTCTGATGCGTTCTCCGCGAAATTAGAGGTAAATTTTCACGTCCTCTTCCCCCCTGATAACACCGATTTCCTTCTCACGAGTTGTAGACGACGGTTGAGAACTTGGACTGATGAATTTGCATATAAACTTCAAGTTCTTAAAGAGCGAAGTGGGTTCATCACAGGGGATTCATTGGAGGACTCTTAAAGTCTCGGCGCCCATTGACCTACTCTCAGGGCCTGTAAAGCAGGTTATTGGGAATGGATATGATGCTGGTATATATTTCAGTCCTGTAGTTAATAGTTGTTACCATTAATTGAGTCCTCTTGATGGTATGTCGGAATTATTGCTTATTGCAGTAGCCACGGAGGCGTTTAGCTGGGGGTAGTGGTGCTAATTATCAGCTAAGAACTGGAAATGCTTGCATACAAAAGTTACCATGCAAAAGTTGATTCACTGCACGGTTCCTTAATTAAGCAGGTGTCTGCAACAAAGTTTCACAGTGTTGCTGTTAGTACTCGAGGAGAACCCTTCACTCAGGGATTTGGAAGAGGTGGTCGACTTGGGCATCCTGATTTTGACATCCATAGTACAATATTAGTATCCTTCTTCTATCCATGCACGATCTTACTTTATTGTATTCGTTTTAGGAGCAAGAATATTGATGCTATGTCGTGATTTATTGTCTTCTGACTCTTAGATTCTTTCTAAGGAAAGAATACAATGGCTTTGTGTAAAAGCAATAGTTGTGTGGACACTAACTGAAATAGTTGGCAATTTAAATTTCTCTGCACCTCTCTCTCTCTCTCCCTTTCACACACACACACTTGCTGCGTGTGCACAAGTCTAGGCTAGAAATTGAGCATTTAGCTTTGGCTCCCTTCCTGGCCAATGAATCGCATTTAAGATGAATAGCTTTTTTTGAATTTAAGTGTGTTTCCTGAAATGTTTTTAATCGCTTAATTCTTTCCAGTGGTCAAGCTGCAGTCATCACTCTGCGACAGGTGACTTCTGGTCTAGGATCTCGTCGTGTGAAAGCAATTGCCGCAGCTAAACATCACACTCTCATTGCTACTTAGGGTGGAGAAGTGTTCACTTGGGGATATAACACAGGTGAAATTCATTTGGTTTCTGAATGGTGTAGTATTCATTTTGTACTGTATTTGGAATTTTATGTAGTCTAGCCTCAATTATGCATTAGTGTTGCAAGTGGAAAATGGAGAATTGAGAGGGTGATATTCTTGCTTCTTATACCCATTGCTTCCTTGACTGAAGTGAAGTGATATATCTGAAGTATGAGAATCCTTTTTGTGATTTTTTGCAGAGGTCAACTTGGATACACTTCCGTTGATATCAGCCCACTCCTCGTAGAGTTAGTGCCCTTAAGTCAAAAGTTGTTGCTGTTGCTGCAGCAAATAAGCACACTGCTGTGGTTTCTGAATCTGGTGAAGTATTCACATGGGGGTGCAACAGGGAAGGTCAGCTTGGTTATGGAACTTCCAATTCTGGATCAAATGACACACCAAGACTGGTTGAGTATTTGAAGGGCAAAGGTTTATTGGAATTGCAGCTGCAAAATATCACACAATTTTCTGGGAGTAGATGGGGAGGTCATTGTCTTTCACTGGAACTCATTGTGATGATATTGCTTAACTTGCTCTCATTCTTTATGCTGGCTTTGTTCAAAGTCTCGGTTTTCACATTTGCTGCAGACTTCGAGTCATTCTGTGTAGTTGTATCGAACCATGCGTTAGGAAATTGTCTGGCTTGATCGTGACATCCTTCTATTTGTTTTGGATATGATCTGCCATACATGTTTTACAAAAACTAAATATCTATTATGTCTTGTAGGTTTATATGTGGGGTCATAGGCTTGTTACTCCAAGACGTGTGGTTGTTGCTAGGAATCTTAAGAAAAGTGGGAGCGTGCCTTTGAAGTTTCATCGCAAGGAATGACTGCACGTTGTACCTATAGCAGCAGGGATGGTACACAGCACGGCTCTTACAGATAATGGAGCCTTATTTTGTTGGGTGTCCGCCGATCCCAACCTTAGATGCCAACAGGTTTTAATATGTTCCCGGTATCTCTGTATACTTATATTTGGGTGTTTCAGCTATTTTCTGATTGCTTGCGTCTTTTCATGGTATAGCCATATTCACTGTGTCAAAGGAACATTGTGAGCTTTTCTGCTGGAAGGTACTGGTCTGCTGCAGTTACTATTACAGGTGATGTTTACATGTGGGATGGGAAGAAAGAGAAGGATAAGCCACCGGTGCCCACATGATTTCATGGCCTGAAGTGTATTATGTTCATTAGGTGGTCACATGGACACAGCATGCTTATATTATGTTCATTTGGTAATTCCAATGGACATGCTTCATACGATTTGTAGTAATTTTTATAAGTTCGGTAGTTCGATATATTTTAGCCCTGTTGATGGCTTTATGATGTTTGGGATGTTCATCTTTTGCTTCTTATTTAACCCAGGATAAACAGCATGAGAGTCTCTCCCACAGTCCAAAGACGCGAACAACCACATTTGCAGTCACGTCTGGGCAGGGCTCGCCTTCAGATTCTGCTGGAATGAACCGCTGGTTCAAACCGATGGTCGATGCACCCTCATCTATTCACGTGATCCAAATCGAAGAGAAGGCTATGAAAGATCTCAAGCGATTCTACAGCAGTGTAAAAATCATCAAGAACCAGTCTTGACCGGTGTTAGGGGAACGAACACCTTTTTTCCTTCATGCACTTTTGTTAATTTGGCTGTACAGATTGACATAAGTGTACATTATTCTATTAATTTTATAGGGGAGTTTTCCTTTCCTTTTGAACACTGAGCTTCCTTGACTCATCAAGAATAAAAATTCTGGTTATTGACTCTCAATGATCTTTGCGCATGTTCATGCACTTCCTGTAAAAGATAGATGCAGATCCTGAGAAGACTCTACTTGCAGATTCTAAATCTATTCTCATAAATGTCGAATTCTGCTGGCATTGAGTTTCTACTGATGGCAGAAGCTTCATTCATCCGAATTTTGCTGGTTTGTCACGTCTTCCAAATACCATCTTCTGCATTACATATGCTTTGATTCCCTTTGTAACCAGAGGCACATGTGACGATTCTTTATGACCTGCTTTAGGCACATGTGATGAACGCTTTTTGAAAGTTATGAGACTAAAATAATCGATTGAAAAGTTATATAATACTCAAGTGATCGAAAACAAAATAATGGGACTAAAGAGAGCCGTACATAAGTGATGGCACTCAAGTGATCGGAAAAAAACTTATATTACTAAAGTAAGCATCATATGAAAGTTAAGACATTAATAATGTCCTTTTTCCTGAGAAAAATTGTACAGGAGTGACATTGTAGGCATATGAATTCTGTTTTGTTCGTTTATTTCCTGTTCATGTTCTGTACTACTCATGCGTTACTTGATTTGCTGCAACAAAGAACAGGACGTTGCAATTCAAAGCATATTACGGGAAGATTGTTCAAAGACCACCGGAGAGACAGAAGAGAAGAGAGATTGTTCAAGGCCAGCCAAGATCCGACGATGAGCACACGAGGTTTACTGCTTGGAGAAAATGGTTGGAGGTACCGATTGATAAAAAGACTAGTCATATCTCGGGATGGAAAGAGTAGGTTCTTATAGGTTCTTGGAGAATGCAAATCCGTATCCAAATTAACTGTAGCGCTAAAGTTTTTTTTTTTTTTTTTTTGAGTTAATCAGTAGATTCAAATATTTCAAATGTGCATCTTGTGTGTATATTGCTTCATTCATGCCATTGTTAATCTTGGTAAACGGGTATGCCGGCGGAGACCATAATCCTTCCGCTCGAGCTTCTCCACCACCTAAAAACAATCCGAGTTCAACCACTTCTAGGAATATCATGGCTGGCTGAAAAGAGACAATTCAAGGTCTTTTCTCAGAAAATTATTTAACCTGGCGAGACAATGACCACAGAAAATGGGGAAAACTTGGACATCATGTGAAGCCTCGGCAATTTCTGTGGCGTTGCTATCATGGCAAAGTGCCACGGGACTCCTACTGATGATTTGTCACTGGGCCAAGGGGTTCCCTCTGGACATTAACCTGTGCATGACTCTGCTGAAGTCGATATTTGACAACAGGGACGACACTTTACTCCTTGACGAGGTCGATGAGCTCACCGGCCGATACACAATCTGTGCCTAATATGGGTGTTTTTCCAACAATACCTCAGCACGATGCAGTTGGAACCAGACCTTCTTTTCACTTCACATGCCATGTCGACAGAAGTAGTGAATGAGGCCAAGAAGCAGAACAAAGATGCTCTGTTCATTGAGGTTCTATCAATAGTTTTCGCCTCAATATGAGGGTGGTCGGAGAAGAGATTGGGTAACTAGCATGACTACTTCAAGAACAAGAGAATGAACTAGACGAAAAATCTCCTGCCATGGGCAGTGATGGCGGCAAACATCTTAGGAGACGATGTCATGCTTTCCATGGTTATAGAACAAGCAAAAAGTGACGCAGTGACAAACCCAACTGGAGATGACTACATATGATCGTCTGTAAAGAATGCATTCTCCAAGATGGGTAAGTGATTCATTTCTCCATTCATTTTATGGTACCATTATGGAGTAATTAATTTATTTCCCTTGTTATTGCTTACATCAGATAGCCGGAAGTCAATGTCAAAAATGTGAAATAGACCCAAGACGAGATTGAACTGCTCATTTGGTTGGCGAAAGAGACCGAAGATTTGGCCTAAAAGAGTGAGGAACCTTAAGTGCTTTTCTTAAGAAGTGCTGTCCCATCACAACTGCAGTTGCCTCCATCACATCGCACGATTGTTATGGACTAATTCTGAAACATTATTCGACTTCCGCTTTGATACCTGACGAAGAAATCATCAAACTACCAGAGAGTGCAGGGAAGCCAGAAATTGGATGGAACACAAATGGTGGTCGAGGACTCGGCAAAATGCGAAGATGGAGGAAAAATGATTCTGAGGGAAATGGTGGTGTGATGACAATGTTGCAATTATTGGAGAAGGAATATCCAGAGTGTGCTTATTGGCATACTACATATCTAGTGATCGACCGCAGATTTTGTTTGATAGATCCGCTCTTGTGGAACAAGTTTGTGCTGAATTTTGCTGGTACTACGTTGATCATCCTTGTTTTTTGGATTTGATTTTGTTTGTCAATATTAATATTTTGTTTCGATTTTCTTTGTCATGAAAATCATGTACTTCTGTACTCTTTTAAGTAATAAATATAATTTTCTTTTGATAAAAAAGAAAAAGAAAAAAGAGCAGCTAAAACAAATTATACAGAGCTTGAATACTTAGTTCCCACGTGTGGATAGATGGTGCTAATTCAACAATTAACTTTGGATGGAAGTATGGGCAGAAGGTCTTACATTGTCGCCAGAGAATAGCACAGGGATTAGAAAAGTAACCAAGCACATTATAAGGACAAAAAATGAAATCCCAAAATTAAAATGACGAAAAACATAACTTCTCTATGTTGATATCTGAATTTTTCCAACAATTAAAGTTAGAAAATTCCATATTTGAGATTCTCAATCGTGACTATTGACAAAAAAAAAACTAAAATAGTGATATAAGCGGTTTCTAAATTTTGGCCCAATGTACAATGTGGTCCCTAAACGTTGGCCTAGTATGTAATATGGTTTATGAGTTTTTAATTTATTCAATATAGTCCCTAAAATTTTGGTACATATTCAATATAGTTATTGGATTATATGAAAATATTTAATATTGTCATTCCATTAATTCGAGATCATGGACTGTATTGAACATTTTCATGTAGTCCACTAACTATATTGAACATGTATCAAAATTTTAAACACCACATTACACATTATGCTAAAGTTTAGGGACCACATTTCGCATTAAACCAAAGTTCAAAAAAAGTTAGCAAGTGTTTAGTATCTCATTGCATGTAAAAATTAGGAGCATCGCACTTCATTAGTAATTCTGTATCATTTTTTTTTAATAGACCAAGAATTGACTTTTTATAGGTTGACTATTGGTCAAATTGGAAAAAAGAAAATGTCAACTCTTGGTAAAAAATTACAAAAACGTAAAAAAAATGCATGTAGGTGTCAATATTAACGTAGGCATGTAGATTAGGCCCTTAAATTTAGAATTTTTATAAAATTGGCCAAATATTGACCTTTTGGCCAAATAGAAGAATTTGACCTTTAACCAAAAAAATTAGAATTTTGCTAATTTCTGATTTATTTTGAACATTTGATTTAAGGACGATGAAATTTAGAGATATTGGATCCGATTAAAGAAATTTCAGCTTCAAGAACCAATCAACCACTTAAAGCAATATATTAGGCACCGTAGGATTTGAGTTAATATTAGAGATCTTGGATCCGATTAAACATTTGATTTAAGGTGTCTTGAACGATCGAAGGCGTCTCTTTTATTCCAAAGCGTTTTCACGTCCGCAAACCGGGGCGGCGCGGACAGATTTTTCAAAACCATTTTTGCTCGCTGTTCGTCGACGCCCATGGCCCTCTTCATTACTTATTTCGAACCTTCATAAAGAAGCTCGTTTCTTTACGTTCTAACCACCTTTTTCTTATTTATGCTTTACATACTTGGGCATACCGTCATGGCTGCTGCTAATGTTCACTGCTTTATAAGACTGCGAAAATGTCTCACTCGCCCTTTCACCTGCTTTGTCAATAAGACTTGACATTCAATATAATTTCACTAATCATTCGACAAAAGTAAAGATCAACCGCGAAGCTCTACCACCCAAGGACTTTGATTGCAAATGTCACCCGATGACATCCATTTGTTGTTTTCTTTTACTGGTATTCCCCTGCCACTAGACTGGACGCCTGGGGATTGACTGGTTTTCATCACACCACAATAATTCCTTCCCGTGAGCGTGGAAGGCGTGCAATCTTTTCCCAATCTGCACCGCTCTCTCTTTGGCACCTCTCTTGCAAAACGGGACACCCAGCGATTCTCAATGTCTTCAAGGAGGTGAGGCGGCTTATCCCATCAGGCAAACACGTTAACTTTGAGCAGCCGGAAACGTCAAGATTTTGGAGAGAAGAGAAATTGCCAATCCATTCCGGCAAACTCGTCAGATTCTTACACCAACTAACATTGAGAGATTCCAGAGTGGTGATATGTTGAATCCCCTCGGGTAATGCCACTAGTTTCGGAAGATTGTTGAAACTAAGACGACGGAGCTTCGCAAGGGAACGCCATTGGGTTCCATGCTCATCGTCGTGGCTTGACACATCGAGTTCTTTACAACCGTAAATGTAGAGGCGTTGCAGCGAGGACAAGGACTTCATGCCACAAGAGAGACTCCTTAATTTGTGACAATGGAAGAAGGTCAAGCTCTCAAGATTTCTGAGGATTGGAAGTAGAGTCTCCAGCGTCGAGTGCTCCAAATCCACATTTTGAAAATCTAGCCGCTCTAATTTAAAGAGGGGGATGAATGTGGATACCGCCATCCCTTGTTGCAACCACTTCATGCTAGTCTTGTCTAACCACAAGGTTTTTATCTGGGGAAAAAGTGGCATTGAATTCAAGTGGGGACAATCCGATATCCTCAGGGATAAAAGTTTTGGGAATGATGAATATGAATTGTACCGCTGATGATCCAGATCTGGTTCCATCGGTTGCCTTCTTCCCCACCATCCTTTCAGGTTCCGACACCGTAAGAGAACCAATTTTTCTAGAGACGGGAGGCAGGGGGGTGAAGTATCATATTGCTCCAGATCACTTATCTCTTCAACGAATTCCAACGCATCCAAGTCATCGAGAGTCAATCTCTTTAGGGAAGGGAGTTCACGTAGGGACGGCAAGTACTTCCATTCTCTACATACTCATGAATTGAGTGTGAGCTCAATAAGATTCATGGAGGAAAGCCAGCTTGGTGGACTCCGATTCAAACATGAGTCTATTCTCAAACGGGTTAGATTTGAATGCGGTCTGAGGTACTCCCACAAGCTCAATTCGTCACTGTCGCTTTTGTCATCTTGCTGCTCCGCTGACCATGATAAGCTCAAGCGATGGAGACCTTGCTTTTCCTTCAAGTGGCCCTCGTTCGGTACCGGATCAAGGAACTGCAAGTTTTTAAGAGCAATAGATCCGGCCAATCTATTTAAGCCAGCCAATTCATCTAAGCTTCCCACACCACTGGGTACTTTATGGTCCGTCTTTTGGACGACGTATAGGTTCAAAGTATGAAGCTTAGACAAGTGGCACAACCCGCATGGCATGTAGCTCAATGATTCACACCCATCAATTAAGAGGTGTCTAAGGTTGCCTAATTTCTTCAAATCTCTTGGAAGTGTTGTAAGATTCTTGCAATTAGAGAGGATAAGGGTCTGCAGGTTCACCAAATCCGTAATTGAATCTGGCAAATTCTGGATAGATGGGTTTCCAGAAATATCAAGAAATCTTAAGTGCTTCAATTGATTCCCCAAGGAAGCAGGGATCAAAAAATCTTCATAGCCGAAACCCAATGCTCGACAGCACCTAAACTTGGAGATAATCTCATGATGTTCATTTGAAAAATAGTTCGGTCCTCTCCACTTCTTCAAAGAGAGAAATGTTCTTAAATTGGTTACTTCAAGTAGCGAGGATAGCGAAGATGATTGTGAAGCAAATGACACATGCCGAATTCCTCCATTGACGCCACCTTCATTGAGATTAATCATCTTGCTCTCATCTCCTGCGACTTTCAAGGCAAGATCATGCATTAGATCGTGCATTTTGAATATGTTCACCTCACCAGTGTCATCATCAATCTCTTCAACTTCGAGAAACGACCTACACACTAGGCTCCAGACATAACTATCCCCTGTCTCTTCTAGGTCGTCGCTCCCCTCCGATGACTCAATAAAGCCTTGTACCATCCAGAGTTGTATTATTATATGTTTATCAAATATATAATCTTTTGGAAAGAGCGCACAATATGCAAAACAATGTTTTAAATGCGACGGAAGATGGTCGTAGCTGAGCTTGAGGACTTTCATAATTCCTTCTCCCGAGTCATTTATATTTGAAAGTTCACGGTCTTTGAAATTGAGCCACTCTTTTTTCTTTTTGGTGTATAGAAGGCTACCCATTGTTTTGATGGCAAGAGGAACACCCGCACATTTTTTAACTAAATCTCGACCTATCTCCCCCAATTCCGAGTCAGATGATGTTTCCCCATCTTTAAAAGCCATTTTCTGGAATAATTCCCATGACTTTTCCACAGATAAGCCACGTAGATCATATTTAACTGACTTTGCATTTGTAGCCTCCACAACCAACAAAGAGCGCGTGGTTATGAGTATCTTGCTCCCCCTTGAACCGCCCATTAGCAAAGGTTGGAGTTCCAACCATATCAAACGATCCTCATTCCACAAGTCATCCAAAACAAGCAAGTACTTCTTTCTTTCTAGTACCTTACCAAGGAGCCTCCGCAGCTCTTCTTCATTTTTATTCTCAATGTCTTCCAGATTTTTCTTCATTTCAGGATCATCTTTGGCAGAGTTCAGTATTTTTTTGACGAGCAAATTCACATCAAAGATTTTAGGATCTCCATGGCACACCCACATCTTAAACTTGAAACATTCTTTCACCTTTTCATCCTTGTATACCAGATCAGCAAGCGTGGTTTTTCCCATTCCTCCGATACCGATGATGGAAACAACCGAGACACTCTCTTCGGAGGAGGACTCAAGCAAACGTGCGATGATCTTCTCCTTATCATCTTCTCTACCAATTATATCTTCCTCGCGCTCAAAAGTGGGAGTTCTCCTCTCAGTAGGAAGAGTTGGCTCACTCTGATGCTCCTCTAGTTTGAAATTCCTATTTCTTTTTCTATTTTTTTCAATTCGATCCAGTTTCTTCCTAAGTCCCTGAATCTCATTACCCACTTTGAGGCAGTGTACAAACTGATTTGATTGAGAGAAGAAAATGCGCACCTCTTTCGTCATCTTGTTGCCAGGAGTGACCTTCCGCCTCAGATCTTCGGTTGCGACATCATCAAGCAAATCTTGTACATCATACAGCACATCCTTGAGACTCTTGAGCCAGCGCTTGACCCAGTCTTCGCGCCATTGCTTCTTCTCGGCATCCAAGAGCACATCTTTGATGTCCTGGACGGTCTCCCTGAGGCTTTCGAGCTCGTCCTTGGCACTGCAGAGCAACTGGATCTTGGAGCCTCCATGTTTCACCATTTCGGTGGCGAGGCTTGTCAGGATGTCAGTGGCAAGGCTGAAGAGAACTGCTTCCGCCATTTCAGAAGGCAACAAGCAAGGGCTGAGGAGTTCTTGAGAGGAGTTTCCAGATCTGATGCTTTCGCCGTGAGTCAATAATGGCTGTGGGTGCTTTTATTGTATCAATTATTGCCCCTCTCTCCAAACTTTGCTTCGTCTGTCAGTCCAACCCAGAAAATATTAGGTGAGCGAAATAGTGCAGCAAACCATTCATCTGTTGACACGTGTCGTCAGCCCACATGTAAATTATTCAAAATTGCTGCAGACCCTCTCTCACTCTCCTCAGTCGAGAAAATATTAGGTAGGTGAGAACTTTCAGCCCGGCAAACAAGAAGGCGCTCGGAGGACGACACGTGTCTTCGTATCAAGCGCCATTTTGAAAAAATTTCGGACTGAGCGACTGAGGGTTTCTTCTTTCTTCCGAGTCTCTTTATTCGAGCCTCGCGCGGGGGAGCTGGTCTGTCTCTCTCCCCGTTCTCCTCTCTCTCCTCTCAGTCTCACTCCCCTCCGCCTCTGCTGGTTGCTTCCATCGTCCCCACCCTGATGCCGACGCCGACGCCGCCGACGCTCCTCCGCCTCCCTCTTGCGACGTCCGCTCTGCTCTCTCTCTCCCCCTCCGCAAAGTCGTGCCTCTCTTCCAGCGAAACGACGAGCTCGACAGCGCCGGCGAAGGCGACGAGACAGAAGACGGAGACAAAGAAGCAGAAGCGCGCGCTCGGGGTTCTGAACATTATCCAAGAAAACAGACACACGATCCACAACACAAAAATGTCCACTGTCTTCTTTTCCGTCTCTCCACCCTCTCCTTCATTCCCTCCTCAATTCCATTTCAAATCCTTCAAACACTTGTCTCCCCTCAAGACCACCCTCAAAAGATCTCTCTTTTCCACAACTACTCGTTCCTCGCTCCATGTTGACCCCCTCGAGTCCGACCCGCCATTGCCACCTTCCGTCCGGACCTTCTGGAAGTGGCTCGCCGAGGAGGGCGTGGTCTCTTCGACATGCCCGGTTCGCCCGGCTTACGTTCCCGAAGGCCTCGGCCTCGTCGCTCGGTGAGACATTGCTCAAGATGAAGTTGTCATGAAGGTCCCCAGGAGGTTGTGGATCAACCCGGACACCGTCGCTGCTTCAGAGATTGGCTATCGCTGCACCGATTTGAAGCCCTGGGTGGCTGTCTCTCTCTTCTTGATAAGGGAGAAGATGAGGGGCAACTTGCCGTGGCGGTTCTATATTGATATATTGCCGGAGCGAACCGACTCGACATTGTATTGGTGGGTTTCATGTTTGCTTTGCGAATCCTATACAAAATTTAAGACTTGTTATTAATTCTATTGGATAGTCTAAGATTGTGGGGTGGTTAGTTGTGTGCTTCTGTGTTCTGGTTCCAGTGCAGGTCAGAAGAAGAGCTTGCAGAGATAAAAGGTCCGCGTGGTTTCTCCATCGCAGACGTCCCTTGCTCTATGTGCCTCTGTTTAATTGCCTTGTCTCTGGATATCAATGAATGAACCTTTTTTTTTTTTCGCGGAATCATCCAGGAACCTTACTATTGCGGATGACCAGGGAGATGAAAGAGCATGTAGAGAGTCAATACCATAAAGTAAAAGAAGAAATCATATCGCAGCACGAGCAGCTGTTTCCATCTTCTATTACGCTGGATGGGTTTCTTTGGGCATTTAGCATGCTGAGATCAAGGGCATTCTCTAACCTTAGGGGCCAACTTGTTATGCTTCCACTTGTGGATTTAGTAAGTCAATCGATCTTTCCTATTGTAAATCGATAATGAACTTGTCTGCATTTCTTTCGGGCTTAATCAGTCTTCCAGAAAATTTATGAATTCCATAATATTTATGTGCATCAGATTAACCACAGCGCTAGCATAACGAGAGAAGATAATGCAGAGGAGATTAATGGACCAGCAGGTCTTTTTTCTTGGGACCTCCTTTTCTGTTTGAAGTCAACAATGCCTGTCAAAGAGGGTGAGCAGGTAAACCTCTTAAGCCTGTTGAACTTATTCAGTAATTGATGATCCACTTGACATATTACGAATATGATATCACTCTCAACACACCGCATATCTTTTTCCCTGTCAGTCACAGAGAAATGAATCTTAACCTAATTGAACTGTAGTAATTTACAAATTGATTACCTGTCGAGAAATCCCCAGAGGTCGAGAAAGTTTCATTTGATTACCCAGAAATGGTATTGCACAAGCCTCATCCGGTAGGGCAGTGATTTGTGACCATTCATTGTGACTAACAGAATCCTGGGACAGGTTTTCATCCAGTATGGATTAAAGAAGAACAATGCTGACTGGGCTTTTTATTATGGGTTTGTGGAACCAAATACCAATCGCGACTCGTACACACTTACATTCAACATATCTGAGTCGGACCCCTTCCATCGGGAGAAGCTTGATATTGCAGCAGCCAATGATTTGGGTGAGACAGCATACTTAGATATTTTTATGGACCGTCCTCTTCCACCGGCAATTCTTCCATATCTGCGGCTTGTGGCACTTCAAGAAACAGATGCATTCCTCCTGGAACCTGTCTACAAGAAATCTATCTGGAAAACTCTCGAATTACCGGTTAGTCATGTGAACGAGGAGCTGGTATGCAAGATGGTCATAGATGCCTGTGAATCAGCTCTTTCAGGCTACCGCACCACAGTTGAACAGGTACATGTAACATTCTGATTTCCACTTGGGTAATTTTGTTAGGATGGTTTCTCCTGGGGAATTGGTTCGGTTGGACTTCGCTGAACCATACAGGGTTAAAATGGCCTAGCTGAGAGTTCTTTAGCATGTCGTCTCTATCCTGAAATCAATCATGGTAAAAAACTTTTTTGGTAGCTAAGGGTATGATAATCTCATGTTTGTTAGTCTCAATGCCAAATGTGGCAAAATGTTTTAGATTGTCGGAATTAGCCAAGTCATTTAACAGTTCTAGTATTTGCAGAGCGTTCACATTTCCCGATCTAAGCCCAGTGAAACTAAAAGTAGGGAAGTCTAAGAAAATGAAGCGCTAAAACCTCTGTCAATGATCACATTTGTACATATCTATGCATCTTTTTGTCTCTACTGCAAAAAGTTTGGCAACTCTTAGATCAGGTTATTTTGTTTTCTCCTGAAAGCTGTAGAAGCAAATCCCAGCTAATTGCTCTATGCTTTCCCCCATTCAAATGCAATGACTTGCAGGACGAGAAGCTAATTCAGGAAGGAAACCTTGGTTACAAACTTGAGATAGCCGTGAGGGTTAGAGTAGGTGAGAAGCGGGTGTCGCAGCAAATTGAGGGTATTGTCAAGGAGAAGGAAGCTCAATTGGATAAGCTTGAGTATTACCATGAGAGGAGATTGAAGGAGCTTGGTCTGGTTGGCGAGGAAGGCGAAACTTATTGCCAGCCTAAGAAGGATTTTATACCCACCTTATAGAGCCAGTACGCAAGTTTAATCTTGCCGTTGCCTTGAGGTTGTTTTTAAAAGTAAGAAACAAACTATAGAGACTTTTTCCTACTTCCGGTGTATGCAAGGGATGGTAAGCAAAATAATCAGTGTATTTATCTGTTGTATCAAGTCTTAAACATTACAGACTCAGCTTAGATGGATCGACAATTTGTGTACCGTACTCTGGCGAGTGAGTTCCAATTTGGATGAAGTTCTGAGGGAACAAAAGAAACTACAGGGATTTGTATTAGTCCTGCCAATTTTCATTGAGTAGGCAAAGAACCAAACTTACGCAGTTCTGTTTGTATCATGGTTCGTGGCATTGCTTTGCCAGAAGAAACGATCGCTGGTTCGGTACGTAAATCAACCAAATCTCTTTGAAGAGCACATTAAGTTGCATCACACTGTGTCCCTACAAATTTGTGATCGCAGGGTGCTCTCTCTTACTTTCATGTAACGGTCAAAAAGTGAAGCTCAAAGAAATGCTGCTTCGCCGAATGTTGCAACCCCTATATAAATTTAGGTTTGGCTACAGTTGACTTCGTTTACTATCTTACTCAAAACCTCACTAATGACGTTAAGAAATAAAATTGAAATGAACTTGCAGATGTCTCTCGAGTCATCATCTCAATGGATCCTTAACCAACCAAAATTATAGACATGAACCAAATAAGCTTTCATTCTGTGTTATCACAAAAAGGGCAATATGTACACTCACTTTCAGGGACTTCTCAACAGATTACAATCGTTAACTATGGACAAGAAAAAATGATGAATTTATCTTTGTAGTTGCCCTAGAAGGAAGACAAGAATTCTTTGCTGGCTGCTGCTTGTTAGGCTCTCGGGCATTTGCTTATCATGGTCAAACAAAAAACCATTCACGATGATGAAAGCAGAGCAGCTCGCGCAACAAACTCAAAGAGTGTCTTCATATCTTAATGTAAGGAAAACTAATGCAGCTATGCCGCGCACTGCAACTTTTGTAGAGATCAACTTGAATCCCAAGCCTGTGAACATATTGTACAGAACATGTTCAGATGAGAATAGTTGATCATCGCCATCAATCAACTAGAGACTTCACTGGAGTTCCTCTTGCCCGGGCCTAGCAAATTATCACAGTCGCATTGCTCGCAAAGGCACTCCAGAGGACTTGCATAGAAGTAATCCTCCTCCTTGGGCTTATCGACAATAACTCTACGATGACTTGGCTGTCCCATCTTCTTCTCATGTGCCAGACGTACAGCAACTTCAAAATCATTCTCTGAAAGTGTCCCATTCTGATACAAATCCAGTAACACCACAAGCTTTTTACGATCTAAGAGAACGGTTCTCTTAAATCCAAGATATCTGCAGAAAAATGTCACAGTTTGCACACAGCCTTTTGAAAGAAAATTGGATAGGCCTAATTTATTTGTCTTGTTCTTCCGAGGGAAATAATGGAAGAACATCAATCAAGTCGACAGCTTACCTGCGGTGACCTTCCACAAGTTTTGCCATATTTCCATCATATGTGGGGATGAAAGTATTGCTGGCTATTGATACCATAAAATCTAGAGCCGCCATTTGTGACGAGTGATTATGGAACTGCTGCAACTCCTTTGGATCCAGCAGCATCTCCTTTTTAACCTGACATAAAAGTAAAATCTGTGAAAAAAGATAGAAGAACTAAGTGTCAGATTACATGGAGATGGACTCATCCCAGTGCCAATTGCAAAGCATCAACGGATGTTCTAATACACGCTCCAAGCATTAGCAGCCGCTAAAGCATCCTTTTATATACACTGTCTACCGTTCTTGGATCATTTCTACATACACCCTCAAGGTGAAGATGGAACTTTTTAACATTCTCCATTACGATTTTCACCTTCAGAGAGTTCAACACCGCTAGCATCAGAAGATGTTGGTCACTGAATTAGAAATATAACAGCACGTTAATATGTTAACTCACAATCCGTGGAAATGCAGCCCTCAATATGGCTAATCTCTGTTCGCTGCCATAGATTTCTCCAGATGCGATGTAAATCTGCGTGTCTTTGTCAAAACCTAGTGCCTGTAAAACTAATGATGTCTCTTCCGGAGTCAGAGGACACAGACCTCGTGATCTCCTTTCCTCAGATACAATCTCTTTCTCCCTCCACCAGGGGAATGCATACCTGAATGAAAAGCAAAATTCATGTGGCCACACATTTTACATATGAGAAACGAGAAAAACAGATAAATTGATGAAATAAAAGGATGAAATACATCTAATGCCACATTCCTCGTATTCAATCAAGCTTACTTTTGCCCAGGTGCGACACCTAGAGCTTCAGAGCTAAAGCCACATGATTTGACTAAAATGTAGCATAGGCCATGGAATATATTAGAGTTCCATCTCAGGGTAAAGTCACATGAACTTAAAGACTTAAAAAACATATCCCTTCCTAAGGCGAAATATCAGATAAGTAAGTACAGAGAAATGTACAAAAACTTCATCAACTTTCCCTTAAATACAATGTGCATCTCTAGTTAAACTAGATTTTACACCTTCGTTCAAGAACCTATAATTTGCACCTTGAGGTTTCAAAAGGCTCGTGATTTTTCCTTGAGGCATAAGTAGCACAACATCAACTGATTAAGTTAAATGAAAATTATTCCAATGGCAAACAATAAAGCAAGCACATGTCAAGACAAACCTCATTCGCTTGAGCTCTTCAGCTTCTTCTGCTGTACAACCTTGGGTGCATCCAGAGAAAGCCAACATATCCATCTCGTATCTCAGATGCAAAGCCATGAAAGGCCCCTTATCTCGAAGGAGGTGGACTAATTTGTTCCCCAGAGCCTCGATCTGAGGAGTAAATTTTAAAGCCTGAAAGTTGACTCGACATCTGAGCCTCTGAAGATCTAGTGAAATTCCATTGTTTGCCAAACAAGCATCTGTCTTATTGAAATGTACCACCTTATGCTTGCTAAATAGTGGCAAAATCTGCATGGCATAGGCAAAGATATTACCCAGGGAACATATATGTAGACGGCATAAAACTACATTAAAGCACTACAACTGCCAAGTTCTCTGTATGCAGAACGGCATGCCATGCAGGGCAAATATCTCAGATTTAAATTGTGATCAATGGATAAATCACAACCAGACAAAAAGGCCAGATACATGGCCAAGTGAATCTCCATCAGCATAAAGCTAAGTGGAAAAAAGTCCAATATAAGCATGCTATCATTACACTACAATCTAAAGCAACCAAATTTAAAGAAGAAGGAGAAAAGGATGCAGGCCATCAGGAAACAGAGATGCAAATGCACAACCAATTGAAGGCCATGCCCTGCCCAGATGAAGACTTACACAAATGGCCAACTGATTCACGCACTTAGGTAGCACCTTGCCCTACCTGAGGCCTTTTATAATGGGTCAAAAGATGATGCATATGCACAAGCACAGGCAAAGGAGATAGAATTGAGACATGTACAGAAAAACATGGTTGGATTCGACTGAAAGTGGATCCAAGTTTCAACTATGACAGCATATACCAATTACCAGAAATTCAATTTCTGGAATCGAAAACAACTTTTCGCACAAGCCACAGCCTCCGCTTTGATAACGCCAGATAAATCTAGTTCAGTTCTAGCAGATAACCAGCAAAGCTCACAATCAACCTAGCCTTCAAAACGCATCGGCGATTATACTCCGGTGGTTACCTTTTGACAGCGAGAGGTCCGAGAACGAGCAACAGCAAAGGAGAACCGTGATACATGGAACCTGTGGAAGGGATCAAAGCATCAAACAGCGACACACTAGAGATCGAACGGAGCCAAACCTGCGTAGGGAGACATCGCCTACTGCTTCAACCAGTAGCCTTTGCCAACTGCAGGCGGCACAAACAAGAAAAACCAGAAATCGTATCAGAAAATGAACCTCCAAGATTTCAAGGGAGGAGGGGATCGTGGATTGGGAATCGATCGACGGAGCGAAGAGAGGCGGCGTTATGGCGGCGAATGCTGGTGAGAGGGGTGGCGACCTCGGGGCGGGTGGACAGGCGGAGGTTCCTGGGGAGGTAGACGAGGGCGAGCCGGAACGCGACCGACGCGACGAGCCATATCCAGAACCCCGAGCGCGCGCTTCTGCTTCTTTGTCTCCGTCTTCTGCTTCGTCGCCGTCGCCGGCGCCGTCGAGCTCGTCGTTTCGCTGGAAGAGAGGCACGACTTCGCGGAGGGGGAGAGAGAGCAGAGCGGACGTCGCGAGAGGGAGGCGGAGGAGCGTCGGCGGCGTCGGCGTCGGCGTCGGCGTCAGGGTGGGGGCGATGGAAGCAACCAGCGGAGGCGGAGGGGAGAGAGACAGAGAGGAGAGAGAGGAGAACGGGGAGAGAGACGGACCAGGTCCTCCCGCGCGAGGCGCGAAGAAAGAGACTCGGAAGAAAGAAGAAACCCTCGGGTGCTGAGAAAATATTGGGTGGGTCTTACCCTCCACGTAGGCCTAGGGTAAGACCATTTAGAATCCGACACGTGGCTCCACGTAGGCAACGGGTCAGAGGTTCAAAATTTGCGCGGCGTGCTCCTGGGGCCCAGCACTCTGACGCTCTCTGTCCTCTCAACAACCCAGCGCTTTCTTCTCTCTCCTCTCTCTTCTCACTCTCCCGAATAACTCTCGGCTGGTGGCTCGGCTCGGCTCGGCTGGCGGAAGAAAGCGAAGGGAAGATAAATGCGCGCTTAAAATTTCTCTCTCCTCACTCGAATATTTTTTGGGTTCTCTCCTCGTGGAAGAGCAGAGAGAGAAAACAAGCTGCACTTCCTTCTCAGCGCATCCCACCGCCTCCGCCTCCCCAAAAAGCCTCGCCGGTTGCCTCCGTCCGATTGCCTCCCTCCGACGAACTCGTCATCAACTCCGACTCGGAGCCGCCGCCGCCGCCGCCGCCGATGGCGTCCTCCGTCTCTGGCATCTGCTCGTCCTCCCCCTCCCTCAGGCCGAAGATGCCGCCGGCCTCCGCCGCGAAGCGGTCGACCTCCGGCAGGAGGGAGGCGGCCTCGGTCTCGTTCCCGAGCAGCGCCAGGCTCCCCGCTGTCGACCGGGTGTCGTCCCTGTCGCTGGCCCGATCGGTCGCGAGGGAGATCTCGGTGGACCTGGGCAGGGCCGACGGCGCGGCGAAAAAGGAGAGGCGCGGGCTAGAGGGCTGCAGAAGGATTCCCGCGCTGTGGACGAGGTACGTGGACTGGCTGCACCAGCACCGGAGCTAGGGCTTTTCCTTAGACGTGAGCCGAATCGGGTTCACGGATGAGTTCGTGGAGAAGATGGAGCCTCGGTTCCAGGCCGCGTTCAAGGCGATGGAGGAGCTGGAGAAGGGCGCGATCGCGAACTCGGCCTGGACGAGGGCCGCATGGTCGGGCACTACTGGTTGAGGAAGTCGGAACTCGCGCCGGCCCAATTTCTGAAGGCGCAGATTGAGAGCGTCGGCGACGTGGTCAGCGGTGAGGTCAGTTCTGGAATTCCAGTCGTTGTTGCTCTCCGTGTGGTAAGAGAGTGTGGTTCCCTGAGTTCTTTTTTTTTTCTTCTTCTTGGGAATCGGTTTGCTGTCGTAGATGCCTGTGTCGGTTTTCTGGTAAATGCCAGCATTGTCTTAGTAGCTCGAGGAAGCGCGAGCCGGTGATAAATTGAATTGGTTTCTGGTCGAAGAGATGGAGAGCTCGTTTACGTATTATTCACTTGAAATGACCATGTATGGAGATTTCCGACTCTTAGACTCAGTAATTTCAAAATTTTCTTCAGGTTTTCCAATTAATGTCAGCATGAAATTCGGTTTTTGATCGTTGGTTTTCTTTTAGTATGCTTAGCTGATTGCATCGGACACGGACGGACTGATTGACTTGATAATGTTTGACGCTTAATTTGCAGATTGAGCCCCCTCCTACTTTCTCCCATGGATCGCTTTACTCAAGTACTTTCAGTTGGAATAGGAAGTTCAGCTCTTGGGCCACAGTTTGTTGCAGAGGCATTGGCTCCCGATAATCCTCCATTGAAGTGTTAAAGATCGGAGTGTCCATCCTCCTCTCGCAATCTATCCTTCAGGTATTCAGCTTCATGGATTGTGCTGCTCTGCTCTTTTAATGTTTTATACCTTCATTGATCTATCCATTTAATTTGTCGGTCGATGCACATTGCACCGCTGATAGTGGAGGTGAGCACGGCCCTTTTTCATTCAGTTGGGCACTGAACCAAACAAACTGCATTAATACGGTTTACCAAACCAAACCACACTATGTTCTTGTTGGTAACTTATACTCCATCCTATTTTTCAATGCAAGCTGAGCTGCTCACTTCCTTCGGTTTTATTGGCAAATTGTGCAGCCAGACTCTGTTTTTCTGCTTAGCGCATTCCTTCCCCCTCAACAAAAAAGAGTCCCTCTAAAATCTATGGCATGGACAAATATGTGCACTATTTGGTGGTTTAAATCAGCACCTAACCTAGCTTTTCACCGTATGTCAAGTTTTATTGTCTTTCTTAGGAAGCAGCCTTGCAGGAGTTGGTATTGCTCCATGCTAAAGAAGTGGACGAAACTGATGTTCAAGGTGAATCTGCGTTCAAATCATTGGATGTATAGATCGATGAGAGAATCCCTATTTGAGCTTTGCTGTTAAATTCTTTATGATATCTGACATTACCATGTTTTTCTTGTATTTAATTTTTCCACATGAATCGATGAGCTCTAAACTTCTAGAGTTGAATTCACTGCATTTTTTTGCAATTGATTAGGATATCTTTCCTCACAAAGTAACATTCCGTATCATGGACACGGTATGTAGAAGATCTACTCTCATCATGTCTATGCTCTCAGCATGTCCCAAATGAACTTCTTTTATACTTCTCTTATTTATTTCTTCCTTCAATGAAGTAGTTTAGAGTTTAATAAAGAAAGTGATCTATCTAAATTACTTCCATTCACATCATCTACAGCTTCATGTTTAATTGCTAGAATCAAAATTTGCTACCTGTTTTATCGCATTTCAAGTAACTTCAATGGTTAATTGTAATAATATTATAAAAATTTCATGGTTAATCACATTTAAAGTAAAGCGAGGTACAGAGGATGTATATCCATTGGATAAGAAGACCTTAAATCCGAGTACTCATTTCAAATTGTTAAGTTGCTCAACATTTGACGCTCATAATAATCTTTTAGTATCAGGGAAAGGTGTTGAGAGATGAGAATATGAAGCCCAAAATTATTATTTGATACTCCTGATAATTGCTTAGTCGTAGGCGGCTTAAGGACACATAAAAGAGTTACATGTTGCTCTACGACTTCAATACTGGCTTCTTGTTGACTACATATTATTGTTTGTCATCTAATAGTCGTGAAATTAGTTGGAGAGCTTGGATTAGCGGTACACGGCAAGTCCAGTTCAAGCCAAGAACCGGGTAGAGCCATCCTGATGAAGTCCAGTTCCAGGTCAATTCTCAAAAAAATTGGTCCACTTCTTGGTAATGAAACCGTAGAGTCGGCCTTTTTCTGGTTTGGCTCCCGGTTCTTATACTAAAACCATCTATTGGACCTTGAAACAGACCAACCAAGGGGTTCTAGGCTCGAACCAATCCAGAACCCATGTTTCACCTTATTTATAAAAAAAAAAATGTGATAGCAAGTTGCAACCGAGAGGGATTGGAAGCCGTAACCTCAAGTATGAGGTGTATGCATAACACCACTAAGCTCACAAGAGTTTGCTTGACGACAGCTATAAAAGATGATCAATGATATTTTAGACCTGATTTTCACAAAAAAACCTGTTTCTTGAGTACTGGAAACCGGCCTGAAACCAGCCAAGTGTAATTGACTCGGTTCTTGATTCCAGCCTCGGAAATGAATCGCCCAATTCCTAGAAAGAGCTTTTGTGGAAATCAGATCATACATATTGTATGTTATTTTCCATTGCTCATGTCCAGGCCAGTTGCAGATCATTTGTAACTGAGACCTCCATGGTTGGTACTAGGTTTTTGCCATGGAATTGACACATCCTAGAACAGGTTGCCTGTAGTTTTAGATGTCAATTAGCAGTATTCTTTATACATCTGATTTCTCGATCTCAAATTTTCCTTTCAATGATTCAAGGAATTGATACTCCACCAACCGTTGTTGTTTGATAGGGTGACAACAATCTATCCTTTTTCTCAGTTTTTTTCCCCTGCCTATAGAAGTTTCACCGACAAGTCGTTGAGTTTCATGTTTTCTTTAAAGATACTAACTAGAGCAGAGTTAACAACTAATTATTAGCTTCTCATCACGTGCAAGAGCTATAAGCTATTGAATATCAGACTTATCCTTTTTATTGCAAAGAAATTAGTTGATCTTGGTTGATGTGCTCATGTGGTTATCACAGAGTAGGGTCCATGGCCTTTCTATTGTTGTTGATAATAATAATAATAATAAGTCAAACACCCTGTTGCTTTCTTTTCTGGTTGAGCATTTTCTTTAGGGCAAGCTCCCAGATGTCTCAGGTTGAACTCTATTTTGGTGCATGTATTTTATAATTAGGATTATCCAATTTAGTGGATTTTTAAAGTCATTATTGCTAATGAGGCTTAGTCAGTTTGTTAGTCTTGCGTGGAAAAGTTATTGCTTGTGATGTATAACAAAATCTTGGGTTACTGGATGTCTTCATTTATATTTCTGATGGTACACTTGCATGAAGTTATGTCAAAATTAATCTTTTCGGTCGTTTGCTTAAGTGAAATTTTGGCACCTTCAATTATGCAGATATTGCATTGATCACTATTTTTCCCATCATGAATGCAAGTGTCCCCATAACACGAGAACTCATTGTTGGACAATACTACGCGGATTGAGGGCTGGTTGGCTAGATTTCCAATGTTTGATGGGGTGGGTGGCAGAACATCTGACATGTCTGCAGTTGGTCTATTTCCAGCAGCCCTTCAAGTTCGTAAGCCTTACTTCTAATCTCATTGTGGTTATATTCTGATTTGACTCGAAGAGCATATTCATTAGCGAATCCAACTTCAGGGGATCGATATCAGAGAAATGCTTGTTGGTGCATCCTTGATGGATGAGGCTACCAGGACGAAAGTGGTAACATTGCTGTCAACTAATGTTATTTGGTGTTTCTTCGGAACTTTCTGTTGTTACCCAAGTCCAGTAAAGGAATTAGTTTTGGTATCAGTGGGGCAACTTATGGTGTAAAATCTTGCTCAGTGTGTAGTGCTCAGGATTCTGCATGTGCACTTTTATGATGTAGGAAGCTGAGTCGCCAGAATGAACTAAGTATGGTCGAGATATCAGTCTTGATTATAGATAGCTAATCGGGCATTAAAGGATGTCAGCTAACAAGTTGAATGGTTGTCTCTAATGGTATGCACTGTGATGTATGCGAGAGTAACTTGTGAACTTATATGCAGCAGAATCGTACTTGTATCCAATCATTGTGCTCTGAGAAGATTTTGTAGTATGTGTGCTAGAGGATGTCATACAGTATAATTCATTGTAAAATAAAATGTAGAGGATCCATTTTATCCATTTAAGCTCACAACTGGCAATTGCTAGCAATTGCTGTTGTTGTCGTTTAGTTGCTTCAAGGCATGTTCATTTCTAGTTGCCGATGCACGCTACAGTGAATCAAAGTACAATGCACTTTGATTTGTGCCTTCTCTTGTTGCCTGCTTGTAGTATCAAATTTCCCAGCAATTCGAATCCTTGTTCAGGATGCAGAGTAAATCTGCAATGCAAGTCTGGGAGATGATTCTGTTTCTTTGTCCAGGATATCCATTATTTTGTAGGTTGTCTGAAAAAGAACCATAGACACGTTCATTTAGGGACTGAGCATATCCACACTGTTTGCATTCCTAGATTGTGATTCCTTTGCCTGCTTGCAGTATTAAATCTGGCAGCAAATAAAATTCTCTTTAAGGATACAGTCCATGTAAGTCTGGGAATTAATTCTGTTTCCTTGTCCAAGACATTGCTAACTTGTATGTTGCGTCAGAAGAAGATCCACAGAAAATTGATGTAGGGACTATAGATTAACTTAGCATGTCCACATTGTTTGTACTTCCTACATTGTAAATCCTTTGGCAAGTAACTTATCATTGTACTACTTTCGTCAAATAATCACAAACATAGATGTCAAGGTCTGTTTGGGTTGGCTGTGAGTTTCAGCTTGCCTTTCCGGTTTTAGCTGTGGGTTTGAGTTTTTGGCTTTACAAAAATGAAGTTGGCGGAAGACATAACTTCTAACTTGAAAATGACTGGCTCATTTTCAAAATTTAATAATACTGAATGCTGAACCTTAAACAATGATGTTTGGATTCCTGGATAATTTTACTTCTAAAATGAAGCATGTGATGACTTTTAGTGACCAAAAGCCATATACCTGATGCGCAGTCCCTATCATCCCTCCCCACCCACCCCCGGCGGGCATGAAAAAAAGAAAATAACAACACACACAAAAACAAAAGAAGAAGTTACACCATAAGCAGTATCAGTAGTTTTCCGTGGCTGTCTGAGTGGCTTCTCTACTGATACTGATAAAAGGATGGTTCTTGCCTTTTGTAGTCCTGTGCAGCGAAAATAACTCGTTTCTTTTCCAGGTGAAGAACAACCCTGCTGCATTTCCAGATTCTTTCTCCTTTTCTTTGGTAGGAGTAAATCCTTTATCAGAATGACTGTTCTGTAACTATAAGTAAGGAGAAAATATGGGCCTCCATCTTTCAAGATTCTTGCTCTTAATGCTTTTTATGATCACTTGTGTTTTGTAGATGGGAGAAATATCAAAGTGAGGAGGAAGCGGCTCTTGGTTGGGGAAAGCGTGTCAGAAAAGCTGTTTCTTACAAAGAATCATAGGCAGCACATCCAAGTGAAATGGCCAACGAGGTATTTTATCTAAATTGCCTTCTCTTATGCTGTTAGGGCTAGAAACTTTAGAATAAGAGTGCACCTGATGGTGTTAAATATTGACCAAGGGATTATGATGGTGATGTAATGGTTATTTCTTTGATATGCTGAAGAAACTCTCTGTTGTGCTGAAGAGCAACTTCATGGATCCACTTTTAACCATGCTCCTTTTATGGAAAGGGCAACTAAATAAATCCCTTTGTCATTGTTCTTTATTTATTCTGGGTCCTGGGAGTTGAAATTTGGATTATGAAGTTGCAAATGTCTTTCCTTTTTTAATTGGTTATTATTCCACTAATGAAGGAAAGTTCAGTCGCAAACACTTGTAAGGAGGACTCATGCATTGAACATACGGCTTATTTTCCTCCTTAACTTTTGTGCATGCATGAGTTTGCTTTCAAATTCCTGTTGAAAGATATATTTTTTCTCTTCATCTTGTCCTAATGTCGCTTTTAGCTTGAATTGCTGACATCCTTGAAGGTAGGATGCTGGTCTGTATTTTGAGTTTTTCACTGAGTATATTAAGCTATTTGCTCCATTAGAAAATTTATGGGCAATAAAATCAAATTTGTTCCTGATCTCAATGGTGCTGAGGTTTTCATGCATTGACTTGCACTTATATAGCATCATAATTTCATTATTTGTTGGTTTACCTTTGAAACATAAAGTAGAGTGGTGACGAAGAGGAACGGGTGCCAGAGCAAGAGCTAGAACGGGAGTATACACCTGCTGGACGTGCTCTAAAGGAAAAATAGTAAGTGCCACAATTCTTTATGTTTTTCTTCTTAGTGTAAGTTTTTTGCTGCTAATTCAATTGATGAAAGGGATGCCAATGCTTATTCAGTTGATGAAAGAGAAGTTGTGACTGCTCCTCCGCCCCCACCAGATCCTGAGCTACCACCCACTGTATCTGCAATAGCTCAATCAGTGAGACTGTTAAATGGGGAAGATAAGCCTACCATTCCTCCTTTTGTGATACTAGGCCCTCCTCCTTCTCGACCTAAGGATGCGAGACTCATTCTTAAAGAGAGAAAGAAGTCAGAGCAAATGCGGCCCATCCAGGCAGAAGTCCAGGAGAGCAGGCAACTCCCTCCACGGAATTTCTTAGGTGATGATGCTGCTTCAAGTTCTATCCCTCTGGTCCCTAAGCTTAATGCATTTCCACCATCGGTGGTCACAATGACAGGTCCTGCTCAGAAGGAGGCTCCACTTAACACATCAACTTCAGCGATGCGTCAACCTTCTTGGGAGAAAATGAATGCAGAACTATCCCAACCATCTGAAGTACTTCAGTTGGTTGCGTCGAGCATTGGTCCAGGTCAACAGCTTGCCCTTTTTCTGCCCGCGAAAAGCTTAGATCTCCCTAGAAATGATGTATCCTTAACGAAACACAGTCTTGACCCTACAAGCAATTCTGAACCAAATCATGCTGGAGGCAAGGAGCAATCACATCCCGTCAATGGGCTTGCAAATCCCCAAAAGTTAGACCAGCCTAAAAGTGGGAATTCTTCTAGTAAGACTTGGTCGGTTCTTTCTCGGATTGATCATCTTGATGCAGAGGAAGTCTCATATGAGGAGACTGTTTCGGGTCATCCCGAGAGTGACACTGATCCGTAAATTCAAGGCAAGGGAGTGACAATATATGGAAATGACAATTCTTTCATGGGACTGGAAGCGTTAGGGTGCTTTGCAAATGGTGGCATAAATTCTTTTTTTGTAGACTTTGAGCAATGATGGTGAGCAATGAAATCGCAAAGATAGGGACGATTAGCCAAATTAGGACACCCCTGTATAAAGCTTTTGTTATAGAAAATGAGATTAGTGTTAGTCGATGTATATTCATCTTACTCAAATGTTGCAAGTGCTAGATTAGCATAAAGATGAGTTAATGCAAGCGTTTAACCAGAGTAAGGTTGCTGAGTGGCTCTATCCAATACATCACCCTTAGATCAAGTCTAACCGGTGCATTTACCTTTCTTTTCTTCACTTGCCTTGTTCTATCTCCCCAAGCTTTTAGAAGCTTCTTTTGTATGAGACTAAAAGCTTGTATCATATTATTGTATCGTCAAAATATCACAAATTTTCTATGTTAATAATGGTTCATTTTCAAGTTGTAGTGTAGTGAATTTTTTGCATAATGAGCAGTATTAGCAACCATGAAAAGCCATTGTTAAAACTCTGCCAAGCTTTCAGGAGGACAAAGGGGAAACGCAAATATAGTTTACCTAATTTGTGAATCATTTCTTATAGATTCATATTAATCAAAATCGGGACTATGAGACTGTAGAGTTATATCTCTTCAGGCACAAAAACGTACTTAGTGAAATTGAGTTTTACTATGATGACCAATCAAAGGAAGGAACGGGTATGGAGACTACTAATGAGATTTAACTAGCTAAATTGAGAGCTTAAAGGACCAGTGAACGGATTTATAACTTATTAAACCAACATCTCGTCAAAGTTGAACAATGCTGTGTCTTCTCACCCACATTATCATGCGAAATCGAAACAGTGTATTTTGTATGACACTAGTATTATGTAGTCAAGGGCCAAAAAGAACTCGAACATAGCATTTTGATGTTTGAATAACAAAGTTTTCAAGATATCTTCCAACAATACAAAGAGTGAGAATTAAGAACCACTATATTCTTTATAACAAGAATTAAAAATTCAAGATTGCTCTGATTTCCAAAAGTAACTGAAAATTAACTAATATCAATTTTGTTTGTATATCTACACACTCAAAAGCTGCAGAAATTCTTTAGATCCTCTTCCTTGGCATACCAGCTTGGTATTTATCTTTGAAATGTGAGGATACAGATTCTTGGAGTTCCTAATCATCCCCTCAGTGACTCCAGTAGCAAGTGATATATCTGCACAAACATTCGGTTATTTATATGCACGCGTTGTTTCAAATGCCATTTACATATGCACCAATATATCTTTAGTTGTTTAAATTGAATATGATTGGAGAAACTAATACCTTGGGGAGACTTCTTCTCATCAGAGAGCTGAGCTGAGTGGTAATGTAAATAATAGCTGCTGCAATGGATATGGGGCTCCTCCTGCAAAATTAGAGGATAAAAACAGAGGAGAATACGTTCAGCACTAAAGGAACAACAGTAAAGCATTTGAACTAAACCCGGTAAGTAATCTTTATACACAGCAGGTCTACATTGACGAACCTGCTCAAATCACGTCTTTCAACCTCAATAGAAGAAAGATGAAATGTTGTCAACCAAGTTTTACAGTTTTCGACTCTTCCTCCAGCTTTACCATTAAAATTCCAGCTGATAAGAGAATTAACCACTGAAAAACATTCAGATTGTGCAGTTTGATATCACTGTCAATGCTTATATAAGCTTGTCTGTCATCAGCAAGTCCACTCGTCTCCTGCATCTAAGTTGATTTCGCCAGGAAGTACTATGTCGATGTCTGTCCTGCTTCTCTAGAACAAGTAAACTAACAGAATAAGGATGTCTACAATACATACAGAAACATAAAACAATGAACTTGCATCATTACCTCTAATATGACAGCCCAAAACCCAATCAACCTGAAAAGCAGAAAAGCATAAAATGAATTAAAGATGGATTCTAAGATCGATCACCAGAATCAAACAACAAAGTTGGTCGTAGGTAGATTTACCTGGTGAAATTCTCTGGCAGCGTAAATGGCGCGACGAGCACCAGCATGTTAGGCATGAGAAAAATAAGGACTAGGGGAGAGAGAGGGAGTAGCATTTACACCGGGTACTATAACTGTCTCATATTCATGTGGTCCAATTCTCTCTACACTTAATATGTACAGCTTAGTACATCCTCCCGCATGATGGCACACCCCTCAAGTGTATAGTATCTTCTCTTATACAGAATATGCATCCCACTAGCTAATTCAGGTTATATGCCTCTCACTAGCTTAGTCACATAACTGAGACCTACTTCACAACCGAGCAGCACAGCATCTAGTTTCTCTGGACACAGAAAAGCCATGAAAACAGCAAGGTTGTGTATGGATTTAGCCAGCTTTCTTCTGAATCACACATTCCATCTTTGATTGTTGCGTTTTTCAGTATGACTGTTATTCCTGACCTGATGTAGAATCCTTCTTCTGGTCTATCTGCTTCTTGAACACCCTGTAAATGGAAGGATCACATCTAGTCATAAATCCGGATGGAATTGAAGTATCAGGATTGCAAAAGGCAATACTTACATCGGTGTTGTGAATAACCACATTTTTCCCTATCCAGGCATTCTTGTCAATTATGCAGTTCCTTGAGAAAGGAAAAGCAAGGGAATTTGTCAGTGGAAGGATTGTGAACTATTCTATTAACAAGTTGTCGATTCAGAATTTCCTGTAGACATGCCTATTGAAAGAATGAATAATTACCTGATTTTAGTATTTTGTCTGACCCCAATAGGAACCTTCCGTTGTGCCAGAAGAGATGTGATTTCAGCTTCAGTCTGATATTAATCTGCACCCATCATCATGGTATCCTGCAAATTCAAACGTGTCCCAAAAACCAGCACCCATTAAAGTATGTCGCCATTGCTACGGAAATTGGCACACGGACTAACCCCAGTATTGTGAACTTTTAGCAAATTTGGAATGTCTATACTGATGACTTGCTTAGTACATTAGCTTGACAAAGGAAATTAGTGTCTATAAAAAATGACACGTAAAACGACCATCGACTTGTATTAGAAGCATCCTAACTTGTTCTAAGTCCACTATACCTTCAACTTGAGGAAATACAACCAATAGATGAAGATACAGCAATTCAAAAAGATCATTGTACACCAGAGTTATATGAACAAATTTAATGGCATCATTTGCCCCTGTTAAATCTGGTCCACCACCTCAAAATGTTCTGATGGGATCTATTAACCCAAAAAGTTTTTTTTTTTTTTTGGTAAAGTTATTAACCCAAAAAGTTGAAAGCTGAAAATGTCAACATTCCAACCAAATCATCCGAGAATCTGAAAATTAATTTTCTCAAGCAATCACCATTATGATCTTCAAAAGGTCAAAGAATGTATACAAAAGCAGCACACCTTAAACTCAACACCATAGTCTAGACGCAAGCGCACACCAACAGTGGAGTGTTCAATGCTACATTCTTGCAAGAAGCAACCGTGAGAGATTATTGCATCTACAATCTGCAGAAACAGTTCAAACAAGAGACAGTTTAGACCATAACAAAAACAGAGACTTATCGTGTTGACAAGCTTACCCTGCATTTATCAACTTTACTGGGGGGTAAGAATCTTGGAGACGTGTAGAAAGGTGTTTACGGATCATAAAATTCGAACTTTGGAGGCTGCATTACAGGAAATTAACCCACTATTAGAAAAGCCACTGTCTCCTCAAAGGACAAATAGTATCGCTTTATGACAGCCAAAGTTTGAACTCGAAGCTTCTATGATTTTTCTGAGAACGTGATTGAGATCAGGCCCCAGATTGACATAGAAATTGTAGCCAAAAAGATCTAAAGAGTAAGTATTTTTCCAGCCCTAAGGTTAAGCCAGCATATCAAGTGATTAACGACTATAGAAGGTGATGACTGAATTAGTAGATGACATTGACAACTCCAATTTTGAGTTATCGAGCAGAAGATGCAATACCACACATACCTGCTCTGTTAGGGCCAAATTAGTGTCAAAGAATGACTTGATTGTTCCAATGTCCTCCCAGTAGTCATTAAACAGATATGCCTGACAAATCAATGCATCCAGATAAGTCAGCATTTCTGTTAAGGTAGCTTGCAAGTACAAGTTACATATAAACACACATCTCTAATGAAGGGGAGAGAGACAGAGAGAGACAGAGAGAAAGCCCGCAGCTTAGTCTATGCTAAAGAAAAGGTACTGACCTGGACATTATGCTCTGCAACAGTTGACGGAATTATTTCAGAGCCAAAATCATTGCATGAGGGGTAGCTCCATCTCAAAAGCTTTAGTAACACGTCGGTTTTAAATACATAGACGCCCATTGAGACAATGTATGGCAAGTTCACTGCATCTTGCTTTGATAGCCCAAGAAGAGTACTGTCAACTTGCTGTGGGCAGAGGTGCGTGCAGGAGACGAGAATCCAAATAAGATTATTAACTAGTTGATGCATTACATGATGTGCAGAGATGTTGTCTGCTAAGGAAACAGCCAAAGCAGTCATGTCAAATGATAGGAAGTGTTTATTGCATTAATGATACCATTGATTTCAGCTCATTGCCCTTCGGTTTTCCGGCAAATTGGATAATCCGTCCAGTTCTGTCAATCTTCATCAGTCCATAACCCAAAGCACGACTGCAGCAACAAAAACCAGAAAGGGTTAGTTGCAAAACTCATCAGTAGCTCTAAATTTAGTGCAACTGAAAACGGACGTAAGAAACAATATAATCACAAAAATTTGGTTCTTCCCAACCATAGGTGGAATGTCAAGGAGAACTGAGCTTTATATGCTCTTAAATCTTTTAAGGCAATATATTTAACCACAATAAGAACCCGTCATCCATTGGGACACAGGAAACTGTGATATTGGCATTTGTATCAATATGCTTCTGCAATCAAGCCCCAACTGGTCAGTTTAAACTCACAAACATATTAGATGGAGTTTACGATGAAATCTTCAAAGTACCTACACAAAATTCATATAATTCATCCGGTACAGGTGGTCACCAGACAAAATCAAGATATTCTCCACATTCTTGTTCTTGGCATCCTGCGGAAATAATTTGAAACCAACATTCAACTTCAAGAGAAACTCCAAAAAACTCTGCACAAGTAATTGTCAAAACCCTAAGCACTCGCCTCAAAGACCCATATGAATTGCCTAACAGCATCAGCAGTCCCCTAGAACCACCTCTTTCCAGCTTTACCCGGAGTTTGAGTTGCCGCAAGGACCTATATGTGTTACCAAATTTTTTTCATATTAACTTCAGTCGTTTCTTGAGTTAAGTCATCAGGAATCCAAAAAAATAAATCAGAAAAAAATTATACCTCCACAAATCCATCACCAAAACTAACGCCATTATCAAAGTTGTATGTCTAGGAAAGGCGGTGATTGAGGGAAAAGGAATTAAACTGCGTTAAGATGAATATTTTTCTGATACCACTGTTAATGCAATTGCTCATTGGGATATCAATCAACCGGTAGCATCCTCTTATAGGAACCTGCAGATTTAAAAAACCACATAATTGATTTATAGTTGAGAGAGTGCTATGTGGGTAAACAATGGGCACATACAAATAATTACTGCCTGCTCGCTTGGCCCTTCTGCTAGTAAGTGGAAACAGTCATGTTCCAGCACCTCCTCCCAGTATAATTGAAGCAACACTCTTCGGGTCTGCTCTTGGAGTTTCCAACATTGGAGCTTGAAGAGTCTGAAATCACAGTTCAAGGAAAGTAACAAGTAACCCACATTAGGGAACAGCATATTGGGATCAAAAGTAAATCTCAGATAAGAGGACAGAGAGGAGAGCATCTTCAACTGAGAACTTCCCCATTTTTAGACAACTAAATTATCTCAATCAAGTACGATAAGACAAATGACAGCAATTAACACTTCGAACTCAAGGCAAAGACCCCTCAAATAGCTATGAACTACCTTGAGAAGAGGATCAAGGCACTCAATATGAAAGGTCTGGGGAGCTATCACAACATAACAAGTTGCCTCCAAGATCACAAATAACGCCTTCATAGTAATACTGCAAGACAAAATGTTACAAAAACCACAGAACAATAGATGGTCCTCAAAAAGTCCTCAACATCGAAATGATACGAATTCTCAAGACATCTAATTGACACAACAGAGGATAAAATTTTATCCTGTAGACAAAATTTTGCCTATGGTCACTGTTATGATTCAACAAGGGTTAGTGTAAATATAAAGGAAAACTACGAGGTGCCTCACGACTTAAGAAACAGCATAGTTACGAATAAACAGAAGTGGCATGTGATGCCAAAGCAATTAACAATATATTACCCCATCAATTCCTTTCTTCTTCGATGAATACCAATCCAGAGAAATTTCAGATTTTAGCTTGTTCCTGGCAGAAGGCATAGTCTTTGGGACCTCCAAGGCTACTGAATTCTGTTCTTTATAATATTTATGAGTGTCCGGACTATTCTTAAGTACTCAGGGCAAAAGCCTCGAGCTACAGCTTGCCATGTAAGCTCGAGACTGAAAAACTTCTACGAACTCCAGAATTTAACAGCCGATTCATCTCGATCCAAGAGCAAATAATACATTCCTCAGGGATATCTATGAGCTCAAGACAAGGGATGAGCGAGAGAAGATGACGGCGAGAGAGAAAGCGATCCACGGGAGAAGTAGGGGGGGGCTTAATTTGCAGATTAAGCGTCAAACATTATCAAGTCAATCAATCCGTTTGTGTCTGATGCAATCAGCTAAGCATACTAAAAGAAAACCAACGATCAAAAACCGAATTTCATGCTGACATTAATTGGAAAACCTGAAGAAAATTTTGAAATTACTGAGTCTAAGAGTCGGAAATCTCCATACATGGTCATTTCAAGTGAATAATACGTAAACGAGCTCTCCATCTCTTCGACCAGAAACCAATTCAATTTATCACCGGCTCGCGCTTCCTCGAGCTACTAAGACAATGCTGGCATTTACCAGAAAACCGACACAGGCATCTACGACAGCAAACCGATTCCCAAGAAGAAGAAAAAAAAAAGAACTCAGGGAACCACACTCTCTTACCACACGGAGAGCAACAACGACCGGAATTCCAGAACTGACCTCACCGCTGACCACGTCGCCGACGCTCTCAATCTGCGCCTTCAGGAATCGGGCCGGCGCGAGTTCCGACTTCCTCAACCAGTAGTGCCCGACCATGCGGCCCTCGTCCAGGCCGGGTTCGCGATCGCGCCCTTCTCCAGCTCCTCCATCGCCTTGAACGCGGCCTGGAACCGAGGCTCCATCTTCTCCACGAACTCATCCGTGAACCCGATTCGGCTCACGTCCAAGGAAAAGCCCTAGCTCCGGTGCTGGTGCAGCCAGTCCACGTACCTCGTCCACAGTGCGGGAATCCTTCTGCAGCCCTCTAGCCCGCGCCTCTCCTTTTTCGCCGCGCCGTCGGCCCTGCCCAGGTCCACCGAGATCTCCCTCGCGACCGATCGGGCCAGCGACAGGGACAACACCCGGTCGACGGCGGGGAGCCTGGCGCCGCTCGGGAACGAGACCGAGGCCGCCTCCCTCCTGCCGGAGGTCGACGGCTTCGCGGCGGAGGCCGGCGGCATCTTCGGCCTGAGGGAGGGGGAGGACGAGCAGATGCCAGAGACGGAGGACGCCATCGGCGGCGGCGGCGGCGGCGGCTCCGAGTCGGAGTTGATGACGAGTTCGTCGGAGGGAGGCAATCGGACGGAGGCAACCGGCGAGGCTTTTTGGGGAGGCGGAGGCGGTGGGATGCGCTGAGAAGGAAGTGCAGCTTGTTTTCTCTCTCTGCTCTTCCACGAGGAGAGAACCCAAAAAATATTCGAGTGAGGAGAGAGAAATTTTAAGCGCGCATTTATCTTCCCTTCGCTTTCTTCCGCCAGCCGAGCCGAGCCGAGCCACCAGCCGAGAGTTATTCGGGAGAGTGAGAAGAGAGAGGAGAGAGAAGGAAGCGCTGGGTTGTTGAGAGGACAGAGAGCGTCAGAGTGCTGGGCCCCAGGAGCACGCCGCGCAAATTTTGAACCTCTGACCCGTCGCCTACGTGGAGCCACGTGTCGGATTCTAAATGGTCTTACCCTAGGCCTACGTGGAGGGTAAGACCCACCCAATATTTTCTCTCGGGTGCTTGTGTATTGTGTATCCTAAAAGTGAAAGTCAATTTTACTCTGAACCATTCACACTTCGACACGTGTCCTCGGGCCCCGCCACGTCAGCCAACTTCAAACCAGTGCTCTCGCGCTCTGCTCTCTCTCCTCTCTCTTCTCACTCTCTCCCCTCTTTCCTGACCCGACGACGGACGGCGACGCTCTCTCCCGACGACGGACTCTCTCTCTACTCCACGGCCTCTTCGCTCTCCGACGACGGCCGCGCTCTCTCCGACGACGGCGACACTCCCTCCCGATGACGGACTCTCTCTCTACTCCACGGCCTCTTCCTGCCGACCTCTTTCTTCCCGAATCGCGCTCTCTCCCGACGCTAGGCTTTCTCCGACGACGGCCGCGCTCTCTCCGCTCTGCTCAAAGCCGTCTCTCGCGAGAAGCCCTAAATCTGCGACGACAATCCCTACTTTTCAGGTCCGCATCTTTGTTTTGGGTGAAGCTGGCATGTTGATTGTGAAAATTTCTTGTTTTGCCACAATGTGTGTAGGGGTGGTTCTTTTTCTGCTCGTGTTGCATCCAATATTCTGGATATATGGCCAGAGCAAAATGTTCTCGGGTCCTGTTGTCACTCTCAAGGTATTCGAGGACAACATCCTGGTTCGGGAGCCGCTAGAGGCGGAGGGAGAGTGTTGGTCATCGATGGCAGAGGAAGATTGAGATGCGCTCTGGTGGGTGGGAACATGATACAAAGTCATCCTGCACAAGTATGAAGTCATTTTTTTTTTACCTTTCTTGACATTTTGGTTCCATGAAACTTCTATGGCAAAAGCTTATTGTTTATGTTTAAACTCTAAGTAAAATTGCTCCTTCGATCGTATTTGGAGGAAGCTCTTGCCCGCATCATATAGTAATCGAACTTGACCTTTTGAAGTAGTATTCAAGGAGCTGGAGCTCATTATTTTGTCCTCCTGCTCTTTCTAGGCTGCTCTCGACTTTGATGTTGGTGATGCTCGAAGGCAGCCACCTGTTGACACCGTGTGGCAGTAGGTTATGGCTGCTTCCTTTGTGTAGTCCATTTTCTATTTTGGTGGCGAAGTCAATACCATAATAATGTAGAAATTTGGTCTTTCATGATGAAGTCCTCATTTTTGCTGGGGCACTGCAGTAAATAGAAAGTGCTGATGTTTTATTGAGATCCAGAGTCTTTTGGTTGAGATGACAGTGACTTATGTTTCAGCTATCCTGTCTTTCGGTATATGAACTATTACAAGAAGAAAAATATTTAAGTTAAGAAGTATTTTGTTTTGTTTTCTATGTTAAGAGGGTCTTTTTGGGCTATCCTATTTTCTTGGGGATATTGCTGATTGCAGTTGCTTTATAAGCACACTCCTATGCCTGTAGCTGACTTATTTTACACGTCTTGTTTCAATAGATATACTTTTGCTTGAGAACTTGTTATGACAATGAAGCAAGAGACGTTGCCTTGTCATCCTGTAGTGCACCTCAGTTTGCACCTCTGGTTCTATTTGTTTACTGCCTAAATGTACCGATTGTTTTTCTTCCCTAATGGTTATTTGTTATTGGCAGCTCACAGAATGGATAAATACTGGAGGTGCGGTTTCTGCTGACACAGCGGCTACTGCTTCAGAAGAATGTGAAAAGTTGTTAAGAATGGGTGATCGGGTGGGTCGAGCTACATATGATAAGAAACGTTGTTACTATATGCAATGATATCTGGTTCTCGAAGGAGCTTGTCGAAAGGCTACTAAGAGATCTATCAGCACTTTTCACCACCATAGAAGATTTCTTGTGGTTTAAACTGTTAGCCATCAGGGAGTTCCCTCTGGGAGTTTCATCTGCTATCTTTAGTGAGAGTTCAGTTCCCTATAGTTTAGAGGATTTGCAGGCTTACCTAAATAAGTTTGCAGCATCATACTATACCAAAAATGGGAAGGACCGTCTTGTATACCCATTTATTCTGCTCCTAAGCATCCAGTTCCTACCCGCTATCCTCTATTTGTCTAAAGAAGCAGGAGATGAAGGGTACAACATTGATGCCACTCACATAGCTATCGTGCTTGTCGACCATGGCGTCCTTATGGAAGGTACAGGGGCAGGATCAAAGTTTGGTGTAATGGATGCTTATGCAGAAGCATCTAGCATGATTCGACAGCATGGGTATTCATATTTATCTCTTGGAGATCTTTCAGTGGCATTGGAATATTTTGCACAGGCTGCTGCTGCTGCAGTGGGTGGGGGACGACTATCTTGGACTAGAAGGGAAAATGCAGATCAGCAGAGACAGAGAAGTTTGATGCTGAAACAACTCCTCACGGAGCTGTTATTGCAAGATGGTGGGATTTACTTTTTGCTTGGTTCAAGAGGTTCTTGGGAAGAAGGTGAATTGACAAGGCTTATATTGGACGTGAAAACAAGACAACAATTTATGCTTGAAACTGCTTAGCAATGCTTGGAAGTTGGGATATATGATAAAGTATGGTCTTTCTCCCCGTTTTCCTCCCTGTGTAAAATTTACTTAATGTTGGACTCTGGTGTTTCCAATCATATCACTAAACTTTGACTTCAATCGCCCAATGTCAACTAATTGCTGACGTGGTGGCCACATGACCATGTGTATACCACAACGGTACTTTGCTTGAAAATTGGCTGGATTTTGGTCAAAGTGCATAAATTGTAAAGAATAAAAGTTCTCGACATGAGATGATCAAAATTAAAGTTCAGCGAACCGTTAGCAAAATCCTTTTAAGTTCAGTGACCGCTGATGGAATTTGCCTTCCTCCTATCGCTTTTATGGAGTCACAAGTGAAATAAGTTTTCAACGAATCTTTGAGAGCCAAAGTACTTTGATTGATTGTGTTTGTTCAGAAATTCTCTATTCGAGGTGATTCATGTTCTGCTGATCATTGTGTGTTTCATTGGCTATTTTTCATCTCTCCAAAATGAACTTTTTTCTTTCTTTTTCTTTGTACCTTTTTTATTCTTGAAACTTGCTTGCAGACATCCAAAGGTTTTGTCCATTAGATCAAAGACAAAAATTCAGAGGATGAGAAAGATCTGACTCAACCTTCTGCAATTAATGACGACTCATTAAACAATACTGTCAAGGTCAGTAATGCTTTAATTGTCGGCATATTCACTTCCCTATCGACTACCTTAAAGTGTTTGAGTCTATCGAGAACAGTCTTCAATTTGTGTGTTATGCATAAGTTCTGGCTGAGCTGGTGATTTACTTACTAAAGTGCTCATGCATCAGCTTATAAAATGTATATGGTACTTTAGTATACGTATAACCCAAAGGTATGTCTAAAAGTTTGAGTTCGTTTGAAAATACTCTATTGCAATTGCTCTATTTGTGATTATCAATCCCTGATTTATTGAGTTTATCTTTGCTTAATCTGTGTCGTCTTATGTGCTTAATCTGTTATGAGTCTTGTAATCACCGTGAGTTGTTTGTTGCTTGTTATGAGTAGCTGTCAGTTTAGTTGTCTTTCTCTATGAGTTTCTGTACTTGCTTATTTGTTGACTTCAAGCAAAGGTAGTGAAGGGATGATGGTATGGTGAGTTCATTTTCTCTTGGTTGCTGAGATATTGTGGGGAGTATAGTTGAAAATGTGAAGCAAAATGTTGAAATTTCGGGTTTTAATATATAGTTTCAGCTGAAGTTTGGTTGTGTTTGATGAATTGTGTTTTTCACTAAATGTTATGAACGACAATATGAAAATGTGTATAGGACATAGGTAAGTGGAAAATGGATGGGTGCTGTTTTGATTGGCTGTTTGGCTTGATCTTTTGGTTATTAGGTTCTATGGCTATGCTTATCAAACAAGTTTGATTATTTTGTGGAAGAAATTCAGTCTACAAGAATTTTACTTTGCTGGCCAGACATTGTTTTTGAGATTGGCTTTTTATTTCATGTTCTGCTAGATGTGATCTTCATCAAGTTTGGAATGCTTTTGTTTATGTGCTGATGTGGGATTATTTGAGATAATCTTAATCCAAGCATGTTGTTTAGTAAAATGTGCTTTTCTAATTATTTATTCCTTTGTACAGGGGTAAATCAAACTCTTTTTAGCATCCTTGGATAAGTGATTTGAACGACTCAGAAGGTATAGATAATGCATGATCGTACCATACATAGTCGGAAGGAACTCTCACAATTCTTGTATGGGAGGAACACATACCTATTCTGTAACTCCAGTTTTTCCACTTTGATTTGTTTAATCAATTTTGTGAAGATAGTTCTCAATTTCTACAAGCATGTGATGATTGATTTTTATTGAGGGAAGTTTGTAGCTTGTGCAGCATATGACAGGATCACGATGCTCATTAGGGGCAATGTTCATGTAAATTTAGTGCAATTTGTTTGAAAGTGTATTTGTTTTGATATGAAAACTTGCTCACGTATCTATGCACCTTCTGCATGGTGCTCAAAGCCATTCTCAGTCTTTTTATTTGAAGATCTTTATTATCAACTAATCGAGTCCTCATGTTGTCATCAAAACATTTGTTTTACCATGGCATTACTAGACAACAAGTTTCTAATACATCAATATAATGTCCATCTCTACATCTTGCTCCTTGGTGACAAAATTAAACAAGAATTCCAAGAATTCAAATCTGGCAAAAGACATTTCTCAATTTTGAAATGGAGAAATTCTGATAAAATGAAGTCAACTTTTAAGTCCCTTCAAAGAAGTTAAAGACATTTTGTTCGATAATTCATTATGACACTTAAAAATTGAATGTCAGAACTTATAATTCATTCATAATTTGATGTGTTAAGTCTGCTGTTAACTCAACTAAAGCCGAATCCCACCTGTCGCCAAATCTACATGGAAGATACCATACAATAGGTGGAAATCAAGTGCATAAGGCCTCGAAAAAAGGGGCAATATGGTGATGGTCAGGTACGAGAATAAAGAAAAAATAAAAAAAATTGAGGTATGTAACCAGCAGGCGGCCGATCCATACAATAGCTTTGAGTAATGATTCAGCTGGCGGTCGATCCATAAAATCAAAATTTAGTGTATCGCTAATTCCAAGGCTTTCTAGTGTCAAGACAACATTAGCAAGGTTGGTCCATTGTGTTAAGAACATGAGAACAGAAACTCAGAAAGATTATTAGGCTGCTATGGAGTTAACGAAGGAAGAGAATGAAAGCATTGCAGAGACAGAGACTGGTGTCGTTGAAAAAGGTCAGAAGAAGCGAAGTGCACAAGTCAGGGCCAGGGATGTTATCAGCCGTGTGTCTACACAATGCGATGGAAATAAGTCGGTGTAAACAGCACGTTCCATGTGCTCAAAAGGAGGAGAAGTTTGTTATTAGTTCAGTTTTTGATGTATGACAGAATAGATGAAATAGTTCTTTTCTTGTTTAAGTCTTTCGGTGGTTCTGTTTTGAATAACAGCAGATTCTTTCTTTTAGCTTCCGAGTCATATAGAGAAGCTTCGCCTTCTTCTTCTTCATTGAGTCAATGTAACAGAAAAGTAAGAAACAGAGGTAGAGCACACCATTGAAATGTGCTCTGTGATGTATTGCATATACTGAGAAAAATACAAAAGAGAAGAAAGTTTCATAATCCTTCTTCAGTGTTCGTTCATCTTGTTCATCTTCACACATTGAACCTCTAGTACAGTGTTATCTTCTAGATTGATTTGATAATTGCGTAACGTGTACAACAGGAAACACATTCCTGGACCAGTTCTTCCGGCACGGCCAGCTCTCTGCATTGCTGAAGCTTTGGAGATTGGAGTCACTAGCTGTGATTCCATTCCCGTCCTTGGGTTGTACGATTTCATCTTGCAAAAACCCGGATCAATCACATAGCTTATTCAGTCAATTGTTAATGACATCTCCGCAATATTTGTCGCAAGGACCACCTTACGAGCACCTTCTGGCGTGGGTTCAAATATCTTTGCCTGAAGATCTGTAGGCAAATTAGCATATATCGGGCATATAATGAGTTCGGCAATTTTGGAGCCAAAACCCCTTACCTATGCTTCAAAAGCTCTTCCACTGCTTCAATTTCCTCTTGACCGGTAAGAAAAATAAAAATATCACCACATGGTTGCTGCACATGTATTTGAAGAGCAGTAACAATAGCTGCATCCAAGTAATCTGGTTCAGGTGCACTGGCGTGAAGAATTTCAACTGGATACCGCCTTCCTGGATATCTAAATATCAGGGCGGAGTGAAAAAAATCACTGAACTTCTCCGTATCTAGTTTGGCACTTGAAATAAGCAACTTCATATCAGGCCTAAAGCGAGCAATATCCTATAAGGTGATGACCATAGAAGTCAAAAACTGATAAAAAGGTAACTTGACATCAGGCGTCAAGCCGGGTTGAATTCTTAGAAAGCTAATTTAGCAGAAAGCTAGAGATTAGGACTTCTTCTGCCTAACTCAAGTAATGCCATACATGAATCTTTCTACCATACTATCGGATCTCATAGAATACTATACTGCTAATTCGAGTCCGCTCATTTCATTTAAGACGCGAGATTTACCATTCACAATCGTGAACTCATTTCTAATGTGTTTGCTTTATCTATAAAAAAATTGGAATGTGTTATTGCACGTCACGTGTAAATATAGACTTCCCTCAACCTACACAAGTCGTAGGGAATCAGGTCACATTATGCATCCTTCCATGTAAAGAAAAAATACCCTTATGTCATTTAAGCAGGCTTTAATGCAGTTACCATAAAGGAAGAGTTGCAATTTGTAATCAGGGCTTTTAAGACGTCAAACCTTTGAGAAATTGCAATATCAGCAAGCATCTGGAGATTGGGAAATAATTGCACTACTTAAACAAGAGAGAAATGGACTACAAGAGCGACGAGCTGTTTAGTGATGCAAGAGCAGAGGATCTCAAGTCAAAAACACTAACCCTTTTCAGTACATCAAAAGCTTTCTTCCTTATCACAACATCCAATGTGTACATGATGACGTTGTCAATCCCCTAGGTTTTGCACTTCAATGATAAGAAGAATATACAAAATGAAATGCCATAAAATCAACATCTTTCACTATAATACCTGCAAGGCAGCAAAATGGCTAGGAACAAATGATGAGAAATCTAGAGTTTCACTCTCTCTCTCCCGTGAGACATGTCCTTCTGTGGTGCAAAGCTACAAGTCCATGGCGTGTTTCTTTAATCTTCAAGGTAGAGTAGCTAAACAGAACATGCCTTAGCATGCCAATTGCTTGCCACCTTCTGGTTTGACTACAGCAGTTACCTCCTCAGCATTATAAGCAACAGTTGGTTTGACTACCAACAGTTATGATGCTAGTCATCATGTCAATAGCAGACCCTGTTATCAAGCCAATGTAAGATAAACGGCAACATCTCAAGAAGCGTGAAAGTTCAATCACAAGGCGGCAGCTAAACCAATATCTTAAGATCGAAACAAGGTAAGATCAACGAAACCAGAATCTTGTGAACCCTTCAAGTTATGAGCAATGAGATCAGCCATGTTAAAGTAATCGTTCGCATTGCGCAAGGCAGCAGCTAAATTGGGGAGTGAGACCGGAGGAGCTTTTGGTCGGATGTGGCAAAGGCAAAGAGGGCAGTGTGGTTCATTAGATGAAAAGAGAGAGAACTTCGCAGTAATGGGATGCTCAAAAATAGTTCAGAGGCAGAGGCAGCCGCGGTGGCATCGTCCCATCCAAGAATTGTTACTTCAGCCAATTGGTATGTGTTTCTTCAGAATTGTTAAATATCCCCAAGAAAATAGGATAGCCCAAAAAGACCCTCTTAACATAAAAAACAAAACAAAATACTTCTTATCTTAAATATTTTTCTTCTCATAATAGTTCATATACTGAAAGACAGGATAGCTGAAACATAAATCACTGTCATCTCAACCAAAAGACTCTGAATCTCAATAAAACATCAGCACTTTCTATTTACTGCAGCGCCCCAGCGAAAATGAGGACTTCATCATGAAAGACCAAATTTCTACATTATTATGATATTGACTTCGGCAACAAAATAGAAAATGGACTACAAAAAGGAAGCAGCTATAACCTGCTGCCACATGGTGTCAACAGGTGGCTGCCTTCGAGCATCACCAACATCAAAGTCGAGAGCAGCCTAGAAAGAGCAGGAGGACAAAATAATGAGCTCCAGCTCCTTGAATACTACTTCAAAAAGGTCAAGTTTGATTACTATATGATGCAAGCAAGAGCTACCTCCAAATATGATCGAAGCAGCAATTTACTTTGAGTTTAAACATAAACAAGCTATTTTTTGTCTGGTCATGAAGAGCAAGCTATATGAAAGGGTAACACTGATCAGTTATCACGTGATGTGAACAAACGCAGAACAGTCCTCAAAAGAGATCTCCCCACCATCAGCAAGATCATGAACCGTATCCTCAGTAATTTTCATTCAGAATGGCAAAGAAGGCATCCATGGTTTCTTTATCGAACTTGATTAAGTCTCCAGCTGATTCCACGTTTGGCTCGGCCTTTGATTTCGGATACCATGTCTGTAACGGCCCACACTTATGACTATCTTATGTTTCGAATGATTGGTGTAACTAGTTGTAAGGCTTATACAGAACGTTGTCGGATGAACTCGATTGTGATTCTACTGCTGGCTGCAGACCTTTGTCTTTCTTGAGCCTCTCATTGGTCCATTGTTTTTGAAGCCTTGACATGGTTGGCTCTGTTAAATATAAAGGAACAAGAGTTGAAGAAGAAGAACGGCAACGGCACGTGTTGAAAAACAATAAACAAAAGAAAGCAGAGGACTTGGCGATGCAGCAAACTACAAAGAAATGATGATCAACGGTGAAGAACTCATGATGAAGACTAGCTTGGATCGACATCAATGAAGGAGATGCCTGAAGTGGAGAATTACATGGATCGCCAAGATATACAAAACTAACACGTGTGCTATGAGGTGTAATCTGTTAGTTGTATTCTGTTTTCCTTAATGAACTATATTCGGTTTTATCTGTTAGTAGCTTTCTTCTATAAGAAGGAGACGTGAGGTAGAGATAAAAATAAGGTGAGATAGTGAAAGAGTGAAGAGATATCCTCCATGAATGTTCTGCATCACAGTATCAAATGAAAGCTTTGAAGGAATGATCAATGGCTGAAGATTTCAATACAGAAGATACAAGTAAGATAGAACAGAGGATCTTTATTCATTGTTGTTTCAAATACTTTGTACTACAATGATACTTTGATACAATGAAATTCGAAGCACTTTCAGAATTGATTACTCTATCCTAGATTCTATTCTTCATCTCCATCTGCATTTGTTCATCTTCATATCTCCATCTGGTTCTCCATCTTCACAGGCTCAACCTCATATGGAACCATTTCCCTCAGAATCATTTTGCCTCCATCTTCACATTTTGCCGAGTCCTCGACCACCATTTGTGTTCCATCCAATTTCTGGCTTCCCTGCACTCTCTGGTAGTTTGATGATTTCTTCGTCAGGTATCAAAGCGGAAGTCGAATAATGTTTCAGAATTAGTCCATAACAATCGTGCGATGTAATGGAGGCAACTGCAGTTGTGATAGGACGGCACTTCTTAAGAAAAGCACCTAAGGTTCCTCACTCTTTTAGGCCAAATCTTCAGTCTCTTTCGCCTCATTCGCTACTTCTGTCAACATGACATGTGAAGCGAAAAGAAGGTCTGGTTCCAACTGCATCGTGCTGAGGTATTGTTGGAAAAACACCCATATTAGGCATGGATTTTGTATCCGCCGGTTGATTCCAAGTATCGGCCATGTCTTCTTCATGAGCTCATCGACCTCCTCGAGGAGTAAAGTGTCGTCCCTCTTGTCAAATATCGACTTCAGCAGAGTCATACACAGGTTAATGTCCAGAGGGAACCCCTCGGCCCAGTGACAAACATCAGTAGGAGTCCCGCGGCACTTTGCCATGATAGCAACACCACAGAAATTGCCGAGGCCTCACATGGTGTCCAAGTTTTCCCCATTTTCTGTGGTCATTGTCTCGCCGGCTTGGATAATTTTGTGAGACAAGACCTTGAACTGTCTCTTTCAGCCAGCCATGATATTCCTAGGAGTCGTTGAACTCGGATTGTTTTTAGGTGGTGGAGAAGCTCGAGCGGAAGGATTATGGTCTCCGCCGGCTAACCCGTTTACCAAGATTAACAATGGCATGAATGAAGCAATATACACACAAGATGCACATTAGAAATATTTGAATCTACCGATTAACTCGAAAAAAAAAAAAAACTTGAGCGCTACGGTTAATTTGGATACGGAATTGCATTATCCAAGAACCTATAAGAACCTACTCTTTCCATCCCGAGATATGACTACACAGTCTTGCTCATCAATCGGTACCTCCAGCCATTTTCTCCAAGCGGTAAACCTCGCGTTCTCGTCGTCGGATCTTGGCTGGCCTTTGAACAATCTCTCTTCTCTTCTGTCTCTCCGGTGGTCTTTGAACAATCTTCCCATAATATGCTTTGAATTGCAACGTCCCATTCTTTGTTACAGCAAATCAAGTAACCCATAAGTAGTACAGAACATGAACGGGAAATAAACGAACAAAGCAGAATTCATATGCCTACAATGTCACTCTTGTACAATTTTTCTCAAGAAAAAGGACATTATAAGTGCCATAACTTTCATATGATACTTACTTAAGTAATATAACCATCTTATTTTTCCGATCACTTGAGTGCCATCACTTATGTACAACGCTCTCTTTAGTCCCATCACTCTGTTTTTGATCACTTGAATATTATATAACTTTTCAATCGATCACTTTAGTCTCATAACTTTCAAAAATCATTCATCACAAGTGCTATGATACGTCAGATTTCTAGCACTTGGATGAAGGTTTTCTAAAATGCTATGATAGTCAAGTGATCAATTGGAAATTAAGGCACTTAAGTGAATGTTTTTTTAAAAGTTATGACATTCAAGTGGTCGAAAAAAAAAAGTTATGGCACTCAAGTGAGTGATGTACGAAAGTTATGACACCTATAGCGTTCTTATTTCATTTTTCTCATGTATAATTAGAAATTTAATATTTAGGAAGGGCAAAGTGTTGGGGCCAACACGTTCATCCCTCGACTCGTCGAAGGGTTGTGATGATCAGCTTCACTTGTCCTGCATTCTTGCGAGTCTTTTACATACATCAACCGTTGACCTAGATGAACGAGGAGAATGCAATAGGTACAGAGTGATAACCGAGAACAAACTATATGAAAGGTAGACACTTACCACATGATGCAACAAATGCAGAATAAGCCCGCCAGAGACTGCATTAACTGTCAGCAAGATCTTTAGCGAACTTGATCAAGTCTTCGGCTGATTCAGTGTATGGCTTTGCCAAGATTGCTTGGATCGAGACTTGCTTGAGGTGGGGATCAACCTCGATCTGAGGTTGTGAGGGCTCGGCAGCAGCCTCCATTTCCAATCACGAGGAGGTGCCAGCGAAGAGGAGATATATGGAAGAGAGAGAGAGATCGCGCATATAGAGAGAGAGAGGTACAGCCTTCGCCGGCCCTGACTCTGCTCCTGCCTTTTTCAATCAACTTGATCCCAGCTTCAAGAGTCAAGACCTTGTCAGAATCTTTGATGCTCTATCATTGGCATCATCACCTGGTCCACAACTAACCACCATGCTCAGATGTTCTTGGATGAAATTCCCTGCGGTAGCCACATGCACTACGTCAGATCTCGCATTGCCATATCTAACCTTTTGCCTTCAAACTCATCCGAGTGATTGGATGAAATTCCCTGCGGCAGCCGCATGCACTACGTCAGATCTCGCATTGCCATATCTAGCCTTTTGCCTTTAAACTCATCCGAGTGATCACAGTGGGGCGGGCTTGGAGGTTGAGGCAGCAGACAGTGGTGGACAAGGACAGGCGCACACACGAGCGGCGGATAGAGAATTGTGCTCCACCACAAGCTTCCTGTAATTCCAAGCAGAGTAGTACTCGAGATTGATCTCCAGGAGCTTCGCGCTCATGTAGAGAGCCTCCTTCATGCATCTGGGAGCAACATCACATCACAATCAATGCAAAAAAATCTGACCAAAGAAATCGTCTGCGCTCGCATAATGCTTTTGATCTCGCAACCGAGGACAGGACAGAAGTAAAATGAAAATTCACAGAGAGAGAGAGAGAGATTGTGCATGCGGTTGAGGTGATTAGAGAGAAACCGGGATTGAAGAGTTGTTAGCTTCTGGGCTTTGGCAGCTCTGGCTTTGGAGTCGTCGAATGCCGGCCATGCATTTTCTTATTTCCGGTGGAGAGAGAGAGAGAGACGGCGAACTTGGAACCAAGAGAGGCTTAAGGATCAAGGAAGCTGTTGAACTGGGCTCTGAGTCTTCTGATCAGACAAAAATGAGAGAGAAACGTGGGACCCATGATTTTGGTATTTCTGTCATTCTAATCATCAAGAGAGTGAATTTAGCGCTGCACCTTCAAATTATTCCATGAATATGTACTTTGGGCTTATCACAAAGAAACCACTGATCCACGCTATTCTTTTTCTCCGTTGCAAGTTATGCTATTTCATCCGTTGGATTAACTGAGCATGAAGAAACATGGAGATGCCGTTGGCCTCGCCATATTTTCGTGCCTCAAGTTTATCATGAGAAAGCACCCAACCATTGACTCACGACAAAAGCATCAGATCTGCAAACTCCTCTCAAGAACTCCTCAGCTCTAGCTTGTTGCTTTCTGAAATGGCGGAAGCAGTTCTCTTCAGCCTTGCCACTGACATCCTGAAAAGCCTTGCCACCGAAATGGTGAAACCTGGAGGCTCCTTCGCTTCTCAAAAGATCCAGTTGCTCTGCTGTGCCAAGGACGAGCTCCAAAGCCTTGAGGACACCGTCCAGACCATCCAAGCTGTGCTTTTGGATGCCGAGAAGCAGCAATGGCACAACAACCAAGTCAAGCTTTGGCTCAAGAGTCTCAAGGACGTGCTGTACGATGTACAAGATTTGCTTGACAATGTCGCAACGGAAGATCTGAGGCGGAAGGTCACTCCCGGCAACAAGATGACGAAAGAGGTGCGTCTTTTCTTCTCTAAATCAAATCAGCTTGTACACTGCCTCAAAGTGGGTAATGAGATTGAGGGAATTAGGAAGAAACTGGGTCAGATTGAAAGAAAACGAAATTTCCAATTAGAGAAGCATCCGAGTGAGGCAACTCTTCCTATTGAGAGGAGAATTCCCACTTTTGAGCGCGAGGAAAATATAATTGGTAGAGAAAAGGATAAGGAGGAGGTCATCGCATGTTTGCTTGATTCCTCCTCCGGAGAGAGTGTCTCGATTGTTTCCATCATCGGTATAGGAGGAATGGGAAAAACCACGCTTGCTGATCTGGTGTACAAGGATGAAAAGGTGAAACAATGTTTCGAGCTTAAGATGTGGGTGTGCCATGGGGATCCTAAAATCTTTGATGTAGATCTGATCGTCAAAAAAATACTGAACTCTGCCAAAGATGATCCTGAGGTGAAGAAAAATCTAAAAGGCATTGAGAGTAAAAATGAGGAAGAGTTGCAAAGGCTCCTCGGTAAGGTACTAGAAGGAAAGAAATATTTGCTTGTTTTGGATGACTTGTGGAATGAGGATCGCATGAGATGGTTGAAACTCCGGCCTTTGCTAATGGGCGGTTCAAGGGGGAGCAAGATACTCATAACCACGCGCTCTTTGTCAGTCGTGGAGGCTACAGATGCCAAGTCAGTTAAATATAATCTATGTGGCTTATCTGCAGAAAAGTCATGGGACTTATTCAAGAAAATGGCTTTTGTAGATGCAGAAACATTATCTGACTCGGGATTTGAGGAGATAGGTCGACATATAGTTAAAAAGTGTGCAGGTGTACCCCTTGCCATCAAAACAATAGGTAGCCTTCTATACACCAAAAAGAAAACAGAATGGTTCAATTTCAAAGAGCGTGAACTATCAAATATAGATGACTCGGCTGAAGGAATTATGGAAGTCCTCAAGCTCAGCTACGACCATCTTCCGTCGCATTTAAAACATTGTTTTGCATATTGTGCACTGTTTCCTAAAGATTATGTCTTTGATAAACAGACAATAATACAACTCTGGATGGCACAAGGCTTTATCGAGGACGACACGGGGGATAATTATGTCTTGAATCTATTGCGTAGGTCCTTCCTTGAAGTTGAAGAGATCGATGATGACACTAGTGAGGTGAACACGTTCAAAATGCATGATCTCATGCACGATCTTGCCTTGAAAGTCGCAGGAGATGAGTGCAAGATGATTGATCTCAATGAAGGCGGCATCATTAGAGGAATTCGTCATGCATCATTTGCTGCACAATCATCTCCGCTACAAAAAGTGACCTCGCTATTTGAAGCGACCAATTTAAGAACATTTCTCTCTTTGAAGGAGTGGAGCATATCAGAACCGAACTATTTTCCAAATGAACATCATGAGATTATCTCCAAGTTTAGGTGTTGTCGAGCATTGGGTTTCGGCTATGAAGATTTTTTCATCCCTGCTTCATTGGGGAGTCGATTGAAGCACTTACGGTTTCTTGATATTTCTGGAAACCCATCAATCCAGAATTTGCCGGATTCAATCACTGATTTGGTGAACCTGCAGACCCTTAAGCTCTCTGATTGCAAGAATCTTACAACACTTCCAAGAGATTTGAAGAAATTAGGCAATCTTAGACACCTCTTAATTGATGGGTGTGAATCACTAAGCTACATGCCATGCGGGTTGTGCCACTTGTCTAAGCTTCATACTTTGGACCTATACGCCGTCCAAAAGACGGACCATAAAGTACCCGGTGGTGTGGGAAGCTTAGATGAATTGGCTGGCTTAAACAGATTGACCGGATCTATTGCTCTTAAAAACTTGCAGTTCCTTGATCCGGTGCCGAACGAGGGTCCCTTGAAGGAAAAGCAAGGTCTCCGTCGCTTGAGCTTATCATGGTCGACGGAGCAGCAAGATGGCAAAAGCGACAGTGACGAATTGAGCTTGTGGGAGTACCTCAGACCGCACCCAAATCTAACCCGTTTGAGTATAGACTCATGTTTGAATGGGAGTCCACCAAGCTGGCTTTCCTCCATCACGAATCTTATTAAGCTCACACTCGATTCATGTAGAGAATGGAAGTACTTGCCGTCCCTACGTGAACTCCATTCCCTAAGGAGATTGACTCTCGAGCGCTTGGATGCGTTGGAATTCGTCGAAGAGATAAGTGATCTGGAGCAATTTGATACTGCACCCCCCTGCCTCCCGTCTCTAGAGGATTTGGATCTGTTACGGTGTCAAAACCTGAAAGGATGGTGGGGAAGAAGGCAACCGATGGAACCAGATCAGGATCATCAGCGGTACAATTCATATTCATCATTCCCAAAACTTTTGTCCATGGAGATATCAGAGTGTCCCCACTTGAATCCAATGCCACTTTTTCCCCAGATAAAAACATTGACATTAAGGGGGGCTAGCATGAAGTGGTTGCAACAAGGGATGGCGGTATCCACATTCATCCCCCTCTCTAAATTAAAGCAGCTATGGTTTCATTTTGTGGATTTGGAGCCCTCGATGCTTGAGACTCTACTTCCATTCCTCAGAAATCTTGAGAGCTTGAACTTCAACTCTTGTGACAAATTAAGGAGTCTCTCTTGTGGCATGCAGTTCTTGTCCTTGCTGCAAAGCCTCGACATTTTCAATTGTGAAGAACTCGATGTGTCGAGCCACGACGATGAGCATGGAACCCAATGGCGTTCCCTTGTGAAACTCCGTAATCTTACTTTCTGCAGTGTTCCGAAACTAGTGGCATTACCCGAGGGGATTCAACATGTCACCACTCTGGAATATCTCGATGTTAGTTTCTGTAAGAATCTGACGAGTTTGCCGGAATGGATTGGCAATTTCTCTTCTCTCCAAAATCTTGACGTTTCTTGCTGCTCAAAGTTATTGTGTTTGCCTGATGGGATAAACCGCCTCACCTCCTTGAAGACATTGACAATCGCTGGGTGTTTCGTTTTGCAAGAGAGGTGCCAAAGAGAGAGCGGTGCAGATTGGGAAAAGATTGCACGCCTTCCATGCTCACGGGAAGGGATTCTTCTGGAGTGGTGAAAACCAGTCAATCCCCAGGCGTCCAGTCTAGTGGCAGGGGAATACCAATAAAAGAAAACAAGATATGGACGTCATCGGGTGACATTTGCAATCAAAGTCCACGGAGATTTTCATTTTTGTTTTCGTTTTTCCTTGGGTGGTAGAGCTTCGCGGTTGATCTTTACTTTTGTCAAATGATTAGTGAAATTATAATGAATGTCAAGTCTTATTGACATAGCAGGTGAAAGGGCGAGTGAGACATTTTCGCAGTTGAACATTAGCAGCAGCCATGACGGTATGCCCAAGTATGTAAAGCATAAATAAGAAAAAGGTGGTTAGAACGTAAAGAAAGGAGCTTCTTTATGAAGGTTCGAAATAAGTAATGAAGAGGGCCATGGGCGTCGACGAACAGCGAGCAAAAATGGTTTTGAAAAATCTGTCCGCGCCGCCCCGGTTTGCGGACGTGAAAACGCTTTGGAATAAAAGAGACGTCTTCGATCGTTCAAGACACCTTAAATCAAATGTTTAATCGGATCCAAGATCTCTAATATTAACTCAAATCCTACGGTGCCTAATATATTGCTTTAAGTGGTTGATTGGTTCTTGAAGCTGAAATTTCTTTAATCGGATCCAATATCTCTAAATTTCATCGTCCTTAAATCAAATGTTCAAAATAAATCAGAAATTAGCAAAATTCTAATTTTTTTGGTTAAAGGTCAAATTCTTCTATTTGGCCAATTTTATAAAAATTCTAAATTTAAGGGCCTAATCTACATGCCTACGTTAATATTGACACCTACATGCATTTTTTTTTTACGTTTTTGTAATTTTTTACCAAGAGTTGACATTTTCTTTTTTCCAATTTGACCAATAGTCAACCTATAAAAAGTCAACTCTTGGTTTATCAAAAAAAATGATACAGAATTACTAATGAAGTGCGATGCTCCTAATTTTTTTTAAATGAAACACTTTCTTCTCACTCTCTCCCCTCTTTCCTGACCCGACGACGGACGGCGACGCTCTCTCCCGACGACGGACTCTCTCTCTACTCCACGGCCTCTTCGCTCTCCGACGACGGCCGCGCTCTCTCCGACGACGGCGACACTCCCTCCCGACGACGGCCTCTCTCTCTACTCCATGGCCTCTTCCTGCCAACCTCTTTCTTCCCGAATCGCGCTCTCTCCCGACGCTAGGCTTTCTCCGACGACGGCCGCGCTCTCTCCGCTCTGCTCAAAGCCTTCTCTCGCGAGAAGCCCTAGATTTGCGACGACAATCCCTGCTCGTGTTGATTGTGAAAATTTCTTGTTTTGCCACAATGTGTGTAGGGGTGGTTCTTTTTCTGCTCGTGTTGCATCCAATATTCTGGATATATGGCCAGAGCAAAATGTTCTTGGGTCCTGTTGTCACTCTCAAGGTATTCGAGGACAACATCCTGGTTCGGGAGCCGCTAGAGGCGGAGGGAGAGTGTTGGTCATCGATGGCAGAGGAAGCTTGAGATGCACTCTGGTGGGTGGGAACATGATACAAAGTCATCCTGCACAAGTATCATTTTTTTTTTACCTTTCTTGACATTTTGGTTCCATGAAACTTCTATGGCAAAAGCTTCTTGTTTATGTTTAAATTCTAAGTAAAATTGCTCCTTCGATCGTATTTGGAGGAAGCTCTTGCTCGCATCATATAGTAATCGAACTTGACCTTTTGAAGTAGTATTCAAGGAGCTGGAGCTCATTATTTTGTCCTCCTGCTCTTTCTAGGCTGCTCTCGACTTTGATGTTGGTGATGCTCGAAGGCAGCCACCTGTTGACACCGTGTGGCAGCAGGGTATGGCTGCTTCTTTTGTGTAGTCCATTTTCTATTTTGGTGGCGAAGTCAATACCATAATAATGTAGAAATTTGGTCTTTCATGATGAAGTCCTCATTTTCGCTGGGCCGCTGCAGTAAATAGAAAGTGCTGATGTTTTATTGAGATTCAGAGTCTTTTGGTTGAGATGACAGTGACTTATGTTTCAGCTATCCTATCTTTCGGTATATGAACTATTACAAGAAGAAAAATATTTAAGATAAGAAGTATTTTGTTTTGTTTTCTATGTTAAGAGGGTCTTTTTGGGCTATCCTATTTTCTTGGGGATATTGCTGATTGCAGTTGCTTTATAAGCACACTCCTATGCCTGTAGCTGACTTATTTTACACTCCTATGCCTGTAGCTGACAGAGAAGTTTGATGCTGAAACAACTCCTCACGGAGCTGTTATTGCAAGATGGTGGGATTTACTTTTTGCTTGGTTCAAGAGGTTCTGGGGAAGAAGGTGAATTGACAAGGCTTATACTGGACGTGAAAACAAGACAACAATTTATGCTTGAAACTGCTTAGCAATGCTTGGAAGTTGGGATATATGATAAAGTATGGTCTTTCTCCCCGTTTTCCTCCCTGTGTAAAATTTACTTAATGTTGGACTCTGGTGTTTCCAATCATATCACTAAACTTTGACTTCAATCGCCCAATGTCAACTAATTGCTGACATGGTGGCCACATGACCATGTGTATACCACAACGGTACTTTGCTTGAAAATTGGCTGGATTTTGGTCAAAGTGCATAAATTGTAAAGAATAAAAGTTCTCGACATGAGATGATCAAAACTAAAGTTCAGCGAACCGTTAGCAAAATCCTTTTAAGTTCAGTGACCGCTGATGGAATTTGCCTTTCTCCTATCGCTTTTATGGAGTCACAAGTGAAATAAGTTTTCAACGAATCTTTGAGAGCCAAAGTACTTTGATTGATTGTGTTTGTTCAGAAATTCTCTTTTTGAGGTGATTCATGTTCTGCTGATCATTGTGTGTTTCATTGGCTATTTTTCATCTCTCCAAAATGAACTTTTTTCTTTCTTTTTCTTTGTACCTTTTTTATTCTTGAAACTTGCTTGCAGACATCCAAAGGTTTTGTCCATTAGATCAAAGACGAAAATTCAGAGGATGAGAAAGATCTGACTCAACCTTCTGCAATTAATGACGACTCATTAAACAATACTGTCAAGGTCAGTAATGCTTTAATTGTCGGCATATTCACTTCCCTATCGACTACCTTAAAGTGTTTGAGTCTATTGAGAACAGTCTTCAATATGTGTGTTATGCATAAGTTCTGGCTGAGCTGGTGATTTACTTACTAAAGTGCTCATGCATCAGCTTATAAAATGTATATGGTACTTTAGTATACGTATAACTGAAAGGTATGTCTAAAAGTTTGAGTTCGTTTGAAAATACTCTATTGCAATTGCTCTATTTGTGATTATCAATCCCTGATTTATTGAGTTTATCTTTGCTTAATCTGTGTCGTCTTATGTGCTTAATCTGTTATGAGTCTTGTAATCACCGTGAGTTGTTTGTTGCTTGTTATGAGTAGCTGTCAGTTTAGTTGTCTTTCTCTATGAGTTTCTGTACTTGCTTATTTGTTGACTTCAAGCAAAGGTAGTGGAGGGATGATGGTATGGTGAGTTCATTTTCTCTTGGTTGGTGAGATATTGTGGGGAGTATTGTTGAAAATGTGAAGCAAAATGTTGAAATTTCGGGTTTTAATATATAGTTTCAGCTGAAGTTTGGTTGTGTTTGATGAATTGTGTTTTTCACTAAATGTCATGAACGATAATATGAAAATGTGTATAGGACATCGGCAAGTTGAAAATGGATGGGTGCTGTTTTGATTGGCTGTTTGGCTTGATCTTTTGGTTATTAGGTTCTATGGTTATACTTATCAAACGTGTTTGATTATTTTGTGGAAGAAATTCAGTCTACAAGAATTTTACTTTGCTGGCCAGACATTGTTTTTGAGATTGGCTTTTTATTTCATGTTCTGCTAGATGTGATCTTCATCAAGTTTGGAATACTTTTGTTTATGTGCTGATGTGGGATTATTTGAGATAATCTTAAGCCAAGCATGTTGTTTAGTAAAATGTGCTTTTCTAATTATTTATTCCTTTGTACAGGGGTAAATCAAACTCTTTTTAGCATCCTTGGATAAGTGATTTGAACGACTCAGAAGGTATAGATAATGCATGGTCGTACCATACATAGTCGGAAGGAACTCTCACAATTCTTGTATGGGAGGAACACATACCTATTCTGTAACTCCGGTTTTTCCACTTTGATTTGTTTAATCAATTTTGTGAACATAGTTCTCAATTTATACAAGCATGTGATGATTGATTTTTATTGAGGGACGTTTGTAGCTTGTGCAGCATATGACAGGATCACGATGCTCATTAGGGGCAATGTTCATGTAAATTTAGTGCAATTTGTTTGAAAGTGTATTTGTTTTGATATGAAAACTTGCTCATGTATCTATGCACCTTCTGCATGGTGCTCAAAGCCATTCTCAGTCTTTTTATTTGAAGATCTTTATTATCAACTAATCGAGTCCTCATGTTGTCATCAAAACATTTGTTTTACCATGGCATTACTAGACAACAAGTTTCTAATACATCAATCTAATGTCCATCTCTACATCTTGCTCCTTGGTGACAAAATTAAACGAGAATTCCAAGAATTCAAATCTGGCAGAAGACATTTCTCAATTTTGAAATGGAGAAATTCTGATAAAATGAAGTCAACTTTTCATCTCCAGTTGGGTCTGTCGCTGCGTCACTTTTTGCTTGTTCTATAACCATGGAAAGCATGACATCGTCTCCTAAGATGTTTGCCGCCGTCACTGCCCATGGCAGGAGATTTTTCGTCCGGTTCATTCTCCTGTTCTTGAAGTAGTCATGCTAGTTACCCAATCTCTTCTCCGACCACACTCATATCGAGGCTAAAACTATTGATAGAACCTCAATGAACAGAGCATCTTTGTTCTGCTTCTTGGCCTCAGTCGCTACTTCTGTCAACATGGCATGTGAAGCGAAAAGAAGGTCTGGTTCCAACTGCATCGTGCTGAGGTATTGTTGGAAAAACACCCATATTAGGCACAGATTGTGTATCGGCCAGTTGATACCAAGTATAGACCATGTCTTCTTCATGAGCTCATCGACCTCATCGAGGAGTAAAGTGTCGTCCCAGAGGGAACCCCTCGGCCCAGTGACAAATCATCAGTAGGAGTCCCGTGGCACTTTGCCATGATAGCAACACCACAGAAATTGCCGAGGCTTCACATCGTGTCCAAGTTTTCACCATTTTCTGTGGTCATTGTCTCGCCAGCTTGGATAATTTTCTCAGACAAGACCTTGAACCGTCTCTTTCAGCCAGCCATGATATTCCTAGAAGTCGTTGAACTCGGATTGTTTTTAGGTGGTGGAGAAGCTCGAGCGGAAGGATTATGGTCTCCGCCGGCATACCTGTTTACCAAGATTAACAATGGCATGAATGAAGCAATATACACACAAGATGCACATTTGAAATATTTGAATCTACCGATTAACTCAAAAAAAAAAAAAAAAAAACTTTAGTGCTACAGTTAATTTGGATACGGATTTTCATTCTCCAACAACCTATAGAACCTACCATCCTGAGATATGACTAGTCTTTTTATCAATCGGTACCTCCAGCCATTTTCTCCAAGTGGTAAACCTCGCGTGCTCATCGTCGGAGCTCTTGGCTGGCCTTGAACAATCTCTCTTCTCTTCTGTCTCTCCGGTGGTCTTTGAACAATCTTCCCGTAATATGCTTTGAATTGCAATGTCCTGTTCTTTGTTGCAGCAAATAAGTAACCCATGAGTAGTACAGAACATGAACGGGAAATAAACGAACATAACAGAATTCATATGCCTACAATGTCACTCTTGTACAATTTTTTCTCATACAACACTTACTTAAGTAATATAACTTTTTTTTCCGATCACTCGAGTGCCATCACTTATGTACGGCGCTCTCTTTAGTCCCATCATTTTGTTTTCGATCACTTGAGTATTATATAACTTTTCAATCGATCATTTTAGTCTCATAACTTTCAAAAAGCGTTCATCACAAGTGCCTAAAGCAGGCCATAAAGAATCCTCACATATGCCTCTGGTTACAAAGGGAATCAAAGCATATGTAATGCAGAAGATGGTATTTGGAAGACGTGACAAACCAGCAAAATTCGGATGAATGAAGCTTCTGCCATCAGTAGAAACTCAATGCCAGCAGAATTCGACATTTATGAGAATAGATTTAGAATCTGCAAGTAGAATCTTCTCAGGATCTGCATCTATCTTTTACAGGAAGTGCATGAACATGCGCAAAGATCATTGAGAGTCAATAACCAGAATTTTTATTCTTAATGAGTTAAGGAAGCTCAGTGTTCAAAAGGAAAGGAAAACTCCCCTATAAAATTAATAGAATAATGTACACTTACGTCAATCTGTACAGCCAAATTAACAAAAGTGCACGAAGGAAAAAAGGTGTTTGTTCCCCTAACACCGGTCAAGACTGGTTCTTGACGATTTTTACGCTGCTATAGAATCACTTGAGATCTTTCATAGTCTTCTCTTCGATTTGGATCACGCGAATAGATGAGGGTGCATCAACCTTCAGTTTGAACCAGCGGTTCATTCCAGCAGAATCTGAAGGCGAGCCCTGCCCAGAAGTGACTGCAAATATGGTTGTTCGCATCTTTGGACTGTGGGAGAGACTCTCATGCTGTTTACCCTGGGTTAAATAAGAAGCAAAAGATGAACATCCCAAACATCATAAAGCCATTAACAGGGTTAAAATATATCAAACTACCGAACTTATAGAAATTACTACAAGTCGTACGAAGCACGTCCATTGGAATTACCAAATGAACATAATATAAGCATGCTGTGTCCATGTGACCACCTAATGAACATAATACACTTCAGGCCGTGAAATCATGTGGGCACCGGTGGCTTATCCTTCTCTTTCTTCCCATCCCACATGTAAACATCACCTGTAATAGTAACTGCAGCAGACCAGTACCTTCCAGCAGAAAAGCTCACAATGTTCCTTTGACATAGTGAATATGGCTATACCATGAAAAGACGCAAGCAATCAGAAAATAGCTGAAACACCCAAATATAAGTATACAGAGATACTGGGAACATATTAAAACCTGTTGGCATCTAAGGTTGGGATCGGCGGACACCCAACAAAATAAGGCTCCATTATCTGTAAGAGCCATGCTGTGTACCATCCCTGCTGCTATAGGTACAACGTGCAGTCATTCCTTGCAATGAAATTTCAAAGGCATGCTCCCGCTTTTCTTAAGCTTCCTAGCAACAACCACACATCTTGGAGTAACAAGCCTATGACCCCACATATAAACCTACAAGACATAATAGATATTTAGTTTTTGTAAAACATGTATGGCAGATCATATCCAAAACAAATAGAAGGATGTCACGATCAAGCCAGACAATTTCCTAACGCATGGTTCAATACAACTACACAGAACGACTCGAAGTCTGCAGCAAATGTGAAAACCGAGAATTTGAACAAAGCCAGAATAAAGAATGAGAGCAAGTTAAGCAATATCATCACAATGAGTTCCAGTGAAAGACAATGACCTCCCCATCTGCTCCGAGAACAATTGTGTGATATTTTGCAGCTGCAACTCCAATAAAACCTTTGCCCTTCAAATACTCAACCAGTCTTGGTGTGTCATTTGATCCAGAATTGGAAGTTCCATAACCAAGCTGACAAGTTCCATAACCAAGCTGACCTTCCCTGTTGCACCACCATGTGAATACTTCACCAGATTCAGAAACCACAGCAGTGTGCTTATTTGCTGCAGCAACAGCAACAACTTTTGACTTAAGGGCACAAACTCTACGAGGAGTGGGCTGATATCAATGGAAGTGTATCCAAGTTGACCCTCTGCAAAAAATCACAAAAAGGATTCTCATACTTCAGATATATCACTTCACTTCAGTCAAGGAAGCAATGGGTATAAGAAGCAAGAATATCACCCTCTCAGTTCTCCATTTTCCACTTGCAACACTAATGCATAATTGAGGCTCGACTACATAAAATTCCAAATACAGTACAAAATGAATACTACACCATTCAGAAACCAAATGAATTTCAACTCTGTTATATCCCCAAGTGAACACTTCTCCACCCTAAGTAGCAATGAGAGAGTGATGTTTAGCTGCGGCAATTGCTTTCACACGACGCTAGACCAGAAGTACCTGTCGTAGAGTGATGACTGCAGCTTGACCACTGGAAAGAATTAAGCGATTAAAAACATTTAAGGAAACACACTTAAATTCAAAAAAGCCTATTGATCTTAAATGCGATTCATTGGCCAGGTTGGGAGCCAAAGCTAAATGCTCAATTTCTAGCCTAGACTTGTGCACACGCAACAAGTGTGTGTGTGAAAGGGACAAGTGTGTGTGTGAAAGGGAGAGAGAGAGAGAAAATTAAATTGCCAACTATTTCAGTTAGTGTCTACACAACTATTGCTTTTACACAAGGCCATTGTATTCTTTCTTTAGAAAGAATCTAAGAGTCAGAAGACAATAAACCACGACATAGCATCAATATTCTTGCTCCTAAAACGAATACAATAAAGTAAGATCGTGCATGGATAGAAGAAGGATGCTAATATGGTACCTATGGATGTCAAAATCAGGATGCCCAAGTCGACTAACTCTTCCAAATCCCCGAGTGAAGAGTTCTCCTCGAGTACTAACAGCAACACTGAAACTTTGCTGCAGACACCTGCTTAATTAAGGAACCATGCAATGAATCAACTTTTGCATGGTAACTTTTGTATGCAAGCATTTCCAGTTCCTAGCTAATAATTAGCACCACTACCCCAGCTAAACGCCTCCGTGGCTACTGCAATGAGCAATGGTTTCGACATACCATCAAGAGGACTCAATTAATGGTAACAACTATTAACTACAGGATTGAAATATATACCAGCATCGTATCCATTCCCAATAACCTGCTTTACAGGCCCCGAGAGTAAGTCAATGGGCGTCCGAGACTTAAGAGTCCTCCAACGAATCCCCCGTGATGAGCCAACTTCGCTCTTCAAGAACTCGAAGTTTATTTGCAAATTCATCATTCCGAGTTCTCAACCGTCGTCTGCAACTCGTGAAAAGGAAATCGGTGTAATCAAGGGGGAAGAGGACGTGAAAATTTACCTCTAATTTCGCGGAGAACGCATCAGAACAGAAGGTCAAACTCCGAAGAGCGAAGCAGAAGTGGGCGGGGACAGCGTAAGCGGGGTTTCGGGAGGCGATGGCGGCTTCAGGAGGCGACAGCGGGGCTTGGGAGGCGGCGGCGGAGGCGGAGTTGGCGTCGGCGGGTCTGCTGCAAACGTGGGGCCGGATCGACAGAGAGACAAAGGAGAGAGAGGGTCTGCAGCAATTTTGAATAATTTCCGTGTGGGCCGACGACACGTGTCAAGAGATGAATGGTCTGCTGCAGTATTTCACTCGCCTAATATTTTCTGGGTTGGACTGACAGATGAAGCAAAGTCTAGAGAGAGGGGCAATAATTGATACGATAAATAGATTGGAGAGCGTAATGAGGAAACCTCACCCTCCAGCACAATTTCGGAGACTGAGATTCAATTCTTTAAAACTCGAACCGCTCCCCATTAAATAGATCTCTCAAATTAAGGAAGAGCCTTGAATGATGTGATTTTCACGTGAAATTTTCAGTCAATGCATGATATGAATGTATGTGTTCTGACTTATGCAGTCAAATTTGGCTATCTTGCTGAATTTCTATGCAGCAAGGTATCTTGTTGATTTCATTTGGCAAGAAAACTTCAGACTCATGGACCACATACTTTTGATATAGTCAAATGATAAATGCCCGCAAATGGGAGAAGAGCTAAACAAGTTTAGCAACGAGTCTTAGTAATAAACGAATGTATTTTTGAAGGCTACCAAGTAAATTACATTTCAAAAAGTAAGAAGTTAATTAACATGCCGAGCATATTCTCCCTCCTTCCTCTTAAGGTTACGACATTTGATAACGGCTTGTGACCAATGTAGTGCAAAATGCTCCATATCAATCTCTTAATTTTTTCAATGTTTTGCGGTGTCGCGATCCTCCTGATTGACAATAGGAATTGACAGGTTTAGAAGAAATGTCAATTTGAGGATCAACAATCCTCAATTGACACATGTTCTTCCAAAGTCTTACCTCACATGACGTTTTGATTTACATTTTAATTCGATTAACCTTATGAAAATTCTACATGATGAGTCACTACAGACTTACTGAGGTAGGCCAAGAGCCAAGTAAGATATGGGAAAAAATCTCACTTTCTACGCACTCCTAGGGAGGAGGATTTAATTACACTAATTATCTAACTACTACCCTTTTGATACACTAACTTGATTAGTTTGTTTGCTTAAATGATTCAAGCAATCTTTGACCAATTAATTATTCTATGTCACTAGATGATATCCATGCATGATTGCGCAATCAAAGAAAAGTAAAGAATCACAACAAACGCAATCAAAGTAAAGTGTAGGATAGTAAACTCTAAAAAGCACCAAATATAAAATACACATTGCCTTGTTAGGAAGCCCTATGATAGCAACCCCTATGAGCTAAGTTGTAATTGAGTTCATTTTCTTGCCTAAAAGATCAACCTCTCAAAAACTAAACTATATCAAAGGCATTTGCTAAAAAAGTTTAACTATATATGCTAACTAAAATGAAACTAAACTAATCCTAGAGCTAAAACTAACAATCTAATCAATGTCTACGCCTAAGCTATTTTCTCTCCTTTTTTTTTTCCGATTTTTTTCCAAGGTTTTTGTAATTAATTTTTAAAATTTTAAATTCTGAAAATGGGGACCGGGCTGGGCCTTTGGGCCCGATCCGAATATGGGCTGTTGCGAACTCTCGGGTTTGGGCCATGGACACAAATTGGGCTCTTGTAAACCCATCTTCAAAGCAATTCAAGCCCAATTTAAACGCAAATTAAGCCCAATGCCTCTATCAAAGCATATCAACCCCAAGCATATTCTAACTAGAATTGATCCGGGATCTATCAAGGCAATTCCCATAAATCGTCAGTCCAATTATAACTAAATTAAGACCAAACTTCCCTAAAAATCTACTAGAGTGCATTTGGTAACCATTCTGTTCGCGGAACCAATTTCTATTTAAAAATAACTTTTTTTCTGTTCAAAGGCGTTTGGTAACTATCCTCTGGAATAGAAATGTATTTGGTATAACCTTCAAAAAAATTTTATGACTTAGAAATTTTTTTCTTTTTTTAAATTATTTTATTACATTTTTTTTCTTTTCTCTTTTCTCTTTTTCCTTTTTTTCTTGTCTTCTTTTTCCTCTAGTCGGTCGTCGATGAGGTTGGGCCTCACTGTGGCTAGGTGAGGCTCAACATTGTCGAGGGCCGGTGAGGGTCGACCTAATAGAGGCTAGGCGAGGCTCGCCTCGCCACGCCAAATCTAGTGAGGCTTCTAGCAAGGTTGCTGGCCATCACCATGGCTACACGACCTGCTTGGGGAAGAAGAAGAGGAAGAGTAAAAGAAGAAAAAAAAAGGGTTTGGGCTTGATTCTAGAATTGTTTAGAGGAACAAATGAGCAACTTTTTTTTAACATTTTGTTCTGTTCCAAATTTGTTCTTCAAAATAAAAACGTTATCAAATGGATTTTTGTTCTTTTTTTTTTTTTGTCTCAAGGAATAAAATAATACAATTAGGCATTGTCCGACATGTTACCAAATAGGCCTCTAGTGTATTTCTCCATTTCCCCCCTGTTTTATTTTTTTTGCCTTCTTCCTTACTTATTTTTGAGAAATATTTATCTAAGTGTCATTATTCTATTGTAAGAATAATAGCATGTTTTTGACCAAAAAATAAATAACAAATAATTAGAAATCATTTTGAGGTACACTTCTTCAAAAATATGTGGCGTACAATATGTTGTTATTCTAGCAGTAGCAAAAAAAATGTTATGCTAGCAAAGTCCCCTATATCACCTCCTTCCCAAAACTCTCAAAATTGGGTTAATTTCAGAGTATTCAAAGCTTTGATCAATGGATACCACTTTCAACCTTCAAGCCTAGCACGACCAAAACATCACCATGAGTTACGTCAATCCACTATCACCGGAACATCGTCTACTATTGCCCTTACTAGCAAACATCATCACCGTTAATCAACGGCCGCCACTTTTCACGAACACAAGGAGAATGAACAACGGAAGGCTAATGCAATAGGGACATTGTCTCGACCATTGCCGGACCTCGTCATGTACGTTCCTACATGAAACACAGAGCAAGACACAAAAAGGGAGAAAAGGAGATGCGGACTCACAGTGACGTTTGAAAAGGAAAAAGAAAATCACATAGTGAGGTTAATAAAAGATTATTACTAAGTGACTCTTATTGATACACACTCAAAGCAAGTCAAGACTGGAGGAAAATATATACGACCTTGATTCAAACATTTTGTCCGATAGGTGGTGAGCACATGGATTAATGAATTTTACGAATCATTGTCAGACCATCACTACTACGTTAACGTGCATTCAAAACGCGGATGTAGTCTTAAACGGAGACGAACTTCACAAAAACAGTGAAAATTTCAACAGCGTTTTTGTAATTTTTTACCAAAAGTTGACTTTTTTCTTTTATCAAGTTTGACCAATAGTCAACCTATAAAAAAAAGGCAACCTTTGGTTTATTAAAAAAAAAAGATACAAAATTACTAATGAAATGCAATGCTCCTAATTTTTACATGCAAGGATAGTAAGGACACTTAGCTAATTTTTTTGGGAAAATGACATAAATGGTCCTTAAACTTTAGTCTAATTCAAAATGTGGTCCCTAAACTTTAACAAAATATATAATGTGATATCTAAACTTTTGATACATATTAATTATTGTCATTAGATTGTATGAAATTGTTCAATGCAGTCCATGAAATTGAATTAATGGAATGACAATATTAAACATTTTAATATAGTTTAGGGACTACATTAAATATGTACCAAAAGTTTAGGGACCACATTGAACAAATTAAAAATTCATAAATCACATTGCATAATAGCCTAATATTCAAGGACCTCATTAGACATTGAGCCAAAGTTCAGAAACCATTTGTGTCGCTATTTCAATTTTTTTTGTCAAGAGACGCGATTGGGAATCTTGAATCTCAAATTTTCTAACTTTAATTGTTGGAAAAATTCAGGTGTCAATAGGGAGAAGCTATGTTTTTCATCATTATAATTTTGGGATTTCATTTTTTATCCTTATAATTTGCTTGGTTATTTTTCTAGACCGCATGCTATTCTCTGGCGACAATGTAAGACCTTCTACCCAAACTTCCATCCAAATTAATTGTTGAATTAGCACCATCTATCCACACGTGGCACCTAAATATTCAAGCTCTGTATAATTTGTTTTAGATGCTCTTTTTTTTGTCGAAAGAAAATTGTATTCATTACTCAAAATAATACAAAAATACATAATCTTCATGACAAAGCAAATCAAAACAAAGCATGAATACTGAAAAATAAAGCTAAATTCAGAAAACAAGAATGATCAACGGAGTACCAACATCTATCCAAATTAATTGTTGAATTAGCACCATCTATCCACACGTGGCACCTAAATATTCAAGCTCTGTATAATTTGTTTTAGATGCTCTTTTTTTTGTCGAAAGAAAATTGTATTCATTACTCAAAATAATACAAAAATACATAATCTTCATGACAAAGCAAATCAAAACAAATCATGAATACTGAAAAATAAAGCTAAATTCAGAAAACAAGAATGATCAACGGAGTACCAACAAAGTTAAGTACAAACTTACTCCACAAGAACGGATTTGTCAAACAAAATTTGTGGCCGATCACTGGATATGGCGTCTTAGTCAATGATAAGCACACACTAAAAATCTCTTCTCCAATAATTGCGACATTGCTAGTTGGTGGTACATACCTAGGTTTGGCTTCCTCTAATCCATCGTTGTATGGAAACAACTAGACTGTTAAATAAACACAAACTAACATGTGGATGAGCAAATCTTCGTAATTCGACAAGACGTCAAAACTCTTATGATTATCAATAAAACTAGAGGCAAAAAACCATACACAAACAAAGCAGAGGGCCATCGAATCCCCAAAAGCTCATTTATTAAACTCTCAAATTAAATCGGGATAAAATGACACCCAAATCTAGAACTAAATCAGGAGAGTTTAAATTCTTAAATAGAGAACTAGATCGAGAAGAGAAAAGGGAGCTCCCAAACTTAAATTGGAAAAGAAAAAAGCAATAAAAGACAATAAAACGCAACAAAATCAACAAAATAGGAAGGGGACCCATTGCTGAAGGTTGAAGAAGATGATGGGAAAAGAGAGAATATAGAGAAAAGATTTTTTGGCTTCCTCGTTAACTTGTTTTAGATGCTGACTCAACGAATTTCGACATACTTTGAACGGGAATTAGATGAAATAACCTAAATTGTCTTCGAAGAATAGTACAGGAATTAAAATTATAACCCGGACAAAAATCAAAATCTCTCCACACTATAAGGACAAAAAAAAAATGAAATTTCCCTTGATATCTTGTATCGTCAATATTTAAGGATTTTTATCTTATGACATTTTGCAAAAAGAATTGCAATGTCAGGTCCTATGCCAATATAAAACATTGTAAATGTTTATATATATTAGGTGCTAATATTTTAAGTCGTCCTAATATAATGCAGTGCAAGATATATTAGATATTAACTTGTCTCATATTTAATATCGTATCCTTTTTGTAAACGCTCCAGATTTTTGCATTAATCATATCATAGTGCAAAGATGTGATATCTTGATCTTTTACAAAGTTTGCAAATGCTGACGATGTGTCCCCAAACTGCTAACCATTATAAAAAAATATATATTATTTTTTATTTAAAAAAGCTGTCATTTTTAATCCTCAACTATTTAATGTGCTCACAACTTGTTTTTTTTTTTTTAAAATGAAACCTTTACATTATTCGTTGAACTGATATATTCATTTTGGAAGGAAAATACTTGCAAAAATCTAAATTTTGGCATAATTCTATTAAAAAAAAAGAGGCAAGAAAGCGATGGCAACTGTACTAATTGCAAAGCATTTGGCAAAGACTTCACAATAAATTGCAGAAACGCCCAACTTTCGCTAGGGTTCGGCTTAGTCCATATATTATAGTGTACATTTTAGATTATGGACCGGCCTGGACAACACATTTGACCCAACCTTCGTGTCAAGACCCATTGTCATCCTTACCTTAGTATTGCACAATAGTCAAATGCTGCAGCAAAAACACATCGGTGCAGTCTCTCTCTAGGAAAATATAGTAGCTACAGTGAATGTAGTAAGACCATGATCCTTCTTCAGCTTTTGTAAGGGGAAGAGGATACACTAGGCCGTATAACTTGGTATCCGATCATTTCATATGCATAGATTATATTAAGTTAAGATTTTGGGATAAGTGCACTATAAATCCTAGAACTTGTTATGAATGTGTAATTGAGTTCTAAAATTTCAAAAAAGTAAAATCAAATCAAAATACTTATCACGAAAGTATAATTGAATTATAAAACTTGTCAAGAAAATGCAATTGGGTCATAATACTTGTTATGAAAGACACAATGAAGTCCTAAGATTTTAAACGGCGAAATAACTATAATGTAGTCATCAAAACACTGATGCCATGCCATCACTGTCAATTGTAGCAAGTTCACACTATATTAGAAAATGACTGATCGAAAAAGAAGAAGAAAAAAGCTACGATAGAAAATGAAGAAGCCTTTTGAAGAATCTTCGACTTTTTTTCGACATTGGAACTGACAATTTAGACGCAACTGCGATTAGTCTCGAATGCAGGCATAGCAGCAATTAAATAGCAAAAACAATCCATAAAGATGTGAATTTTCCAAATGTTCCCATAATAAAAGGACGATTATACTCTTCCGTTTCAAAAAATAATTTTTTTTTTTACATGGGTAGATATTTTGAAAGATTTGGTAAATGTCAAAGCTATTGATAAAAAAGAATACCAATCACATTATTTTGCGGTAACTTGTTGGCAATTTACAAATACTTTTATGAAGAAATTAACTCTTTTTTTACTTTTAATAAATTATCAATTTCTCTTATCTCTTATTGATTTTTTTATTTATCTGTCTTATTAAAGTCTAAATTTATGGACTTCCATATAAATTTACCTATCACTGTTTGAGTGACTTACTGACTATTTTCACTTAAATTACCAACTAGTTTTAGGTTATCAATTTGAGTTACTTGCCAATGCTTACTTGGCCGTTTTTTTATTAACTTTTTTTTTTAATCTTTTAGCAACTTTAACTTACATCTCTTACTAACACCCTAAATTCATCAACACACCTATGAATTTACCAAACTTCATTGGCGTAACTTGCAAATTTTTCTCACATTAGGTGACCAACTAGTCTTGGCTTTTTTTTTTTGTTTTGCCTTTTTGTCGGAACTAGTCTTGGCTTACAAAGCCTCATTTGAGCTACTTTTAACTTTTTTTTTTCTTTCATTTTACTTTAAGTTGATCAACTTGTCTATTAGTTACTAAACACGTGACATTTATTAACTCTTTTTTTTTTTTAAAATTACCAACCTTAATTTGAGTGTTTACAAACATTTATCCGATTCAGTTGCCAACAAGTAACTATCTCACATATGAATTGCTTGTCAATGTTTATTTGGTTTTTACAAATTTCTAACTTCTCTTATGATTTATAATTTTTTTTTTACCCTTTTTGACAAACACCTTAAACTTATCAACTATTATATGAAATTTCGAAGCAAATTCAAATGTTCGGGGAGGGAGAGGGAGAGAGAGAGAGAGAGGGTGAGGGTGAGCTGGTGCGCATGATGGATACAAGACCTCCACTACGCAAGTGGAGAAAAAGAATAATTTTTCGAGCATGATATTGACTCTTGTCGTCTTCTCCACGATCAGCGTGGCTTTCGTTTTCAGGGCAATGTGAATGCAGAGACCTGGAGGAGATAACGTAGGGAAGGGTTCAAGCTAAAGCAAGAGCAAAATTAGCAAAGAGATTGCCCAACGATGAGGCTCACAAGATACAAGACATCTTGAATTTGACTCCGCTAAAAAAAAAAAAAAAAAACACCAGCACCTCAACTATTTTCAACTTACATTTAACATCACTTCAAGTCATGTAAAAACTTTCCACTATTTCTCCACAATTGAAGTACTTTTCCCATCAGGTTGAATGCGTTTAAAGTACTTGTTAAACACCTAAATTAATTTTTCGATCATTGATAGTTTTCCTAACGCATTATTGTTGTCCTGATATGTCATTTCTTTGAAAATGGAACATTTTCCTTGTTAGTGTATATTCCCTTATGGAAAATCCTACTCAAGTCAAAGTTTCATTAAAAAAGAAAAGTTGAAGAATGGGCTTTTGCAAGGGTATGGGCATCCCAAAAATCATTTTCGGACGCCCGTCTATTCCTCTGCATGGCCTCAGTTGGAAGCCTACTGCTCAAACACCAAAGTGTCTGGCAAGTGGCCAGTACCCATTGCCAGGCGACGGGGAAACCGCCCGGCTTGGGCACGAAGCTCGTGGATTTGACATTTTTCTAGGCCTGTTCACATTGCTCCTAGGAGCTATCCAAATGAAAGGAGTTGTTTTAGGAGTCTTTCTATAACTTTAGTTGATGAGACTTTCGCGATGGAACGGTAGATAAACACTATGTCATTGTCTAAGTGTAGTTGCGGATTGGGCATCGCGACCTGAGATATCAAAGTGCGCAGTTCTTCATTTGGCTATAGTAAAATCTCTGTTGTTGTACTCTTTTCTCGATGAACTAAGGTTATGCGAAACAAGCCATGTAAATCCCGGTGCATTCTTTCATGTCTACCTTTCATTGCCTCAGTTTGTACTCTATGCTAATAGCTATTAATATAATAGCCTATTTTCAGATGACGTTGCAGTCATTATAATTTGTTGCCCATAGTCGGAGTCAATATGTATGATTAATTTAATGAAAAACCTCAAATTAGTAAACTGATAACAAATTTATCCAAAAATAATTTTTTTATTCCAGAAATCCTAAAACTGGTACACCTATCACAAATTTACCTTAAACTAATTTTTTACCATAAAAAAACCTAAACTAGTACACATATCATAAATTTACCTCAAATTAATTTTTTGATCATCAAAAACCCTAAATTAGTACATTCGTAATAAATTTACCATCATTAGTTTCCATTAAATTGGATTAACTGCCATGTGTCATACAACTCATCAATTTGATGGCCAAATTTAATGAAAACTAACGGTAGATAAATTTATTACAAGTGTACCGTTTTAGGATTTTTTGCTGTCAAAATATTAACATGGGGCAAATTTATAATATGTGTATTAGGTTGGAAATTTTCATGGTGTCAATATATATATATATATGTGTGTGTGTGTGTGTATTATATGGAAACAATTTTTTCAGCACGATGTTGACTTTTGTTTTCTTCTCCACACTTTGCATTTGCTTCCTCAGACTCAGTCCGCGTGCTTTTTATTGTCCGGGCAATGGAAATGCAAAGACTTGGACTAGATACCGTAGTGAAGGGTTCAAGGAGATCGTGCAGAGCGTTGAGGAGGATGTAAAGCCGTTGCGTCCCACCACCGCTCGTCGTCGATAGGTGGAGATGCTCAGCTCCGCTCGTCCCGCATTCTCGCGAGTCTTCTCCGCCGACCTTGCAAGGGGGTCGCCCCTTCTACAGTGTTTGGCAAAAGTTGGAATCGTGACGACATCCTGTTAAAAGGGGAAGACCAGGCGTTGAAGTTTCGCATCGATCCTGTGTTGAAGATTCTAAAGAAATAATGAAATCAATTCGTGTTAATTATGACCTGAACCTTATGAAATTCTCAACATCTCTGAAATCATTGACATGAATGTCAACGATGTCATGTAAGATGGCCAGCGTTAACGTGGATAATTTTTATAATTATTTTATAAAATTTTCTGATTTTTTTATAATTTATTATTATATATATTTTTCTTTTTATTGCCAATCATAGAGGAGGGCCTATGATCCTCGCCAGCCACTAGATGATGGCCGTGAAGGCCTCACCCAGTGGATGGCAAGAGTCGGTTGGCCTTTTCTTGTGGTTGTGAGGGTTGGGTCGACCCTCGCATGTGATCAGTGAGGGTTGGCCGTCAGCCCTTGTTGGGCTTAGAAGAAATAAAAAAGAAATAAAGAAAGAAAAATATAAAAATATAAAAATATATATAATTTTTTAAAATCCACATCAACGTCGATTATGCCAAATAAGATGATTGGTCAAAAGCCGGTAGAATGACTAAATTGGCAAATCTGAAAATAGTTCATAATTAAATTGGTCAAATTTAAGGACTAAATTGGCATAAGTACAATAAATTTTGGTAATTTCCCCTTTTTAAATAGATTTGCCACACTTCCTCTTCATCATCTAAAGTATCATAGGTCAAGAGACATCCAATTTTTTGGCTGTAAAAGAAGATCTACGTTCATTTTTTTTTCTTACTTAATTATAAACTGAAGCGGGAATATACATCATTTTGGACTTTAGATTATATAATGCAATAGGTACAGGGTGCCAAGCAAAAACAAGCTATTTTTCGTTTGGTCATCTCCACCATCAGCAAGATCACGAACCGTATGCTCAGCAATTTTCATTCAGAATGGCAAACAAGCCATCCACGGTTTCTTTATCGAACTTGATTAAGTCTCCAGCTAATTCCACGTTTGGCTTGGCCTTCGATTCCGGATACCATGTCTGTTACGAGCCACACTTGTGACTCTCTTTTGTTTCGAATGATTGTTCTAACTAGTTGTAAAGCTTATAAAGTAGATTACGTTGTCGGATGAACTCGAATGTGATTCTACGGCTGGCTGCAGATCTTTGTCTTTCTTGTGTTTGCCGCCATCACTGCCCATGGCAGGAGATTTTTCGTCCAGTTCATTCTCCTGTTCTTGAAGTAGTCATGCTAGTTACCCAATCTCTTCTCCGACCACCCTCATATCGAGGCTAAAACTATTGATAGAACCTCAATGAACAGAGCATCTTTGTTCTGCTTCTTGGCCTCATTCGCTACTTCTGTCGACATGGCATGTGAAGCGAAAAGAAGGTCCGGTTCCAACCGCATCATGCTGAGGTATTGTTGGGAAAACACCCATATTAGGCACGGATTGTGTATCGGCCGGTTGATACCAAGTATCGACCATGTCTTCTTCATGAGCTCGTCGACCACGTTGAGGAGTAAAGTGTCATCCCTGTTGTCAAATATCGACTTCAGCAGTCATACACAGGTTAATGTCCAGAGGGAACCCCTCGGCCCAGTGACAAACATCAGTAGGAGTCCCGCGGCACTTTGCCATGATAGCAACACCACAGAAATTGCCGAGGCCTCACATGGTGTCCAAGTTTTCCCCATTTTCTGTGGTCATTGTCTCGCCGGCTTGGATAATTTTGTGAAACAAGACCTTGAACTGTCTCTTTCAGCCAGCCATGATATTCCTAGGAGTCGTTGAACTCGGATTGTTTTTAGGTGGTGGAGAAGCTCGAGCGGAAGGATTATGGTCTCCGCCGGCTAACCCGTTTACCAAGATTAACAATGGCATGAATGAAGCAATATACACACAAGATGCACATTAGAAATATTTGAATCTACCGATTAACTCGAAAAAAAAAAAAAAACTTGAGCGCTACGGTTAATTTGGATACGGAATTGCATTATCCAAGAACCTATAAGAACCTACTCTTTCCATCCCGAGATATGACTACACAGTCTTGCTCATCAATCGGTACCTCCAGCCTTTTTCTCCAAGCGGTAAACCTCGCATGCTCGTCGTCGGATCTTGGCTGGCCTTTGAACAATCTCTCTTCTCTTCTGTCTCTCCGGTGGTCTTTGAACGATCTTCCCATAATATGCTTTGAATTGCAACGTCCTATTCTTTGTTACAGCAAATCAAGTAACCCATAAGTAGTACATAACATGAACGGGAAATAAACGAACAAAGCAGAATTCATATGCCTACAATGTCACTCTTGTACAATTTTTCTCAAGAAAAATGACATTATAAGTGCCATAACTTTCATGCAATGCTTACTTGAGTAATATAACCTTCTTCTTTTTCCGATCACTTGAGTGCCATCACTTATGTACAGCGCTCTCTTTAGTCCCATCACTTTGTTTTTGATCACTTGAGTATTATATAACTTTTCAATCGATCACTTTAGTCTTGTAACTTTCAAAAAGCATTCATCACAAGTGCTATGATACGTCGGATTTCTAGCACTTGAATGAGGTTTTCTAAAATGTTATGATACTCAAGTGATCAATTGGAAATTAAGGCATTTTAGTGAATGCTCTTTTAAAAAGTTGTGACACTCAAGTGGTCGAAAAAAAGTTATAGCATTCAAGTGAGCGTTGTACGAAAGTTATGACACTCGTAGCGTTCTTATCTTATTTTTCTCATGTATAATCAGAAATTTAATATTTAGGAAGGGCAAAGTGTTGGGGCCAACACGTGGCATCCCCTGTGACTATCGGCTTCGCTTGTCCTGCATTCTTACGAGTCTTCTACACCAACCCTGCAAGGGTCGCCTCTCGATGTCATCTCGTTAACAAGTGGAGAGCAGGTGCAATTTCGCTTTGATCCTGCATTGAAAATTTCCAAGAAATGATGATATCAAGTCGTCTTGATCAAGAACACCACATTATTTTCTTAAATATGATACTTTCTAGGAAACTAACTAATGTGTCCTGAATCTTTCGATAGATTTGCCACACTTCCTCTTCACTAATGAATAGACATCCAATGTTTCTGCAATAAAAGAAGAATCTGACAGTCATTTCTTTCTTATTTAATCCTAAAATTGGCAGCGTAAACATACATCAACCGTTGACCTAGATGAACGAGGAGAATGCAATAGGTACAGAGTGATAACCGAGAACAAACTATATGAAAGGTAGACACTTACCACATGGTGCAACAAATGCAGAATGGCCCTGCAAGAGACTCCATAAACTGTCAGCAAGATCTTTAGCGAACTTGATTAAGTCTTCAGCAGATTCCGCGTGTGGCTCTGCCAAGATTGCTTGGATCGAGACTTGTTTGAGGTAGTCGACAGGATCAACCTCAATCCGAGGTTGTGAGGGCTCAGCGGCAGCCTCCATTTCCAATCACGAGGAGGAGTCAGCGAAGATGAGATATGGAAGAGAGAGATAGCGGGCATATAGAGAGAGGGGCGTGTGCTACAGCCTTGTCCGGCCCTGACTCTGCTCCTGCCTTTTTCAATCACTTGATCCCAGCTTCAAGAGTCAAGACCTTGTCCGAATCTTTGATGCTCTATCATTGGCATCATCACCTGGTCCACAACTAACCACCATGCTCAGATGTTCTTGGATGAAATTCCCTGCGGTAGCCACATGCACTACGTCAGATCTCGCATTGCCATATCTAGCCTTTTGCCTTCAAACTCGTCCGAGTGATTGGACGAAATTCCCTGCGGTAGCCGCATGCACTACGTCAGATCTCGCATTGCCAAATCTAGCCTTTTGCCTTTAAACTCATCCGAGTGATCACAGTGGGGCGGGCTTGGAGGTTGAGGCAGCAGACAGTGGTGGACAAGGACAGGCACACACATGAGCGGCGGATAGAGAATTGTGCTCCACTACGAGCTTCCTGTAATTCCAAGCAGAGTAGCACTCGGGATTGATCTCCAGGGGCTTCGCCCTCATGTAGAGAGCCTCCTTCATGCATCTGGGAGCAACATCACATCACAATCAATTCAAAAAAATCTGACCAAAGAAATCGTCTGCGCTCGTATAATGCTTTTGATCTCGCAACCGAGGACGGGACAGAAGTAAAATGAAAATTCAGAGAGAGAGAGAGAGAGAGAGAGATTGTGCATGCGGTTGACGTGATTAGAGAGAAACCGGGATTGAAGAATTGTTAGCTTCTGGGTTTTGGCAGTTCTGGCTTCGGAGTCGTCGAATGCCGGCCATGCATTTCCTTTTCCGGTGGAGAGAGAGAGAGACGGTGAACTTGGAACCAAGAGAGGCTTAAGGATCAAGGAAGCTGTTGAACTGGGTTCTCAGACTTCTGATCAGACAAAAATGAGAGAGAAACGTGGGACCTTCAAATTATTCCATGAATATGTACTTTGGGCTTATCACAAAGAAACCACTGATCCACGCTATTCTTTTTCTCCGTCGCAAGTTATGCTATTTCATCTGGTGGATTAACTGAGCATGAAGAAACATGGAGATGCCATTGGCCTTACCATATTTTCGTGCCTCAAGTTTATCTTGAGAAAGCACCCAACCATTGACTCACGACAAAAGCATCAGATCTGCAAACTTCTCTCAAGAACTCCTCAGCTCTAGCTTGTTGCTTTCTGAAATGGCGGAAGCAGTTCTCTTCAGCCTTGCCACTGACATCCTGAAAAGCCTCGCCACTGAAATGGTGAAACCTGGAGGCTCCTTCGCTTCTCAAAAGATCCAGTTGCTCTGCTGTGCCAAGGACGAGCTCCAAAGCCTTGACGACACTGTCCTGACCATCAAAGCTGTGCTTTTGGATGCCGAGAGGCAGCAATGGCACAGCCAGCTTGTCAAGCTTTGGCTCAAGAAGCTCAAGGACGTGCTGTACGATGTACAAGATTTGCTTGACGATGTCGCAACCCAAGATCTGAGGCGGAAGGTCACTCCTGGCAGCAAGATCTCGAAAGAGGTGCGCCTTTTCTTCTCTAAATCAAATCAGCTTGCACACAGCCTCAAAGTGGGTTCTAAGATTCATGGACTTAGGATGAAACTGGTTCGGATTAAAAACATTAGGGATTTCCCATTAGAGGAGCATCACAGTGAGGCAACTCTTCCTACTGAGAGGAGAACTCCCACTTTTGAGCGCGATGAAAATATAATTGGTAGAGAAAAGGATAAGGAGGAGATCATTGCACGTTTGCTTGATTCCTCCTCCGAAGAGAGTATCTCGGTTGTTTCCATCATCAGTATAGGAGGAATGGGAAAAACCACACTTGCTAATCTGGTATACAAGGATGAAAAGGTGAAAGAATGTTTCGAGCTTAAGATGTGGGTGTGCCATGGAGATCCTAATATCTTTGATGTGGATTTGATAGTCAAGAAATTACTGAACTCTGCCAAAGCTGATCCTGAGCTGAAGAAAAATCTGGAAGACATTGAGAATAAAAGTGTGGAAGAGTTGCAGTGGCTCCTTCGTAAGGCACTAGATGGAAAGAAGTACTTGCTTGTTTTGGATGACTTGTGGAATGAGAATCGCATGAGATGGTTGAAACTCCGGCCTTTGCTAATGGGCGGTTCAAGGGGGAGCAAGATACTCATAACCACGCGCTCTTTGTCAGTCGTGGAGGCTACAAATGCCAAGTCAGTTAAATTTAATCTACGTGGCTTATCTGCAGAAAAGTCATGGGACTTGTTCAAAAAAATGGCTTTTGGAGATACGGAAACATCATCCGAATCGGGATTAGAGGAGATAGGTCAAGATATAATTGAAAAATGCGCTGGTGTTCCCCTTGCCATCAAAACAATAGGTAGCCTTCTATACACCACGGAGAAAAAAAAGTGGCTCAATTTCAAAGAGCGTGAACTTTCAAATATAGATGACTCGGCCGAAGGAATTATGGGAGTCCTCAAGGTCAGCTACGACCATCTTCCGTCACATTTAAAACATTGTTTTGCATATTGTGTGCTGTTTCCAAAAGATTATGTCTTTGATAAACAGACAATGATACAACTCTGGATGGCACAAGACTTTATCGAGTCATTGGAGAGAAGCGACGACACAGGGGATAATTATGTCCTGAATCTATTGCATAGGTCCTTCCTTGAAGTTGAAGAGATTGATGATGACACTGGTGAGGTGAACACATTCAAAATGCATCATCTCATGCACGATCTTTCCTTGAAAGTCGCAAGAGATGAGTGCAAGATGATTGATCTCAATGAAGGCGGCATCATTAGAGGAATTCATCATGCATCATTTGCTTCACAATCATCTTCGCTACAAAAAGTGACCTCGCTACTTGAAGCAACCAATTTAAGAACATTTCTCTCTTTGAAGGAGTGGAGTATATCAAAACTTCTCTCTTTGAAGGAGTGGAGTATACCAAAACCGAACTATTTTCCAAATGAACATCATGAGATTATCTCTAAGTTTAGGTGTTGTCGAGCATTGGGTTTCGGCTATGAAAATTTTTTCATCCCTGCTTGCTTGGGGAGTCGATTGAAGCACTTACGGTTTCTTGATATTTCTGGAAACCCATCAATCCAGAATTTGCCGGATTCAATCACGGATTTGGTGAACCTGCAGACCCTTAAGCTCTCTAATTGCGAGAATCTTACAACACTTCCAAGAGATTTGAAGAAATTAGTCAACCTTAGACACCTCTTAATTGATGGGTGTGAATCATTGAGCCACATGCCATGTGGGTTGAGCCACTTGTCTAAGCTTCAGACTTTGAACCTATACGTCGTCCAAAAGATGGACCAAAAAGTACCCGGTGGTGTGGGAAGCTTAGATGAATTGGCTGGCTTAAACAGATTGACCGGATCTATTGCTCTTAAAAACTTGCAGTTCCTTGATCCGGTACCGAACGAGGGTCACTTGAAGGAAAAGCAAGGTCTCCGTCGCTTGAGCTTATCATGGTCGAAGCAGCAAGATGGCAAAAGCAACAGTGACGAATTGAGCTTGTGGGAGTACCTCAGACCGCACCCAAATCTAACCCGTTTGAGTATAGACTCATGTTTGAATGGGAGTCCACCAAGCTGGCTTTCCTCCATCACGAATCTTATTGAGCTCTCACTCGATTCATGTAGAGAATGGAAGTACTTGCCATCCCTACATGAACTCCCATCCCTAAGGAGATTGACTCTCAAGGACTTGGATGCGTTGGAATTCGTTGAAGAGATAAGTGATCTGGAGCAATCTGATACTTCACCCCCCGGCCTCCCGTCTCTAGAGCAATTGAATCTCTTACGGTGTCGGAACCTGAAAGGATGGTGGGGAAGAAGGCAACCGATGGAACCAGATCAGGATCATCAGCGGTACAATTCATATTCATCATTCCCAAAACTTTTGTCCATGGTGATATCAGATTGTCCCCACTTGAATTCAATGCCACTTTTTCCCCAGATAAAAACATTGACGTTAATCGGGGCTAGCATGAAGTGGTTGCAACAAGGGATGGCGGTATCCACATTCATCCCCCTCTCTAAATTAGAGCGGCTAGATTTTGAAAATGTGGATTTGGAGCACTCGATGCTTGAGACTCTACTTCCATTCCTCATAAATCTTGAGAGCTTGACCTTCCTCTTTTGTGGCAAATTACGGAGTCTCTCTCGTGGCATGCAGTCCTTGTCCTCGCTGCAACGCCTCGCTATTTACAATTGTGAAGAACTCGATGTGTCGAGCCACGACGATGAGCATGGAACCCAATGGCGTTCCCTTGCGAAACTCCATAATCTTACTTTCTACAGTGTTCCAAAACTAGTGGCATTACCCGAGGGGATTCAACATGTCACCACTCTGGAATCTCTCAATGTTAGTTTGTGTGAGAATCTAATGAGTTTGCCAAAATGGATTGGCAATTTATCTACTCTCCAAATTCTTGACGTTTCTGGCTGCTCAAAGTTAACGTGTTTGCCTGATGGGATAAGCCGCCTCACCTCCTTGAAGACATTGAGAATCACTGGGTGTCCCGTTTTGAAAGAGAGGTGCCAAAGAGAGAGCGGTGAAGATTGGGAAAAGATTGCACGCCTTCCATGCTCACGGGAAGGAATTATTGTGGAGTGGTGGTGAAAACCAGTCAATCCCCAGGCGTCCAGTCTAGCGGCAGGGGAATACCAGTAAAAGAAAACAAGAAACGGATGTCATCGGGTGACATTTGCAATCAAAGTCCACGGAGATTTTCATTTATGTTTTCGTTTTTCCTTGGGTGGTAGAGCTTTGCGGTTGATCTTTACTTTTGTCAAATGATTAGTGAAATTATATTGAATGTCAAGTCTTATTGACAAAGCAGGTGAAAGGGCGAGTGAGACCTTTTCGCAGTCTTATAAAGCAGTGAACATTAGCAGCAGCCATGACGGTATGCCCAAGTATGTAAAGCATAAATAAGAAAAAGGTGGTTAGAACGTAAAGAAACGAGCTTCTTTATGAAGGTTCGAAATAAGTAATGAAGAGGGCCATGGGCGTCGACGAACAGCGAGCAAAAATGGTTTTGAAAAATCTGTCCGCGCCGCCCCGGTTTGCGGACGTGAAAACGCTTTGGAATAAAAGAGACGCCTTCGATCGTTCAAGACACCTGTTTTTATAAAAAAAAAAAAAGCTACCTTAAATCAAATGTTTAATCGGATCCAAGATCTCTAATATTAACTCAAATCCTACGGTGCCTAATATATTGCTTTAAGTGGTTGATTGGTTCTTGAAGCTGAAATTTCTTTAATCGGATCCAATATCTCTAAATTAACGTAGGCATGTAGATTAGGCCCTAAATTAGGTCAATATTGACACCTACATGCATTTTTTTTTTCTAAAAGTAAAATAAATTAAAAGAACTTATCATAAAAGTATAATTGAGAAAAGCTTATCTAGAAAGTGCAGTTGAGCCCTATTATTTTATTACGAAAAGGCAATGAAGTCCTAAGATTTTAAACGACGGTATAACTATAACGTAGCTACCAAAAAACTGAAACCATCGCTATCAATTGTAGCAAGTTCAAAATTCATGTCAATAGTGATGGAAGGCTGCCATGTGTGTTACCACCAAAACTCCTCCGATTTGCAAAGCAAAGAAGTAAGGCGAAAAAGAATTGAATTCCAAAAGCTTGCAAAAGTCTTGACAGTGTTTTCCAGAAGAATTAATTTGAACTATACACTAATTCGACTTTTCAAGCTATATTAGAAAATGACAGACCAAAAAAGGAAAAAAGCTACGGTAGAAAATGAAGAGGCTTTTTGAAAAATCTTCTACTACTTTTCAACATTGGAACCGACGATTTAGACACTATTGCGATTAGTCTCGATTCTCGAATGTAGGCATAGCAGCAATTGAATAGCAAAACCATCCATAACGATGTGAATTTTCCAAATGTTCCCATAATAATAGGCCGACCGTACTCTTCCATTTCAAAAAATAATTTTTTTTTCTACATGGGTAATATTGATAAAAAAGAATACCAGTCACATTATTTGTCGGCAACTTCTTGGCAATTCACAAATACTTTTATGAAGAAACTAACTCTTTTTTGACATTTGATAAATTGTCAACTTCTCTTATCTCTTATTGTTTTTTTTATTATTATTTATCTGTCCTATTAAAGTCTAAATTTATGAACTTCCATATAAATTTACCTATGACTATTTGAGTGACTTACTGACTATTTTCACTTAAATTACCAACTAGTTTTAGGCTATCAATTATAATTTGAGTTACTTACCAATGCTTACTTGGTTGTTTAATTTATTAACTTTTTTTCATCTAACGCCCTAACTTTATCAACACACCTATGAATTTACAAACTTCATTGGCGTAACTCGCCAATTTTTCTCACATTAGGTGACCAACTAGTCTTGGCTTTTTTTTTTTTTTGTCAGAACTATTCTTAGCGTACAAAGCCTCATTCGAGCTACTTTTAACTTATTTTTTTTCATTTTCCTTTAAGTTGATCAGCTTATCGATCAGTTACTAAACACGTAAAATTTATCAACTCGTTTTATTAAATTACCCTTCTTAATTTGAGTGTTTACCAACATTTATCTAATTAATCTTAAGCGCGACGTCGGGGTGGTGGGTCCTCCGCTAGCGTCGCTCCAAGGTTTACCCACTGGCTACCGACTGTACGGGGTTCCCTGGGTATCCAAAAAAAAAAACATTTATCTAATTAAGTTGCCAACAAGTAACTAGCTCTCATATGAATTGGTTATCAATGTTTATTTGGTTTTTACAAATTTCTAATTTCTCTTATCATTTATTATTTTGTTTTACCTTTTTCTACAAACACCTTAAACTTATCAACTATTATATGAAAATACAAACTTTTTTTTAGTGAATTATCATCTTTCTCCAATTAAGTTAACAATCGTTTACTATTTAAAATTACTGACTTAATATTAAGTTCCCACTTTTATTTCCCTTACTTGTCATTTTTTTTAAATTTATGACCTTCATTTAGAAAATATCGATCTCAATTAGAGTGATTACCGGCTTCTCTTGGACTAAGTTACCATATTGCGTTACCAACTCCTAATTGAGTTACTCACAAATGTTTATTTTCTTTTTTTTCTACACCAACTTCTCTAATCTCTAACCAAACAGAGCTTCTCTCATCGTTTACCAATTTTATTTACATTTCTTGTCAATAGTTTAATTTTACCAACTACCTTATGAAACTATCAGCCTAGCTTTATTTGTGTGATTTGGGTAAATTTTCCCTAATTAAATTACCAAATAGTTTTGAATTACCAAATCTTACTTGAATTACTTACTTTATTCGTTGTTTTCTCAAGTTTTTTTTTATTTAACCTTTTCATTAAGTTGCTATGTTTATCTGCATGTGTTACCAACTTCTTAAATTTACTAACTCTTTTAGAAATTACTGATTTCTATTAGAGTGATGACCAACTTTTTTCGATCAAGTTACCAACTAGTTTTGTATTACCTTCTTTAATTTGAATTGGTTACTGAGTTCAGCTGGTTTTTTGTTTTGAAATTACTGACTTATCTTTTCTCTGATAATGATAAATTTATAATTTTCTACCAGCTTTGAATTTGCCTACTATTGTATGAAATTATCAAATTTTTTGTATGCCTTATTAACTTTTTCCCAATTAAGTTATCAATTAGTTTTGGATTGTCAGCTCACATTTGAGTTGCTTATCATTTGGTTTTTTAAAGTACTAATTTTTCTGTTGAGTTGTTGCTTCTTTTTTTGCGTTACTTACCAAACCCATTATACGATTAGATACCAATTAATTTTCCATTACTGACGCTTATTTCACTTAATTACTAACATTTATTTGACTTTTTCAAATTAGCAACTTCTTTTGTCTCAGATAAAGAAAAGCTCTCTTAGTACTTTATTAACTTTTATTTAACTTTCTTACCAGCACCTTGAATTTGCCAATTATTATATGAAATTTCCCATGTTTATTTGGTGACTTACCAACTTTATTCCTGAATAAGTAACTCCATAACAAAATTAATAAATTAAACAAAATCAAATAAACATCGGTATCCAACTCAAATAAGAGTTGCTAATCTGAAAATAGTTGATAACTTAATCGGAAAAAAGTTGATAAATTACTTAAATTAAAGCTAGAAATTGCTTGAAAGGAATGATAAATTACTTAAATAAAAATGGGTAAATAGTATCAAAATTGCCAACTTACAATAATCATAAAAGAAGTTGTCATTTTATGAAAGTATTGTTAAGTTACCAACATGTAAATAAAAAAAATAAAAAAGAAGTCACTGTTTTTTTTTTTTACCTACATTATTTCCATATTTACCAATACTTATTGAAACTTATCGGCCTGAAAAGAGTCCCTATTTTTGGGCACAGAACAGGAGCATTATGCAAGATCGATATGGTTTCAATTTAAATTTTCTGGGAATTTTAGAATGCCTATCAAAGCATTGGACAAAAAATCGAATTACATAAATGTAATTACGCATTGAGAAACGGGAAGGTACGCAAAATTTGAGTTACTAAAACGCTGAGCCATATCCGCGATAAAAAAATAAATATCTCTTAGAAAAGAGTTCACAGCCTCAGAAAACATCTAACCATATATAAAAAGTCCATGATCTTGTCTAAACTGTCAAAATTAACTTTCTTGCTTTTCTTTGTATACATGAAACCCTGAATATAGTGTTATGTAATTACATAAATTTTCTTTGTATAAATTGTGATTATCTATTTCCCAGTCTCAGGTCTACAGACTCTAATCGATATACTTTATAACATACAGACCTTATATACAAAAGTACATTAATTCTTATCGTCATACTAATTAGTCCTGACTCATGTATTGATACACTAGCTCTTATCAGTCGATCGGTCTGCAGAAACAAAGATCCGGGCTTCGCCGAGTCCAGCAAAACTGAGTGATGGAATTGCTCGAGTATGCAAGATCTGGCTAGTCAAATCCAAGATTGGATTGAGTAGTTGAAGGAATTGACTCCACTGATATGAGCAAAGATATCAGATGAATCCATCATGTCATCTTTTTTCACAACCACCTGAAACGAAAGCCAAGGAGCCGTTATTATGTTACGAATGGATTACGATCAGGGAAGGATATTTATCGGGATTGTGATGATTATTTATTTGTTCTCGTCTTCATCAAAGATATCGTGATTCGCAAGGCATCGTTTGATCTTTGGAAGTTCCTTTTGAACCACAGATATGGCATGTCCAGTGCAGATTTTTTGTAAGGAAAGTTGTTCTCACTTCGTCCTTTTCATCATCCTCAAGATGGCCACAAGCAAGCCTAGAGTTCTCCCCGAATTCCTCGTTCTTTGCGAATCTCCCTCTCACTCGCGGACGGCTGTCTGCCAGAGTTTTGCGGCACGCATACTGCAGATATTAGGAAAGTTTCTTCAGTTAAAGTTACTGTCCTACAAAAGGTAAACTAAAACATGAATGATGCGAGAGAAGAAGAGAACGAAGACCTTAATCTTCTTGCCGAAGTTCCTTTCGTTCCTCTTCTTCATGTACCGATGGATCTTCTCCTTCCTCTGCTCAACTGAGAGCTTTCCTACTTTGTAAGTTGGGTCTTCTAAGTTTGAAATATCTGTTGCGAAAGGTGCAGAACTCGAATTCGCATTCATCAGCTTTTGGCTCTCGGCACAAAATGCCTTACACGGTATCAAATCGACACAATTCCATAAGAATTTGTCACCACAAATACTACAAGAGCCCATGAAATTTAATGCCATGTGCGTACCAACTGCATTGAACTTTAAAACTTCATATTCAAAATGAAGCATAATGTGCTGTAAAATCTTGTCAATACCTGCATGTCGGATCCGAGCAAAAGATTGCACTGTTATTGTCAGCCTGGTAATCCAGATCTCGAGCTTCCAAATCTGCTTTTATTAGAACACTCCCCGAGAAGATCCCCGACCTATCTGCAGATAATGTGCCAGTCCATATTCTCTGGCATGTACGTCCTCATTGAGCCAGCGAAGGAGCACGAAGGCGATGCAGGGTCCAAAGGAATATATGTTGACACAGACGAAAAGCAATTTTGTTTGAACACTGAGGCAATCAATGGAGGGCCAATTAACGGTGACATAGTTTCGCGAGTAAAATTTGGTAGCCCGTCAGTGCTATTGGTCAGTGGAAGTTGATTTTCTGTTAGTTGCACTGAAGGGAAATCCATCAACAGGTCGTCTTGTTGAGGACAGACGAATGGGGAAACCGAAAACAGAGGGGAGGGAGAGAAATCATTCGAAGCAGAAATATCATTATCGACATCTTCTTGCGGATCAAAGATTGTTGTTTGATTTCCGTTGTGGTTAATAGTGCCAGCAGTCATGGCGTTACTTGTAGTCGTGGCAGGAGTTGTGGCTGTCGTGTTAGTATTGATTCCATGGTCTTCCTGCAGGAGATCGCCAAAGCTTTGCAAATCTTCAAGTAAAGAAAATTTGGAGGAATTGGGGTACTCTTTATAGCAGCAGTTTGAACACGATGTGATCTCAGAGTTCTGTATACTTTCTGAAAATAATTCGGAGTCGCAAATTTCTAACAGTTGAGCACTTAACGGGCTTGACATATCATCCTGCAGAACAACAGATGCAACTCCATGTTTGAACAACAATAATTTGTTGAACAAAGACTAGTAAAGCATATCAATTACCACCAAAAGTCGAATTACTCATGTTTATGATCCATACACTACAATTGGTCTCTCTAACCATTTTAGCAGATTTCTTGATGTTTAAACTAGTAGAAGAGGACATAAATTCTGGACAGGCATATGATGATGCTTGGATTCTTAAAGTTGATTTGAAAAGCGAGTTCTATGAAGGTGAACAGTGTCATCTTTCTGACAAACAATAAAGCAGGAAGATTATCTGCAATTTTGCTGGCACCTTATGATATGCAACAGATAGATAGCGGATGTGAAGACGGGCTTTGATGGCATGTTTATGTGAGGTAAAATATTGGATGCCTAATCTGGCCAAGCACTAGTCATGGAGAGGCAGCATGGAAGAGTTTCAGAGCTTTCTCAAAATGATCAAAGCAAGAGTTTTGAGCTTTTCACTTGGACAAATATTTTATCAAAGCATGAGACTGTAATATGACCAAACAAACATTGTCATAGATATATTTTGTCATGTTAGTGATCAGTCTAGTTTGCTGTAATCAACTCAATGGTCATCAGACGACAATGAAGACTTTGGCTAAATTACAACGTTTTCTCTTGAAAAAGTGGATTGATACAAAGGAAAAGTGCACGGTATCCTTATCAGATTTTAAGATGATGTTAGAAATCCTACCTGAAGCTCAAACAGTTCCTTCAAATTCAATTACCTAAAGAAGACAGAAAGATAAAATGATGCATTGAGATTAAGGTGTCATTACTAGCTGCGACATTAGTAGTGTCCTCATCACAAGCACACAATGTTTAGATGATCATTTCCCGAGCAAACCAGACACATGCTGATCTTGAGCTCAGGCAAATCATCGTATCGCAGAACACACCAAAGACCGAAAAGAACCCAGAACTGTTGTCCAAAGAGAGAATGGAACAATGGAGGAAAGCTTCAGCCTTGCAACCAAAATCCTGTTTTTTTTCCCCCCTTTGCAGAGACAAATGCATGATTAATGCAATGCATGCATGCATTGTGTGTATGTACAGAAAAGAACACGGTATGGAGACGGTTTCAGAGGGCAAGAGGATTTTACAGCCGGAAGCTGCCGAGGCAGATGAAGCACGTCCTCCAGCATTCTGTCCTCGGATATCGGCAGACAATCAAACAACCCGAATTTTTCAGGTTCTATTTTTTCTTTTTGCCGGGGTTTTATGTCCTCATCTTTGTTTTGGGTGAAGTTGGCATGTTGATTGTGAAAATTTCTTGTTTTGCCACAATGTGTGTAGGGGTGGTTCTTTTTCTGTTCGTGTTGCATCCAATATTCTGGATATATGGCCAGAGCAAAATGTTCTCGGGTCCTGTTGTCACTCTCAAGGTATTCGAGGACAACTTCCTGGTTCGGGAGCCGCTAGAGGCGGAGGGAGAGTGTTGGTCATCGATGGCAGAGGAAGCTTGAGATGCGCTCTGGTGGGTGGGAACATGATACAAAGTCATCCTGCACAAGTATGAAGTCATTTTTTTTTTACCTTTCTTGACATTTTGGTTCCATGAAACTTCTATGGCAAAAGCTTCTTGTTTATGTTTAAACTCTAAGTAAAATTGCTGCTTCGATCGTATTTGGAGGAAGCTCTTGCTCGCATCATATAGTAATCGAACTTGACCTTTTGAAGTAGTATTCAAGGAGCTGGAGCTCATTATTTTGTCCTCCTGCTCTTTCTAGGCTGCTCTCGACTTTGATGTTGGTGATGCTCGAAGGCAGCCACCTGTTGACACCGTGTGGCAGCGGGTTATGGCTGCTTCTTTTGTGTAGTCCATTTTCTATTTTGGGGGCGAAGTCAATACCATAATAATGTTGAAATTTGGTCTTTCATGATGAAGTCCTCATTTTCGCTGGGGCGCTGCAGTAAATAGAAAGTGCTGATGTTTTATTGAGATTCAGAGTCTTTTGGTTGAGATGACAGTGACTTATGTTTCAGCTATCCTATCTTTCGGTATATGAACTATTACAAGAAGAAAAATATTTAAGATAAGAAGTATTTTGTTTTGTTTTCTATGTTAAGAGGGTCTTTTTGGGCTATCCTATTTTCTTGGGGATATTGCTGATTGCAGTTGCTTTATAAGCACACTCCTATGCCTGTAGCTGACTTATTTTACACATGTCTTGTTTCAATAGATATACTTTTGCTTGAGAACTTGTTATGACAATGAAGCAAGAGACGTTGCCTTGTCATCCTGTAGTGCACCTCAGTTTGCACCTCTGGTTCTATTTGTTTACTGCCTAAATGTACCGATTGTTTTTCTTCCCTAATGGTTATTTGTTATTGGCAGCTCACAAAATGGATAAATACTGGAGGTGTGGTTTCTGCTGACACAGCGGCTACTGCTTCAGAAGAGTGTGAAAAGTTGTTAAGAATGGGTGATCAGGTGGGTCGAGCTACATATGATAAGAAACGTTGTTACTATATGCGATGATATCTGGTTCTCGAAGGGGCTTGTCGAAAGGCTACTAAGAGATCTATCAGCACTTTTCACCACCATAGAAGATTTCTTGTGGTTTAAACTGTTAGCCATCAGGGAGTTCCCTCTGGGAGGTTCATTTGCTATCTTTAGTGAGAGTTCAGTTCCCTATAGTTTAGAGGATTTGCAGGCTGACCTAAATAAGTTTGCAGCATCATACTATACCAAAAATGGGAAGGACCCTCTTGTATACCCATGTATTCTGCTCCTAAGCATCCAGTTCCTACCCGCTATCCTCTATTTGTCTAAAGAAGCAGGAGATGAAGGGTACAGCATTGATGCCACTCACATAGCTATCATGCTTGTCGACCATGGCGTCCTTATGGAAGGTACAGGGGCAGGGTCAAAGTTTGGTGTAATGGATGCTTATGCAGAAGCATCTAGCATGATTCGACAGCATGGGTATTCATATTTATGTCTTGGATATCTTTCAGTGGCATTGGAATATTTTGCACAGGCTGCTGCTGCAGTGGGTGGTGGACGACTATCTTGGACTAGAAGGGAAAATGCAGATCAGCAGAGACAGAGAAGTTTGATGTTGAAACAACTCCTCACAGAGCTGTTATTGCGAGATGGTGGGATTTACTTTTTGCTTGGTTCAAGAGGTTCTGGGGAAGAAGGTGAATTGACAAGGCTTATACTGGACGTGAAAACAAGACAATAATTTATGCTTGAAGCTGCTCAGCAGTGCTTGGAAGCTGGGATATATGATAAAGTATGGTCTTTCTCCCCGTTTTCCTCCCTGTGTAAAATTTACTTAATGTTGGACTCTGGTGTTTCCAATCATATCACTAAACTTTGACTTCAATTGCCCAATGTCAGCTAATTGCTGACATGGTGGCCACATGACCATGTGTATACCACAACGGTACTTTGCTTGAAAATTGGTTGGATTTTGGTCAAAGTGCATAAATTGTAAAGAAATAAAAGTTCTCCACATGAGATGATCAAAACTAAAGTTCAGCGAACTGTTAGCAAAATCCTTTCAAGTTCAGTGACCGCTGATGGAATTTGCCTTTCTCCTATCGCTTTTATGGAGTCACAAGTGAAATAAGTTTTCAACGAATCTTTGAGAGCCAAAGTACTTTGATTGATTGTGTTTGTTCAGAAATTCTCTTTTCGAGGTGATTCATGTTCTGCTGATCATCGTGTGTTTCATAGGCTATTTTTCATCTCTCCAAAATGAACTTTTTTCTTTCTTTTTCTTTGTACCTTTTTTATTCTTGAAACTTGCTTGCAGACATCCAAAGGTTTTGTCCATTAGATCAAAGACGAAAATTCAGAGGATGAGAAAGATCTGACTCAACCTTCTGCAATTAATGACAACTCATTAAACAATACTGTCGAGGTCAGTAATGCTTTAATTGTCAGCATATTCACTTCCTCGTCGACTACCTTAAAGTGTTTGAATCTATCGAGAACAGTCTTCAATATGTGTGTTATGCATAAGTTCTGGCTGAGCTGGTGATTTGCTTACTAAATTGCTCATGCATGAGCTTATAAAAATGTGTATGGTACTTTAGTATAGGTATAACCCAAAGGTATGTCTAAAAGTTTGAGTTCGTTTGAAAATACTCTATTGCAAATGCTCTATTTGTGATTATCAATCCCTGATTTAGTAAGTTTATCTTTGCTTAATCCGTGTTGTCTTATGTGCTTAATCTGTTATGAGTCTTGTAATCACCGTGAGTTGTTTGTTGCTTGTTATGAGCAGCTGTCAGTTTAGTTGTCTTTCACTATGAGTTTCTGTACTTGCTTATTTGTTGACTTCAAGCAAAGGTAGTGAAGGGATGATGGTATGGTGAGTTCATTTTCTCTTGGTTGGTGAGATATTGTGGGGAGTATTGTTGAAAATGTGAAGCAAAATGTTGAAATTTCGGGTTTTAATATATAGTTTCAGCTGAAGTTTGGTCGTGTTTGATGAATTGTGTTTTTCACTAAATGTTATGAACGACAATATGAAAATGTGTATAGGACATAGGCAAGTGGAAAATGGATGGGTGCTGTTTTGATTGGCTGTTTGGCTTGATCTTTTGGTTATTAGGTTCTATGGCTATGCTTATCAAACGAGTTTGATTATTTTGTGGAAGAAATTCTGTCTACAAGAATTTTACTTTGCTGGCCAGACATTGTTTTTGAGATTGGCTTTTTATTTCATGTTCTGCTAGATGTGATCTTCATCAAGTTTGGAATACTTAAGTTTGGAATACTTTTGTTTATGTGCTGATGTGGGATTATTTGAGATAATCTTAATCCAAGCATGTTGTTTAGTAAAATGTGCTTTTCTAATTATTTATTCCTTTGTACATGGGTAAATCAAACTCTTTTTAGCATCCTTGGATAAGTGATTTGAACGACTCAGAAAGTATAGATAATGCAAGGTATAGATAATGCATGGTTGTACCATACATTGTTGGAAGGAACTCTCATAATTCTTGTATGGGAGGAACACATACCTATTCTGTAGCTCTGGTTTTTCCACTTTGATTTGTTTAATCAATTTTGTGAACATAGTTCTCAATTTCTACAAGCATGTGATGATTGATTTTTATTGAGGGAAGTTTGTAGCTTGTGTAGCATACGACAGGATCACGATGCTCATTAGGGGCAATGTTCATGTAAATTTATTGCAATTTGTTTGAAAGTGTATTTGTTTTGATATGAAAATTGCTCATGTATCTATGCACCTTCTGCATGGTGCTCAAAGTCATTCTCAGTCTTTCTATTTGAAGATCTTTATTATAAACTAATCGAGTCCTCATGTTGTCATCAAAACATTTGTTTTACCATGGCAGTTCTGGACAACAAGTTTCTAATACATCAATCTAGTGTCCATCTCTACATCTTGCTCCTTGGTGACAAAATTAAACAAGAATTTCAAGAATTCAGATTTGGCAAAAGACATTTCTCAATTTTGAAATGGAGAAATTCTGATAAAATGAAGTCAACTTTTAAGTCCCTTCAAAGAAGTTAAGACATTTTGTTCGATTTTCATCACGACACTTCAAAATTGAATGTCGGAACTTATAATTCATTCATAATTCGACGTGTTAAGTCTGCTGTTTAACTCAACTAAAGCCGAATCCCACCTGTTGCCAAATCTACATGGAAGATACCATACAATAGGTGGAGATCAAGTGCATATGGCCTCGAAAAAAGGGGGAATATGGTGATGGTCAAGTACGAGAATAAAGAATAAATAAAAAATTGAGGTATGTAACTAGCCGGTGGCCGATCCATACAATAGCTTTGAGTAATGATTCAGCTGGCGGTCGATCCATAAAATCAAAATTTAGTGTATCGCTAATTTCAAGGCTTTTTAGTGTCAAGACAACATTAGCAAGGTTGGTCCGTTGAACCTCTAGTACAGTGTCATCTTCTAGGTCGATTTGCTAATTGCGTAACGTGTACAACGGGAAACACATTCCTGGACCAGTTCTTCCGGCACGGCCAGCTCTCTGCATTGCTGAAGCTTTGGAGATTGGAGTCACTAGCTGTGATTCCATTCCCGTCCTTGGGTTGTACGATTCATCTTGCAAAAACCCGGATCAATCACATAGCTTATTCAGTCAATTGTTAATGACATCTCCGCAATATTTGTCGCAAGGACCACCTTACGAGCACCTTCTGGCGTGGGTTCAAATATCTTTGCCTGAAGATCTGTAGGCAAATTAGCATATATCGGGCATATAATGAGTTCGGCAATTTTGGAGCCAAAACCCCTTACCTATGCTTCAAAAGCTCTTCCACTGCTTCAATTTCCTCTTGACCGGTAAGAAAAATCAAAATATCACCACATGGTCGCTGCACATGTATTTGAAGAGCAGTAACAATAGCTGCATCGAAGTAATATGCTTCAGGTGCACTGGTGTGAAGAATTTCAACTGGATACCGCCTTCCTGGATATCTAAATATCAGGGCGGAGTGAAAAAAATCACTGAACTTCTCCGCATCTAGTTTGGCACTTGAAATAAGCAACTTCGTATCAAGCCTAAAGCGAGCAATATCCTATAAGGTGATGACCATATAAGTCAGAAACTGATAAAAAGGTAACTTGACATCAGGCGCCAAGCCGGGTTGAATTCTTAGAAAGCTAATTTAGCAGCAAGCTAGAGATTAGGACTTCTTCTGCCTAACTCAAGTAATGCCACAAAAAATTACCATTCACAATCGTGAACTCATTTCTAATGTGTTTGCTTTATCTAAAAAAGAAATTGGAATGTGTTATTGCACGTCACATGTAAATTTAGCCTTCCCTCAACTTCGCATCTCAAAAGTTAACATTGAAAGATGGATACTTTTGAATTGGCTTTTTCAGCTTGCTATTCCTATTCATTTTGAGCATTCAATGGTCTTATGAAAACCAATGCCCTTTAAACCCATTCAAAAGAGTCTACACCATGGAAAATGTCACAACCTAAAAGGAAATATGGAGCAGCCATCATCCAAGCAAGGAGACAATATGGGAATAATCAATAATAAGGAGTTATATATACCGCATCACTTTGTTCAAGAAGACTTGGAGGGCCTCCCTTAGAAGACTTCCAAACCAATTCCACTAGTTCAAGCACTTCAGCAGACCAAAGCGGTGTCTCATGGAAAACTTTATAAACATTTCCTTGCGACAATTCGTTTGTAGTTTAGGAGTGCCTCACTTGTCTAACAATATCTAGTAAGGATGGCAACCTACACAAGTTGTAGGGAATCAGGTCACATTATGCATCCTTCCATGTAAAGAAAAAATACCCTTATGTCATTTAAGCAGGCTTTAATGCAGTTACCATAAAGGAAGAGTTGTAATTTGTAATCAGGGCTTTTAAGTCGTCAAACCTTTGAGAAATTGCAATATCAGCAAGCATCTGGAGATTGGAAAATAATTGCACAACTTAAACAAGAGAAAAATGGACTACAAGAGCGACGAGCTGTTTAGTGATGCAAGAGCAGAGGATCTCAAGTCAAAAACACTAACCTTTCCAGTACATCAAAAGCTTTCTTCCTTATCACAACATCCGATGTGTACATGATGACGTTCTCAATCCCCTAGGTTTTGCACTTCAATGATAAGAAGAATATACAAAATGAAATGGCATAAAATCAACATCTTTCACTATAATACCTGCAAGGCAGCAAAATGGCTAGGAACAAATGATGAGAAATCTAGAGTTTCACTCTCACTCTCCCGTGAGACATCTCCTTCTGTGGTGCAAAGCAAGAAGTCCATGGCATGTTTCTTTAATCTCCAAGGTAGAGTAGCTAAACAGAACATGCCTTAGCATGCCAATTGCTTGCCACCTTCTGGTTTGACTACAGCAGTTACATCCTCCTCAGCATTATAAGCAACAGTTGGTTTGACTACCAATAGTTATGGTGCTGGTCATCATGTCAATAGCAGACCCTGTTATCAAGCCAATGTAAGATAAACGGCAACATCTCAAGAAGTGTGAAAGTTCAATCACAAGGCGGCAGCTAAACCAAAATCTTAAGATCAAAACAAGGTAAGATCAACGAAACCAGAAACTCGTGAACCCTTCAAGTTATGAGCAATGCGATCAGCCATGTTAAAGTAATCCTTCGCATTGCGCAAGGCAGCAGCTAAATTGGGGAGTGAGACTGGAGGAGCTTTTGGTCGGAGGTGGCAAAGGCAAAGGCGGCAGTGTGGTTCATTATATGAAAAGAGAGAAAACTTCGCAGTAATGGGATGCGCAAAAATAGTTCAGAGGCAGAGGCAGCCGCGGTGGCATCGTCCCATCCAAGAATTGTTACTTCAGCCAATTGGTATGTGTTTCTTCAGAATTGTTAAATATCCCCAAGAAAATAGGATAGCCCAAAAAGACCCTCTTAACATAAAAAACAAAACAAAATACTTCTTATCTTAAATGTTTTTCTTCTCATAATAGTTCATATACTGAAAGACAGGATAGCTGAAACATAAATCACTGTCATCTCAACCAAAAGATTCTGAATCTCAATAAAACATCAGCACTTTCTATTTACTGCAGCGCCCCAGCAAAAATGAGGACTTCATCATGAAAGACCAAATTTCTACATTATTATGATATTGACTTCGCCAACAAAATAGAAAATGGACTACAAAAAGGAAGCAGCTATAACCTGCTGCCACATGGTGTCAACAGGTGGCTGCCTTCGAGCATCACCAACATCAAAGTCGAGAGCAGCCTAGAAAGAGCAGGAGGACAAAATAATGAGCTCCAGCTCCTTGAATACTACTTCAAAAAGGTCAAGTTTGATTACTATATGATGCAAGCAAGAGCTACCTCCAAATATGATCGAAGCAGCAATTTACTTTGAGTTTAAACATAAACAAGCTTTTTTTTGTCTGGTCATGAAGAGCAAGCTATATGAAAGGGTAACACTGATCAGTTATCACGTGATGTGAACAAACGCAGAACAGTCCTCAAAAGAGATCTTCCCACCATCAGCAAGATCATGAACCGTATCCTCAGTAATTTTCATTCAGAATGGCAAAGAAGGCGTCCATGGTTTCTTTATCGAACTTGATTAAGTCTCCAGCTGATTCCACGTTTGGCTCGGCCTTTGATTTCGGATACCATGTCTGTAACGGCCCACACTTATGACTATCTTATGTTTCGAATGATTGGTGTAACTAGTTGTAAGGCTTATACAGAACGTTGTCGGATGAACTCGATTGTGATTCCACTGCTGGCTGCAGACCTTTGTCTTTCTTGAGCCTCTCATTGGTCCATTGTTTTTGAAGCCTTGACATGGTTGGCTCTGTTAAATATAAAGGAACAAGAGTTGAAGAAGAAGAACGGCAACGGCACGTGTTGAAAAACAATAAACAAAAGAAAGCAGAGGACTTGGCGATGCAGCAAACTACAAAGAAATGATGATCAACGGTGAAGAACTCATGATGAAGACTAGCTTGGATCGACATCAATGAAGGAGATGCCTGAAGTGGAGAATGACATGGATCGCCAAGATATACAAAACTAACACGTGTGCTATGAGGTGTAATCTGTTAGTTGTATTCTGTTTTCCTTAATGAACTATATTCGGTTTTATCTGTTAGTAGCTTTCTTCTATAAGAAGGAGACGTGAGGTAGAGATAGAAATAAGGTGAGATAGTGAAAGAGTGAAGAGATATCCTCCATGAATGTTCTGCATCACAGTATCAAATGAAAGCTTCGAAGGAATGATCAATGGCTGAAGATTTCAATACAGAAGATACAAGTAAGATAGAACAGAGGATCTTTATTCATTGTTGTTTCAAATACTTTGTACTACAATGATACTTTGATACAATGAAATACGAAGCGCTTTCAGAATTGATTACTCTATCCTAGATTCTATTCTTCATCTCCATCTGCATTTGTTCATCTTCATATCTCCATCTGGTTCTCCATCTTCACAGGCTCAACCTCATATGGAACCATTTCCCTCAGAATCATTTTGCCTCCATCTTCACATTTTGCCGAGTCCTCGACCACCATTTGTGTTCCATCCAATTTCTGGCTTCCCTGCACTCTCTGGTAGTTTGATGATTTCTTCGTCAGGTATCAAAGCGGAAGTCGAATAATGTTTCAGAATTAGTCCATAACAATCGTGCGATGTGATGGAGGCAACTGCAATTGTGATAGGACGGCACTTCTTAAGAAAAGCACTTAAGGTTCCTCACTCTTTTAGGCCAAATCTTCAGTCTCTTTCGCCAACCAAATGAGCAGTTCACTCTCGTCTTGTGTCTATTTCACATTTTTGACATTGACTTCCCGGCTATCTGATGTGAGCAATAACAAGGGAAATAAATTAATTACTCCATAATGGTACCGTAAAATGAACGGAGAAATGAATCACTTACCCATCTTGGAGAATGCATTCTTCACAGACGATCATATGTAGTCATCTCCAGTTGGGTCTGTCGCTGCGTCACTTTTTGCTTGTTCTATAACCATGGAAAGCATGACATCGTCTCCTAAGATGTTTGCCGCCATCACTGCCCATGGCAGGAGGTTTTTCTTCCAGTTCATTCTCCTGTTCTTGAAGTAGTCATGCTAGTTACCCAATCTCTTCTCCGACCACCCTCATATCGAGGCTAAAACTATTGATAGAACCTCAATGAACAGAGCATCTTTGTTCTGCTTCTTAGCCTCATTCGCTACTTCTGTCGACATGGCATGTGAAGCGACAAGAAGGTCTGGTTCCAACTGCATCGTGCTGAGGTATTGTTGGAAAAACACCCATAATAGGCACAGATTGTGTATCGGCCGGTTGATACCAACTATCGACCATGTCTTCTTCATGAGCTCATCGACCTTGTCAAGAAGTAAAGTGTCATCCCTGTTGTCAAATATCGACTTCAGCAGAGTCATACACAGGTTAATGTCCAGAGGGAACCCCTCGGCCCAGTGACAAATCATCATTAGGAGTCCCGTGGCACTTTGCCATGATAGCAACACCACAGAAATTGCCAAGGCTTCACATGGTGTCCAAGTTTTCCCCATTTTCTGTGGTCATTGTCTCGCCAGCTTGGATAATTTTCTGAGACAAGACCTTGAACTGTCTCTTTCAGCCAGCCATGATATTCCTAGAAGTCGTTGAACTCGGACTGTTTTTAGGTGGTGGAGAAGCTTGAGTGGAAGGATTATGGTCTCCGCCGGCATACCCGTTTACCAAGATTAACAATGGCATGAATGAAGCAATATACACACAAGATGCACATTTGAAATATTTGAATCTACCGATTAACTCAAAAAAAAAAAAAAAAACTTTAGCGCTACAGTTAATTTGGATACGGATTTGCATTCTCCAAGAACCTATAAGAACCTACTCTTTCCATCCCGAGATATGACTACAGTCTTTTTATCAATCGGTACCTCCAGCCATTTTCTCAAAGCGGTAAACCTCGCGTGCTCATCGTCGGATCTTGGCTGGCCTTGAACAATCTCTCTTCTCTTCTGTCTCTCCGGTGGTCTTTGAACAATCTTCCCATAATATGCTTTGAATTGCAACGTCCTGTTCTTTGTTGCAGCAAATCAAGTAACCCATGAGTAGTACAGAACATGAACGGGAAATAAACGAACAAAACAGAATTCATATGCCTGCAATGTCACTCTTGTACAATTTTTCTCAGGAAAAAGGACATTATTAATGTCTTAACTTTCATACGACGCTTACTTAAGTAATATAACTTTTTTTTCCGATCACTTGAGTGCCATCACTTATGTACGGCGCTCTCTTTAGTCCCATAATTTTGTTTTCGATCACTTGACTATTATATAACTTTTCAATCGATCATTTTAGTCTCATAACTTTCAAAAAGCGTTCATCACAAGTGCCTAAAGCAGGCCATAAAGAATCCTCACATGTGCCTCTGGTTACAAAGGGAATCAAAGCATATGTAATGCAGAAGATGGTATTTGGAAGACGTGACAAACCAGCAAAATTCGGATGAATGAAGCTTCTGCCATCAGTAGAAAATTCAATGCCAGCAGCATTCGATATTTATGAGAATAGATTTAGAATCTGCAAGTAGAGTCTTCTCAGGATCTGCATCTATCTTTTACAGGAAGTGGATGAACATGCGCAAAGATCATTGAGAGTCAATAACCAGAATTTATATTCTTAATGAGTTAAGGAAGCTCAGTGTTCAAAAGGAAAGGAAAACTCCCCTATAAAATTAATAGAATAATGTACACTTAATCTGTACAGCCAAATTAACAAAAGTGCATGAAGGAAAAATGGTGTCTGTTCCCCTAACACCGGTCAAGACTGGTTCTTGATGATTTTTACGCTGCTGTAGAATCGCTTGAGATCTTTCATAGCCTTCTCTTCAATTTGGATCACGCGAATAGATGAGGGTGCATTGACCTTCGGTTTGAACCAGCGGTTCATTCCAGCAGAATCTGAAGGCGAGCCCTGCCCGGACGTGACCACAAATGTGGTTGTTCGCGTCGTTGGACTGTGGGAGAGACTCTCATGCTGTTTACCCTGGGTTAAATAAGAAGCAAAAGATGAACATCCCAAACATCATAAAGCCATTAACAGGGCTAAAATATATCGAACTACCGAACTTATAAAAATTACTACAAATTGTATGAAGCATGTCCATTGGAATTACCAAATGAACATAATATAAGCACGCTGTGTCCATGTGACCGCCTAATGAACATAATACACTTCAGGCCATGAAATCATGTGGCACCGGTGGCTTATCCTTCTCTTTCTTCCCATCCCACCTGTAAACATCACCTGTAATAGTAACTGCAGCAGACCAGTACCTTCCAGCAGAAAAGCTCACAATGTTCCTTTGACATAGTGAATATGGCTATACCATGAAAAGACGCAAGCAATCAGAAAATAGCTGAAACACCCAAATATAAGTATACAGAGATACCGGGAACATATTAAAACCTGTTGGCATCTAAGGTTGGGATCGGAGGACACCCAACAAAATAAGGCTCCATTATCTGTAAGAGCCATGCTGTGTACCATCCCTGCTGCTATAGGTACAACGTGCAGTCATTCCTTGCGATGAAACTTCAAAGGCACGCTCCCGCTTTTCTTAAGATTCCTAGCAACAACCACACATCTTGGAGTAACAAGCGCTATGACCTCACATATAAACCTACAAGACATAATAGATATTTAGTTTTTGTAAAACATGTATGGCAGATCATTTCCAAAACAAATAGAAGGATGTCACTATCAAGCCAGACAATTTCCTAACGCATGGTTCGATACAACTACACAGAACGACTCGAAGTCTGCAGCAAATGTGAAAACCGAGACTTTGAACAAAGCCAGCATATAGAATGAGACAAAGTTAAGCAATATCATCACAATGAGTTCCAGTGAAAGACAATGACCTCCCCATCTGCTCCCAGAACAATTGTGTGATATTTTGCAGCTGCAACTCCAATAAAACCTTTGCCCTTCAAATACTCAACCAGTCCTGGTGTGTCATTTGATCCAGAATTGGAAGTTCCATAACCAAGCTGACCTTCCCTGTTGCACCCCCATGTGAATACTTCACCAGATTCAGAAACCACAGCAGTGTGCTTATTTGCTGCAGCAACAGTAACAACTTTTGACTTATGGGCACTAACTCTACGAGGAGGAGTGGGCTGATATCAACGGAAGTGTATCCAAGTTGACCCTCTGCAAAAAATCACAAAAAGGATTCTCATACTTCAGATATATCACTTCACTTCAGTCAAGGAAGCAATGGGTATAAGAAGCAAGAATATCACCCTCTCAGTTCTCCATTTTCCACTTGCAACACTAATGCATAATTGAGGCTAGACTACATAAAATTCCAAATACAATACAAAATGAATACTACACCATTCAGAAACCAAATGAATTTCACCTCTGTTATATCCCCAGGTGAACACTTCTCCACCCTAAGTAGCAATGAGAGTGTGATGTTTAGCTGCGGCAATTGCTTTCACACGACGAGATCCTAGACCAGAAGTCACCTGTCGCAGAGTGATGACTGCAGCTTGACCACTGGAAAGAATTAAGCTATTAAAAACATTTCAGGAAACACACTTAAATTCAAAAAAGGCTATTCATCTTAAATGTGATTCATTGGCCAGGAAGGGAGCCAAAGCTAAATGCTCAATTTCTAGCCTAGACTTGTGCACACGCAACAAGTGTGTGTGTGTGTGAAAGAGCGAGAGAGAGGTGCAGAGAAATTTAAATTGCCAACTATTTCAGTTAGTGTCCACACAACTATTGCTTTTACACAAGGCCATTGTATTCTTTCCTTAGAAAGAATCTAAGAGTCAAAAGACAATAACCACGACATAGCATCAATATTCTTGCTCCTAAAACGAATACAATAAAGTAAGATCATGCATGGATAGAAGAAGGATACTAATATGGTACTATGGATGTCAAAATCAGGATGCCCAAGCCGACCACCTCTTCCAAATCCCTGAGTGAAGAGTTCTCCTCGAGTACTAACAGCAACACTGTGAAACTTTGCTGCAGACACCTGCTTAATTAAGAAACCGTGCAGTGAATCAACTTTTGCATGGTAACTTTTGTATGCAAGCATTTCCAGTTCCTAGCTGATAATTAGCACCAATACCCCGGCTAAATGCCTCCGTGGCTACTGCGATAAGCAATAATTTCGCCATACCATCAAGGAGACTCAATTAATAGTAATTGCTGTTAACTACAGTCTACAGGATTGAAATATGTACCAGCATCACATCCATTCCCAATAACCTGCTTTACAGGCCCTGAGAGTAAGTCAATGGGCATCCGAGACTTAAGAGTCCTCCAACGCATCTCCTGTGATGAACCAACTTTGCTCTTCAAGAACTCGAAGTTTATTTGCAAATTCATCATTCCGAGTTCTCAACCGTCGTCTGCAACTCGTGAGAAGGAAATCGGTGTGATCAAGGGGGAAGAGGACGTGAAAATTTACCTCTAATTCCGCGGAGAACGCATCAGGACAGAAGGTCAAACTCCGAAGAGCGAAGCAGAAGTGGGCGGGGACAGCGTAAGCGGGGTTTCGGGAGGTGATGGCGGCTTCAGGAGGCGACAGCGGGGCTTGGGAGGCGGCGGTGGAGGCGGAGTTGGCGTCGGCGGGTCTGCTGCAAACGTGGGGCCGGATCGACAGAGAGACAAAGGAGAGAGAGGGTCTGCAGCAATTTTGAATAATTTCCGTGTGGGCCGACGACACGTGTCAAGAGATGAATGGTTTGCTGCAGTATTTCACTTGCCTAATATTTTCTGGGTTGGCCTGACAGATGAAGCAAAGTCTAGAGAGAGGGGCAATATTGATACAATAAAAGCACCACAGCCATTATTGACTCACGGCGAAAGCATCAGATCTGGAAACTCCTCTCAAGAACTCCTCAGCCCTTGCTTGTTGCTTTCTGAAATGGCGGAAGCAGTTCTCTTCAGCCTTGCCACTGACATCCTGACAAGCCTCGCCACCGAAATGGTGAAACATGGAGGCTCCTTCGCTTCTCAAAAGATCCAGTTGCTCTGCAGTGCCAAGGACGAGCTCGAAAGCCTCAGGGAGACCGTCCAGGACATCAAAGATGTGCTCTTGGATGCCGAGAAGAAGCAATGGTGCGAAGACTGGGTCAAGCGCTGGCTCAAGAGTCTCAAGGACGTGCTGTACGATGTACAAGATTTGCTTGATGATGTCGCAACCGAAGATCTGAGGCGGAAGGTCACTCCCGGCAACAAGATGACGAAAGAGGTGCGCCTTTTCTTCTCTAAATCAAATCAGCTTGCACACTGCCTCAAAGTGGGTAATGAGATTCAGGGATTTAGGAAGAAACTAGATCGGATTGAAAAAAATAGAAAAAGAAATAGGAATTTCAAACTAGAGGAGCATCAGAGTGAGCCAATTCTTCCTGAGAGGAGAATTCCCACTTTTGAGCGCTGATTTGGTATATAAGGATGAAAAGGTGAAAGAATGTTTCAAGCTTAAGATGTGGGCGTGCCATGGGATCCTAAAATCTTTGATGTGAATTTGCTCGTCAAAAATATACTGAACTCTGCCAAAGATGATCATCTAGAAGCCATTGAGAATAAAAATGAGGAAGAGCTGCGGAGGCTCCTTGGTAAGGTACTAGAAGGAAAGAAGTACTTGCTTGTTTTGGATGACTTGTGGAATAAGGATCGCATGAGATGGTTGGAACTCCAGCCTTTGCTAATGGGCGGTTCAAGGGGGAGCAAGATACTAATAACCACGCGCTCTTCATCGGTCGTGGATGCTGCAGATGCAAATTCAGTTAAAATTGATCTACGTGGCTTATCTGTGGAAAAGTCATGGGAATTATTCCGGAAAATGGCTTTTAAAGATGGGGAAACATCATCTGATTCGGGATTGGAGGAGATAGGTCGAGATTTAGTTAAAAAATGCGCGGGTGTTCCCCTTGCCATCAAAACAATTGGTAGCCTTCTATACACCAAAAAGAAAAAAGAGTGGCTCAATTTCAAAGGCCGTGAACTTTCAAATATAGATAACTCGGGACAAGGAATTATGAAAGCCCTCAAACTCAGCTACGACCATCTTCCGTCGCATTTAAAACATTGTTTTGCATATTGTGCACTATTTCCAAAAGATTATGTTTTTGATAAACAGACAATGATACAACTCTGGATGGCACAAGGCTTTATCGAGTCATCGGAGGGGAGCGACAACCTAGAAGAGACAGGGGATAGTTATGTCTGGAACCTACTGTGTAGGTTGTTCCTCGAAGTTGAAGAGATCGATGATGACACCGGTGAGGTGAACATGTTCAAAATGCACGATCTAATGCATGATCTTGCCTTGAAAGTTGCAGGAGATGAGTGCAAGATGATTAATCTCGATGAAGGCAGCGTCAATGGAGGAATTCGACATGTATCATTTGCTCCACAATCATCTTCCCTACAAAAAATGGCCTCGCTACTTGAAGCGACCAATTTAAGAACATTTCTCTCTTTGAAGGTGTGGCCGAACTGTTTGTCAAAAAAACATCGTGAGATTATCTCCAAGTTAAGGTGTTGTCGCGCATTGCGTTTCGGCCATGAAGATTTTTTGATCCCTACTTCCTTGGGGAGTAGATTGAAGCACTTAAGGTTTCTTGATATTTCATCTATCCAGAATTTGCCGGATTCAATCACGGATTTGGTGAACCTGCAAACCCTTAAGCTCTCTAACTGCCATAAACTTACAATACTTCCAAGAGATTTGAAGAAATTAGTCAACCTTAGACACCTCTTAATTGATGGGTGTGAATCACTACGCCACATGCCATGCGGGTTGAGCCACTTGTCTAAGCTTCAGACTTTACACCTATTCATCGTCCAAAAGATGGACCATAAAGTACCTGGTGGTGTGGGAAGCTTAGATGAATTGGCCGGCTTAAATAAATTGGCCGGATCTATTGCTCTTAAACACTTGCAGTTCCTTCATCCGGTACCGAACAAGGGTCACTTGAAGGAAAAGCAAGGTCTTCGTTGCTTAAAATTATCATGGTCAGTGGAGCAGCAAGATGGCAAAAGCGACAGTGACGAGTTGAGCTTGTGGGAGTATCTCAGACCGCACCGAAATCTAACCCGTTTGAGTATACACTCATGTTTGAATAGGAGTCCACCAAGCTGGCTTTCCTCCATCACGAATCTTATTGAGCTCACACTCGATTCATGTAGAGAATGGAAGTACTTGCCGTCCCTACGTGAACTCCATTCCCTAAGGAGATTGACTCTCAAGGGCTTGGATGCGTTGGAATTCGTTGAAGAAATAAGTGATCTGGAGCAATCTGATACTTCACCCCCCGGCCTCCCGTCTCTAGAGCAATTGCATCTCTTATGGTGTCGAAACCTGAAAGGATGGTGGGGAAGAAGGCAACCGATGGAACCAGATCAGGATCATCAACAGTACAATTCATATTCATCATTCCCAAAACTTTTGTCCATGGTGATATCAGATTGTCCCCACTTGAATTCAATGCCACTTTTTCCCCAGATAGAAACATTGACGTTAAGGAAGGCTAGCATGAAGTGGTTGCAACAAGGGATGGCGGTATCCACATTCATCCCCCTCTCTAAATTAGAGCGGCTAGATTTTGAAAATGTGGATTTGGAGCACTCGATGCTTGAGACTCTACTTCCATTCCTCAGAAATCTTGAGAGCTTGACCTTCTTCTACTGTGACAAATTAAGGAGTCTCTCTTGTGGCATGCAGTCCTTGTCCTCGCTGCAAAGCCTCGAAATTTACGGTTGTGAAGAACTCGATGTGTCGAGCCACGACGATGAGCATGGAACCCAATGGCGTTCCCTTGCGAAACTCCGTCATCTTTATTTCTGCGGTGTTCCGAAACTAGTGGCATTACCCGAGGGGATTCAACATGTCACCACTCTGGAATCTCTCGATGTTATTCAGTGTGAGAATCTGACGAGTTTGCCAGAATGGATTGGCAATTTCTCTTCTCTCCAAAATCTTGACGTTTCTCGCTGCTCAAAGTAACGTGTTTGCCTGATGGGGGCAGAAGAACAGCCCAAGTGCCATAACTTGGCATGGAGGGACACTTAAGTGCCATAACTTCAAAATGGTACACTTGAATGCCAGTTTCGAACTTAAATAGGACACTTAAGTGCCACTCCGGCGAAAATCCGGTCAAATGGCTGACGTGGCAACTTTCCGGCGAGTTTGGTCCAAAACGGCGTCGTTTTGCACGCTGACGTGGCGGAGAGATGTCCAAAACGACGCCGTTTCACGTCCGATGTGTAAATAATTAATATAAAAATTAATTAAATTAAAATTAAAGATTAATTTTATTTAAAAAAATTTAAAAAACTTAAAAAAACTTAAAATTCAAAAAAAAAAATTAAAAACTTAAAAAACTTAATTTTTTTTTAAAAAAACATAAAATTAAAATAACTTAAAATTTAAAAAATTAAATTAAAAACTTTAAAAACTTAAAATTTAAAAAAAAAATTCAAATTTAAAAACTAAAAATTTAAAAACTTAAAATTTAAAAAACTTAAAATTTAAAAAATTCAAATTTAAAAAACTAAAATTTAAAAAAACTTAAAAATTAAAAAACTTAAAATTAAAAAACATAAAATTAAAAAAAATTAAAATTTTAAAAATTTAATATTTTAAAAAAATTAATATTAAAAAAATTAATATTTTAAAAACTTAAAATTTCAAAACTTAAAATTAAAAAACTTAAAATTAAAAAAAATTAAAATTAAAAAACTTAAAATTAAAAAAATTAAAATTTATAAAATTAAAATTTTAAAAATTTAATATTTTAAAAAAATTAAAATTTTAAAATTAAAATTTAAAAAAAATTAAAACTTAAAAAAATTAAAATTTAAAAACTTAAAATTAAAAAAATTAAATTAAAAACTTAAAAAACTTAAATTTTTTTAAAAAAACTTAAAATTTATAAAAATTAAATTTTTTTAAAAGGGGGGGCCCAAGGGGAAGGCTGAGGTGGCAATTTTAATTTTTTTTTTAATTTTAAGGTTTTTAAATTTTAAGTTTTTTTAATTTTAATTTTTTTAATTTTAAGTTTTTTAATTTTAATTTTTTTAATTTAAGTTTTTTAATTTTAAGTTTTTTTTTTAATTTTAAGTTTTTAAAATATTAATTTTTTAAAATATTAAATTTTTAAAATTTTAATTTTAAGGTTTTTAATTTTAAGTTTTTTAATTTTAAGTTTTTTTTTAAATTTTAGTTTTTTAAATTTTAAATTTTTAAATATTAAGTTTTTTAAATTTTAAGTTTTTAAATTTTAAGTTTTTAAATTTTAAGTTTTTAAATTTTAAGTTTTTAAATTTTAAGTTTTTAAAATTTTTAAATTTTAAATTTTTTAGAATATTTTAAATAAAATTAAGTTTTAATTTAATTTAATTAATTTTTATATTAATTATTTATAGATAAGACACAAAACGGCGTCGTTTTTGCATTTTCTCCGCCACGTCAGCGTGCAAAACGACGCCGTTTTGAACCAAACTCGCCGGAAAGTTGCCACGTCAGCCATTTGGCCGGATTTTCGCCGGAGTGGCACTTAAGTGTTCCATTTTACTCCGATATTGGCACTTAAGTGTACCATTTTGAAGTTATGGCACTTAAGTGTCCCTCCGTGCCAAGTTATGGCACTCCAGGTGTCCCAACCTCGCCTGATGGGATAAGCCGCCTCACCTCCTTGAAGACATTGAGAACGTGCCAAGTTATGGCACTCCAGGTGTCCCAACCTCGCCTGATGGGATAAGCCGCCTCACCTCCTTGAAGACATTGAGAATCATTGAGTGTCCCGTTTTGCAAGAGAGGTGCCAAAGAGAGAGCGGTGCAGATTGGGAAAAGATTGCACACCTTCCATGCTCACGGGAAGGGATTATTGTGAAGTGGTGAAAACCAGTCAATCCCCAGGCGTCCAGTCTAGTGGCAGGGGAATACCAGTAAAAGAAAACAAGAAACGGATGTCATCGGGTGACATTTGCAATCAAAGTCCACGGAGATTTTCATTTATGTTTTCGTTTTTCCTTGGGTGGTAGAGCTTCGCGGTTGATCTTTACTTTTGTCGAATGATTAGTGAAATTATATTGAATGTCAAGTCTTATTGACATAGAAGGTGAAAGGGCGAGTGAGACATTTTCACAGTCTTATAAAGCAGTGAACATTAGCAGCAGCCATGACGGTATGCCCAAGTATGTAAAGCATAAATAAGAAAAAGGTGGTTAGAACGTAAAGAAACGAGCTTCTTTATGAAGGTTCGAAATAAGTAATGAAGAGGGCCATGGGCGTCGACGAACATCCTGACCCGACGACGGACAGCGACGACGGACTCTCTACTCCACGGCATCTTCGCTCTCCGACGACGGCCGCGCTCCCTCCGACGACGGCCTCTCTCTCTACTCCACGGCCTCTTCTGCCGACCTCTTTCTTCCCGAATCGCGCTCTCTCCCGACGCTAGGCTTTCTCCGACGACGGCCGCGCTCTCTCCGCTCTGCTCAAAGCCGTCTCTCCCGAGAAGCCCTAAATCTGCGACGACAATCCCTGCTTTTCAGGTTCTATTTTTTCTTTTTGCCGGGGTTTTATGTTCGCATCTTTGTTTTGGGTGAAACTGGCATGTTGATTGTGAAAATTTCTTGTTTTGCCACAATGTGTGTAGGGGTGGTTCTTTTTCTGCTCGTGTTGCATCCAATATTCTGGATATATGGTCAGAGCAAAATGTTCTCGGGTCCTGTTGTCACTCTCAAGGTATTCGAGGACAACATCCTGGTTCGGGAGCCGCTAGAGGCGGAGGGAGAGTGTTGGTCATCGATGGCAGAGGAAGCTTGAGATGCGCTCTGGTGAGTGGGAACATGATACAAAGTCATCCTGCACAAGTATGAAGTTATTTTTTTTTTACCTTTCTTGACATTTTGGTTCCATGAAACTTCTATGGCAAAAGCTTCTTGTTTATGTTTAAACTCTAAGTAAAATTGCTCCTTCGATCGTATTTGGAGGAAGCTCTTGCTCGCATCATATAGTAATCGAACTTGACCTTTTGAAGTAGTATTCAAGGAGCTGGAGCTCATTATTTTGTCCTCCTGCTCTTTCTAGGCTGCTCTCGACTTTGATGTTGGTGATGCTCAAAGGCAGCCACCTGTTGACACCGTGTGGCAGCAGGTTATGGCTGCTTCCTTTGTGTAGTCCATTTTCTATTTTGGTGGCGAAGTCAATACCATAATAATGTAGAAATTTGGTCTTTCATGATGAAGTCCTCATTTTCGCTGGGGCGCTGCAGTAAATAGAAAGTGCTGATGTTTTATTGAGATTCAGAGTCTTTTGGTTGAGATGACAGTGACTTATGTTTCAGCTATCCTATCTTTCGGTATATGAACTATTACAAGAAGAAAAATATTTAAGATAAGAAGTATTTTGTTTTGTTTTCTATGTTAAGAGGGTCTTTTTGGGCTATCCTATTTTCTTGGGGATATTGCTGATTGCAGTTGCTTTATAAGCACACTCCTATGCCTGTAGCTGACTTATTTTACACATGTCTTGTTTCAATAGATATACTTTTGCTTGAGAACTTGTTATGACAATGAAGCAAGAGACGTTGCCTTGTCATCCTGTAGTGCACCTCAGTTTGCACCTCTGGTTCTATTTGTTTACTGCCTAAATGTACCGATTGTTTTTCTTCCCTAATGGTTATTTGTTATTGGCAGCTCACAGAATGGATAAATACTGGAGGTGTGGTTTCTGCTGACACAGCGGCTACTGCTTCAGAAGAATGTGAAAAGTTGTTAAGAATGGGTGATCAGGTGGGTCGAGCTACATATGATAAGAAACGTTGTTACTATATGCGATGATATCTGGTTCTCGAAGGGGCTTGTCGAAAGGCTACTAAGAGATCTATCAGCACTTTTCACCACCATAGAAGATTTCTTGTGGTTTAAACTGTTAGCCATCAGGGAGTTCCCTCTGGGAGGTTCATCTGCTATCTTTAGTGAGAGTTCAGTTCCCTATAGTTTAGAGGATTTGCAGGCTTACCTAAATAGGTTTGCAGCATCATACTATACCAAAAATGGGAAGGACCCTCTTGTATACCCATATATTCTGCTCCTAAGCATCCAGTTCCTACCCGCTATCCTCTATTTGTCTAAAGAAGCAGGAGATGAAGGGTACAACATTGATGCCACTCACATAGCTATCGTGCTTGTCGACCATGGCGTCCTTATGGAAGGTACAGGGGCAGGATCAAAGTTTGGTGTAATGGATGCTTATGCAGAAGCATCTAGCATGATTCGACAGCATGGGTATTCATATATATGTCTTGGAGATCTTTCAGTGGCATTGGAATATTTTGCACAGGCTGCTGCTGCTGCAGTGGGTGGGGGACGACTATCTTGGACTAGAAGGGAAAATGCAGATCAGCAGAGACAGAGAAGTTTGATGCTGAAACAACTCCTCAGGGAGCTGTTATTGCAAGATGGTGGGATTTACTTTTTGCTTGGTTCAAGAGGTTCTGGGGAAGAAGGTGAATTGACAAGGCTTATACTGGACGTGAAAACAAGACAACAATTTATGCTTGAAACTGCTTAGCAATGCTTGGAAGTTGGGATATATGATAAAGTATGGTCTTTCTCCCCGTTTTCCTCCCTGTGTAAAATTTACTTAATGTTGGACTCTGGTGTTTCCAATCGTATCACTAAACTTTGACTTCAATCGCCCAATGTCAGCTAATTGCTGACATGGTGGCCACATGACCATGTGTATACCACAACGGTACTTTGCTTGAAAATTGGCTGGATTTTGGTCAAAGTGCATAAATTGTAAAGAAATAAAAGTTCTTGACATGAGATGATCAAAACTAAAGTTCAGCGAACTATTAGCAAAATCCTTTCAAGTTAAGTGACCGCTGATGGAATTTGCCTTTCTCCTATTGCTTTTAAGGAGTCACAAGTGAAATAAGTTTTCAACGAATCTTTGAGAGCCAAAGTACTTTGATTGATTGTGTTTGTTCAGAAATTCTCTTTTCGAGGTGATTCATGTTCTGCTGATCATCGTGTGTTTCATTGGCTATTTTTCATCTCTCCAAAATGAACTTTTTCCTTTCTTTTTCTTTGTACCTTTTTTATTCTTGAAACTTGCTTGCAGACATCCAAAGGTTTTGTCCATTAGATCAAAGACGAAAATTCAGAGGATGAGAAAGATCTGACTCAACCTTCTGCAATTAACGACGACTCATTAAACAATACTGTCAAGGTCAGTAATGCTTTAATTGTCAGCATATTCACTTCCTTGTCGACTACCTTAAAGTGTTTGAATCTATCGAGAACAGTCTTCAATATGTGTGTTATGCATAAGTTCTGGCTCAGCTGGTGATTTGCTTACTAAAGTGCTCATGCATCAGCTTACAAAATATATATGGTACTTTAGTATACGTATAACCCAAAGGTATGTCTAAAAGTTTGAGTTCGTTTGAAAATACTCTATTGCAATTGCTCTATTTGTGATTATCAATCCCTGATTTATTGAGTTTATCTTTGCTTAATCTGTGTTGTCTTATGTGCTTAATCTGTTATGAGTCTTGTAATCACCGTGAGTTGTTTGTTGCTTGTTATGAGTAGCTGTCAGTTTAGTTGTCTTTCTCTATGAGTTTCTGTACTTGCTTATTTGTTGACTTCAAGCAAAGGTAGTGAAGGGATGATGGTATGGTGAGTTCATTTTCTCTTGGTTGCTGAGATATTGTGGGGAGTATTGTTGAAAATGTGAAGCAAAATGTTGAAATTTCGGGTTTTAATATATAGTTTCAGCTGAAGTTTGGTTGTGTTTGATGAATTGTGTTTTTCACTAAATGTCATGAACGATAATATGAAAATGTGTATAGAACATCGGCAAGTTGGAAATGGATGGGTGCTGTTTGGCTTGATCTTTTGGTTATTAGGTTCTATGGCTATACTTATCAAACGAGTTTGATTATTTTGTGGAAGAAATTCAGTCTACAAGAATTTTACTTTGCTGGCCAGACATTGTTTTTGAGATTGGCTTTTTATTTCATGTTCTGCTAGATATGATCTTCATCAAGTTTGGAATACTTTTGTTTATGTGCTGATGTGGGATTATTTGAGATAATCTTAAGCCAAGCATGTTGTTTAGTAAAATGTGCTTTTCTAATTATTTATTCCTTTGTACAGGGGTAAATCAAACTCTTTTTAGCATCCTTGGATAAGTGATTTGAACGACTCAGAAGGTATAGATAATGCATGGTCGTACCATACATAGTCGGAAGGAACTCTCACAATTCTTGTATGGGAGGAACACATACCTATTCTATAACTCCGGTTTTTCCACTTTGATTTGTTTAATCAATTTTGTGAACATAGTTCTCAATTTCTACAAGCATGTGATGATTGATTTTTATTGAGGGAAGTTTGTAGCTTGTGCAGCATATGACAGGATCACGATGCTCATTAGGGGCAATGTTCATGTAAATTTAGTGCAATTTGTTTGAAAGTGTATTTGTTTTGATATGAAAACTTGCTCATATATCTATGCACCTTCTGCATGGTGCTCAAAGCCATTCAGTCTTTTTATTTGAAGATCTTTATTATCAACTAATCGAGTCCTCATGTTGTCATCAAAACATTTGTTTTACCATGGCATTACTAGACAACAAGTTTCTAATACATCAATCTAATGTCCATCTCTACATCTTGCTCCTTGGTGACAAAATTAAACGAGAATTCCAAGAATTCAAATCTGGCAAAAGACATTTCTCAATTTTGAAATGGAGAAATTCTGATAAAATGAAGTCAACTTTTAAGTCCCTTCAAAGAAGTTAAAGACATTTTGTTCGATAATTCATGATGACACTTAAAAATTGAATGTCAAAACTTATAATTCATTCATAATTCGATGAGTTAAGTCTGCTGTTAACTCAACTAAAGCCGAATCCCACCTGTCGGCAAATCTACATGGAAGATACCATACAATAGGTGGAAATCAAGTGCATATGGCCTCGAAAAAAGGGGGAATATGGTGATGGTCAAGTACGAGAATAAAGAAAAAATAAAAAAAATTGAGGTATGTAACCAGCCGGCGGCCGATCCATACAATAGCTTTGAGTAATGATTCGGCTGGCAGTCGATCCATAAAATCAAAATTTAGTGTATCGCTAATTCCAAGGCTTTTTAGTGTCAAGACAACATTAGCAAGGTTGGTCCGTTGTGTTAAGAACATGAGAACAGAAACTCATAAAGATTATTATGCTGCTATGGAGTTAACGAAGGAAGAGAATGAAAGCATTGCAGAGACAGAGACTGTTGTCGTTGAAAAATGTCAGAAGAAGCGAAGTGCACAAGTCAGGGCCAGGGATGTTATCAGCCGTGTGTCTACACAATGCAATGGAAATAAGTCGGTGTAAACAGCACGTTCCATGTGCTCAAAAGGAGGAGAAGTTTGTTATTAGTTCAGTTTTTGATATATGACAGAATAGATGAAATAGTTCTTTTCTTCTTTAAGTCTTTCGGTGGTTCTGTTTTGAATAACAGCTGATTCTTTCTTTTAGCTTCCGAGTCATATAGAGAAGCTTCGCCTTCTTCTTCTTCATTGAGTCAATGTAACAGAAAAGTAAGAAACAGAGGTAGAGCACACCATTGAAATGTGCTCTGTGATGTATTGCATATACTGAGAAAAATACAAAAGAGAAGAAAGTTTCATAATCTTTCTTCAGTGTTCGTTCATCTTGTTCATCTTCACACATTGAACCTCTAGTACAGTGTTATCTTCTAGATTGATTTGATAATTGCGTAACGTGTACAACGGAAAACACATTCCTGGACCAGTTCTTCCAGCACGGCCAGCTCTCTGCATTGCTGAAGCTTTGGAGATTGGAGTCACTAGCTGTGATTCCATTCCCGTCCTTGGGTTGTACGATTTCATCTTGCAAAAACCCGGATCAATCACATAGCTTATTCAGTCAATTGTTAATGACATCTCCGCAATATTTGTCGCAAGGTCCACCTTACGAGCACCTTCTGGCGTGGGTTCAAATATCTTTGCCTGAAGATCTGTAGGCAAATTAGCATATATCGGGCATATAATGAGTTCGGCAATTTTGGAGCCAAAACCCCTTGCCTATGCTTCAAAAGCTCTTCCACTGCTTCAATTTCCTCTTGACCGGTAAGAAAAATCAAAATATCACCACATGGTTGCTGCACATGTATTTGAAGAGCAGTAACAATAGCTGCATCCAAGTAATCTGCTTCAGGTGCACTGGTGTGAAGAATTTCAACTGGATACCGCCTTCCTGGATAACTAAATATCAGGGTGGAGTGAAAAAAATCACTGAACTTCTCTGCATCTAGTTTGGCACTTGAAATAAGCAACTTCATATCAGGCCTAAAGCGAGCAATATCCTATAAGGTGATGACCATAGAAGTTAGAAACTGATAAAAAGGTAACTTGACATGAGGCGTCAAGCCGGGTTGAATTCTTAGAAAGCTAATTTAGCAGCAAGCTAGAGATTAGGACTTCTGCCTAACTCAAGTAATGCCACAAAAAATTACCATTCACAATCGTGAACTCATTTCTAATGCGTTTGCTTTATCTAAAAAAGAAATTGGAATGTGTTATTGCACGTCACATGTAAATATAGACTTCCCTCAACTTCGCATCTCAAAAGTTAACATTGAAAGATGGATACTTTTGAATTGGTTTTTTCAGCTTGCTATTCCTATTCATTTTGAGCATTCAATGGTCTTATGAAAACCAATGACCTTTAAACCCATTCAGAAGAGTCTACACCGTGGAAAATGTCACAACCTAAAAAGAAATAAGGAGCGGCCATCATCCAAGCAAGGAGACAATATGGAAATAATCAATAATGAGTCATATATACCGCATCACTTTGTTCAAGAAGACTTGGAGGGCCTCCCTTCGAAGACTTCCAAACCAATTCCACTAGTTCAAGCACTTCAGCAGACCAAAGTGGTGTCTCATGGAAAACTTTATAAACATTTCCTTGCGACAATTCGTTTGTAGTTTAGGAGTGCCTCACTTGTCTAACAATATCTAGTAAGGATGGCAACCTACACAAGTTGTAGGGAATCAGGTCACATTATGCATCCTTCCATGTAAAGAAAAAAATACCCTTATGTCATTTAAGCAGGCTTTAATGCAGTTACCATAAAGGAAGAGTTGCAATTTGTCATCAGGGCTTTTAAGACGTCAAACCTTTGAGAAATTGCAATATGAGCAAGCATCTGGAGATTGGGAAATAATTGCACAACTTAAACAAGAGAGAAATGGACTACAAGAGCGACGAGCTGTTTAGTGATGCAAGAGCAGAGGATCTCAAGTCAAAAACACTAACCCTTTCCAGTACATCAAAAGCTTTCTTCCTTATCACAACATCCGATGTGTACATGATGACGTTCTCAATCCCCTAGATTTTGCACTTTAATGATAAGAAGAATATACAAAATGAAATGGCATAAAATCAACATCTTTCACTATGATACCTGCAAGGCAGCAAAATGGCTAGGAACAAATGATGAGAAATCTAGAGTTTCACTCTCACTCTCCCGTGAGGCATCTCCTTCTGTGGTGCAAAGCAAGAAGTCCATGGCATGTTTCTTTAATCTCCAAGATAGAGTAGCTAAACAGAACATGCCTTAGCATGCCAATTGCTTGCCACCTTCTGGTTTGACTACAGCAGTCACATCCTCCTCAGCATTATAAGCAACAGTTGGTTTGACTACCAACGGTTATGGTGCTGGTCATCATGTCAATAGCAGACCTTGTTATCAAGCCAATGTAAGATAAACAGCAACATCTCAAGAAGTGTGAAAGTTCAATCACAAGGCGGCAGCTAAACCAAAATCTTAAGATCGAAACAAGGTAAGATCAACGAAACCAGAATCTGGTGAACCCTTCAAGTTATGAGCAATGCGATCAGCCATGTTAAAGTAATCCTTCACATTGCGCAAGGCAGCAGCTAAATTGGGGAGTGAGACTGGAGGAGCTTTTGGTCGGAGGTGGCAAAGGCAAAGGCGGCAGTGTGGTTCATTAGATGAAAAGAGAGAAAACTTCACAGTAATGGGATGCTCAAAAATAGTTCAGAGGCAGAGGCAGCCGCGGTGGCATCGTCCCATCCAAGAATTGTGAGTTACTTCAGCCAATTGGTATGTGTTTCTTCAGAATTGTTGAATATCCCCAAGAAAATAGGATAGCCCAAAAAGACCCTCTTAACATAAAAAACAAAACAAAATACATCTTATATTAAATATTTTTCTTCTTGTAATAGTTCATATACCAAAAGACAGGATAGCCGAAACATAAGTCACTGTCATCTCAACCAAAAGACTTTGAATCTCAATAAAACATCAGCACTTTCTATTTACTGCAGCGCCCCAGTGAAAATGAGGACTTCACCATGAAAGACCAAATTTCTCCATTATTATGGTATTGACTTCGCCACCAAAATAGAAAATGGACTACAAAAAGGAAGCAGCCATAACCTGCTGCCACATGGTGTCAACAGGTGGCTGCCTTCGAGCATCACCAACATCAAAGTCGAGAGCAGCCTAGAAAGAGCAGGAGGACAAAATAATGAGCTCCAGCTCCTTGAATACTACTTAAAAAAGGTCAAGTTTGATTACTATATGATGCAAGCAAGAGCTACCTCCAAATATGATCGAAGCAGTAATTTTACTTTGAGTTTAAACATAAACAAGCTATTTTTTGTTTGGTCATGAAGAGCAAGCTATATGAAAGGGTAACACTTATCAGTTATCACAAGACCTTGAAGTGTCTCTTTCAGGCAGCCATGATATTCCTAGAAGTCGTTGAACTCGGATTGTTTTTAGGTGGTGGAGAAGCTCGAGCGGAAGGATTATGGTCTCCGCTGGCATACCCGTTTACCAAGATTAACAATGGCATGAATGAAGCAATATACACACAAGATGCACGACTGTGGGACACCTGGAGTGGAGTGCCATAACTTGGCACGGAGGGATACTTAAGTGCCATAACTTCAAAATGGTACACTTCAGTGCCAATATCGGAGTAAAATGGAACACTTAAGTGCCACTCCGGCGAAAATCCGGCCAAATGGCTGACGTGGCAACTTTCCGGCGAGTTTGGTCCAAAACGGTGTCGTTTTGCACGCTGACGTGGCGGAGAAAATGCAAAAACGACACCATTTCGTGTCTTATGTATAAATAATTAATATAAAAATTAATTAAATTAAATTAAAACTTAATTTCATTTAAAATATTCTAAAAAATTTAAAAATTTTAAATTTAAAAAACTTAAAATTTAAAAAATTTAAATTTAAAAAATTGAAAATTTAAAAACTTAAAATTTAAAAACTTAAAATTTAAAAAATTAAAATTTAAAAAACTAAAATTTAAAAAAACTTAAAATTTAAAAACTTAAAATTTAAAAACTTAAAATTTAAAAATATTAAAATTTTAAAAAATTAATATTTAAAAAATTAAAACTTAAAAACTTAAAATTAAAAAGAATTAAAATTAAAAAACTTAAAATTAAAAAAAAAAACTTAAAATTAAAAAAATTAAAATTAAAAAACATAAAATTAAAAAAAACATAAAATTTAAAAAAAAAAACATAAAATTAAAAAACCTTAAAATTAAAAAAAAAATTAAAATTGCCACCTCAACCGCGCCCTTCGGCCCCCCCTTTTAAAAAAAAATTAATTTTTTTAAATTTTAAGTTTTTTAAGTTTTTAATTTAATTTTTTTAATTTTAAGTTTTTTTAATTTTAAGTTTTTTAAAATTTAATTTTTTTAAATTTTAAGTTTTTAAATTTTAAGTTTTGTAAAATGTAAATTTTAAGTTTTTTAAATTTTTTTTTAATTTTAAGTTTTTTAATTTTAAGTTTTGTAAATTTTAAATTTTAAATTTTTTAAATTTTATGTTTTTTAATTTTAAGTTTTTTTTTTAATTTTAAGTTTTTTTAATTTTCAGTTTTTTTTTTAATTTTAAGTTTTTTTAATTTTTTTTAATATTTTAAATAAAATTAATCTTTAATTTTAATTTAATTAATTTTTATATTAATTATTTACACATCGGACGCGAAACGGCGTCGTTTTTGTATTCTCTCCGCCACGTCAGCGTGCAAAACGACGCCGTTTTGGACCAAACTCGCTGGAAAGTTGCCAAGTCAGCCATTTGGCCGGATTTTCGTCGGAGTGGCACTTAAGTGTACCATTTAAGTTCGAAACTGGCACTCAAGTGTACCATTTTGAAGTTATGGCACTTAAGTGTCCCTCCGTGCCAAGTTATGGCACTTGGGCTGTTCTTCTGCGCTAGATGCACATTTGAAATATTTGAATCCACCGATTAACTCAAAAAAAAAAAAAATTTAGCGCTACAGTTAATTTGGATATGGATTTGCATTCTCCAAGAACCTATAAGAACCTACTCTTTCCATCCCGAGATATGACTACAGTCTTTTTATCAATCGGTACCTCCAGCCATTTTCTCCAAGCGGTAAACCTCACGTGCTCATCGTCGGATCTTGGCTGGCCTTGAACAATTTCTCTTCTCTTCTGTCTCTCCGGTGGTCTTTGAACAATCTTCCCGTAATATGCTTTGAATTGCAACGTCCTGTTCTTTGTTGCAGCAAATCAAGTAACCCATGCGTAGTACAGAACATGAACGGGAAATAAAAGAACAAAACAGAATTCATATGCCTACCATGTCACTCTTGTACAATTTTTCTCAGGAAAAAGGACATTATTAATGTCTTAACTTTCATACGACGCTTACTTAAGTAATATAACTTTTTTTTCTGATCACTTGAGTGCCATCACTTATGTATGGCGCTCTGTTTAGTCCCATCATTTTGTTTTCGATCACTTGAGTATTATATAACTTTTCAATCGATCATTTTAGTCTCATAACTTTCAAAAAGCGTTCATCACAAGTGCCTAAAGCAGGCCATAAAGAATCCTCAAATGTGCCTATGGTTACAAAGGGAATCAAAGCATATGTAATGCAGAAGATGGTATTTGGAAGACGTGATAAACCAGCAAAATTCGGATGAATGAAGCTTCTGCCATCAATAGAAACTCAATGCCAGCAGAATTTGACATTTATGAGAATAGATTTAGAATCTGCAGGTAGAGTCTTCTCAGGATCTGCATCTATCTTTTACAGGAAGCGCATGAACATGCGCAAAGATCATTGAGTCAATAACCAGAACTTTATTCTTAATGAGTTAAGGAAGCTCAGTGTTCAAAAGGAAAGGAAAACTCCCCTATAAAATTAATAGAATAATGTACACTTATGTCAATTGTACAGCCAAATTAACAAAAGTGCATGAAGGAAAAAAGGTGTTCGTTCCCCTAACACCGATCAAGACTGGTTCTTGACGATTTTTATGCTGCTGTAGAATCGCTTGAGATCTTTCATAGCCTTCTCTTCGATTTGGATCAAGCAAATAGATGAGGGTGCATTGACCTTCGGTTTGAACCAGCGGTTCATTCCAGCAGAATCTGAAGGTGAGCCCTGCCCAGACGTGACTGCAAATGTGGTTGTTCACGTCTTTGGACTGTGGGAGAGACTCTCATGCTGTTTACCTGGGTTAAAATATATCGAACTACCGAACTTATAAAAATTACTACAAATCGTATGAAGAATGTCCATTGGAATTACCAACTGAATATAATATAAGCACTGCTGTGTCCATGTGACCACCTAATGAACATAATACACTTCAGGCCATGAAATCATGTGGGCACCGGTGGCTTATCCTTCTCTTTCTTCCCATCCCACATGTAAACATCACCTGTAATAGTAACTGCAGCAGACCAGTACCTTCCAGCAGAAAAGCTCACAATGTTCCTTTGACATAGTGAATATGACTATACCATGAAAAGACGCAAGCAATCAGAAAATAGCTGAAACACCCAAATATAAGTATACAGAGATACCGGGAACATATTAAAACCTGTTGGCATCTAAGGTTGGGATCGGAGGACACCCAACAAAATAAGGCTCCATTATCTGTAAGAGCCATGCTGTGTACCATCCCTGCTGCTATAGGTACAACCTAAGATCGTGCATGGATAGAAGAAGGATACTAATATGGTACTATGGATGTCAAAATCAGGATGCCCAAGCCGACCACCTCTTCCAAATCCCTGAGTGAAGAGTTCTCCTCGAGTACTAACAGCAACACTCTGAAACTTTGCTGCAGACACCTGCTTAATTAAGGAACCGTGCAGTGAATCAACTTTTGCATGGTAATTTTTGTATGCAAGCATTTCCAGTTGCTAGCTGACAATTAGCACCACTACCCCAGCTAAACGCCTCCATGGCTACTGCAATAAGCAATAATTTCGACATACCATCAAGAGGACTCAATTAATGGTAACAACTATTAACTATAGGATTGAAATATATACCAGCACCATATCCATTCCCAATAACCTGCTTTACAAGCCCTGACAGTAAGTCAATGGGCGTCCGAGACTTAAGAGTCCTCCAACGAATCCCCTGTGATGACCCAACTTCGCTCTTCAATAACTCGAAGTTTATTTGCAAATTCATCATTCCGAGTTCTCAACCGTCGTCTGCAACTCGTGAGAAGGAAATCGGTGTAATCAAGGGGGAAGAGTACGTGAAAATTTACCTCTAATTTCATGGAGAACGCGTCAGAACAGAAGGTCAAACTCCGAAGAGCGAAGCAGAAGTGGGCGGGGACAGCGTAAGCGGGGTTTTGGGAGGCGATGGCGGCTTTAGGAGGCGACAGCGGGGCTTGGGAGGCGGCGGCGGAGACGGAGTTGGCGTCGGTGGGTCTGCTGCAAACGTGGGGCCGGATCGACAGAGAGACAAAGGAGAGAGAGGGTCTGCAGCAATTCTAAATAATTTTCGTGTGGGCCGACGACACGTGTCAACAGATGAATGGTTTGCTGCACTATTTCGCTCACCTAATATTTTCTGGGTTGGACTGACCGATGAAGCAAAGTCTAGAGAGAGACGCAATAATTGATACAATAAAAGCACCCACAGCCATTATTGACTCACGGCGAAAGAATCAGATCTGGAAACTCCTCTCAAGAACTCCTCAGCCTTGCTTGTTGCTTTCTGAAATGGCGGAAGCAGTTCTCTTCAGCCTTGCCACTGGCATCCTGAAAAGCCTCGCCACCGAAATGGCGAAACCTGGAGGCTCCTTCGCTTCTCAAAAGATCCAGTTGTTCTGCTGTGCCAAGGACGAGCTTCAAAGCCTTGAGGACAACATCCAGACCATCCAAGCTGTGCTTTTGGATGCCGAGAAGCAGCAATGGCACAACAACCAGGTCAAGCTTTGGCTCAAGAGTCTCAAGGACGTGCTGTACGATATACAAGATTTGCTTGACAATGTCGCAACCGAAGATCTGAGGCGGAAGGTCACTCCTGGCAACAAGATGACGAAAGAGGTGCGCCTTTTCTTCTCTAAATCAAATCAGCTTGTACACTGCCTCAAGGGTAATGAGATTGAGGGACTTGGGAAGAAACTGAATCGGATTAAAAAAAATAATAATTTCCATTTAGATTAGTATCAGAGTGAGGCAACTCTTCCTACAGAGAGGAGAACTCCCACTTTTGAGCGCAAGGAAAATATAATTGGTAGAGAAGAGGATAAGGAGAAGATCATTGCACGTTTGCTTGAGTCCTCCTCCGGAGAGAGTGTCTCGGTTGTTTCCATCCTCGGTATAGGAGGAATGGGAAAAACCACACTTGCTGATCTGGTATACGAGGATGAAAAGGTGAAAGAATGTTTCAAGCTTAAGATGTGGGTGTGCCATGGGGATCTTAAAATCTTTGATGTGAATTTGCTCGTCAAAAAAATACTGAACTCTGCCAAAGATGATCCCGAGGTGAAGAAAAATCTGGAAGGCATTGAGAATAAAAATGAGGAAGAGCTGCGGAGGCTCCTTAGTAAGATATTAGAAGGAAATAAGTACTTGCTTGTTTTGGATGACTTGTGGAATGATGATCGCATGAGATGGTTGGAACTCCAGCCTTTGCTAATGGGCGGTTCAAGGGGGAGCAAGATACTAATAATCACACGCTCTTCGTCGGTCGTGGAGGCTACAGATGCAAACTCAGTTAAATTTGATCTATGTGGCTTATCTGTGGAAAAGTCATGGGAATTATTCTGGAAAATGGCTTTTAAAGATGGGGAAACATCATCTGACTCGGGATTGGAGGAGATAGGTCGAGATTTAGTTAAAAAATGCGCGGGTGTTCCCATTGCCATCAAAACAATAGGTAGCCTTCTATACACCAAAAAGAAAAAAGAGTGGCTCAATTTCAAAGACCGTGAACTTTCAAATATAGATAACTCGGGAAAAGGAATTATGAAAGTCCTCAAGCTCAGCTACGACCATCTTCCGTCGCATTTAAAACATTGTTTTGCATATTGTGCGCTATTTCCAAAAGATTATGTCTTTGATAAACAGACAATAATACAACTCTGGATGGCACAAGGCTTTATCGAGTCATCGGAGGAGAGCGACGATCTAGAAGAGACAGGGGATAGTTATGTCTGGAACCTACTGTGTAGGTCATTCTTTGAAGTTGAAGAGATCGATGATGACACTGATGAGGTGAACATGTTCAAAATGCACGATCTAATGCATGATCTTGCCTTGAAAGTTGCAGGAGATGAGAGCAAGATGATTGATCTCAATGAAGGCAGCCTCGTTAGAGAAATTCGACATGTGTCATTTGCTTCACAATCATCTTCGCTACAAAAAGTGACCTCGTTACTTGAAGTGACCAATTTAAGAACATTTATCTCTTTGAAGGAGGGGAGCATATTAGAATCGAACTATTTTTCAAATGAACATCATCATGATCATGAGATTGTCTCAAAGTTAAGGTGTTGTCGCGCATTGGGTTTCGGCCATGGAGATTTTTTTATCCCTACTTCCTTGGGGAGTCGATTGAAGCACTTAAGGTTTCTTCATATTTCTGGAAACCGATTTATCCGGAATTTGCCGAATTCAATCACGGATTTGGTGAACTTGCAGACCCTTAAGCTCTTTGCCTGCAAGAGACTTACAACACTTCCAAGAGATTTGAAGAAATTAGTCAACCTTAGGTTTCTTGATATTTCTAGAAACCCATCTATCCAGAATTTGCCGAATTCAATCACGGGTTTGGAGAACCTGCAGACCCTTAAGCTCTCTTACTGCCGTGAACTTACAATGCTTCCAAGAGATTTGAAGAAATTAGTCAACCTTAGGCACCTCTTAATTGATGGGTGTGAATCACTAAGCCACATGCCATGCGGGTTGAGCCACTTGTCTAAGCTTCAGACTTTGAACCTATACGTCGTCCAAAAGATGGACCATAAAGTACCCGGTGGTGTGGGAAGCTTAGATGAATTGGCTGGCTTAAACAGATTGGCCGGATCTATTGCTCTTAAAAACTTGCAGTTCCTTGATCCGGTGCCGAACGAGGGTCACTTGAAGGAAAAGCAAGATCTCCGTCGCTTGAGCTTATCATGGTCAGCGGAGCAGCAAGATGGCAAAAGCGACAGTGACGAATTGAGCTTGTGGGAGTACCTCAGACCGCACCCAAATCTAACCCGTTTGAGTATAGACTCATGTTTGAATGGGAGTCCACCAAGCTGGCTTTCCTCCGTCACGAATCTTATTGAGCTCACACTCGATTCATGTAGAGAATGGAAGTACTTGCCGTCCCTACGTGAACTCCATTCCCTAAGGATATTGACTCTCTAGGGCTTGGATGCGTTGGAATTCGTTGAAGAGATAAGCGATGTGGAGCAATCTGATACTTCACCCCCCCTGCCTCCCGTCTCTAGAGCAATTGAATCTCCTACAATGTGGGAACCTGAAAGGATGGTGGGGAAGAAGGCAACCGATGGAATCAGATCAGGATCATCAGCGGTACAATTCATATTCATCATTCCCAAAACTTTCGATCATGAGGATATCAGATTGTCCCCACTTGAATTCAATGCCACTTTTTCCCCAGATAGAAAGATTGACATTAAAGGGGGCTAGCATGAAGTGGTTGCAACAAGGGATGGCGGTATCCACATTCATCCCCCTCTCTAAATTAGAGCAGCTAGACTTTCACAATGTGGATTTGGAGCACTCGACGCTTAAGACTCTACTTCCATTCCTCAGAAATCTTGAGAGATTGACCTTCAACTATTGTGACAAATTAAGGAGTCTCTCTCGTGGCATGAAGTCCTTGTCCTCGCTGCAAAGCCTCTACATTTACAGTTGTAAAGAACTCGATGTGTCGAGCTACGACGATGAGCATGGAACCCAATGGCGTTCCCTTGGGAAACTCCGTTATCTTTGGTTCTACAATGTTCCGAAACTAGTGGCATTACCCGAGGGGATTCAACATGTCACCACTCTGGAATCTCTCGATGTTAGTTTCTGTGAGAATCTGACGAGTTTGCCAGAATGGATTGGCAATTTCTCTTCTCTCCAAAATCTTGACGTTACTTGCTGCTCAAAGTTAACGTGTTTGCCTGATGGGATAAGCCGCCTCACCTCCTTGAAGACATTGAGAATCGCTGGGTGTCCCGTTTTGCAAGAGAGGTGCCAAAGAGAGAGCGGTGAAGATTGGGAAAAGATTGCAGGCCTTCCATGCTCACGGGAATGAATTATTGTGGAGTGATGAAAACCAGTCAATCCCCAGGCGTCCAGTCCAGTGGCAGGGGAATACCAGTAAAAGAAAACAAGAAACGGATGTCATCGGGTGACATTTGCAATCAAAGTCCACGGAGATTTTCATTTATGTTTTCGTTTTTCCTTGGGTGGTAGAGCTTCGCGGTTGATCTTTACTTTTGTCAAATGATTAGTGAAATTATAATGAATGTCAAGTCTTATTGACATAGCAGGTGAAAGGGCGAGTGAGACATTTTCGCAGTCTTATAAAGCAGTGAACATTAGCAGCAGCCATGACGGTATGCCCAAGTATGTAAAGCATAAATAAGAAAAAGGTGGTTAGAACGTAAAGAAACGAGCTTCTTTATGAAGGTTCGAAATAAGTAATGAAGAGGGCCATGGGCGTCGACGAACAGCGAGCAAAAATGGTTTTGAAAAATCTGTCGGCGCCGCCTCGGTTTGCGGACGTGAAAACGCTTTGGAATAAAAGAGACGCCTTCGATCGTTCAAGACACCTGTTTTTATAAAATAAAATAAAAAAAAAAAGCTACCTTAAATCAAATGTTTAATCGGATCCAAGATCTCTAATATTAACTCCTACGGTGCCTAATATATTGCTTTAAGTGGTTGATTGGTTCTTGAAGCTGAAATTTCTTTAATCGGATCCAATATCTCTAAATTTCATCGTCCTTAAATCAAATGTTCAAAATAAATCAGAAATTAGCAAAATTCTAATTTTTTTGGTTAAAGGTCAAATTCTTCTATTTGGCCAAAAGGTCAATATTTGGCCAATTTTATAAAAATTCTAAATTTAAGGGCCTAATCTACATGCCTACGTTAATATTGACACCTACGTGCATTTTTTTTCCGTTTTTGTAATTTTTTACCAAGAGTTGACATTTTCTTTTTTCCAATTTGACCAATAGTCAACCTATAAAAAGTCAACTCTTGGTTTATTAAAAAAAATGATACATAATTACTAATGAAGTGCGATGCTCCTAATTTTTACATGCAATGAGATACTAAACACTTGCTAACTTTTTTTGAACTTTGGTTTAATGCGAAATGTGGTCCCTAAACTTTAGCATAATGTGTAATGTGGTGTTTAAAATTTTGATACATGTTCAATATAATTAGTGGACTACATGAAAATGTTCAATACAGTCCATGATCTCGAATTAATGGAATGACAATATTAAATATTTTCATATAATCCAATGACTATATTGAATATGTACCAAAATTTTAGGAACTATATTGAATAAATTAAAAACTCATAAACCATATTACATACTAGGCCAACGTTTAGGGACCACATTGCACATTGGGCCAAAATTTAGAAACCGTTTATATCACTATTTTAGTTTTCTTTTGTCAATAGTCGTGATTGAGAATCTCAAATATGGAATTTTCTAACTTTAATTGTTGGAAAACTTCAGATATCAACATAGAGAAGTTATGTTTTTCGTCATTTTAATTTTGGGATTTCATTTTTTGTCCTTATAATGTGCTTGGTTACTTTTCTAATCCCTTTGCTATTCTCAGACCTTCTACCCATACTTCCATCCAAAGTTAATTGTTGAATTAGCACCATCTATCCACACGTGGGAACTAATTATTCAAGCTCTGTATAATTTGTTTTAGCTGCTCTTTTTTCTTTTTCTTTTTTATCAAAAGAAAATTATATTTATTACTTAAAAGAGTACAAAAGTATATGATTTTCATGAAAAAGCAAATCGAAACAAAATATCAATATTGACAAACAAAATCAAATCCAAAAAACAAGGATGATCAATGTAGTACCAGCAAAATTCAGCACACACTTGTTCCACAAGAGCGGATCTGTCAAACAAAATCTGCGGTCGATCACTAGATATGGAGTATGCCAATAAGCACACGCTGGATATTCCTTCTCCAATAATTGCAACATTGTCAGTTGGTGGTGCATACCTAAATTCGACTTTCTCTACACTATCGTGGTATGGAGACAATATTTTTATTTTAAAAAAAAAAAGTTGTCATTTTTAATCTTCCACTATTTAATGTGCTTACAAATTGTTTTTATTTTTTTATTATTTTTAAATGAAACACTTGCATTATTCGTTGAACTGATATATTTATTTTGGAAGGAAAATACTTGCAAAAATCTAAATATTGGCATAATTCCATAAAAAGGAAAAAGGAAAGAAAAAGGCAAGAAAGCGACGGCAACTACACTATCCCTCTGGCCTCGAGGCCCAAGAGACTCAACGGGCAATTGCGAAGGATTTGGCAAAGACTTTACGATAAATTGCCGAAACACCCAACTTGGGCTTGGGTTCGACTTAGTCCATATATTATAGTGTACATTTTAGATTATGGACCCGCCTAGACAACACATTTGACCCAACCTTCGTGTCAAGACCCATTGTCATCTTTACCTTAGTCCTAAAACTTGTTATAAATGTATAATTGAATTCTAAAATTTTCTAAAAGTAAAATAAATTAAAAGAACTTATCATAAAAGTATAATTGAGAAAAGCTTATCTAGAAAGTGCAGTTGAGCCCTATTATTTATTACAAAAAGGCAATGGAGTCCTAAGATTTTAAACGATGGTATAACTATAACGTAGCTACCAAAAAACTGAAACCATCACTATCAATTGTAGCAAGTTCAAAATTCATGTCAATAGTGATGGAAGGCTGCCATGCGTGTTACCGCCAAAACTCCTCCGATTTGTAAAGCAAAGAAGTAAGGCGAAAAAGAATTGAATTCCAAAAGCTTGCAAAAGTCTTGACAGTGTTTTCCAGAAGAATTAACTTGAACTAAACACTGATTCGACTTTTCAAGCTATATTAGAAAATGACAGACCAAAAAAGGAAAAAGCTACGTTAGAAAATGAAGAGGCTTTTTGAAGAATCTTCTACTACTTTTCAACATTGGAACCGACGATTTTCCAAATGTTCCCATAATAAAAGACCGACCGTACTCTTCCATTTCAAAAAATAAGTTTTTTTCTACATGGGGGTAATATTGATAAAAAAGAATACCAATCACATTATTTGTCGGCAACTTCTTGGCAATTCACAAATACTTTTATGAAGAAACTAATTCTTTTTTGACATTTGATAAATTGTCAACTTCTCTTATCTCTTATTGTTTTTTTATTTATCTGTCTTATTAAAGTCTAAATTTATGAACTTCCATATAAATTTACCTATGACTATTTGAGTGACTTACTGACTATTTTCACTTAAATTACCAACTAGTTTTAGGCTATCAATTATAATTTGAGTTACTTACCAATGCTTACTTGGTTGTTTAATTTATTAACTTTTTTTTAATCTAACGCCCTAACTTTATCAACACACCTATGAATTTACAAACTTCATTGGCGTAACTTGCCAATTTTTCTCACATTAGGTGACCAACTAGTCTTGGCGTTTTTTTTTGTCGGAACTATTCTTAGCGTACAAAGCCTCATTCGAGCTACTTTTAACTCTCTCTTTTTTTTTTTCATTTTCCTTTAAGTTTGTTTTTTTGGTCAAAAATTTTCCTTTAAGTTGATCAGCTTGTCTATCAGTTACCAAACATGTAAAATTTATCAACTCGTTTTTTTAAATTACCCTTCTTAATTTGAGTGTATACCAACATTTATCTAATTAAGTTACCAACAAGTAACTAGCTCTCATATGAATTGGTTATCAATGTTTATTTGGTTTTTACAAATTTCTAACTTCTCTTATCATTTATTATTATTATTTTTTACCTTTTTCTACAAACACCTTAAACTTACCAACTATTATATGAAAATACAAACTTTTTTTCAGTGATTTATCATCTTTCTCCAATTAAGTTAACAATCGTTTACTATTTAAAATTACTGACTTAATATTAAGTTCCCACTTTTATTTCCCTTGTCATTTTTTTTCTAAATTTATGACCTATATTTAGAAAATATCGATCTCAATTAGAGTGATTACCGGCTTCTCTTGGACTAAGTTACCATATTGCGTTACCAACTCCTAATTGAGTTACTCACAAATGTTTATTTTCTTTTTTTTCTACACCAAATTCTCTAATCTCTAACCAAACAGAGCTTCTCTCATCGTTTACCAATTTTATTTACATTTCTTGTTAATAGTTTAATTTTACCAACTACCTTATGAAACTATCAGCCTAGCTTTATTTGGGTAAATTTTCCCTAATTAAATTACCAAATAGTTTTGAATTACCAAATCTTACTTGAATTACTTACTTTATTCGTTGTTTTCTCAAGTTTTTTTATTTATTATTTAACCTTTTCATTAAGTTGCTATGTTTATCTGCATGTGTTACCAACTTCTTAAATTTACTAACTCTTTTAGAAATTACTGATTTCTATTAGAGTGATGACCAACTTTTTTCGATCAAGTTACCAACTAGTTTTGTATTACCTTCATTAATTTGAATTGGTTACTGAGTTCAGTTGGTTTTTTGTTTTGAAATTACTGACTTATCTTTTATCTGATAATGATAAATTTATAATTTTCTACCAGCTTTGAATTTGCCTACTATTGTATGAAATTATCAAATGTTTTGTATGCCTTATTAACTTTTTCCCAATTAAGTTATCAATTAGTTTTGGATTGTCAGCTCACATTTGAGCTGCTTATCATTTGGTTTTTTAAAGTACTAATTTTTCTGTTGAGTCGTTGCTTCTTTTTTTGCGTTACTTACCAAACCCATTATACGATTAGATACCAATTAATTTTCCGTTACTGACGCTTATTTCACTTAATTACTAACATTTATTTGACTTTTTCAAATTAGCAACTTCTTTTGTCTCAGATAAAGAAAAGCTCTCTTAGTACTTTATTAACTTTTATTTAACTTTCTTACCAGCACCTTGAATTTGCCAATTATTATATGAAATTTCCCATGTTTATTTGGTGACTTACCAACTTTATTCCTGAATAAGTAACTCCAACTCAAATAAGAGTTGCTAATCTGAAAATAGTTGATAACTTAATCGGAAAAAAGTTGATAAATTACTTAAATTAAAGCTAGAAATTGCTTGAAAGGAATGATAAATTACTTAAATAAAAATGGGTAAATAGTATCAAAATTGCCAACTTACAATAATCATAAAAGAAGTTGTCATTTTATGAAAGTATTGTTAAGTTACCAACATGTAAATAAAAAAAAATTAAAAAGAAGTCACTGTTTTTTTTTTTTTACCTACAGTATTTCCATATTTACCAATACTTATTGAAACTTATCAGCCTGAAAAGAGTCCCTATTTTTGGGCACAGAACGAGAGCATTATGCAAGATCGATATGGTTTCAATGTCGATTTTCTGGGAATTTTAGAATGCCTATCAAAGCATTGGACAAAAAATCGAATTACATAAATGTATTTACGCATTGAGAAACGGGAAGGTACGCAAAATTTGAGTTACTAAAACGCTGAGCCATATCCGCGATAAAAAAATAAATATCTCTTAGAAAAGAGTTCACAGCCTCAGAAAACATCTAACCATATATAAAAGGTCCATGATCTTGTCTAAACTGTCAAAATTAACTTTCTTGCTTTTCTTTGTATACATGAAACCCTGAATATAGTGTTATGTAATTACATAAATTTTCTTTGTATAAATTGTGATTATCTATTTTCCAGTCTCAGGTCTACAGACTCTAATCGATATACTTTATAACATACGGACCTTATATACAAAAGTACATTAATTCTTATCGTCATACTAATTAGTCCTAACTCATGTATTGATACACTAGCTCTTATCAGTCGACCGATCTGCAGAAACAGAGATCCGGGCTTCGCCGAGTCCTGCAAAACTGAGTGATGGAATTGCTCGAGTCTGCAAGATCTGGCTAGTCAAATCCAAGATTGGATTGAGTAGTTGAAGGAATTGACTCCACTGATATGAGCAAAGATATCAGATGAATCCATCATGTCATCTTCTTTCACAACCACCTGAAACGAAAGCCAAGCAGCTGTTATTATGTTACGAATGGATTACGATCAGGGAAGGATATTTATCGGGTTTGTGATGATTATTTATTTGTTCTCGTCTTCATCAAAGATATCGTGATTCGCAAGGCATCGTTTGATCTTTGGAAGTTCCTTTTGAACCACAGATATGGCATGTCCAGTGCAGATTTTTTGTAAGGAAAGTTATTCTCACTTCGTCCTTTTCATCATCCTCAAGATGGCCACAAGCGAGCCTAGAGTTCTCCCCAAATTCCTCGTTCTTTGCGAATCTCCCTCTCACTCGCGGACGGCTGTCCGCCAGAGTTTTGCGGCATGCGTACTGCAGATATTAGGAAAGTTTCCTCAGCTAAAGTTACTGTCCTACAAAAGGTAAACTAAAACATGAATGATGCGAGAGAAGAAGAGAACGAAGACCTTAATCTTCTTGCCGAAATTCCTTTCGTTCCTCTTCTTCATGTACCGATGGATCTTCTCCTTCCTCTGCTCGACTGAGAGCTTTCCTACTTTGTAAGTTGGGTCTTCTAAGTTTGAAATATCTGTTGCGAAAGGTGCAGAACTCGAATTCGCATTCATCAGCTTTTGGCTCTCGGCACAAAATGCCTTACACGGTATCAAATCGACACAATTCCATAAGAATTTGTCACCACAAATACTACAAGAGCCCATGAAATTTAATGCCATGTGCGTACCAACTGCATTGAACTTTAAAACTTCATATTCAAAATGAAGCATAATGTGCTGTAAAATCTTGTCAATACCTGCATGTCCTCAGGAATAAGCACCTGGGTCGGATCCGAGCAAAAGATTCCACTGTTATTGTCAGCCTGGTAATCCAGATCTCGAGCTTGCAAATCTGCTTTTATTAGAACACTTCCCGAGAAGATCCCCGACCTATCTGCAGATAATGTGCCAGTCATATTCTCCGGCATGTACGTCCTCATTGAGCCAGCGAAGGAGAACGAAGGCGATGCGGGTTCCAAAGGAATATATGTTGACACAGACGAAAAGCAATTTTGTTTGAACACTGAGGCAATCAATGGAGGGCCAATTAACGGTGACATAGTTTCGTGAGTAAAATTTGGTAGCCCGTCAGTGCTATTGGTCAGTGGAAGTTGATTTTCTGTTAGTTGCACTGAAGGGAAATCCATCAACAGGTGGTCTTGTTGAGGACAGACGAATGGGGAAACCGGAAACAGAGGGGAGGGAGAGAAATCATTCGAAGCAGAAATATCATTATCGACATCTTCTTGCGGATCAAAGATTGTTGTTTGATTTCCGTTGTGGTTAATAGTGCCAACAGTCATGGTGTTACTTGTAGTCGTGGCAGGAGTTGTGGCTGTCGTGTTAGTATTGAGTCCATGGTCTTCCTGCAGGAGATCGGCAAAGCTTTGCAAAGCTTCAGGTAAAGAAAATTTGGAGGAATTGGGGTACTCTTTATAGCAGCAGTTTGCACACGATGTGATCTCAGAGTTCTGTATACTTTCTGAAAATAATTCGGGGTCGCAAATTTCTAACAGTTGAGCACTTAATGGGCTTGACATATCATCCTGCAGAACAACAGATGCAACTCCATGTTTGAACAACAATAATTTGTTGAACAAAGACTAGTAAAGCATATCAATTACCACTAAAAGTCGAATTACTCTGTTTATGATCCATACACTACAATTGGTCTCTCTAACCATTTTAGCATATTTCTTAATGTTTAAACTAGTAGAAGAGGATATCAATTCTGGACAGGCATATGATGATGTTTGGATTCTTAAAGTTGATTTGAAAAGCAAGTATTGTGAAAGTGAACAGTGTCATCTTTCTGACAAACAATAAAGCAGGAAGAGTATGTGCAATTTTGCTGGCACCTTGTGATATGCAACAGATAGAAAGCGGATGTGAAGATGGGTTTTGATCGCATGTTTATGTGAGGTAAAATATTGGATGCCTAATCTGGCAAAGCACTAGTCATGGAGAGGCATTCACAAAGAAGCCATTAGGTGATATGAGAACACTGAAGCGATGTCATAAGGGGTCTCTACATGAGTTTCAACAAGTCAGGCTCATAATCTTCAAACCAGAAAGCTATTGCACAGGCAGCATGGAAGAGTTTCAGAGCTTTCTCAAAATGATCAAAGCAAGAGTTTTGAGCTTTTCACTTGGACAAACATTTTATCGAAGTATGAGACTGTAATATGACCAAACAAACATAATCATAGATATATTTTGTCATGTTAATGATCAATCTAGTTTGCTGTAATCCACTCAATGGTCATCAGACGGCAATGAAGACTTTGGCTAAATTACAACGTTTTCTCTTGAAAAAGTGGATTGATACAAAGGGAAAGTGCATGGTGTCCTTATCAGATTTTAAGATGATGTCAGAAATCCAACCTGAAGCTCAAACAGTTCCTTCAAATTCAATTACCTAAAGAAGACATAAAGATAAAATGATGCGTTGAGGTTAAGGTGTCATTACTAGCTGCGACATAAGTAGTGTCCTCATCACAAGCACACAATGTTTAGATGATCATTTCCCGATCAAACCAGACACATGCTGATCTTGAGCTCAGGCAAATCATCGTATCGCAAAACACACCAGAGACCGAAAAGAACCCAGAACTTTTGTCCAAAGAGAGAATGGAACAATGGAAGAAAGCTTCAGCCTTGCAACCAAAATCCTGCCTTTTTTTCTCCTTTGCAGAGACAGTCGCATGATTAATGCAATGCATGCATGCATTGTGTGTATGTACAGAAAAGAACAAGGTATGGAGACGGTTTCAGAGGGAAAGAGAATTTTACAGCCGGAAGCTGCTGAGGCGGATGAAGCACGTCCTCCAGCATTCTGTCCTCAGACATCGGCAGACAATCAAACAACCCGATGAAGAAACTTTGCAAGATTTAGATGAACAGACCCTCTCTCAAAATGGCACTGAAAGAAGAAGAAGAAGTCACGATCACGCGCTCCCCATGATCACCACCTTTCGTGGTGATCGAGAGGATGCTCACTGAACCGCGAGATAAAAAGGAGAAAGCTCCATCGACGACGATCAGAACAAAGTGTGCGCGTCTCTGTATGTGTATGTGTGTGTTTGAGAGAGAGAGAGAGAGAGAGAGAGAGTAGAGTTAATTTTAGCTAGCTAAGGAAGAGGAAGGCATGGGGTGTCAATAGTCTGTTGGTTTGCGTATAAATACATACGGCATTTCAGGCGGGGGCGTCTCCGTACGGAGCTGTCAGCTCGGGCACTTGGGGTTGTGTCAACCCCGAAAGCGAAGGCGGGCCACACCTTGGTTCCGGCTGACGTGGCCGGCGAGGTGAGGAGGGCTGTCGGACACGTGTCGCCGGGCCGGCGACGTGGGCCCCGGCTCATCGCAGCGCTCTTGGACAGAAGCTGGGTTGACCGATTCCTAGCCGACTTTCGGATCCCCCTGCATTGCCAAGCTTTCCCCCCAATTTCCTGCCGACTTTCTGATCTTCTTTTTTGGGTTGACCGAGCCATTCAACCCAATTCCTAGCCGACTTTCGGTATTTTTAATTGCCTAGTTTTCGCCCGCCCCTCTCTCTCTCTCTCTTTCTCTCTCTTTCTCTCTCTCAATAGTTGCAAAAAAAGACGACAGAGGCCAATCAGTCATAATTATCAGATGCATGAACCGGATTCGGCGTGCTCTGGCTACATGGAAGTAAAGATGATAGCCGATGATAGACTACAAAAAGTGCTTCGAATGTAAACCATGTTCGTTATCTGTGGAAAAAAAGTTGTTCAACTTGTAGGATTTGTTTTGTTTTAAATATTGAAACCTCCTTGAACTTTGGCATATGTGTGCAATTATCCTCAAATTATGAAAAATTGTACCACAAACCCCAAATATTTTTTTATTTTTTCTACAACCACTAATTTTCCATCTATATGGTCATTAAGGCAGTTAAATTTGGGTTGCGTTGAAAATAATTAGACTCAAATTGACCCATTTACTTGTAATACAAATTTAGTAACCCATACTTGACACAACCCATAACCAACCCAAACCATTTACTAAAATATTTCCATGAATCCAATATGTGAAAATATGTATTCACCTAGTTAGCCCACTTTAAGCTCTTCATACGTATATGTTATTTGGATAAAATGACCATTTCGACTATAAAATGCTAAAGAATTGGCTTTCAACATTGCATAAAATTTTCACCTTTTGTATTGATTCACATGAAAAATGAGAGAAAGTTTGTACTTGATAGTCAATTTATAAAATTGCAGCAACTAATAATGTAGAGAATTGAAATTTTAATTATATTGAATGTAAGCTATTGAACAAAATGATTTATGCTGACCATAGAATGCAATACTAGGAACTAAGATTAGAATATTGCATAAAAAATAAAAATACCAAATGTAACCTAGGAAAGATATACTCTAATAATTAACAAACAAAATCTACAAGATTAATAAAAATGAAAATAAAAATAATGGGGAAAGAAAGAAGCCCTCTTGATATTTTTAATAAGGGGTGAAGTTGGGCCCATCTTTCAGACCCACCAAGACTTCTCTAAACTCAGAATAACCCGAGGAGTCAATCTTTTTCTCATACAGATTGAAGTGACAGTGACAAAGATGAGTTGTGTTTGGATAAACTATGAATCCATTTAACATTTACATATTCTTGCATTTTGCCATTCTAAATCCATGCATAACTCATTTACTAAACACAGATAACCCATATAATAAGTCCACCATCAAATATGGTTAAGAAATTGGTTTATAACCCATTTTGACAAGTCTAGTGGTTGTTAAGTGTTATTGGAAACAGACTTACCCAGTTTTTTCACCCAAATAACCCCTATTAAATGGTTAATGAAGTTAAGATAAAAGAGGATCCATGATTAAGTTAAGAATATTTTGTCAAGGTGGTTTTGGTCGAAAAAGTGAGTTAGTCCCTTTTGAGGTAATATCGTAGACGGAAAAACTGGTAACTAACAACAAAACCAAACTTCATGAGAGTAATACGTCAACTTTTTGAAGTTTGAGGCTTTTGCACAATTATTATTTTTTTTTTTAGGGGAGATGTTGAACAAATATCTTTTTATATGAAATGTTCTGTTAAGTGATTCATTATTGATCACCACCTTATATGATTCCTTAGAATACTTGTTGTGGGAGTTAAGGCCATGTAGAACAGACCGAGATGTTGTATAACCTCATCAAACTGGCCATGTAGAAACTATGGCTAAAATAACATAAATAACGATAAAGATACAGATATAAATTGAGTGTATTGTTTTTACCCCGGAACCTTAAGCTATGGGCAATGATATACAAATAATATATCTAAAAAAAATTAAAATCTGATCAACTGTCTTGTGACTTCTTATCATCATTATTATTGAAAAGATGTGGAAAAATATTGCCCGCCCGTCCTCTAAGCATGGAATTTGGCAGGTTAATTTCTCGGGGGCAAGAATCAACAGATCTTAATGCCACCTTAAACGCTTTTTCTAGAAAGGAGCAATTTGGTCACTTGCTTGAATCGCACGTGATTGTTCATTTGTAGTACATTAAAAGTGCGATTAGGAACACGATACCTTCAAAAATTTACCAAGACTGATACGAATATATCACGTCGTTTGAAACTAACGGATTTAATAGAATTGTTCCAACTTTATATAACAAATATTCGTGAAATCTACTCTAGCAAAGACACCACACGACATGAACATAACATGAACTTGCGCCCTTATTCATGTATCGATTTCTAGTTTTATTCCAATCACGTGAATTTCTGTGCTCCTGTGCTTATTTTGGGGGGGTTGGATAAAGGAAAAGTGAGGAGGGGGCAAATAGCAGGACAGCACGTGGCAAAGTGTGTTCAATGGAAGCCCATATTATACGTCGCACCAAATTCCCATATATTCCCGTCGCAGCACAAAAGAGAGACCAAATGCATGAGTACCTACCCACGAGAGGAGAAAAAGGAAGCCTAGAAGCATTTTGGGGCTCTTTGAATCGATTTTTTTTCTTTATTTCCCATACTCTAATTAGACATATACACATGGTGTTGTTCCTCTTTTTGTCTTTTGCCATGCTTGGAGTTGGTCTTCGTTTGAGTGTGCCGTGCCGTGCCCGTGTTCCGGCGGTTCCATTAATGGGAGCCAAAACATTTCGAATTAAATCAAACACTTCAAGAGGGTGAATTATAATATCAATGGAATGAAGAGTGATATGCATAAGTTACAATAGTTCGTTAGAGGGGCTATGTGCATAGGTTTTCCATTGAATTTTAAATAAGTAGAAGAGGGGAGTAGGGCCATTGAAAATCCACATTGAAGAATCGCGGTTAATTAGAAGGGGAGTGAAAAATGAAATGAGTTTCTTTACACCATGTCAAAGGAATAATTACAATCAATCCAATTTGTATTTAAATTATGACAAGGTGAAAAAGGGGCGTATGTATCTAGGGCCTTCTCACGCTTCATGTTCAAGCTATGCAAGAGGAGGAGATCTGTTCAGATCAAGAAAACTAGAGATGCTATAACCCAATATTGGAATAAGCCATCCCGGCCTGCAAATCAAGGGTATATTTGTTTTGATCTCTAGGGAAATAGTCATTCTTCATTGTTTTCTCAACTACTAATACGGCTATCGAAAGAAAAGTACTGAGCAAAGCATATTAGTTCATGTCGGCTGCTCAAGAAATGGACGAGTCTCCCCGATGACACGTCGCGATATTACCCTGGTTCGGCGAACTGTTGCATCAGCCTGTCGGATGCCATCTCAACCGTGCGTGACATGCCCGACAAGCCCCCGTGCTGGTGTCTTACTGAAGATGGGTCAAACTTCTCCACCTACCTCTCTCCTCCAGACAAAACAATGTCGATGCTGTTCACACCAAATCATCCCACGATCGAATCTCGATTCCTCGCGTTGATATTGCGTTTTGCCTGGAGGAGAAAGCTTGTCTTGCCAGATTGGGGAAGTTCCATCGCACGAAGGGGCTTCCATGTTTGATGAAATTCCGAGGAGAGCGAAAGGGACACGATGTGCTTTGCTTTCCATGGAAAGAGGGAACAATATATATTCTTAGCAGTGAGGAAACGCAATTCTGTAAGGCGTGTACGGAGACCCGCGATTTGCAAGATTGCATCCGTGGCAAAAATCTTCGGACTAAATCAATAAAAGATCAGGTGAACATGGAGAGATTGAGAAAGAGAGATTTGACAATGATGATGGATGGGATGATCTCACATTCACGTAGCAGAGGCAGGATCTTAACCACGGTTGACCCGAGCCCCGTTTCCCAAAATTAGGAAAAAAAAGGAGATTGAACTAATTTTATTTCCAATTATTAGACATAATAACAACTTAATTGAGGAATGTTAATGGAAGTACTCGTATAGCTAAACCAAATTTGAGTTCAAGTATATCTCCAAATAACTTGACAAAAAGTTACAAAGTGGTGCCCAATGATAATTACTCACAAATTACACTCAGAGAATGTCTTATATATATATATATATATATATATATATATATATATTGTATCCTTTACCATGATTCAGACAATATAGCGTCATCGTTGTCCTCTTGATCAGGTTGGGCATATTCACTAGGAGTCAATTGTTGCAAAAACATATCATGCCTTCCAGTTGCCCTTTCTATATTTTTCGTAGACAAATTATACCTATTGTCTTCCAAGATCCGGTGTTTAGTACAAAATATGAACCCAAATGGTACCGCGGACGCTTGTGGGGTCAGTATCACGAGCCATGGTCGAACAAATCTATAGTTGGAGGCTCTCCTCTTTCACCATTCAGGGCATTGACTTTGTCTTCGCCAACTCTATGGATGCAGTCGGAGCAATCTGATTGATCCCAAGTACGTCTCCATCTATTTGGCAAATGAAGACGAAGACCTAGCGAAAGGCTGGGATGATCTTCTTCTTACGAAGAAGAAACCATGCAAGTGTTTGGGCACTGCTTAATGATGGTGCCATTTCCGTCCTTCGAGTGGAACTCATTGTATAGAAACCATTGGTGTATGCAACAATGATATTCCGATGCCAACTCATCACCATTGACAATATTTGTTCCGCTTTGACATTACGACCCTTCATAACATGGAACACAGAGAGTTTTAAGCCATTCTAGCACAGGCAGATTCTTATTGCTTCAAAGAAGAAGGGATCACCCTCCTTGTTTCACCAATTTAACCAGCCTCATGAATAGAAACTAGATGGCTCGGTTGTTTGACAATAATTGCAGGCGCTCAAAGCATCACTAAAAACCTATTATAAGTTCCTAAAATCTTGAGCAATCGTACAATCTTGTGGTGTCAATGGCGAGAGATCGAAACTTCCATTATGCATTAGTACACCATCTCCTCGCATATCTTCTTGAACAACTTGCACGTTGAATTCCACCATTGTCATGTCCTCAAGTATTTTTTTTTTTTTTAACTTGTGTACCATGTGTAACGAACCTCCGACTCTTGATGCCTCGGTAAAGTGATTATAATGTATTGAGCCCCCACGTTTGTTGGCTGTAACATTATTAAACTATTGGAGACTGTCTCGCACGGACAAGTTAATGCAGCGGCACACTTAGTGCACATGGAAGAAGATACCATCACAAACAAGATTTGACTGTTAGACCAGACTCTTGATTTGGGAGGTGTTCACGTTGCCATTATCTAGTGTGATGATGATGCATACTTGGTCGGTGATGCCGAAGACTTTGCCAAAGATGCCAAATTCATTGACAGCTCTCATTAATTCAACAGTCACATTTCTGGAATCAAATGTGAATTAACTATAAGAGCTTGATGATATAATTCTCATTTTTCATATACCCAAGGGTCAGTGACAACATAATACACGTAATTCATAGGGCTCTCCATGTATCAGAAATCAAAGAGACTTCAAAAGTTCACCCATCGACAGAAGATGGACCAATACTGCCCTTTTCTCTTTGTACAACACACTGCAAATTCTAGTGTTTGTTCCAACAAAATGGGCTTGAAATGAGAAAGTTTGCACGTAGCGGACGACGCGGAGATCGGCAGCAAAATCACAGGGTTGCTTAGTAATAAGAGAATAACATGCACTCTGCCACTAATTCCTTACATCATCATAGTTGAACGGGTTTCTCGAGCAGGAATGTCTTCTCCGCAAAGCTAGCGCCACCAGTTGCGTAGTGGTCTTCGGCGGTAGACGTATCAGTCGGAGAAGTGTCTCGTTGGGGACCAACTTCTGGTGTTCTCCGCTACAAGTCGGCCTAGTGGTAAGGCTTTTGCGTCTCGTTATCATTGAATTTGCTTTGTTGCGAACAAGGAGCCGGCATGTATACATTGTCATTGCATATTCACTAATCGAGTTCCTTGGCAATCACAAGGAGAAGTCCATATTAAGTTTGGATCCTCGGACACAGCTGTTGCTGTTGTTGTTGTTTTCCATGCATTGTGACATGTAGATCGCAATTAAATTCGTTGCAATGGAAGAGGAAATATGTGAAATTGACAAAAGGCTTGAGAGAGGAAGAGCATTTGCAAGTGGATATGTAGGTGAAGATTGGTGAATGATGAAAGAAAAAAAAAAAAAGAGGAAAGGGGCCAATTTTCTAGGTGATTTTTATATTTATTTATTTATTGGGCTCCAACAGCCACTTCAATGACCTGATCCAGTGATTCAGTATTCAGGTCTGAGACCTTAAAAATCTTCAAGGCCGAAAAAAAGAAATGCCGGATCTGAGCTGGCCCATTAGGGCCCACTCAAGGCCCAAAATTGGTACGGACCGGCCCAATTCAAAACGATCCACGCCTGGGCATGAGCCCAATTGCGCCAGGCAGTGCGGTGCCGGGCGGGCAAGGCCCATTTCCCAACCCTACCTCTGGTGGACGACTACCCAACTTCGCCGGGATGTGGCGATCCCCTCAACTCAACCTCATTTTTTGACTACCGACCAAAAAAAAAACCTCATTTAGAAATTCTGATAAAAGAAAAACTCCTTTAGAAATTATGAAGTCATTAGGTTATATTGCTTATTTATAACGGGGTGGCATATTTCCACCCCCTTATAGATTAAACCCACCCCCTTTTCATTAAAAAGACAAAGTTGCCCTTAATTATTCAATTGTAATTTAAAGTGGTACCTCCCGATTTATCTACTTTCTGTCTTTTTTTATTTTTTTTAAATTTCTATGTAGCATTCTAATTACCATAACTAAGAATATCACATGTTTTGTTCTTGTTTATTGTGGATGAAAGACATTATGTTCTCTCTCTATTTTTATATTAAACTTTCTGTAAAAAATAGTTTTTGTCGTAAAGAGAAATTTCAATAAAAACTTAGTAATTTTCTATACAAGCAAATTTATGGATTAATTATCTAGTAAATCTATAAAAAAAATTAACATAGATAACCTTTCAACATGGTCACATATTTATGAACTTACATCTTTGTTGTGCATATCACAATTACATATTTTTTACCGGTTATCTTTTATATAAATATAAATATTATGGGTTGATCAAATGATATCACCAAAAAAAAAAAAACCTCTTTAAAGCTTTCCCAAGACAAAATCATAGTTATGTTCCCATTCATGAAACTTTAAAAGATGGAAAATAATTATATCAAACCTTTGTTTAAGATAAGAATTTCGTGTAAAATGCCATTGGAATTTCATTATTTTGTATTGACAAAAATTAATACCATTTGCAGAGTGTTTACAAACAATATCAAGATACCCCATTATGTATAACATTTTCATATCAATGTCTTTAGTATATTTCTAAACACTCATATGATGTCTTATATGTTTCGTGTCAAAATATCTCACCAGTGGTTAAGAAAAAAGACAAATTTTTTGATATCATAAATATAGAGACTTGATATATATCTTTAGACTAATGAAATTAAAAAAATTAAAAATTCACCAAGTGAGTAAGCTTTTGAGATATGAGGGACCAAAAATAGATAAGTTGTTATATGAGCAATGATACGAAAGACACTAGTTTTTTTTTTTTTAAATAGCAATAAGTTCAAATTAAAAAAAACAAAACAAAACAAAACAAGCATATGACATTCTAAATTATGACAATTAGATTCTAGGGATAAATGTTGCAGAAGTTCTAAAACTTGTCATGAAAATGCAATTGAGTCATAAAACTTGCAAAAAGTGCAATCAAGTCCTGAAACTTGTCAATTTGGTTCAATTGAGTCCTAAATTTAATACAGTTAGCATTTTCCGTTAAAAATTCTGACATGGCATTTTAAATAATTTTTTTATTTTCCACGTGGATTTTTTAATTATTTTTTATTCATTTTAAAAAAATAGATTTAAAATCTAAAAAATTTGCTCGGCCCCTCCAGCGATGGGTGGCGGCAGCGGGGGAGAGGAGCAGCTGATTTTTTTCTTTAAAATAAATTTCTCAAAATAAATTTTTTAACTTTTCTTTTTAGTGTTTGGTGAAAATAAGATAAAATGAATAAATCTAACTTTTTAGTTTTTAAATCTATATATATTTTTAAATCATTTTAAACAATTTTTAAAAATCCACGTGGAAAATGAAAAATTATTTAAAATGCCACGTCAGCATTTTTAACGAAAAAGGCTAATGGTGTTAACTTTAGGACTCGATTGAAACAATTTAACAAGTTTTAGAACTTGATTGCACTTTTTGCAAGTTTTAGGACTTAATTGCTTTTTATGACAAGTTTTAGGACTTTTGTAACGCTTATCCTTAGATTATATACAGAAATAGAAAACTAAAAAACGGAAAATAAATAAATTTGGAGCCACCACTTTAGATTGTGATTGAAATTGAGGATAATATTGGGTTTTTAGTGAAAATAAGGGTGAATTTACTTATATAAGTAGTTGAAATAGTGCCGCCCTTTATAATGGTATAGTAAACTTGTATTGCATATAGAGTCCACAGGGAAATTAATATTTGGATTAACTAAGAATTATGTCTAGATGTACTAGATTTTGATAAAGTTGATCTATTGTCAGAAATGAGAATCTTCTGAAATTTTTCTTTGTTATGTCACTTGTTAGCTTGTAAAAATTAAAGTTTTCTTAGATAGTGTTTGAAACAATGATTTTTACCCATATCTACCTTTAAAACAATAGGTTAAATTAGAGGAAATTATTATGAGTGTTTGAGGGTGGCCAAGGCTTTTAGCTCCATCAAAATTTCGGTCGTTATCTCGAAATAACCAGGATTACCTAAAGTTATGAGAAAGTTTAAATTTTAAGTTTATCACTTTAAATGACTGACACATTAGTCAATTAAAAATAAATGGTTCGTCGCCTTCATCTACATCTTCACGACCTCATAGTGTTGTCGCCCTTGCCGACCCAAGGTCACTAGGGGTAAGTATGGTCCTGGTTGGGCCAGTCCACCCCTTAATCCTAAGATCAGCTTGCATAGTATTAGTCCTCCATTTTTGGGATTAAGGACCGACCTTATGGAGCTTGGGACCGAGGATGAGATCGACCTAATGGGTTTGGTCCAGTTCCAAAGTTAAATCGGGACCAATCAATAATTTTTTTTGTTTCATTTTTTGTACTCCCTGAAAAGACAATTAAGAATCGAACTGACCCAATGGGTCGGTGATGAGTGAGATTAGCAAAGAGAGGTGAGCGTCAAGCAATGAGTAGGGCAAGCATCGAGTAACAAGCAGGGCGACCGACCAGAAGCAAGCAAGGTGAGTGTCGAGTAGCAAGCGGAGAAGTTGTTTCTCTCGATTTTGGCAAATTGAAGACTAAGAGGACAAAGAAGACAGAAGATAACGAATACTAGATGAGGATGTCATGAGGAGTTGTTTATGCCACTTTGGACACCATGAGGACCCCTCATAGAGACATTTTCCTCATTTGTAAATTATGGCAGTTGACGCTATAAAAGACAAAGTTTAAGTGATTAAAGAACAGTGTAAAACTACTTGGACTCCTTACTAAAAAACCATTTAATGATGTTAACGCCATTTAATTTAGGATTTACTCTGTAAAAAAATTTATAAATAATATCATTATGTATACTGACCTAGTCTCCTTAGAACCGAACCAGGTTCGATAGAGTTGGGCCAGCTCAAGGCTAGTCTAAGGTTGACTCGAGACTGATGCTCACCCTTAGAGGTGACGGACCCTCCACCACTTTTGCCATCACCTTGCTACTCACTAGTTTGTCTCCATCTCTCCCCAAATTTGTCTCACGGTTGGTGAGGATGTAGGTCCACGGCATTGAAGCTGAGGTCTAAGGACCCCATTTTTTCACATTTCATTATTTTAAAGGATGCAATGGGGGGGGGGCATTTGTGGGCGAATTCACGTTAGGCCGCTGTGTGAGAAGGCCAGCGATAGGTAGTGGTGATAAAGATCAACGATTAGCAACAAGTGGTAAGGTGCAGCTAAGCGAGCAACATGCAATGGTGACAGAAGAGGGGGGTATTTAGATTAGGGAACAACTTTATAAGTAAATTTAAAACCTAATTTTGGGGGATCTCAATCTATCCCCAACATACTCAATTTAGGAAAAGAAAACTCAATCTCAACACATTATTAACTATGCATCTCTCATATTAGTCAACAACCGCGTTGCGTATTTGGACCCTTGGATTTCGTCAATAATCTATTGGGTAGAAAAACATAATTTGCTAGCACTTCCAGGTCTTCGTATGAATATGGTTGATAGTGCGAGAAAAGGCCCATCATAAAATTGAATTGGGACGGGCCACGTGACTTGGGCAAGGTTGAAGCCTAGAGGTCTCATTCTCATCACAATTGTCACGTTTAAATGATTGACCTATAGTCAAAATTGTCTCATCTAGCCCTTGAGCAACCTCAAAGGCATTGAAATATCTCAGTACACTCAAAGGCCTTGTCGAGTTATCGTGATCATGCGTCTATAAATAACATTTTGCAGTAAGGTCAAAATACATGGTCACGCCCTCCATAAATGCTCATCTTCTTAGATAAATATTGGATACCACTAATGTGCTAACATATCAAATAATGAGTATATTGAGCTTGCACATGTGTCACAAGTGAGCCCCACTGTCAAAGGAAATTTTGAATCTTATGGGCACCATCTCTCCTATTTCAGATCTATTCACACTCTCCCTCTTGCTCTAGCTCATCCGTTACCTCCACTGTCATTGAGTCGTTGCCACTCCCAATTGTGCCCTCTCTTTCTCCCTCCGACTTATGACTAAGCCCTCATATGACAAACTACCATGTAGTCTCTGCCTCGTCAAAAGGTTGCCTCTATCATCACCGAATTGCAATGAACCACTATGCCGCCTTCAGCTTCGACTCCCTACCAGCATTATCAAATCCATCTCCAAAGGGTTTATAGTGATGCCGTCGCCCCCACTACATCGTCCGTTGCCTCCACCTTCACCTCCGCCTTGAAAGGTACAATTTAGGGTAATTGCAAGGATCGTTTGTGTTTTCTTATGCAAACTGGAAGAATCATGTCTGAAAGTAGTGAAATTTATAAATGGCTAGGTTTATGAATTTTTCGTAAAGTGCATAGTTTTTTATCTTCATAATGATGACGTCATCCCGCGACATCGTCCATTCCCCTCGCCTCTACCTTGAAAGATATGATTTGGGGTAATTGCAAGAAGCACTTGCATTTTCTTATGTAAACTGGAAAAATTATGTCTAGAAGTAATGAAATTTATAAATTTCTTTGTTATGAATTTTTGGGGATAAATTGCCTTAATTTTTTATCTTCACCGCGACGATGACACCCCTATCACATCATCCGTTGCCTTTGCCTCTATCTCAAAAGGTGCAATTTGGGGTAATTCCAAGAATCATTTGCATTTTCTTATATAAATGACAAAAAACATTGTCTCGAAGTACTGAAATTTATAAGTCACTTGGTTTATAAACTTGTGAATAATCATAACACATGCTACCATAATGATGAAGTAATGAATTTCAAGTAAGAATTTTTATTTTTTTTAGTATAGTGTTATGAATGCAATTTATTTAATTTTGGATTCTTATAAATCTTGAAAATCTTGAACCCTTGGAATATTGTTAATGAGAATAAACAGAGTTCCTAAGAACCCTATGCTAACAAACTACTGTAAGAAACATTCAAACTAGGATGAATTTTAAATCAAGTGCAAATTTAAGCTAAGAGGAAAGTTTCAAAACCATAATTTATGAACAAAAGCCTAATGCCCTAAAACATGTGTAGCTGACTTTTTTTTTGTCAACACACAAAAAGGACACAAAGCAATGTAACTTAAAGCCATGAATTACCCAAGCTCGAGTTGCTAGCCAAAAAAAATGAGACAAATTAGAAAGACATCATACCCAACATCAATTTAGCCAGAAAAGAACCATCTTACATAATTTTTTTTCCCACTCATATAGCAAAGAACAAGGATAGCTAGATACTTTGTATAATTTCATTATGGATATAGTTTAATAGAGAAAAGACATTCAAAGATTAAGAGAATTGATTGGGTGACACTTTTAATCTATTATAAAAATAACAGTCTATTTGGAATCACGAAAAACCAAATAATGAATAATTATAAATTGTTATGAGGTCTACTCCTTCAAGAATATATGTCTCATAAGAAACTGTTATTTTCATAATAACCCAAACACTATCATGCTAGCATAACCCAAAGATTAATTGGGAGGATATTAACTTACCCACCATCTAATTCAAATATGTATCTTCATTTGAGTCGAATAATATATTACCAAATTTTATCACACTTGGTAAACCAATTCTTAAGTTCTTTCATTTCTACTCTCACAATGTTCTATTTTAACAAAACAACATTATATTTTTACATCTAGAAATAACTCTAGTCTAAGTTCTTAATTGTTTTATCATAAGACACTATGAGTGAACCTTAATTGTCATATAATATTCTGCTTTGAATCATTGCCAAGATCTTAATTTTTGGGTGAAGAAGATCATTATTTGGGGTTTGTTTATATTCCAGATTCAAGCTCATTTTGGGTCCTTAATATTATACTTGATTAAGTTTGAAGCTTAATAGTGAAGACTATTTTGGAGTCATTTAAATCCCATTTTGAGTGCAAATTTCCATGTGTAAATTTATCGGATAATTGAATTAGAGATAAGTTTTCACTCGTATTATGTGAAATGATTACATTTTGTTCTTTTAATTAAAACATGAAAATTTCTATTTTGCACATATAATGCGTAATATGGAAAAAGATTATGAGTTTGTAGTAGGAATTATTTTTTCAAATGAACTTGAAGCATATCAAAAGTATATGGCCTATGCAATCGGCAAATGATTTAGAGTGAGTAATGATACTTTGTTTAGAAATAGTAAAAAAGATTTAACCCAAAGGACTATTGTGTACAATTATGCGGAGTATTCTGTCAGCTTATCTAATCAAGAAAAGAAATGTAATAGGTTTTAAGTTAGATGTGGTTGTCTTGCTTGTATCAAATTTAAGGTTGACAGTGGTGTCTATAAAGTCATAGAGTATATTTTTGAGCATAATCATGTATTTATTATAGAATATCAAAAACATTTAATCAAATATAGAAGAACCTTGTTTGATATTTGCAATAATGTTTTAATTGACATGATTAAAACTAGCATTGGAATGCTTATGACATTTAAGTTTTTAACGAATAAAGTAGAAAGGAGCAAAAACTTGGAGCTAAAAACTTGGGTTTCAACCTAAATCATTTTCATTGTATGCAAAAGCAAAATCCAATGTTTTTTTACGCTATATAGATAGATTAAGATTGCAGATTGACAAATTTATTTTGGAGAGATAACTTGTCAAAATTTGATTATGATTGTATAGATATAACAAAATAGTAGATTTACAAATTTATTTCGACAATGTGCTAGTTTTAGATTCTACATATTGTACCAATATATATGATATGTGCACCTTTGGTTGAGGTTAATCACCATTAGAAGAATGTTTTGTTCGACTATTTATTTTTATTAGGCGAAATTATATAATCATTTATTTGGTTATTTGATGCGTTTTTAAAGTTTATGGGAAATAAAGTTTTGCAAACCATGTTTATCGATCAAAACCAAATGCATAACAAAAGTGCAAAATCTAACTCACATAAGATGTTTTGTTAAAAAAAAAAATGCTACAATAATGTCTATATCTTATCATATAAAGATCTAGAAGAGCATTAAGTACATACTACACATAAAAAATATTGCCACAAATATATGTGCTTTTCAAACCATATAAAATATTCACTCCATTCACTCTATAAACAAAGTGCACATACATGTGAATGAATACAAAACATGTCCAAAATAAAACGCTCTATGCTAAACTCATGATATCATTCATCTTCAAATTTTAATATAATATATAAGCTAAAGTTATAATAAACATCAACAACACAATCAACAATATCTTCAATTTAGAATTTCTTTATTTAGGGTTGTCAAATCTTATTTCAAATGTTTTAGTTTTGTCTTGAAAGCCTTGACTTTTGCATCCACTAAATAGTCCATATTCTTAGTATGGTTGAACATTGGTTCTTACTCGATATTACTTCGATAAAAACTTTTGGACATAGTTCTTACTGTTATTTTCTTATGGATATGGATGATAGTGCAAAAAAATACCCATCATAAAATTGAACCGGGACAGATCATGTGGCTTGGGCAAGGTTAAAGCCATGACACAATAATGTCTCTATCTTACCATATAAAATCTTGAAGAGCATTAAGTACATATTATACATAAAAAACATTGCCACAAATATATGTGATTTTCAAATCACATAAAATATTCACTCCATTCACTCTACAAACAAAGTGCACACACAAGTGAATGAATATGAAACATGTTCAAAATAAAACACTATGCCAAACTCATGACATCCTTAATCTTCAAATTTTAATATAATATATGAGCTAAAATTATAATAAACATCAATAACACAATCAACAATATCTTCAATCTAGAATTTCTTTATTTAGGGTTGTCAAATCTTGTTTCAAATATTTTAGTTTTATCTTGAAAGTCTTTACTTTTGCATCCACCGAACAGCCCCCATCCTTAGTATGGTTGAACATTAGTTTTTACTCGATATTACTTCAATAAAAACTTTTGGACACAGTCCTTACTGTCATTTTTTTTATGGATGTGGTTGATAGTGCTAGAAAAGGCCCATCATAAAATTGAACTGGGACGGGCCATGTGGCTTGGGCAAGGTTGAAACCGTGGCACAATAATGTCTCTGTCTTATCATGTAAAGATCTAGAAAAGCATTAAGTACATACTACACATAAAAAACATTGTCACAAATATATGTACTTTTCAAACCACATAAAACTTTCACTCCATTCACCCTACAAACAAAATGCACTTACATGTGAATGAATACAAAACACGTTCAAAATAAAACACTATATACCAAACTCATGACATCATTTATTTTCAAATTTTAATATAATATATGAACTAAAGTTATAATAAACATCAACAACACATCAAGATTGAAGCCATAACACAATCAAGCCTTGACTTTTTCATCCATCAAACAGCCCATATCCTTAGTATGGTTGAACATTGGTTCTTACTCGATATTACTTTGATTAAAACTTTTGGACACAGTCCTTACTATTATTTTCTTATATATATGGTTGATAATGCGAGAAAAGGCCCATCATAAAATTGAACTAGGACGGGCCATGTGGCTTGGGCAAGATTGAAGCCATAACACAATAATATTTATATCTTACCATATAAAGATCTAGAAGAGCATTAAGTACATACTACACATAAAAAACATTGCCATAAATTTATGTAATTTTCAAACCACATAAAACCTTCACTCTATTCACCCTACAAACAAAGTGCACATACACGTGAATGAATACAAAACATGTTTAAAAAAAAATACTCTATGCCAAACTCATGACATCATTCATTTTCAAATTTTAATATAATATATGAGCTAGAGTTACAATAAACAGCAACAACACAATCAACATTATCTTCAATCTAGAATTCCTTTCTTTAGGGTTGTCAAATCTTGTTTCAAATATTTTAGTTTTGTCTTGAAAGTCTTAACTTTTGCATCCACAAAATAGTCCACATTCTTAGTATGGTTGGTGTGGCGCCCAGGAACTCAAACCCAATTCCGAAACTTGCTTTATAAATTAGAAGAGGTAAATTTCAGAATATAAAATAAACTTCATTCTAAGCTAAATTAGAAGAAATTGAACTGCACTCGGCTTTATTTATCATTAAACTTTGTTTCCTTACACGTAAGGAGATGAGGTTAAGAGGGGGATTCCTACAAAAAACACTAGTAATCACAAACACTAAACATCCCGCCTCCCATCGAGTATGTATATGTTGTTAGACTACAACAAAAAGAACAAAATTCTCCCACAAGTCGAGTGCTCCTTGGCCACCTCCTACACCGCGGGACTCCCACCAAGGCTCGGTCCGTCGTCATACAGTGTCAAGGGCCTCACCAACCGACCATCCAAACGAGCGTAGAGGGCGACGAAGGCCGTGTATGTCGGCCCAGTAAGCGCCCCCATGTCTACTGTCAAACAAGATGTGTATTTGACAAAGACTACACCAGAAAAGTGCCGATCATGGAATTCCTCTTGCCGCCATACAAAATCAGCGGGGGAGCCATATAAGATGGTCGTCGTGGCAGCAGGCGGTGCAAAAGACATCTTCAATTTGAAGAAATAACATAATAAACAAGTGTGAGTTTTTAAAATAAAAACTCAGCAAGTGGGCGATTAGTCCTAACTTGGATTTGATCAATAACACGATAAATTGGTAAACAAATAGTCAATTTGATGAATCCACCAACGTCTAGCTGCAACAATCCCAGGGGGAGACGACACTCCACCCTGAACTCCTCGCACCCAACCTGGAATCACGAGGTCCCCTGAGAAGCTATTCAATTATTCTCAGACCTTTAGAGAGAATACCATTACTTCTTTTCATCCCTCTCCAGGCATCTCGATACTCGAGGTCTCACATTGGCTCTTTAGCCAATCACACATTCATAATTCTGCCTTGTTGCAGCACCAACAACTCTAGCATGCCAACAATCACACCAAGGTCTAAACATACATTGTTAAACACTATCAGGTATATATGAACCCTCATTAGAGGCGACAAAGTAAGAGTCCAATCTTTTCTTGCAGAAAATCAGAATCGACTAATCTGGACAGAACTAGGTAAAGACTACTGAGACACTAGACTCCATATGAATCATAAGAATCAAGTACAAAGACACAACAACTATTGCCTATTCTTGGATCAAGCAGTCTGTGGACTAAAATGAGCAATTCCGTTCACAAACACATAAAGTATATCTAACCTTATCGGAATATTTTGAAATTTTAGTATGTTATAGAAGAGACATAGATTAACATTTTCCGTGAAGAAACCTAAGTCTATATCTCAATGTATTAAGAGCAGTAATTTCTATCTTCTTTCTAAAGTCCTGCAGCAACTTCCAGATTTAGTACCTACAGAAGAAAGATCGTTTCACTAGCCAAACCTTGTTCATTTGTTCTCAAATTTTAATATGTTATTGCTAAGGATGTGTCCTACAACTTTCACTAAGGGTTTGAAGTCCAATTATATCTAGATAAATACAAAAAATTCACAGAGTCATTGAAGGTCTTGCTGTTTTCTACAAAACAGCTTACTGTTTCAAAGAAAATTACTTCTACTTAAATGGTTTTTACATTCATAAAGCTATAACTAAAAGCTAAACTCAAACTAATGGATGTTCTCTTAAGTAAAACGATTCTTTTCCTTTTCTTCATCATTAGAATTCAAGGCGACACAAAATAAAAAGCTGTCCATCTAAATTTCTCTAAAACAGAAACATCTTAACTCAAGAACACATCAAAGGCAAGAATTTCAGACCACAAACAAAGCTCATCTTCAATTAAACTTAATGAAACTAAACCAACCTTTCTCTGAGCCCAAAAGGAAATGAAATAATCTAATACTTGGCGATTTTCCCTTACGACATTACCATCCCCTCAATCACCCCCATCCGCAATACCCATGATCGGAGCTCAGCCTAAGGGAACCACTCACAGCACTTGGGGTTCATGGGTTACTGATCCGATTAGAACTCGACACCCACATCCCACCGGCAATGGCTGTTCAAATCTAGAATCTACTCTAATCAGCCCTAATCAAGAACATCATTTCAGTTCTTAGTTTCAAGTCCAGCGACCCAAAATTCATTAAACGATATCAAGAATAACAGCCCCTAGAAACATCGAAATTCTCTAGATACAGCGACCCGTGGCTCAAGAAAAGTTGATCTCAGAAAATGAAATTGAAGAAACGTATGAAAAGAGAACGGACGCATGCATGCAAGGCTCCCTATGGTTTACCCATATAGATGGGACTCCAAGAACGACACCTTGTCACAACCGGACAACAATCGGCTCTATCGACTATCGACTCCAACCATGGATAGAGCTTCACTAGCTGTCCCCTATGAATCACGGACACGTTGCCGAGGCTTCCGTGTCGTGTCTGACACGTGTCGACGTGTCGGACACGCGGTCAACGCGTGTCGAGAAATCCGACATGCGGTCAACTTTTCTCGACACGCGTGTCTGAGAGAGAGATTGTTGAAGAAGGCAATGATGGGTAGAGGTGAGGCCGAGGAAGAGGCTGAGGAAGCGGAGATGAGGCCGCGACAGCGAGAGGAAGAGCATAAACTGAGGCGAGGCTGCGATGGAGGGCCGGCGGCGAGGCTGCAGCTGTTGCGAAGGAGGAAGGGCCGAAGGCGACAGCGATGGGGCGACCAAAAGAGTTGAGAAGATCGTGAGGAAGAAACTGAGGGGGCGGGGGAGCTGGTTGTGGCGTGGGGGAGGGGAGGGGAGGGGGGAGAGAGCAGGGGAAGAACAGGAATGGAGAGGATTGATGGGGGGCGCAGCCTCGCAGGGGAGCAGGTGGTGGCGTGTGGGGAAAGGGAGGGGGAGCGGGAGAGAATAGAGGAGAGAGGGGAAAAAAACCGATGGGGATGGGGGCAATTGATGGGGCACAAGGAGCAGGTGGTAGCGTAGGGAGAGAGAGAGAGAGAGAGAGAGGAGAGGAGAGGAGAGGAGAGAAGAGAAGGGGAAGAAACCGAGGGGGCTGGTGGTGATTTGATGAGGGGCGCAGGAGCAAGTGGGGGGCGTAGGGGGAAGGGGAGGGGGAGAGAGAGTGGGGGCAGATCCGCAGAAATCAAAGGGGAGGGGATTTTGGGGTGGTGGCGTGGGAGAAGAGGAGGAGAGAGGGTTTGAGGGGAATAATTTTTGTTAAAATAAAAAATACATTTTTAAATATGCACACGTATTAATTATGAATATGTTTTTTAAATTTTTTTATGAATAGATTTATTAATATTATTAGTGTAAATTTATTGTAAGTTTTTATTTATTTATTTATTTGTGAATTTAAATCAAATTAATTAAAAATAAAAATATTTATTTAATATATAACGTGTCGAAACGTGTCGGAATTCACTACTTTTTAAGAAATGACGTGTCGCGTGTTGTGTCGTGTCGTGTTGCGTGTCGCGTGTCGGTGCTACATAGGATGTCCCCTGCACACCCATTGTAGCTACCTAGCCCTAAACCAACATGCAGCACCAGGCGAGCAAATCCATGAACGCGAGGTTACAAGAACAGTTCCACTTGCTTGGATTTTTTTCACTGGCAAAAGGAAGAGGAAGCATTGGACGAGTTGGGGCTCCACGGCCGGCGGCGGGAGCTTTGAATGGGACAGGGCAGCCACGACTCCGCTGCTGAACGGAGGCATTAGGCTACGAAGGCAGGGATCAGTTCGGAATTCGGGCGTAGGAAAAGAAATAGAAGAAGAAAGCGGTGGGTGTCATCCAAAAGGAAAGGCTGCAACGTTCATGAAGAATAGGGCTGCTGAAGCTAACTATTTTTTTTTTTTTTTGCAAAAAAGGGAGAAAAAGAAGAATAAAAGGAAGGTGCAGCCACCCCCCTCTTTTGCACTCCACCTGGCGACCATGTGGGAGAAGCGCATAATGTTTCTCTTAATTTTATTTCTCTCTCTCTCTCTCTCTCTCTCTCTCTCTCTCTCTCTCTAACTAAAGTGGTCAGAGCAAAGGAATGTCACAACTAGAAAACATACCCATCTCTCTGCCTGTCTATATATATGCATATGTGTGTGTGTGTGTGTGTATGTGTATTGTTACTATTATTTTTTTTTAACCTAAGAAATTACCTTAGTCTGCTTAATCTAACTAACGAGAATAAAACGAAAAATTTGGGCGTCACAGTTGAATATTGGTTCTTACTCGATATTACTTCGATAAAAACTTTTGGACACAGTCCTTACGGTTATTTTCTTATGGATGTGGTTGATAGTGCTAGAAAAGACCAATCATAAAATTGAACTGGGACGGGCCATGTGGCTTGGGCAAGGTTAAAGCCATGCTACGATAATGTCTCTATCTTACTATATAAAGATCTAGAAGAGCATTAAATACATATTACACATAAAAAATATTGCCACAAATATATGTGCTTTTCAAACCACATAAAACTTTCATTACATTCACCCTATAAACAAAGTGCACATTCATGAGAAGAAATACAAAAGATGTTCAAAATAAAACTTTATGCCAAACTCATGACATCATTCATATTCAAATTTTAATATAATATATGAGCTAAAGTTACAATAAATATCAACAACACAATCAACAATATTTTCAATCTAGAATTTCTTTATTTAGGGTTTTCAAATTTTGTTTCAAATGTTTTAGTTTTGTCTTAAAAGTCTTGACTTTTGCATCCACCAAACAGCCCCCATCTTTAGTATGGTTGAACATTGGTTCTTACTCAATATTACTTCGATAAAAACTTTTGGACATAGTCCTTACTGTTATTTTCTTATGGATGTGGTTAATAGTGCGAGAAAATGCCAATCATAAAATTGAACTGGGACGGACCATGTGGCTTGGGCAATATTAAAGCCATGACACAATAATGTCTCTATCTTACCATATAAAAATCTAGAAAAGCATTAAGTACATATTACACATAAAAAACATTGCCACAAATATATGTGATTTTCAAATCACATAAACCTTCACTCCATTCACCTACAAACAAAGTGCACATACAAGTGAATAAATACAAAACATGTTCAAAATAAAACACTCTATGCCAAACTCATGACATCCTTCATCTTCAAATTTTAATATAATATATGAGATAAAGTTACAATAAACATCAACAATACAATTAACATTATCATCAATCTAGAATTTCTTTATTTAGAGTTGTCAAATCTTGTTTCAAATGTTTTAGTTTTGCCTTGAAAGCCTTGACTTTTGCATCCACCAAACAGCCCCCATCATTAGTATGGTTGAACATTGGTTCTTACTTGATATTACTTCGATAAAAACTTTTTGACACAGTCCTTACTGTTATTTTCTTATGGTTGTGGGTTGATAGTGCGAGAAAAGGCCTATCATAAAATTAAACTGGGACGGGCCATGTGGCTTGGGCAAGGTTGAAGCCTAGAGGTCTCATTCTCGTCACAATCGTCACGTTTAAATGACTGACCTGCAGTCAAAATTGTCTCATCTAGCCCTTGAGCAATCTCAAAGGCATTGAAATATCTTAGTGTACTCAAAGGCCTTGTTGAGTTATCGTGATCATACGTCTATAAATAACATCTTGGAGTAAGGTCAAAATACATGGTCACGCCCTCCATAAAATGCTCATCTCCTTAGAGAAATATTGGATACCACTGCTGTGCTAACATATCAAATAATGAGTCCATTGAGCTTGCAACATGTGTCACAAGTGAGCCCCACTGTCAAAGAAAATTTTGAATCTTGTGGGCGTCCTCTCTCCTATTTCAGATCTATTCACACTCTCCCTCTAGCTCCAGCTCATCCGTTACCTCCGCTCCGCTGTCAATGAGTCGTTGCCACTCCTAACCATGCCCTCTCTTTCTCCCTTCGACAAATGAATAAGCCCTCATATGACAAACTACTGTGCAGTCTCTGCCTCGTCAAAAGGTTGCCTCTATCATCACCAAATTGCAATGAACCACTATGCCGCCTCCAGCTTCGACTCCCTTCCAGCATTATCAAATCCATCTCCAAAGGGTTTATAGTGACGTCGTTGCCCCCACTACATCGTCTGTTGCCTCCACCTCCGCCTCTGCCTTGAAAGGTACAATTTAGGGTAATTGCAAGGATCGTTTGTGTTTTCTTATGCAAACTGGAAGAATCATGTCTGAAAGTAGTGAAATTTATAAATAGCTAGGTTTATGAATTTTTTGTAAAGTGCATAGTTTTTTTATCTTCATGATGATGACGTCATCCCGCGACATCGTCCATTCACCCCGCCTCTACCTTGAAAGATATGATTTGGGGTAATTGCAAGAAGCACTTGCATTTTCTTGTGTAAACTAGAAGAATTATGTCTAGAAGTAATGAAATTTATAAATTTCTTTGTTATGAATTTTTGGGGATAAATTGCCCTAATTTTTTATCTTCACCGTGACGATGACGCCCCTTTCACATCATCCGTTGCCTCTACCTCTATCTCGAAAGGTGCGATTTGGGGTAATTCCAAGAATCATTTGCATTTTCTTATATAAAGGACAAAAAACATTGTCTCGAAGTACTGAAATTTATAAGTCACTTGGTTTATGAACTTGTGAATACTCATAACACATGCTACCACAATGATGAAGTAATGAATTTCAAGTACGTTTTTTTTTTTAGTATAGTATCATGAATGTAATTTATTTAATTTTGGATTCTTATAAATCTTGAAAATCTTGAACCCTTGGAGTGTTGTCAATGAGAAAAAAATAGAGTTCCTAAGAACCCTATGCTAACAAACTACTGTAAGAAACATTCAAACTAGGACAATGCCATAGATGAACAATTTTAAATCAAGTGCAAATTTAAGTTAAGAGGAAAGTTTCAAAACCATAATTTATGAACAAAAGCCTAACGCCCTAAAACATGTGTAGCTGACTTTTTTTTGTCAACACACAAAAATGACACAAAGCAATGTAACTTAAAGCCATGAATTACCCAAGCTCGAGTTGCTAGCCAAAAGAAATGAGACAAATTAGAAAGACAGCATACCCAACATTAATTTAGCCAGAAAGGAACCATCTTACATAATTTTTTTTCCAACTTATATAGCAAAGAACAATGATAGCTAGATACTTTGTATAATTTCATTATGGAGGTAGTTTAATAGAGAAAAGACATTCAAAGATTAAGAGAATTGATTGGGTGATACTTTTAATCTATTATGAAAATAACAGTCTATTTAGAATCACAAAAAACCAAATAATGAATAATTATAAATTGTTATGAGGTTTACTTTTTCAAGAATATATGTCTCATAAGAAACTGTTATTTTCATAATAACCCAACTCTGAGTCGACTTTTAGTACGTTGAGACATGTACTAGACGGCTTTCGAAGTTTTTTAACTCCTAGAGTAAAAAAAGATTTGACTTAAGATTGGTTGAGAGTTGTACGCGTGCCGATTAATGTTGAAGAGTGCATCGATAATGTGGAAACGTTTGAGTTGGGTAAGTCGTGTATATTTCTTTCTATCTTGTAATTTATCCGCATAACTATCTATTAAGTGAATACATTATTTAATCTCTTTTTTGGTTTTTAGATTTGGATTGTCTTATCGAGGACATTATCATTGAAAAATAGATTTCATTTTGTGGAAACTCCAATTTTGTAGTAAGTAAATAGACTTCATTAAACCCTAATTTTTGCATATGTCTCTAGAGCATTCTTTCTCGTTGATTCTTTTTTTTTTTATGTATGAATTTATGGTCTTTTTTTAGAGATTTTGTACCACGTGAATTGGCTCGCCTCATTTCACTTTGGAGGAGTTATGCTAATTTCACTTTTTAAAAAGGAAGTATGCTTGTAGAAAAGATTTGTTAATTGTTTTAGATAGATGAAGAGTTTTCTGTTGTGGGAATGTGACTAATATTAGACCCATATTTGTTGCTAATGTTTATGCAATGTTAGGATTTTTGCCTTGCCTTATGATGTTTGTTTATGATAATTAGTAATTACTCTTGTAGATCCTTAGTCTTTCGTTTAGTTAAAAGATTCATATACTTATTGATTACATGTGCTTAATGTTTTAATATAAATTATGAGAATTACATTATTATTTTCTCGCATATTTATGTAAATTTTGAAGCTGTTAGATATTAAATGGTTGCAAAACAGGTTTCCGTACAAAGAGGGTAGACCCTAAACTGGATTGGAAAAATAGAATAGGTTCCAAAATATATGTCAGTGCAAACATGGTAGGGTACATGGCCCTAAAAAGAGGAACTGATTATAACAGCATATGGTACGGGGTCTAAGTGTAGAACCTACCCATCTTTAGTGCGATTATCCCTACTTATAATGGCACAATAGTGATACCCAATATTTTCTCATCTCCTCACCCCTTTCTTTCTTTAGCTGGCGATGTAAAAGAGAGCGGTTGAAGGCGTTTCATAGGAGACAGACAATCCAGTCAGCAACATCCAGGCTTAAATGGGCCGACTTTGCTTTTGGGCCTGCGCGTCGTGGGCCCTTTTTCACGCACTCTTCCTCGTTCTCTCCCTCATTTTCTTTCCTTCTCCACTCACACGCTCTCTTTCTCTCTCTCTTTCCCCCTCCCTCTCTCACTCCTCCTGCCGCTGCTCTCGAAAATCTTCCACCAAATCTCTTCTTCAAAGACGCAGCAGCAGCCCCAGCAGCCCTCGCTTCGCCTTCGCTACGCACTTCCTCTCTCGCGCTCCCTCAAGCCGCGTGTGGCGGAGCCGAAGCCCTAGCTCTCGCTCCCTCTCCTCTCTCGCGAAATGAACTGTTCCAGTACGTCTCTCTCCCTCTCTCTCTCGCTCGCTCGCTCGCCGTGTCGAAGCATGTACCTCGTGTTGCGCCCGCGTGCGTTTTGCTTCGGTTGGGTTTTGGTGCTTGCCTTCTCGGGGGTTGATCTGAGTTCGTGATGGGTTTTTGCCTCTTTTCTGTGCTTGCAGTATCCGGCGAGGTGCCGGAGGAGCCCGTCGTCTCGACCAAGTCCGGCCACGTCTTCGAGAGGCGCCTAATCGAGCGATACGTTTCGGTCTGGGTCCCGCCACTCTAGGGTTTATGCTCTTCGTTTCGTTCTGTTTTGTTCGCTCCGTCTTTTTGTTGTTGCGGAGAGACGTGTGGATTGAAGGGTAGAGGGAGATGAGCATTTGGGTAGGGTAAAGTTTATTTGAGCTGTTTGCCGATCTTCGGGAAACTGTGACGGCGACATAAGCCTGCGAGCTAGCAATCAGTAGTAGCTTGCTTTTTTCAGTTGTTGAATAAGTTCTTGGTGATGTGGAATTTCTGAGTGAATGGCCGTGCTTCTTGGCACTTCTTGATTGGTGAGAGCGCGGGGAAGAGAAGGAAATAACAAATCTTGGTTTTTTGTCGAACTTTCCCCCCTTATTCTTTTTTCTTCTGCTCTTTCCCTTGAATTGAAAAGAAAAACGGATGTTGGCAGAATTGAGCTAGTGGAACTGTAGAAGTAGTTTCTCTGATGGTTGTCTAGTTCCTTTGCATGTGTCATGGGAAACAGTGCACAGGTTAAGCTTTTATGAGTAAGGTCAAAATTAGTTGGATTTATAATATGTAAGATGAATGAGCTCTGCGTACTTGTATTAAAATAAAAAAGGATTGTTCCTTTTTGTTCGGCAGATTTATCGTGTTACAATCCTTCATGAAAATGATAAGGACTCAGGCATCTTTTGACTATTTGACCTGTAGAGTTTAGGGATTTATGCTTTGTTCTATATGATGTATATGGTCTTCACGCATAAAATTCTTACATGGATGTCTTCATGTGAGAATGATCAATTTTTCTTGTTCATTTGGGTAGGATTATGGAAAGTGTCCAGTTTCTGGGGAACCACTTACCATGGATGATATCCTCCCTGTGAAAATGGGAAAGGTATTCTTGGCATTATTAGTTTGAATCCTTTATAATGCTCTAGCACTTTCGTGGAAGTTCTTCCTGATTCCCATTGCTTTTAATGCAGATAGTCAAGCCCAGACCTTTGCAGGCTGCCAGCATACCTGGGTTGCTCAGCATTTTCCAAAATGTAGCATATTGCTATTTTGCTATATCTGACTTCTTTTTTGGCATGCAGTGAGTACTTAAAACTTCTTTTGACTAATGCTAGTGCATTTAACAGTCATCTGGTTTCTATCTAATAGGAATGGGACAGCTTGATGCTTTCCAACTTTGCACTGGAACAACAACTGCACACAGCTAGGCAAGAGCTAAGTCATGCATTATACCAGGTATTGGGCAATGCAGTATCATGTCCCTTACGCCTTTAGGATCCAATGTTAAGTTATAAGGTGTCTTCTCTGAAGTCAGCATTGCCATATTATTTGGTCTCTATCATAAAAGCATGTATCATGTGGAAACCAGCTATTTGACTTCTAGTGCCAATCGTGGATTATTTTGAGAGTAGATCCATGGATGTGCTGTTCGTCAAACATTGACTATTTTATCTCATTTGACATTTTCTCTTTGATGTATTCACCTGAGAAATGTTATGGCTTCTTCAAGAATGTTGTACTTTAAAAAATTTGTTCATTTACCAGAGGACACTCACTAAAATTGATTAACAATTAAGGGACTTAATTGACAATTTAGGGCGCGCATGATAAAATTTCTACTTCTCTATTTCTCTGTGTTTTTCTGTTCCCCGGAATAGGTTTGGAACAAAAATCTGTTTGGTAATGCAATTTGATTCTGGAATAGATTTCTATTCCAGAAATAGATTTGAAGAAGAAATCAGAAGCTAAAATTTTTAAATTCTTAGTTTCTGAAATAGAAATTGAGAAATTAATTTCTGGAATAGAAATCCAGAAATTTTGTCATGCGCACCCTTACTCATTCAATTACATTTTCAATCATCAAAATTTTTTATTGTTTAAGGGTGATGTGTGTTCTCTTGGATAAATCGTAGTTTCGATCCCTTCTCTCTACTTTATATTTTATATAGGTTAAAACCCATATGGAACTAATTTTATGGAATTGTCCCTGCTTTTTCACTTTTGCAGCATGACGCTGCTTGCCGTGTTATTGCAAGACTTAAAAAGGAAAGGGATGAAGCCCGATCATTACTTGCACTGGCTGAAAGACAGATACCCATGACAGCATCTTCTGATATTGCAGTGAATGCTCCTGCCTTGAGCAATGGGAGAAAAGGTTCTTCCTTTTTATGTCTTGCTCGGGTTTTTGACATTTGATCGGTGATCAAGTAGTTACTTTCGCTTTCTTTCTATGTCATAGCTTCTCTAGATGAAGAGCCAGGCTATGCTGGGAAGAAAATGCGACCTGGTATTTCTCCAAGCATCATTGCTGAGATAACGGATTGTAACTTAGCACTTTCTCAACAGCGTAAAAAGCGACAGGTACATTAGGATCTGTTTTTTGGCCTTCTAATTTTACTTTTTACGCCATAATTTTGCCCTTTTGTCCTTTTGGTGGCAGCTTTTTATTTTCATTTTCACTTCTCAATCATGGTTAACAAGAATATGTTCTGAATCTATAACTGACCTTAAATGTTGTCAGATTCCCTCTACACTGGCACCTGTTGAGGATTTGGAGAGGTACACCCAACTTTCTAGTTATCCGCTGCACAAAACTGGCAAACCAGGCATTACATCTCTTGATATTTGTCATTCCAAGGTGTGATTCTAAATATTCCTCTTTCATCCAGAATGTATTAATGCTGACGTTGTAGCTGAAAATGCTTCCATTGGATGTGTGCTTCATGTGCTGATAATGTAATGCATAGTTGTCAAACATATATTAGGATTTTGACCTTTCATCTTGTCTTCTTGTAGATTTAGTACCAAAGTTAGGCTAGTCATTTGAGCATGTGATGGATGGACTGGTGAATAATGCTTGGTTAGGGGTGAGTTTGGGAATGCCTCGTCGTTGAGAAATTACATTGACAAAAGGGATCTTAACTTAAAGTGTATTTAGTGAAAGCAAATACTTGGTCTTCATGCATAACACATCATAAAGCAACTTTTAAAATGAAAAAAGATAATAAAGGGAGAGTGCAGATGCAGAGAAGCATGGACAGGCAACACATGCCAGGTTGGTTTGACTTGACATTGGGATTGCAATACCTATGCTAGATGCGGCTTGCCTAGGTTGCCTACAACCTTGTGATATGTCGTGCTTAGGGTTGACCTGATGAGATCTGTCTCACATGGGGTCACTAGCAATCCGGGCGAGGCAATGCTCGGGTTGCATGACCCATGTGAGATTGCAAGACCAAGTGGTGGTGGTGGTGACTACTGCCACCTCTCTCTCTCTCTCATCATCTGGTGGCTTTTAAAGTGATGTTGGCGATCCTGCGAGAGCGGTGACATTGAGGCATCAGACAGCTAACTTTTCCCTTCTTTGACGGCGAGCATGCTTGGGTTTTTAGCATAAAATTGAAAGTTATTGAGGGCAAGATAGGAGAATCCGAAACATACACTAATACTCATCTCTATTCCAAAAATGTTGAGAAGCCAGTGACTTATTTATTTATTTTTTTTTATTATATTTTTGGCCCGGGGGGGGGGGGGGTTTTGGTGCCTGCCTTGGCCTTTCAACTTTGCTGAGGCAGCTTTAGGCTTATAGAATTACAAAAGAAGTATTTGCCAGTATTGGAACTTCGAGCCAAGGTACTTTAGAGACTCAGAGTTGCTTTTAAAGCTTTATCAACACCTTAGTTGCTTTTGTTGTTCAGTGCAACTCAAAGCTTATAAAAATGCTTGATTACTTATAGATAGGAGTATACAAGTTGAAATGGTTCAGTCCAGGTTTCAGTTTGAATTTATAATGAGGTAATCCATTGGGTAGTGATTTTATAAATTAAAAGCAACCTAAATTGATGAAGCATCAAACTCAAATTGAACTAGAACCATGTTTTGTACTGTATGGCTTTTGATTTCAACCTTTTGGCTAGGAAGAATTGACATCTTGTTTTCTGGTTTGATAGATGAATGTGGAAAATGGAAAACAAAATAGATAAATGAAGCAGCCAATAACATAGAAACCAAAGATAGAGCATATAGGAAAAACTTTTGTTTCAAGCAATTTGTATCTTCAGATCATTTCAGATGTTGTTCATCTGTAAATTAATGGATAGAGACCTTACACTTAGTTTTGATGATTCTGGATTATCTCTCTTCTTGGGAAATTTCATCCAGGAGTCATCGAATTTGTTACAAGGATAGCTCCAACACGGGGTTCAAAGTATATAGTAAGATTTCATTGTAGTCTAGGGTTTCAAGTCCCTGGCAGATCTTCTCTCTAGTTTTTATTGTTGTTAATCTGATCAATCTGCTAAGAGAGCACAGAGTAAAGCTGAAGCTTTGGTATGAATGCGGCTTTGATATAGGCGTGAGAGACAGAAAGAGATATGCAGTGTAAGAAATAATACTTGGTCACAAAATTGACCTTTGCTTTGAAAGATGAGAAACCACCACCATTAGGGTGGCTTATACTAAAATCCGAGCTGTCAATGGATAAGTGAAAAGAAGTCATGTTGTTGTGTGCTGCAACAATAATTCTTTGGGTCTTAACAGGCTTTGGAAGTCTTGACATGTGAACAGAATCCAAAGATGTAAAACGGTTTGGTTCTGATAACTGAATTGGACGCAACAGAAATTTTTTGATTTAGTTTGGTCTGTGTTTTCTGTACTGCAGCTTATTAACTTGAAATTTTGAGGGCTGAATCTGTTCTTTTCTTGTTTCTTTGAGATGCATTATTGGTCTTGTTTTGCAGTAGTGCTTCTCAATGAATTCAAGTCTTTTCTGGATAACGAAGAGTTTTTGGTGGAGTTGTTGAAATCCAATTTGATATGTATCTCTAAGCCTAACTTGAAGGCTTTTTTCTAGTTACAAGGGGAAAATCAGGTGTGATTTGGCAATTTTGTGACTTGAAAATGTGTCTGACTGGATGTAGTATGCTATAAAAGACCACTGGTATTGTCTCCTATGTTGGCAATGCTGATTATTCCTCTCATGATACTTCAGCAATTTAATCAATGCACATATCATCTTGCTAATGATGTTCTTCCACGAAGTTATTTGCTTTCTTTAATTAAGCTTTTCTTCCTATGAACAGGATATCATTGCAACTGGTGGGATCGACACATCTGCTGTAATTTTTGATCGATCATCTGGACAGATCATGTCTACACTATCAGGGCACTCAAAGAAGGTTTTCCTCTTCTTCGTTTTTTTTTTTGTTTTTTTTTTGGGGAGGAGGTGGCTGGGGGAGGGTGGTTCTTTTTTTTTTTCCTGGTTGGGGGGTGCAGGTATTTCTTCTTTTTCTTGTCATCAAATGACTCTTAGCTTGTTTGTGCATCTTATTCTAGGTTACCAGTGTGAATTTTGATGCCCAAGGTGATCTGGTTTTAACTGGTTCTGCAGATAAGGTAAGCTGCTTTCAGAACCATCCTTACGGATTTTCCATTCTTCATGCATATAATATCCACAAAGCTAGGGTTATATGCTAAAATAAAGAGCAAGTACATGGTTAGTAATGGTAGATGAGGAAGGAGATGAAATAAATGAAGGCATACTGGACTTTAAGGGCTTGCACTTGGGCATTAAGTTGGAGAAATGCTACAGTAATTGTGACATTGCTGTTTGATCAGCAGTAATACAGGTAGAAATATGGGCTATTAATGCCAAGTGTGCTAGAGGAGAAAATGGATGGTGATACAAAGCTGTTTTTGGTCATTGTCTTGGATATATTATATTATATTGATGCTTTAGGAAGCCAATACCTTATTTGCTCTTCTGTTTGATTGTTTCATCAAAATACTGCCGCATCTTGCTTGTGGAGGACACATGCATTTTTTATTTTCTTGTTTGGAGACATGTGGATTGAGCAGTGGCCTTTTTGGGTAATTGGAGGTTGAAAATGCAGAGCAAGGAAAAGGTGCAAAAGCATTTTTGTTTGGGTCTGGATGAATCTTTAAAATGAATGACTTGACAATATTCTTCCCTAAAATGCTGTGGCTATCGCAAAATGTTGGGTCAACTGTACAATACAATAATTAGGAGCCTGGTATAGATAACACTCATTATATGCCTATGAAAGATCCTGTAGGCCGAGTCTTTGAATTGGCTTGATAGAAATGGTTTTTCCTTGTTTTCTGGATGATTTGAATTGATTGGGTGTTACGCATCCTGCTATTGGATTTATTGACCTACAGGCCAGAATGTATGTTTTCCCCCTCAAGGGTGTCAGGAGATGTTAAAAATGTCTGGCATGTGGATTCTTTGGAACTCTTTTGTTGCAGAATCTATTTCTTTTTGTCCCTAGTACAACATGAACTTTTAGTGGCGTGTATTATTCATCTGATGTGCTAACCTACTGAGCATGTGAATCTTCTTTATGTAGAACTCTGCATTTCTTTACTTTAGTCCCCCTTATGTGACAAGGAAGGGGAAAAGAGAAGAAAATAAATAATTCTGGTGAATATTTCCATTTTGCATGTGGTCGGCTCTGTATATGATGTTCTCTTCATTCTAACCATAATGATTGCAATAGTTTGTTGAAGTAGTTACTACTGTAATTTTGTCTAACTTTCTCTAGATGATTATGTGTTTGATCTGCAGACTGTGCGGATTTGGCAAGGTTCTGAAGATGGGAGCTATAACTGTCGGCATATATTGAAAGATCATACTGCTGAGGTACTCTTGGTGGCCCTTTTTTCCTTAATTAAATACCTTCCTTTCAATTATGAAAAAGGAAAAGCACATTCCATGTCACATCTGTCTTGGCCATAGTCATAAACATGCCTTCTCAACAGTTTATGCTGTATTCTTAGCTAAAACATGCTTCTGTGGTATAAACTTTATGTCTCTTGTTTGTATGAAATCCTTTTGCCTTTTTTTTTGCTTCATTTGCTATAGTCAACTATCTCAATGAGTTTTTACTGTTATCTGAAGCTTGGTTGTCATTCTCCTATCAGTATTGTTCAGTTATGTACTGAGTCAAAATGGCTTTAAATACAGTCATGAGGCTTAAAAACACAGGCAGTCTAGAGAAGCAACAGAATCTAGTCTTTTATTGGGAACTAAAGACATGATTTTGATGTGCAGTGATGGTAATTTCTTCATCATTTATGTGCAGTTTAACTGTGCAGCTTATTGTCTGCCAGCTTGCCTAAGAACATGGTGATTTATCTTGTGCATGGTCTGATTTAGTGTTTTGATTTAAGTGGATGTCTTCTGGGAATATTTGTTAAGTTGATTAAGAATACCTACAATATTAACTGTTTGTGCCGCCACATGTTTCTGCCCCGATTATTAGGATGATGGTGTGAACATTGTTGAACTGTATTGTAACCTTGGCTTAGATTCTTTGCTGCAGTCATCTGAGGATTAGATGTTCAACTGAATAGCTTGTTACACCTAGTAGATTTGATTTTAAACTGTGTTATCTAAGGTTTGTCATTTCCAGTGAGAATTCAGGTTTTTTTGTTGGGTATATTTTTAATATGTGGTGTTTTAATGCCACAATAAACCTAGCAGATGATGAAGGATCACCTAAGAAAGTTTCAATTTTGTGTTTCACATTATGGCTTAATGGGACTGGGGGCAATCTTAATCTTGTACCTTTTTTGGTGATGAAGCCACTGACACATCGTACTTTCTAAAATGTGTTTCTTGGATGGGTTTCATCATTCTTTTCCGGAAAATAGATCATTAAAATAAGGTTTACACTATGAATTTCTTGATCTTGGAAGTAAATTTGGTACTCGTGGGTGTGCTGCGAGCTCTGGAGTTCTGGAGGGAATTTTTTTTTTGATTTGTTCTAAGCCTAATTATGACTGTTATTTTCAAGTGGTAGAATGATTTTATTCCTGAGGTGGTTGTGCATTTGAATAAAAAGACTTACGAAAAACGAATGGCATAATAATGAGAGGATTTGAGAGTCTTTGAATGGTTCTCTTGCCACAATTTTTGGGGCATAATGAAGCCGTCTTCTGTCCATTTGTAAGTTTGGTATTGATTTCCATCCATCTGTTAATAATGAGAGGATTTGGGAGTCTTTGAATGGTTTTCTTGCCACAATTTTTGGGGCATAATGAAGCTGTCTTCTGTCCATTTGTAAGTTTGGTATTGATTTCCATTATACTGCATCCATCGTTTGCGTGTGTGCATGTGTGCGTGCATGCGTGCGTGTTTGTTTCCTGGAAAAGAGCTGGACAGTTCAGCAGCTTGGAAGTTTAGAGGGAAAATAGATAAAAGGTTTTTAAGAAAGAAAATCAATTAATAAGAACATTAGCTTAATTCTATGAGGTGTATGGACAATGTACTGCATAGAAGTGAAATCAATTAAGAAGAACATGAGCTTAATTCTATGAGGTGGATTGACTAATTACTGCATAGAAGTGCTTTTTTCATCTGCTAAGTGAAATGTATTAGGTCTTACTAATTGAATTGATCAACTGCATATATTTAAATTCTGCCATAATGAGGTCATGGGCAGACACCACTGCCAAGTGCTACAATGCTTGAGTGCCTTGGGGTGTCTCAACATGTGTTAGGTAGGGATTCTTTGGAGGCTTGTACATGCCTCACCACCTGAATTACGTTTCTCCTGCTCACAGTTTACCTATAAAAAATAACCTTGTAGTATGTTTCACAATAGGTATGTCCTTAGAGCTTTATCCCGGGAAAAGCACTCGCAGTACGTTATGCCCAGTGGAAGACTCTTGAAGGGCCTGTGAATGGCTTAGGAAAGAAAAATTCCTGGTCTTTTTGGCTACTTTTATGATCTAGTTTAACCAACACCCGTTCTTCCTTATTCTAATGACTGAAGGACAGGGACAATCAAACTTTCATGACCCTATTCTAAGGATAAGGCAATATATGATCCTGACAATAGTGAAAAAGTGAAGTGACGAGGTGTTTGGGTTGTCTATAGTTGCCATTAGGTATTGGTTTGGGTTAGTAGTGGATCTTCTTTCTTCATGCTAGGTTAATGGAAAAGGGTAAAAAAAGAAATGAATAGTCAGAACTATTCATTTGTAAGTACTTTATGACCTGATATGATATGTTGCTTCTGTCCATATGTGGTGTTCGTACTTTTTATAAGTGTTTGGCCTGATTGTTTAAACTCAAAGGATAGTTTAAAATTTGAAAAACTATTCTGAACCAAGATTTTCAGTGGTTCAAGTTATGTTCTTTTGGTTTTGCTCAAAACTTTGAGCTTTGATGAGATAGTCCATTCCTTCATGAAGCATTGCAAAGCCAAGAAACGTTGTCCTTACGCACATAATTGAACCTTTTTCCCTTAAACGAATAAACCAAACCCAAGAGGAGATTATTATTACAAGCCTGCCCTCTTGCATTGTGATACCAAGCACCTCATTGGCTGCTAATGAAGTAGCCTTAAAAAATAATTGATAATGCTCTCCTACATAGGAAAACAAAACACTACTCATCCGATAATCTAATTTGCATTATTCTTTCGATGGGATTGTTACTTCTTTGGATTGGGACAATATCTTCTCAGCTTGGAATGAATTATGCTAACTTCTTGACAACTGCAATTTTTTGGGACTGAGTAAAAAATGTGCCATGCCTTCTGAATTAGAGCTCTGTTACAGGACTCATAATTGGACTGCAAAATCTGTACTGGATAATGAATATCGTTGTTTCTGTCAATGTCATATGTGTTCTTTGGATGATAATTCTTGTGAAGACTGTAATAACTAAATTAAGCGATGATGCATTTTGAGCAACTTTGTTTTATGCATGTGTCTTTTATTAATTTGAACATAAGTTGAACTGCAAACTATGTTTTACTCTTTTCTGCAATGATACGTGTGATCTTCTTCCTGCCCTTTTCCAACATCCTCTTCCTTCAAACTTCTGATTCTGGTGGTGAAAATCGTGTATCAGCATCAGAATGGTTGTAGGTCTGATGCTGTGTTGTATGATGCTTGATTTACTATAATGTTGGTTTGCTTTTCAAATTGGCTTATCTCAATGTTGCTTCATTTGAGCTAATATTAAAGAAGTAATTCTTGATTGGAGAAGCGGCTTTCTTATTTTTCTGGTATCCTCTGGGGATGGAACTATCTAATTATGTTGCTGGCATCATGTAGTTAATAGCAACCAACTTAAAATTACTGCAAGATTTGACTGTGGATGCTAGTGGGATGATAATATGGTGTCTGATGATAGTCATAATTACTGAGAAAATGCTGGGGATATCATTAGCAACTATCAAAAGAAAATTTCTGGAATAAGAATTTTTTTACCCTAGATTGCACAACTTTGTCCTAAACAATTTTGCTTGAAAAATTCATTGCCAGATTATTATGGCATATCCCCTATTTGTGATTGATGTGTGATGTAATTATTCATCTTTTCAGGTGCAAGCAATCACAGTTCATGCCACAAATAACTACTTCGCAACAGCATCTCTCGATAATACATGGTGCTTTTATGAGTTTTCAACTGGTTTATGTCTTACTCAGGTCTCAAACTCTCTCTCTCTCTCTCTCTCTGTGAGGGTGCATGCATGGAATTTTACACATTCATCAACGCAAAACTTGTATCAGTTGTGTATTATGTGTAATGGATGTTCAGGCAAAAAAACAATTATATATGATGATTGAGCAGAAAAAGTGCCAGGTTCCTACAAAAACTGCATTAGCTTTGCACTTACAGTGCTTTTGCAACTCATATATACATATTAACACATATATTATAGTTCAAGAAAAGCTGATGACGTATGGTGACTAAGTTTACGACACAATTTACTTTGAAAGAATGTTCCTTGTTTAAATACTCTAAGAACAACTTTCCTTGACTTTTGAAATTCATTATCTGAGTAAATATGATATTCTGAGAACATCACCTGAAGCATTAACATAGTTGTACGGTTGCTGCAGTTTTTTTTTGAGGTCATAATTCTGAAGTGCTTTTGATTATGAATGGTCGAGGTTGTCTACTCTCATTTGTCAAAAGATATTCTAAGATCATTCTTCCTTGCTTTTTCTCCATCATTCTGCAGGTTGAAGGTGCTTCGGGATCTGAGGGTTATACATCTGCAGCTTTCCATCCCGATGGTCTTATCCTGGGTACTGGCACCTCGAATGCCGATGTTAAAATATGGGATGTAAAAACACAGGTACTATATTCACAATCTGTCTGAGATTGAAAGGGAATGTTATTGCTTTGGCTGGGTCCACAATTGTTTCCCCGTTTGAATGGGCATTTTCACCACAGTTGTTTCTTAGTCTTTATACTTCCATGTAGTATAGAATATGATACATCAATCTTGCATCCCACTCTGACGATTTGCATGTGCAGTATTCCCTTCTATTTTCAGCTTTTGTTTGTCATGCTTAGTTTAGTGACTATATGCCAATTTGGCATGCTGTTAGAAAAAGGAAGTTGTAAGTGGCAGAACTCCATATGTCATGATTTGACAGGCATCCTCATTTTTTATTCACTGGAATGTCCCAGTTAATTTATTTTATCATTGTATAGCTCAACAATCTTGCTAAATCATTTTGAGATAAGTCAGTCACTTCCACAATTCTGCCAGCTGTCATGTTATTCTTGCACATTTTTGGTTTATCTTCCTGTCCGTTTTAGGTTGGCAACATGCTGTTGTAAGTGTTTCTCATTTTGAAACAGGCGAATGTTACGACATTTTCTGGCCATACCGGGGCAATTACTGCCATATCTTTCTCTGAGAATGGATACTTCCTTGCGGTACGTGTTCCTCTGACCTTTCTTCTATTATCAGTATAGATTTAGACATGCCATCTGACTTAGATATTTATTTCATAGACTGCAGCTCAGGATGGGGTTAAGCTGTGGGATCTGCGGAAGTTGAAGAACTTTCGCACGTTTTCAGCGTATGACAAAGACACAGGGACAAATTCTGGTATGACATCCTCTTAGACCTGCTTGTTGTAGTGAGAGTAGATCTGGGTGGCAGTGAGCAGTAAATGCCTCCCTGTTTGCTTGGACTTGTTCTGGATAGTGAACTTTTCTGTAGAACTCCCTCAAAGAAGATTATACATCGTATTGTTCTATTTTCTCATTTCAATGAAGATTATTCAGTGTGTGAATTATCAGTGCAAAGAGTAACTATGACAGAGTCTCTCCTATTTTGCAGTTGAATTTGATCATAGTGGATGTTATCTTGGACTTGCCGGCTCAGATATAAGGTGAGTTTCTATATGCTAGATTTTGTACTGGACTTGTGAGAATAATAAGGTAATATAGGATTGTGTTTGTTTACAGAATATTTACCTGTTCTTTATTTTCATTGTGTTTGTTAGTTTCCCTTGCTTTCAATTTCTCTGATAGCTGAACTATTTTTCCTATGAAAGTGGAAAACAATGTCTTTTTGATAATTTGCTTGTGGAAAAGTTCCACGAAATGCTTTTTCAGAAAGGTGGGAAATTCAAAACTGTGAATTCTCTTGAAACTTTTCTACTTTCATGAAAGTTCAAAATTTTCTCTGCTGAGGACCATAACTCTATGCATCAATTGGAGGATTATTTTACCTCTTACATATTGGAGATTAAGTGACTTTGTGTTCTTGTATTCTTCTGTCCAATGAAAATGCATGTCTAGAATCAGGACCTGTTTTTTCCTGACTTCCCTTCTCTTTCGTTTAGTAGTGCCAGCTATTTTGAGAAATAACTTAAATTTTGTGATTTGCCAGAGTATACCAAGTTGCCAGTGTAAAATCAGAGTGGAATTGTATCAAGACTTTCCCTGATCTATCTGGGACAGGTCATCTCTCCCCCTCCTCTCCTCCTCTCTCTTCTTCAAAATCCTGCGTGTCTATAAATGTGGCCCCCACTGATATTCTGGTCACGATTGCAGGTAAAGTGACGTGCGTTAAGTTCGGTCCGGATTCAAAATACATTGCTGTCGGATCAATGGATCACAATTTGCGAATCTTTGGATTGCCTTCGGAGGATGGTGCTATGGAATCATGAAGTGTTGGGATCACATCTAGCAGGTAGGATCAGCTTTTGTGAGAGCAAAGTAGAGTTTAAGTTTCGTTGTGCTTGGACCGGAAAACTCACATGCTTAGATTTTAAGCTTTGTGCCAGCTGAATCAGAGTATGAAACATCCTGTACTGCTGCAGTGAACAATTAGGGGCCCTTTGTCTAACATGATTACGATTCTTTGTTTTTCTTTTTGAATTTTGCCTTATTGAGCACTAAGTCGTGTATACTATTGTTGTACAAGATTTTGGGATTGACCCATCCTCTATTCGGGCCGCTCCTCTCACATGGCATGAGAAAAATACTTATTGGCAGCTAAGCATAGCGTAGTCTCTCCAATTAAAGGCACTGGTGATATTGCCATTTCCTAATTGAACAGTCGAATCACGAAGTCCACATACGAAGACACAGCTGCATCATCGCATGTGATGCGAAAGGTTTAAGCCTGGATGACCTCCTTTTACCACAAGGTCCGTAGAACAGTTTACATTCATGGTGATCGTTTTCGACCTCATCGGTTTTACCTCAGTTCTGTTCCTCAGATACTTTCTCAAAATTCCGTACTGTAGTTACGGATCTTCTTTCTATCATATGGCCTTTCTGATTGTATTGCCAATTTTAAGTGGAATTCCCTCTGGGCGATACGATAATTGGTCATGTATTTGAGGGCTCGAATCTGCTCCCTAGTCAAAAACAGTAATTTCACACAAGCATGCGTCCATGTCCTAACTGCGCTTCTCCTGCAAGAGGCACGATAGCTTAGTAATATTAAGCTTCGCTTCGTATGAGCTATCCGTGCATTCCACGAGGATTGGGACGACACCATTCGACTTGTAATTGAAAATCTCATCCTACATACATTTCGAGGCCCTTCATCTGCGCTCGTGGTGATTTTAGGCTTCGCCTCTCCTGCTTGGTTCAAGGCCTAATCGAACTCAAAAAATTGCGAGCGAAGGATATCCAGTTTAAGGCAACAAACCAAATCGAGTCTTGCCTGTGTCTAGACTGGCAGCATGTGAGGGAACTGCTCCTGATGAAATCGTTCATGGAAAACCGGAAAAGCAATGAGTCAATAATTTATTTTCGATGAGCTCGTTCGGGGACAGGGAGGATCTCTTCGTGATGGCGAGGAAAACATCGATCAGAGTTTGGCGGAACAAGAAGTGATTTAAATCAAGGCTCGAGAATGATTTGGTCGGTAATCATCTTCCGCCCTGTCCATGAATTCGGGGGACATGCACGTCTCTTCAATTTGCAGATAGTGATTGAGCACGGATATTTAAATCAGCCACATACTAATTGATTCTTTTAGAAAGGAACATACATTGACACCAAAAGATGTCCATGTTGTCGATCGATATCTCAGCCGGCAAAAACTGAGTGAGAAGCAATGGAGATAAGATTTGTCAAGTGTCGAAATTTTTCAGTCATCAGAGTCAATTAGTTGACAAGGAAACTAGCAATTAGTCGACAAGAAAACTAGTTCTAGCTAACAGGGAATATAGGTGAAAAATAATCTAGTCTTGGAGTGAATTTTTGACAAATGATTATCTAGTTAACTGATAAAAAGCCACGTTGTAACCATCGGTGAAAATGGAATTACAACCAAGCAATGTAGCCGACAAAGTCAAATACAATCGATGGAAATTGGTATGGTGGCAACTATTAGAGAGATAATAATCAGGTAGTGAAAACAATTGATTTGGATATAATTATTAATTACTAGAGAAGTAATAATCAAGTATTAGAACCGACAAAGCGTTGAGCGAGATAATCGTTGGTGGAAGGAGCAAAACTCACAAATGGTGAAATCTATAATCCTAGACATGTTAATAAGGATTGTTGGATTGAATGAAGCATATTGAACTAGCATTACTTCTTACTAACCATTTGTTAACCATAGATTACACATATAAATACTTCAATTATAGTTTGTACAGCTCCAAATCCATTAAAGAACAAAAGTTATTTAAATTTATCTTCCTACTTGTATGTACAGTTATTTTTATATGTTCAGCAATGATTATTTCCAGACTCAAGACCTTTAATTTTCTAGTCTCTTATATTTCTTGTCTGAGAATTAACAAAAGACCCTTTACAATCTTTACTCTCGAGGTAATTCATGAAGCACGAATCGTGTAGATTAGGATTGTAATTGAGAATTCGACCACAAGACGCCTCATTTGGATATTTTGGATTGTGAATGTACGATATTGCCCTTCCATCCCAAGATGCGTTACCTTGTTTTGCGAAGGATATTATGGGAAATGCACAAAGACAACGGTACCAATTTCTATGGTTTCGTGGAGTTCAGGAAAGTTGGGAATTTGCCCATTTGAATTTGCTGTCCTCACTCCCGCGCGCTCTCTCTCTCTCTCCCTTCCGTCCGCCTTGCTCCGCCGCCCAGCTGCCGGACTCCGCCGCGCGACCGCAGCGCCCACGCCGGCGAGCCGCCCCCTCCGCCCGGCTCCGGCGACGGCCTCGAGAGCTCCCGAGAAAGCCACAGCTACGGCCATTGCCGACCCAATCGACCTCATCCGAGATCCCCCGAGTGAAAGAGCTTCTTCGACTTAGGATTATTATCGTTGCGTGAACTCCTGCTGAACGCTTGTTTGTAATGAGCCTAGAAACTGATCTTCCGCTCAAAACCTGCCAATGCGCAGGCGGTTTGCCGAAACAAATGGGGTAATTTTTCAATGAGGATATCATCATCGACATACTCCTGAGGCTACGGGTCGAGTCACATCTGCAAAGGTTCAAGGCAGGGGATTTGATTCCTAGCCAGAGAATCATCACAGGCAGCGGCCACAGACTGCTCTATGGCGGTGAGGGTCGCGCGGTGGTACCTCATAGGATCAAACCTTTCCAGGAGCCTGTGTCGCAGGGTCCTGCGATGGGTTGGTATGTTTAATTGTCCCCAGCAATCTTCTCATATATAACCCAATCACCGGGGAGTGTATTGAGTTGCCTGGTTCCGATTTTGCTGATCAAAATGAGTTATTCGGTGGAGTCAGATGTGAGTTATTCCGCGGATTTGGATATGACTGTCAATCTGATGACTACAAAATAGTGGAGGGCGTTGCTAGTGTTAGTGATGAAAATTGGGAGGTGGCAATATTTTCGCTCATGTCTGGTTCTTGGAGAAGGATAAAAGGCCAGCTCCAGGAAGAGGTACAAAGTCATGTTGAATTTTCTGGCCAAAGAGTTAATTGGAAAGGGGTCTTACACTGGTGTGTATGTGGCTGGAGCATAAACAACAAGTGGGAAGCTGTGATTTTGTCATTTGATTTGTCAGAAGAGAAATTTCACCAGGTGCTTCCGGTCCCTGAAGCCGATGACGACATAGTTCCCCTGGGACTCGGGATTCACAGGGTGAATCTGTTTGTGAATCTGTTTATATACAACAGCGCCCATGATCCCCACATCGAGGCATGGACAGCAGAGGAGCATGGGGGAGGAGCATCGTGGACAAAAGCGTTCAGTGTTGATTGCAATGCCTTCATAAATTGGAATACCCCCTGGGAAGAACCCCCTCGCCTACACAAGGAGTGGAAAAATTGTTTTCTGGATAACTATGAAGCGGATGACTCTGTTTAATCTGGAGGATAATACTTGCAAGGCTTATCCCATAGAGATGGACTGGCTTATCGACTTTGCTATCTATCTAGAAACTCTTGTTTCTACCTATCTTGGCTATGAGTAGGGGTGAACGGTTCCAGGTTTCGGTTCGGTTCGGTGGATGGAACCTATCATCGGGTACAGGTACCTCATTTTTTGGAACCTGGAACCTACCCGTCAGAATTAAGAACTTGGAACCAACCCTGTTACAGGTTCCAAGGTTGGTTCCAAGTTCCAACAGATTCTTTTTTTTTTTTTAATTTTCAAATTTAAACTATAACATACACGTATACTATATATCAAATGAATATGATGGGCATATCAAACTCTTTAAAACCCAAAATGGAAAAGACAATATCAAACTTGATTACAAATACATAAAGCACTGTTTTTTGTGTTTTTGTCTCCATAAAGCATCGGTTGACTGATGCCTGAAGTTGTGAATAAGCGTTACCACAAAGATGATCAATCAATAGAACACATGCACATGCCACCAAACAAACAAAATCAAGGACCGGAACACATCGCCAGCACCAACTCCAGAGAAAACCACAACAAGAACACTCGAGGAATTACCCAATGCAGTAGCCAGACCGAAAGCAATACTAAGATCGACGAAACAAAAAATAATCACTCGATGCCAAAAATGATCCAGGAGGTAGACATAAACAACCAATCCAGCGAACAGCAACTCAACTCTCATCAACCTCGTCATAGCGCCACTGGCGCCCTCCGTCTCCAACTCACACTCAGCACTAACTGAAAAACTGCTCCCGGGACCTCGAATCAACAATCGACGAAAACCCAGTCGATATAAGTCGAATCAGAATTTTGCCACGAATCGCTAGATCCCTCGTTCCCTTAGCTCGAATTTCGCGTTTCGACGCAACCCCACTCCATCGATCCCCCACCAGAGCGATCCCTCAAAAACACCCTCGACCCCATGAACCACCGTGGCTCGCCTGGCCCACGACGTTCCGGCTAAAACAGAGCAACGGCCCACGACGTTCCAGCCAAACTCAGGCCACACCCATCACTTGGCAAGATCCCTCAGATCAACTGTCGAGCTTGAGTTCCCAAGCAGAGCCAATCAAAAAGATCAAAAATTCAACAAAAGGAAAAACACCCAGATGAAAAAAAAAAAGAACAGAGAGAGGTGGACTAGATCTGGGGTGGACAGGTTCCGTGACCGGTTCCGGTTCCGATTCCCGAAACTCCCGGTTCCCAGAAAAAAGGAACCGGGAACCAGAACCGGTTCCCGGTTCTATCTGGAAACCGCGCTCACCTGTAGCTGTGAGCCATCAAGAATCCAGAGCCTTTAAGAGCTGTTCTGGTGCGTATGATTTTACTGTTTTCTTTCTAGTCTAGAGCTTTTAATGTAGTATTTCCGATCATAACTCGTTATCTATTTCACTCCCACATGCAAGGAACTGATTATTCTCTCTATTTCTATTTCATTATTAAGCTTTTCCTTCACATGCCTTAGGCCCATAAATTGCCAAGAGCCATATTTTGGTCCCTGCACAATTTAACTATCTCCTTGCTTTGGTAATCTTAAGCAGGGAAAATCACATCCCCCCCCTCCCAAATAAAAACAAAAAAAAAAAACCTACCCTTCATATTGGGAGATCAAGTTCACTTTTGCGTTCATATAACTTCTGATTTGCCACTTCTTGAGCCTATGATACTCCATGACCCGACTAGGTTTGACTGATTAACTTTAAGTTGACTCTCAATTTATAAAGATATAGCAGTGAACTGGATGCTACTATTAGTCGTTGTTGTGATTGCAATAGTTGATCAAGGAGGGGAACGAGGTGTAGAGATTAGTATAAGAATAAGAAATCTGTCACCTTGATTCCCTGTGTCTGGCAACAAATCCTCATAGAAGAACTGTGGATGCCACTACAACAGCAAATTAGAACAGTCTACTGAGGTTTCAAGAGTTTATTCAACTAGAGGATTTTGAGATCTTGATAATGCTGAATTCAGACCTTCAGATCCTGAGGAAACCAGGATGCTAAAGAGCCAAACAGTTACCAAACATAATTCTGTTCTTTGTCCTCCTTTTTACTTTGATTAGTGGGATCAACGATACAATAGACAATACCATTGTTTAAGGCAAAAAGAAAGTATGATATTTCTTGCATGAAGATATCCTTATCCAGCTACCTCTGCAAATGCAAAATTCAAGTTGCTTGATGAACAAAGGCACTCACCAGTTGGTTTTGAACACGAATGTTTGGTTTGTCCCGTGCAAGTGAACAGGGAACCGTTACTAACAAGAGGCTTTGAATCAAGAAAGAAGACTAAAATAACTCAATCAAG